>OY783207.1:0-2500000 GCA_963678705.1 Panorpa germanica
CCTATAGTTCACATTGCTATTGAAGCGTATTCGAGTTAATGAGCAAAAATCCAAAAAAAAATTTAATGAAAATCCCATAACTCTTACAGTTTTTATCACAGAAAGTTGAAATAGTGCTAAAACGACGAATTGAGAAAAAATAATGCGATTTACCGATTTTTGAACAATCTCCATATAAAATTGACTGAGAATCAGAAAATATTTTTAAAAAAATTCGCTGTTACTTGTGAAATCTTATAGCTACAAAAAAACAATGTACAAGACATGTGCGAATACCGCCTCCTTACATAGATTTAGGCCTATAGTTCACATTGCTATTGAAGCGTATTCGAGTTATGAGCAAAAATCCAAAAAAAATTTGATGAAAATCCCATAACTCTTACAGTTTTTATCACAGAAAGTTGAAATAGTGCTAAAACGACGAATTGAGAAAAAATAATGCGATTTACGCTATTTTGAACATTCTCCATATAAAATTGACTGAGAATCAGAAATATTTTTAAAAAAATCGCTGTTACTTGTGAAATCTTATAGCTACAAGAAAACAATGTACTAGACAATGTGCCAATACCGCCTTCTTACATAGATTTAGGCCTATAGTTCACATTGCTATTGAAGCGTATTCGAGTTATGAGCAAAAATCCAAAAAAAATTTGATGAAAATCCCATAACTCTTACAGTTTTTATCACAGAAAGTTGAAATAGTGCTAAAACGACGAATTGAGAAAAAATAATGCGATTTACGCTATTTTGAACATTCTCCATATAAAATTGACTGAGAATCAGAAAATATTTTAAAAAAATCGCTGTTACTTGTGAAATCTTATAGCTACAAGAAAACAATGTACTAGACATGTGCGAATACCGCCTCCTTACATAGATTTAGGCCTATAGTTCACATTGATATCGAGGCGTATTCGAGTTATAAGCAAAAATCCAAAAAAAAATTGATGAAAATCCCTTAACTCTTACAGTTTTTATCACAGAAAGTTGAAATAGTGCTAAAACGACGAATTGAGAAAAAATAATGCGATTTACGCTATTTTGAACATTCTCCATATAAAATTGACTGAGAATCAGAAAATATTTTTAAAAAAATCGCTGTTTTGTGAAATCTTATAGCTACAAGAAAACAATGTACTAGACATGTGCGAATACCGCCTCCTTACATAGATTTAGGCCAATAGTTCACATTGCTATTGAAGCGTATTCGAGTTATGAGCAAAAATCCAAAAAAAATTTGATGAAAATCCCATAACTCTTACAGTTTTTATCACAGAAAGTTGAAATAGTGCTAAAACGACGAATTGAGAAAAAATAATGCGATTTACGCTATTTTGAACATTCTCCATATAAAATTGACTGAGAATCAGAAAATATTTTTAAAAAAATCGCTGTTACTTGTGAAATCTTATAGCTACAAGAAAACAATGTACTAGACATGTGCGAATACCGCCTCCTTACATAGATTTAGGCCTATAGTTCACATTGCTATTGAAGCGTATTCGAGTTATAAGCAAAAATCCAAAAAAAATTTGATGAAAATCCCATAACTCTTACAGTTTTTATCACAGAAAGTTGAAATAGTGCTAAAACAACGAATTGAGAAAAAATAATGCGATTTACGCTATTTTGAACATTCTCCATATAAAATTGACTGAGAATCAGAAAATGTTTTTAAAAAAATCGCTGTTACTTGTGAAATCTTATAGCTACAAAAAAACAATGTACTAGACATGTGCGAATACCGCCTCCTTACATAGATTTAGGCTTATAGTTCACATTGCTATTAAAGCGTATTCGACTTATGAGCAAAAATCCAAAAAAAATTTGATGAAAATCCCATAACTATTACAGTTTTTATCACAGAACGTTGAAATAGTGCTAAAACAACGAATTGAGAAAAAATAATGCGATTTACGCTATTTTGAACAATCTCCATATAAAATTGACTGAGAATCAGAAAATATTTTTAAAAAAATCGCTGTTACTTGTGAAATCTTATAGCTACAAAAAAACAATGTACAATACATGTGCGAATACCGCCTCCTTACATAGATTTAGGCCTATAGTTCACATTGCTATTGAAGCGTATTCGAGTTATGAGCAAAAATCCAAAAAAAATTTGATGAAAATCCCATAACTCTTACAGTTTTTATCACAGAAAGTTGAAATAGTGCTAAAACGACGAATTGAGAAAAAATAATGCGATTTACGCTATTTTGAACATTCTCCATATAAAACTGACTGAGAATCAGAAAATATTTTTAAAAAAATCGTTGGTACTTGTGAAATCTTATAGCTACAAGAAAACAATGTACTAGACATGTGCCAATACCGCCTCCTTACATAGATTTAGGCCTATAGTTCACATTGCTATTGAAGCGTATTCGAGTTATGAGCAAAAATCCAAAAAAAATTTGATGAAAATCCCATAACTCTTACAGTTTTTATCACAGAAAGTTGAAATAGTGCTAAAACGACGAATTGAGAAAAAATAATGCGATTTACGCTATTTTGAACATTCTCCATATAAAATTGACTGAGAATCAGAAAATATTTTTAAAAAAATCGCTGTTACTTGTGAAATCTTATAGCTACAAGAAAACAATGTACTAGACATGTGCGAATACCGCCTCCTTACATAGATTTAGGCCAATAGTTCACATTGCTATTGAAGCGTATTCGAGTTATGAGCAAAAATCCAAAAAAAATTTGATGAAAATCCCATAACTCTTACAGTTTTTATCACAGAAAGTTGAAATAGTGCTAAAACGACGAATTGAGAAAAAATAATGCGATTTACGCTATTTTGAACATTCTCCATATAAAATTGACTGAGAATCAGAAAATATTTTAAAAAAATCGCTGTTACTTGTGAAATCTTATAGCTACAAGAAAACAATGTACTAGACATGTGCGAATACCGCCTCCTTACATAGATTTAGGCCTATAGTTCACATTGATATCGAAGCGTATTCGAGTTATAAGCAAAAATCCAAAAAAAAATTGATGAAAATCCCTTAACTCTTACAGTTTTTATCACAGAAAGTTGAAATAGTGCTAAAACGACGAATTGAGAAAAAATAATGCGATTTACGCTATTTTGAACATTCTCCATATAAAATTGACTGAGAATCAGAAAATATTTTTAAAAAATCGCTGTTACTTGTGAAATCTTATAGCTACAAGAAAACAATGTACTAGACATGTGCGAATACCGCCTCCTTACATAGATTTAGGCCAATAGTTCACATTGCTATTGAAGCGTATTCGAGTTATGAGCAAAAATCCAAAAAAAATTTGATGAAAATCCCATAACTCTTACAGTTTTTATCACAGAAAGTTGAAATAGTGCTAAAACGACGAATTGAGAAAAAATAATGCGATTTACGCTATTTTGAACATTCTCCATATAAAATTGACTGAGAATCAGAAAATATTTTTAAAAAAATCGCTGTTACTTGTGAAATCTTATAGCTACAAGAAAACAATGTACTAGACATGTGCGAATACCGCCTCCTTACATAGATTTAGGCCTATAGTTCACATTGCTATTGAAGCGTATTCGAGTTATAAGCAAAAATCCAAAAAAAATTTGATGAAAATCCCATAACTCTTACAGTTTTTATCACAGAAAGTTGAAATAGTGCTAAAACGACGAATTGAGAAAAAATAATGCGATTTACGCTATTTTGAACATTCTCCATATAAAATTGACTGAGAATCAGAAAATGTTTTTAAAAAAATCGCTGTTACTTGTGAAATCTTATAGCTACAAAAAAACAATGTACTAGACATGTGCGAATACCGCCTCCTTACATAGATTTAGGCTTATAGTTCACATTGCTATTAAAGCGTATTCGACTTATGAGCAAAAATCCAAAAAAAATTTGATGAAAATCCCATAACTATTACAGTTTTTATCACAGAACGTTGAAATAGTGCTAAAACAACGAATTGAGAAAAAATAATGCGATTTACGCTATTTTGAACAATCTCCATATAAAATTGACTGAGAATCAGAAAATATTTTTAAAAAAATCGCTGTTACTTGTGAAATCTTATAGCTACAAAAAAACAATGTACAAGACATGTGCGAATACCGCCTCCTTACATAGATTTAGGCCTATAGTTCACATTGCTATTGAAGCGTATTCGAGTTATGAGCAAAAATCCAAAAAAAATTTGATGAAAATCCCATAACTCTTACAGTTTTTATCACAGAAAGTTGAAATAGTGCTAAAACGACGAATTGAGAAAAAATAATGCGATTTACGCTATTTTGAACATTCTCCATATAAAACTGACTGAGAATCAGAAAATATTTTTAAAAAAATCGCTGTTACTTGTGAAATCTTATAGCTACAAGAAAACAATGTACTAGACATGTGCGAATACCGCCTCCTTACATAGATTTAGGCCAATAGTTCACATTGCTATTGAAGCGTATTCGAGTTATGAGCAAAAATCCAAAAAAAATTTGATGAAAATCCCATAACTCTTACAGTTTTTATCACAGAAAGTTGAAATAGTGCTAAAACGACGAATTGAGAAAAAATAATGCGATTTACGCTATTTTGAACATTCTCCATATAAAATTGACTGAGAATCAGAAAATATTTTTAAAAAAATCGCTGTTACTTGTGAAATCTTATAGCTACAAGAAAACAATGTACTAGACATGTGCGAATACCGCCTCCTTACATAGATTTAGGCCTATAGTTCACATTGATATCGAAGCGTATTCGAGTTATAAGCAAAAATCCAAAAAAAAATTGATGAAAATCCCTTAACTCTTACAGTTTTTATCACAGAAAGTTGAAATAGTGCTAAAACGACGAATTGAGAAAAAATAATGCGATTTACGCTATTTTGAACATTCTCCATATAAAATTGACTGAGAATCAGAAAATATTTTTAAAAAAATCGCTGTTACTTGTGAAATCTTATAGCTACAAGAAAACAATGTACTAGACATGTGCGAATACCGCCTCCTTACATAGATTTAGGCCAATAGTTCACATTGCTATTGAAGCGTATTCGAGTTATGAGCAAAAATCCAAAAAAAATTTGATGAAAATCCCATAACTCTTACAGTTTTTATCACAGAAAGTTGAAATAGTGCTAAAACGACGAATTGAGAAAAAATAATGCGATTTACGCTATTTTGAACATTCTCCATATAAAATTGACTGAGAATCAGAAAATATTTTTAAAAAAATCGCTGTTACTTGTGAAATCTTATAGCTACAAGAAAACAATGTACTAGACATGTGCGAATACCGCCTCCTTACATAGATTTAGGCCTATAGTTCACATTGCTATTGAAGCGTATTCGAGTTATAAGCAAAAATCCAAAAAAAATTTGATGAAAATCCCATAACTCTTACAGTTTTTATCACAGAAAGTTGAAATAGTGCTAAAACGACGAATTGAGAAAAAATAATGCGATTTACGCTATTTTGAACATTCTCCATATAAAATTGACTGAGAATCAGAAAATGTTTTTAAAAAAATCGCTGTTACTTGTGAAATCTTATAGCTACAAAAAAACAATGTACTAGACATGTGCGAATACCGCCTCCTTACATAGATTTAGGCTTATAGTTCACATTGCTATTAAAGCGTATTCGACTTATGAGCAAAAATCCAAAAAAAATTTGATGAAAATCCCATAACTATTACAGTTTTTATCACAGAACGTTGAAATAGTGCTAAAACAACGAATTGAGAAAAAATAATGCGATTTACGCTATTTTGAACATTCTCCATATAAAATTGACTGAGAATCAGAAAATATTTTTAAAAAAATCGCTGTTACTTGTGAAATCTTATAGCTACAAAAAACAATGTACTAGACATGTGCGAATACCGCCTCATTACATAGATTTAGGCCTATAGTTCACATTGATATCGAAGCGTATTCGAGTTATAAGCAAAAATCCAAAAAAAAATTGATGAAAATCCCTTAACTCTTACAGTTTTTATCACAGAAAGTTGAAATAGTGCTAAAACGACGAATTGAGAAAAAATAATGCGATTTACGCTATTTTGAACATTCTCCATATAAAATTGACTGAGAATCAGAAAATATTTTTAAAAAAATCGCTGTTACTTGTGAAATCTTATAGCTACAAGAAAACAATGTACTAGACATGTGCGAATACCGCCTCCTTACATAGATTTAGGCCAATAGTTCACATTGCTATTGAAGCGTATTCGAGTTATGAGCAAAAATCCAAAAAAAATTTGATGAAAATCCCATAACTCTTACAGTTTTTATCACAGAAAGTTGAAATAGTGCTAAAACGACGAATTGAGAAAAAATAATGCGATTTACGCTATTTTGAACATTCTCCATATAAAATTGACTGAGAATCAGAAAATATTTTTAAAAAAATCGCTGTTACTTGTGAAATCTTATAGCTACAAGAAAACAATGTACTAGACATGTGCGAATACCGCCTCCTTACATAGATTTAGGCCTATAGTTCACATTGCTATTGAAGCGTATTCGAGTTATAAGCAAAAATCCAAAAAAAATTTGATGAAAATCCCATAACTCTTACAGTTTTTATCACAGAAAGTTGAAATAGTGCTAAAACGACGAATTGAGAAAAAATAATGCGATTTACGCTATTTTGAACATTCTCCATATAAAATTGACTGAGAATCAGAAAATGTTTTTAAAAAAATCGCTGTTACTTGTGAAATCTTATAGCTACAAAAAAACAATGTACTAGACATGTGCGAATACCGCCTCCTTACATAGATTTAGGCTTATAGTTCACATTGCTATTAAAGCGTATTCGACTTATGAGCAAAAATCCAAAAAAAATTTGATGAAAATCCCATAACTATTACAGTTTTTATCACAGAACGTTGAAATAGTGCTAAAACAACGAATTGAGAAAAAATAATGCGATTTACGCTATTTTGAACATTCTCCATATAAAATTGACTGAGAATCAGAAAATATTTTTAAAAAATCGCTGTTACTTGTGAAATCTTATAGCTACAAAAAACAATGTACTAGACATGTGCGAATACCGCCTCATTACATAGATTTAGGCCTATAGTTCACATTGCTATTGAAGCGTATTCGAGTTATGAGCAAAAATCCAAAAAAAATTTGATGAAAATCCCATAACTCTTACAGTTTTTATCACAGAAAGTTGAAATAGTGCTAAAACGACGAATTGAGAAAAAATAATGCGATTTACGCTATTTTGAACATTCTCCATATAAAATTGACTGAGAATCAGAAAATATTTTAAAAAAATCGCTGTTACTTGTGAAATCTTATAGCTACAAAAAAACAATGTACTAGACATGTGCGAATACCGCCTTCTTACATAGATTTAGGCCTATAGTTCACAATGCTATTGAAGCGTATTCGAGTTATAAGCAAAAATCCAAAATAAAATTGATGAAAATCCCATAACTCTTACAGTTTTTATCACAGAAAGTTGAAATAGTGCTAAAACGACGAATTGAGAAAAAATAATGCGATTTACGCTATTTTGAACATTCTCCATATAAAATTGACTGAGAATAAGAAAATATTTTTAAAAAAATCGCTGTTACTTGTGAAATCTTATAGCTACAAGAAAACAATGTACTAGACATGTGCGAATACCGCCTCCTTACATAGATTTAGGCCTATAGTTCACATTGCTATTGAAGCGTATTCGAGTTATGAGCAAAAATCCAAAAAAAATTTGATGAAAATCCCATAACTCTTACAGTTTTTATCACAGAAAGTTGAAATAGTGCTAAAACGACGAATTGTGAAAAAATAATGCGATTTACGCTATTTTGAACATTCTCCATATAAAATTGACTGAGAATCAGAAAATATTTTTAAAAAAATCGCTGTTACTTGTGAAATCTTATAGCTACAAAAAAACAATGTACTAGACATGTGCGAATACC
Source organism: Panorpa germanica (assembly GCA_963678705.1). Classification (NCBI taxonomy): domain Eukaryota; kingdom Metazoa; phylum Arthropoda; class Insecta; order Mecoptera; family Panorpidae; genus Panorpa; species Panorpa germanica. The sequence continues at coordinate 7,939 of OY783207.1, forward strand.
GCCTCCTTACATAGATTTAGGCCTATAGTTCACATTGCTATTGAAGCGTATTCGAGTTATGAGCAAAAATCCAAAAAAAAATTTGAAGAAATTCCCATAACTCTTACAGTTTTTATCACAGAAAGTGTAAATAGTGCTAAAACGACGAATTGAGATAAAATAATGCGTTTTACGCTATTTTGAACATTCTCCATATAAAATTGACTGAGAATCAGAAAATATTTAAAAAAAAATCGCTGTTACTTGTGAAATCTTATAGCTACAAGAAAACAATGTACTAGACATGTGCGAATACCGCCTCCTTACATAGATTTAGGCCAATAGTTTACATTGCTATTGAAGCGTATTCGAGTTATGAGCAAAAATCAAAAACAAATTTGAAGAAATTCCCATAACTTTTACAGTTTTTATCACAGAAAGTTGAAATAGTCCTAAAACGACGAATTGAGATAAAATAATGCGTTTTACGCTATTTTGAACATTCTTCATATAAAATTGACTGAGAATCAGAAAATATTTTAAATAAAATCGCTGTTACTTGTGAAATCTTATAGCTACAAAAAAAACAATGTACTAGACATGTGCGAATACCGCCTCCTTACATAGATTTAGGCCTATAGTTCACATTGCTATTGAAGCGTTTTCGAGTTATGAGCAAAAATCCAAAAAACATTTGAAGAAGTTCCCATAACTTTTACAGTTTTTATCACAGAAAGTTGAAATAGTCCTAAAACGACGAATTGAGATAAAATAATGCGTTTTACGCAATTTTGAACATTCTTCATATAAAATTGACTGAGAATCAGAAAATATTTTTAAAAAAATCGCTGTTTCTTGTGAAATCTTATAGCTACCAAAAAAAAATGTACTAGACATGTACGAAATTCGCCTCCTTACATAGATTTAGGCCTATTGTTCACATTGCTATTGAAGCGTATTCGAGTTATGAGCAAAAATCCAAAAGAAATTTGAAGAAATTCCCATAACTTTTACAGTTTTTATCACAGAAAGTTGAAATAGTGCTAAAACGACGAATTGAGATAAAATAATGCGTTTTACGCTATTTTGAACATTCTCCATATAAAATTGACTGAGAATCAGAAAATATTTTTAAAAAAATCGCTGTTTCTTGTGAAATCTTATAGCTACAAAAAAACAATGTACTAGATATGTGCGAATACCGCCTCCCTACATAGATTTAGGCCTATAGTTCACATTGCTATTGAAGCGTTTTCGAGTTATGAGCAAAAATCCAAAAAACATTTGAAGAAATTCCCATAACTTTTACAGTTTTTATCACAGAAAGTTGAAATAGTCCTAAAACGACGAATTGAGATAAAATAATGCGTTTTACGCTATTTTGAACATTCTCCATATAAAATTGACTGAGAATCAGAAAATATTTTTAAAAAAATCGCTGTTTCTTGTGAAATCTTATAGCTACAAAAAAACAATGTACTAGACATGTGCGAATACCGCCTCCTTACATAGATTTAGGCCTATAGTTACCATTGCTATTGAAGCGTATTCGAGTTATGAGCAAAAATCCAAAAAAAATTTGAAGAAATTCCCATAACTTTTACAGTTTTCATCACAGAAAGTTGAAATAGTCCTAAAACGACGAATTGAGATAAAATAATGCGTTTTACGCTATTTTAAACATTCTCCATATAAAATTGACTGAGAATCAGAAAATATTTTAAATAAAATCGCTGTTACTTGTGAAATCTTATAGCTACAAAAAAACAATGTACTAGACATGTGCGAATACCGCCTCCTTACATAGATTTAGGCCTATAGTTCACATTGCTATTGAAGCGTATTCGAGTTATGAGCAAAAATCCAAAAAAAATTTGAAGAAATTTCCATAACTTTTACAGTTTTTATCACAGAAAGTTGGAATAGTGCTAAAACGACGATTTGAGATAAAATAATACGTTTTACGCTATTTTAAACATTCTCCATATAAAATTGACTGAGAATCAGAAAATATTTAAAAAAAAAATGGCTGTTACTTGTGAAATCTTATAGCTACAAAAAAACAATGTACTATACATGTGCGAATACCGCCTCCTTACATAGATTTAGGCCTATAGTTCACATTGCTATTGAAGCGTATTCGAGTTATGAGCAAAAATCCAAAAAAAATTTGAAGAAAATCCCATAACTTTTACAGTTTTTATCACAGAAAGTTGAAATAGTCCTAAAACGACGAATTGAGATAAAATAATGCGTTTTACGCTATTTTGAACATTCTCCATATAAAATTGACTGAGAATCAGAAAATATTTTTAAAAAAATCGCTGTTTCTTGTGAAATCTTATAGCTACAAAAAAACAATGTACTAGACATGTGCGAATACCGCCTCCTTACATAGATTTAGGCCTATAGTTCACATTGCTATTGAAGCGTATTCGAGTTATGAGCAAAAATCCAAAAAAAATTTGAAGAAATTCCCATAACTTTTACAGTTTTCATCACAGAAAGTTGAAATAGTCCTAAAACGACGAATTGAGATAAAATAATGCGTTTTACGCTATTTTAAACATTCTCCATATAAAATTGACTGAGAATCAGAAAATATTTTAAATAAAATCGCTGTTACTTGTGAAATCTTATAGCTACAAAAAAACAATGTACTAGACATGTGCGAATACCGCCTCCTTACATAGATTTAGGCCTATAGTTCACATTGCTATTGAAGCGTATTCGAGTTATGAGCAAAAATCCAAAAAAAATTTGAAGAAATTTCCATAACTTTTACAGTTTTTATCACAGAAAGTTGGAATAGTGCTAAAACGACGATTTGAGATAAAATAATACGTTTTACGCTATTTTAAACATTCTCCATATAAAATTGACTGAGAATCAGAAAATATTTAAAAAAAAAATGGCTGTTACTTGTGAAATCTTATAGCTACAAAAAAACAATGTACTATACATGTGCGAATACCGCCTCCTTACATAGATTTAGGCCTATAGTTCACATTGCTATTGAAGCGTATTCGAGTTATGAGCAAAAATCCAAAAAAAATTTGAAAAAATTCCCATAACTTTTACAGTTTTTATCACAGAAAGTTGAAATAGTGCTAAAACGACGAATTGAGATAAAATAATGCGTTTTACGCTATTTTGAACATTCTCCATATCAAATTGACTGAGAATCAGAAAATATTTTTAAAAAAATCGCTGTTACTTGTGAAATCTTATAGCTACAAAAAAACAATGTACTAGACATGTGCGAATACCGCCTCCTTACATAGATTTAGGCCTATAGTTCACATTGCTATTGAAGCGTATTCGAGTTATGAGCAAAAATCCAAAAAAAAATGAAGAAAAGCCCATAACTTTTATTGTTTTTATCACAGAAAGTTGAAATAGTGCTAAAACGACGAATTGAGAAAAAATAATGCGATTTACGCTATTTTGAACATTCTCCATATAAAATTAACTGAGAATCAGAAAATATTTAAAAAAAAATCGCTGTTACTTGTGAAATCTTATAGCTACAAAAAAACAATGTACTAGACATGTGCGAATACCGCCTCCTTACATAGATTTAGGCCTATAGTTCACATTGCTATTGAAGCGTATTCGAGTTATGAGCAAAAATCCAAAAAAAATTTGAAGAAAATCCCATAACTTTTACAGTTTTTATCACAGAAAGTTGAAATAGTGCTAAAACGACGAATTGAGATAAATAATGCGTTTTACGCTATTTTGAACATTCTCCATATAAAATTGACTGAGAATCAGAAAATATTTTTAAAAAAATCGCAGTTACTTGTGAAATCTTATAGCTACAAAAAAACAATGTATTAGACATGTGCGAATACCGCCTCCATACATAGATTAAGGCCTATAGTTCACATTGCTATTGAAGCGTATTCGAGTTATGAGCAAAAATCCAAAAAAAGTTTGAAGAAATTCCCATAACTTTTACAGTTTTTATCACAGAAAGTTGAAATAGTGCTAAAACGACGAATTGAGATAAATAATGCGTTTTACGCTATTTTGAACATTCTCCATATAAAATTGACTGAGAATCAGAAAATATTTTAAATAAAATCGCTGTTACTTGTGAAATCTTATAGCTACTAAAAAACAATGTACTAGACATGTGCGAATACCGCCTCCTTACATAGATTTAGGCCTATAGTTCACATTGCTATTGAAGCGTATTCGAGTTATGAGCAAAAATCAAAAACAAATTTGAAGAAATTCCCATAACTTTTACAGTTTTTATCACAGAAAGTTGAAATAGTGCTAAAACGACGAATTGACATAAAATAATGCGATTTACGCTATTTTGAACACTCTTTATATAAAATTGACTAAGAATCAGAAAATATTTTTTTAAAAATCGCTGTTACTTGTGAAATCTTATAGCTACAAAAAAAACAATGTACTAGACATGTGCGAATACCGCCCCCTTATATAGATTTAGGCCTATAGTTCACATTGCTATTGAAGCGTATTCGAGTTATGAGCAAAAATCCAAAAAAAATTTGAAGAAATTCCCATAACTTTTACAGTTTTTATCACAGAAAGTTGAAATAGTGCTAAAATGACGAATTGAGATAATGTAATGCGTTTTACGCTATTTTGAACATTCTCCATATAACATTGACTGAGAATCAGAAAATATTTTTAAAAAAATCGCTGTTACTTGTGAAATCTTATATCTACAAAAAAACAATGTACTAGACATGTGCGAATACCGTTTGAATGATAAAGTTTTTTAGATTTTTAAGCTTCTTATGAGTTGCCGCACAGATATGAAACAGAGCTGTATATAGTTTCACTAAATTGCACTTTTTGAAGAAAATAAGAATTTGTGACGGCTGAAATTTTGTAATTACCTAAGAGACATATTAGTTAACCTATTTATAAAAAAATAATATTAAATAGTTATGAGGATTTAGATGTTCGTTTGCGTTTTATTTTCCTATATTAAAACAGCAATATAAGACACTAATTGGTGAATTTATACATTATATAATAATATTTAGGTTACTTAATACTTCTACAGACTATTATTACTTAAATATTTGCTTAAATGTTCCGATTAGCCATGTAATTTAAAGTTCGATTTAACACCGAATTAGTTTTGATTTACAACACTAGTCCGAATCGACTGCTATCGAATCGGCTGCTATCTTCACCGACGTTATTTCTACAGTCTATTATTACCTAAATATTTGCTTAAATGTTCCGATTATCCATGTAATTTAAAGTTCGATTTAACACCGAATTAGTTTTGATTTACAACACTAGTCCGAATCGACTGCTATCGAATTGGCTGCTATCTTCACCGACGTTTAAAAATCGCGCTTTGCGAGGAATGGGCTCTGATACCGTCCTCTTACTTACAATATAACTGGAACACCAAAAATTTTATTCAGTAGCGGCGGGAATTTATAGGGGCAATGTAGTAAAACAGACATAACGTTGAAATTTGGAACGTGGGCTTTATTTAGACGATCATTAAAGATAAACTTTAAAAATCTTCAAGTTTCCAGGGGCGGCGGGCGTCGAGGGCCAAAAACGAGAAATCTAGTAATCATAGCAATTTGTTTTGCTCGTACCAAATATTCTCTCTACCTTTTATACTTGACCGTTTATAGAGACTCTCCACATACTAAATTTCAAAAATTGACCTCTATTGCAAAGCTGTTCTTGCTACTGAGGTACTGAGTTATTTTTTTTTCGCAATTATGGCAAATATGCACATACATAGTTCTTATTTTGTATTTGGGATTATTGACTATCTCTCCTCTACTCCTCTTCCTCCCGTTCGATTTCGTAGCACTTTGCCTACAACCGCACCAATTATCAATCCAATTCCTCTATTGCATGTAATTTGAATATCTAACATATAGAGAACTATTCTGCTTCTATTTAGCATTCTATATTCAAGATATCAACAAATATGTACCTCTATATTGTTCTTATCATCAGTTTATCACCCCTGCCCTACTGTTACACTTAAGAAAATGTAGTTTCTTTATATTTTTATTGTTATTGTCACTCTATATACTAAATCATACTAAATTACATCTTTGTATTAATATTTTAGCATTAGTACCCCCCACATACTTCCGCCACTGAACAAATTTGTCAAATTTTAGCCCGGGGATCTATTTTGTTTGTATCTAACAATATATATTCTAAACTATTGTCTTTCATCTCTATATATTTGATATTTCTGGTTTTTGGCTCTCAGTGCCCGCCGCCTCTGGAAATTTGCAGTTTTCTATAGTTTGTCTTTAATGACCCTCTACATAGGACCCACGTTAAAATGTTCTAGGTCTGTTGCGACATTGCCCCCAAAAATTAACGCCGCTACTGAATTAAAATTTTGTTATTCTAATTATTGGCTAACACGCAAAATTAGTATCTCAATATATCATACCCCAAGTTTTAATATTATTTTTTCAATATTTCTGGCTTTTACTGTCTCAAAGTGATGTGATCGAAGTGATGACGTCACATACCAATGACTGAAACGCTGTAGGGCTTTGTATATTTACGAAGCATTGGCTTAATCCGATTGAATGATTAAAAATAAGTAATTTCCATATAAATATATCCTAACTTTTAACTAAGAAGAAATGGTAGTAACACCGTTCAAAAAGTACGTGCATTTAAACTATAATATATTGTAATTCTGGAAAATATTTCAAATATTTCCGCAAATAATTTAAAAAGCAATCAACTAGAGTAAATACCGGTTATGTGCCGGTAACGTTGGAAATGGCATATAGTGAGTGAAATTCAAAATAAAAGCAGATCATACTTCAAGAAATGAATAAAGGCAGTTTTACACCTAAATTTTTTTCTTGTCACAGCTTTGTCAAACTTATTACTTTTTACCAATATTTAATTTGACTTTGAATTAATATGAATTTGACATTAATTACATGTAATTCTTAATTATTAAACTATTATATGCATCACAAAATAATTGCATTAAAATCATTAAATTAGGAATTAAGAAATTCACTTTAAAAAGTACAGTCTCGATAAATGTTCCTCTCTAGAAGGACCGTTTCTGTATTATCAAAACTTTAAATATTGACAAAATATTAAGCGAAAAGCATAAAAATGTATTACAACTTGTTAACAAAAATCCATATTTCCGAATTATCAATAAATGAGAAACGTATTATTAGTTTTTCATTGTTATTTGACAAAGTTTCCAGTACAATATTTCAAAGAAATTAGATTTAAATAACTACAATCGCATCGAAGATATATTTCATACATAGAATGAACGCACAAGAAGAATATTTTATGCGCAAGCCGTGCTATGAAAGATATTCAACGCATGCGCAGTATTTTAATGCTCTGAATATCAGTCTCGTATCATGAGACGAGGCACCAACGATTGCAAGATATAACTACAAGCAATGAATACATGAAGTTATTGAGTCAATATTAACAACTTAACAAAAAGATAAAAATTTAGCGTATAAAGATTATTTGTGTATGTCATAAGATAGGCGTTAAAAAAAATTAGTGCATAAACAAAATATTTTTAGTTTATATAATATACTAAAAATATATTAGTTAATTTTTATTTGGTAAAGGGTCTTTCTTTTATACTTAACAGAAGTAGTACCTAAAAAACTAAATTATTCTGTAGTTCTTACATCCATTAGGAAGAGTTATCTTAAATCAATGTGTTCAGAATAGCAAGAAATTTGTGTGACGCAATTTATGGATGGCCTCTAAGCAACTCATCAACACCATGAGATTAATTTTTTAATTATTTGAAATGCTTCAGGGTGAATATTTCAATATTTAAATTTATATTAGAATATACCAATAAATAATTAATTTGAACAATAATGCTTTAAGAATTTATTTGTAATATGTACTCACCTGATAACTTCTTTTTCACCAGTTCCCACTGCTGTCTGACGCGATACGACCACAAACCGTGATCGCCATAGCTTAGTTGTGTATTAGAACCCACGCCATTCGATTGGGACATTTCCCAATTTAGTGCAAAACAAAATAGATGAAATAATTATTTATATTGTAGAGTTTAATGTTGAAATATTTTATTAAAGTGTGTGAAATTTTTTCTCGAAGAATTAATTAGTGCCTCGTACATATAACGTTTGCATTAAATCTTGTGTAAAATTAAATTTGATATGCTTAATGCTAACTTCTCTGCAATTTTAAAATAAACTCAAAGCATTTTATGGCTAATGACGCTTAGCGAATAAAAATTACGCGGGAATAAAATCGCATCGGTAATTTGTATCATACTATATATGAAGTCGTGTGAATTTAAAATCATGAGTACGCGTACATTCTTATGCTTCCATGTGATAGAGAATTGCGGATTTGATTTCGCGCGCTTTTTATTCGTAGCGCGGACTTTGAAAAATGAGTGCATACGTTATCAAGTAAGTAATTTTTTTTGTAAATTTTGTATTAGATTTATTGTACATATTTTGTGATTCTGTGATGTATATATATTCGATTCAATTCTTTAAGTACGGAACGAAAAACTGGTATTTCCCTATAGTAATACCGCACTACAAATAAAAATCGTTCCGGAATAAGTTCGCACAGCTTATTTTTTCGCTCCAATTTAAAATCGCCTGTTCGCGTACATTCTTATGCTTCCATGTGATAGAGAATTGCGGATTTGATTTCGCGCGCTTTTTATTCGTAGCGCGGACTTTGCTTTACACAGTCAAAATGAGTGCATACCCAGTAAACATTTTGGAGTAAATTCTACTTAATTTCTATTACATATCATGAGTTTTTTGTCTGGAACGTGTTCGTTTTCTATTCAGTCGTTCATAGGAAAGGCCCTTTTTATGAGCTACAGACATTGCAACGACGGTGCACTGCTGAATTAAAAGCGGAGTAGGTTTATGATTTATGACCGGAGTTATAAACTTTAAACTAGCAGGGGTATAAAACTTAATTGAATTCTACATTTTAGAGTCTGCAAAATATAAATATTTAAATGAAGAAATAAATAGATGTAATCTTTAGTATGGATCGTGATTTTTTTAATGAATATTATTCATCTTTAACAATACTCGTTATATTAGTTTTTTACATTGTTTTGGTGATTCAAAAATCCACGATCGGCAGGTCTGCGTTAGGTTTAAAACCTCTGTCTTAGCATCGTATAAGTCATAAACTTTACACTAGCAACGACGGCAGGGGTATAAAACTTAATAGAATTTTACTTTTTAAAGTCTGCAAAATATAAATATTTAAATGAAGAAATAAATAGATGTAATCTTTAGTACGGATCGTGATTTTTTTAATGAATATTATTCATCTTCAACAATACTCGTTATATTAGTTTTTTACATTGTTTTGGTGATTCAAAAATCCACGATCGGCAGGTCTGCGTTAGGTTTAAAACCTCTGTCTTACCATCGCTAGGTACTATCTTCGTTTATATACATTCTATTCGGGGATTGAGGGAGATAGCGTCTGTCTATTACCGTTAAAGAAATATTTTTTGAAAAAGGATAGCATATACTTTAAACATCTGTACAGAACGAAATATTATACAAGTATACAAGTGTAACGGAGAAAAATATATTTTACTTGTCTAACGCATCTCGTTTCTCTCTCACTTTAAATAATAAACGGATAAATGAAATGAATGTGAATTTAAAAAAAATATATCCATGTGGGAAAGAAACAGAAATACTTAATGAATGATGTTGGAAAAAGAAAGAATATTATTATGTTTTTCATAATAATATTCTTTCATTAATTATTAATTAATAACACAAAATCTGTGATAGGTAGAGAACTTGTAAAGCGTTAGAATAGAATTGTACGAGTGACTCGAACTTCACCAAATAGGGCACTTCATTAAATTGTTTACTGGGTAGTTTATCAAGTAAGTAATATCTTTTCTAAATTTTGTTAAAGATTACTTTACTATATGTTTACATATTATCGTATATATTCTATTAAATTATTTAAGTACTGATCGAAAAACAGATTGTTTTCCTGTAGTTATACCGCAGTACAAATATAAATCGCGCGGGAATAAGTTCACACCGTTTAAAACCGTGTTTTTTTTCGCGCTAATTTAAAACCGCCTGTGCGCATACATTCTTATGATTCCATGTGCTAGAGAATGGGCTTGTGTCCTATATCTTAATTTATATAAAAGTGTACTATATATTGATAGTGGGTTGCTAGAACCTCAAATGTTCAATTATTTTTAATAACTCCTTATATGTTAAGAGATATTAACAATTAAAAAAGTCATTTTGTCTCTTTAATTATTAAAGGGATTCAACGTTGTACTTATTCCAAGTGCATGTGACATCACAATCCTTGTTTAAGGTTACCAACCTTACAGCTCATAAATCTCTGCTATATGTATTTATATATCAAAATATCAAATATTATTTACAGCTATTACAAGGAACAATAAAATTTCAATATTATGTCTGCCTTATCAGGGTTAAATAAAATAAAAACTTATTATTCTTTGATTTGACTTGATTATTTGACTACCAACAGCTACAGAACATTACCACAGCACAGACCTACTCAACAAATAACTGACGTTAAAATGCATTTCACGTCATACAAATATGGTCGACCATTTCTAGCGCTAAAACTGCAATTCAAACTTTAAATTGCTATATCTCCGTCAATATTTAGATATTTAATTAAATAGACACACCAACACATTTATTAACATCAATTTCAATCAACAATTGAAAAATCGACAACTAAAAAATGAGGACACAAGCCCATTGCGCATTAATATCGTGCGTTTCTATTTACAGTGCGGGTTTATTTTTGCACACTTTTTTTTTATAGGTTTAGACTATAGCAGGGACGAACGTTCCGATACTATCGCCCTTAAATTTGGCGGGCTTTGTTAGTTATTAGATAACAGGTGTTAGTACACAAAAATGTAAAAGAAAAAATTTATAATATCTTTCAAACTTGATTTTTTTAAATACGTTTAACGAAATAGTACCTTTTATAAACTCTTTTTGACAATTTACCTTTGTTACCACCTGTTATCTATCGAAGACCGAGACTCAAGGTTCCAAAAGTTCTTAACTGCTATTAATCGAAGTGTACACCTAAAGAAGAAACTTAGGATTCGTTTTAGCCACTGTTGCTTATAAAAAACGACTGCATTCTCATATATTTTATGCCGCTTTTAATTTTAACCGTTTTTATTCGGTCTATTCATTAATAAAAAGTGAAATAATGAATATTACATAGTAATATGTACAATGTATATGTTTTAAGTGTAGAACAATTCAGCAAGTATCATGAAAATAACCGAGGACATTTCAAATAAAATCAATGCCAGAATTAACAAATTAACAGTTATTCTTTAATAACCTCAAGCAGTGTGGTAATGTAACTAGTTGCTTTTGGTGTTATTATAACGTGTTGTTATTTTTATTTAAGTAAATCTATTTGTAACTATAGTTCATATTTTTTGGTGTAACTGAATGACTAAATTAAACGTAATTTAGTTACAAGATATTTCTTTATATAACCCAGACGTCATTGTATTGACCCAGACAGTATTGTATTTAATCATTTTGAAGTTTTACAAGTACATCTATAAATATAATCTGTAAGCAATAAAACCTTTTCACAATAAAGGTATAAATATTTTTTATTATATTTTTAAATATTGTACTGAGTAGTATATTAAAAATAGTTTTGTGTTTAAATTATTATATTATTTAATTTAAAAGTGGGAAACTTTTGGAACATTATAACCATTAAGGGCCTTATTCTGTAAAGTATTTCCACCGATGAAAAAATTTCATCGCTGTAAAATGACGTCACAAAAGCGATGATTTTTTATTTGGTATTCTGTAAGAAAGTTCCATCGATTTTATTTTTGTCGCTGGAAAAAAATCGACTAAATTATAAGGTCGCCTTCAGTGGTGACTTTAAAATTTTCCATCGCTGTATTTTTTAGAACTGTTAAACAATTCGAATTATAATTTGAATTTCAGTACAAATTTTTTAATACACTGTATATGTATAGTCATATGAATATACAAATATAAATATATCAGAAAGTGAGGTTATGTTGCTTGTCAATTGACTTGAGCAATTGACATGTATTCGTACTTGTCAAGTGTTTGAATTTTTAAATATTTGAATATTCTGAATGCCGTGATTGGTCAAATATTTTTAAAATTGATGACGTCTTAAAATACGTCACTGTACTTTTTCACCGCTGTATATAACAAGGGCGATGGAAAATTTTGCATACAGAATACCACTTTAGATATTTTAAATAAACTTTATTCGAACGGTGAAAAAATTAAATATTTCCACCGCTGAAAAAATAAGGTCGAATTTTTGAAAAGTTACAGAATAAGACTTTTTCTATTAAATTATTTGTTATTTGGATTTAAATGATTTACTGTTTTGATATTTAAATGAATAAGTACTTCAGGTCAATGTGACCTTTCAATAGACCTTTCTATTTAAAGGATTCTAACTTCATAAAAAAATAATCATTTTAACGTAAGAACAGTTACGCTAATGTTGCACTGCGCAGAAATATACTCATTATGTCATCCGCTGTTTTGAACCATTACTTATTTTTTGTGAAATGCATAATTCATTGTGGTGTAGCTCAGTATCTATCAGATATGTAAAAAAATGTTGTATGCATAAATTGTAGAAATTTGAGTTCTCAGATTAACAATAACTGTTTTTATAACTATAGAAAAACTTTAATTTGGATTATTCTTATTACTCTAGGTCTAACTAAAATATTATGCATATACAAAATAAAGTTAAGCGTCCACTTATCCGCATTGAAGTTAATAGCGCATTTTTAAAGCTGCATGCATCGTGTCAAATGGATTTTAATTATTATTTTAATCGATAGTTATACAAGTGCTTTCATTTATTCACAACGGATCGAGGTATCCCCGGTATTGTAATTTTTTATCCTTCATTAGTAACTTTTGGATGTTTTTCAATATTTTCCTAGTCCCTTTCTCTAATGACAACACACAGTACGTTTAAAGAATCAAAAATGATTATTTTAATTGTAAATTTAATATAATATTACGACTTATTAAAAAATTATTTGACATTTGAGTGGTATAGTTTTATAAAAATAAAGACATGGTTCACAACCACATTGATTGCTATGAGGCAAAGAACACTTATCTACTACTAATCGTCAAAATGTGTGAATTCGTAATTTGAATTGTTTAAAGGTAAATGTCGGAATATTAAAGTATATATATATATAGTAATACACAAATAAATAATTGATGCAAATGGTAAAAATTCAATGCGAATGTAAAATAAGTAAATATGAGAATATGCTTGCTAACATTCCCCCTACTCTTGGGGGGAATGGTTTGTAAAACCTTTGGCATGACACCGACTTGTTGCTGCAGCACACTCGTATTTCTCATTGGATACAAAAACCCTGTAGCACAAACTATATAATACAGTCTGCTCATATCTTTTGTTCTCTTCGAGTGGTATTGCTATCTTCGTCTCGTCAAAGGGGAAGCATGTCCAACGGCTGGTTCAAGGTTGCTTCCATTTTGAAGTGTGTGAGCGAAACAACTTCAATACAATATTGCCTGCGAAAGATAAACAACGCTAGAGACGGCGTCAGTTTTGTTTGTATTTTACTGTTGTTCAGTCGTGTTAACAAAAGCATAGTCAAATTTAAACTCAAAATGGCTAGAAAAAGTTATTTAGTAAGTTGCATAATATGTGAATTTGCTAAATATTGAAGAATTAATTAGTGTCATTTGTGTTAGTTAAATGTGTAAATTAGTATAAATTTTGTGTTAGTTAAATGAACTTTTATAAACATACCTTTATTCTTAAACCAAGGCGTATGCATAAGTTATTATTTTCTTTGTAAAATTCAACATGATTTTTGAAATACAGGCTAAAACATAATTAGGTATTTAAAGTTCATCTGACATTTAGTTTTCTGATTATCTGTTACGTAAACAATTTTACGTAATAAACGTTTTGTAACATTTTCACCGCTTTTGAATGTAAATCAACCTAATTGCCAGTGGCGGAACTAGAATTGTTAGATCCCTTGAAAAAGACCTTCCACTCAATAAAATGTAACTTTCCTTAACAGCTAATGTTATTTTTCATCTCTACCGCTAAAGCCGTCCACTTTATGTTTTTTCTCCTCTTCCACGAAACCCAGATCAAGAAGAAGAGTAATTATCAAAATTGAATGAACAAAATTGATACAATAGTGCCTTTATATTAAGTAAATATAACCAAGATAGAGGTATTACGTAATCGTATGTTAACTTCTCTACTCTTAGAATGAAAATCGTATTTTAATTTATTGAAGTTGATTTTCTTTCTAATTTAATGGCTGAGTTTAGTTTATTAATAATTGTAAATTTGTTTCTTGTTATTTAACATGTTATAATGCTCATACTTATAATTAAACATAGTACAATAATAGTTAGTATTTAGGTAATAGTTTTATATATCTATGTTAGATTCTTTTCGAGATGTTAATTCATGATATTGTTTTTTTGAATATCATTGAATTCGTCTAGTTTGATGTTAAAATCTAGATTTTCGATTTGTTTATATAATTCGTTGCTCTGTAAATAATTCTCATTAGACAATAATCAATATTTCTTAGAAAGGATTATTGTTTGATGAAAGGAAAGGTGTTTTACAGGTATAGAGTACTGGTGATAATATTGATATAGGATATTTTTTATTTAAATAGGATTTGTTGTTAAATCATAGATTCATTATCTTCTGTAATAGTAAGATTTGTTTTAGTTTAGATATGTCTAATTAGTGTTTGGTTGTAGCTGTATTTTTTATATAAGCTCTTGGCTTATCATCTAATTTGTTTATTATATATGGCCCTTGTTTAAGTGGTTTACTTTTCGATCTATTTTAATTTTGGTTAAGTTTTTAGTGTTGTTTATTCTATTTATTGTATCATTCTTTTTTTTGATAATATTGTTTTGTATTTTATCATGCAATATTTTCATATTATTATGGTAATCTTTTATTTTGTCTTGAACAATTTCAGTGTTGATATTTAGGTCGAATATATTTCTTCGATGTTGACTGCCATACAATGCTTCCATAGGAGTCAGTTCCGTCACAGAATGAATTGTATTGTTATAGGCTATAATACAAATCAACATTATTTTTGTAGGATCTTCTTTACTTTGTGTTTCGACGGGACTGTTTCCTGTGTGTCCAATTGGTGTCGTAAAATGCACATTTATTTTGTGTGTTCCTAGTAGTTGTTGTACTAGATGGTTCTTAAATTCAAATCCATTATCCATAATTATTGTTTGCGGTATTCCGTGGTGTTTAAATAGTTTCAGAATTCCTTCAGTTATTTCTAAGTTATTCTTTACTTTAATGGGTTCTGCAATTGCAAACTTTGTTAATGGATCTAGCATTGTTAGAAAATCTTGTTTATCCATTGTGAACGTATCTATCTATAATACTTGAAACGGCCTACTGGGTGTTTCAGTTAGATTCATAATAATATCTAATGGCTTTCTGTTGTATTTATTAGTTTTACAAAGAGTACAAGTGCCTACATAAGCTTCAATTCCTTTTTACGTATTATACCAA
The DNA here is from genome assembly GCA_963678705.1 of Panorpa germanica. Lineage (NCBI taxonomy): Eukaryota > Metazoa > Arthropoda > Insecta > Mecoptera > Panorpidae > Panorpa > Panorpa germanica. The sequence continues at coordinate 23,563 of OY783207.1, forward strand.
TAATATTTTTCATTTAACCTTTTTATTAAATCTGTATAATAGTATTTTAATTTGAATTTGTTGGTTATGAGTTTGAAAAGGTCTTTCGCTTATGGGTATCCCTGACGCATCTTCTTCTCGTATGTTATGTAGAGTTGTTTACATTCATTTCTTCGTTCGATAGAGATTCATCGTGTAAGCAAGGTTGTTATACAACGCATCACTCTCTATTTTATAGTCGGTGTAGTCGGTATATAATTTTATATGTTTAATAGTTCAATTCTTTTTAAGTATTCGAAATCCAAGACGACTTTATTTAGTTATTACTATATTCGTAGATTGTTTTAGATTTTTTTTTTTCGATTAATTTGAATTTAGGTTAAATATTTTAAATTTAGATTGAATGTTTTAAATTTAAGTTGATTATACGATCAAAAGGTTTTATACTTCTGAATTTTAAGTATGAAACGTGTTGATCTAATTTTGCATATATTTAATTGTTTGTTTAATAATGATTTGTAGTGATTATTTAGTTCAAAATTTTTTTTTTTATTTATTTAAATAGTACGGTAATTATATAGTAGTTGTTTAGGAAGTCAGTGTCATAGCTCATTTGTTGCCATAATTTTAATTTAATTCTAGATAAAGTAAACTTTATTTAGTTTATTAAATTTTCTATATTCGAGTATATAGATATTATTTGAGTAAGATTTTGGATGTTGGTTTTTACTCTAATTATGGTGGATGTTAAAAATCATAGTCTTTGCATTGTTGAGTTTCACCAGGTTGTTCGTAATATTTATAATATTCAGCAGGTATTTTCTCAATTTTTCTCGATGTTATAATATCAGGTTGTTTGTGATGCGGATAAACATACTCTTGTTTAATTTTAGTATTTTTTATTCCAGCTTGTTTTTTTTTTTTTTAATTTAGGCTTTGGCTTATTCAGCCTTCTTGCCATTGGTTTTATTTGTAAAATTATATAAAAATTTACATATAAATTATAATTATTCTAATAAATACAAACAAATTGATTCTTTTAAAAAATTAAACTTAAAATTAAATACATACTAAATAAAATATTCTAACTTAAATTACACTTCTATCACAAAGTTTGTTACTATTTCCGCCGTTGCTTCACTTGTCATTAAACAGGACATATTAACTGGGAACTGTGCTACATTACATAAATCATTTAAAAGTCTATCAATTTTTGATGCTAAAAGATGACACCCTAGAATTATATGGTCCAAAGAACCTTCTTCTCCACATCTACAATTTGGTGTGTCTTTTATATTTATTTTGTATAGATGAGCTGGACATCTAGAATGCCCAGATTTCATTCGACAATTTGTTGAAATATATCTTCGTGAATGGTTTTTATTAAACCATGTGGTTGTTGGAATTTTTTGATTCGCTGCAAAAAAATTTTTTCCAGTACTTTGACTTTTCTCATTATATATATTCTGCCATTCTGCCATACAATTTTCTTTAATTATTTTTTTGGAATCATTTATTGACCAATTTATTTCGATTATTTCCCCATCTACACAAGCTTCTTTGGCCAGTTTGTCAGCCATTTCGTTTCCTTTTATGCCTACATGTCCAGGAATCCAAATAAGTTTAACATTGATATCATTTTTTTCCATTTTTAAAAGATATTCTTTAATTGAACATATTTTGTTATTATTATTGTTTTTGAATTTATTGTTATTTAAAGATACACAAACACTACGAGAATCTGTGAAGATTAATATATTTTTATTGTCAGTTTTTTGTATTATTTCTAGTAATTTCATAATTGCTGTTATTTTTGTATTATAAGAATTTGTGATGTTGTTAAGTTTGTATTTGTACTGTTGATCTGTATTATAATTGAAAATGCCAATTCCTCCAGTTTTAGAGTTTTTTTCGAATGAACCATCGGTAAACCATATACTCCAGTTTATATCATCTTTTGTTATATATTCCATATATTTTTGATAAGTTATTTCCTTACTGTCATTCTTCTTGAACAAATTTATTTCTGTATGTATTGTTGTCATGCTTATTTCTAATGGAAATTTGAAAAAAGGTATAATGTTGTGTACCTCTAAGTTCAAGTTATTATATCTATCAAAACTAGTTAAAAGTGCCGGTTTTTTATGAGTTGTCCAATATGGTTTATTATAAAGAACATATAGTTTAGATAATCTTGTATTTAAGGGGCCACATGAGTTATGTCTGTTTTTACAAAAGAAACTGTCTGATATTTGTTGTATTCTGATATTTACCGGAGGAATATTAGTTTGATAGTTGAGGATTTGGATTGGTGTTGAAACCATTGCACCTAATATTATTCTTAAACATTTGTTTTGTATAATTTCAATTTTTTTTAATCTTGAGTTATTTGCGGTGCAGATCATAGTACTAGAATAGTCAATATGCGGTCTAACAATAGCTTTATATATTTTTATTAAGGTTGTTGGGTGTGCGCCCCATTTGTATCCTGCTATACATCGCATCAAATTTAAGCCTTTTTGACATTTGTTAATAATATGTGCAATTTCTTTCGCCCAAGTGCTTTTCGTATCAAAGAATATACCCAGAAATTTGGTATTTGAACTAACAGTTATATTTTTATTTCTGATGGTTATTTTTGGACTGCAGTTTATTCTATGCCTTGTAAATATAACTATTTTACTTTTTTCTGACGATATATTTAATTTGATTTCCTTTAGTAAAATATCTAGTTTTCTTAATTTCGATTGTAATCTGTTTTGAGCTATATCTTGTGTATGGCCCATACTATAAATAACCATGTCATCTGCATACATCAGTACTGTTGTGTTGTTATCTGATAATGTTGTTAACTTTTCTGTGTATATGTTGAATAATAAGGGAGATAATATTGAGCCTTGTGGAATTCCGTGATTACATAGTATAGGACCAGTTAACTTATTATTGTATCTAACTGTTATTTCTCTATTTTGGAAGTAGTTTATAATCCAGTTGGATATTTTGGAAGATATACCTATGTTTTCTACTTTTTCTTTTAATATTTTTAGATTAACATTGTCATAAGCAGCTTCAATGTCAATGAAAGCAGCTATCATATAATGATTTTTACTGTATGTTCTTTGAATATCGATATTCAATATGTTTAAGTTATGCTGCGTACTTCTTGTTTTTCTAAACGCAAATTGTAACTCAGGTAATCTTTTATGATGTTCGAGATACCACTCCAGTCTGTTTTTGATGATGGATTCCATAGTTTTGCCCATACATGATAGTAAAGTAATTGGTCTGAATGATTCTTCTTTGTTTGGATCTTTTCCTGTTTTTAATATAGGAACAACGATATGTTTTTTCCAGTCTAATGGTATATCAGCAGTGTTTAATGACAGATTATATATTTGTGTAAGATGATTTATTGCATTGTCAGGTAAGTTTTGTATCATTTTGTAATTTATTCTATCAAATCCTGTGCTACTGTTTTTATTATGATTTAACGCGAAATTTACTTCATTTTTATTTATGTTATTATCTAGAAAATTATCTTTTACAATGGTGGTGGCAGTAATATTTAAATTGTTGTTCTGTGGAAATTTTTTTTTAATGAATTCTTCTATTAAATTTTCATTATCACTTATCCTTTTAGTACTATAGCTTTTATTGTTAATTTTTCTTATATTATTCCAGACAATGTTGGTTGTTGTGTTTGGGTTTAAATTCTCGCAGAAATTTTGCCATTCTATTTTTTTTCTGGCTCTAAAATATCGTCTGGTTTTAGCTTGATGTTTTTTATAATTTAAATAATTCGCCATTGTCATGTTTTTATTAAAAATAGTTAGTGCTAATTTTCTTTGAGCTATCATTTTATTGCACTCTGTGTCCCACCAAGACGGTTTTATTTTATTAGGAGTTATATTATACAATCTGGTAGATGGGATATGTATGTCTGCCGAATTATTAATAACATCTCTAAATTGGTTGTATTTGTTTTCAACATCTTGGGGATTACTTGTGATTCCATTTGTGCTAAGGTTTGAAATTCTGCTTTCTATTTCAAGGCTATATTTCTCCCAATCTGCTTTTCGGAAATTTCTCCTCGTTAAATATTCAGATGTACGGTAACGGTCTTTATTATAGTCATTCAAACAGAAAAAAATTGGGTAGTGATCACTACCTAAGCTATCTGCAAGAACTTGCCACGAAGTAATTTGTTGTGTTAACGTCATTGATACCAATGTGAGATCCAATATACTGTCCCTTGTACTGAGATTGCTTACTCTAGTTGGTTTATCATCGTTGATAATATTTAGATTTTCGTTTTCTATGAAATCTAACAATTCGTTACCTTCATACTGACTACCTGGACAATTTATATCCCAAGCAAGATTAGTCGCGTTAAAATCTCCAGCAAGTATAACAGGAACATCTATTTGTTGTTTTATCTGTGACCAATTAGAATTAGATAGTTTATGATTCGGTTTAGCATAGATTGATAAAATAGATATTACATCAGTTTCGTTATGTGTTAAAATTATTCCAGCTATTTCGACCGAATTAAATGGGTTATTTAGCATTACTCGTTTATATTTTATAGATTTATGAATCAAGATAGCAACACCCCCGTGGGGATTATAGTTTGTATTCTGTATCCTATCTTCTCTTTCAATAAAATAACCTTTGATGTTGAAATTGAGATTTTTTGTTAAAAACGTTTCTGATAGTATGCATATATGTATGTTATGCTTCTGTAACATATGTTGTAGTTCCTCTTTAATATATCTGACTCCTCTGCAATTCCATTGAATAAAATTTATCATTTTAACTGTTTTAATTAATGATTAATTTTTATATCTGATGTCTTGTTTTTCGATTTATTTATATATTTTATTTTTTCTTTATGTTTATATAATTGTTGTTGATTTAATATTTTAGTAAATTTATTAACCGATTTGGTTTAGTGATGTGAATAGAGTTTTTATTAAAAAATAAACTTAATTTATATATTGATGTTTTCTTACGAGTTTGGCCATTGTACACTAGATATTTGTTTCTTGTAGCTTCTAAGAGATTGGGATGTAATATTAGGGTCTTTGTTTGTATCTTTAATTTTGTCATCATTATTTTTATTATATATTGATTTATAGCAGGTATCATTATCATAATTTTCCATTGTAATATCAGGTTTCTCTTGGTTGATTTGCTTTCTGTTTTTTTCTTGATTAGTTTTCTTAAGGAATGTGTCACTTTCTTCATTGTTAGGTTTCTTTTCTTCTCTTCTTCTTTTTGGAAGTGGTTCTTTAGTGGATGTCGTAGGTTGTGGTTGACTGTAAGATCTTTGTAATGAGTTACCTGTATTTGATTTATTCACTCTGGTATTGGTTCTTCTGGTTAAAGGGTTTGGTTTGTATGTTGGAATTATGTTGATACTATTGTATTTATTAGTGATATTGGGAAAAGTCTCATTGTAGTTTAGAGCTTCAAAAGAGTTTTGAGTTTTTACTGAGTATAAATAGTCTGTATTTTTTTCTGTTAATTCTAATTTTGCTTCATAAAAACTGAGATTGTGTTGGGCCATGAGATCTTTTATCTTGATTTGTCTTTTTTTTTCAGGACATTCATTGTCTGTAGCCTCGTGGTTAAGTTTACAATTTATGCATGTCGGATTAGGAGATGTGCATGCAGTACGTAAATGATCTTCACTTCCGCAGAATTTACATTTTGCTACTTTTGCTCTACATTTTGTGGCTGCATGTCCAAATTTAAAACAATTATAACATTGTATCGTCTGTTGTACAAATGGTTCACATGCTCGTCTCACTCTCCACATGTAAACATAAGCAGGAATATCAAGTCCTTCAAAGAATAATTTCACTGTTGTACTGGGTTCATATTTTATAGCTCCGTCAACTCTTAGTTTTCGATTTAACCTTTGCACTCTCGTTACTTTAAAAGGTGGACACTCTATATTATTTAAAATTGTATCTTCCGAATATTCAATATCAACACCTTTTATAATAGCTACTTTTGTGCACCAGTAAAATGGGATAAACGCTTCATACCCATTGTTTTTCAGCAATGTTGATTTGGTAATTTCGTTAGCTAGTATTGCATTAGCACATTGAACGATTACTCTATTTCTTCCCACTTTTTTAATTTCTATTATATTAGATTTATTGCTAGTTTTACAAATTATTTCTGCTAATTTAAGAGAACTAAAAAATGTATTTCCATCACTATTATTTTTAACTATCATTACTTTATACGAGTCATATTTTGTTTCTGTGTTGTATAAATTATTAAATATTTTTTTAACATTGTCACTATTGTTATTTAAGTTTTCTGTTATATCACTGGATGTTTTATCTGTAGGAAATGATTTGTTAGTCACAGAGTTGTTTTTATTGTTCGGATTTTTATCGGGAGGTTCAACCTCCATATCCATATTGTTAATTAACCAGTGATAATTAAATAGAAGTTACTTCACTTCTTATTAATAACACTTAATAATAATATAAATTATAATGTAAATAAAAATAAATCACGAAAAAAAAAAAAATATTATAATTTGCAAAAGAGAAAAAAAAAAAGATCACTATTTATTTTATTGTTTTGTTTATTGTAAATACGTGCGCTCACCAAGAAGACTCGATGTAAACTGGTCCAGCTTGTTGTCTGTATGGAATATAAGTACATTTATTTTCTGATACATATTTTATTTTTGGTTGTTGTTCTATGTATTCAAAATATTCTGTTGGTGCATCCTTATTTCCCTCTTCTTTTTGTTGTTGAAAATATTCATAATGCTCTTTAGATATATTTTCTTTGTCAATATCGGGTTTTTCTTTTTCTTTTCTCAGGTAATTCAGACGTGTCACTTGTGAAGTCTCCATGGACTCAAAGGTTCGGATATCTTAATTAATAGGTTGATATTGTGTTTTTGGAATAAATTGTGGTGGAAATGGTATAAATGATTGTCTTTGAATATCTTCTGAAAATGAAGTAAATTATTGTTTTTGTTGGAAATTTTGTTGGTAAAGTATAAATGATGGTCTTGGCGGGAAATTTTATTGATTTGGAATAAACAATTGTTTTGATTGGAAGGGTATATTTTATGGTTTATATTGGAATGTTTTTAAACTTTGTATTGGTCTATCGGGTGTATGAGATGAGTAGTTTTTCCACTGCATGTGTTGCACGTTTTCTTCGGTTAACACATAAGCCCGTGCCTGTTCCATTGAATTTGGCATTCTCTCTCTTATACTTTCTCCCATTTTCCTCTCAAACCTCTGGTAAAAGTTTTTAGTATTACCGTTGTATATAGGTTTGACTTACCATTAAACAGAGTTGCACATTTTGTTTGACTGCTGTTGGCTAATACAGCTGCTAGATGTTCTGATCATCTGTTAAAAAAGTCTTGCGTACTTTCTTGCGATTTCTGCATCAGTTCACTAATTTCTACGATAAGCGTAGCTTCATCCTTTTGATCAGAGAAGTTAGAAATTATTTTTTTTAAGTTCGTTCCATGTATCAATCCGTCTACCTAACGTTACTCTTTCAGCGGAACCCTCCAACTTGGATAAGATTCTATGCAGGTTTTTATGTCTTCTACTGCATTTCTGAACATGTAAACGATGTTATATTCTTGTCTAATAAAACCGTTCAATTTTGCTGGTACACTATTAAATGTTTTAACAGTTTCAAAATAAGAATTGCTATAAGTGATATTGTCTACATTTTGTCGTTCTTGTGATTCAGCTATATCTTGCATGAGTTGTCTTCTCTGCGATTTTAATTGCTCTTGTAATTGTAATATTACGTTTTCCATTTTTAAATTTGTGTTATGTTCAATTTCGCTTAGTTCATTCTTTCATTATTATTAGTTTTGTTATTTGCTTTAGTTCGTTATGACCCATAATGTTTATTATTATTATTTCTTTTTTGAAAATGTAATAATTGGTTATTAGGAATTTGTGACAAGGAATTTCAGAAATATTTATTACTTACAGTTGGATTACAAATATCATTAATGTTATGATCTCTGTTTTCAAGCTGTGATGGTTTTCTAGTTGTTCAGTGGTTAGCTGATATTCTCTATGGGGTTGTGCGATGGTCACGACTGCTTTTGCACTTTTAACAAAAGAGTAAGTGTACTCCTTTTTTTTTAAACACTTGGTATTTTTTTAAATTGCCCTTTGTACACTTTTTTTTAATTATTTAAAAACTTTTAGTACACTTAGTGTTTTAAAAAAGCACTTTATTTTTAAATGCCCTTTTGTACACTGTTAAATTTCTTTTTAATATATTTTTAAATAATTTTAACACACTTTTGTAGATTTTTTTTTTTCACTTTTGCAGATTCACTTTTTTTCACTTTTTAATTTTTTCAAGAATTTGGTCCTACTTTTTTTTTTTCAAAAAGCAAATTATCCTACAGCACTGCGCTGCGCCAGTTATTTATATTTTCAGGGAGCCTAAAATATTAACAAATTTATATTTTAGTAGATTAATTTACTTTATAAATTTTTTCAGTCGTAATTTTAAGAACGTTGTGCTAGTTCATATATCGTAGTCGTCGTTGTTTATAGGTTAATTGTTATTATAGGTTATATTGTTAACTGTTATTGGTTAAAGATATAGGTATTACGAGAATCGTATGTTAACTTACACACTTTATAACAAATTAATTATTGTTTGTAACTTCATATCTGTTATATGGTAATTGAATAGAATTTGCGTTTGTGTTTCTTTATATAGTTTATTGACAATTGAACTTGATCGTTGGTTTACTATCTGTTTGTAAAAACCTAACCTTTCAACTTTTTATAACAAAAGTATTATAAAATAAAGTAAAGTAAATCTGTGAAGTTGGAGATGTTCGATTGTTGTATCAACACTCGTTTTGCCGTACTGCATCAAATGGATTAGCCTATAAATTAAATTTTAAAATTATACTGAATGATATTTCCTGAAGAATTTGCTAATACCACCGAGATCTGTACATATGGCGGCACTAGGCAATTTCAAGACCAGACTCTTCTGCGCAAACCACCGTGGCCCATATAACGCACGTTATAATTAGTAAATGGATTCATTGTTTGAGGTTTGATATTAAAGTAAACAAGCTATGCCATCAAAGTTTAATAGAATGTTAAAAATAAATTAAAAATACGAAATTTTCTCTACAACAAACCACGTTCACTTTTCAAATTGTATTAAGCGATTTAGTTATGTTTATGTAAAAGAGTGTACATATTTATGCTCTATTCTAGATTCACGCATTCAGGATACTGCAATGTCATCTCCGAGGATTCGCAGTAGGCTCAAGGAGGCCTCCACATCATTCACCTATATCTACGACTCATATATCTTATTGTTTACCAGATACATGTTTCCGAAAGGATATGGTATTCTTACAGCAGGATCCAACTACATCGAGTAAATTAGATGAAATTGTATCTAGAACACAGCCTCCACCGGGAAGCCTGAAAACTAAGTAGAACAAATGAAATATCGGAATAATAAATATTAAAAATCAAATTTACTCAATAATCTACCTAAAATGAATTACACATAATAGCATTATTTATTCTTAATAGGATTAAATGTAAAAAAATACCTCTAATACCTTTTTTTTTAATATCTACATAAAATAATTTTTATGAATTTTTAGATCTGAATTTTTAGGCCCCTGAATTTATAACGCTTGAAGTGCGTGCCTTATGCGTCTTTATGAAAATTCGCTACTGCAGTAGATCCATATCAGATCTGTTGGATAAAATGGCATCTCTGTCCATGAATAAAAGCTTGATGATAGTCAATATGGACTTCTGGCACCGGGTCAGTACTGATTTAAATGATCTAAAACTAGTTCACGTAAGATACTTTATTATGGAATTAATTAGGTTAATTGCTTGTTATTTGGTAAACTTATTCATTTTTTTATTGAAATATATGTTCCAGCTCCGGAGTAACTTGGGCACAAGTAGGACATACGGAATAACTGTCATACTGAATAAAGAAATTGAAAGACAGGCGCACATCCGACAGAAAGTTCAGAAAATTATAATGAGATTTCAGTCGTAAATTCATCTTTAGGAGATCATTGGGACAAATTCAGGAGTGAAATCATACCATCACCGTGAAGAGTTTCCAGGTGGTATCAAATCTGAAATTGCAAAAGAAATGTCAATACAAATCGTAAAAGTCTATTTTATACATTTGACTAAATTTGAATGTTTAGAGACTTTTTCTCCTATGACTATTTATTATTCTTTTTAATCCAGTAATAGCTTTTAATCCAGCTGATTATATTTGTAGATAAAAATCCTTTTTTGATAATAATTTGGAGTTTCGAATAAACTACGTATTTGATATAAAATTCATCACTCAGAATTCGATTTCTAAATTCCATTGATACTACAAGTGCCTATTAGCTTATGGAATATGACTGGGAGTTGAAATTGTACAGCCTAAAGCTATTCTCAACTTTTATTTATTCTAGTCAGTTTAATTTTAATAATCTGGATTTGGATTACTCTATTACATTTAATAACAATTTTGTTATTGTGGTATTGGGCGAATTGTAGTATATAAAAGTTCTGTTTTGCAGATTAAAAGGGCCTTTTAAGTAAATCATATATAAAAAAGCGCTAAGAATTAATCATTGAGGAAGGCCTTTAATACCGGAGAATTTTCCTGTTTGTCTTAAAATTCATATGTTTTTTTAAAAAAAGAGTTATTGATAATCTTGAAAGAATAGTTTTCCGTCGTATTACTATTGGGTGAAATTCAGAAGTATGGTTCCACGTGCACTTAGCGTACCGCTTACCGCTCACCGCTCACTGATTAGTTACCTGAATTGTTAAGTGTCCAGAACGCACCTAAACGTTTGGTGATTATAATGAAGAGCTTCTAAGAGAATTCTAATCTTAAACTAGTGCTAAAACATGCTAAAAAAGTGTTTAAAAAAAGTATGTTGCTACAATATTCTTAAAATTAATTGTTTAATTTCTGATATTTTAAATAAATAATGAAAGTACCATCAAAAGTTTATAGTATCTTAAAAAAAATTCTTTGCATTTAAGAAATTTAAATAGAACGACGTTCACCTTACCGATATTTATGATTCTAACCATCTCGCATTTCATTATTTTAACTTATATCAAGAATAATGTAAATTTATTTCAAAAAGAATTATAACGTATAAATGGGTAGTACTCCTAATGGTAGTATAGTATATGCATATACAAGATTTAACATATTAATATTTTATAAATTCTTTTAGATCCATGGATGCACGATTCTAAAATCTTAAGTCTAAAGTCAAAAAGACGTATAACAGATTCAAGAATACCTCCATGTCAAACACATCTTATGGTTTGCCAGGTACACTCACTCCAAAGGGTGCGATATTCTTTGAGCTAGATTAGCCTACACCGAGTACATTAAATAAAATTGCATCAAGGATTCAATCTCGCCCAGGAAGACAGAATTCTAGTAAGTATTAGATAAAAAATAATGGAATAGTAATTAATAAATAATAAAGGCACAAGAAATAGAAATTATTTAAACTTTTGTTGTTGTAATTAAGGAAAATTGATAGATTTGGTTTCATAATATTGAACACACTAAAAGAAAAATTTGTGCAGTTTATAATGCACCTATTCGCATTGTAGTTATATATATACTTTTATACTTATACTATGCATAAATTTAATTCGTAGAAGACATATGGGATTTACATATTTCACATCCCACCACATCCATTATACCATTTTCACATCGTTTTCCACGTATACAAATAACACTATTAAATACAACGGTTTAAACTAAATCAAAAAGAACTGAAGGTCTTACGCAGATTTCAGGATTAACATGTTACTTATAGTCACTCGTATGTATGAATATCATAGTTCACAGACTTGATAATGTACTAAGTCAACTAATTATGCAGTTCTAGTGCTAGAATGTGTTCATTAAATGTCTGGAATTTAAAACGTCTTATGTTTATTACCATCTGTGGGTACATTTTGGTAAAATCTCGTAATATTAAATCAATAAAGCGCAAGTTTAGATAATTTTATGGTAAATATAATGAAAACATTTATTTCGTATTCAAACAAATTTATTGTCATTAAATGTATACCTGTACTTTTCAACATAATTTGATAAAATTCAAATACGTTATTAATATAAGTACTAGTTAGTAAAAGTATTTAAATTGCAATTGCGTTGCAGTGGACAGAGTCGCCATATTTCTCAGTAGTGTGATTATATGACTAGACTAGATTATATTCTGTTTATGTATATCAGAGCTCACATGCACTGACTACAGTCTATGGAATATAATTAATAATACTGTCTTTAAAACAAATTTGGATTTCTTTTACACTTAAAGCTTAATTATATTAGTTAATACTCTTAACCTTCACAGTTTAATTTCTGACTTTTTGACATAAATAGTTAGCTCTTAATGAACTATTGGTAATGCTATTTTTTTTTCATAATTTCATCTTTCTACTTGATTAATGGAGTTACACATATGTTCTACTGAGAATAAATGGGAGTTAAGGGTTCTGATTCTAGTACGGGATGAGTGGTGAGAGGAATGTAGGATCTTTTGTTCCGGGATTAAGTCAGGTAAGAAAGTTATTTTACTTTTTTTTTTTTAAATATTTCTATTTTTATTTGGAAAATATATTCTGGATTATGAAATCTGCAATTCTCCTATAATTAACACATATACTTCTGGGCTGTTGTAAATATTATAACAATTAATAACAACTGTTATAATATATAAATAATAATAAAAATAAGAGAACCAACCTACATATTTATTAATAATAATAGATTATCAAAATTGAAAACAGTAATTAGTTAATAACAGTGAAAAGTTTTCATTATATAATTTAAATTACGAGAGTTCGGCGGTGACTTATTCTTATAACAAGTTTTGTCGTATAAATATTTCTACGAATCAATAAAATAGCATGAATCGCCGGCGATCCTTCTTAATTTGAACTATAATAGTTTTGTTCCATAATAAAATACAAGATATGAAATTACATCCGTACAAAACCCTGAACAAGTATAGTGTTATTGTTTTTGTTATATTTAGCAGAGATAAACTATTAATTTATATTAATCAGGTTTATTATTTAATTAAAATGTACACATGTGTTATGGAGTCACAGAGTATAGAATACATAGTAGGACGGTATTACAGAGTACAGTAATACCGAGTGTGAAAAGAAAGGTAGAATAGTCAAACCCTAGAGGGCGCTAAATTTAAATCCAACACTCCCTCTAAATTTAGACATTCTAACAACAAATTATGATTAATTGAGTGGCAAAAAACATTAATCAAGTTATATTCACCAATATCACTTAACACTTGCTTTATCCACATAGCTTCTTTTGTTGCAGCACAGGCGGCCATAAATTCAGCTTCTGTTGTTGACAGAGCAACCGTCTGTTGGCGTTGGCTTGACCATGTTACAGCAGCACCATTCTTTATAAAGACGTAGCCAGTAACTGAGCGTCTTGTATCAATATCGTATGCATAATCAGCATCACTATAACCAGTAACAGCTGGTGGCTCTGATGTTGATGAGTAGTTCAGGCCATAATCTTTAGTATCCTTCAGGTACTTGAAGATCTTCGTGACAGCATTCCAGTGTGATTTGTTATAGCAATTTAAAAATCGACTTACCAGGCTTACGGCAAACATAATATCTGGTCGACTGACTGTAGCCAGATGCATAAGAGAACCTACAGCTTCTCTATAAGGATAGTTTTTCTCTGGTTCTCCATCTTCCTTTTGTAGCTTGACATGGGGGTCCACTGGAACAGTGTTCGGGTTAGCGTCAGTCATGTTAAACTTCTCTAACAGTTGTTCCACATACTTGGTCTGATGTATAAAAATACCGTTGCTAACTATCTCAATTTGCATGCTGTTTTCACAGGATAGACCTTCAGGCGGAGTCATAAATATAGTCTCTTCAAGTTCACCATATAAAAATGCAGTTTTTACATCAAGTTGTAAGATTTTAAGTTTATTTTGAACAGCCATGGAAAGTAATAAACGTATTGAATCATACCTTACCGTCGGAGCGAAGGTTTCTGTGTAGTCAATACCTGCGGTTTGTGCAAATCCCTTAGCACAAGGTCTTGATTTGAACCGTGGACCCGTTGACTCTTCTTTTATTCGGAACACCCATTTACTACCGATCACTTTGGCATTTGGAGGTTTTTCTATCAATGTCCAGGTTTCATTTTTCTTATGAGCATCAAGTTCTTCATTGATTGACTTTTTCCATTCATTTTTATTTGTTGAATGTACTGCTTCTTCATATGTTACAGGAACACAGGATGAGAATAAACACAGATGAGTGTGTTCTTCAGTACATGGACAGTTGAAATTCTTATTTTTTCTTTTATTTCTTGGTCTCAATGTCACATTACTGACGGGAGGAGAATCAATTCTGGTGTTAGGTAAGTATTCACTGTCGGATGTTGACCTGTTTCCTTTTTCTGTCTCATATGAACTTTCTGAATTTGTGTCGTTGTCAATCAAGCTGTCCTCTTCCGTTTTTGCATTTTCTCTTACATCTTTTTTTCTTGTATTTGTTTTGTCATTTTCAGTTTCTGTCTCATTCAATTCTACCGAAACAAAATCTCTTTTCACTGAGGATTCAAGAAATGTAGCATCTCTGCTCTTTATTACCTTTCTAGTATTTGGTAATGTGAATCTGTATCCTTTTGTATTGTCGCAGTATCCGATGAAGATCATTCTTTGAGCCTTTGGATCCCATTTTCTGCGTTTTTCTTTAGGTAGATGAACCATTGCCTCACAGCCAAATATACGCATATGATTAACATTTGGTTTGCGTCCAGACCAGATTTCCATAGGAGTCTTGAAAGCTAAGGATTTGGTTGGGGAACGATTGATGATGTAAGCAGCAGTGTGTATTGCATCTGCCCAATACAACTTCGGCAGACCAGCGTTGAGTAGCATGCACTTCGCTTTTTCAACCAGTGTCCGATTCATACGTTCCGCAGTCCCATTCTGTTCAGGCGTGTATGGTGTGGTGGTCTGATGAATGATTCCGGCACCTTTCAGGTAATCAGAGAAGGCTTTGTTATCGTATTCAAGTCCGTTGTCTGTACGAAGAACCTTTATATGAGCATCCGATTGATTTTCAACTTCTTGCTTGAATTCTTTGAATTTACTGAGCACTTCAGACTTGTTGTGAAGAAAGTATACTGAAATCTTCTTGGAATATTCATCTAGGAAGGTTAAAAAATATCTGCTCCCACCGAGAGACTGGGTTTCCATTGGTCCACATACGTCAGAATGAACCAATTCTAGGGGTTTGGTGACTCTGAATCCATCACTTTTAAAAGGTAACCGTGTCTGCTTTCCTTCTTTACAAGTTATGCATTTCAGATTTTCTGTATTTCCTGAGAAAGTTAAATGCTCTGTGTTATCAGACAATTTTTTCAAAGTTTGGAAATTAAGATGTCCCATCCTCTGGTGCCAGCAAAAAGCATCTTTTTCATGTTCAACACTAGACATGTGCGCAAGGCTTTCAGGCATGTTCAGCCGGTACATGTTATTTACAATGCTCGCAGTTGCTATTATTTGATTCTTGCTGTTCATGATCACACAGCCTGAGGTATCAAATTTCACTTGGCCTCCATTTTTAATAATTTGGCTTACAGATATCAGATTAGTTGCCAATTCAGGAACATATAAGACATTTGTGAACAGAATCTTATTCTCTTGCCCGTTTTGGTCATAAATGTTTAAGCTGACATCTCCTGAGCTTTGCACAGATAACACTTTGTTATCAGCAACACGAATGTTCTTTGTTATAGGGGTAGTTTCCTTTACAATTATATTCTTGGTCTTAGTCATATGTGCCGAAGCACCGGAGTCTATGTACCAAGCATCGTCATAGTGGGATGATGTAACAAACACAGCAGCATGAAAAGAGCTAGGTTTCTGAGTCTTGTTCATAGTTTTGTATTTGTTGCATTCAGAACGTTTATGTCCATATTGATTGCAGGAATAACATCTCGGACCCTTGTAGAACTTCTTCTTCACAGAGTTGTTATGAAACTTCTTGTTGACAGCAAAAGCCGTTGTTTTGTTGTCTGAATTTCTAACATCTTGCAATAGTTTTGCTTTAACACCGTCTGCAGTTATTTTTGTGCCTGAGCTTTCGATCGCAATAACCATTGGTTGATATGATTCGGGCAGACCGGAGAGCAGCAATGTCCCGAGCCACTCGTCGTCCACTTTAAAGCCAATGTTGCGCAGCTTGTGAGCAGTTGACATAATTTTGCTCACATACTCTTCTATACTTTGACATCCACTTAGCGATGTGTTACATAAATCACGTAGCAGACCAACTCGGCGTGTAAGTCCTGAGTCGTCGAACACTGCAGCCAATTTGTCCCAAACTCCTTTGGCCGTGTTTTCCTCTTGGATATGAACGTAATTGATCGGATCAACCAGAAGAATTAACTTTGTTTTCGCTTTTGTATCACGTTTTGAATCTGCGGGTGACGCCGGGTTAACCTCAATACAATCCCATAATTCTTCGTGTTGTAGGTATGTTTTCACTGCGAATTGCCAAGTCGAATAGTTTTCACGGCCGGTTAACTTCTCGATTAATGCCAGTGAATTATTCGATGTCATTTTTATTCGTTGAGAACACTTTATACACAAAGAAGAACAGAAACAGTTTCAACAGCCACGTTTTTTTTAAGGTTATGTTCACCACACTAAAAGTCTTTATCCACTTTTCCGAAAAACACACATTAAACGTCTCTAGGTTTATCTGGGCCGATAACCTGTTATATTTAGCAGAGATAAACTATTAGAGTATAATCAGGTTTATTATTTAATTAAAATGTACACATGTGTTATGGAGTCACAGAGTATAGAATACATAGTAGGACGGTATTACAGAGTACAGTAATACCGAGTGTGAAAAGAAAGGTAGAATAGTCAAACCCTAGAGGGCGCTAAATTTAAATCCAAAAGTTTTTTATAAAAATTGTATAAAATAATAGGTTTCATAAATGAAATAAACAAAGTGAAAGTGTAGGTGATTAGCTAGTTTATCCTAAGTCACAAAATCTATTGTAAACCGCCATACACCTACACAAAAGGCGGCTACTTTTTTTGTTCGAAACATATAAATACAGAATTTAAAAAATCAATATATTTTAAACCAATTTTATGAACTTAATCTCATTTACTCTTTAAGTGCTTATATATCGTCATTCATTGTAAGTGAATATCCATTGTGCGGGTATCTCTTATCATATGTTTTTTTTTAATATTTAGTCAAAATTAAAATAATATCAGAAGTTAAAGCTAACGAATGGACTTTTTTGTTTACAGGTAACTTAATTCACCGGAAGAAGGTTGGTATGGTAATGGTAGTGTAAATGATAACTAGTTTTTAATCAGACTGTTCCGAATATCATAATAAATTCGGACAGTAAAAACTCCTTCTGGACGAGGTTATAAATCGAATATACCTTTGCTTTTACACTGGAAAACAAATAGAAGCTATCCCTTTATTGAAGTCCTGCTACTCCTATCTACTGTTAGGATTTCATCTCTACTAGATGGTGTTCTGCACTTTAACACTAGGTTATGGATGGAATCTTCTAGCTGTGGATTACTTCGACAGTGAATATATTTCTCCCAAATCTTTTTCATATTTTGCCGTAACGCAGCTGCTGTTAGGATATCATCTTTACGGACTAACAAAATCTTCATCTAGACGAAGTTATAAATCGCATATATCGTTGCTGTTACTCTGGAAAGCAAACACAAGCATCCCGTTTTTGAAGTCCTGCTACTCCTATCTACTGTCAACGGTGTTCTGCACTTTTTCACTAGGTTTTGGATCGAATCTTCCAGCTGTGGATTACTTCGACAGTGAATATATTTCTCCCAAATCTTTTTCATATTTTGCCGTAACGCAGCTGCTGTTAGGATATCATCTTTACGGACTAACAAAATCTTCATCTAGACGAAGTTATAAATCGCATATATCGTTGGTTTTACTCTGGAAGGCAAACACAAGCATCCCGTTTTTGAAGTCCTGCTACTCCTATCTACTGTCAACGGTGTTCTGCACTTTTGCACCAGGTTTTAGATCGAATCTTTTAGCTGTGGATTACTTCGACAGTGTATTCATTTCTCCTAAATCTTTTTTATGTTTTGTCGTAGCGAAGCTTCTGTTAGGATATCATCTTTACGGACTACCAAAATTTTCATATGGACGGGGTTATAAAATGATTATATCTTTGCTGTTATACTGGAAAACAAAGAGAAGCTATCCCTTTATTGAAGTTCTGCTACTCCTATCTGCTGTTTGGATTCATTTCTACCAGATCGATGCTCTGCACTTTTGCACTAGGTTATGGATATAATCTTCTAGCTGTGGATTACTTCGATAGTGAAATCATTTCTCCTAAATCTTTTCCATATTTTGCTGTAACGCAGCTGTTGTTAGGATATCATCTTTACGGACTACCAAAATCTTCATATGGACGAGGTTATAAATTGAACATATCTTTGCTGTTATACTGGAAAACAAAGAGAAGCCATCCCTTTATTGAAGTTCTGCTACTCCTATCTGCTGTTTGGATTCATTTCTACCAGAACGGTGTTCTTCACTTTTGCACTTGGTTATGGATGGAATCTTCTAGCTGTGGATTACTTTGACAGTGAATTCATTTCTCCCAAATCTTTTTCATATTTTGCTGTAACGCAGCTGCTGTTAGGATATCATCTTTACGGACTAGCAAAATCTCCATCTGGACGAGGTTATAAATCGAATATATCTTTGCTGTTATACCGGATAACAAAGAGAAGCCATCCCTTTATTGAAGTTTTGCTACTCCTGCTACTTATGTACTAGGTTATGGATGGAATCTTCTAGCTGTGGATTACTTCGATAGTGAAATCATTTCTCCCAAATCTTTTTCATATTTTGCTGTAACGCAGCTGCTGTTAGGATATCATCTTTACGGACTAGCAAAATCTTTTTCTGGAAGAAGTTATAAATCGAAAATATCGTTGCTGTTACTCTGGAATGCAAACACAAGCATCCCGTTTTTGAAGTCCTGCTTCTTCTATCTGCTGTCAGGATTTCATCTCTGCAGGAACGGTGTTCTGCACATTTGCACTAGGTTTTGGATCGAATTTTCTAGCTGTGGATTACTTTGACAGTGTATTCATTTCTCCCAAATCTTTTACATGTTTTGCCGTAGCGAAGCTTCTGTTAGGATATCATCTTTACGGACTACCAAAATCTCTATCTGGACGAGGTTATAAATCGAATATATCCTTGCTGTTATACTGGAAAACAATGAGAAGCCATTCCTTTATTGAAGTTCTGCTACGCCTATCTGCTGTTAGGATTCATCTCTACCAGAACGGTGTTCTTCACTTTTACACTAGGTTATGGATGGAATCTTCTAGCTGTGGATTACTCTGGAAGTGGAATCATTTTAGATTAATCTTTTCTATGTTGCGCCACAATGTAGCTGCTTTTTGGATATCATCGTCACGGAAAAGCAAAAGCTCCATCTGGACAAGGTTATAAATCGAATATATCTTTGCTGTTACTCTGGAAAACAAACACAAGCCATCCCGTTTTTGAAGTCTTGCTACTTCTATCTGCTGTTAGGATTTCATCTCTACTGGAACGGTGATCTATAATGTTGTACTCGGTTATGGGTAGAACCTTCTAGCTCTGGACTACTCGGACAGTAAAATTATTTCGCTAAAATCTTTTCTATATTTTGGCGTAATGCAGCTGCTGTTTGGATATTATCTGCACGGGCATAATCAAAAATACGTCTGCAGCAGAATTTAAATTTTAGAATTAGAATTTTCTTGCAGTTAGTCTGCTAAGTTACATAATATTGTTTATATCTGTATGATTTTGCTAACAGACACTTGTTTAATTTATACCAGAAACCGTTGTATTTTTATCTTCATACTTCATTTAAATCAAAAATATCCATGCCGACTTTAATGTTGTGCTAATTTCATTGTATAATAATTAATCATGATCAGTTTGGATAGAACATTTATAATTTTTTTGTATTACTTTTTTTACATCCAATTGAGTCTTATCCCGGTAACAACAGCGGTTGGTTGTTATAGATTTGCGATGGTTAGCTTATCCTTGGATATGTAAGTAGCGTGAGTGTCTGTTAGACAGGCGTTAAATACATCAGTATTACGTATGCGGTCATTCGTCAAGCGCTACATAACAGCAATTGACATAGCGACATCACATCCTCTACTTTAGCGCGTTCTAGTCTTGGTGCGTTTGTACAAACCCAGCGTTTGTACAATCACAGCACAAGAACAGAATTATAAGTAAGTTATTTATTTTCATATTAGTTTTATTTTTGACTCCTTGATTCCTTGACATAGATCTTAGCGCTAGTTTGTAATACTTTTTGTAACTCTTTGTAATACTATTTCATAATTTCAAAATACTATTTGACCGAAAGAGTTACACACATGTTCTACTGAGAACAAATGGAAGTTATGGTTGCTGACATTTTTACGGGTTGAGGGGCGGTGGATGTAGTAATTTCTGTAGCAGGTTTTATTCCGGGATTAAGTTAGGTGAAAAAATTATTTTGCTTTTTAAAAATGATATTTATATTTTGAGTTCGAAAATATATTCTGGTTTACAGAACCTGCAATTTCCAATAATTAACACATATATAATACCATAATTCCGGGCTGTTGTAAATATTATAAGAATTAATAACAACTTTTATAATATACAAATGAATCTAATATAATATCTAAATAATTGTTAACTACATTTAGTCCAGTTAAAAAAAGATAAGAATATCAACATTTTTAATAATAGTAATGGAATAGCAAAAATGTAAACAATATACTTTAGTGGCAGTGACAAGTTTTCATTATAAACTTAATTACTTCAATTTAATTGTAGTGTGAAAGTGTTTTACTTTTTTTTTTAACTTTCCAATGGTCCAGTATTTATTTCTAGAAAATCTTTTGCATCATAAAATTCATTGGCAAATATCTTTTTTGCTTATTATGTATAATAATATTTTAAACTGTTTCAGACATTGATCTACGAATTGGTATATTAGTTATTATTATAAGCCAGAGTTTCGGGGAGATACTGATAAAGACACAAGATAAGTCAAATTTATATAAACTATAAAAGAATTCAATTCTCATTAAAAATATTAAATTTAAAATTACACCTGAATATTATTTTGGATAAATTATTTGAACAAAGTAGCGAATGTGGTCTTCTCTGCTTATCCTTGGTTCGATACCAAAAGTGATTTGATCATCTCCCAAGATAATATTTGATTTTTTTTGTTGTAAACTTCAAGTAAGTAAAATAGCGAATATCTATATTTTGTGTTGATTATTTTAATATGCATAGATAGATTTTTAATTAATAATTTTACAAATATTCCTAATACTTTGTGCAATTACATTCTTCTTTTTAACATTTGCTAATTGTATCTAACATTACCTATATAGCGTAGCATACATATTTGTGGAAGATTATTAAGAATACAACACTTATAACGGAATTTATTTTTCATTTAATTTCATTTTAATATATTTTCAGTTTGCTACTGTCTGTAGATTGTACAAAACCTAAAGGCTGGAGAAGATCAAATCTTGAAGTAAATCACAAATTTGGGATTTAAGGTAAACTTACATGTTTTTACATAAGATATATGCATGCATTTACTTTTTAAGTGGTTTATATACTTCAATTACTACTTAAAAATGAATTTATTATGTCGAATATAATAACGTTATTGTTTTTATAATTATTAACAAACATATTTATGTATTTCAGAACTCACGCGCAAAACTTTTTTGTTACTTCAATAATATATCCGCTAAGATGTTGGTTACTAATTTTGGACCAGAATACAAATAAGATCTTTTAAGTTATTATTTTTGAAAAGTGTTACTCATCTTGCTGCGGCTGGGATATTATTATCTCGCGTTTGTTCAATCACAGCGATGTACTAAAGGTAAATGGTATGGCTGTTTTATTTTTCCTGTCCCCCTTTTCTTATTTCTCAATATATATCTCTTCCCATTGTTAACTTATTTATATTTTTCTTTTCTTTTTAGCTTGGCCGTTTGAAGTTCTTTGGATATTGCTAAATATTTGACAATAGCAAAACTATAAGCAAGTAACTTAATAATATATACACTTTCTATTACATGACAATAGTACTAATATTTATTTAATGTAGTAGAGTATAGAAACATAGAAATTACTTAGAGCAACAAATTTGGATTTCTTTTACACTTAAAGCTTAATCATCTTAGTTAATACTTTTAAACCTCACAGTTTAATTTTTGACTTTTTGACATAGATAGTTATTGCTCGTTTGACTATTGGTAATGCTATTTTTTTTCATAATTTCAGCTTTCTACTTGATTAAAGGAGTTACACATATGTTCTACTGAGAATAAATGGGAGTTAAGGGTTCTGATTCTAGTACGGGATGAGTGGTGAGAGGAATGTAGGATCTTTTGTTCCGGGATTAAGTCAGGTAAGAAAGTTATTTTACTTTTTTTTTTTTAAATATTTCTATTTTTATTTGGAAAATATATTCTGGATTATGAAATCTGCAATTCTCCTATAATTAACACATATACTTCTGGGCTGTTGTAAATATTATAACAATTAATAACAACTGTTATAATATATAAATAATAATAAAAATAAGAGAACCAACCTACATATTTATTAATAATAATAGATTATCAAAATTGAAAACAGTAATTAGTTAATAACAGTGAAAAGTTTTCATTATATAATTTAAATTACGAGAGTTCGGCGGTGACTTATTCTTATAACAAGTTTTGTCGTATAAATATTTCTACGAATCAATAAAAAAGCATGAATCGCCGGCGATCCTTCTTAATTTGAACTATAATAGTTTTGTTCCATAATAAAATACAAGATATGAAATTACATCCGTACAAAACCCCGAACAAGTATAGTGTTATTTTTTTTTTTATAAAATTTGTATAAAATAATAGGTTTCATAAATGAAATAAACAAAGTGAAAGTGTAGGTGATTAGCTAGTTTATCCTAAGTCACAAAACTTTAAGCAAAGTCGTAATAAATAGTAACTTTTTTTTTGTATATTGGTATATTATATGTTGTTCTATTGTGAACCGCCATACACCTACACGAAAGGCGGCTACTTTTTTGTTCGAAACATATAAATACAGAATTTAAAAAATCAATATATTTTAAACCAATTTTATGAACTTAGTCTCATTTACTCTTTAAGTGCTCATATATCGTCATTCATTGTAAGTGAATATCCATTGTGCGGGTATCTCTTATCATATGTTTTTTTTTTAATATGTAGTCATAAATAAAATAATATCAGAATTTAAAGCTAACGAATTGTATTTTTGGTTGCAGGTAACTTAATTCACCTGAAGAAGGTTAGTATGGTAATGGTAGTGTAAATGATAACTAATTTTTAATCAGACTGTTCCGAATATCATAATAAATTCGGACATGCATTTAAAATAGTTCTATCTAAACATGTGATCAATAAAATTATTTTTAGTAAAACATATGGCTTGCTAAACTGCAAGTTCATTTATAAGTGACGATGAAGAATAACAAAATTTGAGTAGTAGTTATTCTTTAGTCAAATTTAAGCTCGTACTATGTGCAATATGCTAAGTTGCATATTTATATTTCAATGATTCTGTCAAATTGAAGAATGACGAAATAATTGTTCGAGGAATTAAAGTTATTAAGATAATTAATAATCTTCATTATTCTTTAGAATATGTTAAGTTGCATATTTATCAATGTTTCTGAAGAATTAAAAAGAGAATCTTCCAGATTCTGCTACTAATATTGATATTGCTATTACAATATCATAATATGCACTGAAACTGTGAATGCACTACATTTGCGCAAATTTATAAATGGAATCTCCTAGCTGATATCTTCTGGCTATTACTTCAGAAGAGAAACATGTGTATGTCATACTTTATGTTCCACTGCACTTCTAACTGTTACTTTTGCATTACGTTATGAATGGAATCTACTAACTTTGGATTACTCTGGAACTGAAACCATTTCGCACCGCATAGATTAGAATATCATCTTCACGGACTAGTAAAAACTCCTTCTGGACGAGGTTATAAATCGAATATACCTTTGCAGTTACACTGGAAAACAAATAGAAGCTATCCCTTTATTGAAGTCCTGCTACTCCTATCTACTGTTAGGATTTCATCTCTACTAGATGGTGTTCTGCACTTTTACACTAGGTCATGGATGGAATCTTCTAGCTGTGGATTACTTCGGCAGTGAAATCATTTCTCCCAAATCTTTTCTATATTTTGCCGTAACGCAGCTGCTGTTAGGATATCATCTTTACGGACTAGCAAAATCATCATCTAGACAAGGTTATAAATCGAATATATCTTTGCTGTTACTCTGGAAGATAAACACAAGTTATCCCGTTTTTGAACTCCTGTTACTCGTATCTGCTGTCAGGATTTCCTCTCTACTGGAACACTTTTGCACTAGGTTATGGATAAAATCTTCTAGCTGTGGATTACTTCGACAGTGAATTCATTTCTCCGAAATCTTTTTCATATTTTGCTGTAACGCAGCTGCTGTTAGGATATCATCTTTACGGACTAGCAAAATTTTTTTCTGGACGAAGTTATAAATCGAATATATCTTTGCTGTTACTCTGGAAGATAAACACAAGTTATCCCGTTTTTGAAGTCCTGCTACTGCTGTCAGGATTTCATCTCTACTGGAACACTTTTGCACTAGGTTATGGATGAAATCTTCTATCTGTGGTTTACTTCGACAGTGAATTCATTGCTCCCAAATCTTTTCTATATTTTGCCGTAGCGAAGCTGCTGTTAGGATATCATCTTTACCGACTAGCAATATCTCCATCTGGACGAAGTTATAAATCGAATAAATCTTTACTGTTACTCTGGAAGACAAACACAAGTTATCCCGTTTTTGAAGTCCTGCTACTCCTATCTGCTGTCACGATTTCATATCTACTGGAACACTGTGTTCTGCATTTTTGCACTAGGTTTTGGATGGAATCTTCTAGCTGTGGATTACTTCGACAGTGTCCCGACATTTCTCCCAAATCTTTTCCATATTTTGCCGTAGCGAAGCTTCTGTTAGGATATCATCTTTACGGACTACCAAAATCTTCATGTGGACGGGGTTATAAAATGATAATATCTTAGCTGTTATACTGGAAAACAAAGAGAAGCTACCTCTTTATTGAAGTTCTGCTACTTCTACCTACTGTTTGGATTCATTTCTACCAGATCGATGCTCTGCACTTTTGCACTAGGTTATGGATGGAATCTTCTAGCTGTGGATTACTTCGATAGTGAAATCATTTCTCCCAAATCTTTTCCATATTTTGCTGTAACGCAGCTGCTGTTAGGATATCATCTTTACGGACTAGCAAAATCTTCATATGGACGAGGTTATAAATTGAACATATCTTTGCTGTTATACTGGAAAACAAAGAGAAGCCATCCCTTTATTGAAGTTCTGCTACTCCTATCTGCTGTTTGGATTCATTTCTACCAGAACGGTGTTCTTCACTTTTGCACTTGGTTATGGATGGAATCTTCTAGCTGTGGATTACTTTGACAGTGAATTCATTTCTCCCAAATCTTTTTCATATTTTGCTGTAACGCAGCTGCTGTTAAAATATCATCTTTACGGACTAGCAAAATCTCCATGTGGACGAGGTTATAAATCGAATATATCTTTGCTGTTATACCGGATAACAAAGAGAAGCCATCCCTTTATTGAAGTTTTGCTACTCCTGCTACTTTTGCACTAGGTTATGGATGGAATCTTCTAGCTGTGGATTACTTCGATAGTGAAATCATTTCTCCCAATTTTTTTTCATATTTTGCTGTAACGCAGCTGCTGTTAGGATATCATCTTCACGGACTAGCAAAATCTTCTTCTGGACGAAGTTATAAATCGAAAATATCGTTGCTGTTACTCTGGAATGCAAACACAAGCATCCCGTTTTTGAAGTCCTGCTTCTTCTATCTGCTGTCAGGATTTCATCTCTGCAGGAACGGTGTTCTGCACTTTTGCACTAGGTTTTGGATCGAATTTTCTAGCTGTGGATTACTTCGACAGTGTATTCATTTCTCCCAAATCTTTTACATGTTTTGCCGTAGCGAAGCTTCTGTTAGGATATCATCTTTACGGACTACCAAAATCTCTATCTGGACGAGGTTATAAATCGAATATATCCTTGCTGTTATACTGGAAAACAATGAGAAGCCATTCCTTTATTGAAGTTCTGCTACGCCTATCTGCTGTTATGATTCATCTCTACCAGAACGGTGTTCTTCACTTTTACACTAGGTTATGGATGGAATCTTCTAGCTGTGGATTACTCTGGAAGTGGAATCATTTTAGATTAATCTTTTCTATGTTGCGCCACAATGTAGCAGCTTTTTGGATATCATCGTCACGGAAAAGCAAAAGCTCCATCTGGACAAGGTTATAAATCGAATATATCTTTGCTGTTACTCTGGAAAACAAACACAAGCCATCCCGTTTTTGAAGTCTTGCTACTTCTATCTGCTGTTAGGATTTCATCTCTACTGGAACGGTGATCTATAATGTTGTACTCGGTTATGGGTAGAACCTTCTAGCTCTGGACTACTCGGACAGTAAAATTATTTCGCTAAAATCTTTTCTATATTTTGGCGTAATGCAGCTGCTGTTTGGATATTATCTGCACGGGCATAATCAAAAATACGTCTGCAGCAGAATTTAAATTTGAGAATTGGAATTTTCTTGCAGTTAGTCTGCTAAGTTACATAATATTGTTTATATCTGTATGATTTTCCTAACAGACACTTGTTTAATTTATACCAGAAACCGTTGTATTTTTATCTTCATACTTCATTTAAATCAAAAATATCCATGCCGACTTTAATGTTGTGCTAATTTCATTGTATAATAATTAATCATGATCAGTTTGGATAGAACATTTATAATTTTTTTGTATTACTTTTTTTACATCCAATTGAGTCTTATCCCGGTAACAACAGCGGTTGGTTGTTATAGATTTGCGATGGTTAGCTTATCCTTGCATATGTAAGTAGCGTGAGTGTCTGTTAGACAGGCGTTAAATACATCAGTATTACGTATGCGGTCATTCGTCAAGCGCTACATAACAACAATTGACATAGCGATTCAACTGGTTCGGTAGGTCTTATGGACTGGCTGTACTACCATTTACTTATATTGGTTATTCTCATTAGTGGATTAATCAATCCAGTATAATACGCGCATGTAGATATTAAGTTGAGGTAATAATGCGAATGAAGAGTAACATTCTTATCTCATCCTCTACTTTAGCGCGTTCTAGTCATGGTGCGTTTGTACAAACCCAGCGTTTGTACAATCACAGCGATGTACTAAAGGTAAATGTATGGCTGTTGTACTCCTTCTTTCCCATTTTTCCTATTCCTCACATATATTTTTTCCCTTTGTTAAGTTATTTATGTGTTTTTTTTCTTTCTTTATACATGCAATAAAACGTCTTCTTTTTTAATTATTTTAGCTTGGCTACATGGAGTTCTTTGGATATTGCTAAAAGTTTGACAAGAACAGAATTATAAGTAAGTTATTTATTTTTATATTAGTTTTATTTTTGATTCCTTGATTCCTTGACATAGATCTTAGCGCTAGTTTGTAATACTTTTTGTAACTCTTTGTAATACTATTTCATAATTTCAGAATACTATTTGACCGAAAGAGTTACACACATGTTCTACTGAGAATAAATGGAAGTTAAGGTTGCTGACATTTTTACGGGTTGAGGGGCGGTGGATGTAGTAATTTCTGTAGCAGGTTTTATTCCGGGATTAAGTTAGGTGAAAAAATTATTTTGCTTTTTAAAAATGATATTTATATTTTGAGTTCGAAAATATATTCTGGTTTACAGAACCTGCAATTTCCAATAATTAACACATATATAATACCATAATTCCCGGCTGTTGTAAATATTATAAGAATTAATAACAACTTTTATAATATACAAATGAAACTAATATCCTATATTATCATCATATATTATAAAGTCCCAGGTGTTTGAATCTATTCTTATATTCTTATATGTTTGGTACTGAATTTTGTATGGCAGCGCGAAAACGGCTCCGGCGATCTTTTTAAAAATTTCCTATTTCGTAGAGAAAAAAATTCTAAGACTTTTGGCGTCCCCGGATTTTTCCCTGAATTTCCTGGAAACCCGTAATTTTGGAAAAACTGGAAAAAAAGTGATCCCTTTTTTGCTGTATTACTTTTAAGTCGTAAACGATAGAAAGTTGAAATTTTGCATGTGTATTAAGGTATTCAATGCTGACATTTCTCAAAAATTAAAAATTCAAAAATTAAAAAAGGGGGGGTTGAAGAAAATCGGGGGCCCGTTAGGGAACTTTGGAGAAAGTTCATATTCTGGATTCTAGAATAACTAAGTATATTATCAATAAAAAAAAATTCAAAATTTAAAAATTTTATTGGGGGGCACGGGGGCAGTATTTGCCGAAAGTAAAAATTGTGCTAGAAAATTGAAATTTTGTATGTAGGCTAACCTTAGTAACTTATTTACGAATCGAAAAAAAAAATCGCAAATTTTGAAAAAAAGTTTGTCAAATAACGCATAAATTGAAAATATTTTTTATTTTGATAAAAAAAATATATTTTTTAGTCAATTTATATGTGTGGCGAGTTTATTTATTATTTCAATTTAAAAATAGAATTAAATATGAAATGTAATTACGAATTATTCTATTGGATTCAAATCATACACGACAAAAGGACGTCGCATTGCGACGGGGGTAAACTCTAGGGATCTTATATTCTTATATATGTTTGGTAGTAAATTTTGTATGGCAGCGCGAAAACGGCTTCGTCAATGTTTTTGAAAATTGCCTGTTTCGTAGAGAAAATTTTTTTAAGACTTTTGGCATCCCCGGATTTTTCCCTGAATTTCCTGGAAACCCGTAATTTTGGAAAAACTGGAACAAAAGTGAGCCCTGTTTTGCTGTATTACTTTTAATTCGTAAAAGATAGAAAGTTGAAATTTTGCATGTGTATTAAGGTATTCAATGCTGACATTTCTCAAAAATTAGAAATTTAAAAATTGACAACGGGGGGGTTGAAGAAATTCGGGGGCCCGGTAGGGAACTTTGGAGATAGTTCATATTTTGGATTCTAGAATAATTAAGTATATTATTAAAAAAAAAAATTTAAAATTTCAAAATTTTATTGGGGGGCACGGGGGCAATATTTGCCGAGAGTAAAAATTGTGCTAGAAAGTTGAAATTTTGTATATAGGCTAACCTTGGTAACTTATTTACGAATCGAAAAAAAAATCCCAAATTTTGAAAAAAAGTTGGTCAAATAACGCATAAATTGAAAATATTTTTTATTTTGATAAAAAAATAATATTTTTTTAGTCAATTTATATGTGTGTATATGTGCGCGAGTTTATTTATTATTTCAATTTAAAAATAGAACAGTTAAATATGAAATTTAATTACGAATTATTTTATTGAATTCAAATGATACACGCCAAAAAGACGTCGCATTGCGACGGGGGTAAACTCAAGTATATTATAATGTCCCAAGTGTATATTTATATTCTTATATGTTTATGTGTTTATATGTTTGGTTCGAATTTTGTATGGCATCTCGAAAACGGCTCCAGGGAAGTTTTTAAAAATTTCCTATTTCGTAGAGAAAAAAATTCTAAGACTTTTGGCGTCCCCGGATTTTTCCCTGAATTTCCTGGAAACCCGTAATTTTGGAAAAACTGGAAAAAAGTGATCCCTTCTTTGCTGTATTACTTTTAATTCGTATAAGATAGAAAGTTGAAATTTTGCATGTGTATTAAAGTATTCAATGCTGACATTTCTCAAAAATTAGAAATTCAAAAATTGAAAAAGGGGGGGTTAAAGAAATTCGGGGGCCCGGTAGGGAACTTTGGAGAAAATTCATTTTCTGGATTCTAGAATAATTAAGTATATTATTAAAAAAAAAAAAATTCAAAATTTCAAAATTTTATTGGGGGGCACGGGGGCAGTAATTGCCGAGAGTAAAAATTGTGCTAGAAAGTTGAAATTTTGTATATAGGCTAACCATGGCAACTTATTAACGAATCGAAAAGAAAATCCCAAATTTTGAAAAAAAGTTGTTCAAATATCGCATAAATTCAAAATATTTTCTATTTTGATATAAAAAATGTATTTTCTTAGTCAGTTTGTATGAAAAATTAATTGTTATTAAATGTTAAATCAATATAGGACGAGTTTATTTATTATTTCAATTTAAAAATTAAATTTTGACTTGAAATTCAAGCCACTCACAAAAAACAAACGTCGCTTGCGACGGGGGTAAAAGCTAGTCATATATTATAATGTCCCAGGTGTATATTTGTGTTCTTATATGTTTATATGTTTGGTTCGAATTTTGTATGGCATCTCGAAAACGGCTCCAGGGAAGTTTTTTAAAACTTCCTATTTCGTAGAGAAAAAAATTCTAAGACTTTTGGCGTCCCCGGATTTTTCCCTGAATTTCCTGGAAACCCGTAATTTTGGAAAAACTGGAAAAAAAGTGATCCATTTTTTGCTGTATTACTTTCAAGTCGTAAAAGATAGAAAGTTGAAATTTTGCATGTGTATTAAGCTATTTAATGCTGACATTTCTCAAAAATTAGAATTTCAAAAATAGAAAAAGGGGGGGTTGAAGAAATTCGGGGGCCCGGTAGGGAACTTTGGAGAAAGTTCATATTCTGGATTGTAGAATAATGAAGTATATTATTAATAAAAAAAAATTCAAAATTTCAAAATTTTATTTGGGGGCACGGGGGCAGTATTTTCCGAGAGTAAAAATTGTGCTAGAAAGTTGAAATTTTGTATATAGGCTAACCTTGGTAACTTATTTACGAATCGAAAAAAAAAATCCCAAATTTTGAAAAAAAATTGGTCAAATAACGCATAAATTGAAAATATTTTTTATTTTGATAAAAAAATAATATTTTTTTAGTCAATTTATATGTATATGTGTGTATATGTGCGCGAGTTTATTTATTATTTCAATTTAAAAATAGAACAGTTAAATATGAAATTTAATTACGAATTATTTTATTGAATTCAAATGATACACGCCAAAAAGACGTCGCATTGCGACGGGGGTAAACTCAAGTATATTATAATGTCCCAAGTGTATATTTATATTCTTATATGTTTATGTGTTTATATGTTTGGTTCGAATTTTGTATGGCATCTCGAAAACGGCTCCAGGGAAGTTTTTAAAAATTTCCTATTTCGTAGAGAAAAAATTCTAAGACTTTTGGCGTCCCCGGATTTTTCCCTGAATTTCCTGGAAACCCGTAATTTTGGAAAAACTGGAAAAAAGTGATCCCTTCTTTGCTGTATTACTTTTAATTCGTATAAGATAGAAAGTTGAAATTTTGCATGTGTATTAAAGTATTCAATGCTGACATTTCTCAAAAATTAGAAATTCAAAAATTGAAAAAGGGGGGGTTAAAGAAATTCGGGAGCCCGGTAGGGAACTTTGGAGAAAATTCATTTTCTGGATTCTAAAATAATTAAGTATATTATTAAAAAAAAAAAATTCAAAATTTCAAAATTTTATTGGGGAGCACGAGGGCAGTATTTGCCGAGAGTAAAAATTGTGCTAGAAAGTTGAAATTTTGTATATAGGCTAACCTTGGCAACTTATTTACGAATCAAAAAGAAAATCCCAAATTTTGAAAAAAAGTTGTTCAAATATCGCATAAATTCAAAATATTTTTTATTTTGATATAAAAAATGTATTTTCTTAGTCAGTTTGTATGAAAAATTAATTGTTATTAAATGTTAAATCAATATAGGACGAGTTTATTTATTATTTTAATTTAAAAATTAAATTTTGACTTGAAATTCAAGCCACTCACAAAAAACAAACGTCGCTTGCGACGGGGTAAAAGCTAGTGTGTTTATATGTTTGGTTCGAATTTTGTATGGCATCTCGAAAACGGCTCCAGGGAAGTTTTTAAAAATTTCCTATTTCGTAGAGAAAAAAATTTTAAGACTTTTGGCGTCCCCGGATTTTTCCCTGAATTTCCTGGAAACCCGTAATTTTGGAAAAACTGGAAAAAAGTGATCCCTTTTTTGCTGTATTACTTTTAATTCGTATAAGATAGAA
The DNA here is from genome assembly GCA_963678705.1 of Panorpa germanica. Lineage (NCBI taxonomy): Eukaryota > Metazoa > Arthropoda > Insecta > Mecoptera > Panorpidae > Panorpa > Panorpa germanica. The sequence goes on from OY783207.1 coordinate 55,888, forward strand.
AGTTGAAATTTTGCATGTGTAGTAAGGTATTCAAGGCTGACATTTCTCAAAAATTAGAAATTCAAAAATTGAAAATGAGGGGGGTTAAAGAAATTCGGGGGCCCGGTAGAGAACTTTGGAGAAAATTCATTTTCTGGATTCTAGAATAATTAAGTATATTATTAATAAAAAAAAAATTCAAAATTTTATTGGGGGCACGGGGGCAGTATTTGCCGAGAGTAAAAATTGTGCTAGAAAGTTTAAATTTTGTATATAGGCTAACCTTGGTAACTTATTTACGAATCGAAAAAAAAATCACAAATTTTGAAAAAAAGTTGTCCAAATATCGCATAAATTCAAAAATAAATTTATTTTGATATAAAAAATATATTATACAGTTTGCATGAAAAATTAATTGTTATTAAATTTGAAATCAATATAGGACGAGTTTATTTATTATTTCAATTTAAAAATGGAATTAAATTTTGACATGAAATTCAAGCCACTCATAAAAAAAAACGTCGCTTGCGACGGGGGTAAAAGATAGTAATGTTCCAACTGTTTGTTTATATTCTTATATGTTTATATGTTTATATTCTTATATGTTTGGTACTGAATTTTGTATGGCAGCGCGAAAACGACTCCGGCGATCTTTTTGAAAATTTTTTATTTCGTAGAGAAAAAAATTCTAAGACTTTTGGCGTCCCCGGATTTTTCCCTGAATTTCCTGGAAACCCGTAATTTTGGAAAAACTGGAAAAAAAGTGATCCCTTTTTTGCTGTATTACTTTTAATTCGTAAAAGATAGAAAGTTGAAATTTTGCATGTGTATTAAGGTACTTAATGCTGACATTTCTCAAAAATTAGAAATTCAAAAATTGAAAAAGGGGGGGTTGAAGAAATTCGGGGGCCCGGTACGGAACTTTTGAGAAAATTCATATTCTGGATTTTAGAATAATTAAGTATAGTATTAATAAAAAAAAATTCAAAATTTCCCAATTTTATTGGGGGGCACGGGGGCAGTATTTGCCGAGAGTAAAAATTGTGCTAGAAAGTTGAAATTTTGTATATAGGCTAATCTTGGTAACTTATTTACGAATCGAAAAAAAAAATTCCAAATTTTGAAAAAAAGTTGGTCAAATAACGCATAAATTGAAAATATTTTTTATTTTGATAAAAAAAATATATTTTTTTTAGTCAATTTATATGTGTCAATGTATATGTGCGAGTTTATTTATTATTTTAATTTAAAAATAGAAATAAATATGAAATGTAATTACGAATTATTTTATTGGATTCAAATGATACACGCCAAAAAGACGCTTTACGACGGGAGTAAACTCTGATAGAATTAAAATTTTTACATGAAGTTCAAGCCACACACAAAAGACAGACGTCGCTTGCGACGGGGGTAAAAGCTAGTCCTATATTATAATGTTCCAACTGTTTGAATCTATTCTTATATGTTTATATGTTTATGTTCTTATATGTTTGGTACTGAATTTTGTATGGCAGCGCGAAAACGGCTCCGGCGATCTTTTTAAAAATTTCCTATTTCGTAGAGAAAAAAATTCTAAGACTTTTGGCGTCCCCAGATTTTTCCCTGAATATCCTGGAAACCCGTAATTTTGGAAAAACTGGAAAATTCGAAAAAATACTTTTGCAAATATCTGACGAACTAGAAAAGATAGAAAACTGAAATTTTGTATGTGTATTGAGATTATAATTGTGCACATTTTCCAATAGTTGAAAATTTGAAATTTGAGTTCAGTAGCGGCGCGAATTTTTGGGGGCAATGTTAGAATAGAGTTAGGACGTTCAAATTTAATATGTAGGCTTGCTGTAGACAGTAATTAATGAAAAAAAATAAACAGCCCCAAATTTCCAGTGGCGGCGGGAGTTGAGACAGTAAAAGCCAAAAATATTGAAAATGTAGTATTATAACTTAGGGTATGTATTAAGACACTAATTGCGCATGTTTGCCAATAATTGGATTACCAAAATTTTAATTCAGTAGCGGCGTGATTTTTTGGGGGCAATGTCGCAACAGAGCTAGAACGTTGATATTTGGAACGTGGGCCCTATATAGAGTGTCATTAAAGACACACTATAGAAAATTGCAACTTTCCAGAGGCGGCGGGCGCTGGGGGCCAAAGACCAGAAATATGAAATATATAGAGATAGGGCTATAGTTTAAAAAATATCCTATATTATAATGTTTCAACTGTTTGAATCTATTCTTATCCTATATTATAATGTTTTAACTGTTTGAATCTATTCTTATATGTTTATATGTTTGGTACTGAATTTTGTATGGCAGCGCGAAAACGGCTCCGGCGATCTTTTTAAAAATTTCCTATTTCGTAGAGAAAAAAATTCTAAGACTTTTGGCGTCCTCGGATTTTTCCCTGAATTTCCTGGAAACCCGTAATTTTGGAAAAACTGGAAAAAAAGTGATCCCTTTTTTGCTGTATTACTTTTAAATCGTAAACGATAGAAAGTTGAAATTTTGCATGTGTATTATGGTATTCAATGCTGACATTTCTCAAAAATTAGAAATTCAAAAATTAAAAAAGGGGGGGTTGAAGAAATTCGGGGGCCCGTTAGGGAACTTTAGAGAAAGTTCATATTCTGGATTCTAGAATAACTAAGTATATTATCAATGAAAAAAAATTCAAAATTTAAAAATTTTATTGGGGGGCACGGGGGCAGTATTTGCCGAAAGTAAAAATTGTGCTAGAAAATTGAAATTTTGTATGTAGGCTAACCTTAGTAACTTATTTACGAATCGAAAAAAAAAATCGCAAATTTTGAAAAAAAGTTTGTCAAATAACGCATAAATTGAAATATTTTTTATTTTGATAAAAAAAATATATTTTTTAGTCAATTTATATGTGTGGCGAGTTTATTTATTATTTCAATTTAAAAATAGAATTAAATATGAAATGTAATTACGAATTATTCTATTGGATTCAAATCATACACGACAAAAGGACGTCGCATTGCGACGGGGGTAAACTCTAGGGATCTTATATTCTTATATGTTTGGTAGTAAATTTTGTATAGCAGCGCGAAAACGGCTTCGTCAATGTTTTTGAAAATTGCCTGTTTCGTAGAGAAATTTTTTTTAAGACTTTTGGCGTCCCCGGATTTTTCCCTGAATTTCCTGGAAACCCGTAATTTTGGAAAAACTGGAAAAAAGTGAGCCTTTTTTGCTGTATTACTTTTAATTCGTAAAAGATGGAAAGTTGAAATTTTGCATGTGTATTAAGGTATTTTATGCTGACATTTCGCAAAAATTAGAAATTCAAAAATTAAAAAAGGGGGGGTTGAACAAATTCGGGGGCCCGGTAGAAAACTTTGGAGAAAGTTCATATTCTAGATTCTAGAATAATTAAGTGTATTATTAATAAAAGAAAAATTCAAAATTTTATTTGGGGGCACGGGGGGCAGTAATTTCCGAGTGTAAAAATTGTGCTAGAAAGTTGAAATTTTGTATATAGGCTAACCGTGGTGACTTATTTACTAATCGAAAAAAAACCCCAAATTTTGAAAAATAGTTGGTCAAATAACGCATTGAATTGAAAATATTTTTTATTTTGATATGAAAAATATATTTCCTTAGTCAGTTTGAATGAAAAATTAATTGTTATAATATGTAAAATTAATATAGGACGAATTTATTTATTATTTCAGTTTAAAAATGGAATTAAATTCAAGCCACACACAAAAAACAAACGTCGCTTGCGACGGGGGTAAAAGCTAGTATTCTTATATGTTTATATGTCTGCTACTGAATTTTGTATGGCAGCGCGAAAACGGCTCCATCAATGTTTTTGAAAATTTCCTATTTCGTAGAGAAAAAAATTCTAAGACTTTTGGCGTCCCCGGATTTTTCCCTGAATTTCCTGGAAACCCGTAATTTTGAAAAATCTGGAAAAAAAGTGATTCCTTTTTTGCTGTATTACTTTGAATTCGTAAAAGATAGAAAGTTGAAATTTTACATGTGTATTAAGGTATTCAATGCTGACATTTCTCAAAAATTAGAAATTTAAAAATTGAAAAAGAGGTGGTTGAAGAAATTCGGGGGCCCGGTAGAAAACTTTGGAGAAAGTTCATATTCTGGATTCTAGAATAATTAAGTTTATTATTAATAAAAGAAAAATTCAAAATTTCAAAATTTTGTTTGGGGGCACGGGGGGCAGTAATTTCCGAGTGTAAAAATTATGCTAGAAAGTTAAAATTTTGTATATAGGCTAACCTTGGTAACTTATTTACGAATCGAAAAAAAAAATCCCAAATTTTGAAAAAAAAGTTGGTCAAATACCGCATAAATTGAAAATATTTTTTATTTTGATAAAAAAAATATATTTTCTTAGACACTTTGTATGAAAAATTAATTGTTATTACATGTAAAATTAATATAGGATAATATAGGACGAGTTTATTTATTATTTCAATTTAAAGATGAAATTACCATTTTGACATGAAATTCAAGCCACACACAAAAAACAGACGTCGCTTGCGACGGGGGTAAAAGCTAGTCCTCCTATATTATAATGTTCCAACTGTTTGAATCTATTCTTATATGTTTATATGTTTATGTTCTTATATGTTTGGTACTGAATTTTGTATGGCAGCGCGAAAACGGCTCCCACGATCTTTTTTAAAATTTCCTATTTCGTAGAGAAAAAAATTCTAAGACTTTTGGCGTCCCCGGATTTTTCCCTGAATTTCCTGGAAACCCGTAATTTTGGAAAAACTGGAAAATTCGAAAAAATACTTTTGCAAATATCTGACGAACTAGAAAAGATAGAAAACTGAAATTTGGTATGTGTATTGAGATTATAATTGTGCACATTTTCCAATAGTTGGAAATTTGAAATTTGAGTTCAGTAGCGGCGCGAATTTTTGGGGGCAATGTTAGAATAGAGTTACGTCGTTCAAATTTAATATGTAGGCTCGCTGTAGACAGTAATTAATGAAAAAAAATAAACAGCCCTAAATTTCCAGTGGCGGCGGGAGTTGAGACAGTAAAACCAAAAATATTGAAAATGTAGTATTATAACTTAGGGTATGTATTAAGACACTAATTGCGCATGTTTGCCAATAATTGGATTACCAAAATTTTAATTCAGTAGCGGCGTGATTTTTTGGGGGCAATGTCGCAACAGAGCTAGAACGTTGATATTTGGAACGTGGGCCCTATATAGAGTGTCATTAAAGACACACTATATAAAATTGCAACTTTCCAGAGGCGGCGGGCGCTGGGGGCCAAAGACCAGAAATATGAAATATATAGAGATAGGGCTATAGTTTAAAAAATATCCTATATTATAATGTTCCAACTGTTTGAATCTATTCTTATCTACTATTATAATGTTCCAACTGTATGTTTATAATCTTATGTTCTTATATGTTTGGTACTGAATTTTGTATGGCAGTGCGAAAACGGCTCCCACGATTTTTTTGAAAATTTCCTATTTCGTAGAGGAAAAAATTCTAAGACTTTTGGCGTTCTCGGATTTTCCCCTGAATTTCCAGGAAACCCGTAATTTTGGAAAAACTGGAAAAAAGTTGGTCTCTTTTTTGCTGTATAACTTCTTATTTGTGAAAGATATAAAGTTGAAATTTTGCATGTGTATTAAGGTATTCAATGCTGACATTTCTCAAAAATTAGAAATTCAAAAATTAAAAAAGGGGGGGGGTTGTAGAACTGCGGGGGCCTGGTAGGGAACTTGGGAGAAAGTTTTTATTCTGGATTCTAGAATAATTAAGTATATTATTAATAAAAAAAAATTCAAAATTTCAAAATGTTATTTGGGGGCAGTATTTGCCAAAAGTAAAAATTGTGCTAGAAAGTTGAAATTTTGTATATAGGCTAACCTTGGTAACTTATTCACGAATCGAAAAAAAAAATCTAAAATTTTGAAAAAAAGTTGGTCAAATAACGCATAAATTGAAAATATTTTTTATTTTGATAAAAAAAAAATATTTTTTTTGTCAATTTATTATTGAGCGAGTTTATTATTTCAATTTAAAAATAGAGTTAAATATGAAATATAATTACGAATTATTTTATTGGTTTTAAATCATACACGCCAAAAAGACGTCCCTTTGCGACGGGGGAAAACGTTACTGGAATTTAAATTTTTACATGAAGTTCAAGCCACACACAAAAGGCAAACGTCGCTAGCGACGGGGGTAAAAGCTAGTTATATCTAAATAATTGTTAACTACATTTAGTCCAGTTAAAAAAAGATAAGAATATCAACATTTTTAATAATAGTAATGGAATAGCAAAAATGTAAACAATATACTTTAGTGGCAGTGACAAGTTTTCATTATAAACTTAATTACTTCAATTTAATTGTAGTGTGAAAGTGTTTTACTTTTTTTTTTAACTTTCCAATGGTCCAGTATTTATTTCTAGAAAATCTTTCGCATCATAAAATTCATTGGCAAATATCTTTTTTGCTTATTATGTATAATAATATTTTAAACTGTTTCAGACATTGATCTACGAATTGGTATATTAGTTATTATTATAAGCCAGAGTTTCGGGGAGATACTGATAAAGACACAAGATAAGTCAAATTTATATAAACTATAAAAGAATTCAATTCTCATTAAAAATATTAAATTTAAAATTACACCATATTTGTTTTTTAGTATGTATCGACCTGAATATTATTTTGGATAAATTATTTGAACAAAGTAGCGAATGTGGTCTTCTCTGCTTATCCTTGGTTCGATACCAAAAGTGATTTGATCATCTCCCAAGATAATATTTGATTTTTTTTGTTGTAAACTTCAAGTAAGTAAAATAGCGAATATCTATATTTTGTGTTGATTATTTTAATATGCATAGATAGATTTTTAATTAATAATTTTACAAATATTCCTAATACTTTGTGCAATTACATTCTTCTTTTTAACATTTGCTAATTGTATCTAACATTACCTATATAGCGTAGCATACATATTTGTGGAAGATTATTAAGAATACAACACTTATAACGGAATTTATTTTTCATTTAATTTCATTTTAATATATTTTCAGTTTGCTACTGTCTGTAGATTGTACAAAACCTAAAGGCTGGAGAAGATCAAATCTTGAAGTAAATCACAAATTTGGGATTTAAGGTAAACTTACATGTTTTTACATAAGATATATGCATGCATTTACTTTTTAAGTGGTTTATATACTTCAATTACTACTTAAAAATGAATTTATTATGTCGAATATAATAACGTTATTGTTTTTATAATTATTAACAAACATATTTATGTATTTCAGAACTCACGCGCAAAACTTTTTTGTTACTTCAATAATATATCCGCTAAGATGTTGGTTACTAATTTTGGACCAGAATACAAATAAGATCTTTTAAGTTATTATTTTTGAAAAGTGTTACTCATCTTGCTGCGGCTGGGATATTATTATCTCGCGTTTGTTCAATCACAGCGATGTACTAAAGGTAAATGGTATGGCTGTTTTATTTTTCCTGTCCCCCTTTTCTTATTTCTCAATATATATCTCTTCCCATTGTTAACTTATTTATATTTTTCTTTTCTTTTTAGCTTGGCCGTTTGGAGTTCTTTGGATATTGCTAAATATTTGACAATAGCAAAACTATAAGCAAGTAACTTAATAATATATACACTTTCTATTACATGACAATAGTACTAATATTTATTTAATGTAGTAGAGTATAGAAACATAGAAATTACTTAGAGCAACAAATTTGGATTTCTTTTACACTTAAAGCTTAATCATCTTAGTTAATACTTTTAAACCTCACAGTTTAATTTTTGAGTTTTTGACATAGATAGTTATTGCTCGTTTGACTATTGGTAATGCTATTTTTTTTTCATAATTTCACCTTTCTACTTGATTAAAGGAGTTACACATATGTTCTACTGAGAATAAATGGGAGTTAAGGGTTCTGATTCTAGTACGGGATGAGTGGTGAGAGGAATGTAGGATCTTTTGTTCCGGGATTAAGTCAGGTGAGAAAGTTATTTTACTTTTTTTTTTTAAATATTTCTATTTTTATTTGGAAAATATATTCTGGATTATGAAATCTGCAATTCTCCTATAATTAACACATATACTTCTGGGCTGTTGTAAATATTATAACAATTATTAACAACTGTTATAATATATAAATAATAATAAAAATAAGAGAACCAACCTACATATTTATTAATAATAATAGATTATCAAAATTGAAAACAGTTATTAGTTAATAACAGTGAAAAGTTTTCATTATATAATTTAAATTACGAGAGTTCGGCGGTGACTTATTCTTATAACAAGTTTTGTCGTATAAATATTTCTACGAATCAATAAAAAAGCATGAATCGCCGGCGATCCTTCTTAATTTGAACTATAATAGTTTTGTTCCATAATAAAATACAAGATATGAAATTACATCCGTACAAAACCCCGAACAAGTATAGTGTTATTTTTTTTTAATAATTTTGTATAAAGTAATAGGTTTCATAAATGAAATAAACAAAGTGAAAGTGTAGGTGATTAGCTAGTTTATCCTAAGTCACAAAACTTTAAGCAAAGTCGTAATAAATAGTAACTTTTTTTTTGTATATTGGTATATTATATGTTGTTCTATTGTGTTCTATTGTGACGAAAGGCGGCTACGTTTTTGTTCGAAACATATAAATACAGAATTTAAAAAATCAATATATTTTAAACCAATTTTATGAACTTAGTCTCATTTACTCTTTAAGTGCTCATATATCGTCATTCATTGTAAGTGAATATCCATTGTGCGGGTATCTCTTATCATATGTTTTTTTTTTAATATTTAGTCATAAATAAAATAATATCAGAATTTAAAGCTAACGAATTGTATTTTTGGTTGCAGGTAACTTAATTCACCGGAAGAAGGTTAGTATGGTAATGGTAGTGTAAATGATAACTAATTTTTAATCAGACTGTTCCGAATATCATAATAAATTCGGACATGCATTTAAAATAGTTCTATCTAAACATGTGATCAATAAAATTATTTTTAGTAAAACATATGGCTTGCTAAACTGCAAGTTCATTTTTAAGTGACGATGAAGAATAACAAAATTTGAGTAGTAGTTATTCTTTAGTCAAATTTAAGCTCGTACTATGTGCAATATGCTAAGTTGCATATTTATATTTCAATGATTCTGTCAAATTGAAGAATGACGAAATAATTGTTCGAGGAATTAAAGTTATTAAGATAATTAATAATCTTCATTATTCTTTAGAATATGTTAAGTTGCATATTTATCAATGTTTCTGAAGAATTAAAAAGAGAATCTTCCAGATTCTGCTACTAATATTGATATTGCTATTACAATATCATAATATGCACTGAAACTGTGAATGCACTACATTTGCGCAAATTTATAAATGGAATCTCCTAGCTGATATCTTCTGGCTATTACTTCAGAACAGAAACATGTGTATGTCATACTTTATGTTCCACTGCACTTCTAACTGTTACTTTTGCATTACGTTATGAATGGAATCTACTAACTTTGGATTACTCTGGAACTGAAACCATTTCGCACCGCATAGATTAGAATATCATCTTCACGGACTAGTAAAAACTCCTTCTGGACGAGGTTATAAATCGAATATACCTTTGCAGTTACACTGGAAAACAAATAGAAGCTATCCCTTTATTGAAGTCCTGCTACTCCTATCTACTGTTAGGATTTCATCTCTACTAGATGGTGTTCTGCACTTTTACACTAGGTTATGGATGGAATCTTCTAGCTGTGGATTACTTCGGCAGTGAAATCATTTCAACCAAATCTTTTCTATATTTTGCCGTAACGCAGCTGCTGTTAGGATATCATCTTTACGGACTAGCAAAATCATCATCTAGACAAGGTTATAAATCGAATATATCTTTGCTGTTACTCTGGAAGATAAACACAAGTTATCCCGTTTTTGAACTCCTGTTACTCGTATCTGCTGTCAGGATTTCCTCTCTACTGGAACACTTTTGCACTAGGTTATGGATAAAATCTTCTAGCTGTGGATTACTTCGACAGTGAATTCATTTCTCCGAAATCTTTTTCATAGTTTGCTGTAACGCAGCTGCTGTTAGGATATCATCTTTACGGACTAGCAAAATTTTGTTCTGGACGAAGTTATAAATCGAATATACCTTTGCAGTTACACTGGAAAACAAATAGAAGCTATCCCTTTATTGAAGTCCTGCTACTCCTATCTACTGTTAGGATTTCATCTCTACTAGATGGTGTTCTGCACTTTTACACTAGGTTATGGATGGAATCTTCTAGCTGTGGATTACTTCGGCAGTGAAATCATTTCAACCAAATCTTTTCTATATTTTGCCGTAACGCAGCTGCTGTTAGGATATCATCTTTACGGACTAGCAAAATCATCATCTAGACAAGGTTATAAATCGAATATATCTTTGCTGTTACTCTGGAAGATAAACACAAGTTATCCCGTTTTTGAACTCCTGTTACTCGTATCTGCTGTCAGGATTTCCTCTCTACTGGAACACTTTTGCACTAGGTTATGGATAAAATCTTCTAGCTGTGGATTACTTCGACAGTGAATTCATTTCTCCGAAATCTTTTTCATAGTTTGCTGTAACGCAGCTGCTGTTAGGATATCATCTTTACGGACTAGCAAAATTTTGTTCTGGACGAAGTTATAAATCGAATATATCTTTGCTGTTACTCTGGAAGATAAACACAAGTTATCCCGTTTTTGAAGTCCTGCTACTTCTGTCAGGATTTCATCTCTACTGGAACACTTTTGCACTAGGTTATGGATGAAATCTTCTAGCTGTGGTTTACTTCGACAGTGAATTCATTGCTCCCAAATCTTTTCTATATTTTGCCGTAGCGAAGCTGCTGTTAGGATATCATCTTTACGGACTAGCAATATCTCCATCTGGACGAAGTTATAAATCGAATAAATCTTTGCTGTTACTCTGGAAGACAAACACAAGTTATCGCGTTTTTGAAGTCCTGCTACTCCTATCTGCTGTTAGGATATCATCTTTACGGACTAGCAATATCTCCATCAGGACGATGTTATAAATCGAATATATCTTTGCTGTTACTCTGGAAGACAAACACAAGTTATCCCGTTTTTGAAGTCCTGCTACTTCTATCTGCTGTCACGATTTCATATCTACTGGAACACTGTGTTCTGCATTTTTGCACTAGGTTTTGGATGGAATATTCTAGCTGTGGATTACTTCGACAGTGTATTCATTTTTCCCAAATCTTTTCCTTATTTTGCCGTAGCGAAGCTGCTGTTAGGATATCATCTTTACGGACTACCAAAATCTTCATATGGACGGGGTTATAAAATGATAATATCTTAGCTGTTATACTGGAAAACAAAGAGAAGCCATCCCTTTATTGAAGTTCTGCTACTCCTATCTGCTGTTAGGATTCATCTCTACCAGAACGGTGTTCTTCACTTTTGCACTTGGTTATGGATGGAATCTTCTAGCTGTGGATTACTTTGACAGTGAATTCATTTCTCCCAAATCTTTTTCATATTTTGCTGTAACGCAGGTGCTGTTAAAATATCATCTTTACGGACTAGCAAAATCTCCATCTAGACGAGGTTATAAATCGAATATATCTTTGCTGTTATACCGGATAACAAAGAGAAGCCATCCCTTTATTGAAGTTTTGCTACTCCTGCTACTTTTGCACTAGGTTATGGATGGAATCTTCTAGCTGTGAATTACTTCGATAGCGAAATCATTGCTCCCAAATCTTTTTCATATTTTGCTGTAACGCAGCTGCTGTTAGGATATCATCTTTACGGACTAGCAAAATCTTCTTCTGGAAGAAGTTATAAATCGAAAATATCGTTGCTGTTACTCTGGAATGCAAACACAAGCATCCCGTTTTTGAAGTCCTGCTTCTTCTATCTGCTGTCAGGATTTCATCTCTGCAGGAACGGTGTTCTGCACTTTTGCACTAGGTTTTGGATCGAATTTTCTAGCTGTGGATTACTTCGACAGTGTATTCATTTCTCTCAAATCTTTTACATGTTTTGCCGTAGCGAAGCTTCTGTTAGCATCTTTACGGACTACCAAAATCTCTACCTGGACGAGGTTATAAATCGAATATATCCTTGCTGTTATACTGGAAAACATTGAGAAGCCATTCCTTTATTGAAGTTCTGCTACGCCTATCTGCTGTTAGGATTCATCTCTACCAGAACGGTGTTCTTCACTTTTACACTAGGTTATGGATGGAATCTTCTAGCTGTGGATTACTCTGGAAGTGGAATCATTTTAGATTAATCTTTTCTATGTTGCGCCACAATGTAGCTGCTTTTTGGATATCATCGTCACGGAAAAGCAAAAGCTCCATCTGGACAAGGTTATAAATCGAATATATCTTTGCTGTTACTCTGGAAAACAAACACAAGCCATCCCGTTTTTGAAGTCTTGCTACTTCTATCTGCTGTTAGGATTTCATCTCTACTGGAACGGTGATCTATAATGTTGTACTCGGTTATGGGTAGAACCTTCTAGCTCTGGACTACTCGGACAGTAAAATTATTTCGCTAAAATCTTTTCTATATTTTGGCGTAATGCAGCTGCTGTTTGGATATTATCTGCACGGGCATAATCAAAAATACGTCTGCAGCAGAATTTAAATTTGAGAATTGGAATTTTCTTGCAGTTAGTCTGCTAAGTTACATAATATTGTTTATATCTGTATGATTTTGCTAACAGACACTTGTTTAATTTATACCAGAAACCGTTGTATTTTTATCTTCATACTTCATTTAAATCAAAAATATCCATGCCGACTTTAATGTTGTGCTAATTTCATTGTATAATAATTAATCATGATCAGTTTGGATAGAACATTTATAATTTTTTTGTATTACTTTTTTTACATCCAATTGAGTCTTATCCCGGTAACAACAGCGGTTGGTTGTTATAGATTTACGATGGTTAGCTTATCCTTGGATATGTAAGTAGCGTGAGTGTCTGTTAGACAGGCGTTAAATACATCAGTATTACGTATGCGGTCATTCGTCAAGCGCTACATAACAGCAATTGACATAGCGACATCACATCCTCTACTTTAGCGCGTTCTAGTCTTGGTGCGTTTGTACAAACCCAGCGTTTGTACAATCACAGCGATGTACTAAAGGTAAATGTATGGCTGTTGTACTCCTTCTTTCCCATTTTTCCTATTCCTCACATATCTTTTTTCCCTTTGTTAAGTTATTTATGTGTTTTTTTTCTTTCTTTATACATGCAATAAAACGTCTTCTTTTTTAATTATTTTAGCTTGGGTACATGGAGTTCTTTGGATATTGCTAAAAGTTTGACAAGAACAGAATTATAAGTAAGTTATTTATTTTCATATTAGTTTTATTTTTGATTCCTTGATTCCTTGACATAGATCTTAGCGCTAGTTTGTAATACTTTTTGTAACTCTTTGTAATACTATTTCATAATTTCAGAATACTATTTGACCGAAAGAGTTACACACATGTTCTACTGAGAATAAATGGAAGTTAAGGTTGCTGACATTTCTACGGGTTGAGGGGCGGTGGATGTAGTAATTTCTGTAGCAGGTTTTATTCCGGGATTAAGTTAGGTGAAAAAATTATTTTGCTTTTTAAAAATGATATTTATATTTTGAGTTCGAAAATATATTCTGGTTTACAGAACCTGCAATTTCCAATAATTAACACATATATAATACCATAATTCCGGGCTGTTGTAAATATTATAAGAATTAATAACAACTTTTATAATATACAAATGAATCTAATATAATATCTAAATAATTGTTAACTACATTTAGTCCAGTTAAAAAAAGATAAGAATATCAACATTTTTAATAATAGTAATGGAATAGCAAAAATGTAAACAATATACTTTAGTGGCAGTGACAAGTTTTCATTATAAACTTAATTACTTCAATTTAATTGTAGTGTGAAAGTGTTTTACTTTTTTTTTTAACTTTCCAATGGTCCAGTATTTATTTCTAGAAAATCTTTCGCATCATAAAATTCATTGGCAAATATCTTTTTTGCTTATTATGTATAATAATATTTTAAACTGTTTCAGACATTGATCTACGAATTGGTATATTAGTTATTATTATAAGCCAGAGTTTCGGGGAGATACTGATAAAGACACAAGATAAGTCAAATTTATATAAACTATAAAAGAATTCAATTCTCATTAAAAATATTAAATTTAAAATTACACCATATTTGTTTTTTAGTATGTATCGACCTGAATATTATTTTGGATAAATTATTTGAACAAAGTAGCGAATGTGGTCTTCTCTGCTTATCCTTGGTTCGATACCAAAAGTGATTTGATCATCTCCCAAGATAATATTTGATTTTTTTTGTTGTAAACTTCAAGTAAGTAAAATAGCGAATATCTATATTTTGTGTTGATTATTTTAATATGCATAGATAGATTTTTAATTAATAATTTTACAAATATTCCTAATACTTTGTGCAATTACATTCTTCTTTTTAACATTTGCTAATTGTATCTAACATTACCTATATAGCGTAGCATACATATTTGTGGAAGATTATTAAGAATACAACACTTATAACGGAATTTATTTTTCATTTAATTTCATTTTAATATATTTTCAGTTTGCTACTGTCTGTAGATTGTACAAAACCTAAAGGCTGGAGAAGATCAAATCTTGAAGTAAATCACAAATTTGGGATTTAAGGTAAACTTACATGTTTTTACATAAGATATATGCATGCATTTACTTTTTAAGTGGTTTATATACTTCAATTACTACTTAAAAATGAATTTATTATGTCGAATATAATAACGTTATTGTTTTTATAATTATTAACAAACATATTTATGTATTTCAGAACTCACGCACAAAACTTTTTTGTTACTTCAATAATATATCCGCTAAGATGTTGGTTACTAATTTTGGACCAGAATACAAATAAGATCTTTTAAGTTATTATTTTTGAAAAGTGTTACTCATCTTGCTGCGGCTGGGATATTATTATCTCGCGTTTGTTCAATCACAGCGATGTACTAAAGGTAAATGGTATGGCTGTTTTATTTTTCCTGTCCCCCTTTTCTTATTTCTCAATATATATCTCTTCCCATTGTTAACTTATTTATATTTTTCTTTTCTTTTTAGCTTGGCCGTTTGGAGTTCTTTGGATATTGCTAAATATTTGACAATAGCAAAACTATAAGCAAGTAACTTAATAATATATACACTTTCTATTACATGACAATAGTACTAATATTTATTTAATGTAGTAGAGTATAGAAACATAGAAATTACTTAGAGCAACAAATTTGGATTTCTTTTACACTTAAAGCTTAATCATCTTAGTTAATACTTTTAAACCTCACAGTTTAATTTTTGACTTTTTGACATAGATAGTTATTGCTCGTTTGACTATTGGTAATGCTATTTTTTTTCATAATTTCAGCTTTCTACTTGATTAAAGGAGTTACACATATGTTCTACTGAGAATAAATGGGAGTTAAGGGTTCTGATTCTAGTACGGGATGAGTGGTGAGAGGAATGTAGGATCTTTTGTTCCGGGATTAAGTCAGGTAAGAAAGTTATTTTACTTTTTTTTTTTTAAATATTTCTATTTTTATTTGGAAAATATATTCTGGATTATGAAATCTGCAATTCTCCTATAATTAACACATATACTTCTGGGCTGTTGTAAATATTATAACAATTAATAACAACTGTTATAATATATAAATAATAATAAAAATAAGAGAACCAACCTACATATTTATTAATAATAATAGATTATCAAAATTGAAAACAGTAATTAGTTAATAACAGTGAAAAGTTTTCATTATATAATTTAAATTACGAGAGTTCGGCGGTGACTTATTCTTATAACAAGTTTTGTCGTATAAATATTTCTACGAATCAATAAAAAAGCATGAATCGCCGGCGATCCTTCTTAATTTGAACTATAATAGTTTTGTTCCATAATAAAATACAAGATATGAAATTACATCCGTACAAAACCCCGAACAAGTATAGTGTTATTTTTTTTTTTATAAAATTTGTATAAAATAATAGGTTTCATAAATGAAATAAACAAAGTGAAAGTGTAGGTGATTAGCTAGTTTATCCTAAGTCACAAAACTTTAAGCAAAGTCGTAATAAATAGTAACTTTTTTTTTGTATATTGGTATATTATATGTTGTTCTATTGTGTTCTATTGTGACGAAAGGCGGCTACGTTTTTGTTCGAAACATATAAATACAGAATTTAAAAAATCAATATATTTTAAACCAATTTTATGAACTTAATCTCATTTACTCTTTAAGTGCTCATATATCGTCATTCATTGTAATTGAATATCCATTGTGCGGGTATCTCTTATCATATGTTTTTTTTTTAATATGTAGTCATAAATAAAATAATATCAGAATTTAAAGCTAACGAATTGTATTTTTGGTTGCAGGTAACTTAATTCACCGGAAGGAGGTTAGTATGGTAATGGTAGTGTAAATGATAACTAATTTTTAATCAGACTGTTCCGAATATCATAATAAATTCGGACATGCATTTAAAATAGTTCTATCTAAACATGTGATCAATAAAATTATTTTTAGTAAAACATATGGCTTGCTAAACTGCAAGTTCATTTTTAAGTGACGATGAAGAATAACAAAATTTGAGTAGTAGTTATTCTTTAGTCAAATTTAAGCTCGTACTATGTGCAATATGCTAAGTTGCATATTTATATTTCAATGATTCTGTCAAATTGAAGAATGACGAAATAATTGTTCGAGGAATTAAAGTTATTAAGATAATTAATAATCTTCATTATTCTTTAGAATATGTTAAGTTGCATATTTATCAATGTTTCTGAAGAATTAAAAAGAGAATCTTCCAGATTCTGCTACTAATATTGATATTGCTATTACAATATCATAATATGCACTGAAACTGTGAATGCACTACATTTGCGCAAATTTATAAATGGAATCTCCTAGCTGATATCTTCTGGCTATTACTTCAGAACAGAAACATGTGTATGTCATACTTTATGTTCCACTGCACTTCTAACTGTTACTTTTGCATTACGTTATGAATGGAATCTACTAACTTTGGATTACTCTGGAACTGAAACCATTTCGCACCGCATAGATTAGAATATCATCTTCACGGACTAGTAAAAACTCCTTCTGGACGAGGTTATAAATCGAATATACCTTTGCAGTTACACTGGAAAACAAATAGAAGCTATCCCTTTATTGAAGTCCTGCTACTCCTATCTACTGTTAGGATTTCATCTCTACTAGATGGTGTTCTGCACTTTTACACTAGGTTATGGATGGAATCTTCTAGCTGTGGATTACTTCGGCAGTGAAATCATTTCAACCAAATCTTTTCTATATTTTGCCGTAACGCAGCTGCTGTTAGGATATCATCTTTACGGACTAGCAAAATCATCATCTAGACAAGGTTATAAATCGAATATATCTTTGCTGTTACTCTGGAAGATAAACACAAGTTATCCCGTTTTTGAACTCCTGTTACTCGTATCTGCTGTCAGGATTTCCTCTCTACTGGAACACTTTTGCACTAGGTTATGGATAAAATCTTCTAGCTGTGGATTACTTCGACAGTGAATTCATTTCTCCGAAATCTTTTTCATATTTTGCTGTAACGCAGCTGCTGTTAGGATATCATCTTTACGGACTAGCAAAATTTTGTTCTGGACGAAGTTATAAATCGAATATATCTTTGCTGTTACTCTGGAAGATAAACACAAGTTATCCCGTTTTTGAAGTCCTGCTACTGCTGTCAGGATTTCATCTCTACTGGAACACTTTTGCACTAGGTTATGGATGAAATCTTCTAGCTGTGGTTCACTTCGACAGTGAATTCATTTCTCCCAAATCTTTTCTATATTTTGCCGTAGCGAAGCTGCTGTTAGGATATCATCTTTACGGACTAGCAAAATCTCCATCTGGACGAAGTTATAAATCGAATAAATCTTTGCTGTTACTCTGGAAGACAAACACAAGTTATCGCGTTTTTGAAGTCCTGCTACTCCTATCTGCTGTCAGGATTTCATATCAACTGGAACATTTTTGCACTAGGTTATGGATGAAATCATCTAGCTGTGGATTACTAATACAGTGAATTCATTTCTCCCAAATCTTTTTCATATTTTGCCGTAGCGAAGCTGCTGTTAGGATATTATCTTTACGGACTAGCAAAATCTCCATCAGGACGATGTTATAAATCGAATATATCTTTGCTGTTACTCTGGAAGACAAACGCAAGTTATCCCGTTTTTGAATTCCTGCTACTCCTATCTGCTGTCACGATTTAATATCTACTGGAACACTGTGTTCTGCATTTTTGCACTAGGTTTTGGATGGAATCTTCTAGCTGTGGATTACTTCGACAGTGTATTCCATTCTCCCAAATCTTTTCCTTATTTTGCCGTAGCGAAGCTGCTGTTAGGATATCATCTTTACGGACTACCAAAATCTTCATATGGACGGGGTTATAAAATGATAATATCTTAGCTGTTATACTGGAAAACAAAGAGAAGCTACCTCTTTATTGAAGTTCTGCTACTTCTACCTACTGTTAGGATTTCATCTCTACTAGGCGGTGTTCTGCACTTTTACACTAGGTTATGGATGGAATCTTCTAGCTGTGGATTACTTCGACAGTGAATATATTTCTCCCAAATCTTTTTCATATTTTGCCGTAACGCAGCTGCTGTTGGGATATCATCTTTACGGACTAACAAAATCTTCATCTAGACGAAGTTATAAATCGCATATATCGTTGGTGTTACTCTGGAAAGCAAACACAAGCATCCCGTTTTTGAAGCCCTGCTACTCCTATCTACTGTCAACGGTGTTCTGCACTTTTGCATTAGGTTTTGGATCGAATCTTCTAGCTGTGGATTACTTCGATAGTGAAATCATTTCTCCCAAATCTTTTCTATATTTTGCTGTAACGCAGCTGCTGTTAGGATATCTTCTTTACGGACTAGCAAAATCTTCATATGTACGAGGATATAAATTGAACATATCTTTGCTGTTATACTGGAAAACAAAGAGAAGCCATCCCTTTATTGAAGTTCTGCTACTCCTATCTGCTGTTTGGATTCATCTCTACCAGAACGGTGTTCTTCACTTTTGCACTTGGTTATGGATGGAATCTTCTAGCTGTGGTTTACTTTGACAGTGAATTCATTTCTCCCAAATCTTTTTCATATTTTGCTGTAACGCAGCTGCTGTTAAAATATGATCTTTACGGACTAGCAAAATCTCCATCTAGACGAGGTTATAAATCGAATATATCTTTGCTGTTATACCGGATAACAGAGAGAAGCCATCCCTTTATTAAAGTTTTGCTACTCCTGCTACTTTTGCACTAGGTTATGGATGGAATCTTCTAGCTGTGAATTACTTCGATAACGAAATCATTTCTCCCAAATCTTTTTCATATTTTGCTGTAACGCAGCTGCTGTTAGGATATCATCTTTACGGACTACCAAAATCTTCATATGGACGGGGTTATAAAATGATAATATCTTAGCTGTTATACTGGAAAACAAAGAGAAGCCATCCCTTTATTGAAGTTCTGCTACTCCTATCTGCTGTTAGGATTCATCTCTACCAGAACGGTGTTCTTCACTTTTGCACTTGGTTATGGATGAAATCTTCTAGCTGTGGATTACTTTGACAGTGAATTCATTTCTCCCAAATCTTTTTCATATTTTGCTGTAACGCAGCTGCTGTTAAAATATGATCTTTACGGACTAGCAAAATCTCCATCTAGACGAGGTTATAAATCGAATATATCTTTGCTGTTATACCGGATAACAAAGAGAAGCCATCCCTTTATTGAAGTTTTGCTACTCCTGCTACTTTTGCACTAGGTTATGGATGGAATCTTCTAGCTGTGAATTACTTCGATAGCGAAATCATTTCTCCCAAATCTTTTTCATATTTTGCTGTAACGCAGCTGCTGTTAGGATATCATCTTTACGGACTAGCAAAATCTTCTTCTGGAAGAAGTTATAAATCGAAAATATCGTTGCTGTTACTCTGGAATGCAAACACAAGCATCCCGTTTTTGAAGTCCTGCTTCTTCTATCTGCTGTCAGGATTTCATCTCTGCAGGAACGGTGTTCTGCACTTTTGCACTAGGTTTTGGATCGAATTTTCTAGCTGTGGATTACTTTGACAGTGTATTCATTTCTCCCAAATCTTTTACATGTTTTGCCGTAGCGAAGCTTCTGTTAGGATATCATCTTTACGGACTACCAAAATCTCTACCTGGACGAGGTTATAAATCGAATATATCCTTGCTGTTATACTGGAAAACAATGAGAAGCCATTCCTTTATTGAAGTTCTGCTACGCCTATCTGCTGTTAGGATTCATCTCTACCAGAACGGTGTTCTTCACTTTTACACTAGGTAATGGATGGAATCTTCTAGCTGTGGATTACTCTGGAAGTGGAATCATTTTAGATTAATCTTTTCTATGTTGCGCCACAATGTAGCTGCTTTTTGGATATCATCGTCACGGAAAAGCAAAAGCTCCATCTGGACAAGGTTATAAATCGAATATATCTTTGCTGTTACTCTGGAAAACAAACACAAGCCATCCCGTTTTTGAAGTCTTGCTACTTCTATCTGCTGTTAGGATTTCATCTCTACTGGAACGGTGATCTATAATGTTGTACTCGGTTATGGGTAGAACCTTCTAGCTCTGGACTACTCGGACAGTAAAATTATTTCGCTAAAATCTTTTCTACATTTTGGCGTAATGCAGCTGCTGTTTGGATATTATCTGCACGGGCATAATCAAAAATACGTCTGCAGCAGAATTTAAATTTGAGAATTGGAATTTTCTTGCAGTTAGTCTGCTAAGTTACATAATATTGTTTATATTTGTATGATTTTGCTAACAGACACTTGTTTAATTTATACCAGAAACCGTTGTATTTTTATCTTCATACTTCATTTAAATCAAAAATATCCATGCCGACTTTAATGTTGTGCTAATTTCATTGTATAATAATTAATCATGATCAGTTTGGATTACATTTATAATTTTTTTGTATTACTTTTTTTACATCCAATTGAGTCTTATCCCGGTAACAACAGCGGTTGGTTGTTATAGATTTACGATGGTTAGCTTATCCTTGGATATGTAAGTAGCGTGAGTGTCTGTTAGACAGGCGTTAAATACATCAGTATTACGTATGCGGTCATTCGTCAAGCGCTACATAACAGCAATTGACATAGCGATTCAACTGGTTCGGTAGGTCTTATGGACTGGCTGTACTACCATTTACTTATATTGGTTATTCTCATTAGTGGATTAATCCAGTATAATACGCGCATGTAGATATTAAGTTGAGGTAATAATGCGAATGAAGAGTAACATTCTTATCTCATCCTCTACTTTAGCGCGTTCTAGTCATGGTGCGTTTGTACAAACCCAGCGTTTCTACAATCACAGCGATGTACTAAAAGTAAATGTATGGCTGTTGTACTCCTTCTTTCCCATTTTTCCTATTCCTCACATATCTTTTTTCCCTTTGTTAAGTTATTTATGTGTTTTTTTTTCTTTCTTTATACATGCAATAAAACGTTTTCTTTTTTAATTATTTTAGCTTGGCTACATGGAGTTCTTTGGATATTGCTAAAAGTTTGACAAGAACAGAATTATAAGTAAGTTATTTATTTTCATATTAGTTTTATTTTTGATTCCTTGATTCCTTGACATAGATCTTAGCGCTAGTTTGTAATACTTTTTGTAACTCTTTGTAATACTATTTCATAATTTCAGAATACTATTTGACCGAAAGAGTTACACACATGTTCTACTGAGAATAAATGGAAGTTAAGGTTGCTGACATTTCTACGGGTTGAGGGGCGGTGGATGTAGTAATTTCTGTAGCAGGTTTTATTCCGGGATTAAGTTAGGTGAAAAAATTATTTTGCTTTTTAAAAATGATATTTATATTTTGAGTTCGAAAATATATTCTGGTTTACAGAACCTGCAATTTCCAATAATTAACACATATATAATACCATAATTCCGGGCTGTTGTAAATATTATAAGAATTAATAACAACTTTTATAATATACAAATGAATCTAATATAATATCTAAATAATTGTTAACTACATTTAGTCCAGTTAAAAAAAGATAAGAATATCAACATTTTTAATAATAGTAATGGAATAGCAAAAATGTAAACAATATACTTTAGTGGCAGTGACAAGTTTTCATTATAAACTTAATTACTTCAATTTAATTGTAGTGTGAAAGTGTTTTACTTTTTTTTTTAACTTTCCAATGGTCCAGTATTTATTTCTAGAAAATCTTTCGCATCATAAAATTCATTGGCAAATATCTTTTTTGCTTATTATGTATAATAATATTTTAAACTGTTTCAGACATTGATCTACGAATTGGTATATTAGTTATTATTATAAGCCAGAGTTTCGGGGAGATACTGATAAAGACACAAGATAAGTCAAATTTATATAAACTATAAAAGAATTCAATTCTCATTAAAAATATTAAATTTAAAATTACACCATATTTGTTTTTTAGTATGTATCGACCTGAATATTATTTTGGATAAATTATTTGAACAAAGTAGCGAATGTGGTCTTCTCTGCTTATCCTTGGTTCGATACCAAAAGTGATTTGATCATCTCCCAAGATAATATTTGATTTTTTTTGTTGTAAACTTCAAGTAAGTAAAATAGCGAATATCTATATTTTGTGTTGATTATTTTAATATGCATAGATAGATTTTTAATTAATAATTTTACAAATATTCCTAATACTTTGTGCAATTACATTCTTCTTTTTAACATTTGCTAATTGTATCTAACATTACCTATATAGCGTAGCATACATATTTGTGGAAGATTATTAAGAATACAACACTTATAACGGAATTTATTTTTCATTTAATTTCATTTTAATATATTTTCAGTTTGCTACTGTCTGTAGATTGTACAAAACCTAAAGGCTGGAGAAGATCAAATCTTGAAGTAAATCACAAATTTGGGATTTAAGGTAAACTTACATGTTTTTACATAAGATATATGCATGCATTTACTTTTTAAGTGGTTTATATACTTCAATTACTACTTAAAAATGAATTTATTATGTCGAATATAATAACGTTATTGTTTTTATAATTATTAACAAACATTTTTATGTATTTCAGAACTCACGCACAAAACTTTTTTGTTACTTCAATAATATATCCGCTAAGATGTTGGTTACTAATTTTGGACCAGAATACAAATAAGATCTTTTAAGTTATTATTTTTGAAAAGTGTTACTCATCTTGCTGCGGCTGGGATATTATTATCTCGCGTTTGTTCAATCACAGCGATGTACTAAAGGTAAATGGTATGGCTGTTTTATTTTTCCTGTCCCCCTTTTCTTATTTCTCAATATATATCTCTTCCCATTGTTAACTTATTTATATTTTTCTTTTCTTTTTAGCTTGGCCGTTTGGAGTTCTTTGGATATTGCTAAATATTTGACAATAGCAAAACTATAAGCAAGTAACTTAATAATATATACACTTTCTATTACATGACAATAGTACTAATATTTATTTAATGTAGTAGAGTATAGAAACATAGAAATTACTTAGAGCAACAAATTTGGATTTCTTTTACACTTAAAGCTTAATCATCTTAGTTAATACTTTTAAACCTCACAGTTTAATTTTTGACTTTTTGACATAGATAGTTATTGCTCGTTTGACTATTGGTAATGCTATTTTTTTTCATAATTTCAGCTTTCTACTTGATTAAAGGAGTTACACATATGTTCTACTGAGAATAAATGGGAGTTAAGGGTTCTGATTCTAGTACGGGATGAGTGGTGAGAGGAATGTAGGATCTTTTGTTCCTGGATTAAGTCAGGTAAGAAAGTTATTTTACTTTTTTTTTTTTAAATATTTCTATTTTTATTTGGAAAATATATTCTGGATTATGAAATCTGCAATTCTCCTATAATTAACACATATACTTCTGGGCTGTTGTAAATATTATAACAATTAATAACAACTGTTATAATATATAAATAATAATAAAAATAAGAGAACCAACCTACATATTTATTAATAATAATAGATTATCAAAATTGAAAACAGTAATTAGTTAATAACAGTGAAAAGTTTTCATTATATAATTTAAATTACGAGAGTTCGGCGGTGACTTATTCTTATAACAAGTTTTGTCGTATAAATATTTCTACGAATCAATAAAAAAGCATGAATCGCCGGCGATCCTTCTTAATTTGAACTATAATAGTTTTGTTCCATAATAAAATACAAGATATGAAATTACATCCGTACAAAACCCCGAACAAGTATAGTGTTATTTTTTTTTAATAATTTTGTATAAAGTAATAGGTTTCATAAATGAAATAAACAAAGTGAAAGTGTAGGTGATTAGCTAGTTTATCCTAAGTCACAAAACTTTAAGCAAAGTCGTAATAAATAGTAACTTTTTTTTTGTATGTTGGTATATTATATGTTGTTCTATTGTGAACCGCCATATACCTACACGAAAGGCGGCTACTTTTTTGTTCGAAACATATAAATACAGAATTTAAAAAATCAATATATTTTAAACCAATTTTATGAACTTAATCTCATTTACTCTTTAAGTGCTCATATATCGTCATTCATTGTAAGTGAATATCCATTGTGCGGGTATCTCTTATCATATGTTTTTTTTAATATTTAGTCATAAATAAAATAATATCAGAATTTAAAGTTAACGAATAAACTTTTTTGTTGCAGATAACTTAATTCACCGGAAGAAGGTTGGTATGGTAATGGGTAGTGTAAATGATAACTAGTTTTTAATCAGACTGTTCTGAATGTCATAATAAATTCGGGCATACATTTAAAATAGTTCTATCTAAACATATGATCGATAAAATTATTTTTAGTAAAATATATGGCTTGCTAAACTGCAAGTTCATTTTTATGTGACGATGAAGAATAACAAAATTTGAGTAGTAGTTATTCTTTAGTCAAATTTAAGCTTGTACTATGTGCAATATGCTAAGTTGCATATTTATATTTCAATGATTCTGTCAAATTGAAGAATGACGAAATAAAAGTAGTCTTTCTTTTGTTCGAGGAATTAAAGTTAAAAGATAATTAATAATCTACATTATTCTCTAGAATATGTTAAGTT
Source organism: Panorpa germanica (assembly GCA_963678705.1). Classification (NCBI taxonomy): domain Eukaryota; kingdom Metazoa; phylum Arthropoda; class Insecta; order Mecoptera; family Panorpidae; genus Panorpa; species Panorpa germanica. Next base: position 81,134 of record OY783207.1, read on the forward strand.
GCATATTTATCAATGTTTCTGAAAAATTAAATAGAGAATCTTCCAGATTCTGCTACTAATATTGGTATTGCTATTACTATATCATAATATGCACTGAAACAGTGAATGCAGTACATTTGCGCAAATTTATAAATGGAATCTTCTACCTTTGAATTATCCTGGAAGGCAAACATATATTTTCTTCTCTAAGATCTGCTGCTTCTATTTGCTATCTACTGCAACGGTAAACTCAACGTCTTTGTCCATAATTCTAGAAAGGGAAATGATTTCATCATTTGAGTTTCGTTGGTCAGAGCTGGTTCATTTCACATTTCAGTTTCATTAAAATAACTCTAGAGTGGGGGATAAAGTGAAATTTTATACAAAAAAATAAATTTTTACATACAAATATAGGGTTAAAAGTTAGTAAATAATATTTTTTATCTTTTAACATGCACATTTGTTCACACAAGTGCTGCCATATATAATATGAAATTAAAATTATTATTAACTTTTTTATTTTTTATACTTGCTACAAATACATTTCTGTAGACATTAAAATTACTTTAGAGTGGGCGATAAAATTAAGTTTTATATAACCACTGACACTTTATTTGATGTGGTCAAGAAATGTATGATTCACGGTCCATGTGGACCATATAATTTAAACGCTCCATGCATGAAAGATAACAAATGCAGTAAGGATTTTCCGAAATCATTTCAAGCTTCCACTGTAAATAACAGTAACGGGTACCCTTTGTTATTAGCTAATTTTTTATTAATTAATTAGTTATTTTTACACGGCAAAAGGCACTATAAAACATACAGTAGATAATAGATGGGTTGTACCGTACAATAGATTTCTTTCCTTGAAATATAGATGCCACATTAATGTTGAAATTTGCGGTTCGGTTAAAAGCGTAAAATATTTATTTAAATATATATATAAGGGTCATGATTGTGCCAATGTTAAAATAACATCTGTAGGACAAGCACAATTAGACTGGGATGAAGTTTCATTTTATTTAGACGCGCGATATATTTCACCACCAGAAGCCATGTGGAGAATATTTGCATTCGATCTGCAATATAAAACACACAATATATATAGGTTAGCAGTTCATTTAGAAAACCAACAAAATATTCTATTTACTGCAATAAGGGATTGAGAAAGTACTGTAGAGGCAGCACTACTGCTGAAAGTGGAGCGCTCTGGTGTTATAAATGTAAAGGATAGTGATGTAAACAGCGTGGAAATAGTATTAATTGAAATAAATAATGCAAAAAATAATTAAATTCGGGATCTTGATAATCTTGAACCTTGATAATCAGATTTAATAGGATCTGGAATAATTGGATCACACCCAACATCTTCAACATTCTTTCGTAAAAGCGGCAAATTAACATCACACATTTTTTCGGCTGTCCTTTTAATTGGAATGTTTACTTGCACTTCTGCAGTAGTTACACCATCACGGGAATTTATGTTACAAAAAAAATACTTATGTTCATCTAAAACACTTTCATAAACAATTTCATCAGTTTGACATGTTATACTACGAGTTGTTTTTTGTGCAGTAGCATCAGAAGCATAATGATCTTCAACGCTCTGTGTTTCAATATCTACATAATTATCCTCTTGAATTTCAATTTCATTATTATTATTATTATTAATGATATTCATTTCACTTCGTACATTCCGTTGCCGTAATCGTTCGAAACGTTCAAATGACTGAGTGGATTTTTTGGTATTTACTTTACCAGAAAAAATTGTTGGTGTCTATGAAGGATGCCGAGGATGTTCTGACTTTTGATTATTCACAAAATGATCACTACAAATGCGTGTATTTTTAGTTGGTTCCCAATCCTTTGGATATTTTCTGAAACACAAATTTTTTAAATTTTACTTTTACTTATTACTATTTTATTTATTTCATAAAATAATTATTATATAGTTTAATATTCTATTTTATAATACTTAGCTTTTCAAATTTGATTGTGATTAATTAAATTTTTTATTAAAATAATTTACTTACACATAGTTTTTCACTGCATTTATCCATTGTTGACGTTTAAGGGTTATCCATTCTGAATTCAGAGTACTCGCAGGGAAACGATAAAATTTCACACTTGTATTTTGGTTTTTGTTTTTATATGGCATATTGAAACAGCCACGGATACAGCACGATACTTTTGAAGAAGACATTACTTAAAATTAATTCGATTAGATTAAAAAAATTATTAATTTAACAAATTCGTTATTGTTTTGTATACCACGTGCCACCACTTTGCTTTACATTTTTCTCGGCAGTTGGCGTCAAGGTCATCTTTCTCAATCCCTATTAGCAAAGTCTTTAGAAACTACATTAACGGCTTGGTTTAAATTAAATTCAACATCGCTAGAGGCTAAAACTTATTTGTACACAGAAATACCCGAACATTACATATTTGATCGCAAAAAGACATGGACTTTAAGACAGCGCATAAGTCATTTGATAATTCCGAGAATGTATAGTGTTAGTCCTAAAGAAGGTGATAGGTTTTATTTAAGGTTATTGTTGCTTCATGTACGCGGCGCTACATGTTTCAAAGACTTGCGAACTCTCAATGGAATCGAATATTCCACTTTCCACGAAACAGCAAAACAATTAGGTTTATTGAGTGATGTTACTCAATGGGATCGTTGTTTAGATGATGCTTCAATTTGTAAAATGCCCAAACAACTACGACAGCTATTTGCTTTTATTTGTATATTTTGCGAACAGTTTAAATATATAAATATTTGGTATAAAAAAAAAGCGCCGCGCTTTTTTTTATACCAAAATCGCCTTTTCTTACAACAAAAATTTTTTTCTCACTCCAAATCTCTTTAAATACACATTTCATGGGGAACATGAAGAGAGAGCGTCAAGAGAAGAAGAAGCAGAAAGCACTTTTGGAAGTAGTACAAGTCTAGAATAATTTTGAGTTTTAATAAATTAATAAAGTTTAGTTTTAAGTTTGAATGTATATATAGGAATCCTTTCTCCTCCTTTCCCCTAAGTCTGGCAATCTTTCTCATGTTTTTATTTTTTTTCTCTTAAGTAATGTGGTATCTCTCTCACAAATCCTTTTATATCTTGTGTTGTAATTGCTCTTCCCGATTCTTTCCACTCTTTCCTGTTGCTGTATCTCCTTGTCCCTTCTCCTTTGCTCATCTTGCCTCCTCGATCGCCATTCCAATCCTTTCTCTTTTTCCCAATCTAAGTCTGGCAATCCTTCTCATGTTTTTGTTTTTTTTTCTCAAGTAATGTGGTATCTCTCTCTCACAAATACTTTTATATCTTGTGTTGTAATTGCTTTTCTCTATTTTTTCCATTCTTTCCAGTTGCTGTATCTCTTTGTCCCTTCTCCTTAGCTCATCTTCCACACTTGCGCCTCCTTCTCTTCTTTTTTCTGCCTCCTCGATCGCCATTCCATTCCTTTCTTTTTTTCGAGCCGCTCCCTCTACCCACTCCCCCTTCTCCTCAGCTCATCTTCCACACTTGCGCCCCTTCTCTTCTTCTTTCTGCCTCTTCAATGGCCATTCCTTTCTCTTTTGTACCATTTGTAAATTTATTTTATCATACGAGTATATTCAAATACATCACATATATTTATAGTTGCTTTGAATCTTGGGAAGTAAGTATTACACTGGCGAATATTAAGGAAATTATGTGTAAAATGATGTCAAATATCACATTTTTTGGTCAATTTTAACCCTCAATATCTTCTATTTCTTAATAAAAAGTGGTAAAATAAATATTACGTAGTGATTTTGACATGTTTTGAGAATACAGTAAGCATAATAAAACATACAAAAATGCAGTAGTTTTTTTACAACTTGAAAAACAAAAGTGGCACCTATATCGAATAATTACCTTAATTTCTTCTTCAAATTTCACCCTCCTTTTAAATCTCCTCATAGAATGAATTTTATAAGGATAAGTATATATGTTTTCTTTTAATTCTTCCTCTGAAAATTCAATATCTACATTTTTAACAATACCGATTCTTGTAGTCCAAAACATTGGAATAAACATATCAACACCTGATGTCTTCTTGTTATTTGATTTCACTACCTGTTGTAGTATTTACACTAGTTGTTGTAGTATGCTGATGTAGTATTTTTATATTCAGCCATTATTCTGTTTTTTCCTTTTATCTATATTTCTGTTATATCTCTTTCAAAATTGTGTGTGTTTTTAGTCTACTGATCCCGTGTTTCTCATTTGGTATTTCTTCTTTTTGTATCATAATTTTATAAGAAGATAAAGATATATTATCTTCATTATATAAATTTACATTGGGGTTAACTCCCTCTTTCCCCTAAGAATTCAAATTCATTTTATAAATTCAGAAAATAAAATTTTGTTAATAAAATAATAATAATTTGAATAATATAATTTAACTTTAAATTTAAATTTAATTTTTAATTATTTAATTTTTTTTATATAACTATGTATGTGTATTGTGTATGTGATATATGTGTATTATTTTTTTAGATGCGCTACATGCTGGGATGGTATCAACCTAAACAAGCTTTTAGCCTTTTTGAATAATCCATCAGTTGATGGAAATCCTTTCTAATAAAAAAAAATTAAAATAGGAACAACTATTGGGGAGGTGGCGAAGGATAGTTGTCGTGAATGGGCCAAAGTCGAACGAAAAATGACAATTCAAAATTCTTATAAAATTCAACAGCTGTTGTAAGCATTATAAATTAAATTCTTACATCTTTAAAATTGGCAATAGATTGAAAATTTATATTTAAATATTTTAGACGAATTAAACGCAAGACTGACAGAGTCTGCAATAAAATCTTAAGCATTTCATACATTTGAAATTAACAGCAATGAAGAAACCATTGTGTCTATTCTGGTTGATATGGATAATTTTGTTGAGAAAAATAATTGTGAGCGGTCAATCGATGTTGAAAATTCAATAGAAACGTATGATTGTGTTGTACGTGTTGCTGCATCATATGATATGGCAATCATCATATGACAGCAGAAATGGTTACTGAGCATTTTAGGCAGAGAAACTGGAAAAGCTATTGATTGTTTCGCTACAAATCGCAGCTGTAAAAAATGTTCACTTGGTCTTCCAAAACCCAATCATGAACTGCAGGCTTAATTTTATTGGAAGTGCGGAAGTTATGGAGCCATTTGCTGCTGCTCGTGCCATTTCAGATAGTACTATATTAAATGATTTAAAAATGTAGTTAGGAGTTTTAATTGGAGATGATGACAGTTCAACAATTGCTGCAATTCGAGCAACAAGTAGTTAGCCTCTTATTAAATTTTCTGATAAAAATCACATAAGCCGGGGTGTTACAAATACTACTAATAAATATGCAAAAGAACATAAAGAATTGAATTTTCAATAAATCTATAAAAAAATGCTTATGATTGAGTATCATTGGTTTCGCATATACTCTTCCTCTTATCAAGTGACGGATCTTAGAGGAAAAGGAGAGTGCACTCTAGCCGGTCTAGCATCATGGCTTAATATTTCTGCTGACAGTGCTCATAACTGTCAAAAGCGAAAATCTGTGAAAATCTTAAAGTAACTACTGATCAGATCATTGAACGTGAAATTTACTTGGAATTGTGGCTATAATTATAAAAACATTAATTCCAATAAATAATTGTATATCACTTGGAATGAGAAAGAAGTTAGCAGAAGCTGATATAAGTTACAATGATCTAGTAGGAACATTTCATGAAGATAGAGACGCTGGTATAACAAAATTATTAGGAAAAAATGAAATCGAACGGAACAGTTCGAGGGTCTAAGTTAAAAAGATATATCACTAGCCTATTGAATTATTTAAAAATATAAAATCCAAAAATTTATTATATGAATACAATAAACAATACATTATATTTACCTTTAATTGTATGAATTATAATGAAATATATATATGAAATTTTGTAAAATGTTAAAATATTTATTTACTATTTGTTTTGAATATTGAACATGTTTATTAGATGTTTAGTCTCTAGGATTTTACAATCTTCTTGCAAATATTCCCAATCCCACAATCCTTCAAAAAGTAGTGATACATATTTATTTTGTTTAGTATTGGTTTTATTTAATTATTTTCGTATATAGGTATCCTTTTGATAATTTTCTTAATGCAATAGTTTCAGAAAAGGTTTTTTTATGTACACGTAGTTTTTGAAAGAATTGTCACCATTTTTTTATAGTTAAAAGTTATGTTATGTTATTTTTAAACATGTATAAAACGAAAACTATGAACCTCTAAAATTATGTCTCTAAAATTTTAAGACAACATGAATTTTAACTATTTTTGTCGACCCTTCAAATTTAACAACGTTTTCATCATTTACGTTAAGGTCTTATACCTCCTTAATCATTTGAAAATTGACCATGTGTGTTTTATACAAATAATGTTGAATAATTAAATTCGATTATATTTGTTTATTTTAGAAATAACAAACATATTTCTTTTGCCACTATTTTTATATTAAATTTCTCACGATAAATTTAATAAATTTTACTGCGCCTAAACGATCTGCAACTCAACTTACGATTTGTTACTTAAAGTATTAGGAATCAGGTTCACGAAATGCTGGAACTTATTATTAAAATGTAACTTTTTGATTCATGAACACATTTTGAATGGGTGAATCTTTTTTTTTCAATAAATTAAATTTTAATTTGTTTGAATTCATTTTAAAATAATGAACTGCTTTTGTTTTGTTGTAGATGTTTTAATTCGTGAAAAAAATACCTTATTTAGTAAAATACTGGGTTTTTATTTTTAACACTTTATATTAACACACAATTTGAAATAATAGGATACATATAACAATACAAATACGATGGTTCTTAATTTTAATTAAATTTGCTCTTCTTGCTGCGTTGAGAGCTATAGATGAAGTGGCCTGAAATTGCAACAGACCGCTTCAAACCCGAATATGAAAAACAAAAGAGCAAATCTAAACTATATTTAATAACAGAAAGCATAATAATATAAAAGAAAAAATGAACAAATAAACAAAACCAATACAATATTTCAATTAATCCAAAAAGTACAAAAAATATCACATCAAATCGAGATTTTAATTTAACATAACTCCCGGGTTGGAATTACTTAGGAATTCCTAAGCTTCCTGATTTGGGAGTATCGCTTAGTTGCGAACTGCTCTCTTGATGGGGCCTGTAGAAGTCTGCACTATAGCGACGCGTTGTAGTTGATCTGGACCAGATATCAATTCAGTAATTCGACCGAGGATCCAATTAAATGGAGGAGAATTATCGTCTTTTATTAGTACCAGCGAACCGATTGCCATTTCAGGTCCTGAAGTTACCTTCCACTTAGTTCGCTGTTGAAGGTGATGAATGTAATCCGATGTCCATCTGCGCCAGTAGTGTTGGATGCACTGTTGAACATAATTGAATCGAGGCAGCTTGCTCATATTAGTAATATTTGAGGGATTTGGAATTGTAGTCAACGGGCGACCAATAAGATAGTGACCTGGGGTTACGGGTAGGAAATCGGAAGAATCGTTGGACATTGCATATAAAGGTCGAGAATTTAATATTGCTTCTATTTGGACCAATATAGTATAAGTATCCTCGTATGTTAAGTTGGAATTTCCCAAAATCTTTTTTAAATGTGATTTTGTACTTTTAACATTAGATTTCCAAAGGCCACTAAAATGGGGAGATCTGGGTGGAATAAATTTCCTTGACTTGTTTACGTGTTGGTTTTTAATCAAAGATTCAAGTTCTGATGCAAAAGATTCCGACTGTGATACTTTAATTAAAACGTTCATGGAAGTTTCTAGTTCGGATATGGTTAAAAGTCCAATGGTTTTATTTTTAGGATTTGAACAATTTTTTATGAAACGCATACAATATGCAGTGACTCTTTTTAAGGTCCTTAACGAGGAATATAAACTAAAAATGTTTAATGTTAATTCGACATTGGCGCTTATAATAGTAGGTTTCTTTTTGTCAGGTAAAGTGTCTACTATGAAGTTATTTAACGGCCATGTCTCATATGAATTAAATAACCAGGAGGGGCCATTCCACCATAAAATATTATTCAACAAATTTTGGGGTTCTATACCTCTCGATATAAGATCAGCAGGATTAGACTCAGAGGCAATATGACGCCATTGCACTATAGACATCATATTACTCTGTATTTCTGAAATTCGATTTGCCACAAAAGTTTTTAATGTGCTCCGACTTAGTTTCAACCATGACAAAAATATAGTTGAATCGGACCAAAGATATATATTTGAAATTGTAATGGATAATGTGTTTGTCACTTTGGATGTCATTCTATTTAATATAATAGCTGAACATAGTTCAAGTCGAGGTATTGTTATGGTTTTTAATGGTGCGACTTTAGATTTTGAACAGAGAAGTGTTATATTGCAATTATTGTAAGAGTCGATACTCTTTAAATACAAGCATGCACCGTACGCTTTCTCAGATGCGTCACAGAATCCATGAAGTTCGTTTCTTAGGCTATTCCTTACTAAGGTGTGACGTGGTATACTCAAAATGTTAAGTTTGCTCAGATTGACTATCAAAGATGTCCAAATAATATGCAACTTAAGCGGAATTGGATCATCCCAATTTAAATCATATGACCATAACATTTGCAATAGTTTTTTAAAATTTATAATGTACGGTGAGAGAAGTCCTAAAGGATCAAATATTTTAGATACAAATGACAAAATAGTTCGCTTTGTAATTATAACGGGAATATCAATGCTGGTAATGTTGTATTTAAACGAATCAGTGTGAGGATTCCATTCTACGCCTAGGGTTCTTAATTTATTTGAATCGCCTAATTGAATGTTATTAATACAGTTATTTAATTGTTCGACTTGTTGAATTGAATCGGAAGAATTGGAAAACCATTTTCGCAGCTTAAATCCGGAGGCCTTTAAAATTGAGTCAATTTCTACACATTTATTTGATAATTCATCAACTGTTTCCGAGCCAGTAAGTAAATCGTTTACATGAAAATCTTCTAATATCGCTTTAGACGCGATGGGATGCGTTAGTTTTTTTTCAAGTGAAAGAAATCACTTCATTGCTAGAGATTTGGATTCGCCAAGTAAGTTAGGGGATTCCTTGAATGGAATTGTGACTACAAATCGACCGTCTTCATTACGTGTCATGGTTTTTTGGGAATGAGTTTCGCATGAAATTTCTTCATTGGTGTGAGGGTATGCATTTTCCACAGACTCAATTTCCCAAAACTGTTGTAGTTGAGTTTGAATTTCCATGTTTTGTGACATATAACAATGCATGGATCTAGTTCTATTACGCATTCCTGTGATAATCCATCCTAACACAGTTTTTTGAACTGATAAACCGTTTTTTCTAAGGCTCATTTTACCAATGCTTAATAAATGCCAAAATATATCAGCGCCTAATAATAAATCAATCCCTTTGGATTTAAAGAATAATGGATCAGCAAGTTTGACATATTTTGGTAACTTTATATTTGGTGGTTCAATGTCACATGTGGGTACATTATCTGTTATTTTGTTAATGACAAAACAACTCAATGGTTTTGAGAAAGTATTGTGCATTGAGTTCAAATTTATGTTTATTTTATTATTTATTTGGGTTCTGGACCGTCCCAAACCTAATACAGCAATATTGGTTGGTTCAAAAGGTAATTGTAACTGGTTTGCTAATTCTTTCGTAATAAAGCTAGTCTGGCTACCGCTATCGAGGAGAGCACGAGCCGTTACTAGTTTACCATTAGCATCAGGAATTTCAACTAGGGCTGTTGACAATAATACACTATTAGGCTCAGAAACTTGACCTGTGAGAGTGAATTTATTACTATTATCATGATTTGACTCTGCAGTTGGGATTGAATTATGTAAAATAGTGTTATGCCTCCCTTGGCATAAGTGACAATTAAAAGGGGATAGACAACTTTCTGCAAAATGTCCAGGTCTTAAACAATTTAAGCATAAATTTCTTTTACCAATCTCAATATATCTATCATCAATAGTGAGCTTAGAGATACTAGGACATTTGTAAGTCAAATGTTTATCATTACAGAAAAAACAGGTGGGTATTTTAGTAGAAACAAGTGATTTGCGTAAATTTGACCTGGGGGTAGGTTTGTTATTATCCCTTGTTTCTAAGATTTCGGCTCTTTCTGATAATATTTTTAAAAGAGATTCGAAAGTGGGATTAGGTATTCTCGACTCCGGTGAAGAATACCACTTTTCCTGAGTATCTTTGTCGAGTTTCTTTAATGTAATATGCGTAATGATAGCATCCCAACAATATTCTCGTGGTATTACGTTTTGTAGTGCCACTATATGTTTCCTTACGTGCGTGGTAATGGTTCTTAAGTTGGCACTGGATTCAATATTTGTGGATGGCGTGTCTATAAAGGATTGCAAATGATGAGCGATAATTAGACGCTTATTATCATATCTATCTAAGAGAAGTTGCCATGCTGAGTTATAATTTTCTGGTGTTACTTCCACGGACGTAATAACCTCTAGAGCATCACCGATTAATAAGTTTCTTAAGTGATAAAATTTTGTGGACAAATCGTATTTTTGTTTGGAATGTACTAAACTAATGAACATGGACTTGAACTGAGACCATTCCGTAATATCTCCACTAAAAACTTTGATTTCTATTTTCCGTAATTGTTCTGAGTCAGTATGTCCACAACAGCATTGGTTATTACTTTCTTTGATTTTAGTTTTAGAATTTTCATCAATTACTTCATTCAGTAACGCCATTAAATTACTATATTTTTTAATGAAATCATTTACATCGACGTCTATTTTACTTGTTTCTGTTTCATCTTCAGAACCGCATAATATCTGCCTTTCTAGGGCAATGGATTCAAATTGATCTAGAAGTGGATTAAGTAGGGAACGTCGCATTTTTATTCCACTTAGCTGATATGTGGTTGCGTCGTTGGGATTAATTAGTTTAGACTCTTCGATATACAAATTCAGTTTTTTAGTTAATGCTGCGCTTTGAATTTTCAGCTTTTTTGCCAATGCCATTGTAAACGAATAGTAAAATATAATTTATGCAAAATTTAAAAATGTGGAATAAAGATTTTATAATAGAAAATAACAATCAAAATTATTTATAATAAATTGAAATTATACTGAACTTGATACAAAACTGTTGAGTATAAACGCCAACCAAAACAATGCCTTAAAAATAAACTGAATAGATTGTGACGTCACACTATTGTGCTTCAATGGAATAGAAAAAATGAATAATACTTTTACCATAGAATAGTTTAGATAGGGTATCAATATTGCAATTTATAGAAATTCTGGACAAACGTTTGCCTGGTAGACAAACTGATATGACTATTTGGTAAACCGCAAAAGTAGATTTTTAATAAATAATACGTACAAACATTAAACTCATCAAATAGATTAATAGAAAAAACTCCAAAATAAGATACTTGGTACAATTTATGAGGACGATAGTGCATGTAATAAATATAGGAAAAATAATATAATAGGAAATTCCCAGGTCACTTACTAATTTAAATGATCTATCCACTATGAGACTGCCTCGTGATGATATTAAAACGCTGGATGCGGATGTCTGGCCATGATGAAGCTTGCTCGTATGGATGGTGTTTTCCAAGTTCTTGAAGATAATTTTCTTTCGAATACTCAGTGGAAATTCTCCGTTTGTAAGACGTTGAATTTATCCGGCTCGAAGGACCAATGTTTTGTTGTAGATGTTTTAATTCGTGAAAAAAATACCTTCGCTGAACTTTCTTGATTATTATTTAGTAAAATACTGGGTTTTTATTTTTAACACTTTATATTAACACACAATTTGAAATAATAGGATACATATAACAATACAAATACGATGGTTCTTAATTTTAATTAAATTTGCTCTTCTTGCTGCGTTGAGAGCTATAGATGAAGTGGCCTGAAATTGCAACAGACCGCTTCAAACCCGAATATGAAAAAAAAAGAGCAAATCTAAACTATATTTAATAACAGAAAGCATAATAATATAAAAGAAAAAATGAACAAATAAACAAAACCAATACAATATTTCAATTAATCCAAAAAGTACAAAAAATATCACATCAAATCGAGATTTTAATTTAACAGCTTTATTAAATTTAAAATATATGTATAAATGAGTTTAAAAATCTATATTTAGTATTCCGAATAATTTTTTTCGCCTAAACATAATAAAAGGTCAATCGTTGAACAGAGTATGCCACTGGCTTTCTTACAGTGTTTTGGTTTTAATTTGGATTATATTGAGTGCTGTGCATGCATTGATAATTTACTTTAATTAATATTAATTATTATTTATCTTCATTTATTACATACAATAAGTCTGTGATAAATTTTACATGGTTTAAAGAAGATATGTCCAGAAGTTTATAACTACAATCTGACGATTGACATCTGGACATTGTTGATGTATAAGAATAACATATTACATTACAGTAGCACAACTGTGTATGCGGAGAGGAGGGAACCATCGAACACAAGTTGCGTGTCACTATAGAAAAGTTATAGAATGGGCTTGTGTCCTCATTTTTTAGTGGTCGATTTTTCAATTGTTGATTGAAATTGATGTTAATAAATGTGCATTAGCGTGTCTATTTTATTAAATATCTAAATGTCGACGGAGATATAGCAATTAAAGATTCAAAATGTAGTTTTAGCGCTAGAAATGGTCGGCCATATTTGTATGACGTGAAATTTTAACGTCAGTTATTTTTTGAGCACGTAAGTGCTGTGGTAATGTTTTGTAGCCGTTGGTAGTCGACATAATCAAGTCAAGTCAAAGAATAATAAGTTTTTATTTTATTTAACCCTGTCACGACTGACATATTATTGAAATATTATTGTTCCTTGAAATAGCTGTAAATAATATTTGATATTTTTATATATAAATGCATATAGCAGAGATTTATGAGCTGTAAGGTTGGTAACCTGTAAACTTGCTAGAGTTGTATCTTGAATAAGCTATGTCTTTTACGCTCTGTTATATAAAAGAGATAGCAACTAGCAGCTGTGATGTCACATGAAGTTGGAATGTTGTCCAACGTTGAATATCTTTAATTATTAAAAGAAAAAATGACTTTTTTAATTGTTAATCAAAATATAACGAGTTATTATGAGATAATTGGACATTTGAGGTTCTGGTAACCCACTTTATCAATATATGGTACAGTTTTATAGAAATGAAGACATAAGAACACAATTCTATTTCTATAAAACCATTTGCCATTACTTCAACATGAGGGGAGTATACAATCATAATTTTGTCTGTTTCGAAACTGTGAGTATATTAATATTATACGCCTAAGCAGCAGGCATGTTAGCAGCAATGTCTATTTCTATAAATCACACATGGAACTATATTACAGGTAGCACTCGTTGAGCGAGTACTCATACCTTATGGAAAAGTAGGGTTACCTTCCGAAACAGATTTCTGTAAATTGGGTTGTGAACCATAACTGAATTTATATAAAACTTCATTGTCTATTGATAAAGTTATCAAATCAATTTTATACAATGGGCTTGTGTCCTCGTTTTTTAGTGGTCGATTTTTCAATTGTTGATTGAAATTGATGTTAATAAATGTGTATTGGCGTGTCTATTTTATTAAATATCTAAATATTGACGGAGATATAGCAATTAAAAATTTGAATTGTAGTTTTAGCGCTAGAAATGGTCGCCCATATTTGTATGACATGAAATGCATTTTAACGTCAGTTATTTGTTGAGTAGGTCAGTGTTGTGGTAATGTTTTGTAGCTGTTGGTACTCAAACAATCCAGTCAAGTCTAAGGATAATAAGTTTTTACTTTGTTTTACCCTGTTAAGGCAGACATAATATTGAAATTTTATTGTTCCTTGAAATAACTGTAAATAATATTTGATATTTTGATATATAAATACATATAGCAGAGATTTATGATCTGTAAGGTTGGTAACCTTACACAAGGATTGTGATGTCACATGCATTTGGAGTTTGTACAACGTTGAATCCCTTTAATAATTGAAGAGACAAAATGACTTTTTTAATTGTTAATATCTCCTAACATATAAGGAGTTATTAAAAAATAATTGAACATTTGAGGTTCTAGTAACCCACTTTATCAATATATAGTACACTTTTATAGAAATTAAGACATAGGACACAAGCCCATTCACAATATTATAGAAGATAGTAACAATTAAAATAGTGCTTTTTTCATTTAATGATTATTTTTTTTTTTTTTTTATTTAACGTCGGCCTATTTCCGATGCTGAGTCCTATCACCGACGACCTCTTTCAATGTTGGCAGTATTTATGGTGTCGTGGCCTCATATATGTGGGCTACACCACTGCCTAAATAGTGTACGATTTTGTATGACCATAATCAATATAAGTTCACAATAACCAAACCCAGAAAATATATATCTGGTCCGGGGATCGAACCCGAAGACACAGCAGTCGGCGTCAAGCATCAATGCTCTCGCCCACTGTGTCGTCATTTAATGATTAAAGGGCTAAAAATTTACACAAAAAGTGTTGCAGTACATGACGTCATTGCTTCCTCACCTTTTGTCACACTATCATTAGCCAAACTTTACAATCATTGTTAAACGTCAAAGCTATAGCAGCTGTTACGTCGACTCATAATGTTTCAATATACTGTAGTGATATAAAACGAAAAATAAATAATATTACTTATTATATTCATTTCAGTTCGTGACATCATCAACTACGAGGATACCTAACTTTTTTTTTTAATATTATATTTAGTTATATATAATATATATATATATATATATATATATATATATATATATATATATATATATATATATAAGTTTCATACCGGGCCTCCTAATTTTCTCGGCGTCGTCGCTTGCAACGACGGTAAACTCTAGTATTACCATATTCTTATATCCTTATTTGTTTATATGTTTGGTACTTTTGTAGGCTCTATAATACTGCAGCAGGTAGCTTTTGGATACTATAAACCTACAGTCTAGGGTAATAGATAACGATAGATAGGTTTGATAAATAACGCATGCTATAAAATTGTTGTTCAATGCAAATACAATGTATGAATATAAAAATACACAATTGAAAAACACAAAAAAAATTTAATTACTCGATATATTTCTTTTATTTTGATCCTCTATAATGTATGGAGGGTCTCTATATTTTCCATTTTATTTTTGCCTCTCTGTAAAATGATTTCGACTAACAGGCAATTTTTAAAAAAATTATCTAGTTTTGTTTTTATTATTTCGACAAATAAATCATTACATTCACCAGAGTAAACAATAAAATAACAAATAACAAATTTTGCATGTGTATTATGTTGTTGAATACGAATACATTTCAAAATTTAGAAATTCAAAATTTTATAAAAGAGTCGCTAATAAAGTTATAGGACCAGAAACGAAACTTTTGAGAAAGCTCAAATTTTGGATTTTGTAAAAACTGAATATGATATTTTAAAAAATCAAAAATTTTATTCCTGCCCATTTATTTATATGCATGGAAAACATGAATCTCTTTGAAAATTTTCTATATCTTAAAGGAAGTAATTGTAACAATAATAATTTTGCGTCCTCAGATTTTTCACTGAATTTCGTAGAAACCCGATTTTTTTTATATTTAACTTATATGAAAATATTGAATATAAAGTGTCATGTGTAGCCAAGTAGTTTCCTGAAAGATCATGGAATAGTGAATAAACTAATATTTTACACGGATAATTTCGTTGTTCAAAATAAAAATTAATATTTAATTTCTAAATATTATCTATCTAAATATTTAAAGTTATAAGTAATATCTGGTTCATGATTGATACAATTCAATATGTTTGAAATGACAACGTATTTTTTTAACAACATCCAGTTCATTAAAAAGGTAACTCTGAGAAAAATCCTTAATTCCTCAATATATTAAAACTCAAAAGTCGAATTTGACTCCTTAAGGAACTGACCGATCAATACGAGTATATTTTTAAATAAGTATTTGTTAAAAGAATTTTGGAACCACTGGAAAATATGAAACGCATATCCTTGAATAAAAATATTAACGGAAAATAGTAACTGAATTTTCAACTCACTATATGTTTCTAAATAATTGATATACTAATTAATGATCTATTTATAAACAAAGCTTAAACATTTATCTGACTCCTAAAGTTTATATGGTTTAAATAGCTCAATCGTGTGCAAAGTTATTAAAGTTTTTATATTTGAAAACATGGAGTGCTAGTACAAATTTGTAAATCAATTGTCATTTTAGTACACTGTCGGCATTTATATCTAACTATATAACCATGAAGTAATGTTTCACCTTAAAATATAATAAAAGTATTAAAGCATCATAATCCACAACATCACAATATTGTGAGTACCGTTATGTTGCAATCCTGCAATTATTTCTGCTTTAATACAACTACAATATTTCATAAACAATTATTCAAGAAATATTCCATGTAGTTGAATTCAACAAGTGGAATTTTAATATTACCTTTTTTTAAAGAAGTGAAATTGTCGAATATTCCAATATATTTATAAAATGTTATTTTTATTACACATTCCAAAGTGTTTAGTTCTTTCAAATCACGTTTACGATTATTTCAACATCAGGAGAATATGCAATCATATTTTTAGGAACATTACCAACTCACGTTAGCAACAATGCTCTAAATAAATTAAACATCGAACTTTCTTGAAAATTGCCCTCGTTAAACGAGGAGACTCATACCACATGGAAAAAGTAGGGTTACCTTCCTAAACCGTTTTCTTTGTGGTTGTAAACATTTTACGAATTACTTTTATAAAATTATTTAATGAAAAAATACGTTTTCATTTCATGTTTCAATATTTCACCCTTCGTAATAAAGTCAAAAAACGGCATAATTATAAATAAAATTGCGTTGTGGTAGAAAAAAGTATATTTTAAAAAGGAAGTCCGACCCTGTGAGTAATTAATATTTCCAGGTAAAGATTAAAAGATTTAGACAGTAGGTAGAAACTGTAATGTGAGCCAGACTAATATTTAGATTGTAATGACTAATGTTTTGACATAATGGTTGGATTTATTTGGTTATTGATAATTGCCTACAATTAGGTATTCAACTATTTACTTTTGACTAATTTATTCTTCTCAAATGAAAACTTAATAAATGAAACATGAATCACGCCAGATTTTACCCCCGTCTTTTTGGTGTGGTGAAGTGAGTGAAGTGTAAACATTATGAAGTGTACTGAATTTTGTCTCTGGAAAATATTCCTATAATTGGCCAACCTATTGCTGACTTCACCGTTTATAAGCTTTACCTGCGTAACTATTACCAGTACAATTTTTAATTTGCATTGAACGTCGAGCTGAGCAGCACCCGATTAAGAAGACTATCATTTCATTTCTCAACTACTCCCATTACTGGAATTTACAATGCTTTCTCTGTTCGTGGGATTTTTGACATTCTGGTTTTTTACTGTGGTGGGCTATTGTGAAACCTCAGACGTAAGTTATTTTAATATTTATAATTATTAATTTTAGGTACACATCTTTTCTGATTTTAACAACTGACAATATCCTCGTGTCTGTTGAATATTTCCACGTGTTCATGCATAACCTATATTTATTAAATTTAAATGTTTTTTAATAATCCTTTTCTTTTAGCATGAGGATATTCCAACAGGAAAGACTCTGGAGGAGATGAGAATGTGGCGACGGAAAGTATTTTTGATTTTACTCGTCCTAATACGTAAATTAGAAATAGCTACTAACTTTATAGAAGGTACTTGCACTGTGAAGGACCTCGATGAAATTTTCCAGGAATTTGAACAAACAGCGCCTGCGGTAAGAATATTTACAAATATCTTTATTAATTTTTCATTAAAAAATTGGTTAATAATATATCCAAAAGTTGACAGAGATATAAATATTAAAAATTTAGATTTTTGTGACATCTTTAACTAATATGTGATCGATTTTATTTTTATTTGTTCATATGCTTCATAATATCAAAACATTATACATTACACGAGGTACTTATAAGTAGAAGCTGGTGTATCACTAGCATATATACATGCATCCCTGTTACACTCTTTTTTAGAGGTTATTGTAACTCATGTTTGTAACTTTTGATCTCTTTAATGATTAAACGGTCTTAAATTAATATCTTAATGGGCTTGTGTCCTCATTTTTCAGTTGTCGATTATTTCAATTGTTTATTGAAATTGATGTTAATAAATGTGTATTGGTGTGTCAATTTTATTAAATATCTAAATGTTGACGAGGATATAGCAATTAAAAATTTGAATTATAGTTTTAGCGCTAGAAATGGTCGGTCATATTTGTATGACGTGAAACGCATTTTAATGTCAGTTATTTGTTGAGTAGGTCAGTGCTGTGGTAATGCTTTGTAGCTGTTGGTAGTGAAATAATCAAATCAAGTCAAAGAATAAAAAGTTTTTATTTTATTTAACCCATTTACGGCTGACATAATATTGAAATTTTATTGTTCCTTGAAATAGCTGTAAATAATATTTGATATTTTGATATATAAATACATATAGCAGAGATTTATGAGCTGTAAGGTTGGCAGCGGTTGTGATGTCACATGCATTTCGAAAGTGTACAACGTTGAATCTCTTTAATAATGACAAAATTACTTTTTTAATCGTTAATATCTCTTAACATATAAGGAGTTATTAAAAAATAATTGGACATTTGAGGTTCTAGTAACCCACTTTATCAACATATATAGTACACTTTTATAGAAATTAAGACATAGGACACATGCCCATTGTTACTATCTCCTATAGCACTGCCATTTACTAATAATTGTGTTGTGAACTCAAGTGTCGATTTTTTCTCTTAAAATTGTTTACTGGGAAGTAATATTTTTTTTTTTTCGTTTTATATCACGACAGTATAATATATATATATATATATATATATATATATATATATATATATATATATATATATATATATATATATATATATATATATATATTGAAACATTATGAGTCGACGTAACAGCTGCTATAGCTTTGACGTTTAACAATGATTGTAAAGTTTGGCTAATGATAGTGTGAAAGAAGGTGAGGAAGCAATGACGTCATGTACTGCAAACCTTTTTGTGTTAATTTTTAGCCCTTTAATCATTAAATGAAAAAAGCACTATTTCAATTGTTAATATCTTCTATAATATTGTGAATTGTATAAAAATAATGGATATTTGAGGTTTTGATAACTTTATCAATAAACAATGCAGTTTTATATAAATTCATTTATGGCTCACAACCCAATTAGACATTTGAGATTCTTATATCCAACTTTTCTTATGTATTTATGTAGTGCAGTTTAACAGCAATTGAGTCTCAGTTCACAACCCCATTTACAGAAATCTGTTTCGTAAGGTAACCCTACTTTTTCATAAGGTATGAGTTTACTCGCTTAACGAATGCTACCTGTAATATAGTTTGATATGTGATTTATTGGAATAGACATTATTGCTAACATGCCTGCAGCTTAGGCGTATAATATTAAGGGCGGGGCCTGGTTTTTCACTTTCGAAAAATCGATTTTTTTTTTTTGTTTTATCTTATTGTTTAACATTTCAAGAATATGTCCTCAAAATTTTAATCCGATCTAAGCAATATTCTTGAAGTTATTGTCTTATTAATCCGGTATATTATATTGTATTATATGTTAATCAGGTATACAGTTTATTCATTGCTATAGTCCTGACGCGTTTTTCTCAAAACTACTTTTTCAAAGTCCGTGTTTACTGCCATTTGAAAACTACTCGACCGATTCATTTCAAACTTTGTACACATTTTCTTCATATAAAATACTATGAAGTTAATATACTATGTTAAAATACTATGAATATAAACATTAAGGGTGTTTCCCACCCACAAAATGGCGGAAATTTTAGTCGAAAATAACGGTTCACACTTTAGATGGCCGCCAAAAATTTTTAAATTAAAAAAAAAATAATCAGAAAACGTTGGGGGGAAGATTTGTTTATAATTTAACTAAATTTTTATAGTTTTTCATTTTCTGATAATTTCCGGCCGAGTTACAGTGAACACCGCAAATTGCTTTTTTTTCAAGACGTCCTGGGGGAAGCTCTGTCACGGGCTAATGATTTAATATTTTTGCATGAAAAATTTACAGAACATAGTCAAAACTATGCTCAACAATGTATAGAAGGTTTGAATAAAATTGCTCATTCGATATTTGAGATAAAAAATCACAAAAAAAGTGTTTTTTTTTTACGCTGAAACCCAGACCCCCCCCTTAATATACTCACAGTTTCGAAAAAGACAAAGATGTGATTGTATATTCCCCTCATGTTGAAGTAATAGTAAATGGTTTTATAGAAATTACACCATGGTTATAAACCCATTTGAAACATAAGTGCGAATCCATAGAGCGACAGAATGTAAGTGAATAATTTTGTTTTCTAATTTGCAGGATATGAGACTAACGAAAATGACAATTCAACACATTGAGGAGATTCTGGATATTTGTGTAGAAGACCAGAGAGTCCAGAAAATCATACACAATGGAGTAAATCACTACAGGGCCAACTTGGAAAACGTAGCATTCCTGCCTAATTTTTCCAATGTACAGTAAATCTGTTCTGCTTCTTTGTTAAATTAAAATGTCACATATGTTGTAAAATGTATATTAATTACATTTAAATAAACTTAATTGTGCTAAAATAGTCTTTTTTATTTTAAGTAAAGCCGCTTATTGAATGGACAGCTCAGTAAAGCTTAAAATGCTGTGGATGCAGGATTCCTTGATAAGTCTAGTGAAGTCATTGACAACTCGACTTCGTTTAATTCAATAAACTCCATACGAATTCGAATTCCTGAAATAATAAGGTCTAATCGAATGTTCGAAAAAAATATTTAAGCTTTAGCTTATGCAAACCTCGTGCAAAACATAAAATATAACTGTTACATTATGTCATAATATAAAAATAATTAATAAATACGTTAGCTTACATTGTTTTATACTTATTAATAGTTGCGTTAACTAAGCCTTTTTCTAGAGTCCTCAGAAACAGCTTCGATTTTGATAATATTTAAAAAAAATGTTTTTTTTAATTTTATTTAAAATCAGAGGCCTTTTTGAAGCGGAGATATAACTAATAATATTATTTAAACAATATGTATAATAGTTACAAAAGAAATTAGTTTTGCGTGGTTTTGTACAAAAAATTCTTCATACATCAATTTTAAAGATACTAGTCATACTTTAATATTTACATCATAAAAACTCACTACCCTACAAACAATTTCTCTAAACCTCGTCCGATTCTAATACGATTCTACTGCGATTCGGTTCAATCCGTTCGAATCTAATACGAATCTTGTCAACATTGTTTGTAGGGTTGGTGGGTCAAGAAAATCATACATATGTGTTACGTGCATACTTTATGTATACTGGTTTTCACTAGTATATATTGTTACAATTTTCACGGGTGGGTACCCAGTCAACATTTTGGAGTAAATTCTACTTAATTTCTATTACATATCATGAGTTTTTTGTCTGGAACGTGTTCGTTTTCTATTCAGTCGTTCATAGGAAAGGCCCTTTTTATGACCTACAGAGATCGCAACGACGGTTCACTGCTGAATTAAAAGCGGAGTCGGTTTATGATTTATGACCGGAGTTATAAACTTGACACTAGCAGGGATGGCAGGGGTATAAAACTTAATGGAATTCTACTTTTTAGAGTCTGCAAAATATAAATATTTAAATGAAGAAATAAATAGATGTAATCTTTAGTACGGATCGTGATTTTTTTAATGAATATTATTCATCTTCAACAATACTCGTTATATTAGTTTTTTACATTCGGTGATTCAAAAATCCACGATCGGCAGGTCTGCGTTAGGTTTAAAACCTCTGTCTTAGCATCGCTGCTTAGAGTATTCGTTTAAACACATTATATTCGGAGATTGAGGGAGACACCGTGTGCCTATTATCATTAAAGAAATATTTGTTGAAAAAGGATAGCATATACGTTAAACATACTGTACTGAACGAAATACTATTCAAGTATACAAGTGTAACGGTGAAAAATATATTTTACTTGTCTAACCGCATCTCGTTTCTCTCTCACTTTGGAATGAAAATGAACTAAACAAATAGAGTGAAAGAAACAACTGCTACTTAATGAATGATGTTGGAAAAAGAAAGAATATTATTATGAAAAAATTCTAACAACTAACACAAAATCTGTGACAGGTAAAGAATGAATTTGAACTAAAAGCGACTTTTGTGTACCACTTTTGAATTATTAACGAACTTGCTAAGACTACATATATCAGATTTTATTTCACAAAATCTTGACAGGTAGGGAATAAATTTGAACTAAAATTGGTTTCTGTGTTGTTGCTTCGAACTTGTAAAACGTTAGAATAGAATTGTACGAGTGACTCGAACTTCACCAAATAGGGCACTTCACCAAATTATTTACTGGGTAGCAACTATCCTCTTTAGCTTCTAACACCAAATGATACAAACTTGTAATGGCGTGAAAGGGGATGAAGGGAGTCTGGCTCTGGAACCTTTTATGACGCCAAAGGTACAAATTTGTATGTGCGAACGAGGATTAAGGGAAGGGAGATTAGGATTCCCGAACCGTCTAAATATACGCCGTATCACGCCAGTGTCTTTGGGTTCTTTAATCACCGAGCGGAGTAATTATTTTTAATATTTAGTCGCGTTGTACAAAATACAAAAAGTACAAGATTTAACACCTGCACAAAAAGCAGTTCGCTTAGCAAGTGCAAAAGTGTTAAAACACTAGCACGTTGGTGGCGAGCTTGAAAATTCGGTATTTTCTGATGAAATTTTTTTTACGGTTCAACAATATGTAAACAAATAAAACAATTGTGTATGGTGAATGGTAGAGTGCATTTCAAAAGACCGATGATTTGGGCCGCGGTAACTGCCACACGATACCACTCGTTTTCATTGAACAGGCCGTAAAGGCAAATCAACAAATCTATTGTGAAAAGATTTAAAATGATACATTGTTACCTTGGGCACCTAAGTAATTCGATGGAAACTATTGGACGTTCCAACAGGACTCGGCATTATCTCTTAAAGTCCGTGAAACACAACGTTTTTTACAAGAAAATGTTCCAAGATTCATTGCTTCACAATAATGGCTGCCATATTCCCCGGACTTAAACCCTATAAATTTTTTCATATGGTCCATTTTGGTTGCCAAGTGTCAACTAAAAAATATGAGACGGTCGACACCTTAAAGGTTGCTCTTCGCCGAGAATGGAACAAAATACCATCAGGCCACATTCGTGCAGCGTGTTACCTTTTATCTAAGCTAGAGGTGGCTACGTCGAACAATAAGAATTTTTTTTTTAATTTGAAATGTTTTTACGATATACAGAAGTTTTTAAATGAAAAGAAAATTGACAAAATTACAGCATTTTTAATTGGTAAAACTACGAGCGCCGAACCGTATAAAGGACAAAACTGTATAAAGGACATAATTAGTATCTAATTTTGCAATAAAAAGAAGGAAATTACCCTATTATTTCCTTCCATATTAATGTTAGAAGGCCGCACACAGGATACACGGCTGTCTTTAGATATTCTACTTTTTTAACTAAGGGACGATAAGAGGACCCTCACACTTAAACAAGTCCTACAGGGACAAATTGTTAGCATTGTTAGGGCGTTCGCACACGACGCGACTGGTTGCAAACCTTAGCCCCGAATCTACCCGAAGCGAATGTGATTACATCTGTTGTTAGTGAGAGATCGAACTTGTATGCGAATGAGATAAAACACGAGGAAAGGCACACAAGTCGGCTGATTGCAAACTAAACGCGAAACGAAGTTTTCAACGAAAACGAGCACGAGCCATGTCGAGTCGTGTATCGTAACTCTATAGAATTTTTAACAATAGCAAAACAGGGGATTCAATTGTGTTATATTTGATTGTATGTATGTATTTAAATATTTTTCAATAGTATTCGTAAACATCTCTGTTGATGAAACCAACAATGCGCTGCGACCGAGAAATCTAGTCACTGAATATATGCTCAAAATCAGTTTAGTTACGTTCGTGCCGTGTGTTTTATCTCACTCGTAAACACGTTCGTTTTTTTTACTAACAACACAGTTGTAATCACATTCGGTTCGGGCAGATTCGGGGCTAAGGCTTGCAACCAGTCGCCTCCTGTGCGGAGGTCCATACTGTCCAATGTATTCAATATGGTGTTATTTCTATCTTTCTACAAATAAGAAAAAACTGCATTAAGACAGTCATGTTTCCAGTATGCGACAACCCTTACTCATTGTTACACACACTTTGTATCATAATAGTTACGTCAAAGAAGCCTTTTTCTTGGAAGTCTTCAGAAACAGCTTCGAATTTAATTAAAAAAATTATAATATACATATCTTCTATATATATAAAACAAAGACGGGTTTGTTGCAACACTTATAACTCGAGATCTGCTGAACCAATATTCATGGTTATTGATTCGTTGGATTTGTCTTCGCCCCGAATAGAATAATACATATTAAAAACAATGAAAATATATAAAACAAAGGCGGGTTTGTTACAACACTTACAATAGCATAATACATCTTAAAAACAATGAAAATTCGAAATTTAAAAAACTCGACAATGAAAACTCGATACTTAATCATTTTAATAAATGCTGATTTGTTTATTTCATGTCAAACATTTGTTGTCATGACAACATGTTGTAACAACTATTCATGTGTGCGTTCAGAAATTTATTTTTTGTAAAATGTATCGAAAGTTCAGGTACTGTTATATTTGTTTGTTTTAGACATTAATTTGTGTAAATTATTTATTAATTATTTAATTTTTAATTTCAGAAAATAATACCTAAGATTTATTGTACAGGTTAACAAAAGTGTAAATGTCTTTTTATAGGTTATCTATAATTTTTCTTGATAAGTTATTCATATGTAGTGGTTATATACTCTTTGAGCTATTGTCTATGTCTCGAAAGTGGTTTTTTGTGGTTTTATGCGAGTGCACATTCAGTATTAATATTAATAACAATGCCGCTTCCTAGAAGATCTAATCTTTCCCAGCGGAGCCGTAATGCAATTAGGCAACGGAATATCGCGAGTCAATTATCTGATGAAGAACGAGAAATTGCACGAGAAGAGCGCCGCGTTAGTATGGAGCAAAGAAGGTCCTTAATTCGTGCTTCTCAAACACAAGAGCAAAGAGATGTAGCCCGTGAAACTGCTAGGTTAGAAACGAGAAATCGTCGAGCTTATCGTACAGATGAACAGAGGAATAATCTTCGAAGTGTAAGAAGAAATGGTTCAACTATTGATTTGAATCGAGCAGCGTTTCTATATGATTGCACCATCGACTACAGCTTGCATCGTTTAGTTTGCATTGGTCCAATGGACGTTGTTTGCCAGCATTGTGGAGCATTGAGGTTTGCTGGTGAAACGCCTGGTTTGTGCTGCCTTAGTGGTAAAGTGAAATTGCCATCATTGGTCCCGCCACCAGAGCCATTGTGCTCCCTGCTTTATGGCGAAACACTAGAATCACGACATTTTCTAGCGAACACTCAAAAATACAATGTCTGTTTCCAAATGACTTCATTTGGGGCGGAAATTATCGAAGAACACGGATATAATCCGACATTTAAGGTAATTTTAGTTAAAAACTATATTTTCTATGATTGTAAAAAAAATCTGGAATGTAGTTTGTTAGATTTCTGTATTTGGCATGTTATTATTTGAAAAAAAAAAGTGTTCGTAAAAAAAGTGTTTGTAAATCTAACTATAACTATGGCTTTGACTTTACAGATTCAAGGCCAGATTTGCCATCGCATTGGATCATTGCAACCTATAGAAGATGCACAGCATAAATTCTTGCAAATATACTTCATGGGCAATATGGAAGAACAACTTGACCGGCGTTAAGGGATCAACACAGCTACGAAAAGAGCAATTCTCCAAGAACAACCGACATGTAACATTTCGAAACACTCCGCAATGGCCAAAGTTTTAGTAGCATCAAAAATCATCATATGGGACGAATGCACAATGGCGCACAAACGCGCATTGGAAGCACTAGACCGAACATTAAAAGATCTGCGCAATGACTCGAGATGTTTCAGTGGTGCAATGATTTTATTATCTGGCGATTTCCGACAAACACTACCAGTCATTCCAAGATCTACTGCTGCCGACGAAATAAACGCTTGCCTCAAAGCATCAAATCTGTGGCGATATGTAAAGAAACTTCAACTGTCTGTAAATATGAGAGTTGCATTGTTGAACGATCTATCTGCTGATGATTTCTCGAAGCAATTGCTGACTATCGGTAATGGCCGTGGTCCTGTTGACAAATCGAGCGGTTTGATTTAATTTCCTCCAAATGTTTGCAATTTTGTATCATCAAAAGACGAGCTTATCAACAAAGTATTCACGGATATCATTGCTAACCACAAAAATACTAAATGGTTAAGTGAGCGAGCAATTTTGGCCGCTAAAAATAAAGATGTAGATGACCTCAATTTTATAATTCAAAATCAAATCGTAGGTACTCTGTATTCATTCAAATCTATCGACTGTGTAACAAACGAAGAAGAAGCCACTAATTATCCAAGTGAATTTTTAAACTCCTTGGATGTGCCTGGTTTACCACCGCACAATTTAAAACTTAAGGTTGGCTCGGTAGTCATCATGCTTAGAAATTTAAACCAACCAAAACTGTGCAATGGAACGCGTTTGGTGATAAAAAAACTGATGAGCAATGTGATTCACGCGTCGATACTTAAAGGAAAATTTAAAGATGAAGAAGTTCTTATTCCAAGGATTCCGATGATCCCAACGGATATGCCATTTGAGTTTAAACGAATTCAATTCCCGATTCGTCTTGCCTTCGCCATGACGATCAACAAATCACAGGGCCAATCCTTGACTATTTGTGGTCTCATGGTCAATTGTACGTGGCATGCTCACGTGTCGGCAAACCATCCGCTTTATTTGTTCTTGCGCCCGACCAAAAAACAAAGAATGTCGTTTACCACAAGGTGCTTGAATGAAAATCCCATTAATGAATTAATCCGAGTGTATTCCAATCTGCACAACATAGTTTTCAATCATTTTTTTCTGAAATGAGTTTGAATTACTCAATTATTATTATTTTTTTAATTTTTATTCACATTCTGTATGTCTTCATCATAATAAAATTCTTTTATGTTTCTATCTATATTAATAAATATTATTTTGTATCATTGTATTACGTTCATCAAAGCCTAAATTAGTTCAGCTAAAAGGTAACACGAAATTCATTCACTGTTAGGCGGTACGAAGTTCGCCGGGTCAGCTAGTATATATATATATATATATATGGATATATATATATATATATATATATATATATATATATATATATATATATATATATAAGTAGTATATAATACCAGAGTCCTGACTCAAACTCAGTTTTGATAGATTTGACATCTAAAAATTTATCAAATTAGTATATCATAGAGAGGTTTCGAACTCAAACTCAGTTTTAATAGATTTGACATCTGAAAATTTATCAAATTATTATGTGTAACAAAATATCAAATATTTTTTAAAAAATTGCAATATTTCTAACACAAATCCAAAATTGATATAAATTGCAATAATTGATAATATATATCAAAATATTGATACATATTTAGACCTCTAACGATTTATTAATAAGGGGGGTCTTTAAGACACCTCAACATTTTTTATGTTCATAAAATACTGACTAATTTTTTTTCTATTAAATGGAAAATAAAAAATGCTCAACATGTAAACAAACCTTATCTCTGGATAATTTTTATTCAAATAAAAGTAAAAAAGATAATTCAAGTAATATTTGTAAAAATTGTGATTTAAATTATAAAAAACAAACTATTACTTGTGAATGTGGCAAAATAATTTCAAAATTTTTTTATAAAAAACATTTAAAAACGAATTATCATCGATTAACACTTAATAAAGCTAGAAAATGTTCTTCTTGTCAAATTGAAAAACCATACGAAGAATTTCATAAAAATCAAAGTGATGCATTGGGATATTCTTATACCTGTAAAGAAAAGAGCAAAAGTATCTAATTTACTAACTTGTTGCTATATCAATTATTTTCAAGTATTGCACAACTCACAAACACACAATATTTATTAGAATTCGTTTATTGAGTTTAAAGCCAGCACGACATTTACATCTTTTTACAGACGTCGAGTCTTTAATTCGGTTTTTTAATTTTGAATAGAATTTTTTTGAATTTAATACAACAAGATACTTTTGAGATTTAATACGACCAAGTCTTTACCTATGATACTGACTTTGATCTGCACTAATATAAGATGTGCACCTCTTATAAAACGCATACTCAAAACCATAATATCATAGTTATCCCAACATATGAAAAATTAAAACTTGTATATATAGTCCATAATTACAACGTACAATACTACTGAGAGCTAAGACGTGAATCATCCCATACAAATGAGATTTCGTTAATTAGTGTCACCATCTATTATTAATTATTATATGCAGAACTCTGAAAGAGAAATAAAAAAAAAAGATTTGTCACATGTGGGATTCGAACGCATGCTCAACATATTAATTAAGTTCAAAACTACTTTGTGGTACGAGTTTCTTTAATAAAATTTTTAACTGTTCTAAAATTGTCATATTTGGACAGGGTATATCAAACACAGATAAGTCTTTTTTACCTGATCTAATTAATGAATTTGAAAACTCATTATATTCATAAAAATTGTCATTATGAAAAAAATATAATAGTCCATTTATATATCTAAATACATTAGAAACGTTCAACGGTATCCCCGGAAATAAGTCTGATAAGAGACCATAACGTATTGGAGATAACGAACACTCATTTAGTTCTATATAAAGGTTATCATAAAAAACATATGTTTGACCTGTATATGAGTTAAAAATACTTGTAATCATTTTATTTTGTGGAATACCTAGCCTTTGTAAAGGAACTCCATTGTAATTATTATTTACTACAAAACTAGGATAACTCATTATGTAAAATAACTCATCAACAATTATTAATATTTCACCTGAAGGTCTTTGATATATATGAGATATTTTTTCTATATCTTTAGGTAAAAATTTTAAATAATCTGTTATCAGTTCCGGTTCCTGATATATCTTATCATCAATTTTTATTCTCCACACATACTTGTTATAAAATATATAGAGATTATGATTCACAATTAAAAACGTATCTATATTTTTATATACATTGCAAAGAATAGATTTATTGGTTGGAGCGTTTGAAATAGTTGTTGGAATACTAGTTGGAATAGTAGTTGGAATTATTGGAGTTATTGGAGGACCATATAACCTCTGAACTGCATAAATATCATCTTGACTGAGATTATTCTTTCTTCTATAATAAGGAAACATTATTGCTTCTTCATGTGCAGAATGTTCAATACCTAACGTATGTCCAATTTCGTGTATTAATACAGAATACAAACTAGTTTTCTCAGTGTTATTATCATACAAATCCCAATCTTCAGACCTATCTAAATGAATTTCTAAACAACTATTATTTGTATTAGGATACGTTGCATGTGCTAATACTGTTCCTTCGCCATCAAAATCCCAATTACAAAAACCTTTTGTACATCGAGCATTATTTTTATGTTTATGTATATCGCTTGCAAACGAAATTAATATATCAGGCTTATAAATATTATTATAAAAAGTCAGACCACTTACTATCGACCAAACATTAAAAGCTTTTTGAGTAATTTCTTTGTGTATTGATTGAGCTAAAGCAAAATGCCAATACAAAGTTTTTCTATCCCATTTCGTTGTATGAATTCTATATTGTAAAGGATTATCTTCATTTCCACATCTTGGTGTTTTAATTAACTTTAATGCTTTATCAATAGGTAAATTATAATATTCTTGAAAAAGTATTAAAGAGCCTTCAGAGTCTTTAGTACTCTCTGGAGCGCTACTATTAGTAGTTGAGAAACCAAAATGATTTAAATATTTTTCAATGTTTTTATCGGAGTCCTCGTTTGTTGAAAATATTGGTAAAAGAAATAAAAAGTAAAAAATAAATATCATTTATATATTAAATAGTATCTCCTTTATAAGGAGCGCTGTTGTTAAATAGTATCTCCTTTTTAAGGAGCGTTGTTGTTAAATAGTCTCCTCAAATTTATTTAAAACCATATCAAATTTATTTTTAATATGAGATAACAACATAATATAACAACATGTATCATTTTCAACTTTCTTATCAAGATCAACATGTAAAAATTATGTTTTATTTGAAATTTCTGTATCTGTTGGTTGACAAGTTAAATCAACTAAATAAACAGGTCCAAGTTCTTTATAACTTTTTATATCATAGAACATATTTTTATCTGTTATAGAAAATATTTTTTTCATTATATTGTTGAATTCGTGTATCATTATAAAATATCTCCGAAGGTTGTAAGAAATATTTTATTAATTCTTTAGGCGGTTTAGCGTTTCCATAAGAATCAAAATAATATATTTTATTATTATTTTTATAATAAGCAGTCCAATGACTTCCTGTTTGATATGAATTTTGTAAATTTATAATTCCACATTCAATATTATTGGGTTTATCTGGTAATTCATCTTTCATAAACACACCTCTAAAATTTTTAATTTTTAATTTTTCAACTAAATTTTCAATATCTATGTTCGACAATGGCTGTATCTCCTTCGGAGCGCTCTGAAGGAGTATCTGCTTCACAGTGCTCGGAACGAGTATCTCCTTTGGAGCGCTAAATCTTTTTTTTTTAAACCACTTCCTTTTTTCTCCATTGCTAAATCATGTCTTTTTTGTTCTTCAAGTTCTTTATCTTTAGCTGATTTATTTATAACTGAATTAGTAATTGCAGATGCTCCACCTATTAATGATCCTAAAGCAGCTAATCCAGCAAATACTAATGGAAGAAATCCACCCTCATGATTTTTTTTCAGAGCTCCAAAGGAGATTTTTATTCTACAACCTGTTTTCTCTTTTATTGCCTTCTTAATTCTATTTGATAATCTTTTTGTTAATAATATTTTATTTTCACCACCACTAATTAATTGATCATATTTTAAGTGAATTAAAATATCCTTTTTATCCTTATAGGCTTTATTAATATTACTAGTTTGATGTTTTGTTAAATTTGTTTGGAATGTTTCCATTTATTACTAAAATAAAGTATCTCTCCTTTTTATGCTAATCCAAAACCAATTTTATGTTTTAATTTCATTCCTGTTGTAACAAGCCATGCATTTGTTTTCTCACCAATACTACTATCAGAACTCTTAACTCTGTTCCAAGCTTTCTGTTCTAAAACTTTATCAGCTTCATGTCTCTTTTCCAAGTCTTTATTTTCACTATAAGCAATATCATGTTCTTTACAAGCTTCGTCTAAACCATTAATTCCTTTATCACCTCTTGCTAATCTATCATGTAATTTAGTACCAGGACCACAATAATTATATCCAGGAAGATGCATTTCAAATGGTAGGGTATTTATAATTGTATTTAGTACACCTGATCCTCTTATAATTTTCTTTGGTAATGATGTTGCAATTTTTATTAAATATTCACACCCTTTTGGAGTATCTAATATTTTTTCAATTTCATTATTAAAAAATTTTAACACTCCTAATTTTTCATTATGAAAATTAATATTTCCTGCATTTTCTTGTGCATTAATATATTGTAAACGATTTATTAATTGATTCAAATTTGAAATATATTGAACTTCTATTTTATTATCATTGTATTCTCTCCAATGAGAGAGCTCCGAAGGAGATTCTTTCCATTGAAAGCGCTCCGAAGGAGATTCTTTCCATTGAGAGACACCAGAACCTTCTTTCTCTTCTTTAAAATTACTATCATAATATAAATCTTGTTTCATACCTGTTTTAATATAATCATGTATATATTTTATCATTGTAGTCCATTTAATTGTTGGTGATGAAAGAGGTTTATTAATTTTGTTGTTTAAAGCATTAGAATTTATTATAATATCTCTGTAGTCTATATAGTCATCTTTTGTAAATAATCGTAGATCAGGTTTACCACCATAAGTTAATAAATACCATAATCCAACAGTTCCATTATAGGTTTTTTTACCATCAATAGTAATTCCATCATCTTTATCAAGTTCCATTTTACTATTACCTATTTTTAATTCGTTATTAACAGATTTTGGTCCAAATATTTTATCAAACTTGTAATCTTTATCCATACTAAGTTGCAAATATGTTGATGCGTTTGTTCCATATATTTTTATTTTTGAAAAATCAAACTTTCTTGGAGTAACAGGTTCTGTTAATTCTTTTTTACTCGGTGTAACAGGTTCTGATATAGTAAAATATGGTTGTAATTGTTTAGTTTCTCCTTCAGAACTTTTAATAATATCTTCATCTATTTTTCCTAACGCTGATAATAATGGAGCATATTCTTTTTCTTTAGTAGTCTTATATTTTAAATTTTGTAATTCAATTTTTTTATATTTCTCATATAGTTTATTTCTAATCTCATCTGCTTTTTGAGCTTCTAATAATTTATCTGATTCTGTTTTACAGCGCACTGAAGGTGATTTTGGTTTCCAACGCTCCGAAGGATCCAATGTTTTCTTTTTTTTCTCAGAGATTTGTATAGATCCTTTTTTATATGTTTTAATTAATTTATCTCGCATTTTATCTATTTTTTTAGCTTCGGAAACGGTTAAGATGTCTCCTTCCATTTATTAATAAAATAATGCATCGTTCCTTTTCAAAGAGCATCAACACTCTTAATATATCCATCAACGTCTTTAAACATATAACGTTCATTAATGTTATCTTTTTCACGATTGATACATAAGAAACCATATTTTATTTTCCAACATTTATTACATAACTCTTTAAATTTATTTAAATCCATATCAGCACCGACAATTGTTTTATGAATCTCTTGAATACTATATAAATCCTGTTTAAACAATATAATTAAATTACAATTATTTCTAATCAAATTTTTATTTGTTTCAAGAAAACTTTGACTAAGATAAAAACAAGATAATTTTTTATGTCTTCCACTATAAAAATATTTTTTAAACATATCTTGATCTTCTACTAAACAATCATCAAACACAACAACACTATCAGTTATACAATCTTCAACAGGAATAATATTTTCACAATTATTAAAATGCGAATCCACTGTATCTATCTCACTAAAAATTCTTTCTAATGCTTTATATATTTTTTGATTTAATGTTGTTGTATAAATATATAGACCTTTGAATTCTATAAAAGGTTGTGTAAGAAAATTAAATAACAACCATGTTTTACCACAATTTGATGGACCACATAATAAACATCTTAATGGTTTTGGAAATATTCTTTTTGTGTTTTTCTGTTCTTCAAATATATAATCTTTTATTTGGAAGGAGGAGAACCTGTTAGTCATTTATTAAACAACAAAAATGTAAATATGTTATAATTCTACTAAATATTTGACACTTATTTCCTTCTAAGTCATAAACATTTAAAATAATTTCTTGAAATTTATCAATTCGATTTGAAATATCAATATAAATAATTTCATTTGGATTTAAAAACTGTCTTGCAATATTTGTATCTAATTTAAATACATAAAGTAAATTATCGTCTTTATGTGAATGTGGATGAATATCATGATTTGAATGACTTGATTCTACAATATTACAATGTATTTCATATAAATTATTATTAATAACCCTTTTTTCTTTAGGTAATATAAGAAGACCTTCTATAATTTTATTTTGTGGAACAATACCAATTCCAATTATATTATTAATTGTTTTTGAAAATATTAATTTAACTGGACTATTAATTTTTACTTTATTTTGATTAACAACATCCATTACAAATAAACCATAATCAAAAAAATTTTGAGAACTATGAAAACTTTTTTCTTTTGGTATTTCTCCAGATGGTGTAAAAGTTACATAATTTAAAAAATCATCAGCATTTTCCTCAGAAATATCAAATACATGTCGATTATTATTAATTTTAAATTTTTCAGATTTTATTATATAAACCATACGAGTTAAAAATTGTATAATTTTTGTTTCCAAATCATTAATAGAATATATACCTGCTTTTACATTACAAATTAATAAATAATGACCATATATAGTTTCCCAAATAATATCTATATTAAATTTAGGATATTCTAATTTTGTAAAAATATTTATATGAATTAAATCATATTTAAAACCAGATACTCCAATTTTATATTTTTTATGTGGATCAAGAATAATTGGATGTTCAAATCTCAATTTGTTTCCAATAATTTTAATAAATTTTCCCATTATTTATTACAGAAAAAAGAAAGCCTTCGCAGTCTTTAGCAAATCTTACATTTTTGAAGTTCTTTATTATAAAATCCACCAATGACTTCTTCACCATTTAAATCTTCTATTTTATATGTTATTGGATTGGTATATAAAATTTTATGAAGTTTAAATATTTCATTTGTCCAATTAGTTTCATATTTATTTGAAAATGTTGATTTGAATTTTGTTATTCTAACTTTATCACCAATTTTGAATTTTGAGATATTTTCATAAAATCTATCCCTATTGGGAGAGTATACAGTATTCAAAATATATTTTTCATTATCTTTATTAACTTCAAAGGGTTTCATTTTGATAGTTCGATGATAATCTTTATAATTATACTCTTTTATTAAAGTATCTAATATATTTATCCATTTAAAATTATTATTTGCTGTAAAATAGGGTTTCATCTTACGATTCAAAGTACCATTAAATCTTTCAATAATTGTAGATTTTTCTTCATTTTCAGTGTGATACATTTTTATATTATATTTATCCAAAATGTTTATAAAATCTTTATTAACAAATTCTAAGCCTTTATCAACATGTAATAATTTTGGTTTTCTATTATGTAATAATGATTCAAAAGCTTTAGCAACTGATTTTCCTGTTTTATATTTTAATGGTTTAGACCAAACAAATTTTGAAAAAGTATCAATAACATTTAATATATATTTATAACCATTATTATCATCAGCATATTTTCTCATAATAACTAAATCTGCAGCCCATAAATCATCTATTCCAAGTGTTATAACTTTTCTTCGTCTAAATTTTTTAATAACTGGTTTATGTAATTCAATTGCTTCTTTTAAAAGAACTTCAGAGTTTTTTTTTGTAGGGCTCTGAAAGAGATTCTTAATAAATTGACTTTTATTACTATTACAAATTTTACATTTTGCTGATAATCTGTATTTATTATTTTCTGTTTTAATTGTTTTAATATCAATATTATCTGTTTTCTTTTTGCATTTTACACAATATACTCGTTCTGAGATATCCATTTATTACAATAAATAAATGCTCCCTGAAAGAGCGCTCTGAAGGAGATTCTATTTTAAAGATGGTATTCCATTTTTATTTGCTTTCTTTAAATATTTATCCAATGGAAAAAATTTAAGATTTTCAATAAATTCTGCTTCTTTAATATAAACATCATTTTCATTTATTATATTTGCTTTTATTTGTGTTAACATTTGATTATAAAATTTATAGGCCACTTTATACTCAGACATTTTTTCTTTTATTTGAATTTTTTTATCTAAAACTTCAATTATTACCCCACCTAAACTTAATGCTCCTAATGGTATTAAAATTAAATCTGGTAATCCACTTGGCAGCGCTCCGAAGGAGAATCCAGATGCACTAAATAATACTTTACTTATTGTTAAACCAATATCAATTTTTTGATAATAATTATAACTTTTTCTATATACATACATTCGTTTTTCAATATATGTTTTGGAGGAGATAATCTCCTTTGGAGAGCTCTGAAAGAGATTCATTTATTATAAAAAATATTTTTTTTTATTGACTAAAAGTAATGTTATGTTTTTCGTATTTATCATTTATATTATTCTCCTTCGGAGCGCTGCAAAGCAGTTTTACCTTTGTATATTAATTTCAATAATTTCAAATCATCTGGATTATCAATTATTTTATTATATTTTTCTGGTAAACTCAATTTCTTCTTATTTTCAAGAGTTAAAATTATTCTATCTCCATATTTTGATGTTATCATTTTTGCATTCATAATGAGATAGGGTATATTTAATTCTAACTCTAACAAATTTATGAAATTATTATAAAGATTATTAATGTTATTCAATTTGTTTATTAATTCTTCTTTGGAGAGCTTTGAAAGAGATTCTATTTTGGAGAGCTTTGAAAGGGATTCTGTTTTACAAAGCTCTGAAAGAGTATCTGCACTCCAGCGTTCCTAAGCAGTATCTCCTTCGGAGCGTTGTGAAACAATATCTGCATTGGAGAGCTTTGAAAGAGAGACGTTCATTTATTATAGAAAAATTCATCAATATTTTTATGACCATATGATAGTCTATTAAATTTATCAATTAAATATTTTTTATCATCATAAGGACTTAATCCAATTTTTTCTTCTTGAATAGTATATAATTGTAGCTTAAATGATCTTATACTATAACTAGTTTCAATTGTTCTTTCTTGTTTAAATAAACAATCTTTATATTTATCAAATGTCTTTTTC
This sequence comes from Panorpa germanica, assembly GCA_963678705.1. Lineage (NCBI taxonomy): Eukaryota > Metazoa > Arthropoda > Insecta > Mecoptera > Panorpidae > Panorpa > Panorpa germanica. Next base: position 117,817 of record OY783207.1, read on the forward strand.
ATAATATTAACTTTTTTAATTCCTTTACATATTTTCTTCTCATGATTATCAGTTCTAAACGCATACATTTTTTATCATAATCCACAATATTCTCTAATTGGAATACCATTATATTCATCTTTAAATAATCCAGGAATTTTTTTATTTTTTTGAGGTATATTATTAGGATGATCATCTGGATAATCACTTGTATCAAAATATTCGATATTATTTTTTATATCTTCATAAAAATCATCTGTTTCAACATGTATAATAAAGGAATCTGTATCAGTGCTTAATAGTTTAACTTTATCACCATATTTAGGTTTTAAATAGTTATAATAAAATTTATACATTAATAGTTTTGATAATTCGAGTATAGAAAATCCACCAAATATAGGCTTATTTAATTTAACTCTAGCTTTTTTTCCATATATGGGGACGGTATCTTCATTTAATATACTTCTATCTTGATAATGACTTGAATTTATCATTTTTTGCATTGCTTCTTCAGATTTAATTAATTTTACATTTAATCTATTTCTAACGTTTTCCATTTGTTTTCCATATACACTATTATTCATTAATTTAAAGAAATCTTTTTCAAAATCATTTTTAGCATTTTGTCGTAATTTAGTATTTTTATCAATATATGATTTTAACCATGCTTTTTGTATATTTTTAATACCTTTATTAATATTAAATAATTTAGCACCTTGTCTTATATATTCTTTTAATATTCTATAATCTATAATATAATTTTTTTTATTGTATAACGTACACATTAATTTTTTATTCTCTTTTGATGGTTTTGATCCTAATCCAATATCAATCATATGTTTTTGATATTCTGATAATTCATCATATTTTGGTGAATAGTGTTCAGGAGCTAATGCATAATCATTAAATTTATCATGTAATTCTTTTGGAATTCCTAAATTAACATCTAATATATATCCTATGTCCCCCTCATCATCGATACTCATTATATTTTTTTTTAAATCTTGAATATCTTCCTTTGACAGCCATTCATGATTAGATATTGGTAGTTTTTGAGACATTGCCCAACCATATAAATTATTAGCATCTAAATACATTATATAACTCAAATGTTTTTTTGAATTATATATACCCTTTTCTTCAGCTTTTTCTTTTGATAATTTTATAACTTTCTCATGCTTTTCATCATAGAAATAACAATTATTTGATAAAGCATAATTATTTGATATCATACTAATTCCACCACGAATACCTTTTTCAGTAAATTCATACATTTCTTGATCTTGATATAATTCTAATGTTTGTTTGGTATATTTTAATGAAGCTGAGTTAGCTAAATGTGGAGCACTCATAAAATAAACTGGATCTAATTGATATTCCTTATAACACATATCTCTAAAATTATTAAATACATCATATAATAATATACTATCTAATCTTAAATATCTATCATGATATTCACCAAAAGTATCAATATTAAAATGTTTCCAAAAGTCTTTGGCAAATTTATATTGTTTATCAGTTATTGTTTTACAATTTGAATTGGAATAAAATTCTTTAATATCTGGTAAATTTAATGCATCGAACTTTTTATAATCATCAACCCATTCATATGGATAAACTCCTTTTTGTAATAAAAAAGCTTTTCCTTCTAATGAATAATTTTTATATCTTTCATTAAAATATTTAAAAGAACTATAATCACATATTTTTTCAATTTTAGTATTACAATATTCACAATCATCATATGCTATTATACCCTCTGGAGTCTTGCAAAGCAGTATAGGGTTTTTTAATTCTCGTTGTTTCTTACATTTATAACAATATCCAGAGTTAATATTTAATAAATTTTTAATTGCTTTATCTAATGAAACACCCATAAATGCTAATGTATCAATAAATCTTATTTCCATAAAACTTTGTATTATTGTTCCTTTTGGTGTTATTTTAAGTTTTTCCCATTTATATGTGCAACTATCATTTTTACATTCTATATGAGATTCTCCTTCAAAGAGCTCTGTAAGAGATTTTCCTTCAAAGAGTTTTATAAGAGATTCTCCTTCGGAGAGATCTATAAGAGATTCTGTTTCTGATTCGCAGAGTTGCTTAGCAGTTTTATAGATATTTTGACATTTTAAACATTTGATTTTATTTTCTCCACACACTTCAAGTTTTGTTATACCTTCACATTTATAACATTTTTCAAAAAGGTTTTCACCTTTTCTTGATATTTTACAATTTGAGCAATATATTGAATCTTGTTTTGTTTCATATTCATTTACCAAAACTCGTTTTGATAAATATTTATAATTTTCAGTTGTATCAGCAAGTATTTTAATATTTTCAGCTTCTTTGCTCAATTTTAAAATCCATTCAATAAATATTTTTGAATCATATTTTATATTATGTATTCCAATGGGTACAAAATTGGGTAATTTTAAATTTAAATTACAAGATTTATGTGCGGCACCTCTAAATTTACCAGTTATGTGATCATGATCCCAAACTTTATTAGAAGGAAGACCTTCAAAATCTTTACCACAAATATGACAATTTGTTTGTGATTCAAATAATTTTATATCTTCTTCATTTCATTTCATAGGTTCATTTATTTTCTTTATTTTGTAATAATTTTTTGCCAAATCTGTTAAATCGTTATTAAATGTTTTCATTAATATATTAGAGTCTTTTTCTCTTCTCAAAATAGTTTTTTCATTTGTAGTAAAACAATAACTATTTGGAATGTGTTTAGAAATAATTTTTTTATTATTTATTTTATCTGAGGGAAAATCTTTAGATAATGTACATTCAAAATCTAATGTTGTAAAATAAGGGTGATATATTTCTGCTCCATTAGATTTATAAAATAATTTGTATGTTTTTTCAGCTGGCATAGTTATATTTCTAGTTGAGATTCCACAAATTTTTGCATGGGTATTATATTGTATAATAGTTTCAAAGCTCTTACTACATTTATTACAAATATAAAGATGATTATTGTTATGATGAATTTTACCTTTTAATAAACTACTTAAATTTTTTATACCAACAAAATGGTAAATTCTTATCCATTCCTCTTCATTCAATTGTTCAATACAACTAAGGACTAATAAGTTAACATGTGTTTTATCATTAGAAATATTTTTACTTCTATAGCCAAATATTATTTGTTCCTCCCTTTCTGCATTTTCTATTTTTATTAATTCATATAAATTAATTGAAATATTTAAAAACTGTTCATATTTTTCAATAATGTCTTGAGATATAGCAATCGGATAATCCATTTCTAATTCCTCATATCTTGTTATATTATATTTTGATGGTCTACAATTATTCTTACCTACTGGATTTAGTATACTTTCTAAAGCATATTCAAAACATCTTTCATCTTCTTCTTTCTCACACTTAAATTGTCTAGTTCTAATATTTTCCACATTTACACAACATTTTTTATTTATTATCCATTTTGGTAAATCAATATATGATCCACCTTTTATTGGTTGAAATTTATCTCGAAATAAAACAGAATATTTTACTTGTTTAAATCTATATTTAGAGTTCTTTTCAGTCCATTGATCAAATTTATTATCAATTATATCTTCAATAATTTTAACCAATTTATGAATATCTTTTACATAACTAGAAACTTCTATATTATCAGTACTAAATTTATTTGTGTGTGTATTTACTTCTTCTCCATCTTGATTTAATTCTACATACTCAATAAAAGTAGAAAGTTTAAACTTTATATATTTATATTTTTCAATTTGAAATTTTATATAGTTTGTTAATGGTTTTCCAATTTCTTCAAAATGTGTATTAATATCTTCATTATTTTTTGAAACAAAATATTTATCACTTATTAATCCTTTAAATGCTTTATGTGGTTTTAATTCTAATTCTTTAATCAATCTCTTCCTTTCTAAATTTCTTTCAAAATCTATTGGTTTAGGGAATATATCTTCATCATCATCTTTGATACTTCTAAATGGGGATAAATATGGTTTTTCTATTGTTAATGGGATATCAACATTTTGGAATGGTGGTATATACTCTTCTGTTCTAGTATTATTAATATATCTCATTATTGTATTAATTAATTGTGCTTTTCTTAACTGAGATACTCCTCGAATTTTATTATCTCTACAATATTGTTTTAATTGGATCATAGTTTGAGTTTGAAATTGGTTTCTTTGATAATCCATTTAATAGAAAAAAAATTAGTCAGTATTTTATGAACATAAAAAATGTTGAGGTGTCTTAAAGACCCCCCTTATTAATAAATCCTTAGAGGTCTAAATATGTATCAATATTTTGATATATATTATCAATTATTGCAATTTATATCAATTTTGGATTTGTGTTAGAAATATTGCTATTTTTTAAAAAATATTTGATATTTTGTTACACATAATAATTTGATAAATTTTCAGATGTCAAATCTATTAAAACTGAGTTTGAGTTCGAAACCTCTCTATGATATACTAATTTGATAAATTTTTAGATGTCAAATCTATCAAAACTGAGTTTGAGTCAGGACTCTGGTATTATATACTACTTATATATATATATATATATATATATATATATATATATATATATATATATATATATATATATATATATATATATATATATATATATATATATATATATATGTGAAACGTAAAAATAAATCGAGCATAGAAAATAGGCGTAACTATAATACCCGGTCTAGAAAAGTCGTAAAATAGTGTGATTAATGAGGGTATATGTTTTAAATACCTTAACCAAGTGAAAGGTCGAAGCAATTATATTGTGTGAAACTTTAAACCAGTGACTGAATACGTAAGGGATGTGTTTACTAAAATTAACCAGGCATATTCTTGGAAGTAATAAAAACAAACCTTTTTAAAGTCAAGCTGAAAACTAATGTAGGACTGAGTATATATTAGCTAGAACTTAAGGTGGTGTATGCATTCATTGTTCTGTATTTGTAAAGTAAACACCAACGTTTATATTGTAACCTTATTGTAATATTAGTATTATTATCATTATTATTATCATCGTTATTATTTTATTCAATAAATGTATTAAACCAACTATGTGATTCTTTATCATCCTGACAAACCAACTAAGATATTACATAGTTGAATATTAATTGAATTGACATTTGCCCTAAATTAAATAAGAGTACCTTGATTCCACATCAGATTAGCGGATTGGTTATTGTTTTCCACATAAGAAGTTGGATAGTTCTCGTTTTCCACGTTAGTAGTGGCATGGTACTCTCGTTTTCCATATCAGAAGTGCGATTGAGCTCTCGTTTTCCACATCAGAAGTGCGGATTAGTAACTCATAGTGAATTGAACTAAGTGCGGATTAGCAGCTCATAGCGAATTGAACTAAGTGCGCGAAGTGAATAATACAAAGAAAAAGTGCGAATTAGTAGCTCATAGCGAATTGAACTAAGTGCGCGAAGTGAATAATACAAAGAAGTGCGGATTAGTAACTCATAGCGAATTGAACTAAGTGCGGATTAGTTATCTACGAGTTATCCACAAGTGAATAATACAGAGAAGAATAATACAAGATAGTTTTCTACAAACAGTGCTTTTAAGTGATAGTTCATTAGCGGAATAGTCGAGAATTTATAAGACGGACTTTATAATAGGACTAGCAAGTGAATTGTATCAGAAAAGTGTGTAAACTGTTTTACGAGGAGAAAATTGAAAATGGCATATAACGTTAACATGAACGATACTACTGTTGATGATAGTTTGTTAGCTGGACGCTCAGGTAACTCAACATCTAATGAAGATAGTTGGTTGGGAGTACAAGCAGAGCTGACGAGGCTTAGAACAAAACTATTGCAGTTGAGTATCGGGAATAGTACAATACAGGAACAGAGAATGAATCATCATGGGTTTATGCCGACACAGAACCTGGAATGTATACCTGTGTTTAACCCAGCAAGCACGGTATTGACGGCTACAGCTTGGGTGCGAAAATTGGAGGAAATAGCAGACATTTATGGATGGAGTGATAAAGTGAAGCTTCATCAAGGTGTCAACAAGCTGCAGTGTGCCGCGAGAAACTGGTTTGATGCTAGTTTGAACGTAGTCAAGGATTGGACGACGTTCAAATACGAATTAATCAGGAATTTTCCAGTGGAGTACGATGAATCTGACGTACACATGGAACTAATGAAGAGACGACGAGAAAAAAACGAAGCAATAGAAGATTATGTGTACTCGGTGAAAGCGATCGCCAGTAAGAGTGATAATATCAGTGAAAAGGCCGTGATAAAATACATAATAGCCGGACTAAATAACAAAGACTTGATAAGTGTGTTATCAATGTGCGACTTTAAAACAGTGCCCGATTTGTTGTTAAAAGTAAAACGGTATGATTCGACGCTATTGCAAGTGCAAGAAAGGAATCATTTTAGTGTACGTAAAGACAGACCAAAAGACTTAAACGCGATAAAATGTTTTAATTGTAATGAACTCGGACACAAAGCAAACGTGTGCCGAAAAAGTAACCAAGACAGTGAGAATAAAAGAGACAAACCAAGTGAGAAAAACATTAAAAGTGAAATTAAAATAAAGTGTTTCAAATGTCACGAAGAGGGACATATTTCGAGAAATTGTACCGCGAATAATACGAGTGATGCTTTGTTAGTGGACACAAATAAAACATGTAATATGACAAAAGACATGACCATAGACAGTAACAGTTTTAAATGTCTGATTGATACCGGAAGTGATCAGAATTTGATTAGAGCTGACGACTTTATTAAATTAAGCAATAGAGCGGTTGTGCGCGAAAATAATATTGTATTGACTGGAATCGGAGGATTTCAAATCAAAGTTTTAGGTGAATTTAGTGCTCAAGTGAAAGTAGACAATGAACAGTACTGTACTAACTTTTTAATAGTTCCATCAAATACAACTAGACATAGTGTTGTAATTGGTAAACCTCTGCTAGATCAAGTAGAAACCATAATAAGTGTAGACGGTATTACCATGCGAAAAAAGTACGTGGAAAGTGAACAGTATAAAAAATTATATGTAGCCGACGACGAAATCGTCATGGGTAATAACATTAGTCCAGGTGCCAGGGCTAAAGTTGAGGAACTAGTTAAAACTTATGAACCAAAAGTAACAAGGGTTACTGAAGCAGCAGAAATATACATGACCGATGAGGTTCCTGTTTTTCAAAATTCGCGACGTATGGCTTACTGCGAACAAGAAGAAGTTGAGAAACATGTAGAAACCTGGTTGAACGACGGCAAGGTCGAAGAGCAAGCATTAAACAAAACTTATCAGCGTAGCATAAATACTACACCGTTCAAGTTGTTAACAGGTGTGACAATGAAAACAGAAGATGAGACGCATATCTCTCACCTGTTAGAAGAAGGTAATCGAGAAATGCGTAAGGACGATTTCTACGAGTTACGTGTTAACGCCCAGAAACAAATATTAAAAACACCGGAAGAGAATCCCAGGAATTTCAATAGAAATAGGAAACCAGCTAGGACATACAAAATCGGAGACATTGTAGCTGTAAACCACATGAAGCCATGGGGTGTGTTCTCAGACGACAGCGATTCTGAAACTGTAGATGTTGTGTCAGGTGCCGAACCGCAACCAGATGACCGCAGTGACGTATCGTCTTTGGAGGCCAAAGAAATGTCATATGGCCGTGTGAAACGTAAAAATAAATCGAGCATAGAAAATAGGCGTAACTATAATACCCGGTCTAGAAAAGTCGTAAAATAGTGTGATTAATGAGGGTATATGTTTTAAATAGAAACCAAGTGAAAGGTCGAAGCAATTATATTGTGTGAAACTTTAAACCAGTGACTGAATACGTAAGGGATGTGTTTACTAAAATTAACCAGGCATATTCTTGGAAGTAATAAAAACAAACCTTTTTAAAGTCAAGCTGAAAACTAATGTAGGACTGAGTATATATTAGCTAGAACTTAAGGTGGTGTATGCATTCATTGTTCTGTATTTGTAAAGTAAACACCAACGTTTATATTGTAACCTTATTGTAATATTAGTATTATTATCATTATTATTATCATCGTTATTATTTTATTCAATAAATGTATTAAACCAATTATGTGATTCTTTATCATCCTGACAAACCAACTAAGATATTACATAGTTGAATATTAATTGAATTGACATTTGCCCTAAATTAAATAAGAGTACCTTGATTCCACATCAGATTAGCGGATTGGTTATTGTTTTCCACATAAGAAGTTGGATAGTTCTTGTTTTCCACGTTAGTAGTGGCATGGTACTCTCGTTTTCCACATATATATATATATATATATATATATATATATATATATATATATATATATATATATATATATGTGAAAAACGAGAGCTCAATCGCACTTCTGATGTGGAAAACGAGAGTACCATGCCAATCCTGATGTGGAAAACGAGAACTATCCAACTTCTTATGTGGAAAACAATAACCAATCCGCTAATCTGATATGAAATCAAGGTACCCTTATTTAATTTAGGGCAAATGTCAATTCAATTAATATTCAACTATGTAATATCTTAGTTGGTTGTCAGGATGATAAAAAATCACATAATTGGTTTAATACATTTATTGAATAAAATAATAACGATGATAATAATAATGATAATAATACAATAAGGTTACAATATAAACGTTGGTGTTTACTTTACAAATACAGAACAATGAATGCACACACAACCTTAAGTTATAGTTAATATATACTCAGTTCTACATTAGTTTTCAGCTAGACTTAATAGGTTTATTTATGACTTCTAAGAACACGTTTCTTTAATTTCGGTAAGCACACACCCTCACGTATTCAATCAGTGGTTTAAAGTTTCACACATTATAATTGCTTTAACCTGTCACTTGGTTTCTGTTTAAATATACCGTCATTAATCACATTCTTTATGACTTTCCTAGACCGGGTGTTATAGTTACGCCTACTTTGTATGCTTGATATATTTTTACGATCCTACATATATATATATATATATATATATATATTTTTTGTATGGGAGGGGAAACCTTCCAAAGGCTAGCTCCTGCGCGGCAAGAAGTGTTGGATTCGCCCTCATCTCGAGGCCGCCTACCAACTAAAACCACCTCCCCTTACTCGCCTAGAATTCAGCCTGGAACCGCATAATGCATTACTTCAAGCTGGTTCTTGATACCCGATTTCTCTATGTTTTCGTGCTGGCGTCCACTTCTTTCGTTTTCAGTATTTTCGTAGCGAAGGCTTGAACCGCGTTCCAGTACCCTTCCTTTTCCAGCATTATATTGACAATATTATCTGCTCTTAATATGGTTCCTGTCGTCGTTCGTACTACTTGTCTTGGAGTCGCCCATCGGTCGCACATAAAGAACATGTGTTCCGGTGTATCTACCTGCTCACAGTACCAGCACATGTCGGTCTCTCTCTTTCTGAATCGCTTCAGGTAGCTCCCGAAGCATCCATGCCCTCCGAGCAGTTGTGTTACAAAATAATCAACTTCTCCGTGCTTTCGATTTACCCATGTGCCTATGTTCTTTATCAGCCTTTTTGTCCACACCGCTCTTCGGGTATCCTTCTCCCACTCTTTCTGCCATTTCTGCACCGTTTCTGACCTTAGTTCTTGGCGTTTCACCTCTCTGTCCATAAACACCTTTTTCCTCTCTTCCACCATTAGTGCCAGTGGTACTATTCCGGTAATCACTTGCACCACTTCTGCCGAAATGGTTCGATAAGCGCTGCCAACGCGTATTGCCGTTCTGTGTTGTACACCTATCAGCATACTCCTGTACTTTTTGTGCCTCATTACTTCTTCCCATACCGGTGCAGCATACAGCATTACTGAGTGTACTACAGAAGCTAGCACCCGTCTCTTATTTGCCTTGGGACCCTTCAGATTTGGCATCAATCTGCTTAGCGTCATCAATTTCTCTTCGGATTTCCTAGCTGTTTGAATAACATGCTGCTTCATACTTGAGTTTCTTGCAATGTACCTTAAGCATTCCCCAGGTACCTTAAGCATTCCTTAGATTTAATTGCCGTGCTGCCTACCTCCAGAGTTATTTCTTTTAGCTTTCTTCCACCGTAGAGTACAATCGCTTCAGTTTTTTCCGGCGCAAGTTTCAGCTGCTTCTTCTTCAATGTAGCCTCAATCCTAAGCAGCGCCACATTTGTGTGAGCTTCCAACACTTGCTCCGTTTTTGCCTCTACTATGAGAGCTGTATCGTCTGCGAATCCTATGATAGATGCGCCTTCCGGTAGCTTGATCTTAAGTACCTCGTCATATAGTATGTTCCATAGTAAGGGCCCCAGTACCGATCCCTGTGGGACTCCGCAGGTTACCCTTATTTGTTCTCCCTCGACTGTAATCCAGCGATCCTCCAGGTAGCTTCCTATTATTCTAATCAGGTATTCGCTGACTCCGAATTTTTTCAGCGCTTCCATAACGCCGTTAAAAGCGTTTTTAATGTCGAGCGTAACCAACACTGCGTGTTTTCTGTTCTGGTGGGCTTTTTCTTTAATGCTCTGTACCGATTCCATAATGCTCCACATAGCGTCGATGGTCGTTTTCTTTCTGAAACCATATTGGTTTTTTGAGAGTATTGGTTCAACTTCCCCTGTTAACCTGACTGCTACCAGCTGCTCGAGAACTTTTCCCATGACGTCCAGAAGACATATTGGTCTATATTTAGCTTCCAGGTCTCCTTTTTTTTTAGGCTTCTGAATTAGGACTAATTTAGCTATTTTCCACATTTTTGGAAATACTCCACTTTTTAGTTGGCTATTCATTATTTCGAGGAACTCTCTCGGGAATTCCCTAATTGCCGCTTTGACGATTTCAGATGAAATTTGGTCCGGACCTGGTGACTTTCCATTTTTAATTCTTTTTCCGTTTTTAATTCTTTTTGTCATTTCCAGGAGTTCTGCCTCAGTAAAATAGGGTATACACCTTTCCTCTATAGCTATGTATGGCCATTTGTGTGTCGCTCGTGTTGGAAACAGTTCCTTGACAGTTTTCATTAGCTTATCGCTACTTAATTTAATTCGAGGCATCATGTTAAGCTTTTTGTACCCCATGCCACAAATATCTTGGTCAACTTCTTGGCAGGTTTTTTTCCAGGCATCTTGTTTTGCTCCTATTATTGCATTTCTGAGGAGTTTCCCTTTTTCATTGTATTCATTTCTGAATCTTTCTCTACTTTCTTCTGTGACTTATTTGCTCTTATTTCCTCGAGTTAACAATCTTCTTGACCTCAGACATTGACCTCAGATCTTTCTTAACTGGGCGATGTTATCGTTCCACCAGTACACGGGTCTACGATTTTCTCCTGCAGCTCTTTTATTAAAAGTGGCTTTTAGTGCTAGGTTTATTGCCTTCATGCCTTCATTTATATTTAATTTCTGTATTTTGTACATTTCTTTTTCCAGATTTTCCACAAAGATCGGTATTCCTTCTTTATTTATTCTCCATCTTGCTCATTTGTGTCTTTCTAGAGTTAGCTGAAATAACATTAAAATAGATATTCCTATGAAAGCTAAGGTTTTCCATCTCCGCCACTTTCTATTCTGTTATTCGATAGGCTATTTCTTCAGATGTTAGTGTTATGTCGATATGGGATTCACAGCCTCTTCTTACAAAGTTCGGCTCTTTCCCTCTGTTCTGCACAACTAGTGAAAGTTTTGCTATTTAGTCCACCAGTGGTTTTCTTTCTTGTCTTCCTTGGGACCCCAAACTCGTGACTTAGCATTTAGGTCACCCGCTACTAGCACCTGCTTCTTCTGTGTTTTTAAGCTTTCCCACAGTGTCTGAAGGAAAGACTCAAATTCTTGTTCACTTATATTCGGTGATGCATAACAAGAGTAAACAACAAGGTCCTCAAGTTCCACCCATACGAATCCTTTCTGTTCTGTGTCACATTTTACTATACTAACTTCTTTACTGAATACCCTAATAGCTTCGTCCATATTCAGATCGTTTATCCAGGGCCCTTTACAAGCCAGTTTCTTGTTTGGTTCTGCCACAATGGCGACGTCTATGTGTTTTTCCCGACAAGTGCTATGTAGTAAGTCGAATGCTGCTCTCCCTCTATCCACATTTACTTGGATTATTTTTATTATCGTCATTTTCATTTTGTCGCACTGACAGGCGCTCCCGTTTTCTTTAGTTCTCTTACTTGTTTTTGATAATTTGGGCATACCATTTTGTTTGCTCCATGACCTTTTATTTTACAGGACTAGCAATATACTTGGTTGGAACAGGCACTTGCTCTATGCCCTTCTTTTCCGCACTTTATACATTTTGTGCTTATATCCTCCTCACTGTTGCATGCCCTAGTGGATGCCCAAACTGTTGTGACCGGTTCTCTTACTCGTTCTGGTGGCGAACTGTCAAGTGAACGCCTAGAGGGGTCCACAAGTCGTTTTAAAATAGCGCTAGTAACATTTAAATATTTCTTAATATTAGCAAAGTTCCTAACCTATTTTATAGAGTTCTTTATAATTATTATTTCTTACAAACTAATTATATCTAATCCTAAATTAAATCCCATATATATATATATATATATATATATATATATATATATATATATATATATATATATATATATATATATATATATATTTACCACACATGTATCTGTTTATTAATGTAACTATTATTACAATAACTAATAAGGATATCTTCTTACAAAAAAAAAGTCAAAAAGATATATTCTTCATTTCTTGCTGTCGTCTATGTCCGGAATTGAACCCCGGTCTGTAAGTTTATAAGGTATAAAAATTCCGACTACACTATCAGAGTATATTGTCAAAATATGTTAAGGGATATATATGATCTTTAATACCACTAAACCAAATTCGTTTTTAACGTAAATATTTCTTTGTGCAGAATTTGAAATAAAATTTAATTCACATACAAAAGACAGACGACACTTGCGACTGGGATAAACGATAATATTTCTAAATATTTCAACAACGCAACCGTGTTTCCTTTGATCTTTACCGACTCCTGATGGGACTGTGTTGTGTTGCAAACAACTGCAGTAAATGACAAAAAAGTTGGTGTAAACATTGATACAACTTTAAAAAAAAAACAACTTTTTGAATAAAAGGAACAATTTTTTTACGTCAAGTCTTTTCAAAGTAGGCGCAGGAATCAATATTGTTTGTATCCAAGATATACTCGTATATACTAAATTTTAGCCTTTTATCCCCATATATTTCATATTTCTTGTTTTTAGTTTCTGGCGCCAACCCTTTATTTCAGTTTTCAATGCTTTGTCTTTAATGACCATCAACCAACGTTTAAATCTGTTGTGACATTGTCCCCAAAAATTAGCGGCGCTACTGAACAAAAATTTTGGTGTTTCTATTATTGGCAAATATGCACAATTTGTGATTCAATATATACCTCCAGTTTCAATTATCTTTATTTAATATTTCTGGCTTTTACCGTCTCAACTCGCGCTGCCACTGGAAATTTGGATTTTACGATCTCAACTCCCGCCGCCACAAGAAATTTAGGGTTTTCTATTTTTTTTTCAGAAGTTTCTGTCTACAGAGAGCTTACTTGCCAAATTTAAATATTCTAACTCTATTCTCACATTGCCCCAGAAATTCACGCCGCCGAATTAATGCTTCACTGTAAACCGGCATTCTATTTTTTATATTTACATTTACGATATAATATTAGTCTCCTTATTTACCCTCGCTACTGAAGTAAATTGTCGAATTTAAGTCGTAACAATTTATTTTGCTCGTACTAAATATTCTCTCTACTCTTTATAAGCGAGCGTTTATAGAAATTTCCCCAAATTCGCGTTGCTACTGAGGTTAATTTTTTTCGCAATTATGGCAAATATGCACATACATAGTATTCTACTCCTCTTCCTCCCGTCCGATTTCGTAGCACTTTGCCTACAAACGTACCAAATATCAATCCAATTCTTATACTGGATGTATTTTGAATATCTAACATATTGAGAACTATTGTGCTTCTATTTTGTATTCTATATGCAAAATATCAACAAATATGTACCTCTATATTGTTCTTATCATCAGTTTATCACCCCTGCCCAAATGTTACACTTATGAAAATGTAGTTTCTTTATATTTTTATTGTTATTGTCCATCTATATCTGCATACTAACATCTTTGTATTTATATTTTAGCACTAGTATCCCCCAAATACCTCCGCTACTGAACAAGTTTGTCAAATTTTAGTCTGGGGATCTATTTTGTTTGTGTCTAACAATATATATTCTAAACTATTGCCTTTCATCTCTATATATTATTAGTGGTTGGCCCTAAGCGCCCACCGCCTCTGAGAATTTGCAGTTTTCTATAGTTGGTCTTTAACGACTTCCAACACGTGACCTACGCCCCAAATTTCAACGTTCTAGCTCTGTTGCGACATTGCCTCCAAAAAATCACGCCGCTACTGAATTATAATTTTCGTAATCCAATTATTGGCAAACATTCACAATTAGTGTCTCTATATATATTTTTTTTTATTTCAAATAGCCTTGACTTTCTTTCGTCATAGCCACCAACAAACATTTTTTAAATACATCTTTTATAATTTATAATTTAATTTTACAAATTTATAAATATTTCAATAGTTCACTAATTAATTTCCGTCCGTTCCACTGTATAATATCAATTTCTAGAAAACCTTATTTACAAATAAACGCTATTTAATAATTATAATTATATATATTTATTATATATAATTATATCTAATTATAATAATATAAAGTGTCTCTATACATATCCTAAGTTTTAATACTACTTTTTCAATATTTCTGGCTTTTACTGTCTCAACTCCCGCCGAATATTAGGGTTGTTTTTTTTTCATTAATTATTGTCTACAGCGAGCCTACATATTAAATTTGAACGTCCCAACTGTATTCTAACATTGTCCCCAGAAATTCGCGCCGCTACTGAACTCAAATTTCAAATCTCCAACTAATGTGCACAATTATGATCTCAATACACATACCAAACTTCAGTTTTCTATCTTTTCTAGTTAGTCAGTTAATTTCAAAAATATTTTTTCGAATTTTTCGGTTTTTCCAGAATAAGTTTTTCCACGGAAATTCAGGGAAAAATTCAGGGCCGTAGAATGTCTTAGAAATTCGTCTTTTACATAATACCAAAATTAAAAAAAAAAAAAAAAACATTTATTTTCCTCAAAACATACCCTTTTTTCAGCTACAAAATGTTATAAAAAAAAACATTTATAAAATAAAATATTTAACAGATTCTATATTTCGTAAATGTGTCAACCTAACCTGTTTTTGTAATAAAAAGTATGTCGATTGTTACCCAGTAAACAATTTGGTGAAGTGTCCCTTTTTGTGACGTTTCTATCACTATTGCACTTCAATTATACTTCGCATCAACGTTATCTTCATTTGTGTTCAGACAGATGGAGTGGTTTCGTCATTTATAGGCGATAAAATAGACATTTTATATGAACGACTTTGATGTTTATTATGTTTATGCTTATATGTTTATTGGGTAGTTTATTTCTCTCGATTTTTTTTTTAAATAACGTCAACGAGCCCATAAACGAGACTCTCGGGTCTCGGTTTGTGTGTAAAGCCCTACTTAAAACCCACCAACATTAGCACCAACTATGATGCAAAAAGTATCTGCGCAATTGTCTTAATAATTCTAATTTAAAATTAAAGATGTGCCTATTATTTTATTATCCTTCCTGTTACTAATTTTCGTTTATCTAAATTTGTTTATCATATTTTCTTGTTCATTATTTGTTTTACTACGAAGACAATCACTCCACTAGATTCCTTGCTGAAATATATATAGATAAATAATCATTTACCCTCAAATTCAATAACTTATCTGCTTTAACCGTTGAACAAACTACTACTACATATAAATATTTGATCCTTCTTCTAAATAAGAATAATTCCTGATAAAACTAGCTGCCTATACTTAAGTTATCAATGAACAACATTGTATTAGAAATACGAAGGTCACAAATACGTTCTCGAAATTATGTTTGAAAATGGGTGAAAGGGGTTTATAAATTGTCACATCTTGTTACGATTTGTAGACAGGGGAGAGGGACCATAAGACATGTGTGGCAAGAACAGAGGAGGGTTCCAAAAAGTATAAAATTTGTGTGACTTCATTTATGAATGAGAAAGAGACCTACATTGTTTTATAAAGGCTAGTATGAATCTTGAGTCGCACTGGCTTTGCCAGGTAACTGGTAGCAAAGGTGTATAAATTGGTGAAAAATTTACACTAAAAAGTAACACTTGCTTGCCAAGTTCTGCCCCAGTAGCACCTCTCTTCTTGTTTGGTGAAATGATAATGAGACCATCTTCGAAAAATGAAAGATAAATTGTTTGAACAAATAGTGGTTTTAAATAACACAGTTGCATTCTCGTCCGGTTTGGGGCTCACGTTTGCAATCATTCAACCTGTGTCGGACGGCTTATGGATTCTATGGATCTTGGTTCAAATGCTGTCTCAAAATTTTAGTGACCTAGGGTTCATAATTATAAACGATTTAAAATTGCCAATTAGCTTGTGTCCTATGTCTTAATTTCTATAAAAGTGTACTATATATTGATAAAGAGGGTTACTAGAACCTCAAATATCCAAATTTTTTAATAACTCTATATGGTACAAGATTTTAACAATTAAAAAAGTCATTTTTTCTCTTTAATTATTAAAGGGAAACAACGTTGTAGATCATGTGACCTCACGTCCGCTATGTTGCTATTTCTTTTATACAACAGAGCGTAAAAAAGATATCAAATTCATGACAAATGTTAATATTTAACAAAGAGGAAGACATTAAACATATTTATTATAAAAAAAAAAGATTTCTGGAATGAAGGTTACATAAAAGCTGTCAGAAAGCAACAACTAATACCGCATTGCAAGAGATGCCACACCAAGAGCCACACGAGAGGACACACTAAGAGATACTGTAACAGATCCCCACGATGTGTTCAATGCACAAATAAACTCTGGAGCAAGGAATGCAATAAACAGGATACACCGGTACCAAGGCGTGCAAATTGTGGAGAAAATCATCCAGCGAACTATAGAGGATGCGTAATCGCCAAAAGGAAACAGGAAGAAAGAGACAGAATACAAGAAAAAATAGCCAGAGACAAAGGTCACTCGGTACAAAAGTAACAACAAGCAGGATTTATGCGCAGGCTACTGTACCAACAAAATAGGCTGAAAGCAGCTTCAGTGAAATGCTAGAGAAATTTATTAAAAGGCAAGAGGAGTGCAATAGAACTATCCCGTCCCGTCCCGTTATTTCAATTGATCGAGAAAATATACCAGAACATACCAGTGGAACAACAATAGATTGTTGGACCATCAAAATAAGCTGCAAATATTACTAGATATGCAAAAAGTTGATTTTTGTCTCATATCGGAGATATACAGGGTGTCCCAAAATTCAACGATAAGCCGGCACCAGAAGGTGGTCCTGCTCATGACTACACAAGAAAAAAAGAAAAAAAATTGTTATCTCATTTTGTTTAGGAATTAGAAAAAAATAATTTTTTTTTTCAAAAATTAAAACACCTTAAGATGTTTTTAACTACCATGACAATTTTTAAAATATTTCTGATTTTTCTTCTGTATCGGCAACCTAAATAGCACTGCTAACCATCACAACCATTAAAACTCCCAGAATGCTAGTAGTTTTTACACAAAATTTAATCGAAATTATTTTTTTCCCTAAAATTTTTACTTTCAGTCAACTTTAACTCATCGTGGTGAAAAAGAAGTATGAACACTACTATGGCAAGTTTTTTTAAAAATTGGCGCAACTTTTCGGGATTCCAAAATGGTATAATACTCCAGGAAAACTAGCAATACAAAGAAATTATGCATACTATTTCTAAACAAGAACCATTAGACCAGGGTAGATAATTTTAGAAACATAAAAAAATTAAAGTAGAATGAAACCTATTGGAAATGGAAGGGAATACTATTAAAATGAAAGGAAAAATAAATTACGGTCGATCTGAGGTTGGGAAGGGGTAGGGGGTGAGGTTTTAAGGGTAAAAATCGGTAAATCTCGATTTCCGGCAAAACTACAAATCCTATCAAAAAAAGTTAAATGGCAAAGTTGTAGATAATAAAAAGATCTACAACTTTTGTATCTACAGTTTTACTCCATAACCTCAAAATTCATGTAAAAAATCCAAAAAACCACATTTTTGATTTTTTATTTATATCTTTTACAAAAAAATTTTTTCTTTCATGATATTTGGTGAAAACTTACCTCTTTATGTCCCAAACACACTGGAATTTTGAAGATTTAAAATATTAATTTTTTCACCCTATTTTGACTCGATATCGAAAAAAAATCCCTAATTTTCAATCGAAAATTCTCACGTCAAAATATCTGATTTTTCAAAAAAGTCGGTGGGCTTTTTGTTCGCTGAAATCTCTATTTTCTGATGGTGTAAAAAAAAATATACATTACTATGGAAAATTTTTTCAGAAAATGCAAAAAAACGAAAAATACTAAAATTCGAAATTTTTTTTTTAATCTTTATGTACAATTTTGAGGTATTCATTAAAATTTTTACTTTAATTACTCGATAAACGTTAGGTTCCATGTTAGATTAATAAACAAAAAAATTACAAACCAATTAAATATAAATATCCAAAAGAATATCTCTAACGATCGACAGTAAAAAAGATATGGAAACTTATTTACAATACGAGCTTGCACCTTTTCCATTATCTCTTTTTACCGAAAATGGCCTCAGAAAAAACGTTAAATCTCAGCTCTACGAATTATTTGTGAGTACGAATAGACCGACGCATTTTGACGGCATTGTGCATGTCGTCGACGGTGGATTTTTACTACACAAAGTAATTTGGCAGAAAAATGAAACGGTGGAAGAGATCATGAATATATATTTACGCTATGTAGAAAAACATTACGCAGCAGACAGCTGTATAGTTTTTGATGGGTACCCTGAAATTGAAAAATCAATTACTGTGTCAACAGTACCAGCAGTTCATTCAACTAAAAATGAGAACGTAGTCGTAGAAAGACGTCAGACAATATTCCAGAGTTCAATTATCAAAACCATACAAAAATACCATTTTTGCAAGAAAAATTTTTATCTAATGAGAAAAACAAAGACAAAATAATAAAATCGTTAATGCAAGTATTACAGTCAAAATGATTTTTCTGTAAACAAGCTAAAGAAGATGCTGATGCCGACATTATTAAGACCTCGATAGAAATTGCCAAAGATACTAATAAAACTGTCATTGTTGTAGGACAACATATTGATCTTTTGGTCCTTTTGAATCAATTAAATTCTAATAATCATAAAATTTATTTTCTCAAGCCCGGTTCTGAAAATATAAAAGATCTTTTTTACACGTCTAATAGTTTCAAATGTGAATCCGTCAAAAACATCGTTGCATTTCTGCATTGTTTTTCCGGTTGCGACACAACATCTGGATTTGCCGAAAAAGGAAAGAAAACTATCGTAAATTCATTATTAGACAATCAAAATTTGTCAAATTTGGCTAATATTTTTTTTAAAAAAGATGTAAACAAAGAAGATATAAAAAAAAATGGATTGAAATTAATTAAATCTATTTATAAATGTAAAAAGGATAATATATCACTGAATCAATTAAGATTTCAAAAATATCAATTGGCAAAAATTAAATCATCTTTCATATTGGCAAATCTCCCACCCACAGAAGATGCAGCAGAACAACATTGTTACAGGGCATATTATCAGCTTCAAACGTGGCTGGGTAATGAATTGACAGCAACAGATTGGGGCTGGAAGCAACATCAACATGGAATTATGCCCAAATTTACAGAAATTGAATTAATTCCGGAAAAATTGCTGAAAACTATTTGCTGCAGCTGTGAAACTGGATGTAATAATTTAAAATGTGGCTGCCGATAACATGGTTTAAAATGCACAAATTTATGCTCAAATTGTGATGGTTCTGAACAATGCGCCAATGTGGAGAAAAAAATCTACGAGGAAGTTAATGATTCAGATGAAATTGCGGATGAAGAACCAATGCAGACCGAAAATAATATTAGAGACGAAGACGGTGATGGTCTTGAAGATGTCGAAGATCTACTAGAATCAGAAAGGCCTGTCGAATCTAATGATCAAGAAATACCATCAAAAAGACAGAAACTGATGAATAAGTGATTCGAATTGAATACTATGTTTTGATAAATACAAAGATTAATGCTTTTAGAAATAATATAATGTATAGTGTAATTATTAAAAAAAATCTCTACTCAATAGTACGATTTACGTGGATATTTCTATCTAATGAGATTTTCTAATACATAAATGTAATGAAAATTTAATAAATCAACTTTTATTACTGAAAAAAATAGCAGTAGTCACATTTTTTTAATAAAATCCCCTTTAAATTGTATTTTTAATATTTACAACAACTATGTTTTTTGCGATATTTATGTTTAATTGGTTTGTAATTTTTTTGTTTATTAATCTAACATGGAACCTAACGTTTTTCGAGTAATTAAAGTAAAAATTTTAATGAATACCTCAAAATTGTACATAAAGATTAGAAAAAAAATTTCGAATTTTAGTATTTTTCGTTTTTTTGCATTTTCTGAAAAATTTTTCCATAGTAATGTATTTTTTTTTTTACACCATCAGAAAATAGAGATTTCAACGAACAAAAAGCCCACCGACTTTTTTGAAAAATCAGATATTTTGACGTGAGAATTTTCGATTGAAAATTAGGGTTTTTTTTTCGATATCGAGTCAAAATAGGGTGAAAAAATTAATATTTTAAATCTTCAAAATTCCAGTGTGTTTGGGACATAAAGAGGTAAGTTTTCACCAAATATCATGAAAAAAAAAATTTTTTTGTAAAAGATATAAATAAAAAATCAAAAATGTGGTTTTTTGGATTTTTTACATGAATTTTGAGGTTATGGAGAAAAAGTGTAGATACAAAAGTTGTAGATCTTTTTATTATCTATAACTTTGCCATTTAACTTTTTTCGATAGGACTTGTAGTTTTGCCGGAAATCGAGATTTACCGATTTTTACCCTTAAAACCTCACCCCCTACCCCTTCCCAACCACAGATCGACCGTAATTTATTTTTCCTTTCATTTTAGTAGTATTCCCTTCCATTTCCAATAGGTTTCATTCTACTTTAATTTTTTTATGTTTTTAATTATTTTTGACGGCTTCTACCCTGGTCTACATATTTCATAAATTGTTGTTGTTGATATACTTATCACTTTTACAATACTTAAAAGAGGTTTTTTAATGTTGAATGAATTAAAACAAATGGTACAAACAATTTTTCATTTATTTTATAAATTTTATAGTTTATTTACATTATAGTAAATGTTCAAAATGTTTGCCACCAGCTTAAATACAGGCACGACATCGCCTTAAAAAAAATCTTTTTATTTGTCGAGCATATCGTTTACCTTTCATATGATGTGCAACCTGAGTAATTTTTTGTCGAAGCTCGTCCAATGCTGCTACGGGTTTTGAATAAACTCTTTCTTTAAGACAACCCCAATAGAAGAAGTCCAGGGGGTTTAGATCGTGTGTGAATTAAGCTCGGACCTCTCCCCAATAGTAATGATCTTACTCTTAGGCCCTTCGTATACGACGCGACAGGTTGCAAACCTTAGCCCCGAATCTGCCCGAACCCAATTAAAGCAATTAGCAATTAAAACTATGTTATTGGTAAGAGATAGAAGGTGTTTACGAGTGAAATTAAACATACGGCACGAACGTAACTAAACTGATTTGAAAACTGGTTTTGAGCATATATTCAATGACTAGGATTTCTCGGTCGCAAGCACAAACCACATAATATACACGGTCAACAGTGAGCAAATCTGCGATGTGAGAGGGAAACAGATATACTTTTATCTCTATAGCCAAACAATCAGTTTGATGCCGTGACATGAGTATATCTCTGGAGTATATGTGTACAGTCTGTGTATTTAATTGCTTGTGATTTATTTTGATATATTTTTATAAACATACGTTTTAATAAAAATCTTCCGATTTGCATCTTATATTAACAAAGCAGTTAATAATATATAAGCACGGTATGTAGCAAAGATAATAGGTTAACTGCATTTGTATGCAGATGAAATCTATTCCAAATATGTAGGTGCCATAACTATAAGTCTTAAGTACTTATCTAGTATTAACTTAATTTTTATTTTCAGATTTGAAGTATTATGCAAGCAAAGGACTTATATTTTAAATTTATTATTGTAATAATTTATTTTATTTTTTTTTCTCTATTAATATCTACTATATAAAAATAAGTCGGTTTTCCTTCCTGACGTTATAACTCCAGAACGCACGAACCGATTTTCACGGTTTTGCATTCGTTGGAAAGGTCTTGGGCTCCGTGAGGTTTATAGCAAAGTAAATTCAGGAAAAATTTCAACAGAAAAGCGGGAAAATCTTTTATCACATACAGCGCCATCTTTGATACATAGCGTAGATACAAACCAATATTTTTAAGTAGATGGCGCCGGTGCGTGATACATTGTTTGACAGCTACTCATTGTTCTCTGCTCAGTTAATTTCATGTGTTGATGATATTGTTGGCAGGCGATTTATGGAATGGCACCTTTATGGAATAACGTAAAAACATTATCGCTAACCACTAATGATATAATGAGAGTTCAACTTCAAAATGTTCAAAGTGCTGCACAATTTTCCAAACAATTGTTAGCTGTTGGAAATGGAAAAGTCCCAGTTGATGCGACATCTGGATTAATTACTCTTACCAACGACTTTTGCCGATTTGTAGACTCTCAATTAGCTCTTATTGAAAATGTTTTCCCAAACATTAGTGAGAATTATCAGAATTATGCTTGGTTAAGTCAACGAGCAATTCTTGCCGCAAAGAATAATGATGTACACGCACTGAATTTCACCATTCAATCAAAAATTGCTGGCGATTTGGTGACATACAAATCCGTTGATTCCATAACAAATCCCGATGATGTAGTAAATTATCCAACGGAGTTTTTGAACTCTCTGGAGTTACCAGGATTTCCACCACATAACTTGCAACTCAAAGTGTGTACAGTTATTATGATATTGCGTAATTTGAATCTACCGCGACTTTGCAACGGTACTCGACTTTCGATAAAAAGACTTATGCCGAATTTGATTGAGGCAACCATTATTAACGGAAAGTACGCAGGTGAAAATGTATGTATTCCTCGAATACCAATGATTCCGACTGATCTTCCGTTTGACTTCAAACGATTGCAATTTCCAGTTCGCCTTGCGTTCGCAATGACAATTAACAAGTCGCAAGGCCAATCGCTTAGTGTTCGCAAGATAAATTTAAAAAATCATTGTTTTTCACATGGGCAGTTATACGTTGCGTGTTCACGAGTTGGGATACCATCCGCCTTGTTTGTGTTAACGTCAGACCAAAAAACAAAAAATGTGGTTTACCAAAGAGCACTTCAACCAAACGGATAATTTGCGGACACGTATAACGCTTTGATTCAGTAATTACTTTGGATTCACTTTCATTTACTTAAAGAAGTTCAACTAAATAACACTAATCGAAATGAATTCATTACTGTTGTTAAATGAAATAAAAAATTTTCTTTTCAAATATAAAACAAAAAAAAAATTTTTCTTCATCTTTTAATCACCAAACGAAATGTTACATAAAACGAAGCCATCTGATGGCGAAACGGAGTTCGCCGGGTTTGCTAGTTATTAATAAAATTATCATATCAAATAATTATATAATTATAATTATATTATAATAATTAATAAATACAATAAACTGTTTTATTTATGAATAATTTAATATAATAATTGAAGTGTGTTTTCGGGTTGCATGCTATATGCTATAGGCGCATTCAGTAATCCCTGCCGTTCCAGATACGTCACACGAAACATATAAGAAAATAAACATGTGTATTATACACTTGGAACATTATGTTATAGGATAATGGTGATCTATTTATTATTATTTATAAATTATTTAAATATTTAATACTCTGTAGACATTGGTTATTAAACATGCGACATCCATTATTTAAATATTTTCATTAACCCTCCGTGTGTACACTGGGTCTTTTAGGGAACAGTTGAAATTTCAAACTCCTATTTCTCTCTCATGAGTACAGAGCGCGCTTCACCTATGCCCTCTAAAAAATCTAGGTAGTGGTAGGGACTTAAGGATGAAGGAGCGTCCGGATCTGGCAGTTTACCGGCAAACGCGAGCAAGTTAAACTTGCCTCTGTTCCCTAAAAGAGTCAGTGTACACACGGCGTTAGTATTTTCCAATGTTAGTAAATGCACTTATTTTACTTTTCTCGTTGTTTTACAGTTTTTTCATAGTTAAAATAAATGTTTTATGTAATTTAATATATTATTTCTTAGATTATATATATAGATTTTTTTTATCTTCATATTTTTACTTCAATAAGTTTTTGAAGATGGATGACAATTCAACGGTGCACACCGTAAATTCTCTTTTTGAAACTAATTATAATTAACTAATATTAATTATTATTTCATAACTTTTGTCTTTTCAACAATAAAAGCTTTGGTTGAGTTTGGACCTATGGATCTATATAAGCTTAAGGTTGGCTTATCTGCGATGTTGACGGTTTCCAATTCTCGGATTGCTTGATTGCATCCAACTCCTTTGATAGCTATAGATTGCGCCAAAACTTCTCGAAGGACCTTTTTATTATTAATTACTTAATAATAATTTTTTATTTTGCTTTAAATCAAATAGCAGCGAAACACTAGTATTTTACATAAAACATTTATTATACAAATACACTTGACGAATTACAATAATTGAAACTTAAATGAATATCTATATGTATCGATGTTACTGTGATGCAATTCACTATTAAAATCTTTATAATATTAATTTTATTATAATTGTTTAGATTATTAGACTGTTGAACGTTAGAGTTGATAATTTAGATGTTTACTGTTCTAGATGCTAGTTAATAATATTTAAAGATGTTTAGTGATGTTTACTGTATGAAGTTTGTGTTAATAATGAATATTTTAATAATGATTGAACAGTACATTGGTACAAAAAGGCATTTGCCAAACCGGCTGGTGGCCTTGGTACGGGCTGGTACGCTCGAATACACAATGCCAGAGTAACAACGACAATAACTTTGTTAATTGATTCAATAACAAAGAAAGATAAAATATTTGATTAAACAATAGAATTATTACAGAACTTAAGAACTAAAATATACAAAATTAGATTCTAATGAAATACATTAAAGAATGCGAAATATCTATATAAAAATATAGGTTGTGTATGCGTTCTTTACCAAGCTTATTTTGTGCCGAATAATCACCGTTCCGTTTACTATTACATGCCTGAATCCTTAAAATATTCCCCACTTTCAGGTGCACAAATAATTCAACTTTTTGGAGCCCACGACAAAGATACTACATTCTTTCGAAAGCTTGTAGTCTAAAATAAAAAAGTCTAAAACCGTTTTTCTTAATATTTGTTTGTTCTAAAGTTATGAATTTTTTAATAATATTTCGTTTTTTACACGATTTTCATTATTTGTGAATTTTTATTAACAACGGTTTTAAACTTTGGACTTTGGCAACTTCTGGACCATGTAGTAGACACTTCAAGAAGTAATCCATAATTTTTTCAGATTTTTTGAAAGATTAGAAAACTTGAAAAACTCAATTGTTCCCTCAAAGACCCATTGTACACACCATGTCACGAAAAATAGAGCCTTAGGCCTGTCTCAGTATGGGACCGTATTTAAGCGAATTTCTGCCGGACGTATACGGGCTACTACGCTTTACCTATCCGAACCATGTAAATGTAATGAGATCGCTCTGGAGCTCTCAGACTGCACGCTACAAAGCAGTCCGAATACGGGCGGCACTACCTCGCACATTAGAACCGAATAAAGGCGAGTTTTATCCAAGCGTTAGCATTACTACAACGATATCCTATCCGAACCTTTGTAAATGCAAACAGCCGCCTAGACTGGAGGGGATACCTAACATCGCTTGTTCTTTCGCTGCAATACGGGTCTTTTCGCCTCTATCGCGACATCGCGTATGACGAGTATGTCCCTTTAATACCAGTAGTGTATCGATAAAAATTAAAGTTAAAGTTTGCTCTCATAATAAATTATATTAGTGCTAAAGATCTCCAATACACCCCCTACAGTTCACAAGTTAGTTATCTGACGACTACAGGAGATCACTACAGGCTAACAAAACAATAACATAAAATAAGATAATATACCCTTATCTTATTATCCAAGCACACCAGATTTATGACGTAAACATCAAGAGGATGCTGTATCATAAATATAGATAAATAAATTAGTATAAACATGTATTGTGACACACATAGGCGGATACCGATACGATAGAACTAAATTTAAATTCACGCCCACCAGAACTCAGATATATAATAAATGCTAAAGTCCCTTTAATACCAGTAGTGTATCGATAAAAATTAAAGTTAAAGTGTGCTCTCATGATAAATTATATAAGTGCTAAAGAACTCCAATACACTCCCTAATACACGACTACAGACATCTGTGACACACATAGGCGGTTTGCTTTGTAGCTCATCCAATCCGCCGATTTACGTCCGAATACGCCGTCGCTTAAATACGGTCCCATACTGAGACAGACCTTAGGCCTGTCTCAGTATGGGACCGTATTTAAGCGAATTTCTGCCGGACGTATACGGGCTACTACGCTTTACCTATCCGAACCATGTAAATGTAATGAGATCGCTCTGGAGCTCTCAGACTGCACGCTACAAAGCAATCCGAATACGAGCGGCACTACCTCGCACATTAGAACCGAATAAAGGCGAGTTTTATCAGAGCGTTAGCATTACTACAACGATATCCTATCCGAACCTTTGTAAATGCAAACAGCCGCCTAGACTGGAGGGGATACCTAACATCGCTTGTTCTTTCGCTGTAATACGGGTCTTTTCGCCTCTATCGCGACATCGCGTATGACGAGTATTTTTTTTTTTTTTTTTTTTTGTGGTGAGGAGGAGAAATTTTCGATAAGACTGTCGCCTGACAGCCCGTCGGGACGTGTTGGATTCACCCTCGCTGGAAGAGCGCCTACCAACTAAAACTCCCCCTCTCTTCATCTAGACCACAATCTGGTACCGCAATTGCATTCCTTCAGACTGGATCTTGATACCCGAGTTCCGGTTACGATGTTGTGTTGACGTCCAGTTCCTTGGTTTTGAGAATTTTCGTGACGAAGACTCGAACCGCACTCCAATACTCTTCCTTCTCCACCATAATATTAACAATATTATCTACGGTCAGTGTGGTTCCCGTTATCGTCCGTACTTCTTCCCTTTCCATCGTCCATCGGCCACAATAGAAGAACGTATGTTCTGGTGTATCGACATGTTCACAGTACCAACATTTGTCGGACTCTCTCTTTTTGAATCTCTTCAAGTAACTCCCAAAGCATCCATGTCCTCCGAGAAATTGTGTTATAAAATAATCAATTTCCCCGTATTTTCGATTTTTCCAAGTACTGATCTTCCGTATTAGCCTTTTAGTCCACACCGCTTTACCGGTCTCTTTCTCCCACTCGCATTGCCACTTTTTTAAAACTTCTTTCCTTACTTCCTGGTGTTTTTCTTCTTTTTCCATATAGACCCTTTTCCGCTCTTCCACCAGTAGTGCCAGGGGTACTATTCCGCTTATCACCTGGACAGCTTCTGCCGAGATTGTGCGATAAGCACTACTCACACGTATTGCCATTCTACGTTGCACACTCAATAACATATTTCTATATTTTTTGAGTTTTACAGCTTCTTCCCATATCGGTGCAGCATACAGCATTATTGAGTGAACCACCGACGCTAACACTCTTCTCTTACTTGCCTTCGGTCCCTTCAGATTTGGCATTAGTCTACTTAGCGTCATAAGTTTTTCTTCGGATTTCTTGGCCGCTTGTATAACATGTTGCTTCATGTCTGCATTCCTTACAATATAGAGCCCCAGGTACTTTAGGTGTTCTTTGGATTTAATTTTCATTGTGCCTACCTCCAAGGGTATTTCCTTCAGTTTTCTTCCACCATAAAGTACGATTGCCTCCGTTTTTTTCAGGAGCGAGCTGTAGTTGCTTCCTCTCTAGCATCTGTTCAATCCTGTTCAGCGCCGTGTTAGCGTGTGCCTTTAGTGTTTCCTCAGTTTTAGCTTCAACAATAAGTGCTGTGTCATCCGCGAATCCAATGACTGATGCGCCTTCTGGTAGCTCAGTTTTTAGCACCTCGTCGTACAGAATGTTCCATAAGAGAGGCCCTAATACCGATCCCTGTGGAACTCCGCAGGTAACACTTATTAAATTCCCCTCGACTTCTATCCAGCGGTCCTCTAGATAGCTGCTTATAATTCTCGTCAGGTACTCACTGACTTCGAAGCGTATGACGAGTATGTCCCTTTAATACCAGTTGTGTATCGATACAAATTAAAGTTAAAGTTTGCTCTCATAATAAATTATATTAGTGCTAAAGAACTCCAATACACCCCCTACAGTTCGCAAGTTAGTTATCTGACGACTACAGGAGATCACTACAGGCTAACAAAACAATAACATAAAATAAGATAATATACCCTTATCTTATTATCCAAGCACACCAGATTTATGACGTAAACATCAAGAGGATGCTGTATCATAAATATAGATAAATTAGTATAAACATGTATTGTGACACACATAGGCGGTTTGCTTTGTAGCTAATCCAACTCGCCGATTTAAGCCCGAATACGCTGCCGCTTAAATACGGTCCCATACTGAGACAGGCCTTAGGCCGAATCTTCCCGAAGCGAATGTCATTACAACTATGTTGTTAATAAAAGATAGAACGTGTATGCGAATGAAATAAAACACGAGGAAAGGCATACACGTCGAGCTGTGCTTCGTAACTCTATAGAATTTCAAAGAATAGGATAGTAGGGAGTTATTAATTGTCTCGTAATCAGTCGTGTTGGTATTAAAGCAAACATGAAAACACGCTGAGACTGAGAACCTACGCGACGCATTTGATCGAGATCAAACTCAAAATCGCAATTCGCAATGCTTTGTCCGTCGAAGACCTTCAGCATTTTTGTATGATAAACAAAATACTCAAAACAATTTTAAAGAATAGAATTTTTATTGTGTCGTATATTTGAAGTCGCACTAGCTGTACGTTTGTAAAATTACACACAAGTACACTCACTCATAAATAATGTCAACTATATTAACCCTGCGTGTGAACACTCTATTTTTCGTGACATGGTGTGTACAATGGGTCTTTGAGGGAACAATTGAGTTTTTCAAGTTTTCTAATCTTTCAAAAAATCTGAAAAAATTATGGATTACTTCTTGAAGTGTCTACTACATGGTCCAGAAGTTGCCAAAGTCCAAAGTTTAAAACCGTTGTTAATAAAAATTCACAAATAATGAAAATCGTGTAAAAAACGAAATATTATTAAAAAATTCATAACTTTAGAACAAACAAATATTAAGAAAAACGGTTTTAGACTTTTTTATTTTAGACTACAAGCTTTCGAAAGAATGTAGTATCTTTGTCGTGGGCTCCAAAAAGTTGAATTATTTGTGCACCTGAAAGTGGGGAATATTTTAAGGATTCAGGCATGTAATAGTAAACGGAACGGTGATTATTCGGCACAAAATAAGCTTGGTAAAGAACGCATACACAACCTATATTTTTATATAGATATTTCGCATTCTTTAATGTATTTCATTAGAATCTAATTTTGTATATTTTAGTTCTTAAGTTCTGTAATAATTCTATTGTTTAATCAAATATTTTATCTTTCTTTGTTATTGAATCAATTAACAAAGTTATTGTCGTTGTTACTCTGGCATTGTGTATTCGAGCGTACCAGCCCGTACCAAGGCCACCAGCCGGTTTGGCAAATGCCTTTTTGTACCAATGTACTGTTCAATCATTATTAAAATATTCATTATTAACACAAACTTCATACAGTAAACATCACTAAACATCTTTAAATATTATTAACTAGCATCTAGAACAGTAAACATCTAAATTATCAACTCTAACGTTCAACAGTCTAATAATCTAAACAATTATAATAAAATTAATATTATAAAGATTTTAATAGTGAATTGCATCACAGTAACATCGATACATATAGATATTCATTTAAGTTTCAATTATTGTAATTCGTCAAGTGTATTTGTATAATAAATGTTTTATGTAAAATACTAGTGTTTCGCTGCTATTTGATTTAAAGCAAAATAAAAAATTATTATTAAGTAATTAATAATAAAAAGGTCCTTCGAGAAGTTTTGGCGCAATCTATAGCTATCAAAGGAGTTGGATGCAATCAAGCAATCCGAGAATTGGAAACCGTCAACATCGCAGATAAGCCAACCTTAAGCTTATATAGATCCATAGGTCCAAACTCAACCAAAGCTTTTATTGTTGAAAAGACAAAAGTTATGAAATAATAATTAATATTAGTTAATTATAATTAGTTTCAAAAAGAGAATTTACGGTGTGCACCGTTGAATTGTCATCCATCTTCAAAAACTTATTGAAGTAAAAATATGAAGATAAAAAAAATCTATATATATAATCTAAGAAATAATATATTAAATTACATAAAACATTTATTTTAACTATGAAAAAACTGTAAAACAACGAGAAAAGTAAAATAAGTGCATTTACTAACATTGGAAAATACTAACGCCGTGTGTACACTGACTCTTTTAGGGAACAGAGGCAAGTTTAACTTGCTCGCGTTTGCCGGTAAACTGCCAGATCCGGACGCTCCTTCATCCTTAAGTCCCTACCACTACCTAGATTTTTTAGAGGGCATAGGTGAAGCGCGCTCTGTACTCATGAGAGAGAAATAGGAGTTTGAAATTTCAACTGTTCCCTAAAAGACCCAGTGTACACACGGAGGGTTAATGAAAATATTTAAATAATGGATGTCGCATGTTTAATAACCAATGTCTACAGAGTATTAAATATTTAAATAATTTATAAATAATAATAAATAGATCACCATTATCCTATAACATAATGTTCCAAGTGTATATACACATGTTTATTTTCTTATATGTTTCGTGTGACGTATCTGGAACGGCAGGGATTACTGAATGCGCCTATAGCATATAGCATGCAACCCGAAAACACACTTCAATTATTATATTAAATTATTCATAAATAAAACAGTTTATTGTATTTATTAATTATTATAATATAATTATAATTATATAATTATTTGATATGATAATTTTATTAATAATATTAATAGAGAAAAAAAAATAAAATAAATTATTACAATAATAAATTTAAAATATAAGTCCTTTGCTTGCATAATACTTCAAATCTGAAAATAAAAATTAAGTTAATACTAGATAAGTACTTAAGACTTATAGTTATGGCACCTACATATTTGGAATAGATTTCATCTGCATACAAATGCAGTTAACCTATTATCTTTGCTACATACCGTGCTTATATATTATTAACTGCTTTGTTAATATAAGATGCAAATCGGAAGATTTTTATTAAAACGTATGTTTATAAAAATATATCAAAATAAATCACAAGCAATTAAATACACAGACTGTACACATATACTCCAGAGATATACTCATGTCACGGCATCAAACTGATTGTTTGGCTATAGAGATAAAAGTATATCTGTTTCTCTCTCACATCGCAGATTTGCTCACTGTTGACAGTGTATATTATGTGGTTTGTGCTTGCGACCGAGAAATCCTAATCTTTATTCGGTTCTAATGTGCGAGGTAGTGCCGCCCGTATTCGGACTGCTTTGTAGCGTGCAGTCTGAGAGCTCCAGAGCGATCTCATTACATTTACATGGTTTGGATAGGTAAAGCGTAGTAGCCCGTATACGTCCTGCAGAAATTCGCTTAAATACGGTCCCATACTGAGACAGGCCTAAGGCCTGTCTCAGTATGGGACCGTATTTAAGCGACGGCGTATTCGGGCGTAAATCGGCGGATTGGATGAGCTACAAAGCAAACCGCCTATGTGTGTCACAGATGTCTGTAGTCGTGTATTAGGGGGTGTATTGGAGTTCTTTAGCACTTATATAATTTATCATGAGAGCACACTTTAACTTTAATTTTTATCGATGCACTACTGGTATTAAAGGGACTTTAGCATTTATTATATATCTGAGTTCTGGTGGGCGTGAATTTAAATTTAGTTCTATCGTATCGGTATCGGTGTCCATGATTCACTGAAATACAAACATAAACTGCATGCAGAACATAGCGATGTCGCCGATAGATTTCATTTGAACCGTATTGCAGCGTAACAACAAGCGATCTTAGGTATCCCCTCCAGTCTGAGGCGGCTGTTTGCATTTACAAAGGTTCGGATAGGATATCGTTGTAGTAGTGGTAACGCTTGGATAAAATTCGCCTTTATACGGTTCTAATGTGCGAGGTAGTGCCGCCCGTATTCGGACGGCTTTGTAGCGTGCAGTCTGAGAGCTCCAGAGAGATCTCATTACATTTACATGGTTCGGATAGGTAAAGCGTAGTTTTTTTTTTATATTTATTCACTTATTTGCCTTGACTTTCTTTCGTCATAGCCACCAACAATCTTTTTTAAATCATCTTTTATAATTTATAATTTAATTTTACAAATTTATAAATATTTTAATATTTCACTAATTAATTTCCGTCCGTTCCACTGTATAATATCAACTTCTAGAAACCTTATTTACGAATAGACGCTATTTAATAATTATAATTTTATATGTTACTCTAATATGTATGCTCTTATATTATATTATTTTTATAATTTCGCTATTTTTTTCTTCCTCTTTCTATATTTTCAAATATAGAAAATTTATTTGAATCCGTCATGAATTTATTTCTTTCTTCATTTTTATTTTCACTAAAATTTTGTGATACTAATAATTTAGAGTTGGATTGAATTTTTGGTACTTTTATGGACCTCTGAGAATTATTTTCTGTTTGTTCCTCGTCATTATCTTGTTCATTTTTTCTGTAATTGTTCCTTGTATTATAAGTTCTAGGTGTAGAATTTGTAATATAATTAATGAAACTTTGTTCTTTCTCATTCTGTTTAGTTTCAATTTTATTATCATTTATATTATTTTGTTTTTTAATATTTTCCTTTTTACAGTTTCTATCTAAATATATGTTCTTTTTCTAATGGGTGCTGGCTTATATGATGGTATACTATTTTCACAACTTATTAAATTTTGAGGAAAGTCCTTTTCATAATTAGATAATATATCAAATCTATTTTTTGTAGTTACAGCATACGAATTTTTGTCTTTCCAAATTTTAGGTATTTCAATAGCGGCTTCTTGATAACTAAGATTTCTGTTTCCCATTAAAAATTTTATTTCTTGTTGCCTTTTTCTTTCTTTGCAGTTTTTATCAGTCGCATCATGTTCTTCATCACAATTTACACATTTTATAATTTCATTTTTACATAAATTTAGCGTATGTTCGTTTGATCCACATTTGCTACATCTACTCTTTCCTTTACATTGATTGGCCGTATGGTTATATCTTAAACATTTATAACATTGTCTCGTATTTTTAATAAATGGTTCACAGGGTAATTTAGCATTCCAAATATAAATATATTGAGGTAAATTTTGACCTTCAAAGAAAATGATAATATTTCTAGAGTCCTCATATTTAATTTCATCTTCAACTTTCACTCTCCTTTTTAATCTCCTTATGGAGTGGATTTTATACGGGTCACTATATATGTTTTCTTTTAATTCTTCCTCCGAAAATTCAAT
This sequence comes from Panorpa germanica, assembly GCA_963678705.1. Taxonomy (NCBI): domain Eukaryota; kingdom Metazoa; phylum Arthropoda; class Insecta; order Mecoptera; family Panorpidae; genus Panorpa; species Panorpa germanica. Next base: position 151,682 of record OY783207.1, read on the forward strand.
ATCTACATTTTTGATAATTCCAATTCTTGTAATCCAAAACATTGGTATAAACATATCAACTCCTGATGTTTTCTTGTTATTCAATTTCACTAACATATTAGCTGATTTAGGATTTTTACATACCGCCATTATTCTATTTTTCCCTATTTTCTTTATTTCTGTAATATCTTTTCCATATTCTGAATTATATAGCATTTTTGCTGTTTTTAATGTACTGATCCCATATTTTTCATTTAGAATATCTTCTTTCTGAATCATAATTTTATAAGAAGATAAAGTTAAATTATCTTCATTGTATAAATTTATATTCGGGTCAACTCCCACTTTCCCCTCAGAATTCAAATTCATTTTTTAAATTCAGAAAATTTGATTATTAAAATAATAATATTTTAGATAATGCAATTTTACTTTAAATTTATATTTACTTTTTAATTAACTTATATATATATATATTTAATAATATTAGTTCAATTAAATTATTTTAAGGAAACAAACAAAACACGTCTATCACGTATCGAATGACTACTCGATTGTCGGTAAAGCGTAGTAGCCCGTATACGTCCTATACGTATACGTAGCCCGTACCGTATTTAAGCGAATTTCTGCCGGACGTATGAGGTAAAGCGTAGTAGCCCGTATACGTCCGGCAGAAATTCGCTTAAATACGGTGCCATACTGAGACAGGCCTAAGGTTTGCAACCAGTCGCGTCGTGTACGGAGAGCCTTACCATGAAAGACACTAATCACAGTCTGATAAACTAACAGTGAACAAACTGAATGGATTCCAAGTGAAATTAAGTAATGAAATAAAACTTAAAGTACCTTTAAGAGTGACGAGTGATATTGATAGAAAAGTAGAATACTTAACTACAAAAATTCAGCAAAGTGCAATAGCCAATAATAAATACACCAGAACTAAGAAGTAAAACTGTTGGGCACAACTATCCACAAGAAATTCGTCAACTGGTTTCGGAAAAAAGAAGAGCCAGAAGAACATGGCAATTGAACCGAATGCCATTAGACGAAACAATACTGATTAATTTAACAAAATAGTTGAAAAGGGAAATTCAGGAATTTAAAAACGAAACGGTAAGTTCTTGTTTCAGAGAACTAACGACAGATAATAAAAACGAAAAAATTAAAAAGACCTTCAATCCAAACGGTGTTTGAAAAACCTCTGATAATGTAGTTCCTTGACTGCTAGTCAATCATAAAATTAATTTTCTTTTAATGATTAGTACACTTTGTACCCTTTTGTTCGTTTTAGAATCATAAATACAATCCAATATAGCGAAACTTTAGATAACATTTATTTTGTATTTAGAAGGCCTCTTTCTTACTTTAGGATAAGAGAACCTACCAGAAAACGTAACCGTTAGCAATTTTTATTTAAATGGACATTTTTATGTCTGCTTAAATTGTTTAAACCAGCAAATGCCTTATTACAGAAACTACAAGAATAGGGTTTCACATCTAAATGTCTATTTTTATGTTGTTTTAAATTGCTTAGATCAGCAAAAGATTTTAAACAAATATCACAAGAATAAGGTTTCACAAGTAAATGTGTATTTTTATGCTGTTTTAAATGACTTAAACGAGAAAATGATTTACTGCATTCTTCACAAGTATAACGCTTTTTACCTAAATTTGTATTTTGACGTGATTTTACATTCTTAACACTTGTGAACGATTTCTGACAAGAATACAGTACACTTTTTATGTGTCGGTTTAATGCACTTCTTGTTCCAAATTGTTTGTGACATTCATTACAAAAATATGGTTTTACAATTAAATGTGTATTTTGATGTTGTTTCAAACCAGTTACACTTCCAAACGATTTGTTACATTTACTACATGAAAAAGGCTTTTCGCCGCTATGGCGACGCTTATGGATTATTAAATTATTTTTACTGGTATACGTCTTGTGACACTCGTTACAGTTATACAAGTTCTTTTCAATATCTCTTGAATGTTTTATAACTTCAGAATGATTTACAAACGATGGTTGTTTCCAATTTGGTTTTAAATTTTGCAACTGACTAGTACTATCAACAATAGTTTCTTTATGATCGATTGCAGTCAATGTTTCATATACAATGGGAATTTCTTTTTTACACACTGATGGCGTTTCTAAGTTATCTCGAAAATCAGTAGAATTCACGAACGTCTTGATACATTCGGTATCGGACGATTCTTCATTTTCTGCATATTTAATATTATCGACGGAATCACCGGAGTTTGTTTCTTGTGTACTAACATCTGATTCATCTTTCGTCTGTTGTTCAGTATCTCCTTCATATATTTCCTGTTTTATATGCACTATTATAGTTTTTATTTCTGTTCTTTGACTTCCATCTGAAGACTCATCAATGTCTACTTTTACTTGATACGTTTTACTTTCGGCCATTTCAAGACAGGAACTAGCGATTTACTAAAAAACGGTATAATTATTATAAACAATGTATATAACTATAAAAATGTATTTTACAGTTCTACCAAAAACTTACCTTTAGAAAACTTATTCTAAATTAAATAAAAATTCTGGTAATTATTAAATACAGCTATACACTTTTGTTTTTCACTTTGTAAAAAAAACTACTGCATTTTTATATGTTTTATTATTCTCAAAACATGTCAAATTCACTACGTAATAATTATTTTACCACTTTTAATTAATAAATAGGAGATATTGAGGGTTAAAGTTGAAATTTCAAAATTGAGGTTATGTCACCACTGTGTATCAATTGACAGATATTTTGCTTAATACTGGCTTATTTAGATTCAAACCAAATGTTCTATGAAACGTAAAATTAAGTATTTAGAATGAGAAAATTTTTCTCACTCTAAATACTTTATTTTACATGTTAATTATATTTAAATATGTGAATATATTTAAACCGTTTGTTAATTTATTTTATCAAATTCTCAAACCCATCACATATATTTATAATTTTTTGGAATCTTGGGAAGTAAGTATTACACTGGCCAGTAGTAACGAAATTATGCGTAAAATAAAGTCAAATGTCACATTTTTGGTCAACTTTAACCCTCAATATCTCCTATTTATTAATTAAAAGTGGTAAAATAATTATTTTACCACTTTTAAAAGTGGTAAAATATTATTTTATTACGTAGTGAATTTGACATGTTTTGAGAATACAATAAGCATAATAAAACATTTAAAAATGCAGTAGTTTTTTTACAAAGTGAAAAACAAAAGTGTATAGCTGTATTTAATAATTACCAAAAATTCTTTTCATGTTTCATTTTAAAAAAAGCATGTTAAAATTAATGATCATTATTCAAAATTAATGTAATTATAGTAAAAGTAAAATCTCTCTTTAAGAGTTATACAAATTGATGATCAAGTCACGGGAAGACGCTTTCGACAATAATTACTGATATTTGACAGTTAGCAGAGATAATACTGTCATGACTATTATCTCTGATCATGACTAGTATGCCTGTCCTAAGAAAATCTAACATATTGCAGTGGTTGTCACTGTCATTATTATGATAAAAACAAATAAAAACAATAAAATGTTAAATATATAATATAAATATTGAAGCTTGGAAATTATCTACTTATTATAATGTTCGTAATGTTCCAATTTAACATGGAAAACTCATAAGAACTCATAGATATTTATATATATAGAGCGTTATATATTTATTTATTTATTTATTTATTTATTTATTTATTTATTTATATATATATCCGGTAACAAAATCTGTATGGTATCTTCTAAACGGCGCCTACAAAGTTCTTCAAATTTTGGTATGATGTAAAGGACGAATTTCTAAGACTTTCTACGTCCCTGAATTTTCCCCTGAATTTCCGTGGAAAAACTTATACTGGAAAAACTGGAAAATTCGAAAAAATACTTTTGCTAATATCTGACGAACTAGAAAAGATAGAAAAATGAAGTTTGGTATGTGTATTGAGATCATAATTGTGCACATTTGCCAATAGTTGGAAATTGGAAATTTAAGTTCAGTAGCGGCGCGAATTTCCGGGGGCAATGTTAGAATACAGTTAGGACGTTGAAATTTAATATGTAGGCTCGCCGTAGACAGTTATTAATGAAAAAAAATAAACAGCCCCAATTTTCCAGTGGCGGCGGGAGTTGAGACAGTAAAAGCCAGAAATATTGAAAATGTAGTATTATAACTTAGGGTATGTATGGAGACACTAATTGCGCATGTTTGCCAATAATTAGATTACCAAAATTTTAATTCAGTAGCGGCGTGATTTTTTGGGGGCAATGTCGCAACAGAGCTAGAACGTTAAAATTTGGAACGGGGGCCATATATAGAGTATCATTAAAGACACACTATAGAAATTTGCAACTTTCCAGAGGCGGCGGGCGCTGGGGGCCAAAAACCAGATATTTGAAATATATGGAGATGAAAGGCTATAGTTTAGAATATATATTCTTAGATACAAATAAAATAGATCCTCGTGCTAAAATTTAACAAACTTGTTCAGTAGCGGAGGTTTGTGGGGGGTACTAATGCTAAAATATATATACAAAACTGAAATTTAGTATGCAGATATAGATTGACATTATTATTACGAAAATATAAAAAAAACTACATTTTCTTAAGTGCAACATTAGAGTGGCGGGTGATAAACCGAATATAAGAACAATATAGAGGTACAACGATGATATTTTGCATGTAGAATATTAAATAGAAGCTAAATAGTTCTCTATAAGTCAGATATTCAAATTACATTCAGTAGTAGAATTGGATTAATTTTTGGTGCGTTTGTTGTGCTGTGAAATCGAACAGGAGTGAGAGGTATAGGGGGGAAATAGTTAACAGCCCCAAATATCATAAAAAAGAAAAAGTAAAAAAATAGAAACTATGCACGTGCATATTTGCGAAAATAAATTTAACCTTAGTAGCGGCGTTAAATTGGGGAAGTGGGGGCGGGAAAACGCTTTGCCAAAGAACTCAATTTTGAAATTTCGATCATTTATAAAAGTAGGGGTAGATAAAGGTAGTGAGAGTTGTTACGAGCAAAATAGATTGCTATGCCTAAAATTTGACAATTTTATTTCAGCAGCGGGGATTAATGGGGAGACTAATATTATAACGTAAATATAAATACGAAATATAGAGTGTAAGATTACAGTACAGTTTTAATCATGTAAATGAATTGCTGTAATAGCGAATTGGTAGTGTCTGATTGGAGAAGAGTGTGGCGCTGGGGTTCAGTTCTAAGTAACAGTGGTGTTACAAGTAGTGGTGATAGATTATAATGGCTCTGAGAGGTAACCGTATTGCAGAATATGTGCTTTGGTGCTGAAAGTGAGGGTGGCGGGAAATGGGGATTGAATCGAAAGTGCAATAACGGTAAGGAAAAGGCCTAGAGATGAGATTATTAGGAGCGAACTGCTAGGCTTTCTTAAAAACATAAATGAATTGATGTAATTAGTAGGTTTACATTGAAATTAGTGAAAATTTCATCAAAGATTTATCTTATCGAATAATTATTAAAAAATAATGTACTTCTAAGGATGAAATTTAGTATGCAGGTTGCCAGTAAAGTATTAATTTGGAAAACTAATTGTTAAGAGATTAGTACACAGGGGGTGGAAGCGCAGAATTATTTAATGATTGCGCTAAACGGGGGGTATAGGAAAGTGCCCTAATAAGCGATGATGTTCAGTTAAGCTGTAGTGTTGCAAGTGGGCGCATTATGGCAAAGGTGCAGATGATTACATTTAAAAGTGCGAGAACGATACAGAGCATGGAGCCAAGAGGTGCTTGATGTTTAGGGGCGGGGCAGTGGACATTGTTCAATACTGTGCTTCATTATAGTAAATGATAATATTACGCAGCGGGGGCGCTGTAAAAGTACTCTAAGGACCGATGATGCTCAGGGAAGAAGCGATGCAGAGTGCTAAAAGTAGGAGGCGCTTCATGGCAGAAGTTTAGAGGAATCAAATTAAAAGTTCGGAAACGTAAGAGAGCATGGAGCCAAGAGGTGACGATTGGGGCTTATGGGCGGGGGCACTGGAGACTGGTCAATACAGTGCTTTATTACTGTAAATAAAGGAATTATAACAAAATAATATTTTGCATTTTATTTGCGATATATACAGCAGACTTGGAGGGGGTAATGGAAAGAGAACAAGATGGGGGGTGCTAATAGGAAGACACTACAAGATATGGACTTTAGCATACGCTGAAGATATAGTCCTGGTGGCAAAAAGGGAAGGAGAGCTGCAGGAGATGGCTCACCGGCTAGGGAGATATATAGACAGGAAAGGACTAGAGTTAAATGTGGAAAAGACAAAAATTATGGTATTTAAAAAAGGGGGTGGAAAAAGAAGACATAAAAGGTGGAAATACAAGACAGAGGACATTGAGGAAGTAGAAGAATTCAAATATCTGGGCTACACTTTTAAAAAGAACAATGGAGAAGAGGCTCAGATAAGGGAGGTAGAAAAGAAGGCGGAGCTAGCAATGCGACGGGTATGGTGACTAAGGGAAAAGGTATTTGGGGGGGACATACAAAAGAGAATATGGATGTTTGATAGACTGATAGCCAGTATGATGTTGTATGGAGCAGAGGTTTGGGGGTGAAAGTAGCAAGAAAAGTTGGCAAGAATACAGGTGAGATATATTAAATGGGTACTATGGCTGGACAGGTGCACGCCAGGATAAATGGCTATGGAGGAGCTTAAAAGGGATAAGATACGAATTAAAACAGGGGAAAGAGCAGTAAAATACGAGCAGAAATTCCACAGAGCGGAAAGAAAAATTTTAAAGTAAATAAGAGAGGATAGCATAAAGAATGGGGAAAGGAGGAGGTACAAAAAAGAGAAAATAGTACTTTGAAAGGAATGGAATGGCGATCAAGGAGGCAGAGAGGAGAAGAGAAGAAGGTGGAAGAGGAGCTAAGGAGAAGGGATAAGGAGATACAACAGCAGGAGAGAATGGGAAAAATAGAAAAAAGTAACTACAATAAAAGATATAAAAGGTTATAAGAAAATACTGTGCCTCAGTACCTTATAGAAAAAGACATAAAACACATAAGAAGAATAGCAAGGTTTAGATTGGGAAATGAGGAAAAAGGAAACAGATACTGGGAAAAGAGTGAGGAAAGAAAGTGTAGAGTGTGCGGAGCGAAGGACGAAACACTGGAGCACATTAAGTTTGAGGGTAAGGAAAAAGTAGCTAGCGAAAGGAATTTTGGCCAGCTATTAAAGGGAGGCAGTGAAGGAAAGAGGTGAAAGGCGGAAATAGTAAGAAGGAAAGGAAAAACAGAAGAATAAATAAGTTGGTGGAGAATAATGTAAATTTAATTGTAAGTTGAAGTATATGAAATGTATTAAGAATGTAGATTGTAAAGCCGAAAGGCGAACAATAAACAATATTTCAGGATTATTTTCTATTTATCAAATAACTTTTATTTATTCACAAATATTAAATACACGTCGCTTTGCGACGGGGCGAAGCGCTAGTCTACCTATTATAATGTTCGTAATGTTCCAATTTAACATGGAAAACCCATAAGAACTCATAGATATTTATATATATAGAGCGTTATATATTTATTTATATATATATCCGGTAACAAAATCGTATATGGTATCTTCTAAACGGCGCCTACAAAGTTCTTCAAATTTTGGTATGATGTAAAGGACGAATTTCTAAGACTTTCTACGTCCCTGAATTTTCCCCTGAATTTCCGTGGAAAAACTTATACTGGAAAAACTGAAAAATTCGAAAAAATAATTTTGCTAATATCTGACGAACTAGAAAAGATAGAAAACTGAAATTTGGTATGTGTATTGAGATCATAATTGTGCACATTTTCCGATAGTTGGAAATTTGAAATTTAAGTTCAGTAGCGGCGCGAATTTCTGGGGGCAATGTTAGAATAGAGTTATGACGTTTAAACTTAATATGTAGGCTCGCTGTAGACAGTAATTAATGAAAAAAAATAAACAGCCCCAAATATCCAGTGGCGGCGGGAGTTGAGACAATAAAAGCCAGAAATATTGAAAAAGAAGTATTAAAACTTTGGGTATGTATTAAGACACTAATTGTGCATGTTTGCCAATAATTGGATTACCAAAATTTTAATTCAGTAGCGGCGTGATTTTTTGGGGGCAATGTCGCAACAGAGCTAGAACGTTAAAATTTGTAACGGGGGCCATATATAGAGTGTCATTAAAGACACACTATAGAAATTTGCAACTTTCCAGAGGCGGCGGGTGCTGGGGGCCAAGAACCAGATATTTGAAATATATGGAGATGAAAGGCTATAGTTTAGAATATATATTCTTAGATACAAATAAAATAGATCCTCGTGCTAAAATTTGACAAACTTGTTCAGTAGCGGAGGTTTGTGGGGGGTTCTAATGCTAAAATATAAATACAAAGCTGAAATTTAGTATGCAGATATAGATTGACATATTTATTACGAAAATATAAAAAAAAAATACATTTTCTTTAGTTCAACATTAGAGTGGGGGGGATAAACCGAGTATAAGAACAATATAAAGGTACAACGATGATATTTTGCATGTAGAATAATAAATAGAAGAACAATAGTTCTCTATAACTTAGATAGTCAAATTACATTCAATAGTAGAGTTGAATTGATTTTTGGTGCGTTTGTTGTGCTGTAAAATCAAACAGGAGTGAGAGGTATAGGGGGGAAATAGTTAAAAGCCCCAAATATCAAAAAATAGAAAAAGTGAAAAAATAGAAACTATGCATGTGCATATTTGCGAAAATAAATTTAACCTTAGTAGCGGCGTGAAATTAGGGAAGTGGGGGCCAAAAAGCTTTGCGAAAGAACTCAATTTTGAAATTTCGATCATTTATACAAGTAGGGGTAGATAAAGGTAGAGAGAGTTGTTACGAGCAAAATAGATTGCTGTGCCTAAAATTTGACAATTTTATATCAGGAGCGGGGATTAATGGGGAGCCTAATATTATAACGTAAATATAAATACGAAATATAGAGTGTAAGATTACAGTACAGTTTTAATCATGTAAATGAATTGCTGTAATATCGAATTGGTAGTGTCTGATTGGAGAAGAATGTGGCGCTGGGGTTCAGTTCTAAGTAACGGTGGTATTAGAAGTAGTGGCGATAGATTATAATGGCTCTGGGAGGTAACCGTATTGCAGAATATGTGCTTTGGTGCTGAGAGTGAGGGTGGCGGGGTATGGGGATTGAATCGAAAGTGCAATAACGGGAAGGAAAAAGCCTAGAGATGAGATTATTAGGAGCGAACTGCTAGGCTTTCTTAAAAACATAAATTAATTGATGTAATTAGTAGATTTACAATGAAATTAGTGAAAATTTTATCAAAGATTTATCTTATCGAATAATTAATAAAAAATAATGTACTTCTAAGGATGAAATTTAGTATGCAGGTTGCCAGTAAAGTATTAATTTTGAAAAATAATTGTTAAGAGAGTAGTACGCAGGGGGTGGAAGCGCAGGATTATTTAATGCTTGCGCTAAACGGGGGGGATAGGAAAGTGCCCTAATGAGCGATGATGTTCAGGTAGGCTGTAGTGTTGCAAGTGGGCGCATTGTGGCAAAGGTGCAGATGAATACAATTAAAAGTGCGAGAACGATACAGAGCATGGAGCCAAGAGGTGATTGATGTTTAGGGGCGGGGCAGTGGACATTGTTCAATACTGTGCTTCATTATGGTAAATGATAATTTTACGCAGCGGGGGCGTTGTGAAAGTACTCTAAGGACCGACGATGCTCAGGGAAGAAGCGATGCAGAGTGCTAAAAGTAGGAGGCGGTTCATGCCAGAAGTTTAGAGGAATCAAATTAAAAGTTCGGAGACGTAAGAGAGCATTTAGCCAAGAGGTGACGATTGGGGCTTATGGGCGGGGGCACTGGAGACTGGTCAATACAGTGCTTTATTACTGTAAATAAAGGAATTATAACAAAATAATATTTTGCATTTTATTTGCGATATATACAGCAGACTTGGAGGGGGTAATGGAAAGAGGACTAGATGGGGGGGGTGCTAATAGGAAGACACTACAAGATATGGAGTTTAGCATACGCTGACGATATAGTTCCGTTGGCAAAAAGGGAAGGAGAGCTGCAGGAGATGGCTCACCGGCTAGGGAGATATATAGACAGGAAAGGACTAGAGTTAAATGTGAAAAAGACAAAAATCATAGTATTTAAAAAAGGGGGTGGAAAAAGAAGACATAAAAGGTGGAAATACAAGACAGAGGACATTGAGGAAGTAGAAGAATTCAAATATCTGGGCTACACTTTTAAAAAGAACAATGGAGAAGAGGCTCAGATAAGGGAGGTAGCAAAGAAGGCGGAGCTAGCAATGCGACGGGTATGGGGACTAAGGAAAAAGGTATTTGTGGGGGGACATACAAAAGAGAATATGGATGTTTGATAGACTGATAGCCATTATGATGTTGTATGGAGCAGAGGTTTGGGGGTGGAAGGAGCAAGAAAAGTTGGCAAGAATACAGGTGAGATATATTAAATGGGTACTATGGCTGGACAGGTGCACTCCAGGATAAATGGCTATGGAGGAGCTAAAAAGGGATAAGATACGAATTAAAACAGGGGAAAGAGCAGTAAAATACGAGGAGAAATTGAACAGAGCGGAAAGCAAAATTTTAAAGAAAATAAGAGAGGATAGCATAAAGAATGGGGGGGGGGGAGGTACAAAAAAGAGAAAATAGTACTTTGAAAGGAATGGAATGGCGATCGAGGAGGCGGGAGAAGTGTGGAAGAGGAGCTAAGGAGAAGGGATAAGGAGATACAACTGCAAGAGAGAATGGGAAAAATAGAAAAAAGTAACTACAATAGAAGATATAAAAGGTTATAAGAAAATACTGTGCCTCAGTACCTTATAGAGAAAGACATAAAACACATAAGAAGAACAGCAAGGTTTAGATTGGGAAATGAGGAAAAAGGAAACAGATACTAGGAAAAGAGTGAGGAAAGAAAGTGTAGAGTGTGCGGAGCGGAGGACGAAACACTGGAGCACATTAAGTTTGAGTGTAAGGAAAAAGTAGCTAGCGAAAGGAATATTGGCCAGCTATTAACGGGAGGCAGTGAAGGAAAGAGGTGGATGGCGGAAATAGTAAGAAGGAAAGAAAAAACAGAAGACTAAATAAGTTGGTGGAGAATAATGTAAATTTAATTGTAAGTTGAAGTATATGAAATGTATTAAGAATGTAGATTGTAAAGCCGAAAGGCGAACAATAAACAATATTTCAGGATTATTTTCCATTTATCAAATAACTTTTATTTATTCACAAATTTTAAATACACGTCGCTTTGCGACGGGGCGAAGCGCTAGTCTACTATTATAATGTTCCAACTGTATGTTTATAATCTTATGATCTTATATTCTTATATGTTTGGTACTGAATTTTGTATGGCAGCGCGAAAACGGCTCCATCAATGTTTTTCAAAATTTCCTATTTCGTAGGGAAAAAAATTCTAAGACTGTTGGCGTCCCCGGATTTTTCCCTGAATTTCCTGGAAACCCGTAATTTTCGAAAAACTGGAAAAAAGTGAGCCCTTTTTTGCTGTATTACTTTTAATTCGTAAAAGATAGAAAGTTGAAATTTTGCATGTGTATTGAGGTATTCAATGCTGACATATCTAAAAAATTAGAAATTCAAATATTGAAAAAGGGGGAGTTGAAGAAATTCAGGGGCCCGGTAGGAAACTTTGGAGAAAGTTCATATTCTAGATTCTAGAATAATTAAGTATATTATTAATAAAAAAAAATTCAAAATTTCAAAATTTTATTTGGGGCACGGGGGCAGTATTTGCCGAGAGTAAAAATTGTGCTAGAAATTTTGTATATATGCTAACCTTGGTAACTTATTGACGAATCGAAAAAAAAAATCCCAAATTTTGAAAAAAAGTTGGTCAAATAACGCATAAATTGAAAATATTTTTTATTTTGATAAAAAAAATATATTTTTTTAGTCAATTTATATGTGTGGCGAGTTTATTTACTATTTCAATTTAAAAATGGAATTAAATTTTGACATGAAATTCAACCCACACACAAAAAACAGACGTCGCTTGCGACGGGGGTAAAAGCTAGTACTATATAAATATTAGTACAATAAGCAAATATAGAATAATATAGTTTTATTTTATTTAATAACAAATAACATAATCAGTTCGTGTATAGAGGACTCATTTTCAATTTCGTTCTTGTTGTTGTTGACTTTCGCTCGCTTTCAATGATTGCAACGTTATGAATTTCAACTATTACTTTAATATTAACAGGTCATATATTACTGCATCCTTTCTCCCCATAACATAATTTTTAGTCTATTGGAATGGCTTTCTGAACCAGGACTTAATTTCTATAAAACTAGTTACAACTATACTAAAAACAATATGTTTATATTGGACTAGTAAAATAAGGATTAAACCTCGCAACGATAGGTAATAAGCTAAAAATTTGTTATTTTGATATTTTTAGTCCTCTGAAATATTTCATAACATAGTAGGTCAAAGATATATATAATAAAAGAAATTATTTGAATTATTAATTGAAACCATAATCTAAAGCAACAGATGCATATGCTTGTATTCTACAGTAACAGACAGCAGATTCTACTTTCATAATACACGTGGAGGATATTTAAACAGCAAGTTTAAGCAGCAAAACTGAGAAGACAAGACCCGTAGGTTTCTTTCCAGTGTATCATCCAGACGTTACAGTAGATAAGCGTTTCTATCCAGGATAATCCAGAGAAAGCAGATAGAATTTATACAGTTTTGCAGTTCCAGTGAAAATAATGATTAATCATCGAACAGCAAGGATGAGTAGCATAACCTGGAAGACGTACGTTTCTTTTCCAAGGCAACAACTGAGAAATCTCACTTTAATTTAACAAAACCATTGAAATATAAATATGCAACTTAGCATATTCCAAAGCATAATAAAGATTATTAATTCGTATTAATATTGTTTTTCAGTAAAAAAAGGGCATATTTTGATTTAGTAATCTTGCATTTCATTGAATTGTTATCAATCGTGGCTTGTATGTTGTAAATTTTTACGCGATCTATTCCCTAAAAAGCTATCTGTCAATCTATGATAAACTCATATGTCTGATCGGAAAAAAGAACGTTCCCTGTAATAAAAGAATAGACTGACCAACCTGTCACCTAAATTTGCGTGCTGATATATTATTATTATTTATTTTAATGTTTGCCATTTGGCACTACATTCTTGTGCCTTAACTCATTTATTTACATATCATTGTGCTTAGTTCAATTTTGATCCTTATTTTATCTAAACATTCTCACTCCTTCCAAAAAAAAAAAAAAGAAAATATCATTATAAAAATAAAAACAAACTGCTACTGCTTAGCACCTCCTGCTACTCTCTCTCCTGTTTCTACTCTGCCATTCCTTCTCTATCTATGCCATCCACCTCTTTTCTCTTCACTGCCACCCTTTAATAACTGCCCAATATTCTTTTCGCTTTTTATTTCTTTCTCACATGAAAATTTGCTCCAATGTTTCTATCTCCGTTCCGCACATCCTGTACATCCTTTCCTCGCTATTTGCCTATTATATGCTACTTTTCACCTCGTTTCCCAATCTGAATCTGGCAATCCTTCTCAGGTTTTCGTGTCTTTTTCTCGTAAGTATTCTGGTATATCTCTCTCCCAAATCCTTGCTCCTTCCACCCCCATATCTCTGTTCCGTACATCGTCATACTCGTTATTAGTCTATTAAACATCCATAGCCTCTTTTGCATATCCGCACTAAACACATTTTCTTATAATCTTCACACCCTTCCTATTGCTAAATACACCTTCTTCGCTACCTCCCTTATCTGTATGGATATGTAATGAATGTACTCCCTAGATACCTAAATTCTAAATACCTCCTCTACTTCCTCAATGTCATCTGTTTTAAATTTACACTTTCTCTTTATCCTTTTTCGTCCCTCTTTTTAGAACACCATGATTTTTCCGTGATTAGCTCTAGCCCTTATCATCTCTTACACTTCTCCATCCCCTTTTGCCAAAATGCCTATGCCGTCTGCATAAGCTAAGGTCCATATTTTTCTGTTTTTTCCGATTACCACCCCTCCATCTTGACCCCTTTCTATTACTTCACAGCCTACATATCTTATATGTAAATTGAAAATAACACGGGGCTCAAAGGGCAACCTTGCCTCACACCCTTATCAGTGCAAAACTCTTCTGACTCGTCACCCTCAACTCTTACTCTTATTTTTGTCTCTCTATAAATTTGTTCAATTCGTTCAATTAAATTCTCATCAAGTTTTTTCCTTCTCATTAACTGCCACAGGTTCTCCCTGTCCACCATATCAAATGCTGCTCTAAGATCAACGAACATAGCATATATCTTCCCGCCTTTTGCTGTTAGCTCTTTTTCCACTACATAATTTAACGCAAAGATGTTATCCGGCGTACCCTGCTTGAATTTCTGGTATAGATCCTTTTTGTTTTCCTTCTTCTTCTAGCCTTTTTCGCACTATCCCTGCATGAATCCTGTATCTCGTGTTCATAAGTGTAATTCCTCTATAATTCTTGGCTTCGTGTCTGTATCCCTTTTTGTATATTGGAATTATTATCCCTTCTCTTCAGCTTTCTGGTAAGTCTCCTCTTTTTTATATCTTATTCACCCCTTTCAGTAATCCTTCCTCATTTGTGAAATGTGGGAAATGATTCCCGCCCTACTTTGGTTCTTTAACCCATCTCTACCTGGTGCTTTCTTTTCGTTGAGTTATTGTATCTGTGTTCTCAGTTCATTTAATTCTATTTCATTTTCTTTCTCTTTCTTTTTATTCCCCTTCTTTAGCACTCCCATGAAGTGTTTAACCCACTCTTCCATTTTTATCTCCTTTCTTGGCTCTTTCTTTTGAGTATTCTCCCTATTTATGTATTCCCATTTCTGCCTTTCTGTTTTTATCTCTCTTATCTCGTTTAATAACGTCTTGCGTGTTAATAACTAACTATGTTAATTCCCAGTAAACAATTTGGTGAAGTGCCCTATTTGGTGAAGTTCGAGTCACTCGTACAATTCTATTCTAACGCTTTACAAGTTCTCTACCTGTCACAGATTTTGTGTTAGTTATTCTTTCTAGTATTCTTTCTTTTTCCAACATCATTCATTAAGTATTTCTGTTTCTCTTCCACATGGATATATTTTTTTTAAGTTCACTTTCATCTCATTTATTCCAAAGTGAGAGAGAAACGAGATGCGTTAGACAAGTAAAATATATTTTTCACCGTTACACTTACTTGTATAATATTTCGTTCAGTACAGATGTTTAAAGTATATGCTATCTTTTTTCAACAAATATTTCTTTAATGGTAATAGACAGACGCTATCTCCCTCAATCCCCGAATATAATGTATATAAACGAAGATAGTACCTAGCGATGGTAAGACAGAGGTTTTAAACCTAACGCAGACCTGCCGATCGTGGATTTTTGAATCACCAAAACAATGTAAAAAACTAATATAACGAGTATTGTTGAAGATGAATAATATTCATTAAAAAAATCACGATCCGTACTAAAGATTACATCTATTTATTTCTTCATTTAAATATATATATTTTGCAGACTCTAAAAAGTAGAATTCCATTAAGTTTTATACCCCTGCTAGTGTCAAGTTTATAACTCCGGTCATAAATCATAAACCGACTCCGCTTTTAATTCAGCAGTGAACCGTCGTTGCAATGTCTATAGCTCATAAAAAGGGCCTTTCCTATGAACGACTGAATAGAAAACGAACACGTTCCAGACAAAAAACTCATGATATGTAATAGAAATTAAGTAGAATTTACTCCAAAATGTTTACTGGGTTAGATATCATAAACAAAGTCCATAAATTCCTGAAATGTTTGGAGAAGTCAAAAAATCATTTATTACTCATTTGTCTAAAACGTCAAACATAACTGTTAATAACTTTAACTCTAAATTACGTTATGGTAACTCTAAGGCCCACCGCAAACGAGGCGGCTGGTTGCAAACCTTAGCCCCGAATCTGCACGAACCTAAGAGAATGGAACTGTGTTGTTAGTGAGAACACGAACGTGTAACCCAAGTGAGAGAAAACACACGGCTTCACACTCCTTTTAAAATAACACCATTCTCGTTCTTTGTTAAAAAGAAATGCGGAATCAGCAATATTTTGGGGCCGATCATATTGAATCTCGCTTACACTACCATATTTTTATAGGTTCGTTTCAAATTACAGATATTCTTAATTACTTTAGTTTATTTCTTAAATACAATAGAGCCTCAATTCTATAGTCGTAAAAGTAAAATGAAAATATAAAACTGCTTATGCTAAGGTTCTTAAGTCCAACTAAAACTAAACAGTATTATCTTAAATCTAATTAAAACCACGCGACAATGGGTCGCCTGTACTAGTCAATTCATTCAAGTTTTGACAACACATTAAAGATTAGTAATATACAGTTAAATAAAAAGAAATTATTAAATTGCATTTACAAACTGCTATGCAACCGGATAAAATTTGAAGTTTTACAAGGTCCAAGATCCAGCGGTTACAGAATCAATAAAGTATAAATATGAAACATAACATATTTTTGGGAAAAAATAAAGATCATTAAGTATCTTAGTATAAGTACAGGTTAAGCAAAATAATGACTAGTATCATATCATCATTCTTTAGATTGACGAAATTATTGAAATATCAATATGCAACTTACCATATTCTAGCATAATAAAGATTACTAATTATGTAATTAATGTAAATTAGTCAAACAAAAGAAGGACTACATTAATTTTGTAATTCTTCAATTTAACAACATCAATAAAGTATAAACATGCATCTTACCATACTGTTAAAACAATAACGATCATTTTGTATCTTAATCTTAGTGAAGTATAAATATTGAATTTAAGATGAAAAATACAGATCATAGTATCTTACAAACCGTAATAAGTGTAACAAAAAAATTACTCAATGAAATATAAATATGCAACTTAGCATATTCTAGAGCATAACTAATTATTTTATAAATTTTAATTTGTCAAACACAACAAAATTGATTTCATAATTTCTAAATTTGACAGAATCGTTAAAATATAAATATAGAACTTAGTTTATTGTGGGTAATAATAACATATTAGCATAAGCAAGAAAATGTTTAGTCATTCCTTAATATCAGTTAACTATGAACATGCATCCGTAGCAAGTTATACGTTTTAGTAAAAACAGATAGAAATGTTTTAAATATACATCCGAATTTATTATTCACCTATATCGAATTTATATAAACCAAATTATCAATTTATCTTACTAGTACCATACTGCTTCAGATGAAATATAAGTTACCTGCAACAAAGAAGCCATAATATTATTCTATTAGCAAAGCAAAAACAATTGGAAAGCAAAGTAAAAGTGGAAACTCAACTTTCAATTTTCAAATTTTAACTTTCTTCCTTTTATGAATTCAAAGTTATAGAGCAAAAAATAAAAGATTTTGTTTTAGCTTTTCTAAATTTACGGGTTCCCAGGAAATTCAGGGAAAAATCCGAGGACGCCAATAGTCTTGTAACCCTAGCGCTGTCACTAACGTAACCGGCGCTCGGCTATTGTCAATTAATTAGTTGGAAAGAGATCTATATTGTAATTTTAGCACTTAAAACAATCAGATTTCCAACGGATAGCGGGTTTGATAAACGTGATGTGATGTTATAGTATAACTGTCGCGAATTAATATTATTGGTATAATTAGCGCAATATTGTATAAAAACGTGTTCTGAAGCCGCGCGACGCTCAGGAGTTCGGTACCTGAGAATCGACAAGCTTCCAGATGCAGATCGGTTGAAGAACAAAATCAGACTCTCTCTAAAATCTAAATTAACAACATATTTCGTTCTTCATTAGTCTGAGCACGTCAGCAAGAGACGCTAGGAGCTCATGTGTGCTCAAGTGCTCAAGAATTCCATATGTTGATTCTCAGAATGTATTGGATGCAATTAGGGTGCAATATGTCTCTCACTCTGTCTTATGAAATTAATAGTGCCATCTCATTAACGCATGTGTTTCTTAAGAGTAGGACGAGTTCATTATGCAAGTTGTTAGGGGTGTCCAAAGTCTTTGAATTTTTTTTCTCTACGAAAAGTAAAAAGTTTAAAGTAAATGCGCGGAGCCGTTTTCCTCTTCGATTGGAATTTGGCCCACTAGCCAAATCTAGTGTCGTGAATATTTTGTTTCTTGCCAGTTGATCCAATTGCTCAGATATCCGTGACACAGCAAATTTGTCTTTTACAGTGATCTTATTCAGCATTCTGTTGTTACCGCATAGCCTTTCAACACTTGTCCTTTTATGTACCAACAATACTGGACTCGCGTAGGATGACTTTACCTCCAAATTATTCCTGTTTCTAATAATTCAGTCATCAGGGTCTGCATCATCTCCCGCTTAGCATACGGTAGCCTAGCTACTGCTTTGTCAGCTTTATGCTATATTCTGTCATTGTAGTAAGTAGTACCTAATTTATCCATTTTTTATGCAAAGCAAATGCGATACTCGTTACTCAAGTCGTGCAATTCTTCTTTTTCTTGGGTTCACTTTGCTGCCACATTGAATGTCTCCTCCTTAAATTGGTGCAATTTTCTGTACCCGCATAACTCTATCTGGCACATCGACTTTCCTGCATCACTCTTGTCTCCTGTAGATCATCTGATACTATCAGTACTTCGATTTCTTGTGACACATCGTCTATGCTGATCTTCATATTTAACTGTACAACTACTTTACATTGTCCAGACCCAAGCCCTTGTAATCTCGCTATGTGTGGATCGTAGTCTAATTCCCATTCGGTTATATGAGTTTTTGTAATTGTAGTACAGTCACTTCCCAGATCGATGAATGCTTGACCTTCCCGTCCATATAATGTGATTATCTTGTAGTATTCATCCAGTTGCATCCTGTCAAGTTATGTTGTCTTCGCTGGTGTTGTCATAATTTTCTTCATCTGGCGATCCACCTTTTGATCTCTATTTTTGCAGTCTTTCGCTAGATGTCAAATTTGTTGACATCTATAATTTTTTTTGCCTTCTTTAATTAACGTACACTTATTTGCCATGTGACCCATCTGATTGCAATTGTAACATTTTATCTGTGTTTTCACATGTTTTCTAGCTTTTAGGTTCAGTATTATTTAGCGGTTTTCGTTTGTCATCTCTTTGCGTACTCTTGTCCATCAACATATCTTCTACTTTTTTCATTCTTCTTAATAATTCTAAAGGTTCCGTGTAGTTGGTCATCATCTGCGCTGTAGTCATCTGCTTGTTCTGTAACCCAAAAATAATGTATTTTATCAACATTTGGTTACCTATATTACCTCCCGATGCTATTGCACTCATTTCGTAGAAATATTCTTCCATCGTTACTCGGGGACTTTTCTTTCGTCTGGATAATTCTTTGAATAGGTCGGATTCATCTGCGGTCGTTGGAAAACCTCGGATTAATTCCTCTTCAAATGTGGACCAATTTTCAATTTTTCCTATTATTAATTCATACCATGAATTCTAGCTAGCCGCAGAGTAGATACCAGTGTCCTATTCATTTAGGTTTGTCTCTCCAATTCTTCTTGGATTATTGACGTCTTTTGTTCCTGCAACTGTAGCTTTAATGCAAAAATTTCTCTTTGCATTTCAGCCACATTGTCTAGTGGTGTACTAGCGATATTTCTCCACATACCCACCGGTTGTTGCATACTTTCTATGTAGTTTCCTTCAAATTCTGACATTTTACACGTGAATATTTATTTCGAAATTTTTACTAATAACTCAATTCATTCCATTCAAATAATCTCGCACAACCTAGACACAATCAGAAATTATTATTACTTTATTTTTAATGGTACTGTCCTTAAAGTTATTATTTTTTCACATTCCAGAAGAAAATTTAACTTTCATCAATAATCATTCAAATTAATAAATAATTTACTCCGATTTGATTTATTAATCCACTATCCAAAACTTTAAGATATTTTTCAAAATTATTATTTACTCCGATTCCTAATAGTTTTGTCCACTCAATTATTTGTTAACTCATCTAGGTAACATCTAATTTTCTTCTTTTCAAATTATTCTAAAAACCCGTTTGATTTATAAAATAAGTTCTATGCCACAACTTATTAATATTATTTTTATAGGGCACACCCGTCAGATAATAACATTCTTTTTAATAAGCCGTCTGGTTTAAAATTAATTTTATTTTACACTAACTGCGTTACACTCTAGTCTATATTCACTTCACAAGTTTTACTAATGGTTTGTTTTATTTAGTCACTTTCTAAATCTTGGTTATCCAACACTTCTGATATGTAGTCTGTTAAACCCCTTAACCGAAATTATATTAATCTGATGTTAGTTGTCAGGATGTAGGCGTTTAATAATGAGAATGTAAGATAACTAACAATCAACAAAAGAATAATTCACATATATTATTATGTAACAGTAACTTTAATAAAAACAAAAGTAAAACGTACACTTAGTAAATAATTTTACTATAGACTATTGAGTATTTCATAATAGTTAATAAAAGTTCTTTTATAAAACATTAATTACAATAACTATTTTATAAACAACCCTGTCTAATTAACCCTGCGGGTGTACACTGGGTCTTTTAAGAAACAGTTGAAATTTCAAACTCCCAAAGCATCCATGTCTTCCGAGAAATTGTTCCTTTCTTGTCTTCCTTGGGACCTCAAACTCGTGACTTAGCATTTAGGTCACCCGCTACTAGCACCTGCTTCCTCTGTGTTTTTAGGTCTTTCTCCCAGTATCTGAAGATAGGACTCAAATTCTTGTTCACTTATATTCGGTGATGCATAACAAGAGTAAACAACACGGTCCTCAAGTTCCACCCATACGAATCCTTTCTGTTCTGTGTCACATTTTAGTATACTAACTTCTTTGCTGAATACCCTAATTGCTGCGTCCATATTCAGATCGTTAAGCCAGGGCCCTTTACTAGCCAGTTTCTTGTTTGGTTCAGCCACATTGGCGACGTCTATGTGTTTTTCCCGACAAGTGCTTTGTAGTAAGTCGAATTTTTTCTTGGACCGCAGCTTTTAGTGATTCTCCATTTCCTCTTTTGCCGCCAGGAACACTCAGCTTCACATACCCCTCAGCTGTTTTTTCTATGCTCTTAATTTGCACGTCTAACTCTTCTATGTTGATGTTCTTTTTCATATGTCTTACTATATCTACATATGAATTTCCAACTTCTCGTGGTTTAACCACTAGTGTTTCTCTAGTTGTCCTCCCGTTTGTCCTTCCTATTTTTTTGCCATACCTGTGGTTTCCCTTCCTATACTATTTCTCCTTCCCATCCTCTACCATCCATCGAGCATATAAATATGAGTTCTTTTCTTCCCTTCTTTTCAGAGATGGTTTTACTTTCTCTAATAACGCTGTCACATCCTTTATGTTTTCAGTGTTCACTTTTATCCCATTCAGTCCTGCGAGATATGTGTAACTGCTACCAGCTTCTTTTTCTCCATTATCCTGGATTATAATGTTTTTATTTTTCATGCATATTAGTTTTCCGGGTTGTATCAGTTTTCTTCTGATAATATCCTCTATCTGCGGTATTCTTTCGTTTAGTCGTCTTACAAGAAGATTATCCTCGCTCACCTCTTGGTCCATCATCAATATCATATCCTTGTCCTTTGATGCCTGCATAACTCCACCTCTTACCATATAAGTTCAACTAAATGCTTCCTTAGGCCAACTTGCGTGGACCAGATCTAAAGCCTCTGCCAAGTTTATGTCTCCTGTCCTTTCCTGCTTGAATTTCGCTATTTTGTCTTCTATTTGTAGCTCATTCTTGTTTTCCTCAGGAGTAGTAGTTTGAATCTTTTTAGAGTTATTTCTTTTATTGTCTCGGTGTCAGTTTGAGTCTCCATTTCTGCAGTGTCTCGTCTTATAGATAATTTTCCAAGTGCCTTTTGTATCCCTTCTGCTTTTAGTTTTCCGACATGATGGTTTAGTCTGGCTGAGATGTCTCTTATTTCCCTCTTTGTATTAAAGTTTTCTTTAACAATTTTCTCCAGTTTCGCCGTTTCTCTAACAATCATTATATATATACATATATATATATATATATATATATATATATATATATATATATATATATATATATATATATATATACCCTTGCCTTGGACATATTTGACTTACGGGAATATATATATATATATATATATAGAGGGGATATATATATATATATAGATACGGGAATATATATATATATATATTCCCGTAAGTCAAATATGTCCAAGGCAAGGGTTTTCTACTGCGTAATCCGCTGATACATAAGAAACCAGAGCATCGCGTCGCGAGTCAGTCCATGAGCAAAAGTTTAGTCCGCAATAGAAGGTGAGTCCGCGGGAATAAGTCAGTAACAGCAGTCCGCAAAGAGGCAGTCCGCGAGAATCAGTCAGACTCCAATAGTGCAATGAAATAATAAACATTAACTGTAAATAGTTGTAATTGGTTTTGTGAATAAATAAAGTCTGTAAATATTGTAAATTCTTCTTATTATTTTTAATTGTGGCTATTCATCATTTTATAAGTTACAACGCAACTAAATAGTGAAACAATTACTTCGCTCGGTAATTATGCGAACCCAAAGTCGCGATAGTTGGTATCGTCTAAGTGAAGGCGGTGGTTCTCCACTTATGGCATATATAGGCTCTTTACAGGAAACGTTCTAAATGCACCAGTGACTATTCTTAAACCTGCATTATAAAAGCTGTCAATGAGTTTGAGAATGTTTTTATTTGCAGTTTGATATATAATTCCATCGTAATCTATTTTAGAGCGGATCAGACTTTGAAAAATATGCATTACTGTTTTCTGGTCACTACCCCAATTATTGCATGATATAACAACTTTCATAATGTTTATGACAGTGCTACATTTTGTCTTTAAATTTTTTATATGATTAACCCAGGATAATTTTTCATCAAAAATCATACCCAAAAATTTGGCGTGTATATGCAAGGTCTTCATTGTATATTGTCAGTCCTGGAGGAGAAATAAGCTTTGGTGATTTCTTAAAAAGGATGGATTTAGTTTTGATGGTAGAAAATGTATATCCTGTTTTATTAGACCGCAGTTTAGAGCTGATTGAAATTTTCTTTGAGCTATTTCTATATCCTTGTTGCTGCAGTAAATAACTAAGTCGTCAGCATAGATGCCTGCTTTCACGAGGTTTTTAATGTTATTGACTATATTGTTTATTGAGATTAGAAATAATGTTACACTAAGAACTAAACCTTGAGGAATACCATTTTCTTGTATGAATTCTTGTGATTTATTGTTTTTTAAATTCACACTGAATTTTCTTTTTTTCATTAAATTTTTAATGAAGTAGGCTAGATGACCCTTTATGTTCCATATTTCTAGTGCTTTTAATATGTTGTTTCTCCATGTTCGATCATAAGCTTTATCAATGTCTAAGAAAATTGCTATAGTTTTCTGGTTATTGGCAAAGCTATTGAGTATTTCTGTTTCCAAATTAACTATTTGATCTATTGTAGAATGACGCTTACGAAAGCCACTTTGTCTAGGTTCTAACAGATTTTGTGTTTCTAGGGTATAAATGAGTTTCATTAATGATTTTTTCTAGTAATTTGCACAAGGTGTTCGTTAAAGATATAGGTCTGTAGCTATTGATATCAGTTACATCTTTTTCGGGTTTTAGAATTGGTAATATAATAGCTTTTTGCCATTCTGATGGAAATAAGTCGTTTAACCAGATAGGATTAAAGAATTTTAGGATAGTTTTTTTGGTTTCATCAGGTAGATTTTTTATGAAGTAGTTATGAATGTTGTCTGGACCTGGACTAGATAGTTTACAATTATGTAGCGCTGATTTTAGTTCATCTAAAGTAATTGGAGTATTATATGTTTCAGTATTGTCAGATGATAAGTTTATTTCTGTATATGTTTTTCCTGTCATTCTCACCTATCAATATCCGGGAATCAACTCAAAAGAATTCAAAACATTTTTAAATATAAAATATATACCAATTATTTTCACTGCAGTAAATGCCCCGTTTCCCAACGAAAAATGGGGATATGATATATGTAGAGAATGTAGGTTAGTCCTTTTAAAATTATTGAAAAGATATATATATATATATATATATATATATATATATATATATATATATATATATATTTTATATATTCCATATATAAGGAAGGAAGGAAGATGTAAAGAAGAATATAAGGAGGAGGAAGATGTAAAGAAATTATATTTCTTTAGTTGGTAACACTGACCAGAGATATTACAATTGCATTCTGGTCAGGTGAGCTAACGGTATGTATTAGTTATATCTACTTTCATTGTAGTGTGTGTAGTGCCACAAGTAACGTTGTAAGAAACAACGGCCAACATAGTTGATATTTGGAGCTGACAGAACTCATTGTGCACAGTGTTAAATTATTATAAAATTAGATAAAAAGGAATTGACAATTTAAATAATGAACTTTAAATGTCATTTCTTTGATTTTAGGTAAGATTGTATGAATTTAGTTAAGCGTATTATAATGTGTATGTGAATTTCTAAAATAAAATTCTTTGATTTCTTTTAGAAAATTCTTTTAGAAGTCACATTATGTGTTTGATTAAAAATTTACAATTCCTAATAAAATGTCTTATTCATATACTTATTAAATCTCTTTTGCAAAATTTTTGCGTATTTTTTGTTGTAATCAAAAATTAAAAGTGTTGGGGCTTCGACTATGTTTGCATAGGAGTACGATATTTCTAGCTACGCTACTGAATCTCTGTAACACAACATTCTGCGCAGGGGTACAACAAAGGGTGGTAACATCGGTATATGAGTAGACATCGCTGCCTGTCGTTGAAGGTTGGATCGATAATAGAAAAAGTGAACTGTATTTCATTCAACCATACTCGTATGCGTTATACCATATTCTCTATGTTTTTCATTCAATGTTGTATGTGAATCGGTATAGTGAGGTGTTGTTGCATTAAATGAAATTGCAATATATAATTTAAAAGTAAGTTTTATTATAAATACTAGAACATTATGAAAACAGTAAAAAATTATGTTTTAACGTATGGGCGGGCACACTACATGAACTAACTGTCTGTCAATACAGCATAAACAGGTGATTTATAATATTAATATAACATTTTTATTAGTATTTATTTAACCAGCTCATAGACTTTGTTTGTTCCTGTGATCAAAACTTAAATCAACAATTAATTTTTAAATTGTTTCCTGATTAGAAATCGAACTTAAATTTTGAATATTTTTTGTTGATGACAATTTAACACACATTACATTTACATACATTTACGTACATTTTTTTTAAAATAAATTAAATTTAATGTATTTAACGTCAACATATTTCCGATGCTAAGTCCTATCACTCTTACTATAATGACAGTTTTTATAGTGTCGTAGCCTTTTACATGTGAACAATACCGCTTAATAAGTTTACAATTATGTATATACACACATAATAAATTTAAATTATAACAACCAAACCCAGAAATCATACTCTGGCTGTGTCAAGCATTAATGCTTTCGCCCGCTGTGTTGTCTTAACGTGGTATTTATTATTTTATAATTTATTATCTAAACTTATAGCCCGGTCAAGATAGACATTTGAAATAACAAAAATTCCCGGAGAGCCAAATATTGGTGGAGAGCTGGGGCTTATCATTACAAATAAAGTTTTAAAAATCCCCATCGATTCTATGTGTGCTTCAAAAGTTATTCGGGGTCAATCGGTGGCGTGGAAATGTATGCATATCATGTATCTGAGAATCGCGACTCTTAGAATCGCGATATCTCAGGAATGGTAACTCTTAGGAAAAAAATCATAAGAACCATTTTTGTAGAGAATTTTAATATCTATAACTTTGGTTTGAAGTTTTTTTTTGATAAAACTTACCGTTTTCGAGAAAAATAAAAAAAAACCTCAAATTTTGACCTTTGATCCCGAATAACTTTTAAAGCACACATAGAATCGATGGGGATTTTTAAAACTTTATTTGTAATGATAAACTCTCCGTCAATTTTTGTTATTTGACCACTATTTTTATTAACATAATAAACATTATTTTATAATTTTTTTTTGTAACATTTGTTAAATTATTTAATATTGCTGTGTATTAGGGTTCGCTAATCGAACCTGCCCTACAATTTCATTGTTATCAATGTCAAAGGGTACTGTAAAGTAATAAAGTAACTTAGAGAAAAACCCATTCTTCGTAAACGTTTTCGTTTTGAGTAAAGTAAAAAAATAATACTACAGTAGTTATAATTTCATAAATAGTTCGAATTTAAAAAAAATCTTTTGGAGACATATTCTTATATTATTATTATTTTAATTTCATGTTTTTGCCATGAGGCGCTACATTATTCCGCCTTAAAACATTAAATTACATATCACTGTGTTTAAATACATTTTGTGATCCTAATTCCTTCTACCCATTCTCACTCTTTCCAAAAGACAAAATAAAAATAAAAACAAAAGAGATAAATTCAATACCCTACTGCTTCTCTCTTCCTGCTACTTTCCCTTCTGTTTCTACTTTGCCATTCCTTCTCTTTCTTTGCTCCTTCACCTTATCCCCAGTCACCGCTTCCCTTCACTGCCTAATTTTAATACCCCTGCACAATTTTCTTTTCACTTTTTACTCTTTTCTCACATGAATACTTAATTTTTTTTTTTATATATACTTTCTCGGGCTTCCTAGGCACGTAGCCTTTTATCGCCCCTAATATTGTTCTGCTTCTTCTTATACGTTATATCGAGACAACAAAAATGATCTATTCATGGCTACTGCAGTTATAAATTTCGGTTTCGCAATCAAAAAGGGGGTGTTAACAGGAAGCGTCTGCGAAGTCTGTAGCACCGCCCCTTGGAGTCCATTTCTTGCCATTGATGTATTTTTACATTGCCACAGAATGTGGTCAGGGTCTGCCTCCTCTTCACCACATTCGCATATAGAGTTTGGAATGATTTTGTTTCTTGCTAAATGTTTCGGAGCTCCAGTATGAATGAATACTTAATGTGCTAAAGCGTTTCCGTCTCTCTCCAAAACACCTTGCACATCCTTTGTATCTGTATCTGCTGCCTTTCTCTTGGTTTGCTAATCTAAATCTTCCGATTCTTCTTATGTTCCTTGTCTCTATTTCTCGTATGTATTGCGGTATCTCTCTCTCCCAAATCCTCTTGTATCTTTCATTATATTTGCAATTATAAAAACTTGTACCTTCTTCTCTTTTTCTCCCTGCCTCTTTTGTCGTTATTGCGTTCCTTTCAAAGTACTCCATTCTCCTTTTCATTCCTCCTCTTCCACCCTCTTTTCTACTCTCCTCTCTTATTTTCCTTACGATCTTGCCTTCAGCATTTTTGATATTCCCCTCGAATCTAATTGCTCTCCTTCCTCCTTCGATTCTTATTTTGTCACTTTTCACCTTCTCAATTACCATATATCCTGGCGTGCACCTGTCCAGCCCTAATACCCATTGGACATATCATTCCTGGATTTTTCCCAATTTCCTTTGTTCTTTATTCGACCTTTTTGACTTTATTTTGTCCATTCCTATATCTCTGCTTTGTCTATCAAACATCCATAGCCTTTTTTGTATATCTGCACCAAACACCATCCTCATCGCTAAATCCGCCACCTTTGCTACCATTCTTATATGCGCTCTTCTTCGTTGTTTCTTTTAAACGTGTATCCCAGATTTCTAAGTTAGTCTACGTCCTCAATGTCATCTACTTTAAATTTCCTCGTTCTCTATATCCTTTTTCCTCCCCTTTTTTGAAACACTATAATTTTTGTTTTTTCCGTATTTAGCTTCAGCTCTTTCCTGTTTAGGTATCTCCTTCATTTCTCATTCTCTTTTCGCTAATATTCAGTGTCGTCTGCGTAAGCTAAGGTACACACTTTCCTGTTTTTTTTCAATCATCACTCCTCCGTTTCCATTATTTCTTTCATATCTGGTATGTAGATTCAAAATAACGCGGTGCTAAAAGAACAACCTTTTCTCATACCCATGTCCGTCTAAAGCTCATCTGAGAACTGCTCTATAAATTTATTTAATTACTTCGATTATATATACATATATATCTATATGTGTGTGTGCGTGGAAATGAGACTACTATCCCTCTAAACTGATGTGGAAACAAGGTACCCAGTAAACATTTTGGAGTAAATTCTACTTAATTTCTATTACATATCATGAGTTTCTTGTCTGGAACGTGTTCGTTTTCTATTCAGTCGTTCATAGGAAAGGCCCTTTTTATGACCTACAGACATCGCAACAACGGTTCACTGCTAAATTAAAAGCGACTCTGGTTTATGATTTATGACCGGAGTTATAAACTTGACACTAGCAGGGATGGCAGAGGTATAAAACTTAATGGAATTCTACTTTTTAGAGTCTGCAAAATATAAATATTTAAATGAAGAAATAAATAGATGTAATCTTTAGTACGGATCGTGATTTTTTTAATGAATATTATTCATCTTCAACAATACTCGTTATATTAGTTTTTTACATTGTTTTGGTGATTCAAAAATCCACGATCGGCAGGTCTGCGTTAGGTTTAAAACCTCTGTCTTACCATCGCTGCTTAGAGTATTCGTTTAAACACCTTATATTCGGAGATTGAGGAAGACAGCGTGTGCCTATTGCCATTAAAGAAATATTTGTTGAAAAAGGATAGCATATACTTTAAACATACTGTACTGAACGAAATACTATACAAGTATACAAGTGTAACGGTGAAAAATATATTTTACTTGTCTAACCGCATCTCGTTTCTCTCTCACTTTGGAATGAAAATGAACTAATATAAAATATATCCTGGTGTGAAAGAAACAACTGCTACTTAATGAAAGATGTTGGAAAAAGAAAGAATATTATTATGAAAAAATTCTAACAACTAACACAAAATCTGTGACAGGTAGAGAACTTGTAAAGCGTTAGAATTGAATTGTACGAGTGACTCGAACGTCACTAAATAGGGCACTTCACCAAATTGTGTACTGGGTACTCTTATTTGGATCTGGGCAAATGTCGATTCAGTGGATATTTAAGTATGTAATATTTAAGCTTCTTGTCAGGATGTTAAAGAATCACATAATTAGTTTATTACGTTTATTTACTAAAATAATAATGATGATAATAATACGATATGGTTACAAATACTTTTACTTTACTTTATATATATTGTATGATGGTGGTTAAGGATCTTTAATCGCCTAAAATTTTACGTATACATCATTTCATTCAAAACTTTTACATGTTTAAACACTTAAAAACTTTTATTATGTTTTACAACAGAATTCAGTGCAACTCTAGTTACTAGAATATTAATTACTTTCACAATAAAACGATAAAAAAAGAAATTAAAATATTATAAATCCACTCCTCACCACCGGATAAGGATATATATGTATATATATTTACAAATGTGTTTCATTTGCAGATATCTGCATAAATCTACAATGTATACATAGGACAGACAACTATATGAAATCTAAGAAGGAGAAGACCCAAGGTTTAATAATAAAATGAATTGCACTTCTAACATTCAGCAAATCTGTTGCAATGTAGACAACGCCTTGGAGAGAATACCACAAGAAACTCTCAGTGTAATTATAAACAAGAAAGGAACTAAACACACAAAGAAGGTTACATTAGGAAAATCGCAACGAAATGTGTGCATATTGTCAGGTAATGCATTACTTGTTAAAATAGTACAAAGGCAGTTTGATAAGTCAGTGACTTTTTGAATAAAAATTATTTTTGAATTAATTTTTTTGGTAAAGACGCTTTATTTATCAACTTAGGTACCTATTTTGTAACTGCTTACCTGACGTCTATTAGCTTCTGACGATTTTTTAAAGCCCTATAATTTACAAATTAGGCTACTTATGCCTGCTTCAAGGTATGGAATCCATTTTGCTCTTTATTTAAGCTCTTCTGATAATTTTGTGTAAACTTACACAGCTTAGTTTAGAAAATATAAGCCTATGAAAAATCGTCAGAAGTTAACAGACGTCAGTTAAGTAGTTACAAAATAGGCCCCTTTAGTTTCGTTTAAGATCCATACATTTAGTCCAGCGATTTACCAATTTACTTTATTCCTTCAAAATAATAGGTTTTCTCGATGTCCTCGAAACAGCCGTTTGTTTCAGTGATGACCTCCTTCTTAGACTTAAATCTCTTACCCGCCCAGCTATTTCTTTAGGTTTGGAAACAGGAAATAGTCGCAAGGGGCTAAATCTGAAGAATATGCTGGATGAGTTAGTGTGAATTGTCTTGTTAAACAGAACTTTTTTCTTCGCTAAATGTGGTCGTTTTTGTTTGAAATAAATCAATCAACCTTTCGTTTTCAGTATAATGGATACGAATGACATTGCATGCGTCACTAAGAACAGTGATCATGATCTTGTTGGCCGACATACCAATCTTGGCTTTTAAACACCGTGTCTTCATTGTTCATTGGTCTCAGGTGTGTGATGGTGTATCGACGTTTTGTATTACGGCCGAACATCTCTAAACACTCCTTTGGAGGGGTCACACGGTTGCTCAGTTGAATTGTCTGTAGCTTCAGCCACCTCACACGCTTTCACTCTCTGAGCGTGCAATATCATTAATAAATTTTATCGACTTTTACTTATTTTTATCGACTTTTTTACCATCAAAATAGATAGTGCAGAGTCCCCATAGTATTCATCAAGCTTGGTTTCGGTGATAGTATTTTACGCAAAAAAAAAAATGCTTAATCGGCACACGAAATTTACTTTTTTCGTTAAAATTCACATGGTGGTTTCAATGGCTGTTTAACCTAAAGTAATTGACGCAGCTTGCTCAAAATTTGACAGTAGTTGGGGCAGTGTTGCATTTAAAGTTACTGCGCGGGAAATTCAAAAAGTCACTGACTCTGTGGCACCTCTGTCTTATTGGCTTAACACATCAAACTTCCCTCGTATGTATTGGTGGATACTCGTACTTATATATATACGTAATGTAAAAGACCTTAACAAACTTAACGGGTGGAAAATAATTTAAAAGAGCACATTGCATTGTAAAATTATTTCTAAATAAATGAATGCAATGAATCCAACAGACAACCGTTTGCGAAAATCGTTGAATACATTCTACTTGATGATTTAAGTTAACAAAGATTTTAAAAATGATATCGTAGAGAGTATTGAAGAGATTTATGGTCTGATGTTTTTTTTTCGATCCTATAATAGGAGTTTTCTGATGATTTTTTTTTGTTTATTCACCAGTCCACTCGATAAATCACAAATTAAACATAATTTATCGTTCGATTTTTTTCTTTTCAATTTAGTAATTGTAGCGATATTTCCTTACTTTAAAAAACTGCATAAAACACAAAATTCGGAGCACTGCTATTATAAAAATATAAAAGTATTCTTGTAATATTACATCAATGTGTATCGGAATAACGTTCTGCTATAACTATACGAGTATATATAAATATATATATGTAATGTATATATATAAAAATATAAACACACCTAACCCATTAAAGTGCAAAATGCATGCAAAAGTGATGCATGTTTTGTCATCAATCAATAAAACAATTCGTAATTTTATTTCAAATTTCCATTTACTCCATTTTTAAATTGAAATATTTAATTCGAATATAATTATAAAAAGGTGTTCATTATTAAAATAAGTTTTCATATAAACTGACTAAAAATATTTTTTTCAAGAAACTATAAAATATTTGAAATACTAAAGCGTTATTTGACCAACATTTTTGCAAAATTTCTTTTTTTGATTTGTAAATTAGGTACCAATGTTAGAATCTATAATAAATTTCAACTTTCTAGCACAATTAAATTAAATTTTGAATTTTTTCTGATTAATTGTACTTATTTATTACACAATTACAAAATTTGAACTTTTTCTAAAGTTCACTAGCGGGACCCCCAATTTTCCCAACGCACCTTTTATTAATTTTTGAATTTCTAATTTTTGAAATATATTAGCTTTGAATGCCGTTATACACATGCAAAATTTTACCTTCTTATCTTTTACGAATAAAAAATTATACAGCAAAAAAAAGCTCATTTTTTGTCTCAGTTTTTCCAAAATTACGAGATTCCAGGTAATTCAGAGAAAAATCAGAGGATGCCTAAATAGGAAATTTTCAAAAACTTTCATGGAGCAGTATACAAAGAGCGCCATTATACAAAATTCAGTACCAAACATATAAGAATACTAGCTTTTACCCCCGTCGCAAGCCGTCTGTCTTTTGTGTGTGGCTTGAACTTCATGTGAAAATTTAAATTCCACTAGAGTTTACCCCCGTCGCAAAGCGACATCTTTTTGGTGTATGATTTGAATCCAAT
Source organism: Panorpa germanica (assembly GCA_963678705.1). Lineage (NCBI taxonomy): Eukaryota > Metazoa > Arthropoda > Insecta > Mecoptera > Panorpidae > Panorpa > Panorpa germanica. The sequence goes on from OY783207.1 coordinate 184,126, forward strand.
AAAATAATTCGTAATTACATTTCATATTTAACTCTATTTTTAATTGAAATAATAAACTCGCTCAATAATAAATTGACTAAAAAAATATATTTTTTTTATCAAAATAAAAAATATTTTCAATTTATGCGTTATTTGACCAACTTTTTTTCAAAATTTGGAATTATTTTTTTCGATTCGTAAATAAGTTACCAAGGTTAGCCTATATACAAAATTCCAACTTTCTAGCACCTTTCGTGGCTCCAAATAAAATTTTGAATTTTTTTTTATTAATAATATACTTAATTATTCTTGAATCCAGAATATGAACTTTCTCCAAAGTTCCCTACCGGGCCCACGAATTTCTTCAACCCCCCCTTTTTCAATTTTTGAATTTCTAATTTTTGAGAAATGTCAACATTGAATACCTTAATACACATGCAAAATTTCAACTTTCTATCTTTTACGACTTAAAAGTAATACAGCAAAACAGGGATCATTTTTTTTTCCAGTTTTTCCAAAATTACGGGTTTCCAGGAAATTCAGGGGAAAATCGGAGGACGCCAAAAGTCTTAGAATTTTTTTCTCTACGAAATAGGAAATTTTAAAAACTTCCCTGGAGCCGTTTTCGAGATGCCATACAAAATTCGAACCAAACATATAAACACAAAACATATAAATATATAAACATAGAAACATATAAGAATATAAATAAACACTTGGAACATTATAATATAGGATAAACATACACTTCGAACATTATAATATACAGCACTTCGCCCGGTCGCAAAGCGACGTGTATATAATATTAGTGATTAAATTAAAAATTATTTGTTTTTTGACATTTATTCAAAACCTTTTCAGATTTACAAAATATTACACATAATAAGCAAGACTTATTAAGTAAAAATGACTCCTTCGTTAAAGAATTAACAGTTACTCAAATTTGTCAAATATGTCATGAAACATTTGCTGACTCTCATGTCCTACAAGATCACATAAAATTATATCATAATCGAAATGATAGGCGAAAATCAAGTGATATGAGGGATATTTCATTCTACCAATGCGCAGAGTGTGAGGACGTATTTCAATCCAATAAAATGTTGAAATTACATTTACTACAACATCTGGACATGGAACCTTACTTTTGTGATGAATGTGACAACGTTTTTACTAGACCTGGGTCATTGGCACGTCACAAGAAATTGCACTTAAATGTGAAGCCCTTCAGCTGTAAAGAATGTAACAGATCGTTTATTCGATCGGAACAACTAGAAGTGCATATTAGGTATGATAAATCCAAAATTCTTTAAGACTATCAGCTGTTATGCTCCAATATTAGGCCTGTAATTGTATTGCATTGTATAGTTATTTTACAATAATTTATTTCATTCTATCATTATTTCATCATTATTTATTTCATTTTATTAATGTATATTTGTTGCATTTGAAACAATTTAATCAACTAGCGCTTCGCCCCGTCGCAGAGCGACGTGTATATAATATTAGTGAATAAATAAATTTATTTGCTAAATTGAAAATAATGCAAAATATTATTTTTAAGTAATTTTCGTTAAAATATATTCTTTTTTTAATTTATGTTTCCTTATTTTGTTATAATTCTTTCATTTACAGTAATAAAGCACTGTATTGACCAGTCTCCAGTGCCCCCGCCCATAAGCCCCAATCATCACCTCTTTGCTCCATGCTCTTTTACGTTTCCGAACTTTTAATTTGATTCCTCTAAACTTCTGCCATGAAGCGCCTTCTTCCTTCAGCACTCTGTTTTGCTTCTTTCCTGAGCATCGTCGGTCATTAGAGTACTTTCACAGCGCCCCCGCTTTAGCACTATAACTAAATAATCCTTCGTTTCCTCCTCTCTGTGTAAAATTATCATTTACCCTAATGAAGCACAGTATTGAACAATGTCCACTGCCAAGCCCCTAAATACCAATCATCACCTCTTGGATCCATGCTCTGTATCGTTCTCGCACTTTCAATTGTATTCCTCTGTACCTCTGCCCCAATGCGCCCACTTGCAACACCACAGCCCACCTGAGCATCATCGCTCATTACGGCACTTTCCTATCGCCCCCGTTTTACCGCAATCATTAAATAATCTTGCGCTTTCACCCCCTGCGTACTAATCTCTTACCAATTAGTTTTCAAAATTAATACTTTACTGGCAACCTACATACTAAATTTCATTCTTAGAAGTACATTATTTTTTATTAACTATTCGATAAGATAAATGCTTGATAAAATTAATTTTCACTAATTTCAATGTAAACCTACTACTTACATCAATTCATTTATGTTTTTAAGAAAGCCTAGCGGTTCGCTCCTAATATTCTCATCTCTAGCCCTTATCCTTCCCGTTATTGTACTTTCAATTTAATCCCCTAAACCGCCGCCCACATTTCCAGCACCAAAGCACATATTCTACAACACGATTACCTCCCAGAGCCATTATAATCTATCTCTACTTCTTCTAACCCCACCGTTACTTGGTGTCCTAAACCCCGGCGCCACCCTCTCCTCCAATCAGGCACTACCAATTCAATATTACAGCAATTCATTTATATAATTAAAACTGCACTGTAATCTTACGTTCTAATTTTCGTATTTATATTTACAATATAATATTAGTCTCCCCATTAATTCCCGCTCCTGAAATAAAATTGTCAAATTTTAGGCATAGCAATCCATTTTGCTCTTAACAATTCTCTCTACCTTTATAACCTTTATCTACCTCTACTTTTATAAATGATCGATATTTCAAAATTGAGCTCTTTGGCAAAGCCTTTCCCGCCCCCACTTCCCCAATTTCACGCCGCTACTAAGGTTAAATTTATTTTTCGCAAATATGCACATGCGTAGTTTTTTTTTTTTTAATTTGATATTTGGGGCTGTTAACTATTTCCCCCCTATACCTCTCACTCCTGTTCGATTTTACAGCACAACAAACGCACCAAAAATCAATTCAATTCTACTATTGAAGGTAATCTATCTAACTTATAGAGAACTATTTAGCTTCTATTTAATATTCTACATGCAAAATATCATCGTTGTACCTGTATTTTGTAGTTTTGTATAAATGTAGTTTTTTTTATATTTTCGTTATTAATATGTCAATCTATATCTGCATACTAAATTTTAGCTTTGTATTTATATTTTACAACTAGTACCCCCCACATACCACCGCTACTGAACAAGTTTGTCAAATTTTAGCACGGTGATATATTTTATTTGTATCTAAGAACATATATTCTAAACTATAGCCTTTCATCTCTATATATTTCATATTTCTGGTTTTTGGCCCCCAGCGCCCGCCGCCTCTGGAAAGTTGCAGTTTTCTATAGTTTGTCTTTAATGACACTCTATATAGGGCCCACGTTTCAAATATCAACGTTCTAGCTCTGTTGCAACATTGCCCCCAAAAACTAACGCCGCTACTGAATTAAAATTTTGGTATGCGCAATTAGTGTCTCAATACATACTCTAAGTTTTAATACTACTTTTTCAATATTTCTGGCTTTTACTGTCTCAACTCCCGCCGCCACTGGAAATATAGAGATGTTAATTTTTTTTCATTAATTAATGTCTACAGCGAGCCTACATATTAAATTTGAACGTCCTAACTCTATTCTAACATTGCCCCCGGAAATTCGCGCCGCTACTGAACTCAAATTTCAAATGTCCAACTATTGGCAAATGTGCACAATTATGATCTTAATACACACACCAAATTTCAGTTTTCTATCTTTTCTAGTTCGTCAGATATTTGGAAAAGTATTTTTTCGAATTTTCCAGTTTTTCCAGAATAATTTTCTCCAGGGAAATTTAAGGGAAAATTCAGGAACGTAGAAAGTCTTAGAAATTCGTCCTTTACATAATATCTAAATTTAAAAAAATTTGTAGGCGCCGTTTAGAAGATACCAACCATATACGATTTTGTTACCGGAAATATATATAACGCTCTATATATATATATATATAAATATCTATGAGTTCTTATGAGTTTACCATGTTAAAATGGAACATTACGAACATTATATATAGTAGATTCAGCTAGAGATACTAGTACCAGATACCATTTAAATTAAATAGTAGTTACCCAGTAAACAATTTGGTGTATATTCTACTTAATTTCTATTACATATCATAAATTTTTTGTCTGGAACGCGTTCGTTTTCTATTCAGTCGTTCATAGGAAAGGCCCTTTTTATGAGCTACAGACATTGCAACGACGGTTCACTGCTGAATTTAAAGCGGAGTCGGTTTATGATTAATGACCGGAGTTATAAACTTGAAACTAGCAGGGATGGCAGGGGTATAAAACTTAATGGAATTCTACTTTTTAGAGTCTGCAAAATATAAATATTTAAATGAAGAAATAAATAGATGTAATTTTTAGTACGGATCGTGATTTTTTTAATGAATATTATTCATCTTCAACAATACTCGTTATATTAGTTTTTTACATTGTTTTGGTGATTCAAAAATCCACGATCGGCAGGTCTGCGTTAGGTTTAAAACCTCTGTCTTATACACATTCTATTCGGGGATTGAGGGAGATAAAATCACGATAAAATCTAATGTAAGTTTATGCCCATATTTAATCCATTTTTAATTTGCAATTTAATTTCATCTTCACTATCTGAAAATGGACGTGTACTTTGCAGGTCTACTGATGATGTTTTTCACGGAGTTGAGTATCGGATTTAATTTTAAAATATCGCGATTTTCGATACAAGTTTTGTGATACTTAGAATGTTCACTCATTTTTTTTTAGGCGCTTGTTGGGATATTTTTGAATTTCCTGCAGTTGTTCAACTTGATAGTTTTCCCATTCTTTGGAAATATGTACATTTTTTCCATTTAAATTTCTACAGACCTTTGCTCATATGTCACAACTCAATAACAATAATAATGGGTTAATAACAATATTTAATCCATCATATTCTTCTTTGAAATATTTCATTTGTTCCTGACTCCAACAATCGGAAAGATTTTGTTCGTTTTCAGTTTCCTTTCTTGTTTTTCAGGCTCTGGTTCTGTTTCAGACACTAATTCTCAGGATTTGCTTTTTATTTTCTAGTAAATCAGTTGCTTAAGATTTTTTTAAAATAATGCAATAAATGTCTCTTCATCTTTTAAATTACAATGAAGAGAACAAAAATGAGTAAAAACTTTTAAACCAATTAATAACTTAAAAACTTAATATGTTTCTAGTTTAGTTATAACCTCGATGTTGGATTAAGGGTTATTTTTGGGTGTAGAAGTTCAAAGTTTACCCTGTAACCGGCGCTCGGCTATTGTCAATTAAATTAGTTGAAAAGATAATTTTAGCACTTAAAACAATCAGATCTACAACTTTAGCGGTCTTTAGATGTCCAAGGGCATTCCACGGGAAATTTAAATCAACCGGTCAAAAGATATCAGGAAAACACACACACTTGTTTAATAACATATATATATATTTAAATCGATATAAACTTGAAGAGTATTTACACTACATACAACAGTATCAGTACTCAATTTACTTAATTACACATATAAAACTATCAATTTATAAAGGATTAATAACTACAGGATGCGATCTGGCACTAACTATGTAAAAGTCGCGAATCGGATGTAATGGGTTAACGAAAAATCGCGGTATTTGATAAACGTGATGTGACACTCAGGAATTCGGTACCTGATAATCGACAAACTTCTATATTGGTTGAAGAACAAAACTAGACTTGTAGTATAACTGTCGCGAATTAATATTTTTGGTATATTTTTTTTTTTTATATTTATTTACTTCTTTACCTTGACTTTCTTTCGTCATAGCCACCATCAAATAATTTTTTTACATCTTTTATAATTTATAATTCAATTTTACACATTTCCAAATATTTAAATAATTCACTAATTAATTTTGAATCGCTTAACAAAAATTTAGTATTAACAGGAAAAGTTTTAATCACATCTAACATATCACTATTCAATTTTGATCTTTCTAAACTGTAATTTATGCATTCAAATATAATATGATCCAAAGTTCCTTCTTCACCATATTGACATCTATCGTCAGATTTAATATTAATTTTGTACAGGTGAGCTGGAGTTTTGCAATGATTACTTTTGATTCTGATTATAGTTGATATAATTTTCTCATTTCTCATTTCTACTCACTCATTTCTAAACCATCTCTTCTTACTTAAATTTGGATGCAAGATATAATAATCTCTTCCTTTTAACTGACTTTTGTTAATGAAATCTGTGTTTCTCAAATTGAAGTTTAATTTTTTTATTATATTAAAAATTTCAAATGAAGGTAATTTCACTTTCATCTCAATTTCTAAATTTATTGATTCCTTTGCCAATTTATCCGCAATTTCGTTTTCTCTTATTCCACAATGTCCTGGTATCCACATAAATTTTATGGTATTATTCTTATTTATTATATTGAAATACATCTCCTTAATTTTGCATGTCAAAATATTATTATTTGATTTGTTATCATTAGAATTTAAATTTTTTCAAACAATTAAAGAATCCGTTATTATTATAATTTTATTATTGTTGATATTTTCATTAATTTCCAATGCTTTTAATAACGCTAATTTTTCTCCAGTGTAAGAGCAAACTTTGTTATTTAATTTAAATTTATAATATCTTAAATTTATCTGTTCATATATAGCAAATCCTGCTTTATTTCTTTCTAAATCAATGGATGCATCTGTATATATTATTTTTGTAAAATTTGTATTAAATTGATGCATTAGATTTAAAAAAGTTTCATTATTTATCGCATTATTAAAAGATTTTTTTGGTATAATTATCGCAATATTGTATAAAAACGTGTTGGTAAGCCGCGCGACGCTCTGGAGTTCGGTACCTGAGAATCGACAAGCTTCCAGATGTAGATCGGTTGATGAACAAAATCAGGCTCGCGCTAAAATCTAAATTAACAACATATTTCGTTCTTAATTAGCATGTGTTTCTTAAGATTACGACGAGTTCATTATGTAAGTTGTTAGGGGTGTCCACTTGCTCACTTGGATAATGGGTCTCGCTTATTTTAACATGTCTACAACAAACAATTTGCAATTGCAAAAAAAAGTGTTGAGGAGTTTTTCTGGAGCAGGTGGGAGTAAAGTTTGAATCGTTTCCAGAGTATTATCTATCAATGTCCAACCCCAGTCTTCTGGGTTCAGTTGATTGCTTAGCAGGTGGGAGTAAAGTTTGAATCGTTTCCAGAGTATTATCTATCAATGTCCAACCCTAGTCTTCTGGGTTCAGTTGATTGCTTAGCCATGTTTGAACTTGATAGTATACTCGATACAAGTGTTGAATAGTCTAAATTATCCTAAAATTGTCATGACAGTTAGTGGAGTAAGCCTACAGGTGAAACCACGGTAAAAAAAACGCGCCGAGTACAGTACCTCACAGGTGGCATGGAAATGTATGCATATCAAGTATCTGAGAATAGCGACTCTTAAAATCGCGATATCTCAGGAATGGTAACTTTTAGGAAAAAAATCATAAGGACCATTTTTGTAAAGAATTTTAAGATCTACAACTTTGGTTTGAGGTTTTTTTTATTGATTAAACTTACCGTTTTCAAGAAAAATAAAAAAAACTTCAAATTTTGACCTTTGACCCCGAATAACTTTTGAAGCACACATAGAATCGATGGGGATTTTTAAAACTTTATTGGTAACTAGCAAACCCGGCGAACTCCGTTTCGCCATCAGATGGCTTCGTTTTATGTAACATTTCGTTTGGTGATTAAAAGATGAAGAAAAATTTTTTTTTTGTTTTATATTTGAAAAGGAAAAATTTTATTTCATTTCACAACAGTAATGAATTCATTTCGATTAGTGTTATTTAGTTGAACTTCTCTAAGTAAATGAAAGTGAATCCAAAGTAAATACTGAATCGAAGCGTTATACGTGTCCGCAAATTATCCGTTTCATTGAAGTGCTCTTTGGTAAACCACATTTTTTGTTTTTTGGTCTGACGTTAACACAAACAAAGCGGATGGTTTCCCAACTCGTGAACACGCAACGTATAACTGCCCATGTGAAAAACAATGATTTTCTAAATTTATCCCGCAAACACTAAGCGATTGGCCTTGCGACTTGTTAATTGTCATTGCGAACGCAAGGCGAACTGGAAATTGCAATCGTTTGAAGTCAAACGGAAGATCAGTCGGAATCATTGGTATTCGAGGAATACATACATTTTCACCTGCGTACTTTCCGTTAATAATGGTTGCCTCAATCAAATTCGGCATAAGTCTTTTTATCGAAAGTCGAGTACCGTTGCAAAGTCGCGGTGGATTCAAATTACGAAATATCATAATAACTGTACCAACTTTGAGTTGCAAGTTATATGGTGGAAATCCTGGTAACTCCAGAGAGTTCAAAAACTCCGTTGGATAATTTACTACATCATCGGAATTTGTTATGGAATCAACGGATTTGTATGTCACCAAATCGCCAGCAATTTTTGATTGAATGGTGAAATTCAGTGCGTGTACATCATTATTCTTTGCGGCAAGAATTGCTCGTTGACTTAACCAAGCATAATTCTGATAATTCTCACTAATGTTTGGGAAAACATTTTCAATAAGAGCTAATTGAGAGTCTACAAATCGGCAAAAGTCGTTGGTAAGAGTAATTAATCCAGATGTCGCATCAACTGGGACTTTTCCGTTTCCAACAGCTAACAATTGTTTGGAAAATTGTGCAGCACTTTGATCATTTTGAAGTTGAACTCTCATATTAGTGGTTAGCGATAATGTTTTTACGTTTTTACTGTCAAACAATGTATCACGCACCAGCGCCATCTACTTAAAATATTGGTTTGTATCTATGCTATGTATCAGAGATGGCGCTGTATGTGAAAAAAGACTTTGCCGCTTTTCTGTTGAAATTTTTCCTGAATTCCTGAATTTTCTTTGCTATAAACCTCACGGAGCCCGAGACCTTTCCAACGAATGCAAAACCGTGGAAATCGGTTCGTGCGTTCTGGAGTTATAACGTCAGGAAGGAAAACCCGACTTATTTTTATATAGTAGATGGTAAACCTCATCTTTCCACCAATATTTGGCTCTCCGGCAATTTTTGTTATTTGACCACTATTTTTATGTTTAAATTGACCGGATTATACATTTAAAAAATATACTATATAATCATTACATTATCAAGCGTTTTCATTTGTTTGTGTTTCAGGTACCACACAGGTGAAAAGCCATTTAAATGTGACCAATGCAATAAAAAATATAGAGAATTTGGCACTCTGCGACGTCATAAATTTATTCATTCTGCTGTGAAATATTTCAAGTGTGAAATATGCAGTAAAGAATTTACTAGACTTGAGCATTTAAAGTCTCACTTAAAAATTCATTCACGTCTAAAACTATTTAAATGTAACTTCTGTAAAGCTATTTTTAAGGAAAAAATTGAATTAGAGAATCACTTACATGAATGCCATCCACCAAGAAAACTAATATTAAATTGTTACTTATGTAATAAGCAATGCTTGAATAAAACGCAGTTACGAAAGCATGAAGCATTGCACGAAACGTCTAATGTACAAAAGTGTGACGTGTGTGTTAAGGAATTTGAGAAGCATGAACCGATGTGTATTCATTTAACATCCACCAATTTAAAAGGATTTGGGTGTAGTCAATGTTCGGCAACTTTCAAAGAAAAGTCTGCCCTTCGCAAGCATTTACGATTTCATACATCGGGTAAACCACACGCATGTGATAAGTGTCCCAAAGCATTTAATCAGTTGAGTCATTTACGAAATCACTACATCACGCACACTAAAATAAAATCGTATGTATGTGAGACTTGCAATAAGGCGTTCACTAAACAAAGTTCTTTACAACGCCATAGCAAAGTACATTCAGGCGAAAAACCATTTAATTGCAGCCATTGTGAGAAATGTTTCAGTCGCTTAGAACATTTGCAAAGTCATATTAGAATTCATTTTAAAATAAAGCCGTACAGTTGTATACATTGTGAAAAGTCGTTTACGGAATCAAGTTCCCTACAGCGACATCTAGTGTTGCATATGAAGATTAAACCGTGTTTTAACTGTTTAGAATGCGGGAAAATATTCACAAGATTAGGTCATTTACAACGTCATGTTAAATTATTGCATCCCACAAATTTATTGAAGTCAATATAAACAGTTTCACATTCACAAACGACCCTATTTTATATCAGGTAGATTATGAAACGTTAATCTTATGTATGGTACAGACTGATGTGATATAAAAATGCGATATCCCACATTTATATATTTTCATTTATAAGTTGGTAGTAGTAGTTGCATAAGTAGTAGACATGAGTGTACTAAATGTGTTGTACTTTTAACGTACAGACTAGTGCGACATAAATATGTGACAACGATAAAACCGCTACTTATGCTATTTATTTAAATTCCAGGTAGTATTTTTATGAACAAAAGGATCGAGTAGCTACTCAGTCTTCAGTATAATCTCATTGTGTGGAGACGGTGTTTTTAGTTGTGTTTAGTAAATAAATAAAAATGTTTAAATGGACAAATGTAATAGACTTGAAGAATAGACCCTAATAGTCAAACTGTGTTTGACAAGGGTAATCACGAGTTAGCAGAGACCTTGTTAAATAAACCAGTTTTATTACTTTTTTTTGTAAATATTTTTTTTTAATATTTTGTAAAAATTCATTTGAAATATGAAATCTTCCGACGTATTAAGTTGCATGTCGCACGAGTATGGACGTGTTTTACAACTTCTTACAAGAAATGTTGGATGTCGCATGTTTAAGTCGCACGTATTCATTATAGATACACACATATCAGTACCGACACGTGACGTTCAGTGTCATGATGTTTAGTACCGTGACGTGCTAAACGCAGTTATCATTACTGTCACCGTCAGTGCGATTGCAGTATCTTTATTTGACTGAGTCATTCCGAATGATGGAGGAACTGGTGATGTTCATGGCGTAGCAAATAACAAGCTAAACTAGTAACCCAACCGTTATTATATTACTAGCTTTTCACCCGTCGAAGATGTCAAAGCGGCGTTTGTTTTGCGTGTAGTATTTGAATTCAATAAAATAATCTGTAAGTTTATTTCAAATTTGAATATTTTCCCCATCGAGCAGAGTAGTTTTCTCAACTCTCCCTTTATCAAATTTTGAATTTCGAATTTATATCTTTTACGGATTACAACAGTTAAACAGCAAACGTTTTTTCAGTTTTTCCAAAGTTTGGGTTTGCAGGAAATTCAAAGTTTTGAAGCTCGTGTTTATGTAATTACTGTGTTCAAAGTCGTAGAGAACAGAGTGTGAACGAATCAATCCTATCAATTGTAATCTTAAAATCGTCCGTACTTGTCAATATCAGCGAAAATATTCTCAGCTTTAAATTCGTGTCTAAAATCATAAAACGTTACTGATTTTGACAAGTACGTATAGCGTCAGACAATATGTACTGAATGGCATGGCATGGTCGATCATCATATTTCGACACTAATATGTGCGTACACACCTTTAGCGAACATAATAAAGGTACAAGTAACACATCATTTAGAAAAACCTACATTATACCAACTCAATGGACTTTCACGCTGAAGCAACGCTTAATCATTGTTATTAGGACAGGTACTGTCAGATGTTTACTTCATTATTTGAAGAGAATTTTTCAACTTCAAGAAAAAGAGATAGATGCATTTTTTACTGTTGTTCATTCACTCTAACACTTCAATATGTGTACCCTTCAATTTCAAAAATATTTCTTTCTTTTTATTAAGTTTTATAAAAAACCCGGCTCGAAGGACCATATGTTCAGTATTGCATTGGTAGAAGCAAAACCTTTGTTACGCATTTTATATAGTTTCAATTGAACATGGAATATTTAATTTAACTCTGCTTACATCACATTCAATTATTTAAATATTTCAGGGTCATATAGAACCTTCTCCGCCTAAGAGAAAGGAATTTTTGTGATATTGTTATCGTCTTCCATTGTACATTGGTTTAGAGTTAGATTTTTTGTTAGTTTTAGTGTTAAGATATAGTTCTAAGATAATAGTTGTAATTATAAGTAATTATCCCTACACCCCGATAGCGATTTATAGAATAAAATATATATAATTAAATTACATAAAAAATACATAATAAATTCGCGCTCGATTAATTTCTTACGCGACGTCCCTTATAGAAAACCAAAGGTTTTTTGTAGACTTACGTGTTATAAACAACCAAAGGTTTTTTGGTTGTCTATAACACGATGCCTGGATGCCTGTTGATTGGGACTTCGCGGTAATCTTCTTCTGCTAGACTCAAAATTGATTTGCCATTCAGGAAATGACCAGGAATAATAGGAAGAGGATCATTATGATCACAAGATAAGTAGGAGATGGGTCTAGAATTTAAAATTGCTTCGATTCTAGTAAGGAATGTATGAAATTCTATTATTTTGCACAGTTTTTCACCTACTACGCGTCGCATATGATGTTTCATGGATTTTACGACCGCCTCCCATAATCCTCCAAATTGTGGGCCAGAGTGATAATTACGTGCATGTTCTTCTTGTATTATTATTGTATGATGATTTTTTGGCAATAGTATAGGGTGTCTTTGAGATGCCGGGATATTCGCGTGCCGTAAGCGAACCGAAGGATTTAATCGGACTATCTTGGTAAATTTTTTTATTATTTTTGAGTCGATGAAGTTCTTCAGAAAAGGAAGACATTTGGACCAGTTTTATGATACGCAAAGTAGCGTCAGCCAATTCAATGACATTTAGAGGTCTTTTATGATGAGTATCACGCTTAAATCGGAATCCGTAAGCAAATATTTTTCTCAGTCTAGCCATATTTGAAAATCGTGTCATGAATTCAATAGGGCTTGAAGTCACGAAACAAGACGGTTTGCGCAGTTCCGGAATCTCCTTGACTGCTATTATCTCTAAGATTGTCCAGGATTCTCCATAAAGACTAAGCCAGTGCGGTCCATATTTCCATTTGTCGAATTTTATGAATTCTGAAGGTAATTGTCCTCTTGAAATAACATCCGCAGGATTATCTTCAGACCTAACATGCCGCCAATCTCGCGCATTTGTTTTGGATTGAATCTCCGCGATCCTGTTTCCAACGAATATTTGAAGTAGGTGGGGTGGAGTGTTAATCCAGTGAAGTACTCTCGTAGAATCAGACCAAAAGATGGTACGATGTTTTTTTATATCTAGGGCCTTTTGAACAGTATCATATAATTCTGACAACAAAAGCGCTCCGCATAATTCTAGTCTAGGTAAAGATATTGTTTTCAACGGGGCTACTCTAGACTTTGCACACAATATTACAGTTTTAATCCTACCCTCATTATCTTGAGAGCGGAGGTATATACACGCACCGTAGGCCTTAGTACTGGCATCACAGAATCCATGTATTTGATTCTCAACGGAGTCTGTCACCACACTTAGTCTTTCGAATTGCACTGTATTCAGCAAATGTAGTTCTTTACAATACGTTTGCCACTCAGTATAAGTCGTTAAGGGAACTGATTCGTCCCACGAAACCTTATCGTCCCATAATTGATGCATGATGAGTTTGGATTTCACGATTATGGGACTTAACAGCCCTAATGGATCAAAAATTTTGGCAATATTCGACAAAATGGTTCCTTTCGTGACCTTCTGTAATACGTTCGGTTCACTTATATTATATTCAATGACGTCGTTAGATGCGTCCCATTGTAATCCCAACGGCTTTATGGTATTATCATCGATAGATAATTTTTCTTTCACATCTTCAGATGGAAGGCCTTCTAACCATTTTGGTTCATTCGATGCCTATTGTCGCATTCTTAATCCCCCAGTTTACGTAGTTGTTCGCGAGTTTCAAGAGCCCTTTCAATGGTATCAGATCCTTCTAAGCAATCGTCGACATACATTCTTTGAAAAAGGTCTGTCGCGGCTAATGGGAATTTATGACCTTCGTCTAGGGCTAGTTGATGGAGGCCTCGTATGGCCAGGAAGGCAGCTGGAGTCAGTCCGAATATAAGCACTTTGAATTCGTAAACTTTTATTACTCCACCAGGGTCAATCCAGGGTATACGTAGATATTTTCGATCTTCTGGACGAATAAGAAATGTGTGGGGACGAATAAGAAAAGTGAGGACATATTTATGTGTGCGGAAGCGAATGAGAGATGTAAATAAACTATCATACAACATGGGACCGGTCATTAACTGCTCGTTCAGAGATATGCCAGAGTTATTCTTGGCCGAGCTGTCGAATACAATTCGTCTTTTAGTAGTGATGCTGGTTTCTTTAACTACTGCATGCTGGGGGAAAAAAACCGTCATTGGAGTCAACTGGCTCCTTAACTTAGTTCATATATCCACGATCGATGTATTCTTGAATAGAGGCTGCATATTGTTTCATAAACTCAGGATCTCGTTGCATTATGCGGAGAATACCTCGATGTCGCTTCTCGGCCATCACTCGTGAGTCGCATGCAATATCTTCAGCAGATGCGGGTACGCTTGAAGATACTTCCTCTATTTCTGAGATTCCTTCTGGTTCAAATCTAATGTTTGTAGCCTTACACGAGAGTGTAGAATTTTCTTGAGTATTTTCTTTGAGTATAACGTTTCCTCCAATATTCCGACCTAATAATGTGTTTTGTAGACTTACATTATGAATTAGCGAAAATAATCGCTTGTAAATAGCGTTTGCTCGCTAAAATTTATAAATAATTTCTTCACCGGCGTCGTCATGCTCCACGGCTACATCGATATTCCGCAATTCATCCTGAATATTTTGGAGTCCGGCTGTAGCCGCTTCAACCTTTTCTGCGCACACTTTCGCGAAATCTGCATCGACGTACTCGCCACCATCGTCTAGTAACTTTGAAAATCGTGTGATTTTCGACTGTACTTTCTCACGTTTCTTGATTTCTTCAGCCATGATGGATGGCTAATGGATTGAGCTAATTGTTGCTTTTATATGCTACTAGGCTCTCTTGGACTGTTACTGTGAGCCACACGGCTTCACACTCCAAGCTTTCTTGAATGTTAAAAAATTCGAAGATTTGTGTTCTTCATGCACAATGAACGAATGGCATTTATGCACTACACAATCTGTTGCACAATAATACGTTCGATTAGAGTACGATGGCTTGTGTTCAGGATGCACTATGAAACTAATGGCATTTATGCACTACACAAGCTGGCACAATCAAACGTTTTATTTGAGTTTCAAATACTTCATTTACTCACATCCGGCTCGAAAGACCATATTAAGTTTTATAAAAAACCTTTGGTTTTCTATAAGGGACGTCGCGTAAGAAATTAATCGAGCGCGAATTTATTATGTATTTTTTATGTAATTTAATTATATATATTTTAATCTATAAATCGCTATCGGGGTATAGGGATTTATTTGTGAATAAAATAACGAATGTAAGCTGTTACCATATATTTAAACTTTTAAAGCACGAACTTATAATTACAACTATTATCTTAGAACTATATCTAAATACTATAATTAACAAAAAATCTAACTCTAAACCAATGTACAACGTACAATGGAAGACGATAACAATATAACAAAAATTCCTTTCTCTTAGGCGTAGAAGGTTCTATATATATATGCTAAAAATGGCCAAGAGATTAATAACAATGACCTCAAGGCTAAGAATGAATCATACTGGAGCTCCGAAACATCTAGCAAGAAACAAAATCATTCCAAACTCTAAATGCGAATGTGGTGAAGAGGAGGCAGACCCTGACCACATTCTGTGGCAATGTAAAAATACAGCAATGGCAAGACTCCAAAGGGCGGTGCTACAGACTTCGCAGACGCTTCCTGTTAACACCACCTTTTTGATTAAGAAACCGAAATTTATAACTGCAGTAGCCATGAATAGATCATTCTTGTTGTCTGGATATAAGGTATAAGAAGAAGCAGAACAATATTAGGGGCGATAAAAGGCTACGTGCCTAGGAAGCCCGAGAAACTATATATAAAATTTAAAAAAAAGGTTCTATATGACAATGAAATATTTAAATAATTGAATGTGATGTAAACAAAGTTAAATTAAATATTCCATTGTATTCCATGTTCAATTGAAACTATATAAAATGCGTAACAAAGGTTTTGCTTCTATCAGCACAATACTGAACACTTTTCTTTAATAAAATTAAAATTATTTTGAATTTTCAAAATTTATCCGTTATTTGACGAACATTTTCAGAAAATTTATAATTATTTTACTCAATTTCTAGCTTAGGTATCAATATTTCTACTAAGTTCAAATAACAAATTTCAAGTTTCTAGCACATTTATTACACTCGCGAAAGAAAGTTTCTATTTGAATGTTAATTAATAACACCACTGTATGTATTTTATACGTCCTTCTTCATAATATGGTTCATACGTTTTGACATCAAAGTTCCGCATTACGATTTACTCAGAGTTGCATAGTTCCGGACCATAGTGAAATAGATGTATATTCATGCCAATGCATTCTACATTTCTTTGTCCTCGGCTTCCCAAATCGAAATTTTAGACCTATCCAGATCTTAAAATCTATCTTATCTAGTCTTATTTTAACTCAAACTCAGTGAACATCATTTGAACCTAAGATGGTCAAGAGGAATGTTGTGAAATGTATTTATACCTGTTTATGGGTGTACGACATGAATTTTATTGTTAAGGGATGAATATAAAGTATGGGTGCACGTGACTATATTTGTTGTTTAAAGTATTTCACTTCACTTGATATTTAGATTTCGTTGAATAAAGAAATACCTTTCAGTGTTATATAATAAATAAAAGACATCTATTAAATATGCGTTTTATTTCACCTAACTAATATTTATAATGGCAAGATTATAAAGCAAACAAGGAATCTAAAGTACTTGCGAAAAGTGTAGAAATCGATGGTAAGTACATGTATCGTATTTTATTGAATGTTTCTTACTTTTTATATCATGAATATTTTTTTAATCAAGTTTAAATTTATGAAATACTAGTGTTTACCCTCGTCAAATATAAATAAATATGAAAATTTCGTAAATTTAAATATGAAAATATAAATATTAGGAATTATAGCCTGGTCAAGATAGACATTTGACATAACAAAAATTGCCGGAGAGCCAAATATTGGTGGAGAGCTGGGGATTACCATAACAAATAAAGTTTTAAAAATCCCCATCGGTTCTATGTGTGCTTCAAAAGTTATTCGGGGTCAAAGGTCAAAATTTTAGGTTTTTTGGATTTTCCTCGAAAACGGTAAGTTTTATAAAAGAAAACTTTAAACCAAAGTTGTAGATCTTAAAATTTTCTACAAAAATAGTCCTTATAATTTTTTTCCTAAGAGTTACCATTCCTGAGATATCGCGATTCTAAGAGTCACATTATAAATGATATGCATACATTTCCACGCCACCTGTGAGGTAGTGTACTAAAAAAAAATTACTTGCATTGATAAATACCGTTACTTAAGTTTTGTAAAAAAATACGCGAAACAAGAAACAAGTACAACTATCATGTCTTCCTCCAACATCGGCATCTGCTATTCAACCCTTGTATCGAGTATACTATTAAGTTCAAACATGGCTAGACAATCAACTGAACCCAGAAGACTGGGGTTGTAAATTGATAGATAATACTCTGGAACCGATTCAAACTTTACTCCCACCTGCTCCAGAAAAACTCCTCAACACTATTTTTTGCAATTGCAAAAAAGGTTGTAGTGCCAAATGTGGCTGTAAAAAAGTCGGGTTGCTGTGTTCTCCAGCGTGTACCAATTGCCAAGGTCACTCTTGCTCAAATGTCCAGTTGAGTACAATAGAGGAAGATTCCTGTGATTTTAATCAAGAGACTAATGGACTCAGCCACATTTGAACAATTTATGAACATCCAGTAAGAGGAAGAGGAAGAAGAAGAAATCGAAGAAGACATGACTGTTGAAGTAGACTTTCAAGAGTATGAATCTGAATAAAATATCTAAAGAAATCAAAACAATAGTTAACCCAATAATCAATAGCAATATCAATAATCAATAGCAATATCAATAATCAATAGCAATATCAATAATCAATATCAATAATAAGGTAATATCTAGAACTTGACGGGTATTGTTCCCTTAAATTATCCTAAAATTGTCATGACAGTTAGTGGAGTAGGCCTACAGGGCAAAGGTGGCGTAGAAATGTATGCATATCATGTATAATGCGATATCTCAGAAATGGTAACTCTTAGAAAAAAAATCATAAAGGAACTTTGGTTTGAGGTTTTTTTTTGATAAAACTTACCGTTTTCGAGAAAAATCAGAAAAACCTCAAATTTTGACTTTTGACCCCGAATAACTTTTGAAGCACACATAGAATCGATGGGGATTTTTAAAACTTTATTTGTGATGGTAAACCTCAGCTCTCCACCAATATTTGATTCTCCGGGAATTTTTGTTATTTGACCACTATTTTTATGTTTAAATTGACCGGATTATTAATTAATTATAAAAAATTACTATAATCGATTTAATATTCAGATCATTTATATTCTCTATATTATTAATTTGTGAATCTATTTAAATCAGTTTAAAATAATGATACTAAATAACATCTTATTCTCAAATCAAATCCTGATTTTTCTTAAATCAAAATCTGATCATTTTTCGACAATTCTAACAATCAGTACAAAAATTTTAATGCAACGTCCCAAAACACTAGTTAGCAAACATACTGATTTGGACTATTTTCGTCAGCTTATATCTGATAATGTTTGCCTTAACATGCGACTCAGGACACCTAAAGATTTAGAAGAAACTCTGTAAGAACTCGTCAAAATAGTTCAAATGACAGCATGGAAATCTACTCCTCAAACTAAGTACAAATGTCCAAGTCACAATCAGTAGCCGCTACGCATTAGAGAAATGGTTAAAAAAGAAGAAGTAATACTGTTCAGCAGTCTTTCTAGACTTTAGTCAAGCGTTTGACAAAGTATGGCACGCGGGATAAAATAAATAATTCACTGCCCCATTTATTCTACAGAATAATTTATTCTTACCTCCAAGGCAGATGTTTCAGGGTTAAGTTCAAGACGAAGCTACTCATTTTTACCCAATAATGGCCCAACATTGTATACTGCAGACATACCTAATAGCCAGACAACAACCGCAACTTTTCCAGATAACACATCAATTTTGGCTGTTCATGAAATTCTAGATGTTGCATCAAAGAAGTGGTCAATTAAAGTAAAGAGACGAAGTCAAACCATGTTACATGTCTTCACATGTTTTCTTGTACATTTAAATGAACAAATTATACCACCATGTGAAGAGGTTAAGTATCTAGGCATGTATTTAGATCAGGGCCTATCCTGCAAAAAGCACATCACGGAAAAATATAAGCAACTACATCTTAAGTCCAGAAATTTATACTGGCTTATTGGACACAAATCGCATTTATCCAATAGTAGCAAACCAATGATTTATAAAACGATACTGAAACCTCTCTGGACTAACGGCATTGAACTCTAGGGAACATCTAGTGTTTCAAACATAGAAATACTAGAAAGATATCAGTCAAGGACAGTAAGAACCATTATGGATATCCCCATGGTTCATAAGCAACAAATTCATCAACCATAACATCGGCTTTACAACTGTGAAAGAAGAATTAAACAAATTCAGTCAGAGATACCAGCAGCGACTAAACAATCACCCAAACTATTTACCTGTGAATTTAGTAGATAAACATACGTCTGAATTTAAAAGACTAAAAAGACATAGTGTGGTAAAGCTACCAAAACGTTTTTAATTGTCATTCATAAATATAGCTGAAAGACTATTTCTTATATAGGTTAATTTTTATTTTTAACATATGTACTTATTGTTCATACTTATTGTGACAGATTGTAACGTGGCATATTATTACAAAGTAAAAAACTGAACTGCTGGCTTTTAAGTAGTGTATCCATTGATCTACTTCCGCCTACTTTAAGTTGTTATTTGCCGATATTTGCAGTGAGAATAAGTCTGAATAAGAGACGATGGTCCTTCTCTTGAGTCTGATACACATTAATTAAATATTAAATGTAAATATATAAATTTAAAAGGAAATTAAAATTTAAAATATTATTTTTATTTTTTTATTAAATTTAGGCCAAATAAAAAAAACAAGCATCACCTCGCGACTGCGCAAAACATTAATATACAGGGTGCCACAAAACTCAACGATAAGCGGTCACCAGAGGGTGGTCCTGCTCATGACTACACGAGAAAAAAAGAAAAAGAAAAATTATCTCATTTTGTTTTGAAATTACAAAAAAAAATAAAAATCTGTTGAAAATTGAAACACCTTAAGATGTTTTTAACCACATATTTTTAGATATTTCTGATTTTCTTTTTGTATCGGCAACCTTTGGCAAATTTTAGGACAGTGTCTACACTATACACTATATTCCTGAAATACCATAGAATTTTCATTACATGAGATAATGATTACAGCGTTCTATATATTTATCTTTTGTTTTTGTAATTAATTTTATGAAATTCAAACCTTTAATTTACCTGTAACTGGATTAAATTGCATATAATTAGAAAATCAATAAATAAAACATGAAATATCTGTTTAAAATAGTATATACACCAATAAATTCAAACTTAATTGCATGCAATTAAATGCAATTCTCGTTTTATTTTTTATGAAGTTGCTATGTAATGAAAACAGTGTAATTATAAAAAGAAATTATTTTTTTAAATAAATTTTCACAAGTAAAAGTGAGTACAACAATGGAGTCTGAGAGTTTTCTCGAGCTTGTTTTTTTTTAGATTACGGTAATAAAAAAGCGAATCTTAGCCCGGGCGCTAGGGATAAGTGAGTATGCAAAATGTGAGGACCGAATTCCACCAATGGATTTAAGTTAAGAAAAGGTCAAAAATTAATAATGCGGATCTTGCCGGTCAAATATTTGGTCCATTTTTTTTTACCCCTCTACTCTTATTTGTAAAGGAAATGTATTGAGTACAATCTATAAAATCATTTTAATGATTATTTCAGTAATAATTTATACTTTTTTCTAATGTCTAACATGGTCTTGTTTACTGCGTGCAATATTTAAAATTTGTTCCGCTGCTGAATTTTCGGAACACAAATACAGCTGCTTGTCTTTGTTCCTCGTTAAGATTCTACAAATTAAGCATTTCAACGATTTATTTGCTTCTGCAGGTGTCCTTGATGACGAACGAGATTTTCGAGAACGGGAACGGGAAGGGACCATCACAGCTGGTGGCAAGATGTGTTTTGTTATTATTTGGGGTCTCAGGTATAAGAATCCGACCATAGTTGCCGGTCCTCACATTTTGCATACTCAACTACCACTAGCGCCTGCACTATCTAATGTAAATGAAATGATCCAAGTTGTAATTTTATAATCCTCTAGAAGCATTTCGTGATTTTTTTTTTATTTTCAACATTGCCCCCAAAAAATCACGCCGCTACTGAATTAAAATTTTGGTAATCTAATTATTGGCAAGCATGCGCAATTAGTGTCTCCATACATACCCTAAGTTATAATACTACATTTTCAATATTTCTGGCTTTTACTGTCTCAACTCCCGCCGCCACTGGAAATTTGGGGCTGTTTATTTTTTTTCATTAATAACTGTCTACAGCGAGCCTACATATTAAATTTCAACGCCCTAACTCTATTCTAACATTGCCCCCGGAAATTCGCGCCGCTACTGAACTTAAATTTGCAATTTCCAACTATTGGCAAATGTGTACAATTATGATCTCAATACACACACCAAATTTCACCCAAACTATTTACCTGTGAATTTAGTAGATAAACATACGTCTGAATTTAAAAGACTAAAAAGACATAGTGTGGTAAAGCTACCAAAACGTTTTTAATTGTCATTCATAAATATAGCTGAAAGACTATTTCTTATATAGGTTAATTTTTATTTTTAACATATGTACAAATGAAATGATCCAAGTTGTAATTTTATAATCCTCTAGAAGCATTTCGTGATTTTTTTTTTATTTTCAACATTGGTATTCTGACTTTCGTTCCATTGTCTTACGTACAACTATCAAGCTCAAATGTTGCTCATCAAAGCAACCCTATTCCCACTACTGAAGATACGTTACATATCACCTGATGCGGATCAGTGAACGCACTTGTGTGATTAATCATAGAAATATTATCAAAATTTATTTGACACTACGAAGTCGATGCCTGGGATGTAGGCTTATGATCACATACCTTTATACAATCACTAGAGCTTACCTCCGTCGCAAAGCGACGTCTTTTTAGTGTGTATGACTTGAAACAAAATAATTCGTAATTTCATTTCCAATTTTAATTCTATTTTCAAATTGAAATATTTAACTCGTTCACTAATAAAATAATTTTTCATATAAATTAATAAATATGTATATATTTTTTCAACAAAATATAAAATATTTTTAATTTATTCGTTATTTCACCAACTTTTTTTCAAAGTTTTGTATTTTTTTTTTTCGATTTGTAACTTAGGTACCAAAGTTAGCCCATATATAAAATTTCGACTTTTTAGCCCAATTTTTACCCTCGGCAGAAACGCCCCCAAATAAAATTGTTGAATTTCTTTTTTTTTCAAAATATATTTTATTATTAAGTAATCCAAAAGTTGAGTTTTCTCCAAAGTTTTCTGCCGGGCTCCCTAATTTTCTCAACGCCTCCTTTTCTAATTTTTCAAGTTCTAAATGTTAGCATTGAACACCGTAATACACATGCCAAATTTTAACTTTCTATCTGTTACGAATTAAAGGTTATAGAGCAAAAAGTAAAAAATATTTTTTTAGTTTTTTTCAAAATTACGGGTTTCCAGGAACTTAATGGAAAATCCGAGGACGCCAAAAGTCTTAGAATTTTTTTACGAAATAGATAATTTTCAATAAAATGTCAAAATAAATAAATTCAATAATTTCAATTAATATTTATAATTTTAATGTAAATATGTAAAATGTAAATGAAATGAAGTACCAAGGACGAAAAAAGAACCGTGATCCTAGGAAGCCCATAAATTATTGAAAAAGAAAAAAAATTCATAATTCTGTTTTACAATTTTCTAAATATTTAAATATTTCACTAATTAATTTTGAATCAATTAAAAAAAAAAAATTAGTCATAAATTTATACACTTCTGAATGATTAATATTACATTTATTCCTAGAGTAATTCAAACACTTTTAATTATATAATTTCAAGTTCATCATGTTCTTACAATTTTGAAGTAGGCTTCAAAGTTTATTCCAAAGAAATTTTCCGCACGTGTTAAAAAAGGATTTACTTCACCAGCGACAAGAAAGTATATTCTAATTAAACGTATTCTTAGTAGCTGTAATACTACACTAACTATATAACACTGGACATTGTTCATTGTTCTAACAGTTCAGACAATACTTTCAGTATGAGAATGATTGGGGGAACTGTTGCATTGTGTTTCGTTCTTAACATAATATGCAAAGTTTCTGGATTCAATGATGTATTTGTTAATGTTTTAAATGATTTTCTTTTTATTTCAAAGAGGTCTGTAACACTAAACGTTATATGTTGTTCGGAACTTGGTGAGTAAATTACTTGTAATAATTGTCTATTTTAGAATTTTTTATTTTACATTTAAGGTACAAAAAATATTTAATATCGGAAAGAATTTGCATTTACTAATATAATAGCACTAGAGTTTACCCCTGTCGCAAAGCGACGTCTTTTTGGCATGTATGATTTGAATCCAATAAAATAATTCGTAATTTTATTTCATATTTAAATTTTTTTTTAAATTGAAATAATAAACTCGCTCAATAATAAATTGACTAAAAAAATATATTATTTTTATCAAAATAAAAAATATTTTCAATTTATGCGTTATTTGACCAATATTTTTTCAAAATTTGGGATTTTTTTTTCGATTCGTAAATAAGTTACCTAGGTAGCCTAGCCTATATACAAAGTTTCAACTTTCTAGCACAATTTTTACTCTCGGCAAATACAGCCCCCGTACCCCCCAATAAAATTTTGAAATTTTGAATTTTTTTTTATTAATAATATACTTAATTATTCTAGAATCCAGAATATGAACTTTCTCCAAAGTTCTCTACTGGGCCCCCGAATTTCTTTAACCCCTCCTTTTTCAATTTTCGAATTTCTAATTTTTGAGAAATGTCAGCATTGAATACCTTAATACACATGCAAAATTTCAACTTTCCATCTTTTATAAATTAAAAGTAATACAGAAAAAAATGGATCACTTTTTTCCAGTTTTTCCAAAATTACGGGTTCCCAGGAAATTCAGGGAAAAATCCGGGGACGCCAAAAGTCTTAGAATTTTTTTCTCTACGAAATAGAAAATTTTCAGAAACATTGACGGAGCCGTTTTCGAGCTACTATACGAATCGCGTAAACATATAAACATATAAGAATATAAGAAAACAAACATACACCTCGGACATTATAATATTTACTAGCGCTTCGCCCCGTCGCAAAGCGACGTGTATTTAAAATTTGTGAATAAATAAAAGTTATTTGATAAATAGAAAATAATCCTGAAATATTGTTTATTGTTCGCCTTTCGGCTTTACAATCTACATTCTTAGTACATTTTATATACTTCAACTTACAATTAAATTTACATTATTCTCCACCAAATTATTTAGTCTTCTGTTTTTTCTTTCCTTCTTACTATTTCCGCCATCCACCTCTTTCCTTCACTGCCTCCCGTTAATAGCTGGCCAATATTCCTTTCGCTAGCTACTTTTTCCTTACACTCAAACTTAATGTTCTCCAGTGTTTCGTCCTCCGCTCCGCACACTCTACACTTTCTTTCCTCACTCTTTTCTCAGTATCTGTTTCCTTTTTCCTCATTTCCCAATCTAAACCTTGCTGTTCTTCTTATGTGTTTTATGTCTTTTTCTATAAGGTACTAAGGCACAGTATTTTCTTATAACCTTTTATATCTTCTATTGTAGTTACTTTTTTCTATTTTTCCCATTCTCTCCTGCTGTTGTATCTCCTTATCCCTTCTCCTTAGCTCCTCTTCCACACTTCTCCCGCCTCCTCGATCGCCATTCCATTCCTTTCAAAGTACTATTTTCTCTTTTTTGTACCTCCTCCCCCCCATTCTTTATGCTATCCCCTCTTATTTTCTTTAAAATTTTGCTTTCCGCTCTGTTCAATTTCTCCTCGTATTTTACTGCTCTTTCCCCTGTTTTAAATTGGTATCTTATCCCTTTTTAGCTCCTCCATAGCCATGTATCCTGGCGTGCACCTGTCCAGCCCTAGTAACCATTTAATATATCTCACCTGTATTCTTTCCAACTTTTCTTGCTCCTTCCACCCCCAAACCTCTGCTCCATACAACATCATACTGGCTATCAGTCTATCAAACATCCATATTCTCTTTTGTATGTCCCCCCCCAAATACCTTTTCCCCTAGTCCTCATACCCGTCGCATTGCTAGCTCCGCCTTCTTTGCTACCTCCCTTATCTGAGCCTCTTCTCCATTGTTCTTTTTAAAAGTGTAGCCCAGATATTTAAATTCTTCTACTTTCTCAATGTGCTCTGTCTTGTATTTCCACCTTTTATGTCTTCTTTTTCCACCCCCTTTTTTAAATACCATAATTTTTGTCTTTTCCACATTTAACTCTAGTCCTTTCCTGTCTATATATCTCCCTAGCCGGTGAGCCATTTCCTGCAGCTCTCCTTCCCTTTTTGCCAACAGGACTATATCGTCAGCGTATGCCAAAGTTTATATCTTGTAGTGTCTTCCTATTAGCACCCCCCCATCTTGTCCTCTTTCCATTACCCCCTCCAAGTCTGCTGTATATATCGCAAATAAAATGCAAAATATTATTTTGTTATAGTTCCTTTATTTACAGTAATAAAGCACTGTATTGACCAGTCTCCAGTGCCCCCGCCCATAAGCCCCAATCGTCACCTCTTGGCTCCATGCTCTCTTACGTTTCCGAACTTTTAATTTGATTCCTCTAAACTTCTGCCATAAAGCGCCTCCTACTTTTAGCACTCTGCATCGCTTCTTCCCTGAGCATCGTCGGTCCTTAGAGTACTTTCACAGCGCCCCCGCTGCGTAAAATTATCATTTACCATAATGAAGCACAGTATTGAACAATGTCCACTGCCCCGCCCCTAAACATCAATCACCTCTTGGCTCCATGCTCTGTATCGTTCTCGCACTTTTAATTGTAATCATCTGCACCTTTGCCACAATGCGCCCACTTGCAACACTACAGCTTAACTGAACATCATCGCTTATTAGGGAACTTTCCTATACCCCCCCCGTTTAGCACAATCATTAAATAATCCTGCGCTTCCACCCCCTGCGTACTAATCTCTTAACAATTAGTTTTCCAAATTAATACTTTACTGGCAACCTGCATACTAAATTTCATCCTTAAAAGTACATTATTTTTTAATAATTATTCGATAAGATAAATCTTTGATAAAATTTTCACTAATTTCAATGTAAACCTACTAATTACATCAATTCATTTATGTTTTTAAGAAAGCCTAGCAGTTCGTTCCTAATAATCTCATCTCTAGGCCTTTTCCTTCCAGTTATTGCACTTTCGATTCAATCCCCATACCCCGCCACCCTCACTTTTAGCACCAAAGCACATATTCTGCAATACAGTTACCTCCCAGAGCCATTATAATCTATCGCCACTACTTCTAACACCACCGTTACTTAGAACTGAACCCCAGCGCCACACTCTGCTCCAATCAGACACTACCAATTTGATATTACAGCAATTCATTTACATGATTAAAACTGTACTGTAATCTTACACTCTATATTTCGTATTTATATTTACGTTATAATATTAGTCTCCCCATTAATCCCCGCTCCTGAAATAAAATTGTCAAATTTTAGGCATAGCAATCTATTTTGCTCGTAACAACTCTCTCTACCTTTATCTACCCCTACTTTTATAAATGATCGAAATTTCAAAATTGATTTCTTTGGCAAAGCTTTTTTCCGCCCCCACTTCCCCAATTTCACGCCGCTACTAAGGTTAAATTTATTTTCGCAAATATGCACGTGCATAGTTTCTATTTTTTCACTTTTCCTTTTTTTTGATATATGGGGCTGTTAACTATTTCCCCCCTATACCTCTCACTCCTGTTCGATTTCACAGCACAACAAACGCACCAAAAATCAATCCAATTCTACTACTGAATGTAATTTGAATATCTGACTTATAGAGAACTATTTAGCTTCTATTTAATATTCTACATGCAAAATATCATCGTTGTACCTCTATATTGTTCTTATATTCGGTTTATCACTCGCCACTCTAATGTTGCACTTAAGAAAATGTAGTTTTTTTTATATTTTCGTAATAATAATGTCAATCTATATATGCATACTAAATTTCAGCTTTGTATTTATATTTTAGCATTAGTACCCCCCACATACCTCCGCTACTGAACAAGTTTATTAAATTTTAGCACGAGGATCTATTTTATTTGTATCTAAGAATATATATTCTAAACTATAGCCTTTCATCTCCATATATTTCAAATATCTGGTTATTGGCCCCCCGCGCCCGCCGCCTCTGGAAAGTTGCAGTTTTTTATAGTTTGTCTCTAATGACACTCTATATAGGGCCCATATTCCAAATATCAACGTTCTAGCTCTGTTGCGACATTGCCCCCAAAAAATCACGCCGCTACTGAATTAAAATTTTGGTAATCTAATTATTGGCAAGCAAGTTATGTTATTGCTAGTTATGTTATTAGTAAATAACAATAGTTAAAATAGTATATACTTTATTTATATTGATAAATAAAGTTTCTCTATAATTATATATTTTTTATTACAAATATTATCTCCTCGATGGAGTATAACTAAAGTACTTAAAACAAATGAATTAATCAATTAGTAAAACAAAATTGATTTTAGTCAATTTGATTTAAATATTATTTGGTTACTTAGATAATATATTTATTATCTTGTTTAAGCATGATATTAGGGTCACTTGATAACTCCTCCATCCTTAGAGAGAAAAATAGAGAAATTTCGTGAAGGTGTCTCGATTTTTCTAGATGTAGTCGTCACTTCTGTTTCCTGATAAGAGTTCTGCAGCAATAGTATTTGTATTGGTTTTTCTCTGCGAAATTTGCTTTACATGAACATCTTTGATTTTATTGGTGACTGCATCGGAAATGGCTAATACTTTATTATCTTTGATTGCTGTTACTTTATGTGGTCCTGTTTGTGGATTCGTTATCTTCCCTCTTCTTCTATCATTTCTTCTAATGTATACTTCTTGAATGTGTTTGTTCATATAGTCCCAATAGTATTTTTTTCTGATTATTTCTTCAATCATATTTTCCTCTAGTTTGTTAAAAATTGTTATACTTATATCATTTTGTTCATATGTTGGCTTATCATAGTATTTTTCTTTTCTGTGAACATTTATCCACATAGTGTGTGCCTCTTTTTCTGAATCTTCTAGCTTTTCCGGTAAGCACTTAGTTTTGTTTTCCTTTTCAATTTTTCGTTCTATTTTAAATTTTTTAATTTTCTTATTTTCCGCTTTTTCTTGCTTTATACTGTATGACTTTTCTACCTCGGAATATTGCATATTTTGTTTTCCTGGTTTTTCTTGTTTCATGTTTTGTTGTTTCTCTATTTCAATTTCTTGTATAGTTTGCTTTTCTGCTACTTGCTTGATTCTTTGTTGATTTTTTACTTTGAAATATTGAAAGTTTTGATTTTTTGTTTGTTGATTAACCTTTTGTTTATTTGGTATTTCAAAATGTTGTATTTCTTGATTCTTTGTTTCTTGTTTGACATTTTGCAGATTTTCTACTTTGAAATCTTGCATGTTCTCATCTTCTGTGTCTTGTTTGACGTTTACTTCAACAATTGAATTTTCATCGGTTTTTATTTTAATAAATGTTTTAACATCTTTTTCGTTTACTTCTGTATTCCAAACTTCATCTGTAGTGTTTTCACTCTGTACTTTGATTTCAGTATTATACAGATCCAATTTATTTGAATTCTGTGTATTCATTCCTGATGTAGTATCCATGGGCGTCCAATGCTTCTTAATTGGTTTATTAGGGTGTCGGTTCCATACGTTGCTCTGTTTGGAGAACATTGTTTTCGGTTTTTGCTGGATAGTAGAGTTTGGTGCCCGCCAATTCTGTTGTTGCGGTTGTTGGAAATTGCTTTGTCTCCATGGTCGTTCACTATTAAAACCGGGTGCGTGGGAAATATTAAATTTTTCCGATTGTTTAGGGTAGTTGAATGTTCTTTGTGTCATTCTGACTGGTTGTTGTGCCAGTTTATTATTCGTATTTTCTTGCCTTTGCCAATTCCTGTCGTTCTGTTCTTCTGTTACAATAGAGATTGCTTGTTCCAGTGTAGTGGGTGCTCTGGTTCTCAAGAATGATCCAAAAGGTTCCCTTAAGCCTGCTTTAAAAGATTTTAGAGCCACTTCGTCGTACATTTTTGTCTTCATATTTCTTTCTTCTATTGCTCCATTGCATTTTTGGTTAGCATATAATAATGCTCTCAATTTTCTACATTTTTCATAGAATTCAAGGAATGTTTCATTCCTCTGCCTTATTTCCATCAGTTCTCGCAGTAATGACATCTCATCTCTAGGGTCGCAAAATGCTTGTGTCAATGTCATTTTAATTTCTGCCCAGCTCTGTATGTCCCTTCCTTCTATTAGTGAGGCAGCTTTTCCAATTAATTTTGCTCGAATCGCTTCTATTAAAGCGACGTTGTCGAAGCAATCTAATTTATTTTCATTGAAAAATTGGCCTAGTAACAATTCGCTTGTTCTGATGTAGTCCGGTAAGCCTTCGGATCTACCATCATACTCTTTTATCATTCCCAAATATTGTTGGAAATTATTATTAGTTGACGTTGTCATTTTTTCTTTTTTATTTATATTCAATTGTGTAAAAAGGTAATTCAATTGATCTACCATATATTAATAGATGAACCTTTAATCTTCTTGTAGTCCTTTGTCCTTGGTCCTTAGTTATCAGTTCACTTCACTATATTTTACACAGCTTATTTTTAATTTTATTTAGTTTTTGAATCTTCTTCCCTGGGGTGAATAGATTTGTTCTTTTCCGTCACGATGCTTTGGTTTTATCTCCGCCGCTAGACGACGACTGCGCCAGTTATGTTATTGCTAGTTATGTTATTAGTAAATAACAATAGTTAAAATAGTATATACTTTATTTATATTGATAAATAAAGTTTCTCTATAATTATATATTTTTTATTACAAATATTATCTCCTCGATGGAGTATAACTAAAGTACTTAAAACAAATGAATTAATCAATTAGTAAAACAAAATTGATTTTAGTCAATTTGATTTAAATATTATTTGGTTACTTAGATAATATATTTATTATCTTGTTTAAGCATGATATTAGGGTCACTTGATAACTAGCATGCGCAATTAGTGTCTCCATACATACCCTAAGTTATAATACTACATTTTCAATATTTCTGGCTTTTACTGTCTCAACTTTCGCCGCCACTGGAAATTTGGGGCTGTTTATTTTTTTTTATTAATAACTGTCTACAGCGAGCCTACATATTAAATTTCAACGTCCTAACTCTATTCTAACATTGCCCCCGGAAATTCGCGCCGCTACTGAACTTAAATTTCCAATTTCCAACTATTGGCAAATGTGCACAATTATGATCTCAATACACACACCAAATTTCAGTTTCTATCTTTTCTAGTTCGTCAGATATTAGCAAAAGTATTTTTTCGAATTTTCCAGTTTTTCCAGTATAAGTTTTTCCACGGAAATTCAGGGAAAAATTCAGGGACGTAGAAAGTCTTAGAAATTCGTCCTTTACATAATATCAAAATTTAAAAAACTTTGTAGGCGCCGTTTAGAAGATACCATATACGATTTTGTTACCGGATATATATATAACGCTCTATATATATAAATATCTATGAGTTCTTATGAGTTTTCCATGTTAAATTGGAACATTACGAACGTTATAATAGGTAGATTATAGCGCTTCGCCCCGTCGCAGAGCGACGTGTATTAATATTTGTGAATAAATAAATTTATTTGCTAAATTGAAAATAATGCAAAATATTATTTTTAAGTAATTTTCGGTAAAATATATCCTGTCTTAAATTTATGTTTCTTTATTTTGTTATAATTCTTTCATTTACAGTAATAAAGCACTGTATTGACCAGTCTCCAGTGCCCCCGCCCATAAGCCGCAATCATGACCTCTTGGCTCCATACTCTCTTACGTTTCCGAACATTAAATTTGATTTCTCTAAACTTCCGCCATGGAGCGCCTTCTTCCTTCAGCACTCTGTATCGCTTATTTTCTGAGCATTGTCGGTCCTTAGAGTACTTTCACAGCGCCTCCGCTTTAGCACTATAATTAAATAATCCTTCGTTTCCTCCTCTCTGTGTAAAATTATCATTTACCCTAATGAAGCATAGTATTGAACAATGTCCACTGCCCCGCCCCTAAATAAGAATCATCACCTCTTGGCTCCATGCTCTGTATCGTTCTCGCACTTTCAATTGTATTCCTCTGCACCTCTGCCACAATGCGCCCACTTGCAACACCACAGCCCACCTGATCATCATGGCTCATTACGGCACTTTCCTATCGCCCCCGTTTTACCGCAATCATTAAATAATCTTGCGCTTTCACCCCCTGCGTACTAATCTCTTAACAATTATTTTTCAAAATTAATACTTTACTGGCAACCTACATACTAACTTTCATCCTTAGAAGTACATTATTTTTTAATAATTATTCGATAAGATAAATGCTTGATAAAATTAATTTTCACTCATTTCAATATAAACCTACTAATTACATCAATTCAATTATGTTTTTAAGAAAGCCTAGCGGTTCGCTGCTAATAATCTCATTTCTTGCCCTTATCCTTCCCGTTATTGTACTTTCAATTTAATCCCCTGAACCGCCGCCCACATTTCCAGCACCAAAGCACATATTCTACAACACGGTTACCTCCCAGAGCCATTATAATCTATCGCTACTTCTTCTAACACCACCGTTACTTGGTGTCCTGAACCCCGGTGCCACCCTCTCCTCCAATCATGCACTACCAATTCAATATTACAGCAATTCATTTACATAATTAAAACTGCACTGTAATCTTACGTTCTAATCTTCGTATTTATATTTACGATATAATATTATTCTGCAACACGGTTACCTTCAAGAGCCATTATTAATCTATCGCCACTATTTCTAACACCACCGTTACTTAGTACTGAACCCCAGCGCCACCCTCTCCTCCAATCAAGCAGTACGAATTCGATATAACAGTTATTCATTTACATAATTAAAACTGCACTGTAATCTTACGTTCTAATTTTCGTATTTATATTTACGATATAATATTAGTCTCCCCATTAATCCCCGCTCCTGAAATAAAATTGTCAAATTTTAGGCATAACAATCTATTTTGCTCGTAACAATTCTCTCTACCTTTATAACCTTTATCTACCTCTACTTTTATAAATGATCGAAATTTCAAAATTGAGCTCTTTGACAAAGCCTTTCCCGCCCCCACTTCCCCAATTTCACGCAGCTACTAAGGTTAAATTTATTTTTCGCAAATATCCACGTGCGTAGTTTCTATTTTTTTAATTTGATATTTGGGGCTGTTAACTATTTCCCCCCTATACCTCTCACTCCTGTTTGATTTCACAGCACAACAAACGCACCAAAAATCAATTCAATTCTACTATTGAATGTAATTTGACTATCTAACATATAGAGAACTATTGTGCTTCTACTTAATATTCTACATGCAAAATAGCATCGTTGTACCTCTATTTTGTTCTTATACTCGGTTTATTACCCCCCACACTAGTGTTACACTTAAGAAAATGTAGTTTTTTTATATTTTCGTTATTAATATGTCAATCGATATCTGCATACTAAATTTCAGCTTTGTATCTATATTTTAGCATTAGTACCCCCCACATACCTGCGCTACTGAACAAGTTTGTCAAATTTTAACTCAGGGATCTATTTCATTTGCATCTAAGAACATATATTCTAAACTATAGCCTTTCATCTCCATATATTTCAAATATCTGGTTATTGGCCCCCAGCGCCCGCCGCCTCTGGAAAGTTGCAGTTTTCTATAGTTTGTCTATTTTGACACTCTATATAATGCCCACGTTCCAAATATCAATGTTCTAGCTCTGTTGCAACATTGTCCAAAAAAAATAACGCCGCTACTGAATTAAAATTTTGGTAATTCAATTATTGGCAAACATGCGCAATTAGTGTCTCAATACATAACCTAAATTTTAATACTACTTTTTCAATATTTCTGGCTTTTACTGTCTCAAATCCCGCCGCCACTGGAAAT
This sequence comes from Panorpa germanica, assembly GCA_963678705.1. NCBI lineage: Eukaryota > Metazoa > Arthropoda > Insecta > Mecoptera > Panorpidae > Panorpa > Panorpa germanica. The sequence goes on from OY783207.1 coordinate 217,556, forward strand.
TTGGAAATTTTCAATAATAACTGTCTACAGCGAGCCTACATATTAAATTTGAACGTCCTAACTCTATTCTAACATTGCCCCCGGAAATTCGCGCCGCTACTGAACTCAAATTTCAAATGTCCAACTATTGGAAAATGTGCACAATTATGATCTTAATACACACACTAAATTTCAGTTTTCTATCTTTTCTAGTTCGTCAGATATTTGCAAAAGTATTTTTTCGAATTTTCCAGTTAGTTAGTGGTTCAGGACACCAAGTAACGGTGGTGTTAGAAGAAGTAGGGATAGATTATAATGGCTCTGGGAGGTAACCGTGTTGTAGAATATGTGCTTCGGTGCTGGAATTGTGGGCGGCGGTTCAGAGGATTACATTGAAAGTACAATAACGGGAAGGATAAGGGCTAGAGATGAGATTATTAGGAGCGAACCGCTAGGCTTTCTTTAAAACATAAACGAATTGATGTAATTAGTAGGTTTACATTGAAATGAGTGAAAATTAATTTTATCAAGCATTTATCTTATCGAATAATTATTAAAAAATAATGTACTTCTAAGGATGAAATTTAGTATGTAGGTTGCCACTAAAATATTAATTTTGAAAACTAATTGTTAAGAGATTAGTACGCAGGGGGTGAAAGCGCTAGATTATTTAATGATTGCGGTAAAACGGGGGCGATAGGAAAGTGCCGTAATGAGCCATGATGATCAGGTGGGCTGTGGTGTTGCAAGTGGGCGCATTGTGGCAGAGGTGCAGAGGAATACAATTGAAAGTGCGAGAACGATACAGAGCATGGAGCCAAGAGGTGATGATTCTTATTTAGGGGCGGGGCAGTGAACATTGTTCAATACTATGCTTCATTAGGGTAAATGATAATTTTACACAGAGAGGAGGAAACGAAGGATTATTTAATTATAGTGCTAAAGCGGAGGCGCTGTGAAAGTACTCTAAGGACCGACAATGCTCAGGAAATAAGCGATACAGAGTGCTGAAGGAAGAAGGCGCTCCATGGCGGAAGTTTAGAGAAATCAAATTAAAAGTTCGGAAACGTAAGAGAGCATGGAGCCAAGAGGTCATGATTAGGGCTTATGGGCGGGGGCACTGGAGACTGGTCAAGACAGTGCTTTATTACTGTAAATGATAGAATTATAACAAAATAAGGAAACATAAATTTAAAAAAGGATATATTTTAACGAAAATTTCTTAAAAATAATATTTTGCATTATTTTCAATTTAGCAAATAAATTTATTTATTCACAAATATTATATACACGTCGCTTTGCGACGGGGCGAAGCGCTAGTATTTATATAATGTATATGCCGTTAGGCTTCCAGAATCCTTAGCATCTAAGATATAAAATTATTTATTCTTCTTGTCGTGTCGCTCTTCTCTTTGTCGACTACTGTGCTGTTAAGTCTGCAATAGTTTCAACTTCATGGTTTTCTTCATTTTTCTTTTTCTCCTTTCCTCTTCTCTGCATCTTAGCACTCCATCTCTCCTTCTTTGTCTTTTCTCAGCAGTTCTTTCTGTCCTCTTTCGAGAACTTTTGCTAGAGTCGAGTATATGCTGTCTATTTTCTATACGCTGTTCGTTTCTTTATGCCACCTAAAATTAATTTATTAATTAAACTCGGTATTAGTTCGTTCAATATTCTTAAATTCTAAGTTACTTCGGTTGTTTGAGTGACTCTTCTTATACTCTCTTCTTAATACTACTTACTGTTCCCTGTACTTATTCCAAATACCTGCTACCTTTCTCTTCATTTCCCATTCTAACATGTTTATATAAATATTATATAATAACAGATGAAATGCGTGATCTTTATCATCGTCTATCTTCAGTTCAAATTCGAATCATAAAATCAACTCAAACAGAGGAAATACAGCAACTTGGGTTAGACTTTGACAATCCACGAAGGCAAGATGACGTCTTCGTGTTGGATATGGCCTGTAATAACATTAGTAATGTATTGTTAATGGTAAGAAACTTCAAAAGGTTATTTATAAAACTTTTAAATCTTATATATGATATAATATCTTACATGATATTATACAGGGTGTCCCAAAATTCAACGATAAGCCGGCACCAGAAGGTGGTCCTGCTCATGACTACACAAGAAAAAAAGAAAAAAAAAATTTATCTCATTTTGTTTAGGAATTAGAAAAAAAAATTATTTTTTTTTGAAAATTGAAACACCTTAAGATGTTTTTAAATACTATGACCACAATTTTTCAAATATTTCAGATTTTTTTTGTATCGGCAACCTAAATAGCACTGCTATCCATCACTATCATTAAAACTCCCAGAATGCTAGTAGTTTTTACACAAAATTCAATCAAAATTATTTTTCTCCCTAAATTTTTTAAAGATTTCAACTTTAACTCATCGTGGTGTAAAAAAAAAGTATGAACACTACTATATCAAGTTTTTTTAAAAATTGGCGCAACTCTTCAGGATTCCAAAATAGTATAATACTCCAGGAAAACTAGTAATAAAAAAAAATTATGCATGCTATTTCTAAACAAGAACCAAATTTCATAAATTGTTCTTGTTGATATTTAAATCTTTTACAATACCCAAAATAGATTTTTTATAGTTGAATGAATTAAAATAAATACAGGCACTGGCATTAATACAGGCACAACATCGCCTTAAAAAAGATTGTTTTTTTCGGACGTTATTACCATTGGATAATATCCACAACGGGTCGCATTTTGCCGTGTTATGCTGCAAAAGCTCAGGGAAGATTCCCAATTCTTAGGTAAAATTCTATAGTCGGATGAAAGAACCTGCAAGAAAGATGGTTATTTAAATCTTCATAACCTATGTAGGTTATGAAGATTTAAATAACCATCTTTCTCCAGCTATGTAGCTGGAGCAATGAAAATCCGCACCTAGTGAGACCAGACAAATCGCAATATCAATTCAAGATTAATATATGGACGGGCATATTAAATGGAAGAGTGCTTGGGCCCTTTGAGGTACAAGGAAATCAGATGGCAGTAGGTATTTGAACTTTTTACAAAATGTTTTTTTTTTTTTATATTTATTTTCTTCTTTGCCTTGACTTTCTTTAGTCATAGCCACCATCAAATAATTTTTTAACATCTTTTATAATTTATAATTCAATTTTACACATTTCTAAATATTTCAATAATTCACTAATTAATTTTGAATCACTTAACAAAAATTTAGTATTAACAGGAAAAGTTTTAATCACATCTAATATACCACTATTCAATTTTGATCTTTCTAAACTATAATTTATGCATTCAAATATAATATGATCCAAAGTTCCTTCTTCACCACATTGACATCTATCGTCAGATTTAATATTAATTTTGTACAGATGAGCTGGAGTTTTGCAATGATTACTTTTGATTCTGATTATAGTTGATATAATTTTGCGGGACTCATTTCTAAACCATCTCTTCTTACTTAAATTTGGATGCAACATATAATAATCTCTTCCTTTTAACTGACTTTTGTTAATGAAATCTGTGTTTCTTAAATTGAAGTTAAATTTTTTGATTATATTAAAAATTTCATATGAAGGTAATTTCACTCTCATCTCAATTTCCAAATTTATTGATTCCTTTGCCAATTTATCCGCAATTTTGTTTCCTCTTATTCCACAATGTCCTGGTATCCACATAAATTTTATGGTATTATTCCTATTTATTATATTGAAATACATCTCCTTAATTTTGCATGTTAAAATATTATTATTTGATTTGTTATCATTTGAATTTAAATTTTTTAAAACACTTAAAGAATCCGTTATTATTATAATTTTATTGTTGTTGATATTTTCATTAATTTCCAATGCTTTTAATAATGCTAATTTTTCTCCAGTGTAAGAGCAAACTTTGTTATTTAATTTATATTTATAATATCTTAAATTTATCTGTTCATATATAGCAAATCCTGCTTCATTTCTTTCTAAATCAATGGATGCATCTGTATATATTATTTTTGTAAAATTTATATTAAATTGATGCATTATATTTAAAAAATTTTCATTATTTATCGCATTATTAAAAGATTTTGACAATAATTTTGTGTTAATATATATATCCATAGGTTTAATTAATGATTCAAAAGGAATAGAGTATATAGGCGATTTCGAATTTCTTTGTATATTTAGATCCTTTAATTTCATGTAACTATTTATTAAAATAGGTTTATTCTTTTTGATCCAGTAAGAACAAAACAATAAGAATAAAACAAAATGACTTGTAAGAATTATTAGAAGACGTGCCCATAAGTGATTTACAAAACATTCGGTTGCAAAATGATGGTTGCCCAGCTCACAATGCTCGTCCTGTGTGAGAATACTTAAACGAAGAGGGCGCCCTGCCCAACGCCCTGTTGGATTGGACGACTTGGTCCTATTTTATGACCACCCTATTCACCCGATCTAAACCCCATGGACTTCTTCTATTGGGGTTGTATTAAAGAAAGAGTTTATTCAAAACCCGTAGCAAAATTACTCAGGCTGCACATCATATGAAAGGTAAACGATATGCTCGACGAATAAAAAGATTTTTTTTAAGGCGATGTCGTGCCTGTATTTAAGCTGGTGGCAAACATTTTGAACATTTACTATAATGTGAATAAACTAAAAAATTTATAAAATAAATGAAAAATTGTTTGTACCATTTGTTTTAATTCATTCAACAATAACAAACCTATTTTAGGTATTGTAAAAGTGATAACTATCAACAACAACAATTTATGAAATATGGTTCTTGTTTAGAAATAGTATGCATAATTTTTTTTATTGCTAGTTTTCCTGGAGTATTATACCATTTTGGAATCCTGAAGACCTGCGCCAATTTTTAAAAAAACTTTCCATGGTAGTGTTCCTACTTTTTTTGTTACACCACGATGAGTTAAAGTTGACTGAAAGTAAAGATCTTTAAAAATTTTAGGGAAAAAAATAATTTTGATTAAATTTTGTGTAAAAACTATTCTGGGAATTTTAATGGTTGTTATGGATAGCAGTGCTATTTAGGTTGCCGATACAAAAAAAAAATCAGACATATTTTAAAAATTGTGGTCATGGTAGTTAAAAATATCTTAAGGTGTTTTAATTTTCAAAAAAAAATTTTTTTTTTCTAATTCGTAAACAAAATGAAATAAATTTTTCTTTTCTTTTTTTCTTGTGTAGTCATGAGCGGGACCACCTTCTGGTGCGGGCTTATCGTTGAATTTTGGGACACCCTGTATATCACATAAGACTATGAAAGCGAATTCAATTACTAACCGCAAATCCTAGTGTGTAATTTTAAAACGCAAAAATGCATTATTTTCTTCTAGTACATTTTTCGTATTTGCTGTTACATTATTTTCTAACACACTATACGTGTGTTATTTTAGAAAACCGTAGATGTGTAAAATAATTATGCGATAAAGTAAACAAAATTGTAGCACACCTGACTCGTGTTATTAAATAACACAGGAAAGTGTGTTATTTAAATGCTCTGTTCAAAGAACCTTATAAATAAAAAATAAATTATTATTATCCATAATCATCCATATGTAATATTGTTATAATAATTTCATATAATAATTAACAATTTTTTTTAATAATAACATGTCGAAATACGAGTATATGAAAAACAAAATTGAATGGTAGAATATTAAAAATACCCTCTTGAGTGGTTTAATTTATGAGCAAACTTTGTTACTATCATAGAAATTTTTTTGTGGTGCATGCAAAGTTTGGTAGTCTAAATATTGCAAACAATTTCAGTATTCATATGGAAAAGTTCTGTGGCACACATATTATGAAGCCAAGATTCTCGCTTAAATTTGTCTCATTTTCTACGGTTGTCACATCTTCAGTAGAGTTCATGACCTGAAAGCAATATGGAAAAATGCAATTACAATATAAATTAATATTTATTGTATATAATATACACAATATCTGACAACACTATATCTGTTTGATTACAAACAAATTCTACATTCCACGCTTGATTTTCTTGTTGCTCAGTTGCTAGCATAAATTACTCATAATCGGGAGCGAATTGTTATCAGTTGTTAAAAATAAACTTTAGTAATCGTTCCTCTTAAAATTAAAAATTCATAAAACATCTGCAAAACAAAAAATTTCTTAAGTATATGACATAAAATAATATATAAAAATATAGCTCTTAAGAAACATACCATTTCATAATTATTCAAGTATGGGTACTTTGTTACCACATCAAAAATTCGAATGGCTTCATTTTCCATTCATGGTCTTCCAGTAGTCAAAGTTATATTCAGTATTTTTTTTCATATGTACCATATTTTCAACCAATAATTCTTCGAGTGAATTTTCAATGTCACTACAAATTTAATAAAAAAATCAATTTAATATACATTACATACGAGTATAGTACATATAATTTAAAATTATGAATTTCTATTACACTGTTAAATATCTGTGTATAAATTTATCAATGATAATAAAGAAATGTCTCACCTTTCTCACTCAAATTACTTTAAGCATAATTGTTCCTTAATGAAGATTAATCAATTCAATTATTGTAGTTTCTTAAAAATTAATAAAAGAAATGAATTCTTTAATAACAAATTTTTTATTAATTTCTTTTTCTAATTTCCCCTTCTGCATTAGGCAAACTGTAACAAGGAAAAACAAAGAAAAGGGAAGTGAAATAGTTTTAGTAAGGGTCGAATTATTAGAAGCAGTGAAGGTGGATAGGTTGCCTAGACCAGATGGTATTTCATATGACATGATAAAAACTTACCGGACATAGGAAAAGTTTCAATTTTAAAACTGATCAATAGGATTTTAGAAGAGCCAGTAATTCCAGGGATTTGGTTAGAAGTACAGGTAGTTCCAATATTAAAAAATGGAAAACCAATCCTATTAAAATATTGAAAGGCGGATTGGGCCATTGAAGTGAAAAAAATAAGTTATTCCCGGAAGAAATGATAGGATTTCGTAAAGAAAGAGACACAAGAGAGAGGATAAACGACCTTAATATAATAAAAGAAAATTTCATTGATTTAGTTAACTTTTTTAGGAATCGGTAAGGTAGAGGAAGAAAAACTAAGCAATATTTTCTTTTTAAATACAAATTTACTGTACAATAAGTACTAATCCTGTACTTGATGTACTTGAGATTTAGATTCAGTGGGAGAAAGAACGACAGAGAGATCTATAGGGACATAAAAGTTAAAGTAGAACCCGCTATTAACTCACTTAAGAGGCTAGCGGGAGGAATATGGGGTGAAAATGTAGGCGGGAGTAGTTACGGACTCTGCTAAACAGATGTAATATGTAATATGCTCAGATTTAAAAGCAGTAGTGGAAGCATTGGGGAAGAATAGGATTATCAGAAAGCGGGAAATACATTTTATACAATAAAAAGAAATCTAAATAAAATAAAGATGAATGGGTTACCGTTAGTGTGGATTCCTGCTCACAAAGAAATAACAAGGAACAAGAAAGTAAACGACGCCGCACAACAAGCAGCTGGAACGGTAGCGAGTGGAGATATTGAATATGATATGGACTTATTGGCAAAAGCAAAAATAAATCGAAATAGAAGTGGCAGTGTATGTGGGATAATTCAGAGAGAGCAAGAATTTTTTTGAATTTACAGTCTTCCGTATGCGGACCGTTGGTGGTATAAAGCCCAAGGTCAGAGAAGAGTGTTGTCACTTATCATGTCGTTGTCGTTTACATGCACTTTATTAGTGCTTGTTCATTAAAAAGGAAACAAACAATAACAAATTTTGTAAAAGTATCTACTATAGTATATCAAAAATATGTTTATACTTTTTGCTTGTTGTTTGTAAAGGTCCTAAATGGTCTATATGCCATGTGTCTAAAGGTAAACCTACCTTCGGTATACATTTTACGTATCCTTCAACTTTGCCTATTTTTCTGTTAGCTAGTATACATGCTATGCAATTATATATAAAGTTTATAATCTTTTTGGCCCCAAATCATTGATTCAAAATTTCCTGTTAATTATTTCTTGACATTTACTCAAGCCATAATGTCCTTTGTCGTGTGCTTTACGCATTATCTCTGACCTCATGTCTCTTGGTATTACTAACAGCTTCTGATCGTCTTTTAACCTGAGAATCTACATGCCTCATTCTGGAATCTGATCTATGTTCAATGGTACAGTTATATTTTTGTAATAATAAAACCCACCTTCTTACTCGTGTTTCTTAATCTTTTTCCTTAAGTGTCATGTTAAATACATTGCAGTCTGTAATTATCTTGCATGATTGTCTTACTAAATAAACCCTGTATTTCTTAAGAGCTCCACTATTGCCAATACCTCTAATTCGTACGAATGATAATTCCGTTCAGCTGCAGTGGTTTTTCTATTCATAACTATTGTAACTTAATGGATGCATCCTGTCATGAATATTGCATTTTTGTAACAACATAGCGCCATAACCATCCTTGCTAGCATCTGTGTGCAACTCAGTATATACTACATATCTAAATATTTTAAGTATAGGGTCGTTTAATAACGAAACTTTTAAATTGTTAAATACATTCACTTATTTATGTTCAAATTCAAAATGATTGTTCTTTTTAAGTAACTCACTCAATTTGTTTCGTCGTCTTCGAGCTTGACTTCCTTGACCTTATCCTTAGAGGGACAAACAGTGGCTTGTTGAATTACATAACCTAGGTTATGTACTAGTTTATTTCCTGGGCTAGAAATTGACATTTTTTCCATTTAATTTTTAGTCCATTTTCAGTAGCTGTCTATAACACTAATTTAAAATTATCTAAAGCTTCTTGCAAGCTCGATGCGAGTATCACAATATCATCTAACGTACAACAGTACTATACCTCCTTGCATTAAATCCCTAAAAATAATATTTCCACGTCTCTGAAAAACAGCAGGGGAATTAGAAAATCCGAAAGGTGCCCTGTTAAATTCAAATTGCGCATTGTCTACAACAAACGAGGTATACTTCCTGCAATCTTCACGCTACGTAAAAGAAACCATTCTCCAAATCCAATGTAGTGAATATGCTGCTACCCTGTAGTTTGTCAATTTAGTGCTCGATAATATTTATTGCTCGATCGTTTTGTTTCGTCCTTCTTGGAGATAAATACTATCTGACTAGCGTAATCAGAATTACTTGCTCGTTCTTTTACTAACTAGTCATCCAGCTGCTTTTGAACATCCAGACGATCTGCAGGTGGTAGTCTACGTGGCCTTGAAAATATGGTAGTATCGTCTTTTAATGTAATTATCATTTCAATTTCAGAATTGAAAAACTCTTTTAGTTTGTAATTGTCCACGTTTATATGAGATAATTCTAGGTAACTTTCTTTATCACCATTGTCTATTTTTAATGTCATTAATTGTTTAATTTCACTTTCAGTATCATCTTTATCAATATAAAGTTTATGAATTTTAACACCAGTATCGGTAATAATTACCCAGCTTTAGCAATAATACAAATATGCATAGCCTGTGACAGCAACACTTTAAAATAATTAGTTTAATGCTCTGAATCAATTTCTATGTATATTATTATTTATTATTAATTGTTCGCCTTTCGGCTTTACAATCTACATTCTTAATACATTTCATAGAACTTCAACTTAAAATTAAACTTAAACTATTCTAGACCTTTTTATTTCCAAAAGTACTTTCTGCTTCTTCTTCTCTTGACCCTTTTCCTTCATTTTCCATAGTCTTCCTTCCACTGGCGTAGCTAGGTATGGGCGAGTCGGTGCAGTGCACCGGGGCCCCCAAGCTCAGGGGGCCCTCGAACTTTTATAACTTATATTTATATTTTAACGGTTTCACAGTGAAGTAATACTCTTATAAAACTGTTATAACAAAAACATATACAATAACAAAAATTCTAAATAGGAATGAATTTTTTTAATTGAGAGTGTATTTCATACTCACTTGTGTACAAATTTATCGCTGAACATGATAGAGGGGGGAAGCATGGACCAGACATGGGTCTAAGACTATTACGTAATTCTCTCAGGCAGAGGTACGCATTCTAGAGTTGTTTATGTTGAGATTAAGCTGAAACAAAAGTAGCTGCAGGATTGTACTTAGAGTCTTAGAGCGCAATATCGCTAACAATATACAGAAAAGGCAGATGTTTATTTCCTTTGGTTTACTATTATTATTATATATATTAATTGTGTGTGCCTTTCGGCTTTACAATCTACAGTATTATATTTCTAATGCATTTCATTCCTATATACATTCAAACTTAAAACTAAACTTAAAATATTCTAGACTTTTACTACTTCCAAAAGTGCTTTCTGCTTCTTCTTCTTTTGACCCTCTCTATTATTCTCCACCAGCTTATTTATTCTCCTGTTTTTCCTTTCCTTCTTACTATTTCCGCCATCCACCTCTTTCCTTCACTGCCTCCCTTTAATAGCTGGCCAATATTCCTTTCGCTCGCTACTTTTTCCTTACACTCAAACTTAATGTGCTCCAGTGTTTCGTCCTCCGCTCCACACATTCTACACTTTCTTTCTTCACTCTTTTCCCAGTATCTGTTTCCTTTTTCCTCATTTCCCAATCTAAACCTTGCTGTTCTTCTTATGTGTTTTATGTCTTTTTCTATAAGGTACTGAGGCACATTATTTTCCCATAACCTCTTATATCTTTTATTGTAGTTACTTTTTTCTATTTTCTCCATTCTCTCCTGCTGTTGTGTCTCCTTATCCCTTCTCCTTAGCTCCTCTTCCACACTTGCGCCACCTTCTCTTCTCCTCTCTGCCTCCTCGATCGCCATTCCATGCCTTTCAAAGTACTCCTTTCTCTTTTTTGGACCTCCTCCCCCCCCATGCTTTATGTTATCCTCTCTTATTTTCTTTAAAATTTTGCTTTCCGCTCTGTTCAATTTCTCCTCGTATTTTACTGCTCTTTCCCCTGTTTTAATTCGTATCTTATCCCTTTTTAGCTCCTCCATCACCATGTATCACCATGGTTTACTATTAAAACATCATAATAATTGATCTGGATTAGATAGAAGGAGTGACATAAGTGCACATAATTTGGTGCAAAATAGTATACCCGCTAGTGAAGAAAGTAGGATATTCCAGTATGCGTGTTTGCCACCCTTGCCTTCGGATAGGGGTCAGTTTTACACGCGGGTTGAAATGTCTTACTTTCTTCCCTCGGTGTGTAATATACTATTAATGCTTTATGTACAATAAATGTTTTACATACATACATGCATACATCTTTTGATTTACTTCGTTTTATTGATTAATATCAATAATATAAATCCAAGTATACATTCCTAAACTCTTCACCTAGGCGATCAGTAAAGCTCACACATACATGTAGTAAGTAGTTTTGCTGTGCTACGCAGTGTACGATAAAGAGGTTATGATAAACTAATAGCTTTGTACCTTTAAAGTATTTATATATATTTATATCTGACTTGAAAAACCTAAACAGTTTATTTAGAGGCCCAGATTTTTTTTTGCACCGGGGCCCTTGGTTACCTAGCTACGCCACTGCTTCCTTCATTCTCACCGTTTCCTCACCTCTTGTCTTCTTTGTCTCCTCTCGGTAAACCGTTTCCTGCTTCTCCTTTCTTATAGCCTGTATTTTCATCTATCACCTCTTGCCTTCTTTGTCTCCTCTCGACAGACCCTCTATTATCTTTTCACTATCCTTCCTGCCTTCTCTCTTCGTTTTCATTTCTTCACTTATGTCTATCGCAGGCCTAGACGCTCTATCTTTACTATTTCCTCTTGACTCTCTTACTTTACTATTTCTTCTTGACTCTCTACCTTTACTATGTTATTATTGTCTCTATCTCCGTCATCTATTTCTTGCCCTTATCTCCTTTCCGAAAATCCTCTATTTTTCTGGACTGAAGTTTAACTGTCTCCTCGCTACTTCTTTCTTTCTCCTGCTTCCCTTCACTGCCTCTTTTAGTACTTGCTCTCTCTTTCTGTTCCTTGTGCAACCTTACACTCAAACTTAATGTGCTCCAGTGTTTCGTCTTCCGTTCCGCACACTCAATTTCTATGTTTAATTCTATTCTACCTTAAGAATTAACTCTAGAGTTTGACAAGCCGCGTATTGTTATATCAGAGTCATTTAATTTATCATTCTTTAATGTTTTAAAATAGTCTTCGCGTACTGCTGACCAATCACTACCAGTATCTGTTAAAGCTTTTATACTACTGCTTTTATTAACACAAATTGATTTTATCATTTCTACTTTCATAATATTATGTTCTTATTTAACAGTATTTAATTTAGTTTTACTATAACCCTTGCCTTAATCTGGACACACTTTAGATGTGTGATGACGAACCACAATTCAAACATTTAATCTTCTCATCAGTTGTATCAGTTTTTGTACCTGACATTTCTGATTTCCTATCATAGCCGTTAGTATCCGTTTTCATTTCTTCATATTGCGCAATCTTGCGCCATAGCTGTGCAATATTTTCAGCTCCATACAGTATTACTTTATTACCAGCATTCACGTATAGCTGCTATAATATAGACCATAACAGCACTTTTTTCGACATCCGCTTGACGAGCAATATCTAGAATATCATAAACATATTGACGAATAGTTTCGCCTGGCTTTTTATACCTTTGCTGAAGCATCTTGTAATCTTGCGCATTGTTTAAACTCGTATAGAACTCATAGATCAAATACAACTTAATGTTTCCCAATTTATCATTCTGGTTTCAAAATTCACAAATTCTTTTGCTGTATCTGTTAACGATCGTCTGGCATACAAATATTTGTAGTTTTTATTTATTTCGCCTGGTCACAGAAATCATTAAATTGTTTGATCCATAATTTGACATTTTCAAGTTCATCATATTTAGATAAAACCAATTCTAAATATAAAAATGTATAATTAGTTTTATTAGACTGTTTCGTTGGGTACAGACCTGCTTTTCTTTTCACGCCAATAAAAAGAAAGAACTAACAGGATTAAAGTAATTTAAGTATCTATTTAAATGAAAAGAAATTCTTCAAGGAAGCACTTCATGAGTTGGAAACTTGCATAAATAGCCAACATGTTAGTTCAATCACCCCATTCGATTGTAGTCGTGGTCTAATTAACAGGTCGTCGATCTTCATAGTTTATATTGTAATTGTAGTATTAATTGTTTCATGTGTAACTTGTATTTTTTCAAATTATTATTTATTATTAACCACGCTAGAAGTTTCTTACATATATATTAGATTTCGATAACGCAAAAACTCTTCGAATATTATAAGAAAGAAAATATTATATAAAGGAATGAAATATTTTTAAATATATAATTAAAATGAAAATGATTTCGGCATATTTAGATTTTAGATTGACAGAATTATTTTAATATTTTTAGTGCTGACATGTCACAAAATAAAACATCAAAAGTTTGGGACCATTTCATAATGCTTGCATCTTCGTCAAAAAACCAGAACAAAGCAAGGTGCAAATTGTGTAACCGAAATAGATGTTCTTCATTCAAGTACATTAGCGTTATGGGAACACCTTAAAATGTATGATATATATTTGAATTTAAAACGAGACGGAGAAACATCAAATGATTCTGTGGAAAAAAACCAAGGACGTTTTTAGATTTTGTTCAACGAAAAAGTTTGCACGAAATCGTACCAAAATTGGCCGCTGTTGGCTGTTATAGAGGCTGAGGATTTTGGAAATTAATTAATTAATTCCTTTTTAGAAATACAAAAAAGGAACGTTAAATCTAAAGAAACTTTATACCGCGCTATGTACGGTCAAATCAACTTTGACGAATAATGAAAGATCGTTCTTGGTGTCTGCAAATTTTTGCACCAAACTTAGATCGTCATTGGGGGATAAGTCTCTAAGTGCATTGGTTTCTCTAAAATATCACTATACTAGAGCAAACAAATTAAAATAAGTTGTAAAATTATATGTGATTACTTAAATAATAAATAAATTTAAATAATAAATTACTTGATAATTTAGATGCTTTTTACATTTTTCTGATTTCAGACCCGACCCGGACTCGGACCCGGATTCATCGGGTTTATAAAATAATTGCTAATAAAATAAAATAAATACATTAGAGAAATTTATTATTTATTTAAATGGATAAAACGTATAAAATTGCACATTATGCATATTAAAACTACACATGTGTTAAAACTATATATTTTAATGCACATAATCTCTTAAGGGGGTATTCTACTGTAGAATTTTGAAAAAATCGAAATTTTTTTTTCTCATATTTTCAAAGTTTAGATATTCAAAAATATGTCATTAAAAGGATTTTTCAAAATTCCTATTATTTCATGAGATATAGCCATATAATAATATATAGTTATATGTATTATTATATGAGTTATAAAACTTTGAACGCGTTTTTCTGGGAACTACTTTTTTCGAGTTGGCGGTAATGATATCTAAAGTTCTAATGAACTGATTCACTTCAAATTTGAAGAGGATGTTCCCTATACGTCGCTACATCGCGTGAACCACGCCCAAAACTATAACTTCTCATTTAGTATTTTTAAAAAATTCGGAATTGTTAAAAAACAATGAAAAAAAATAATTTTTTTTTCAAACTGCCGCCATTTTGAAAAAAAAAATTTCTTTGGCTTATCCAAGGTTCATGCGATAGCGACATCTATAATAATTAGGAATCCGTCTGTTTTTTATGTTTCAGAACACCAGGAGGGTTGGAATCATGCACGCCAGGACACCATCTTTTTTTTTGACCACTCACTTTGACTGCATATAACTTTGTCAATTTTAATTATTTTTTTTTTAAATTTTTTTTATGTAATAATAAAACATCAATAAACAAATAATAAAAAAATTGATTGTAAAAATATTTTTTGTTTGCTTCGTACAGTGCTTCAAAAACCGGGCGAAATTCATGCCTCTACAGTAGAATACCCCCTTAACTTACACATTTTGATGTTTTGAAATTACATGTTCATTTCGACACTAGGATTTGCAGTGATGTGTTATGTGCTTATTACACATAAGTATGAAAATCAATTAATGAAAATTTTAATATTTTTACAGGCTAGTAATTCCAATCTGTTTGGATTTCCATATCGTTGGCTGTTACTTAATGACCAAATGGATACTGTTCGCACATATAGCTTGCAGAACTATGCTATTCTACCTGACAGCGACTTAATAATAATTGAGCCACTGCATGGATCCGAAGAAAAAATGAATCTCTTTCAAGGCAAGAATTTTATTAGTACATTAAACGTAATATAGTATTTTTAATTGTAACTTTTTGCATCTTCACTTTTGCTTGTCTTGAAATGCTGTAAACGTAACTGATCCAATTGTAACCGGCGCTCGGCTATAGTTAAATAATTATTTGGAAAGAGTACTATATCGTAAATATAGAACCAAATACAATCAAATTTCCAACGGTCGAATAAAACAAATAATCGGTACGAAGTCTCAATTCGTGCTTTGCTGCTATAGTATTGAATTCTTCTCCGACTGTGTTAATCTTCAGGTCTCTATCTTCATGCCGCCATTGCGGATATACCACGGTGCATTAACTATTCCTTGCCGAACTTAATTTTGGAACGATTGTATTTCTGTAATGTTTGACTTCTTTTAACGGAGAGCACGGCAAAATAGCCGACTTGTTTATATATAAGCAGCTTGTTTTCAATGTTTAGTTCAGAGCGTCGTCTAATTAGCTATTACATATTCCTCTTTTTTATGTTCAGTTCTTCCTTTTTTTTAACATGAGTTTTCCACATTAACTGAGTATCTAGCGTCGTTCCTAGATATTTTTCTTCGTTCGCATGAGGGATTGTGTTTGCGTTTAATTCGCAACACTTTTGTACAAGAACTGACCTTGTCCACTGCTTTTTGAAGGTTCCGTGTGACGTCATTGATAGTGTTCCCAACGGCCAAGATAGCATTATCATCCGCAAAAGTTACTTGTTACTCGATCCATTTCGACATTATCATTTCTCTTTTGTAACGCCATGTCTCCTCCAATGACAAAGGTTATCCCAAGAGGTTTAAACAGTTTTAAGTAGTCGTGCATTTGTAGTAAGTATCGAGGGGATCAATAGATTGCTGAGATATTAATTTATTGGCGTGTACGCACACTGTGCTAACTTTTATTAAGTCAAGTTTAATGCATTGGTTCTCATATTGTTTGATTTATTCCTTAATTATAACAGCCGACCCTCCTCTTTATTGAATGGGTGCACAGTATGATATATAGAATCTTATTTTATGAATCATAATTTTAGAATCCTAATGACTGATTTGTCAAGTGCATTTCTGCTATCAGACAGATGTCTATTTTCTCATTTCTCATTAACAGTTTTAGTTCTTGAATATTTCGCTGGAGCCAGTTTGCATTTCATGCTGCAATTCTAAGACTATAGAACATTATGTCTTGCTTCGTACGCGTGTAAGATTTTCATATTATTCTCTAGTTTTTTTAGTCTATCGGACAACAATTTATTCGCGGCATTTTGCTCGTTCGCCTTGCTGAGAATAAGTATTTCTGTCGCTGAATGAGCCACATTGCCGTTACTATCTTACATAGTTGTTTGCGCATATGTAGCTTGTCCTGGCGTACCTGACAATATTGTGTTTTGTAGTGTTTTTCTCTCTCTCTCTGCCTGTTACGACACTTGTAACTTGTTCAGTTTTTTTATTTTGTGATCTTGTGAGTATATAACGTCTTTTCTGTAGCTCTCTGGCTACTTCACAGGTTCTATAACTTGCAGGATGTTGTCCTTTGTAGTTAGCATGTGTTATGGTACTTTGTCTGCTTCTTTGTAGGCTTGCATGTGATTGTAGCCTTGGCATCTTTTTCATTAGGGTATCTACTGGAATCAGTTCCCATCAGTTCAATATTAACAACCATTTCGAGAATTGTCTTAATTTGAAATATTTTTTCCACATTTTCTTTATTATGAAAGGGGAGTATGAATACAGGTAACCCACGCGTGATAGTACTTGTTTCACCTTCTTCATTTATGTGCATTTCTTTCTATAGAATGTTAACAGCATCGAGAATTCTGAATCCTCTTCTTTCTCAATCTTCCAGAATGTCTTCTTTTGCGCATGTTTCATGTAGTCCTTTCGCCATAACTCTAAGTAACCTCTAATTTTTATTTTCGTCTGTATAAAACTGACATTACTCTTGATTTAGTTTTAGAGACAATGTTCTATAAGAGTCAGTGTCTTATACGTTTATTTTCCACACATCGTTGTTTAGTGAGGTTGCTTTGTATTCCTTTTCCGAAACGGCTTTTAGCCGCGATTGTGTTGTTAAATAATCCTTGACGCCGGTTATATTCTTTTCCCTGTATATCATTTCCGCCACATTTTGGTTGCGTGACTTCAGGTAAAGACTGAACTTTTAATTTTTTAATGGGCCTTGTCTTTTTCAAAATCCAGTTTGTTTCACGAGTTAAGTATTTCTCCGCTGTTATGTATACGGATCGACCGGAATTACTGGAAATTTTCGACTCGATTTCGGTATTACTGCTTCTTTTTACCTGGGGGATGTGGTTATTGGCTTTTTATAGTTTCTCATTTTCTGCCTTCAATATCGTTATTTCATCTCTCATTTGTTTGCATAGCAATTCTATATCGCACAGCCCACCTCTAGGAGTTCTTTGTTCTCAAACTAGCTGATATGTGTCTGGTTTGCGCTGTTCCGGGTCTTTCACCGAAACTAGAGATTTGGTTGGTGATTTTGCAATCTTATCTTTTATTTTGAAGGGTTTTCCTTCATCTATGCAATTTGAACAGTCGATGGTTAACGACCCACGGAGGCCTGTTCGAGCACCCAATGAAACCAACTATGAAATTTGAGGAATCATGTAGAACCAAGAAAATGGAATAAATCCGCGTAATGAAGTCCCACGTATTACACAATTGCCAACTAAGAAGATCCAAGAAGTATTTGCTACTAACAATATACAGGGTGTCCCAAAATTCAACGATAAGCCGGCACCAGAAGGTGGTCCTGCTCATGACTACACAAGAAAAAGAGAAAAAAAAATTTTATCTTATTTTGTTTAGGAATTAGAAAAAAATTAAAATGTTTTCGAAAATTGAAACACCTTATGATGTTTTTAACTACCATGACCACAATTTTTTAAATATTTCTGATTTTTAAAAGAAAATCCTTTTTTTCTAATTTCTAAACAAAATGAGATAAATTTTTTTTTTCTTTTTTTCTTGTGTAGTCATGAGCAGGACCACCTTCTGGTGCCGGCTTATCGTTGAATTTTGGGACACCCTGTATACACCGATTAAGGCAATCTTACGATGAAATCACCACTACAGTCTTACTCATTTTGGCATTATGATAATTATAAAAAGTTTTAAGTATTTTAATTGCTCCAGCCAAAAAAATAACGCAATATTCACAACTGAACACTTACTTTAAAAAAATAACTTATTAGCTTCAACGTCGTTGTTACGTCTTTAGCTGGTCCAATAATCAACTGTGAATAACAGACAGATCAGAGAACTGACAAACAAACCAAAATGCTGGCGAAACATATTTATTAATATTAATATTACTGTATATTTGAGTTAAAATAATGTTATTGGGCTTGATAACTTATTATATAAGGTTCGCTTTTAATTTTTGATTGAATTTTAGGTTAATATATTTACGAATATTTTAGTGTTTATATATGTTTTATATACAAAAGTTGTCAGATGTAGATATGACCTTAAAATTTAAATAAATATAATAGTGCAGCCTAATATGATGCTTGCAAGTATATCTTTTTATTTCCTTGGTAATGGCTTCTATCTAGAAAACCCCGTGGAGGTTGCTTTTTCGAATGTAGTATTTACTATAGCTCTTGATACTTTATTTTAGAAATGTTGAATAATTTCTATGTTAGTTCCTTTTCTGCATTCACATAGTTAGGACCATATAATCAAACTGGTAAAAGAAATAAGTAATCGGGATTATTTTTCCATGTTCGCAACAATCATAATATAATAATTAATAATTAGTTGCATGATCTGGCTGTAAGTAGTAACTCACATATCACATTCACGCAATGATATACATTTCTTGCAGAGTGTAAACTCTATTATATAAAAGAGATGGCAAAGTATAGAAGAGAAGAGGCTATGAATCTTATTTTTTATAATTATGAATTCTTTAATGATTAAAAGGTCAAATCATATTGCGACTTACTAAAAAATAATAGTACTAGTAGAATAGTAGTTTCATAGAAATTAAAACATAGTTCACACGCGAATTATACACTGTAATTTTTTCTCTATTTCAAGTGAAACTATTTTTCAGTTTACAAAATCAAAATGGAAACCAGCCTGTTAGTAGAACCATTTGGTGAATGGTCTCCTTCCATGGGTTTGACGGACATGCGCGTAACGGACATCATTTCACACAGGAGACGCAATTTGAATAGAGCCGCCATGACAACATCTTTAGCACTATCTGAAGAAGGAGCTATTACATTATTGAATAAATACAGGTATGTTATTTAGGTGTGATCCGGAAACAGAACTCGAAGCTACAGTAGTTAGACATCAAAGCTGTTAGTATTGCCCGAGTAGAAATTTTATTAGAAATATATGATGTTCTGATTAAGCGCTGACAAGGCATGCCTTATTAGAACTACGCAGGTATTTGTAAACCTGTCCTAATCTGTTGCTCATAAATATTAGTCATGTAATGCATTAATCGGGATGTAATGACAGGATGATTACCCTGGCCGGCACTTGCTCCTCTGAATCTAGGTCATGCACATAACACGCCATATAAAGCAATTGGTTAAGGCAATTAATTGCCTTTTACAACCAATTTTCTTTTATTATAGCTCTAATATAGTGATATTTAAGAAACACCAAAGCATTCAGTGACTTATGTTCCAATACCAATCTAAGTTTGATGCAGAAATTTGTAGACATCAATGTTCGTTTGTTATCCCCAAACGTTGGTTTTTCTAACTTTTGAAGATTCTCTAAGTTCAAGGTTCACTTTTCTGTGTTCCCAAAAAGAGCAAACTTCTGCTTTAACATATCAAAATCACCAGCGTCTATCATAACACTCACAACAGATGCTTTTGCATTTTTTTAAATTAAATTAAATTCTTCCACTATTGTTTGTTCCTCTTCATCATCATCGACCAATAACGATTTATTCAAGTAGTCCGTAGAATTGACTGCCATGTCCGAAAAAGGTTTACTTACTATAGCTTACTAACTAAACTTACTGCTTGATTACAAGGAATAAAATTGGGCCCGTTCAGCGACTTAAGTAAATTCAAGTTCAAATGCATTACATCAATCAGCCGATTCTCAATGTTTTGCAGCAATTCAGTCGCTATTTAACTTATTGAATCCGCCATCCTTTTCTTCAATTAATTCAGTTCAATACGACTTAGAAATGTCAATTTATCAGGTTCAAGTTGGTTTCATGAAAACACGAATTAGGTTCGTTAAGGAACTGGTTTTGCTGTCTAAAATTAGCTCTTTGGTGTGATCGAGCTTTGCCATGATTTCGTCTTGTAGCTGGACCGAATCCGTCGGGCTTTTCAGCCGGATCCTGGGTCCGTGTTTAGGAGTATAACCCGCTAGGTCCGGGTCTGAGTCGGGTTGGGTATAGAACTTCTAACTTACATCGCCGAGTTTTTTTAGGAGGGTGTAGCGAGTGGTTTTGCATTAACACACTTTATTAAGCATCTACTTTAATACTTATTAATTTACTACCGTATCGAAAGTAAAAAATGTGTAAATTATATATCTGTCCCGCTTTCCCCTCTATCCGCTTTGTATGAAATCGTAAACACAAAGAATATCACGATCATTACAAGTATATATAAAGTTGAATCTATCGCAGAGAGTTCGGATATATACGACTGCGAGTAGGAAGTAGGATGGCACTTTGATCTACGTAGGTATGAACTATTTTAAGAATTCGGCTGTATAAAATACAGACTTCTTTGATAGTGAAATAAATTAATAACCATCAAAACATAAATTTCATGAAGTGTAACTCCAATATACTCTGCTGAAAAACTAGGTGTTTCAATGTGAGAACACTCTAAGATGATTTCATTTGCTGTTTGCTGCGACATTTGCTTGCTAAATTTCCTATTAATTCTTAAGAAGACCTATTGCTTAAATTTTACCCTTATCCTATCTTACGATCTGACTATACTTAAAAGTAAATGTCACCTTATGCCTAAAATAGTAATAAATACTCTGTAATTACTCTAAATAATATTTTCATAAACGATAATTTTTTACAGTGATCCATGGAATAATACTGCAACCCGCATCACCTATATATTGACGTGTTATTTATTAGACGCTTTAAATGCAACTAAATTGTTCATCCCTGATACATATGGATATCGCAATAAATCAAATCCAAAACAGTTTACTGGAATGGTGGGGAAGTTGATGACTGGAGAAGCAGAAATAGGTAATAATATGATTACGACTGCAAACTGTATAACTGTATATGTGTATTTTTATACTTCTCGAACTCTCCGTGAAAATATCTGCAGCCAGTGGTTCGTCTTCCAGGCCAACTTGTTGGACAATGCCACAATATCGCATTTGTAAGTTTCATCGTTTATTTATTACTAATATAGTAAATGAACGATGAAGAAGAGGAAGTACGCAGAGTGGTGGGTAACTAAGGCAAAATTATAAAGAACGAAGAGGAAATGTGGTAGTGATCCCGGTTAAAATGTTTATAAATAAAAAATAGGCGACTGTAATAGAAAAAGGTAGGGCCAAGAGATGCTTCGCATGTAGGGTATCCAGGCACATAAGAGCAGAGTGCAAAACGGAAATGACATCGAAGGACTTACGTCACTTCAATTACACGAAGACGAGAATGGAAATAACAATTGATAAAGATAAAGAGTCCAACAAAGAAAAGGGAAGTGAAATAGTTTTAGCAAAAGTCGAATTATTAGAAGCAGTTAGGGTAAGGAAGGGCAATGTAAAGGATTAGAAAGTGAGTTTAATAAGAAGGAAAATTTAAGAGAGGATGATAAAATACACATAAAAACAAATTTTGATAGAAAAAGAAAAGCCATGTCCAGTTCAAGTAACTAAAAAAGAAAATAATAAAAAAGGAACAGAGAAGGAAAATATGAAAAAGAAACAGACACGCAACTATTCAAAAGGCCCTTTAAAGAAAGATAAAAAGAGCCGAGTCGAGAAGAAAATAGGTTCTTAAGCTAGATTTCGTGAGTCAGTTTTTCTATGTTTACTTTCTTTTTAATTGCTTTGTAAATCGCTAAAGAATAAATTAACGGAGTTGAAACAATATGTATATGAGAACAAAGGGAGTATAGTCGCATTGCAAGAGACGTCTTAAAATACGTCATCAATACCTGTTAATACTTTTTCACCGCTGTATACTTATAAGTCCGATGAAAAATTTTGCATACAGAATACCACTTTAGATATTTTAAATACAGCGACTTTATTCGAGCGGTCGATTTTTTGAAAAGTTACATAATAAAGCCCTTAGCATGGATGTCAGGTGGATTCGGAAAAGATTGATTAGATTAACAGGACAGCGATGGTATGTTGCAGGTAGAAAATAACTAAGATATCAATAAAAAAAAGGGACACAATGGATTGAAATAAATTAAAAAAAAAAGTAGAAGATGAGTTGAATAGGAGCGGAACAATTTGTCATCCATGCAAAAAGAATATGATTGGATTGTTAGTTTTATTGAAACGCAGCGCGTGATGCATAAATTTGTGGAGAGGAAGGAGAGACTAGTAAAATCAGCTGGAGGAAACCAAATATCTGGTAAAATGAAGATTGTAGCAAAGCAGTATAGGCTAAAAAGTCTGCATATAGAAGATGGCATAGATACAAATCGAATACAAATAGAGAATTGTGAGAAAAAAAGCTACAAATTTATAAAAAGGAAAAAAAATATTAAGTTAAGGAAATTTTAACAGCGTAGTTGAACCAAGAGAAATCACCTAAACAACTTTGGGATTCAATAATTAGAATAAGAAGTTCCAGTAAGAGGCTGAGACAGAGTTGGACAGTAGTGAACCTCTAGTTTATAAAGAAAATAGACACGGAGTTGATTTAATGCTTTTAGACTAGTTAGAAGAGTGGGAGATAAAAGTAGCATTAGCGGGAGCGGAAGGAAGGACCCCTGGACCAGATGGTATTTCATATGACATGATAAAAACTTACCAGACATAGGAAAAGTTTGCATTTTAAAACTGATCAATAGGATTTTAGAAGAGTCCGTAATTCCAAGGTCTTGGTTAGAAGTACAGGTGGTGCCAATATTAAAAAAGAGGAACCAAGTGAGTTGCTATCATCTAATAGAAAGATCAACCTTTTGAATTGTCTAAGAAAATTGTCTACATATCGATAGACATCTGTTAAAGGAATTCATGGGAATCTTTTTATGTAATACTACATCTAAATGTTTGCATATCTAAGAACAACGGTTATATCTCCTGGGAGACATATGCTGACCGTTTGGTTATAAATATTTAGTTGGTACAAAGTACCTCTATAACATCTAATGTAACTTCAAAATCTGTAACTCAGTCAGAGAACATCTAATGTAACCTAATATCATCAAAATCTTGAAAACCACAAAAGTTTGCAGGAACAAATATTATAAAGATCTGATATCATAAAGAGAAAGTTCTGGAGCGATGTGGGTGCCTGCATCCATCTTTGCTTCAAATTGTCTGCTCTTTGGACTAGTGGCCTCACTGAAACTTCTGTATAAATCCTTCTTAAAGATGCGTTGTTGTGGATCCATACAAAACAACAAGAATTCAAATACACACAAAATAAAATTCTAGAACTTATGTAATCATATATCTGATACCTAATAATTCAAAAAATATTTCTTATATACTCGTATATTGAAATATGCGTTAAGAGTGGTGTTTGGAGTAATATGTACTACACACACACTATCAACCAATGTGTCACTCAGTTTAAGTAGGGAATTAAGTGCAAGAGTTTTGATGATAAAATCGTTGACAACAGAGTGTGCTTCCAGAAGAATGCTTTTCGAAGAATTCGAAAGAAATGAAACAAAAGCAGAAAAAAGGACAAAATTATGGGAAAAATGTGTGAAACATGTTGGAAATGGTGGGAAGGGTTAAACCATAAGAAATTAGTATTGTTGATTTTTGCGAATTTAGGCGAAGTGCAGAGTGTAATTTTGAGACTGAAAGAGGTGGCCTGCTGCAAAGGAGCTGCTGAAATAATAAATAGGATATTTCAAAGTAAGATGGATGACATTTGGTCGAAACACATTAGAGTATTCACAGACGACTCAAAAATGGCACAGAGGCCCGGGGCGGGAGTAGGGATGGAGTCTACTAAACAGATAATAACTTTACTAGGAGAAATGTCAATTTTTGATGCAGAGAGCTGTCAAAGAAGCTATTTCAAGAATTGAGAACAATAGATAGATGGTCGAGAGCTGTAATATGCATAGATTCAAAAACTGTGGTTGAAGCATTGGGGAAGAATGGGATTATCAGAAAAGCGGGAAATATGTTTTATACATTAAGCAGAAATCTAAATAGAATAATGATGAAATGATTCGATGTATCGTTAGGATTCCTGCTCACAAAATAATCAAAGGAAATGAAAAAGTAATCGACGCCGCACAAGAAGCAGCTAGAACAGTAGTAAGTGGAGAAATTCAATATGTAGAAAGTTTTTGAGTATACAGTCTTCAATGTGCGGACGTCGTTGGTGGTGGAAAGCCCAAGGTCCGAAAAGAGTGTTATCACTTATATCGAGACTGAGGGTAGACCATACAGGGGCATTGACACATCTTAAGAGAAATCACTTGGTGCAAGAAGATACGTGCAATTTTGGAGAAGGGGTAGCAGATCCAGAACATTTGATCTTCCAATGTACAGAAACGGAGGCCTGCAGACATATATTGTACAGAGTTTTGGTAAAAAATAGAGTGGTGTTGCCAACGCAAAAACTACTGAGATATCCGAGGTGGTCAGTGTGCTTAGTGATACACAGGATATGTAATTTAGCGGGTTTAAAAGTATAGGTGTAATAATAAATGAAACGTAAATATGTAAAATGTAAATAAAATGAATTAAGAAGTACGAAAAGAGGACCGTGGTCCTAGGAAGCCCGTGAATTATTATTAAGAATAAAAATATATAAAGAAATATAAAAATAATATCACCAAATCTGAACCCAGTAAAAAATTCCAACTTTTAACCCAAAAAAACCTTGCTTGTGTTCCGCTGTCCTCTCATTGTCCCACTACCAACTATCGTTAGTGCAGACCGTACTCAACGCGGCAAACCTCTCGGTAAATCTCGATAATCCTGATTGTTACCGAGACATTTTTTAACTGCAGTAAAGCACGGTATTAAGAAAAATCCAAAAATCAAACGTTTATTGCTTGACTGTGACATTTGAATCAAGCGAAAGCCAGATTCAACGTCACAAAATTTAATATTTATTTAATAAAATGTATTTTGTTATATTTTCTTAAATTCATAATTTTACGTTTCACTTAATTAATACGCTAATACTATGTATTCTTTTTAATTGGGTTTGTTTCGTTTTGATTCGTTTGAATCTTACTTAATTAGTTGAATTTTTGTTTTGTTTGTTTTGACCTTGTGTGTTGTGTCTTTTTGACTCTTTGATAAATAAAAACTCTTTTATGGCAATGTCAAATATCTTCGATAGAAATTGATCTATTGCTTGAATCAAAGAAACACGTTCAACTATTGAGGTACTAATTTAAAGATTTTTGAGCAAGTGAAATTTGTACTTTTACAGAGTGACTTAAAATATCTCTAAGAACTGTGTACTGTATATACTATCTACTATATTAAACTAAAGGTTAAGGTTCTTTCACTTAGTGTGGGACTCCTTCAGTACAAAAGTTAGAGTTTGTAAGGGTATAAGTTCCCTTCAAACAATTTTGATCTGAATCCAATTAGATGCGAATCGTATCACTCTGAATGGTGATTGGAATCCTATTAGACATTCGTGTGACATTACATGAAGCTTTGGACAGCATGTCTGCACCGGCCGGAACGCTACGTATCGCTCTGATGCCCCTCATAATACTTTCCAAACGACGTTTGCCGAGATGCAAGTTGTGCTACTGCCCAGTACTACCACAGTACTAACATATGTTCTCCCGAACGCTATTTTACTACTGTCTAACCGCTCTCTGATACGAGATTGCTAAGATACGACAAATTGTTTGTAGGCTTTGTTATGACTTTTGTGATATTGGTTCCACTTATCTACTTAACATAAAACAACTCTTATTGTTATTTGATATTTTAGTTAATTATTACATACATTTTATCCATACTACGAGTCCATACTAAATGAATGTAGCATAAATATATGCAGGTCGTAATCTCAAGTTAGTTTGTGTTTGTGTGTATTTAAAACTGATTTTAAAACTGGTTTCAGGTACACCAATTTTTATGGTCAAGGAAAGAATTTCATTGATGGAATTTATAACAACGACTACACCTACAAGGTGCGCTTTTATATTCCGCCCCCCACCGCTCAGCTACGTAAGCAACATTTTCACACTTCCATTTACTACGTCTACGTGGATTTCCAGTATAGTTCTCGTCATGATAATGGCAATAGGTTTACTATCAGCTACAAAATGGGAGTGGTTCAGCCAAGTTCATAGCATTAAACAAAATGATGAAAACGTGGACGTAAGTGATTTTACAATTTCAATTATTAATGCATGTTAGGAGCCCTACTATTTTATTTCTTCTACTGCACTGTACCTTTTATTATTATTTTTGCCTTTTCGCGTTACAATCTCCATTACGTTTCTTATAATCTTGCTCTAACATATAAATGAAGTTCTTAATTTCTTCACTAAGTCTTTTCTGTGTTTTCAAGTTTTCTAATATGTTCGTACCTTCTCCCTTTCTCTTTGTTTCGTTTCCACTATATCTTTATCGCTTTCCTTCAGTTCTGTGCTTCCATCCATCTGCTTCATTACCCGCCTGCTGTGAAATAAGACTATAACTATGTTTGTGGTAGACTAGTATCTGTTTGAGTTTAAGAACTGCCTTAGGCCTGTCTCAGTATGGCACCGTATTTAAGCGAATTTCTGCCGGACGTATACGGGCTACTACGCTTTTCCTTTTCGAACCCTGTAAATGTAATGAGAACTCTCTGGACCTCTCAGACTGCAAGCTACAAAGCCGTCCAAATACGGGCGGCACTACCTCGCACATTAGAACCGTATAAAGGCGAATTTTATCCAAGCGTTAGCACTACTACAACGATATCCTATCCGAACCTTTGTAAATGCAAACAGCCGCCTCAGACTGGAGGGGATACCTAAGATCGTTTGTTGTTACGCTGCAATACGGATCTTTTCGGTTCTATCGGCGACATCGCTTGTGACCAGTATGTTCAGCATGCTTCGGTTTATGTTTGTATTTCAGGAATCATGGACACCGAAAAATTAATTCTTTGAATTCAAGAAAGAGAGCCAACCAGAACTCAGATATATAATAAATGCTAAAGTCCCTTTAATACCAGTAGTGTATCAATAAAAATTAAAGTTAAAGTTTGCTCTTATCATGCTCATTATATAAGTGCTAAAGAACTCTAATACACCCCCTAATACACGACTACAGACATCTGTGACACACATAGGCGGTTTGCTTTGTAGCTCATCCAATCCGCCGATTTACGTCCGAATACGTCGTCGCTTAAATACGGTCCCATACTGACACAGGCCTTAGCTGCCGTTGCTGTCACTTTCACTCATTTGGCCCAAGAGCTAGTGACTCTTCTTAATTAAGTATTTAATTCCCGCTGAAATGTTGCTTTGCTTCTATGTGTGTTCAACTTTTATGTAGTTGTTGTCTGCTCTTAAATAAAACACTTTCTTTGGGACACATTTCTTTGGACCTCGGCAAACATTAAATATTCTCTATTTATCCTTCCTTAAGAAGGTATTAATATGCAAAATTTTAGCGTTTCTTTTTCTCTCTTTTTATATGTTTTTCTTCTCCCATTTTCTTTTCAAGAAATTCTTTTTCCTTTCCGCATTTCTACCTTTGTTTTTTTATCTGTTTTTTTTTTAATTTTCAATCCGGTAAGCTTTCTATGTATATTTCCCATTACTAGCTAAGATTTAAATTTAATTTATATTCCTATTTAACATTTATTCTGAAAACGAAAAATTGTTTGGAATACTGTTATTATGTGGATGGCTCTTAGTGTCACTAGACTTTGAAAATAATAAAATCAAAGCAACATTATTTTTGTGTTAGGCTAGCACTATAGCTAGCATTAAATGAAATATATGCAGGCTGCGATTAAGATTAATCTCTTTAATAAGAAATGAAATTAAAAAAAGGTTGTTTGTATTATTTTAGGGTGATCAGAATGACAATGGTGAAAATCGGCTTCGTGCTTCATGGAGTGATATATTATTAATCTCGTTAGGAGCGGTTTGCCAGCAGGGCGCTCCAAAGGAGGCTAAAAGTATATCAGGTCGTATTATTATGCTGTTCCTGTTCACAGCAGTTATGTTCCTGTACACGTCCTACTCTGCAAATATAGGTGATAATACTTCTTTTATATTTTTCTTTTGCTAGCCACTGTACGATGTAATAACACTTTTCAAATTATACCTTCACTGCGCGATCCCCCACTCCTCTATATACGGAGATAAAGAAAATTATTTTTGAAATATAGAAATTATTTCAAATTAAAAAAAAAATATTTCCTAATTTGTTAAGAAATTTGTTGTGTAGATCCCAGAAAACATTTGAATATACATAGTATATTCCATATATATATATATATATATATATATATATATATATATATATATATATATATATATATATATATATATATATATATATATATATATATATATAGTAATATACTGAATAGTAATTTGGCAGAATACCAAGAATCCATTAATGTCTATACAGATAAGACCAAATCACAGGATGGGACAGCTTGCACCTATTTAATTGAACATACAATTGGAAAAGTCAAACTAGACGCAAGCAACAGTGTTTTACATCTGAATACTCGTATATAAAAAAAAGTTTACAAAACATCATAACAACAAACAAAAGAAATATACTAATTTTATCTGACTCGCTGAGTGCCCTATTGGCCATAGGGACTCTTTATACTATCCACTCAATAGTTTATACCATACACCGTCTAATTCACAATCTCCACATTAAGCAAATAAAAACTCAATTTGTATGGATTCCCTTCCTCCCATACCGGTATCACACGAAACGAACAAGTTGATATTTATGCTAAATAAGCAATTTATTCAGGGCACAAAATCAAAAATGTAATAAATAGTTCATGGCAACAAAAATGCAGTGAAGAAAGTGTTAACAAATTAAGGAAAGTGAAACAATTAATTTGCAAACAAGTGTTACCGGTCGGATAAATAGAAGGCTATAACTGGTAATGTGTACACTCATGATAGGTCATACATATTATAATTATACCTACTTATTCAAAAGAGAACGACAACTAATATGTGAACAATGTAACAGACTACTAACGGTAAAGCATATCATTTTTCAATGCTTAAAATACTCGTAGCTCAGACAAGAATGTAATATGCCTCAGGTCCTCAGGAGTATAGGCTGATATATAAAAGCAGAAAAACTCTGAAAAACCTTATTGAGTTTATAAACAAAACAAATTTAATTTCATTATTTTAAATATATTTTTAAGTATGGTAAATATATATGCCTTTTAAGTGCTAATAACTTTTAAAAGTTGATGCACTAAAAATAAATATTAAAAAATATCGACAAGGACAAAATATTGTACATTAGGTAACATGTTTACGTAACATGTATCTAACTAGATAAACCTAAAATACACGTAACTGCTTTTAATGTGGTATTTTTCTTTAAGAATACTTTAATACTTTAATGTACTTATTGATTTTAGTGTCTCTTCTACAATCATCCAGCGATAACATTAGAACTCTGACGGATATGCTTAATGCTAAGATGAAATTTGGAATAGACGATGTAGTATTCTTCCGACATTTTGCTCCGGTTAGTACAGCTAATTTCATTGCAAATGTTATTTATTTTGTTTTACGCACTTTAATTATACTGGATTTAAGTTATTCTGAACCAATTGATGCAATATTGGTTTTGTATTGTATTGTATTGGCTTTATACATTGCTCTCATAATTGTTTTTATATTGTTACAATTACAAATCATTCATTCTCAAACCAACCTTGCCTCCAAAATATCTTTGCTGAACTTATACTTTAAAGAATAGTACGTAATAGTATATAAATGATAAGTTAATATTAATCTAACCAGTCCATGTATAAGCATCATCGCACTGTGATTATCGGTTCACGTCGTTTTGAGATTATGTACAAGCTTTATCCAACAGTGATTATTAGCTGAAATAAATATTGTTGATTTATAAAAAAAAAAATTTTTTTTTTAAATTTAAACTATCTAACTTTAGTTGGCGCAGTCGGAAGGATTTTAAAGAATTACAATCGCTGCAAATTTTTCCATTTTTTTGGTTAACTTAAGATATCAAAACCTACATAAATATTAGTTATAAAATTAAACTTAATGAGAATGAAATATAATGAATATTGAAAGTTAAAGTGCTCCGAGCCTCATCAGTAGATTTCAGAAGGCATCATATTGATCTGTATTCATATATCCTTTCTTTAATCTAGCCAAAAACAAAAAATTATTATTATTTTTACAATATTTCCTGTATGAAATATATTATGCAAACTAATACAGGAATTAAAATTGAAAAAGGAGTATAAATCGATTATACAGGTCTAAGAAATATTGAAATAAAATACAAATTATATAAAATAATACATATAATAATGATAAATAAATGTATAAATGACTTATACAGGCCTAACTACCTATTAAAATAAAACATAAATTACATAAAGTAATAGATATAATAATAATAAACAAATACCACAAATCACTTGTATAAACTTAAATAAGTATTAAAATCAATCAAATAACGAATATTTCGTCATACGTAACAAAATATTTAAAAAACAACTTTTTTATAACCAAAACTATACTATTAACCAAAAGAAATTCCATATTCCTCTAAATCATGTGAAAAAACAGAATTCAAGAAAGTCCTTGACGAAATGTATAAGAGATTGCAAACAGTGATTACCCAGTAAACAATTTGGTGAAGTGTCCTACTTAGTGACGTTCGAGTCACTCGTACAATTCAATTCTAACGCTTTAAAAGTTCGAAGCAACAACACAGAAACCAATTTTAGTTCAAATTTATTCCCTACCTGTCAAGATTTTGTGAAATAAAATCTGATATATGTAGTCTTAGCAAGTTCGTTAATAGTTCAAAATTGGTACACAAAAGTCGCTTTTAGTTCAAATTAATTCTCTACCTGTCACAGATTTTGTGTTAGTTGTTAGAAATTTTTCTTAATAATATTCTTTCTTTTTTCAACATCATTCATTAAGTAGCAGTTGTTTCTTTCACACTTGGATATATTTTTTTTGAGTTCATTTTCATTCCAAAGTGAGAAAGAAACGAGATGCGGTTAGACAAGTAAAATATATTTTTCACCGTTACACTTGTATACTTGTATAGTATTTCGTTCAGTACAGTATGTTTAAAGTATATGCTATCCTTTTTCAACAAATATTTCTTTAATGGTAATAGGCACACGCTGTCTCCCTCAATCTCCGAATATAAGGTGTTTAAACGAATACTCTAAGCAGCGATGGTAAGACAGAGGTTTTAAACCTAACGCAGACCTGCCGATCGTGGATTTTTGAATCACAAAAACAATGTAAAAAACTAATATAACGAGTATTGTTGAAGATGAATAATATTCATTAAAAAATCACGATCCGTACTAAAGATTACATCTATTTATTTCTTCATTTAAATATTTATATTTTGCAGACTCTAAAAAGTAGAAATCTTTTGAGTTTTATACCCCTGCCATCCCTGCTAGTGTCAAGTTTATAACTCCGGTCATAAATCATAAACCAGAGTCGCTTTTAATTTAGCAGTGAACCGTTGTTGCGATGTCTGTAGGTCATAAAAAGGGCCTTTCCTATGAACGACTGAATAGAAAACGAACACGTTCCAGACAAAAAACTCATGATATGCAATAGAAATTAAGTAGAATTTTCTCCAAAATGTTTACTGGGCCATGGCCTGGTTTACAATTTGGCCATGTTTCACGGTAGAAATAAAGATCAAACAGAAGACATTAGGAATAATTGGTCACACCTAAAAAAGCAGGATTGATGGAGAAGCAGCAACCTTAATAAGGAACAAATATATTAATACATAAGAAAACGTAAAAACTAACTGATGAAATAGCTATGCTAAACGCTGACACAATATCCCGCCTATAAGATAACTCAAACGAAAGCCTAACAAGGAAATTATTACTTTTTACGGTAGATGTTTAGAATCACTTAACAATTCGAATGACCAGAACAGACTTCACACTATACCATCTAAGAAACTGAGATCACTGAAAAAATAACACGATAGTACCTAGTAAACATTTTGGAGTCAATTCTACTTCATTTCTATTATTTATCATGAGTTTTTGTCTGGAACGCGTTCGTTTTCAATTCAGTCGTTCAGAGGAAAGGCCTTTTTTATGAGCTACAGACATCGCAACGACGGTTCACTGCTGAATTAAAAGCGACTCCGGTTTATGATTTATGACCGGAGTTATAAACTTGACACTAGTTGAAGGCCTGTTGTTTTCGTCAGGGATGCAGGGGTATAAAACTTAATGGAATTCCACTTTTTAGAGTCTGCAAAATATAAATATTTAAATGAAGAAATAAATAGATGTAATCTTTAGTACGGATCGTGATTTTTTTAATGAATATTATTCATCTTCGACAATACTCGTTATATTAGTTTTTTACATTGTTTTGGTGATTCAAAAATCCACGATCGGCAGGTCTGCGTTAGGTTTAAAACCTCTGTCTTACCATCGCTGCTTAGAGTATTCGTTTAAACACCTTATATTCGGAGATTGAGGGAGACAGCGTGTGCCTATTACCATTAAAGAAATATTTGTTGAAAAAGGATAGCATATACTTTAAACATACTGTACTGAACGAAATACTATACAAGTATACAAGTGTAACGGTGAAAAATATATTTTACTTGTCTAACCGCATCTCGTTTCTCTCTCACTTTGGAATGAAAATGAACTCAAAAAAAATATATCCAAGTGTGAAAGAAACAACTGCTACTTAATGAATGATGTTGGAAAAAGAAGGAATATTATTATGAAAAAATTATAACACTAACACAAAATCTGTGACAGGTAGAGAATCAATTTGAACTAAAAGCGATTTTTGTGTACCACTTTTGAACTATTAACGAACTTGCTAAGACTACATATATCAGATTTTATTTCACAAAATCTTGACAGGTAGGGAATAAATTTGAACTAAAATTGGTTTCTGTGTTGTTGCTTTGAACTTGTAAAGCGTTAGAATTGAATTGTACGAGTGACTCTAACGTCACTAAATAGGACACTTCACCAAATTGTTTACTGGGTAGTAGTATTGAGACGCCAAGACTCAAACACACAGGATGAGCTCATAGAATTATTATTAAAGAATCAGTATGGTACACACGGTAATGAATAACACACGGTCAGAAACAATAACCGGACACCGCAATAAGGTTTACAAAGAAAAACAATAAAAGAATAGAATTACATGGAGTAATCGGAAACGACGAGCTTACAGAAATTAAAATTCAAAATCATAATAGTTCAGAAGAAATTAAGGATACAGAGTGTAGTGCCTTTCATTAATGACATAATACAGATTAGAAAGCAAATTAGCTGCTTGTATAGATAACACTTTCTTAGTTAAGTTACAAAACTGTAATAATTTGATGATCTGTCATAAATAAAAAGAAGATGGACGGAAGATGGATGGAGGTGCGTTAACATAAAAGTGTGTTTTAATTTAATTTTCAAAATAATAATTAAATAAAGAAATAATCAAATGTGCTACACAGAGATAAATAAAATCGAAGTTAATGAAAGAATTACGATTATTAAAATACAAATAACGAAAGAGGTAATTCTAGAAGCACATCTAAAAAAAGAAAACAAAAAGGAAAACCAAAATAGTTCAGAAAAAGTTCATGATAGAGATGAAAATGAAAAATAAAAAAATGAAAGAATTTAACAAAATAAAAATCAAAGAAATAGTATATGTTGAAGTAAATATGAAACAAGAAAAAAAAGAAACTCAATACAGTCCAGAAGAAGTTTGGCATACAGAAGTAAACGAATAACGAAGAAAAGTAAAATGAAATCGAATAATAATATAAATTGATGGGAATTCAATTGATGAAATAAACGTCAAATAAGGCACAGAAGATCTGAACATGCAAGAACTCAAAGTAGAAAATCAGCAAAATATCAAACAAGAAACAGAAAATAAAAATATACAACATTTCGAAATAAAAAAACAGTGAAATATGTACAAGATGCAAGATGCAAATCAAACATTGAAAAAAAAGTGGAAAGCAGAAGAGGTACACTGTGCGGAAAAATGATCACAGAAAAGAAATAATTTGCGGAAAGAAGACAATTACATGAAACCAAAAGAAATAAAAACAAAAACTAAAATACTTTCAATCAATAATCATGACAAACGAAAAATAATTAAACATATATCGACTTAGCTTATCGAACGGATTAAATTATTATTTTGGATATCAGCTATGACTACAAAACCTAACCAAGATAGAAGACGCCCTGAAGATTAAGAAGACACACATTTAACACGAACAAACTACAATGTAGATTAACCAGACCAGAAATGAAATCTTTCAAAAGTCTTCAATACTTTTCACAAAATTAAATAGCCGATAAACTAATAACTTATTTCTCCCATATTAGAACAAGTACTAAGAAATCCTGAATGTTCAAGGATCATCACAGCAATCGGCACTGGCGATATTGTTGAATGCCGAATTACTAATTTAACTGACAACCCAGGGTTATATCGCGTACTACTAGGAACAGCCCAAAACATGAAATAATATTGGATTTTAGTCAAGAAAATAGACTTGGATCCCTTAACAAAATATTACAATAATGTACACGTGGCTAAAGAAACTATTTAAAAAAATTTATATCAAGCAATATTAATGTCAATTTCGAATACGTACTAAATAAACGTTTATCTAAAAAAGCAAAATTAACCAGCGACATACTGAATCAGATTAAAACCTATTAATAAAAAGTTCACTGAAAGAAATATTAAAAATCTTTATAACAATTGGACTTGTCAGTCAATCGCTAAAGTTATATTTAAACCTACTAGGATCTATTTAAACTAACGCTAGGCTAGAACCGCTTAGTGGTTCAATCCTGGTACCAGAACATCGATTTTAATTGCAAGCTGTAAATGAAGATGTCAATATTACATCTAAAACATTCAATAATAGCAAAGTCGAAGCAACAATCAATATTTAATAGTTTTTGTAATAAATATACTGCTGTAAACGCGCAATATATTTACGTATTATAAAATTTATCCAATCACTTTACTTTATTACAAATTCTAAATAATCCTTAAAAATGTGGATTTTATTTCAACATATGTAAAGAAACATATAACAACCAATTCTTATGTAAGCTTAGCGAGCCACTCCGTAGTGAAAAACCACCTGGCCAGCGATAAATATCATCCCCTGGTGATTCCACCCACCAGCATCAAGACACAGAACATCGAGTTCAACGCTTTGGTGTTAAACACAAACCAAAGCAGTGGCACATTAAAATGAAACAGCAAACGTACTATATGCCTACAAGGAACATTTTAACTATGTATAATGCACATAAATATTGTTAGTTTAAAATGAAATAAATTGTTTTTTTATTCATTAAAGTTCAAACTAACTAAACTTTAATTATATACATTCAAGCGCCACTAAAGTAATTTTGGTTTTATGATGTGAAATTAAAACTTACTTTTTTATACAAAGAACTATTAATTTAAATTCTTATTTAAATACACATATATTCTTTTATACTTGTCTTACTAGTTCTGTTCCCGAACCTTCTTTGCCTTCTTTCTTCATTATCTATTCTAAATCTAACGATTTTTTGTGTGTTCATTAATATCTTCCCTTAAATACGCCCGTATTCTTTTTAATATTTTACTTTCGACTTGCTCTATCTATTCTACATACCGCACTGGCCTTCACTCCATCTTCTATCCACATGTTATTTCTCTCAACATTCTCTAATACTCTCCATTAACCATTTCTCACATTTAAAACTAAAACTATTTTGTTTTCCCCATCTCTTTACTTCTCCTTCATACAATATCACATTCTTATAAGGCTATCTTGTGTTCATTCCAAAAATAATTTCTTTCTTCTTCATCTCATCATCTTGTGTTTTTGTCACTTCCATTATTTCTTCTCGCCGTTATTTTTCTTAAACATGTACCCAAAATATCAAAACCCGTTCGCTCTTCCATCTCTTCCTCTTTCCAAATCAAGTTTTCACTTGTTCATTTTTCATTTTTATTTTTAGAACACCTTCATATTTGTTTTCGTCGCGGGAGTTCCCATTTTTGTTAAATATGCATAATTAAAATCTTACATCTCTAAGTTCAATTTTCTATAAAATTCTATAAAAAAATATTTTTTTGAACGAGTTTAGCTGTATGACGATCCTGTTGGAAAAATTATTTATAGTCAAAAAATAGCGCCTCCTGGAAAGAAACCAAACTTCTTCGCAGTAGAAGAAGCCAGCGAAAAAGTTAGAACGGTAAGAAATCATATTGATTTTAGTGATGATTTGAGTGATTGATTTAAGTGACATGATGCTGCCAACGGTTTTATTTAAAAGGGATACACTTTTTCTTTCTAATAAACGATATATTAGTTAAAAAAAAATTATATAAGCCAGAGCATATAATTTGAAAGATCTAAACTAGGGCTTTACAAGAGGACGAGTCTATTCTAGTCTTTTGAGCAGTTTATTTTGGAAACGTTGACGTATTTCTATATTGGACCCATTACCCCATAGCTCTATACCTGGTTTTATTATTGCCTTGTAGAAAAGTAGTTTGTTATAGGTGGTTTACTTTCTAACTGCACCCGTTTTTCCAGATGTGTGTCCTCCAGCTTAGTCGTCTGTCCAAATGCATACCTAGGTATTTTACTGTCTCTGTTTGTGAAAGTTGTAGTTGTTTTTTTCCTAATATGAACGTTTTTTTATATATAATTCATCGGGCTTCCTAGGCAGGTAGCCTTTTATCGCACGTAATATAGTTCTGCTTCTTTTTATACTTTATATCCCGACAACAATAATGATCTATTCATGGCTACTGCTGTTATACTCGTACATTTCAGTTTCTCAATCCAAAAGGCGGTGTTAACAAGAAGTTCATTTCATGCTATTACTTAATTTTTACATTGCCACAGAATATGGTAGGGATCTGCCTCCTCTTCACCACATTCGAATTTAAGGTTTGGAATAATTTTGTTTCTTGCTAGATGTTTCGGAGCTCCAGTATGATTCATAATTCGTTTTGAGGTCATTGTCATCAATCTTCTTGGTCATTTTAGTTAAGCAAACCATGGCTCCAGTACTGGTTGTATTTTATAGAATTCTCTAAAGGTTATCAGAATTATGCCACTTGTGTTGCCAATTTTTCATTTCATTTCTTTTTAATTCAGCTTTCATATCTGATTTTATAAAATATGAAATATAGTTATCACAAGAAGCAGCTAGTTTGGCCATTTGGTCAGCATATTCATTTCCCTTAATTCCCTTGCGTGGCGGTATCCAAATTAGGTTAATATTTCGGGCCTTATCTATTTTCCTATTTATTTTTTCTTTGACATAATTATTTTTGTTGTCTAATTATATATTAATTTCCCTTACTGCTTAACGACTGTATGACTGATAACGAGTCGACTAATATTAAAGTATTGTCATCAGTAATGATTAGATTCACTAGATCTATGGCACATAACTCAGCTGTATATATTGATGATTGATTGATGATAGAACTTGTAAGTTCTATTGTGAATATCTACTACTGCTGCACCAAAACTGAGAATAAAAATTAAGTTAATACTAGATAAGTACTTGATCTTAAGAATTTTAGTTATGGCACCTACATATTTGGAAAGTATTTCTTTGCTACATACCGTGCTTATATATTATTAACTGCTTTGCTAATATAAGATGCAAATCGGAAGAAAATTTATTGAAACGCATCTTTATAAAAATATAATCTTTATAAAATATAATAAATCACAAACAATTAAATACACAAACTGTGCACATATACTCCAAAGATATACTCATGTCAAATAATGTAAAATAGGTAAAATAGTAGTAATCATATTTTTTGGTTAAAATACGGCTAAAGATAATATATATAATATAGATCGGTAAGCAGGGTAATCGGTAAGTGTAAAATTATTCAACTGTAGTATTCAACATGGAATAAACCGCTTTAGGCGCCTTTTTTGGAATAGTTTATTTCCCATGAACTAAAATGCTCGGCGACTCAACATTTGAAGTGAATGAAGAGTGAAGGGAGTGCACTAAAGTTCAGTTTAAATGTATTTCTACCAACAGAAATTGTAAAAGTATAAAATATTGTGTTTTAATATGTGGTATCTCTGAACTGCACTGAACTTTAGTTCAATGCACTCCCTTCACCCTTCATTCCCTTCAAATGTTGAGTCGCCGAGCATTTTAGTATGGAACTTTCTCGTAACATCTATGTACCATGCGTACAAGTGGTATTGTGCATGACAAAATAAAGCATGGAATGTGGTTCACAAAAGCAGTGTTAATGTTTAATGGCGCTAATTTAAATAGTATTTTGTTGTACTTACAATTAAAATTAGAGCTTAAATGATACATAACAATTACATAACATTTATTTAAATATAGAGTGATAAGTACAATATTGTATGTACTTACAACAATAATGTCATGATGTACCACTAAAAATAAATATAACATTACTTATTATATCCTTTTAGTATGTGACGTCATCAACTACTAAGATAACAATCAGTTTTCAGAGTAAATAGATTATTATATTCAATGTTTAAAATTTGTTTGTTATTCGAAGATTACTTTCGCTCTTGAACGATCACATTTACTTATTTCTGTCATTTTGGGATTATTAATTTTATAATAAAACAAAAAGACATGCAAACTGTATGTGGTACAACTGAACGAAATCAAGAAAAAGAACGAATCTTACTATATGTTTGTGAAAGACTTAGATTTTCGACAGCCAGGTACTATGCAAATACAATCATAGAGCAAGAAACGTTGCAATATTTAAAAGATGATACAAATTTAGATTCTTTAAATAAATATCAATAAATAAAAAATATTTTAAAAATATAACACTTGTTTCTCTCCCAGTTTTGGCAGACTTTTAGTTTGGTGGAATGTAAATGAGACGTCATCGACGAAAAATGAAAGATAGAATACAAGGTCCTTAAAAGAAAGAATACAAGGTCCTTGTATTTTGTATTTGAAATAGAAAAATTACGAGGTATTTGTATTTTGTATTTAAGTACTTTTCATAAGTATTTGTGCACATCTCTGGTTATAGTAATATAATACAATATGGGGCCGAATGAAAATAGACTAGTGTAATGTATTTTATAATACTCTAAATATCGATTTATTTCAGGAATTTTTTGCGTTTTATGTGGAGCTTAGCAAATTATACTACTTTGTTGGGAGAACATACCAAGAACACGAGAAGTGTGGTCTCGTCATTGTAAACTATCTCCCTTTTATTGACCCCTGGGTACCAATACCAAAACGAAGCCCTTACAAGGAAATATTTAAAGTCAAGTAAGATCAAACATTGTACTTTTATATGTTGAAATTTGATTATTTTTTTATTAATATAACAATTAGAAACTAATCTTAAACTATTGTGCAACTTACATTTAATTTATTAAACACGTTTATTTAAATATTTGCTCATTATTTTTATGGTATTTATTACACATTATTTAACATTTGTTTACCCTGTTTTTCGTGACTTACTGGCTTTACACTAACTCAAAAGGTTTAACCATTTTCAGTGTTCTCACTATCCCCGCATTGTCCACTAAGTTGATAACTCGAGATCAACATGTTGTTGGAGTCTTTCCTGGCGTAGTTTGTAGTTTCGGTGTTCACAGCGTCCTTTTTAAAGTCTTGGTAATGGTCACTGTTGCATCACGTAATACACCATGCGCATCTACGATACCCCTTAGTAATTTGTTCTGGAATATATGTATTAAATCCTTGTTTGACTGGTACAGCTTTATAACTGTTTGCCATACGTTCACATTGATTTTTGGAGCTGTTATTTAGTAACCACTTAGTAACTGTTATTTAGTTTTTGTCTTCTTAATATGCTGTTTCCAGCCTATCTAGCGTGCTGTATTTAGCACGAAACTCAGCTACTTCACTATATTCGAGTACGGACCTATGTTGTTGTTGATAAATATTTGGATGTGTTCGGTCTTCCTGTATATGACATTTATGTGAACCAATTTTGTTTGATTTAACTTAATTTCTTATCCATTTGTTCAATTATTTACATTGGCAACAACAGCTTCTAGCTTTTTTGTAAGTTCTTATCCTTTATTCACACGGCTATAATATCAATGTCATTACCAAAGATAGCTGTAGTTATATTTTCGATTTCGGTGATATGAGAAGTACTCAATAGTTCAATTCTCTTGCTTGACTTATTTGATCCTCTATTCCACTATGGTACTTTTACCAAATACGTTTATCAAATTCAAGACAATTTTTTGTCCTAACTTAAACATCCTATAAACAAGATAAAAGTTGCATGAGATACTTGGATTCCCTTTAGCGATAGAAACTTTTCAGGATAACATCTATGCCATAATCATTCAAATCGTTTCGACCAAATGGTCATCATTATATTTACAAGATCGATATTTCAAATCTGAATTTGAATATTGAATTAAATAATTTAAATCTGAATTTTTAATTCGTCTTATACTTACGTCTTACTAGCTCTTCGCGACTTTATTATTTAGTTCGTTTTTTCAATAGCCTATGGTTTATTGTAAACCTTGGTTCATACTTGGTTTCTCTGCTCTGATTTTGATTTGAGTTGAACGTAAATGTAATGTTACCAAGCAAAATACCAGGACTACATTTTTTACTAGTTAGTTTTTGTAGTTAGTCTTTGCCAACACTAGAATTGAAAAACCTTATTCTTGAGGTTAATGTCATAACTGACCATTAAGAAATCGTCACTTACAGTAATAATACCGATATAAAATAACATGAATTTTTTCTTTCTTATTTTACAGTTACATTAAAATGCGTGAAACTGGTGTTCAAACTCGTGAGGTTTGGCGCCATTACACGAAGAGACCGAAATGTGAATCCGGAAACATGAACTTCGTAAGTGTTGGACTCATCGACTGCTATGCTGCAATAATGGTAGTTGGTGGTGGAATTGGATTTTCGATATTCTTCTTGCTACTTGAAATTATTTTGAAGATGTATAATTTCTAACAGTCAATACATTTAAACTAACTAACTACATTTTTGTATCACATATGCTCAATCACATAATTAACGTAGTATTAATTAGTGTAATTAACGTAGTATTAATTTTCGAAGCAATTTAACGCATCTAATAATTTGTGACAGTGCGGTCATATATAGAATAGTTACAAATATATTGCAATATTTCCCTTAATAAATGTTAGAAGCAAACATATGTTTCCTTAATTTGTTGCCGGTTTTCTACAGTTTTCTAT
Source organism: Panorpa germanica (assembly GCA_963678705.1). NCBI lineage: Eukaryota > Metazoa > Arthropoda > Insecta > Mecoptera > Panorpidae > Panorpa > Panorpa germanica. The sequence goes on from OY783207.1 coordinate 259,409, forward strand.
ATGAAGTGGAAGCACGTGTTTTCTTGCTCTGTGAATTTGGCAAAAGTACAAAATTACATTGTCAATATTTGTATTGTGTGTGTGCTTGTGTAAAATTAATTACTTGACACAATTTCAGTGGTCTGATTATTTTATAGATCAAAGTTATAACAGAAATATTTGTTTTTGCTAACATAGTCTTAAGTCTGATAGTATTAGAACAGTTGCATTAGTAAATTTAATTTGTTTTTGCTGCTTTGTTTAAATATTGTAACAAAAGATAATAAATTTCCAAAAGAAACAACAAACATAATCAAAAAAAATTCATATCTGTATTGTAAAGTCATATGCATGTCAAGTATGCGTGTCAATTGGACATGTTAACTTTACTTTATCTAGGAAGCTAGTCATGTACCTACCTAGTTAACTAGATGATGTTCCTTTAGTATGTTTTTGTTTCTTGTTCAATACAAACGTATACTTTATATCACGACGTGTTGTTTCCTTCTTGGCATTGTATATTAATAAACCATTGTGTAACGAAGCCTTTTATTAGTTAGAACAGAGTGTGGTTACTTCGTATTACTACTAGTTGCTTTGTTTAGCGTAATTTTATTTCTTGTATTGAATTTATCGAGGTCATCATAAAGCCGGTCTGTAAGGATGTAGTTCCATGGTATAGAAAATCTCAGGGTCAATCAGACCTTAGAAAATTGGACTCGACGAAAATTCGCAATAAATTCGTTGGTGATATGTTCAGGTCGGAAAAGTTCGTAGTGAGTGCAATGGCTGAGCAGCCATTTATATTAGTCATTTATATTATTTAGGCTGGCAGCCTATTAAACACCAGCGCAAACTGTCAAATAATTGTGAAAACAATTGAGTCGAGTATGATAGCATTGCTGGTTGCATGAGAGTTAGTAAGCGATATATGAATGAAATTCCATGCAGTATTCGAACAACAGAACAAGTGACACACATGGTGCAAGCAGAATTTTTGGGCTCCGTATGGATGTTGTAAGTAAATATGACCAACTCATTTTGCAACGTTTGAGGGTCTTGAACTGCGAATATAGAATCTAAAAGTGAAGCCAGATGATTCGTCACTCTTGGTAAAGTTAATGGATATGCTTCCAGACGATCAGCAATCAAATTTTGACATCGGATGAAAAACGTAATCAACAAAATGTAACAAAAGAGAAAATGGTGCTACCATTAATGGTGCTATAATGGCAGTCAAAGCAAAAAAATTTGAAAATTTCTTATTTCGTAGAGAAAAAAATTGTAAAACCTTTGACGTCCTGAGGTTTTCCCCTGAATTTCCTGAAAATCCGCAATTTTGAAAAAATAAATTTTTTTCTCGGAATAATTCGTAAAGAGATAAAGTTGAAATATGGCATGTGTATTACGGTGTTCAATGCAAACATTTTTTGAAAATTAGAAATTGAAAAAATGGAAAACGGGGCGTTGAGAATATTAGGGGGCTCGGTAGCAAACTTTGGAGAACACTCAAATTTTGGATTATTTAATAATGAAATAAGTTATTAAAAAAAAAAATTCAAAAATTTTATTTGGGGGCACGGGAGAATTTTTTTTGCCGAGGATAAAAATAAGGCTAGAAAATTGAAATTTTATATATGGGCTAACTTTGGTACCTAATTTACAAATCGAAAAAAAAGTCCCATATTGTGAAAAAATTTTTGGTGAAATAAATAAATTGAAAATATTTTATATTTTGTTGAAAAAATTATACTTTTTTTTGTCAATTTATATGAAAAATTATGTTATTATTGAACGAGTTAAATATTTTAATTTGAACATAGAATTAAAATTTGAAAACATATATACCAAATACACGTCGCTTTGTGCCGGGGTTCACTCTAGTATAAGTTATAAAAGGCTACACTATTAAAATATGCTGTTGAAAGTGTAACAATAAAGTTTCAAGCATCTGTTAATAGAAAATGTATTATTGGTTCCAAATTCCAAATTAGTTTTCTCTGCTCTAATCAACATAATATACTCGTACTTGTGAATTTTTAAAAGAGAAAGCTATGAAAGCATGTGGTGTTCGGCATAGACAACTGCTTAAAATGTTTATCCGGATTAATAAGTGCCTACTAATACAAATGTCAATGAGGCAAATTTGGCATGTAGGTAAACGTTGCAAATTTGGCATGAGAAAATGGGACACTAAAACATGGAACATGTCTTACAAACTCTTAAGTAAAGTGGGGTGTCTGTGGTAAAAGACAATATATTTTGCGGTGGTTATGTAGAAGGAAAGCAGCACAGAAAGACCTATCAGTCACGAAATCAACGAAGTGGAGAATCTAATGCTGTGATGCACGCTGAGTGTGGTCCTATGGAGTGTACTTCATTAGGAGGAGCAAAATACTAATAAATCACAGAGTAATGGTTATTGACTAACATTCATTTTTTTTCGACAATTACAGTTATTAGTATTTTATATAAATTTAAAATGGGTAAGTTAAAAATCTTCAGATTCAGATTATGCTGGAGAATCTACTTCAAGAAAATCTGTAAGTGAAATGATTTCCATGTATGGTGAGGCAGCAGTTACATGGATGAGTAGACGACAGCAGTGTCTACCACAGAGGTTGAATACGTCGCTGCAAGCGAGGCATAGACAAGTTACTGGGTGACATCTCTTCATTTGAGACAGTATCTGTGCTATTTACATAAGGTAATTTTTAGATAAAATATGTAACGTTTTAGGGAGAGTGTTGGAAACGTAAACTTTACTTTATCTAGTAAGCTAAGGCTAGTCATGTAAACCTATCTTGTTAACTAGATGATGTTAACAGATTAATGTTTTTGTTTCTCGCTCAATACAAGCGTATTCTTTATATCACGTTATTTGTTTCCTTTTTGACGTTATATATTTATAAACCATTGTTTAACTCAAGTCCTTTTCCGAATTCCTTTTCAATTAATTAAAAAATGTGAAAGGCATAGATAAACGTAAGGGAGATTGATGGGAAAATACCGAAACACACCCCAGAGCTATCGGGAAAACAATAGCAGACAAAATTTGAAAACAACTGAATAAAATACCACTAATTCCAACGCCAAATAGCGTTTCTCGAAGGTGGTGAGCAACAGGAAGTCTCTAGGTCGTTAAAGAAATTAAATAAAATTAAAAAAAGAAGTCCCTAAACCACCACCCATATTTATTGACACAGTCTCATTCTTAAGAACTGCCTCCAAGAGCAATAATACTGACAAAAATCATATTTATTGCAATACTGAGAATTGGACACTTTCCAGGTCAATGGGAAATCGCTGATAATATTTTAATTAAAAAACCGGGTAAACGTCTTAATGAAATTAAATCATGCAGACCTATTAGCCTTCTACACATCCTTTTCAAGTTGTTCGAAAGGCTTTTACTAAGAACAATAAAACCTTTCCTGAGTGGCCTGATACCAATCCAACAGTTTCGTTTTCGTGAAGAGCACGAAAGTGCTGTTTAGTAAATCTGATAAATAAGGCGTTTGATAAAAAGCAATACTGCTCAGCAGTTTTTTTTAAAATTAGTCAAGAGTTTGACAAAGTATGCGGGACTGCTTATAAAATAAAGAAGACGCTGCCCATTTATTCTACAGGATACTTTATTCATATCTCTAGGACAGATGTTTCAATGATACTAACGTCCAGAAAGAGAAATAAAATAGGATGGACTAGATGCAGGATAGTCGAAAGACTAGCGCCACTGAAATGCTACAACTGCCAACAGTTTGGGCATCCACTAGGGCATGCAACAGTGAGGAGGATATAAGCACAAAATGTATAAAGTGCGGAGAGGAAGAGCATAGAGCAAGTGCCTGCTCCAACCAAGTATATTGCTGGTCCTGAAACTCTCAAAGAACCAATATGGATTCCGCACAATCTCGGCAGAAGCTGTCCAGGTGATAAGCGGAATAGTACCTTTGGTACTACTGATGGAAGAGTGGAAAAGGGTCTATCGGGAAAAAGAAGAAAAACACCAGGAAGTAAGGAAAGAAGTTTTAAAAAAGTGGCAATGCGAGTGGGAGAAAGAGACCGGTAAAGCGGTGTGGACTAAAAGGCTAATACGGATGATCAGTACTTGGAAAAATCGAAAATACGGTATATTGATTATTTTATAACACAATTTCTCGGAGGACATGGATGCTATGCGAGTTACTTGAAGAGATTCAAAAAGAGTACGACAAATGTTGGAACTGTGAACATGTCGATACACCAGAAAATACGTTCTTTTATTGTAGCCGATGGGCGATGGAAAGGGAAGAAGTACGAACGATAACGGGAACCACACTGACCATAGATAATATTGTTAATATTATGGTGGAAAAGGAAGAGTATTGGAGTGCGGTTCGAGTCTTCGTCACGAAAATTCTAAAAACCAAAGAAGTGGACGTCAACGTAACCGGAACCTGAGTATTAAGATCCAGTCTGAAGGAATGCTATTGCGGTACCAGATTGTTGTCTAGATGAAGAGAGGGGGAGTTTTAGTTGGTAGGCGCTCTTCCAGCGAGGGTGAATCCAACACGTCCCGACGGGCTGTCAAGCGACAGTCTTTTAGAAGATTTATATGTATATTTATATATATATATATATATGTGGGATATTTTTTAAGATTAGTTTTAAGTTTAAATATAATTAGTTTTAAGAAATAATAATAATAAGAAATCTGTAGAATAGGTTAAAAACTTTGCTAAGATTAAGATAAATTTAAATGTTATAAAGAATGACTTGTAGACCCCTCTAAGCAGTTCGCTTACAGCGTCCAGAGAACGCCTGAGGGAACGGGGCAGAAGAACCACGTTCGCTGGCTAAAAGAGCTGACACGTAGGGCGCGGCTCAGAGAGGGAAGTAAGAAAATGGCGATGAGAGAGATACACAGTTTGTACGGCGTCGTTATTTTTGTGAATTTAAGTAATATTAACTAGTTGTTAATATCATTTAAAAATAGTAATCATTGTTATTAGTTATAATATTTGATTATCGTATAGTATAGACTAGATTGAAAAATGGCGATCAACAGAGATACACAGAGTGTATGACGTCTTTAGTGAATTCAGGAATATGCTATGTTAACGAGTGTTATTATCATTGTGAATTTAAATCCAGTTTAACTTTATTACTGTGTGTAATATTTGTTATTGTTGTCAGCGTAAATAGTTAGAGTTATGCATACAAATGTAATGTTAATTACTAGGGTGTATTTATCATTGTAAACCATTGTGTTTGTTAACTATGTACTATGGAAACTACGTATTTCGTGGTAACACGCAAAACATTGTAAAAGGACTCTAAATCTAAGTATTGTATTTTAATCAAGTGTTATTATCTTTGTGAACTTTATTTTGATTAATTCGCTTTATTGAGATGTAAATGTATAACTTCGTGGAATAATTAAATGAACTACTATTATTCAAGTTATGTGTTTACTCGTTTAAAATAAACTATATTGTTATTTTTGCACCACACTTGAGGATTCAACCTTAATTGTTACTTGCAAAACTACAACTTGGAGGCTCGTCCGGGATTGAATTATAATTTCACACTGCAAATGGTCGTCTCAACAGGGATGGTTTAGAAATTACACTACATATATATACATATATACTTATATACATATATATATATATATATATATATATATATATATATATATATATATATATATACATATATATATATATATATATATATATATATATATATATAATAAGAAAATAAGAAATAAATAATTATATATAATGTGAATTATAAATAATTTATTTTAGAATACAGCAACATTCAAAAAGAATATAATACAATATTTACCCTTAAGAACTAATTTTAAATTTTAAAATACATATTAGATGCATTTAGTTTATAAAATGATGATATTCTATTTTATCTCTTTTGTCAGCTGAAGTTTGGAATAAAACGTTAAGTTTTATTATCATGATCGTGACATTTGTATCCAATATTACTCTTATACGAACTGCAGAAGTCTAAGTAATCCGGCCAGCAATTTCGCCCGTCCCTAATCATTAAGCAGTTGGGATTTCCAATAACAATCAACTTGCTCTTCGCCCTAGTTAGAGCAACGTTAAACCTCTGAAAATAAAGAAAAACATTTTATTTATTGTTTTAAGCCACTGAACTAAAATACACTCACAAGACTAATCGGGAAATTGTGTTTAATATGGAAACAATAAAATAGCTACAATAGAATAGACTTTTATAGCAATATTGCTTACACTAGTTTATTGCTAGTACATACTCTTGATTAATAATAAATTACTTACACGCTGGTCATCAACGAATCCTAGCTTATATTTCCTGTCACATGGCAACACTTCATTGCTGTATCCCCGAACAGTACTAATAATCACAATACGTTTCTCTTTTCCCTGGAAAGCTTCAGTACTCCCAACTTCAATTTCTCTGTAAATTCCTAGTCCGGTTAGTCCTTCCTTAATATTCTGTACCTAGTTTTAGAAGTTTTAGTAATCTGTATTTATTTCGAAATGTAAGATTCATCTACTATATCGATTAGTACTTATTTGTACAAATCTAAGACAAATAGGGTATTTACCAATTACAGAGCACAATGCGTCTTAATAGCGCACTATGTCGCATTGTGCGGATGTTTAATTGGAACATATATTAGTTTTTAAATGTGTTACTTCATCCATACTTGTTTATTTTTATTCTGAAAAATTGTTTAAATTTCTTACCTCAATACACTCGTATATAATTGTTTAAATAGTACTAGAGAGGTTTTACCTGTTGTAAGTAAGGGGAAATAATTCCAATGTCTGATGTAATTACTTTCACAGGACAGTTACTTGATAACAAAGCGGAAACATATTGCAGGACAACATCCACTTCCTTTGTATTGAAATAACTAAAATAAACAAAAGCTTTATCTAAGGTAACTGAAGATGTTAAACTAGGAGAGTACTGGTACTAGGACCCTCCTCGAGGGATGAGTATGAGTATGACTTAGCATGGCAGGCAGTTAGTTACCTACTCTTTTACTAATATAAAATAGTTTACAATACTCGTATTTTTAATAAATATTCACCTAGTTGAGAACTCTGATTTACTCTCGTTGCTATTTACACCATGGAATGTAACGGCTTGTCCATTTTCACACTGACTTTCTAAAATATTTAGCTGTACAATTGGATCTATTTCAGCTTTTTTAGAGCAAGCCTAAAACATTGAAATCATTTTTTTTAATGATTAAACAAGAGAATATATATTTGCAATTTTAAGTGAATACGAATTTCGTTTATTACTTTTATTTCGTTGTCATAGAATTTGTCGTTTGGAATTTTAAGAATTGCTGGATGTGAACGAAAATTTTTCACTAATTTACTGATGTAATTAGAATCTCTGCAACTTCGATCAACATTATATAGGGGACAGGTCGACATTAGACGTTCTAATAAGGAGGTTCCTGCAAAATAAAACGATTTCAAGTATAAGTTTGATCTTTGCGAGATATTTATTATTCAAATAATTCATATGTGTATTTAAACATCATAGAAAACAACTGCAACATTTGATGAAGAAATACTCAATTTATAATTACCTAGTCCACAGCTGTTGGCTTTTGTGCAAATAGCAATTGGACCAAGCTGTTTCGGGTCCCCAGCTAATACAAGTTGCGTTTCCATGTTTGTCATCCCCATTAACGGAATTAAACATTCTGGTTCTTTCGCCTGGCCTGCCTCATCGATAAACAGATGCGTCACTTTTAAAGTTTCCTCTCCAGAATTATCCCTTTATTGAAATATATTAAAATTTAAACATGGAAGGAAAGGGCTCTGCCCACAATAAAAAATTCGTATATTTAATATAAAAGATCATTTTAAAAATCTTAGTAATAATTGTTTAAATATTCCTTTAATATACATGTTATATAACCAATATGTAAGATATTGGATATTGGATTATATAATAAAATGTAGCATGCAAGTTCCGTGCAAATTTTCTACTTTCTGTTTAACGTGTTGATTTGATTTTGTTGTTATGTTATGTTATGTTCAGATTGTGTGGCTAGGTAACTAAAAGAAATGTTTTCTCAATTACCCGGTATATTGTCCTGCGTGTACCAACGTGCACACTATAACTCTATATTCGTTCAATTCTTCGCCAGTAAAGCGTTCGTAGCCATTTTCATAAGAGTAGTTGCTGTAGGCTTGAATATCATATGGAACGGTTGACCTAAATAAAAGATTTAAACATTATTGCAGTTTGTAATTGTTTGTATACAAATTATTAAATCAGTAGTGCGATTGCCGTTTAATACGACACGCTATTTAAAATAAAGGTTTACTCTACCACGGTCTATTATTTGAATGAACACGAATTAGTTCATAAGGTTTAATTTTTCTAGCCAGTTTAGCGGTCAATGTATCACAAGCCATGTTGGATGGAGCACATACCAAAACTCTTGCATCTGGTTTACGAGAAATAATCTGAAAGCGATAAATTAATTTAAAAGAGATTCAGCATATTCTAAATGTTTTTTTAAAAACCTGTGAAATAAGAATATTTGAAATGTGTTAATTATACGTACTAATATATTTCTTTGGTTATACTTAAGATTACATAATGCGGAGGAATTTTTCAGTACAACTTTCCATCTCGGTTTTCTCGGTACTGAGATTAACAAATTTAATTAATTTTTTTTGCAATGTGTATAAAAACCATTAATGTATTATTTCTCTATATTTAAATTTATTATTATCGAATTTTATTTTAAATGATATTTGGCGGATCTTTGATTAAATTTTTCTGGATTAATAAATTTATATCTTTTAACTATACACCATTATTACATTTTTATTCGAAGTGTCGTTTATTAATATGATTTATTAGATGTAAGTTCATCTATTTAAATTTTTCAACGCACGTGTATACGAGTGAGAGAACACACACGGCACGACGGAAACTAAACTGATTTGAAATTGGTTTTAAGCACGTTTTGAGCGAATGTGTTTCTAGGTCGCAGGGCAATTACGTTGCATGTTTTTGATTGTGACATCTGAGCAGAGATGTGCACAAATACAATTCATAAGAATTTAAATATATACATACATGCGAATACCTGCTAATACGACACAATAAAATCCCCTATTGTGCTATTGTTAAAAATTCTAGAGTAACGAAACACGGCTCGATATGGCTGGTTTTACGTTTTGGTTCCTGATGAATGCGATTCCTCTGCCAGAGTTATGTGAGTACCCTAGCACAAGAAATACAGGTAAGTACAAACACTCTACATTACAGCTATCTTTAATCGAATTATCAAAAAACAATGCTCCTTGTATGATCAATTACTATGAATTTGATCATGATCATAATTATTGCGAATGTATACTTGTTCCAGATAAAACCACAAGTGCAAGTGATTTCTGTAAGACCAAAACATTAAAAATATTTTAAATATAATGTTCAATAAGTCCTTTTAATCGGAAATTTTGTATTTACAGTGAATGTGAATCCGGTTTATGACGTGTCTACACTATCTCAATATGATACTTTAAGTGCAAACGATTTTCATAAGAACATTTCATTGCATTACATTCCGTTACAATACAAAAAGTCAATTTTCTAATTAGGTATACTATCCCAATATGTTTTTCTAATATATTTTGTATTTCCAGTTAATTTGGACCATGCTTATTACTGTACCCAGTAAACATTTTGGAGTCACTTTGACATCATATTGAAGATGCGTCATGATTTTTTTGTTATTAAAGAGTTCATTTATAGTTCAGTTTCTCACATTTTTTCATATAAAATGTCTACTTTATCGACTACAGATGGCGAAATTACTCCACCTGTCGGAATACAAATGAAGATAAAGTTGATGCGAACTATAATTGAAGTGAAATAGTGATAGAAACGTCACTAAATAGGGCACTTCACCAAATTGTTTACTGGGTAGATATATTTCTATAATTATAATATTTATTTACAGTGAATTTGCAACTTGTTTATTTTAAATATACTAATACTAGCTGTCCCGGCCACGCGTTGCTGTGGCTTGTCCCGACCACGCGTTGCTGTGGCTAACGTTTTTGTCATATTACATTACATAGCGCCATCTATTGAATATTTACTCAATCTAGTCAACAGATGTCGCCATCTTTTAAAATCGTTTGGAGCTAACAGATAATTAGACAAATAATTTGCAATAAGATAATATTGCAATCATAAATTGAGATGTAAGCTATCCTATCTTTCCAGTTGGATCAAACTGCATACGATGTACAAATTTGATTAAAATCGGTTAAGTAGTTTAGGAGTCCATCGCGGACAAACAACGTGACACGTAATTTATATATATTAAGAAGAAGATAATATCTTTTTTATATTTATTTGCCAGAACAGAATAATTTATACGTTTTCCCTTGTACATTCAACAATGGTACAGAACAACATTAAGATATAGAACAGGAATTAGCAGAAATGAAAATGTCGGAAATGGTTGAAGAAACTATTCAAAATAGCAATACCCAAACGACACAGCCTTCAATTAAGAGACCCAGTTCATATAGAAAAAGACGGCACAGCGTTGCAGTATCAGAATTGTTGTTCAATGTAAAACGAAAACGATGCTCGAAAACGAGCGTGCTGTTAATTCAAACAGTTTGCTGAATTTTTTTATAAAACCAAATCTTTTAATCTACTCTCGGAAGAGCAAAAAATTTTCATCAAATGCCAAATTAGAACAGCAGGCCAGGCCAGAAATGGAATACGCTACACAACTGATGTAACACTTCTCGCACTTTCTATTTTTAAGCGTAGTCTGAAAGCACACGATTATATGGTGCCACGTATTTTAATTTCTATCTGCTAGAACTTTGAGACATGACCTTAGTAAAATTTCTCTTGGCCCAGGTAATATTTTAAAATACTTACGATAACTCAAATTTAGAGAAAATGTATTTAAATTTAAGTAGCAAAATTTGGGAATTATCGATGCTGTCATACAACACTTGAATAGTGAGGCAAAAGATTTGGACATAATGTAGGCATTACGGGGTTTAAAGTGATGGAAAATGATTACCAGCGGGCAAAAATCGCAAAACATGTGTTATGTTTTATGTTGCGAAACCTGGAAAATTTATTATTTTTATATCTTGAATAAATAATATACATTACATATTATTGCAGCAGTATGTGACCAACTCAAAGCCAACGTTAAAGCAACAGAAGATTTAATTGAAGAAAGCGCTCGAAACAATTCAAATCGTCGAGGTAATACTTTCTTAGTATAAAATAAAAACATTCAAAACAAAACATAAGTCTTAACATATGAGTAATAACATATTTTATCATTTTATCAGGTGCAGTATTTAGCGTTAACAGTGATCCAATTGTTCCTCTTTAAGTGCATCAGAAATGGTCTATTAAATAACTGTTATATAGTCAAAGTTACGATAGATCGGCGATGAGTGAAACTTTTAAAAGTTCAGCTGCATAAAGTAACGACACATTAAAAAAAGCATTGTCTCAATAAGCATCTAAGCACTGTCTCAATAAGCATCTAAGCACTGTCTCAATAAGCATCTAAGCACTATAAGAAATATTCAAGCAACACTTTTAAGATCTGGCCAAGTTAATAAGAAATTAATTGTCTTAATAATTTGGCATTTGTCATATATAACGTCAAAGTTCTTTGGAATAGGCTACAAAGAACTATTGCTTTTGACAAACTGTTATTAAAAAATGTAAACCAAGACGCTCTAGAAATCTTCTTTGGCCAGATAAGTCTAGAAAAGTCTGGATTACTGTAACAGAATTACTGTAATTGTCTAAAGTATATTAAGATGAAGAAAAAAATCTACATTTGGAGATTATTATTTAGAGGAAACCACGGAAAAAATAGTCTAAACTACGCAAAGTGCAATAAAAAAAATTGTTGGAAAAAGTGCTCGAAGAAAAGCAACAAAAATCGGAAGTTCAAAACATAGCGAAAATAACAAACGACTATACTTTATACTAAAATTTGATGGTAAAAAATCTAATACAATGGATACAGGAATTGGAGTGACAGAATGAAAACGCGTATACCATACGTCCGGTCAACATTCGCTTAAATACGCTTGCAGTTTCCACCGCAGTATGGCACCGTATTTAAGCGACGGCGATTCCGGACGTAAATCGGCGGGTTGGATAGCGGCCTGTATTATCAAAGAAACCGACTGTGTGTGTTACAATACATACATACCACTTACCGAACTACAGTACTCTAAGCAACTTGTGTACTGTAGGGGGTGTATTTGAGTTGTTTTGCACTAACATAATTATCATAAGAGCAAACTTTTACTTTTATTTTTATCGATACACCACTGGTATTAAAGGACTATGACATTTATTATATATCTGAGTTCTGGTTGATGTGAATTTTAATTTAGTTCTATCATATTTGTTTGCTGGTTTTTATAAACTGAAGCATGTTGAACATGCTCGTTCACAAAGCGATGTCGCCGATAGATCCCATTTGAACCGTATAGAAGATTTACATCGCGCGTTTTTAGGTATCCCCTCCAATCTGAGGCGGCTGTTTGCAATTACAAAGAATCGGATAGGTTAGCGTTGTGGTGGTGGTAACGCTTGGATAAAATTCGCTGTTATACGGTTCTATTGTCAGAGGTAAGTGCCGCCCGTATTCGGACGGCTTTGATGCTTGCAGTGTGAGAGGTCTCTGTACATTTACAGGGTTCGGATAGGTAAAGCGTAGTGCCGCCCATACGTCCGGCCGAAATTCGTCGGATTACGGTGCCATTCTGATGGCAATTGGATGGCAACGTGTACTAGTCTTACAATGTTTTGATAATCATTTAAAATTTAGATCTATAAAATAATAAGATGATATACTTTACCTGCTGAATCGCTTCTACAATAGTTACAGTCTTTCCCGTACCAGGAGGCCCAAACAAAATGTAGGGGGCAGCGCCTGAAGTATTGGCGACAATATTTCTCACTGCTTGTTTTTGTTCTTGATTGAGATTCATATCGTTATTAAACATTCTGAAATACATATGTACAAGTATAAATCGTACTCTCAATTGCAAACACACACACGCTAAACAGTGAGAATGTGATAATATCATTTTAGTAGTACTTACGGGAAATTTGGAATTTCAACTTCTAATGCTTTTTCAGGAAATATTTTTTTATTGTGCCATTGTTCTGCTGAATTTACAGCCTGAGTCATCCGTTCATTTATCGGCTTTGACGAATTAAAAGTAATATCAACTTTTGTGCAGTTATCTAATTCTTCTAAAAATCTAAAATGCAAAAAGTTATAATTAATACAAAAAAAAAGCAAATCGTTTTCATTAGCAAAGTATTTTTATATATGCATATATACATTTTGCAATAACATTTTAAGTAGTAACTTAATTTCATCGCAATAATATACAGCATCCCTTTTCCATACGCCTATAAATTTTAAATTAAAATAATAATTATATGTCCTATTTTAAAGCTTATCCCTTAAAAAATTAATAATAAAAATTATTTATTTAAAAAAAAGAAATAAATATTTTATCTTATTTAAATTTCATTTATTTCTTAAAATTCGGTCTACGTATCATTTCAAATAATATATTTTTAATTACTATAAAACGTAAACTAAAATATATTATTAGATCTCTCAAAATCGGGAAACATAAGTACTCGTATATTTATATTTTAATTTATAAACACACAAGGTACAATATATAAAATTTGCTTTTAAATTATTTTATTTTCAATATTTCAATTTTCTTCTACAATACTTTAAATAATTTTTTTTATTTTCAATACTAAAATATTTTTTTAAAGAAATTAAAAACTAAAACTAATCATTTTTTAATATCAAACTTATTCGAATTGCACGATAACTTTTCAATGTAAATGAAATGCTCAACGACCCAGTAAACAATTTGGTGAAGTGACCTATTTAGTGACGTTCGAGTGACTCGTACAATTCAATTCTAACGCTTTACAAGTTCGAAGCAACAACACAGAAACCAATTTTAGTTCAAATTGATTCCCTACCTGTCAAGATTTTGTGAAATAAAATCTGATATATGTAGTCTTAGCAAGTTCGTTAATAGTTCAAAAGTGGTACACAAAAGTCGCTTTTAGTTCAAATTGATTCTCTACCTGTCACAGATTTTGTGTTAGTTGTTAGAATTTTTTCATAATAATATTCTTTCTTTTTCCAACATCATTCATTAAGTAGCAGTTGTTTCTTTCACACTAGGGTATATATTTTTTTAGTTCATTTTCATTCCAAAGTGAGAGAGAAACGAGATGCGGTTAGACAAGTAAAATATATTTTTCACCGTTACACTTGTATACTTGTATAGTATTTCGTTCAGTACAGTATGTTTAAAGTATATGCTATCTTTTTTCAACAAATATTTCTTTAATGGTAATAGGCACACGATGTCTCCCTCAATCTCCGAATATAATGTGTTTAAACGAATACTCTAAGCAGCGATGCTAAGACAGAGGTTTTAAACCTAACGCAGACCTGCCGATCGTGGATTTTTGAATCACCAAAACAATGTAAAAAACTAATATAACGAGTATTGTTGAAGATGAATAATATTCATTAAAAAAATCACGATCCGTACTAAAGATTACATCTATTTATTTCTTCATTTAAATATTTATATTTTGCAGACTCTAAAAAGTAGAATTCGAAGTAGAAGTAGAAGTAGTTTTATACCCCTGCCATCCCTGACGAAGACAACAGGCCTTCAACTAGTGTCAAGTTTATAACTCCGGTCAAAAATCATAAACTGGAGTCGCTTTTAATTCAGCAGTGAGCCGTCGTTGCGTTGTCTGTAGCTCATAAAAAGGGTTTTTCCTATGAACGACTGAATAGAAAACGAACACGTTCCAGACAAAAAACTCATGATTAGTAATAGAAATGAAGTAGAATTGACTCCAAAATGTTTACTGGGAAATCAAGTTCCAATTTATCTTTCTCCAAAATATAGGCATACAAGAGTGCTTAATATATTATTACAAATAATCAAAACCCTGTTAAATTATATATAGAACCTCCAGTTGCATGGACAAAAACAATATTCGAGTTGCATGCATTACAAGCTGTTACCACCACAATTTTCGTTTGATGTATTTATGAGTTATTGCGGTGTAGAACCAGGTAGAGAATACAGTTCTACATAATCAAGTCAAATATAGATTTTTCAAAGATATCTCTCAAAACTTACTCTTCTTCAAATTCATTAATTTCAATTTGATCATGCTTCACTCTAGTGATGATTCCCATATAGGCATAATCAACCCTCCCATGTAATTTGGCACATACAGAATCTCCACGTATTAAATATGGTCTTTTTCTTGCAAGACCGGGAACATAAAGTAGAACGGATGATGACGTGTTTATTGTAAAATTGACATTATACATGTCATATTTCTGAAAATGAAAAATAGTTAAGTATTAATTTTCTAATGTTATCAAACATCGTTTTAGAGATATTGATATTAAAAATAAATCGCTTACTTTATTTTCGAAGTTTTCGTTTAATTCCTCCAAGGAAAGCAGAAGATTGAAGAACTTAGAATATGAGCCAATGACAGGTCCTGCTTTCAGTGTTTGTCTAAAAGGATCGTTAGATAATAATTTATATATAAAATTTATAGTAATTTTATTTTAATATCATACTTACTGCATTTCGTTAAATAAATTATTTTCGTTATCACTTAAATAATTAATCCTACTAGGGTCTAACAAGGCGTGTAGTGCTCTATAGACACGTGTTGTAAACTTCTCTTCTAAGAGCATGCGCGTGCTAAAATAGTAGTAGTAATAATTAGTATAACACTGGTAGAATGTAAGGCCCTCCGCACACGAAGCGATTGGTTTGCAAACCTTAGCCCCGAATCTACCCGAAGCAAATGTGATTACAACTGTGTTGTTAGTGAGAGATCGAACGTGTATGCAAGTGAGATAAAACACGAGAAAAGGCACACGAGTCGACTGATTGCAAACTATAGAATTTTTAACAATAGCAAAACAGGAGATTCTGTTCACACTTTTCAATAGTATTGATGTCTAGTATGATGAATAGTAGTGTGATGATGATGTCATCATCAAAAGCATGAAACCAACAATGATCTGCGACCGAGAAATATAGTCGCTGAATATATGCTCAAAACCAGTTTGAAATCAGTTTAGTTACGTTCGTGCCGTTTGTTTTATCTCACTCGTAAACACGTTTGTTCTTTTACAAACAACACAGTTGTAATCACATTCGCTTCGGGCAGATTCGGGGCTAAGGTTTGCAACCAGTCGCGTCGTGTGCTGAGGCCTAAGAGTACAGAATAAGCAAAATGTGGAAGAGAAGGAAAGCTTATGCAGTAAGAATTAGTGACTGCTTATAGCGGTTGAGTATAGTTTCGCTAACTCACGTCTGAAATAAGTTATGGGCAGAAATGATCCTGTTATAAACAATAACTGAAAGGACAAGTCAATGTCTAGACCGGGAGGCAAATCAGAGTCTTTAGCTTAGTTCGCTAGTGCTCTTCCGATGAGTATTTCAGTTGTTGAAATTTTTTTCTACATGATAACATGACTATAATATATACCTCGAATATAACTGACTTAAAAAAATTAACTAATATAATATCTAATATATTTCTTATTGGATATGTTGTAAGTAAATTGAACTTATTGTAATTAGATAAAATAGAAATAAGAGAAAGTTTTAAAGTGTTGCTATAACGACTTACGTAAATCGAGGAGGAATTATCATCTCAACATTTTCCCATGACATCTCAAAGTTAATAACTGGCTCCATTCCGTTGGCATTCATGATCTGAAATATAAGTTCACTAAAATTATTACTGTGTTCAAGATGTTTCGCAAGCATTATTAATGTAAAATATTTTTCCTCATTTTTGAAAAGTACTATAGTGCATACTACGTAGTGGATACTACGCAAAATAAAGATGATTTGAAGAAAAGAAGACAACTTAAGGTAGAGTTCAATTTAACAAAAAGTCGTCTAGAAACATTATATCTTGTGACATCCGAGGTAAAAAGCTATGAATTAATTTAAATGATAGTATAACCATTTGCAATCGCAACATCTTTTGAAAAGTTGTTCAGTACAGTGTCGAAATAATTGCATTTATCCAAAAAAAGATAGATTTGTTGGTTTTCATACCGTGTATAAAAATCGTCATCTTTCATTGGATATATAACTCTTGGCCATACGCTTTTTGTATGGCATATGTTTTCATGTGCGCTATGTCTATTTAATAATATCTAAAAAATTAAAAATATATTTCCATTAGTTAAATGAGATAGGTGAAAGCACAATCGCTTACAATTTACTGAAAACTTTGGTTATTGAATTTTTTCTCAGAAATGTATTTTCCGTTCAAACTTTTTAATGGTTAAGAATTTTTGAAAGTACTTAAGAATAAACCTACAGCCCTAACCTTTACTATTGCAATGCATCTAAAAAAACTAAATTTTAATTTCCATTACCGAGGATATTTAAATTTCAAAAATTTGTTTCATTCTCACCGGTATTTTACGATTTAAGGAAGTTTACGAGGAAGGACCTTTGCGTAAATGATGTCGTAAAATTAATAAAAATAGATAAAAATAGTTCAAATATATGGTGTCAAAATTTTAGTGATCTAGGGTTTATAGTTTGTTTTTTTAAAATGAATATAAACAAGCAATTTCCATATATATCATAATTCTTAGCTCAATTTCACCACATAAGACAACTTTTAAATATGAAAGAATAATGACACCCCAGTAAACATTTTGGAGTAAGTTCTACTTAATTTCTATTACATATCATGAGTTTTTTGTCTGGAACGTGTTCGTTTTCTATTCAGTCGTTCATAGGAAAGGCCTTTTTTATGAGCTACAGAGATCGCAACGACGGTTCACTGCTGAATTAAAAGCGGAGTCGGTTTATGATTTATGACCGGAGTTATAAACTTGACACTAGCAGGGGTATAAAACTTAATGGAATTCTACTTTTTAGAGTCTGCAAAATATAAATATTTAAATGAAGAAATAAATAGATGTAATCTTTAGTACGGATCGTGATTTTTTTAATGAATATTATTCATCTTCAACAGTACTCGTTATATTAGTTTTTTACATTGTTTTGGTGATTCAAAAATCCACGATCGGCAGGTCTGCGTTAGGTTTAAAACCTCTGTCTTACCATCCCTGGATACTATCTTCGTTTAAATACATTATATTCGGGGATTGAGGGAGATAGCGTCTGTCTATGACCATTAAAGAAATATTTGTTGAAAAAGGATAGCATGTACTTTAAACATACTGTCCTGAACGAAATACTATACAAGTATACAAGTGTAACGGTGAAAAATATATTTTACTTGTCTAACCGCATCTCGTTTCTCTCTCACTTTGGAATGAAAGTGAACTAAGAAAAATATTAAAGAAACAACTGCTACTTAATGAATGATGTTAGAAAAAGAAAGAATATTATTATGAAAAAATTCTAACAACTAACACAAAATCTGTGACAGGTAGAGAATGAATTTGAACTAAAATTGGTTTCTGTGTTGTTGCTTCGAACTTGTAAAGCGTTAGAATAGAATTGTACGAGTGACTTGAACCTTACCAAATAGGGCACTTCACCAAATTGTTTACTAGGACGGGTTTCAAAAACGGGTTTAAAAGGAGAAAATTGTCAAAAGAATACCTATTTACGAAAATAATTAAATAAAAGCAGTAAGAAACAGTAAATTCAAAATTCAAGAGAAGGAAATTCAAAATAAAACGAGATTATACTTATTAAGTTTACCATCATCATACATTTCTTTCAACGGCGTTGCCAAATTAATTATTACTTTAAAAAAAATTAATTTGAATTGAATTAATACAAATTTGACACTAATTATAGTTAATTTTATAATTATTAAGCTATTAATAATTAAGCTATTATGCTACATTAATAAAAAAAAAAACATTTTTACAAGCAAAAAGTCATTAAATGGAAATTGAAAAATTCACTTCAATTCAATTCAAAGGTAAATACTCAATATTTCTTCGTCCAACATACGAGTATATTCCACATTTCGTATTTTAAATAACCGAAAGATAAACTTTTTGCATGACAGTACATTCAGTACCTCTTTATCTGCTGTGTTCAGTACTGCTTTTATATAGTTTTAAATTTAAATATTTTTCTCTTTAAACTCTTTAACACTGTTATAATAGTTTTTAGTTTTATGACATTTAAAATACTGTATTTCCTGGAATGTGTTATAGTCGATGCCCTTTTTAAAATTGTTGCTGTTTAGATAATATTTGGGGTAGTGTTATATTGAACCTACGCTGCCTGAGAGCAAGTGACATTGGTTATATATGACGGATGACCCTTCCCTTGTAACATGTGTTAAAAATAAAATATTTGTTAATTTGAAGTTTTTAAATAAAGCAGTTGTGATTGTACGTTTATCCCGTAAATGTCTAAATTATATGTATTAAACTGACATCCGTTATTTTCTTCATAAATATATTTAGAAAATAAAAATATATAATTAAATTAAATAAACAATCAATTAATAAATTCACGCTCGATTAATTTCTTACGCGACGTCCCTTATAGAAAACTAAATAGGTTTTCTATAAAACAAAACATGCTGCATATTAACTATTTACCAATCCATACTTATCGGCATATAAGCTATTGCACTCTCTCCTATAAATAGTACACATAATGTGTACGTTTCAGTACGAAACTCAAAGATGATTTAACAATTTTAAATTTTAAGGCCCTTTTTTATTTCAATATTATCGACTTATTATACTTAAAATTAAAATAAAATTTGTTAATTAAATTTATATGAGTATTATATATAATAAGTAATTGGTAAAAGAGGGTATGAGCTACACACATACTACTGCACTTTAAACTGCTTCACAACTAAAATATTTAGAGGTATAATTTGTATTAATTTTTACAGGTAGATATACATTTTAATATATCTAATTCTGATTATTTTGCATATTTAAAATTAGAAATATATTTTTAAGTAAGTTGCTATTTTTGGAATTGTTTAACATAGCTGCGTAGGCTAAGATTGTTAATGCGTTCTTAGGATAGACGGAAATGTACTTAGGTACATTATCCATAGGAGTGAGTGCGAGAGCATGTATCCCGATAGGTATACAGACTGTTAACAGCTGATATGTGGCAGGTAGATAGTAAAACGTATGGTAGCAGTGAATTTTAAATACAAATATCTCGGTTGATTTAAGTCTAAATTTAGTTTTTATTGATGCATTGTAATGGTAAAGGTTTGATTGTAACGTTTATTCTTAGCCGCTTAAATGTATTAGCGAGATTATTGGAAAATACATTTTTAAAAAAACATAGTCTTCCGTAAATATCGATTACATTTTCCACTATCTCATGTAACACTAATGTAATTATTTTTTATAATTTTTTCTTTTAAACTTCTTGTAAGCATATTGTGAGTAGTAGTATATCAAATGAAAGAGGACAACATCTTTTGTATATAGATTTTTACCTTCTAATGACCATCGAAATCGTTTAAAACCCAAAAAAAAAATACTACCATTACAGGGGCCCTATTCCTGAATTTTGCGAGCAATGTTCGCAATCGAACAGATTCGATCGAAACGAAGTAAGATTCGATCACAATTGAAAACACTATTCCTGAATACGATCGAAACTAACATTCTCCATTCGATTGAATATATTGTGTAGAACGTTTTGTTGATTAGCAAAATGCGGGAAATTTAAATTAATTTAAATATTTTTTGTAAGTTGGATATGATTATCTGGTTAAACTATTATTTCTACCGTTTTTCTGGATTTTAAAAGAAGCATTTATATTAGTATAGTACAAATTTAATATTTAATACAGAGTTTCCATAATAATTTATACATTCTCTTATTTATTAATTTTATAGAACTTTTAATCATTTAACGATTGAATTTTAAAAATTATATGCATTAATAGAATATTAGAATACACTATATTTGTTAAATTACGATAGATTAAAAAAACAGCACTTATTTTAATAAGTATATTTAAGAATAAACACAATATACTGTTTCTAATTTTATTAATAAATAAACAGTATATTCTATTATAAATAAGATCTATTAATTAAGTGTTTTGGCTACGTCTAGTTTCTGATTCTAATGGTTGTATTTTCTTAACTGTATTTCATTTTCCATATAATTTAACTCCGTTTCTTCAAGAATAGCTAAATTATTTAAAGCCATACTTCTTAGAGATGTAATTTTTATTAAGTTAATATAAAGCGCAATAAAAAATAATAGAAAAATTATAGGTTAACTTTCAACAAATATTTATTTTTTTGACATTTCAAAAAATAAAAAAATTGACATCAGAAAAATAGAACATTGCAACACTAATTTTACTAAATACTCTTGCCTGAAATAGTGATAACTAATAAAAATCACTAAAATTTACTGTTCGATCGTACATTCGCAAGCTAAATAGTCGACGTGCAAATGGTCACTTTTTTGCTCGATTTCTCTGCTCGTAAATTTTCGTAAAATTTTCAAGAATAGCACTTTTGAGTAAATCGAGTGATTTTTACGGAAAGAGGAAGAGTTTACGATTCGATTGAACTCAGGAATAGCGCCCCAGTTGTATGCTGTTGACTATTCATCCACAATTAAGGCCATCACTAATAGTAATAATAATAAAAATAAATACTTGATTTTCAATTAACTTAATAATAATGCGTATTATTAAATATATATATATATATATAATATATATATATATATATATATATATATATATATATATATATATATATATATATATATATATATATATATATATAAACAGTCAGGTTAGCTTTGTAATTACTATGTTATTACGAATATATAAAACAACTTACCTCTAGTTGATACAAATATCTCGTTTAACAGTACACGTTTGAAATAGAATACGAAATGAAAAATACCTGCTAGACTTAAAAATAAAACCTTTCGTTGAATACTGTTTATAGACACGCCCCTTTATCTTATATCCTGTAAGGTCTCACTTACCAGAGACAAATACAGGGCGCGTGAAAGAATATTGGCCTATTATCGTATTTTTATGGAACTAATGGGCTTGTGTCCTCATTTTTTAGTGGTCAATTTTTCAATGATTGATTGATATTAATGTTAATAAATGTGTATTGGCGTGTCTATTTTATTAAATATCTAAATGTGGCCTGAGATATAGCAATTAAAAATTTTAATTGTAGTTTTAGCGCTAGAAATGGTCGGCCATATTTGTATGACGTGAAATGCATTTTCACGAATAATTTCACGATTGTTTTATAATTCTCTTTTATGTAATGTTGAGATTTCTATTTTTTTTTGTATAAATTATATTGTAATGTTTGGAATATGTGTGTTTTGTTTATTTTAACACGTAAGTAATATAGCTTAATTTTCCCATATCCAATGTGCATCGCGTAGTGTCGGATTCCGGCATTATTTTAACTATATTTTTATTAATGATTTGGAAATACTTGTACGCTTTATATTGATCGCAAAACTGTCTTAGCCATCGAACCGAAAGGCGGGGTTGATTAGCCCATATGGCTAATTTAAATTAGGTGGCGCTGCTAAATAACGGTATAGAATTAGTGGATAGAAACGAAATAGTTTATAAATGTGTAATCATAATTTACTATTGTTAGTTTTAAGATGAAGTATTGACATTATAAATGTTATTGTTATATTTAATATTTCATGAATATTGTAAGATATTGAAATGAATATTAATAAGATATTCACCAATCATACAAATGATGTCACGACCGCACAAGCCGCCAAGGGCTGCTTGTCCGAGCTCACGCTAAGACCAGAGATAATAAGAGATGTTCAACTCCATATAAAACCAAGCGGTATTTTGCGGTAATACATGTTGCTAACATACGACTGGTCTCTCAACTTTTCTATGTGTTAGTGAGTATACATGTACTTGGTATATGTATGAGTGAGTATAAATGAATTGCATATGTGTGTGTAGAGTATATACATGTATTTGTATATATGTGCATGGGTAGGGAGGGAAAATGCAAACATTAAAAATCATAAATTCATTAATAACATTTATTAAAATTAATTGAATCATATAATATAATATGTATTAACATTAATTGATTAATTTCAAAAATACATACATACATAAATAATAAATAGAAGTTCCAGTAAAGGACATAATTGAAAATGAAAATACCAGTTACTTATTATTATTAAACGAAATATTGCTATTAAAGAATAAAAAAATACAGCGAAGACAAAGTTGTAAGTGTTTAAGTTAATAATAAGAGTAAATAATTAAACTAAAATATTTTTATATAGTAAAATGACAATTGAAGTATGAATGCTTCCCGAATTCAATTCTAATAAATCTAATAAACCTATGTCGCAGTTTAAAAATCTTGAAATAAATGCAATCTAATAAACCCTAATAATGTACAATTAATAAGCTAACTTTGTAAGCTGTCCGTTTAATTAAAACACTAGAAACATGGTCCTTATGAGTGTTGAATATAAAGTTTATTTTTTTAAATACTTCTTCATGTAAAATCCTTCCTAAATCATTAAATTTAAATTTGCAATACACTCATCTCTATAATTATTAATAGGAGCAGCATGTTTAACAAATGAAATTAAATTGTTACTAGTATACAATAAATACTGCTCCTCGTGGGAATGTTCTTTGAACATTATTAATAAATTCGAATTATCGAATCAACTAAATCTAATTTACAAGTATCACATATTTCGCAAAGATTTTAGTTTTAGTGGTTTTACTACAAAACAAGCGACATAAGCGAAAGTAACGAATTTTAAATCGGTATCAAAATCAATATAACTGAAACCAGGAATATCTTTAAGCTCAACAGTACCTTCCTCTAAAATCCTATTCCTATTATTTCTTGCTTCATATCCATTTTGACTTGGAGTTTTCGTAGCAGTGGGAATAGTGCACGAACCTATAAAATATTATAATAAATAAAATGTACTGTATACTAATAATAATACATAAAATATGTAATAAAATATAGAAAGTATTTACCTGGGACCTGGAGTTTTATTGGCTCTGCACTTTGGTTCAGACGTATGGAAATATTTGATTGGCACATTTCTTTGGTAAAAAGATCTTCACAGACTTTCAACAGATTCTTTGACAGCATATTATTAATGTTACACCCACTGCATTTTTTTCTGTATTTCCAGACACCTAAAAACAAAATAAGTTACAGTTGGTTAAAGAATAGAAATATATTGTAATAATTACATAAATAATACTCACATTGAATTGAAACGATGCACAGTGATAACTTGCTGATATAAAATTGGTGTTGACGCACTGTTAATCACACATAATACAAATAAATATTAGAAACACAATGGAATCTCGAAATATACATGATGCACATTAAGTCTTAAATTTGTTGATGTAAAAAGACTGTAAAAGCAAACATAAACCTTATTAATTGTTGTTTGATACGAAAAGACGCCATTAAAAAAACACAAACTTACGTCAAAGATATTATCGGATATCTCTACCAAATAATATTTTCTCTCTTTCTGTCATACCCTATAACAAACTACTAAAACTACTAAACTAACGAACTATAACAAAATTTGAACTGTAAATATTAAAGCGCTAAGTTAACTTCGGTCAATTCGTCTTCCCCGCTTCACAACACGTACTAGGGTTCCAGTTGGACGGGCCTGGTAATAATCAGATAGAATTCGTACATCCTAGGAAACACACATGTTGCCAGTTGAAAATTTGCCGCACATTTTTTTTATCCTCCACGTAAAAATTACTACCAAGTAATAGTTACTGTAGTTCATGGAATGAAAGTACAGCACAGTACAGTAACATTTGTCTGGTAGTTAACAAAATCTACATTTTTGATTGATTTTTTTTTTATAAACAATTAACTTCTTGGCAATATTATTGTATATTATTTAACTTAATACTTATTTTTTACAATATTTTATCCTTTAAACCTAACTAGTACTCCTAAAAAAAATTCCAACGCTTTACAGGCACTGATATAGGATTGGTCATAGTGATTTTTACATGGAGGATAAAAAAATGCCTCAAATTTTCAACTGGCTACATTCATATTATCGTTATATAAGACAGCTAGAACCACAAACCACATATTAAATAGACTGTGACAGATTCACTGTGAACAAATATTTTTTTCCATTTTGAGTGGTATGAATCCATTACCCGGGGAAGGGGAAAGCAATCTATCTCATTCTATTAGTTGTCAAGCATTGCGAGTGGCCTCTCTATTTGAAAAGTCAAATTTTTGACATTAGTTTGTTTACATTAACCTACAAATATATTAATTTATTTGTTTAATGTTTTATGATCTGTGCTGTCATTTAATTCAAACTAGCTGACCCGGCGAACTTCGTACCGCCTAACAGTCAATGAATGTCGTGTTACCTTTTAGCTGAACTAATTTAGGCTTTGATGAACGTAATACAATGATACAAAATAATATTTATTAATATAGATAGAAACATAAAAGTAATTTATTATGATGAATGATGATGAAAACATACAGAATGAGAATAGTAGAACGCATATCTGGATAACCAGGAACTGCATCGCCTTGCTTCCGACGTTGAAATTTCTTCGATGTAGCGTTCCAAGTGTAATAACGTGGCATTTCTGAGTAAAGCAAAGTTCGTGCGAACGCATCGCTTTGACAAATCGCAAAGAAACTGGTCAGTGTTGTCGCTGGAGGTGTTTCGGCACGTTGAGCAGCATTCGACGCTGTGAAATATACTCTCTGACCGTTCTCTAGATGCACCCCCAAATGTACAACAGTGGGATGACGTTCGTGAATAGGGAATGAAAATATACGCCAAATTGCTACATTGCAGTTCACATATCTACCGACTTGATAGCACGTGATTTCATCGTTGATATTGGATGTTTGGATACCAAAAACCGCCATGTCTCTCCCTTTCGTGACATATTTGCAAATGTATTTAATTGACTTGACCGAATTGCAATACTCAACATTACAATGTGCCTTGAATGTTTTGGAAAGAAGTGGCGAATATGGAACAATCCAACTGTTGTCAACTACGAAATCGTTTCCTTTCACTTTAGTTGTGATAGTTCTACCATTATCATTGGGCGATCGACGCCGATACAATGGATAACCATCGTTGCCTGTAATGGTCTCTGCCGTCAATTTTCGTGGATACCGTTTGGAACACTTGCCGTCGACCATGCACGGTGATTGGCGGTTGATAGTGCCACACGGTCCATGAATCATATTCGTGATTACAACATCATGTAGGTCTGGATCGGTTTCAGGAGCAGGAATCTCCGCACATATGATGTCATCTATTTGATCTGGCCGAATTCTTTCGACTAACCAAATTAGAATGTGAGCATGCGGTAGGCCTCGTTTTTGCCATTCGATTGAATACATCCAGCATCGAGTATTCCAAAGACGTGTTGCTTAACAATGTAATTCATTAGTGACCGAATTTTTTGCCTGAAAACACGTGCGGTGATGTCGTGTCGATCACTTGATGTTTGCCCGGGAAGCAGCAATTGAATAATTTCTATCCATTTCGGATTACATGTAAATGTAATGAAATATCTGGCCGACCATAATGACGAACATATGTCATTGCATCTTGCGCATATTCATGCAAATGACGCGGGCTACCTGTGTATGTCGCCGGTAAAATAGTCAATCGACCAACATTCAATAACCATGAATATTGGTTCAGCAGATCTCGAGTTATAAGTGTTGTAACAAACCCGTCTTTCTTTTATATATTAAGATATAGTTTTATAAGTATAATAACGATATGTTTTACTTTATTCTGCATTTTGTTATTCTGATTAAGCATGAGGATATTTTGCAAAATTAATTGATTAGTAAACAGGGTAAGTGTTTTAAATATTATTTTATATATGTTCCATTAATATTATAGTAATTTATAAATGTTTTGGTTTTAGAAATGCATAATTTTATAAACCGTGGCTGAACATGTGTACAACATGGCATGTCATCTACTGCAAAGATTATAAATGTGTTAATAAATTGTCTGATAAAGAAGTGGAATGATGAAATAAAATGAAGCTTGTGAACTTTTTTGCCGCCATCAGGTCATATGGGAGGTTGCATACAATATCAACATCCAACGATTTCGCTAATGCTTTTAACACCTTAATTGTCAACAAAATTCCTTAAAAGTAATTAAAGAATAAATACAAATTGTGAAGAAGATGACTTCGTAGGTTTTGTTAGCAGTATGAAAAACCTAATCAAGTAGGGCGAATGATATTGTACTGCAGGAATAGGTCAATGCCATTTAGAAAAGGGTTTCGTTTATTCTGCCCTATATGTTAAAGAGTCTGCCAATGAATTAATTCTATAATTCAAGTCTGCCAAAATCAAATGGCATATTTTGTAAACGAAAATGTATTTGTGTTGTTGGGAATTGTTGCCAATACCTAAACACCCTTACAGGAAATTGTCCAGTTGAAATACACATTGTAGAAAGATAATTAAATGGACAACAAAACTTGCAATATCCCAATAATAATTAAATATTGTAATTGAAATGCTACCAAAATCATCACCAGGTTGCAGATACTTTTGATGCAGTCAAACAATATGTTGATTCTTCCATTTGTGTATGTAGAGTTCGTAGCAGTGATTTAAAAGAAAAGTTAATAAATGTTGCCATAGATCCAGGAACACTACCACCACCAGTGTAGGGTTTCGTGAAACTTGCTGCTACACGAAAACCAAAAATAATATGCAGACATCCAGGACTCGTCGATAGATTCGATAGAAGCTTAATAAGATGAGTAATTCATGATTACAGTTTATATATACTATATGTATTTTTTGATAAATAAATATAATTTATAAACCATCTATCTTTTTTTAATTGAACTAATTAAAATTATTCTTCTTCTTTTTATAAATAAATAGTGCATAATGTTTTGCATACCTACTAGGTGCAAGCTGTAATCCCCTGCAACTCTCAATGGAATTCCCCTCACCTACAAAATAGGGAGTGAACTTTGTTCTAAGTTATGCATCTATTTTTGTGTAATTTGTGGCTAGAACTCACATAAGTTGTCAGAATTCGTTCCTCATATTGCGCATAATTACTTACCTCCAACGCCTGCACTAAGTAGCTACTTTACAAATCCAGAAAAAAAAATCCAAATTTCGAAAAATTTCCAAAAATCCAAAAGAGAAGGAAGAGAAAAAAGAAGAAAGAAAAGAAGAAGAAAAGAAAAAGGAAGAAACAGAGAAAGAAATTAGAGAAAAGATGGAGAATTTAGAAAAAGAACAAGAAATGGCGAGGAAGTGCGAGAAGAGAGACAATGTAGTTATAAGAAGTTTTAAAACAAGCAAAATGGGCGCGGAACTGCGAATAGAAGTGAAAGAATGGAAGATATAAAAATAATACAAGCGTTTACGGTAGGAAAAGAAAAGGAAATGGTGATAACGAGATGTGAGGGAGAAGAACATAGGAGAAAGATAATGTCGAGAAAAACTGCATCGAGGGGTACGGATGTGTATATCGAAGAGGATTTAACATGCAAATAACAAATATCTCTGTTAGAAATTTCAAGTTGGCCTTGTACCTGCAAAGTTACCTGTAAAGTAATACTGGAAAGAAATGAGCATTATTTGCTGTACTTTTTATTCGTAAAAGATAGAAAGGTTAAATTTTGCATGTGTATTATGCTCTTGAATACGAACATATTTCAAATTTAGAACTTTAAAATTTTATTAAAAGGTCCCTAATAAAATTATGGGGCTCGGTATGAAACTTTTGAAAAAATTTAAATTTTGGATTTTGTAATAACTAAATATCATATTAAAAATAAAATCAAAGTTTTATGTATGGGCACGGGGGCGGTTTTTGCCGAAGGTAAAAATTGTGCTAGAAGGTTGAAATTTTGTATATTGGTTAACTTTGGACACTAATTTATAAATCAATAAAAAATCCCAAATTTTGAAAAAAAATTGGTCAAATAACGAATAAATTGAAAATATTTTATATTTTGTTGAAAAAAATTATAAACTCGTAGTTTAGGACTTCATCCGATTAGGGGTTGTATATAATAAATGTCTCACTTTGCAACATGGGTTTGTTTTATTTTTCACTTCTTTAGAAGTGTTGTTTTTATCTTCATTCTCCTTCATACAATCGTTTTGTTCTTCTATTTTAATTTCTTCTATTTTTTTAGTGATTTTCATATTTTCATCTTGAACAAATCTAAATTGTTTTATGGTACTCAGTCCAATTAGGAAATCGTATTTAAATTCTGCTCCATCAATTATATAAACATCTGCCTTTTCTTTCTTATTAAATTTTTTTATTTTTATAGTTGTCAAACCAATTGTAGAATCATTCTCTCTTTCTCCTTTCAATTTTATTAATTTGGAATTAATTATAGAAACGTTTGAGCATGAATCATATATGCCAAATGTTTCTAATTGAGCATTTAATATTAGTTTGATTTTAATTAATAGTGTTATTATTCGTTTTTTATCATTATACTTGAGTTCAACATCTATCACTGAATTGTTTAAGATTTTTTTATATTCTGCGGTCGTTTAAAGCAGCACTTTCAGCACTCTTAAACTTCAAGATGGAACCGAATACCTTAAATTAAATTTCCACAATTTTTACATGGTCTTATTTTATCTTTCATTTACAATCGTTGGTATTTCTTTTATTCAGGAGGAAATTGCTATTGTTCGCTTCATATTCATGTCCATTTCCCATTTCATTATAGAGGCCTGCGGTTGATTTTACAGTTTCTTCAATAATTTTATCCATTACTGTTATATTTAGCAGAGATAAACTATTAATTTATATTAATCAGGTTTATTATATTTAATTAGATGTACACATGAGTTATGGAGTCACTGAGTATAGAATTACATAGTAGGACGGTATTACAGAGTATAGTATTAACTACAGTATTACCGTGTGTAGAAAGAAAGATACAATAGTGTCAATACCGAGAGGGCGCTAAATTTAAATCCAACACTCCCTCTAAATTTAGACATTCTAACAACAAATTATAATTAATTGTGTGTCAAAAAAAAACATGAAAATATTAATCAAGTTATAGTACAAGATATTCTAACATATCACTTAACAAAAGAGTTGTAGTTAAACATACCAAGTTTAGATCTTAAGAATTGGAATTTATCTTTTGACAATGCTTTAGTTAATATATCTGCATATTGATCAGCAGTGATTGAAAGGCTTACAGATTTAAGATCTATAATCTTTTGAGAATATTTTTCTTTTATGAAGTGATACTTAATATCAATATGTTTACATCTTTTATGAAAATTTATATTCTTAATTACACTGATGGCACTTTGATTGTCCAAATGTAAACACATAGTGTCTTGTTTATATTCACCAATATCACATAACACTTGCTTTATCCACATAGCTTCTTTTGTTGCAGCACAGGCGGCCATAAATTCAGCTTCTGTTGTTGACAGAGCAACCGTCTGTTGGCGTTGGCTTGACCATGTTACAGCAGCACCATTCTTTATGAAGACGTAGCCAGTAACTGAGCGTCTTGTATCAATATCGTTTGCATAATCAGCATCACTATAACCAGTAACAGCTGGTGGCTCTGATGTTGATGAGTAGTTCAGGCCATAATCTTTAGTATCCTTCAGGTACTTGAAGATCTTCGTGACAGTATTCCAGTGTGATTTGTTATAGCAACTTAAAAATCGACTTACCAGGCTTACGGCAAACATAATTTCTGGTCGACTGACTGTAGCCAGATGCATAAGAGAACCTACAGCTTCTCTATAAAGATAGTTCTTCTCTGGTTCTCCATCTTCCTTTTGTAGCTTGACATGGGGGTCCACTGGAACAGTGTTCGGGTTAGCGTCAGTCATGTTAAACTTCTCTAACAGTTGTTCCACATACTTGGTCTGATGTATAAAAATACCGTTGCTAAATATCTCAATTTGCATGCTGTTTTCACAGGATAGACCTTCAGTCGAAGTCATAAATATGGTCTCTTCAAGTTCACCATATAAAAATGCAGTTTTTACATCAAGTTGTAAGATTTTAAGTTTATTTTGAACAGCCATGGAAAGTAATAAACGTATTGAATCATACCTTACAGTCGGAGCGAAGGTTTCTGTGTAGTCAATACCTGCGGTTTGTGCAAATCCCTTAGCACAAAGTCTTGATTTGAACCGTGGACCCGTTGACTCTTCTTTTATTCGGAACACCCATTTACTACCGATCACTTTGGCATTTGGAGGTTTTTCTATCAATGTCCAGGTTTCATTTTTCTTATGTGCATCAAGTTCTTCATTGATTGACTTTATCCATTCATTTTTATTTGTTGAATGTACTGCTTCTTCATATGTTTCAGGAACACAGGATGAGAATAAACACAGATGAGTATGTTCTTCAGTACATGGACAGTTGAAAGTCTTCTTTTTTGTTTTATTTCTTGGTCTCAATGTCACATTACTGACAGGAGGAGAATCAATACTGGTGTTAGGTAAGTATTCACTGTCGGATGTTGACCTGTTTCCTTTCTCTGTTTCATATGAACTTTCTGAATTTGTGTCGTTGTCAATCAAGCTGTCCTCTTCTGTTGTTGCATTTTCTCTTACATCTTCTTTTCTTGTATTTATTTTGTCATTTTCAGTTTCTGTCTCATTCAATTCTACCGAAACAAAATCTCTTTTCACTGAGGATTCAAGAAATGTAGCATCTCTGCTCTTTATTACCTTTCTAGTATTTGGTAATGTGAATCTGTATCCTTTTGTATTGTCGCAGTATCCGATGAAGATCATTCTTTGAGCCTTTGGATCCCATTTTCTGCGTTTTTCTTTAGGTAGATGAACCATTGCTTCGCAGCCAAATATACGCATATGATTAACATTTGGTTTGCGTCCAGACCAGATTTCCATAGGAGTCTTGAAAGCTAAGGATTTGGTTGGGGAACGATTGATGATGTAAGCAGCAGTGTGTATTGCATCTGCCCAATACAACTTCGGCAGACCAGCGTTGAGTAGCATGCACTTCGCTTTTTCAACCAGTGTCCGATTCATACGTTCCGCAGTTCCATTCTGTTCAGACGTGTATGGTGTGGTGGTCTGATGAATGATTCCGGCACCTTTCAGGTAATCAGAGAAGGCTTTGTTATCGTATTCAAGTCCGTTGTCTGTGCGAAGAACCTTTATACGAGAACCTTTATTCTTGCTTGAATTCTTTGAATTTACTGAGCACTTCAGACTTGTTGTGAAGAAAGTATACTGAAATCTTCTTGGAATATTCATCTAGGAAGGTTAAAAAATATCTGCTCCCACCGAGAGACTGGGTTTCCATTGGTCCACATACGTCAGAATGAACCAATTCTAGGGGTTTGGTGACTCTTAATCCATCACTTTTAAAAGGTAACCGTGTCTGCTTTCCTTCTTTACAAGTTATGCATTTCAGATTTTCTGTATTTCCTGAGAAAGTTAAATGCTCTGTGTTATCAGACAATTTTTTCAAAGTTTGGAAATTAAGATGTCCCATCCTCTGGTGCCAGCAAAAAGCATCTTTTTCATGTTCAACACTAGACATGTGCGCTAAGCTTTCAGACATGTTCAGTCGGTACATGTTGTTTACAATGCTCGCAGTTGCTATAATTTGATTCTTGCTGTTCATGATCACACAGCCTGAGGTATCAAATTTCACCTGGCCTCCATTTTTAATAATTTGGCTTATAGATATCAGATTAGTTGCCAATTCAGGAACATATAAGACATTTGTGAACAGAATCTTATTCTCTTGCCCGTTTTGGTCATAAATGTTTAAGCTGACATCTCCTGAGCTTTGCACAGATAACACTTTGTTATCAGCAACACGAATGTTCTTTGTTATAGGGGTAGTTTCCTTTACAATTATATTCTTGGTCTTAGTCATATGTGCCGAAGCACCGGAGTCTATGTACCAAGCATCACCATAGTGGGATGATGCAACAAACACAGCAGCATAAGAAGAGCTAGGTTTCTGTGTCTTGTTCATGGTTTTGTATTTGTTGCATTCAGAGCGTTTATGTCCATATTGATTGCAGGAATAACATCTCGGACCCTTGTAGAACTTCTTCTTTACAGAGTTGTTATGAAACTTCTTGTTGACAGCAAAAGCCGTTGTTTTGTTGTCTGAATTTCTAACATCTTGCAATAGTTTTGCTTTAACACCGTCTGCAGTTATTTTTGTGCCTGAGCTTTCGATCGCAATAATCATTGGTTGATATGATTCGGGCAGACCGGAGAGCAGCAATGTCCCGAGCCACTCGTCGTCCACTTTAAAGCCAATGTTGCGCAGCTTGTGAGCAGTTGACATAATTTTGCTCACATACTCTTCTATACTTTGACATCCACTTAACGATGTGTTACATAAATCACGTAGCAGACCAACTCGGCGTGTAAGTCCTGAGTCGTCGAACACTGCAGCCAATTTGTCCCAAACTCCTTTGGCCGTGTTTTCCTCTTGGATATGAACGTAATTGATTGGATCAACCAGAAGAATTAACTTTGTTTTCGCTTTTGTATCACGTTTTGAATCTGCGGGTGACGCCGGGTTAACCTCAATACAATCCCATAATTCTTCGTGTTGTAGGTATGTTTTCACTGCGAATTGCCAAGTCGAATAGTTTTCACGGCCGGTTAACTTCTCGATTAATACCAGTGAATTATTCGATGCCATTTTTATTCGTTGAGAACACTTTAAACACAAAAAAGAACAGAAACAGTTTCAACAGCCACGTTTTTTTTTAAGGTTATGTTCACCACACTAAAAGTCTTTATCCACTTTTCGAAAAACACACATTAAACGTCTCTAGGTTTATCTGGGCCCATAACCTGTTATATTTAGCAGAGATAAACTATTAATTTATATTAATCAGGTTTATTGTATTTAATTAGATGTACACATGAGTTATGGAGTCACTGAGTATAGAATTACATAGTAGGACGGTATTACAGAGTATAGTATTAACTACAGTATTACCGTGTGTAGAAAGAAAGATACAATAGTGTCAATACCGAGAGGGCGCTAAATTTAAATCCAACAATTACAATAAAGTTTATCATTGTTTGGGAGTTTTTCCTTTTTTGTGGCATAATCCAGTAACAATCCAGCTTAAAATTTAAATAAAAATGCGTATTTTACTTGTCACCTTTATTTCCATATGTTTTACAAAAGTTGTTCTTCCATACTGCCCATTCGGATTTCATCGTCAATTTTATCAATATACATACTACTATACCAATCTAGGCACTGCTTTTCTATGAGTTGTTTTAATATATCCATTTTCTCTTCATCCTGTAGAATCTCAAATCTTCCACATTTACTCTCAAATTCACTAATCCATTGGTCAGCATTTGATGTTATATTTGAAAATTTTTCTATTGAAAACCTTTCAGCAGTTTTTCCTATATTTTTTTTCTGGCGCATTGCTATTAGAGTTATTGTGTGAAGACATTGAATTTTTTGTAATCTCCTCTAAATACTGTCACTAAACTGTACATTTTCACCTTCATCTAGATATATTTCCTTTAAATCCGTATTCAGAGGATACAGAAAGAAGGGTGAAGGAAGTGAAGTGTAAGTATTGTGAAGTGTACTTCCTTTACCCTTCCTTCTCTTCAGATGTTGAGTCGCCGAAAATATTAGTTCATAGAGATATAATATCCCAACAGGAGTCGCCTAAAGCGGTTTATTCCATGTCCAATAATTTTACTCTAGTGAGATAGTACCCTGATATAAAGCATATACACACGGCTAAACTAATATCAAAACACTAATAAAACACACTTCTGTTCCATAGATTGGATTATCGGAATAACACCAGAAACATTTCAGAAAATCAATAACAACACCAGACTATATCCAGTACAACATATAGAATTAGCAACGGTCTTGAACTACTCACCATTGATTGAAAATAGTAAAAATCTAAATCTGCAAGCAGAAACATTTTTACAATAACATGAAATTGACAAATCACCATATAAAATATATCAAGCTTCTGTCAATGAAAACATTAAAAGAATGGAACATACAATTGAAGAAATCTTTAATACACCTACTAATCGAATTAAAGGATCAATAGAACCACTAGGAATTATAATTAAAATTTTATCCGCAAACCTAGGTGCTGAAAATGGTAGAAGATATAACAATACTATAAAACAATTGCAATTAAATTCAAATGCACAAAATAATAATATAAAGCAACTAATATCATTAATAACAAACTGAAAAAAAGAACTAGCTAGATGAACAAGCTCTTCATGAAAACCAAGAACATATGCAGATAATAATAAGTCAACTATTGAAATCCGAACAAATGTTTACTACTTCAACAATCCATCATCAATGAATTTAATACATTATAAAAAGCAATAAGATTCCTAAGGATTGAAA
Organism: Panorpa germanica; assembly: GCA_963678705.1. Lineage (NCBI taxonomy): Eukaryota > Metazoa > Arthropoda > Insecta > Mecoptera > Panorpidae > Panorpa > Panorpa germanica. Next base: position 294,964 of record OY783207.1, read on the forward strand.
CATTTCATCCAGCTATCTGCACACCAGAGAAACTCAGAAAAGAAAAATTGATTTAATACAACATGAAATTACGGATAAATTTGTAATTCGCTATTTAGATGCATTAAATAAACTAGATAAACTAATACAAGCTGATGCCTACATTACTAATTATGAAATAAAAATACCTTTAATAAGTAATCAAAAATATCAGTATTACCACCTCTATTCAATTCCTATAAAACATAAAAATCAATCCCACTTCCCATTGATTATCCCTTCCACAAAATACTTGTTAATTTCAGAAGTAGACTACCTTCAATGTCAACAAATGACACCGGAGAACTTCATATGTAACATAGATGAAAAGAAATGGATCGATAACACACTTTGTGAAGTACAGTTAGTAGAACGACTCTAAGACCCTACCTGTGACGTGCATATCTTCACTAACTACACGGAAGTTATTCAAGTCATCAATAAAAACTCATGGCTACTGTCTACCGTGAAGAGAATAAAATCTACTCTTACCTGATTAGTGAGAAATTATTAATGAACATTTTAAATTAGTGCCTCAAGTGAATAACATAAAAACGACAATTAAAGTAAAAATCGTGAAGTTAAAATATGATTTTAACACTTTTCAAAGATAGCCTATAGAACATTTAAATTTAAAGCATGTCGATTTTAAAATTATTTTAGATCAATATAATAAAATGCCTATACTAAGCAATATAGATTTGCAACTTAAAATACATACAAATACCAATACTTTTGTAATAATTTTAATAATCATTGTAATCATATGTATATTAGTATATAAGGTACATATAAAAAGAAAAAGAAGTCAAATTAAAAAATTATAATTAATAAACAAGAAACATTAACTTTAGAATAAAAAAAATTACCTCTAGAGATAATTTTCTATCTAGGATGGGAAGAGATAACTTTGAATATACAGCTATATGAAATACAATACTACAAATAAACAAATAAAGTCAGCAAATACCACAACTATCTTTTGCAAACTCTATCATACTCGTATATAAGATTAAAGCTTGACAACAACAAAGATGCAGAAAAACCCATATAAGTGTAACCGGCGCTCAGCTATTGTTAACTAATAAGTTGGAAAGAGGACTATATCTTAAAAATAAGAACCTAAAACAATCAGATTTCCAACGGTAGCGGTTTAAGTCAAAGGGCATTTCACGGGAAATTTAAATCAACCGGTCAAAATATACCAGGAAAACACACCCTTGTTGTAATAACATACTCGTATATATTTAAATCGATAATAAAACTTGAAACAGTATTTACAAATACATAACAGTATCAGTACTCGATTAGCTTAATTACACATATAAAACTATCAAATTAATAAAATAATATTAATTACAGGTCGCGATCTCGCACTAACTTTGTAAAAGTCGCGAATCGGAAGTAATGGTTTAGCGGAAAATCGCGGTATTTGAATATCTATTAGTGTTTAAAATGTTTTGTAAAGGCGCGCAACGCTCAGGAATTCGGAACCTGATAATCGACAAGTTTCCAGATGTATATCGGTTGATGAACAAAATTATACTCCCTCTAAAATCTAAATTGGCAACAAATTTCGTTCCTAATTAGACTGTGCAAGCCAGTAAGAGACGCTATATAGCCATTTCATGTGTCCTATGCTCAAGAACCCCAAATGTTAATTCTCAGAATTTGCGAGGGTATAATTATGCCTCTCACTCTGCAATATGTAATTAGTAGTGCCATCTCGTTAAACCATGTATGTCTTAAGATTAAGTCAAGTTCATTATGCAAGTTGTTAGGGGTGTCCACTTGCTAACTTAAATAATGGATATCGTTTATTTTAATATATCTAATAATATGAAATTTCAGGAATTAGATTAAACAAAGAAATTAGAATTAATCCGCATAATGAAGTTCCGCGAATTACATAAGAACTGGCATCTTTGCAAAAGGATAAGACATGATGAGTTTTAACAGAGTTCTGACCACGTTACCCGCTACTCTGTTACAACCATTATTCTACTATAATCAATAAAATAAACTTCAATTTAAACTGTATTTACAATAAGAAACTCTTTTTTGTGTTAAGTACATTCCCCAAACTTAACTCGCCTTCTATTTAGATATACTAAGCTATAGTTCAAATTACGAGAGTTCGGCGGCGACTCATACTTAAAACAAGTTCTGGGGCAGTGGCGTAGTGTGCCTTAGACGGGCCCTGTATCAAAATTTGTTGGGGGCCCAAATGATGGGTAAAATTTTTCACAAGAGGAACAGAAACGCTCGCATTGACTTAAAATAATCATATATTGATTATACGTTATTACTTACAATTAATACTCTTAGGGACTAAGTTATCCAAACAATTCAAATCAAATGTACACTTTTCTTGCCTTTTGTTTGGCGAACTTATTTATTAAATCATTCATAGCTGAAGACGATTTCAGTTTTTCTAAATTTTCTGTCCCATAGAGGCCATAAGATAATTTTGTATCAGTTTTAATTTCGAAAAACTTCTTTCAGCTGTTGCAGTTGTAACCGGAAGGGTCAAGAAAAGAAAGCAAGCTGTTTTTACCTCTGGAAAACTGGATTTTATTAGCAATAATTCCATGAAATCCTAATGGAATGAATTTTCTCAATTTCAGATTTTAAGCATGTTTTAAAAGCAATCACAGAAATGTCTTTACTGTATTTAGCAGACAGTTTTCCGGCAATTTTTTTATTATTTCGTTTGAAAATAAGAGTTTTTCCAGTTATAATACTTCGAACATATTACTTAGGTCACAGAGGCTCTAAAATCTTTAGCAATAGTACACATTGACTCCGGGTCTGAAATTCTCTCAACTTCTGATAGCTTTCTGTAAGAATTAATTTCATGCTGTAGAGCTTTAGAAACAGGATTAATGATTTCAAATAGTGAAGAAAGAATTTTTGCTTACATATGTTTGGGGCCCCTGAAGGCCAGGGCCCCCGTATCATTGATACGGCGATACTGTTGTGGGGTATAAACTGCCGATATAACTAAAAAGCACTGATTCATTTATTTTAACGAATAAGATAAAATTCATTATCGTATTATAGATCTATACCGCTTTTATAACCTCTTTTAAGTATAAGTCGCCGCCGAACTATTATGATTTGGACTATACCACCATTTTACGAGTATATAAGGTAAGGTATTCGTATTATTTTATAGGTTGTCTGTGTCTACATTTATTAACTTCAGGTGTTAATGGTAAATTAACTATTATTTTATGAGTACGGCATATTAGTATTTCAATATGACTAAATTGATCATAAAGTACCCCACAATTATATTTTTGTATTTGTAATATGTATTGATTTAGCTGGATGGGCTAGTGAACTCTTTTTCATGTCGTTTTTTAATTTTTGACAGAAATAAATGTCTAATATCTAAATGTTTAAAGAGTTTTAGCTATATCTAATTTGAATTTCAGTTTTGCCAAATGTTTAAGAAGAAATAGTTAGTAATAACTAATCGAGATTATATTTCCTGTTGGCAACCTTCGTTACATAATACTTCATGGGATACACAGCTGTTACGACGTATCACACACACACTTGTATTCCTCTCTGTTGTATAAAAGTGATGGCATATTTTTTCTAAATTTGACGTATCATGCATTGGAATTTTCTATAACGTTATATGACTTTAATAATTAAAATGAAAAAAGTGACTTTACTTTTTAATATCTCCTAAAATATTGGAAGTTATTAAAAAATAATTGTTCATTTGAGGTTATGGTAATCAACTTAATCAATAGATAGTACAGTGTTATAGAAATTCAGAAATTCACAAGTGAATTCAGAGCCCAAACAAACCCTGCCAGTCAAGGAATATTTTCGGAATAGAACTATAACTTTAGCTTACCCCGGGTAAATTCTACTCTGCAACACCAATAACTAATTTAGACAACAACAAATTTAATTTAATTCATTATGAATATGTAATATATTACATAAGTATATGTTACCGTACAATTACAATTATTGGAATACGTCCGTAATTTTTCTTATGTTCAATAATATTAAGATTTCTATTTCTTATTAAAAGCAGTAATCATCCTGCTCACTTCGTAAAAACGTGAATTGGCTGTATTAATCAGCTTCTTGGTTTTCCTTTTATTTTTGTCTTTAAAGGCATCTGAAATGTCGTACACATCATCATGCAGTTTGGTGATGCAACCGCTTATTTGATTCCATTCTCTTATTGTTTCTGTAACTCCCTGAACGAAATGAAAATTCTTCACGTACTCCATCTACAACAGTAAAAGTTTATTTCGATAAATAACTATTAATACATTTTTAAAATGTAATTGTAAAAACTAGTACGGTACATGATAAATATTCAAATCGCCGGTAAAACTGCAAATGATAGAACATTTTACATTACATTTAACATTACGATTACGGATTAGAACATATCAAGAAGGTATATTGGCAGGGATATCACGCGTCTCACGTAATCATTTAAATGTCCCGTCTAGAACCTAAAAAGTAATTATAAAGTCACCAAAAAAATGAATGTTGGAAATTAAATTTAGGACAGGCGAACCTGATTAAAGCTAATTAGAAAAAACTCCAATACATCGTACTGACAATAGTCGTATATAGTCGGCGGTCGAACATAGGATACGTCTGTTCCAGTGTGAAGAAGCCTTACTCAATTAGCAAAATTGATATAAAATAATTTACAAGAAACAAAACACTTCCAATCCATAAGCAAAGAGATTAATTTTTAGGAAAAATTCCAATTAACTGCATCTATCTATCTCTCTCTAACTCATTATTTAATATTCATCCCTTAACAATAAAATTTAAGTCATACACCCATAATCAGGTATATATTGTAAATTTTAAACTCAACTGGTTTCTTATACTAGATAAAGCCCCTCATACTATTACTCTTCCTAAATTTAAAGACATGGCTCGGTGATAAAAGATTTGCTAACCATTTTGAGAAAGAATCGATGCTAAACGGAAACTACATTGACAAAAAAATGATTTTCTAAAATAAATACTCGTATCACTCGAATGCAAATTGTTTTACTTAAAACACCCCGAAATACTGGGATGCGTATTAAACTTATGTACAGACAATATGTACTAACAGTATACGGCAATATTGTATGTCCAAACAGTAACATAAGAGCATAACCTAGAATACGATTTGGAACACTATGGATAACGGATGATAAGCATACACAAACCTTTTTCAGTTCTTCAAAGCAAGCATTTATTACTGGTATTTTGTTTTCCAGAGGTATGTTTTTCTTTAATTTTTCCTCTATTTCAGTAATATCCGCATTCAGATGATCAATGTATTCCATTAGCTCCCTATGCTGTCTGTCGGCCTCATCACAATCTTCCAGTAAGTCACTTTTGGGCTGTTCCATCTATGATTTTAAAAGATGGGTACTCTTGTAATATAAGTATACCTCCCGCAATTCATATTTTATAATCTTTCTAAATAAATATTTATTGCATACTTCAAACACTACAAACAAAATCATATATCTAAACTACACCGTTGCCGAATACGTTTATGATTAATTAAGACGACTATGGGCGCGTTCCACTAAGCGTGCACAACGATCACGGTCGTCAATATTGGACGGATGAATGATCGTTGTGAACGCTTAGTGGAACGCGCCCTAGGCAGTCATCAATGGTAATGGCAGTCATAATGGATTGACATTTTCTTGAGTATTTAAAAAATATATACAAAATATGGTAAGAATTCGATGTATCAACACCTTTTGCTTTTTAATTCATAAAAGAACTACTGCATTTTCGTGTATTTTATGATGCTTGTTGTATACTCATGCACTATATACATGTACACTACATGTACAAATCACATCATAAAATTTATTTTGACAATTTTTATAAGGAAATAGAGATTTTGAATAATATATTTGGAATAACTTAAATTAGGTGAAAACTTTCTGAACAATGATTTGTTTTACAGTTAAGGACACGTAAAGGTAATCAGAATAGTATATTTTACGTAAATAGAAAATCTGTATAAAACTCACAGAAAATATAATGTGAATAAGGCATAATAACCCAGTTTTAAAGATAAAACCAATAAATCGTAATATGGTATAAATTTACCTTTGTTCAATTTTATATTTTCCGATGAAAAACCACAAATCTTTTACTACGAAAACTTTACATGTGAGAAACAAAAGAGCAAATATTTAAAAACTACTAGATGCTGATAACTATATTTAAAGTTTTTTGTATCAATGAATTGAAGTGGTGTTTTATTACGAAAGCATAACATAGATGTCGCTACTAGTAATGAATATTTAGTATTAATGGGCTTGTGTCCTATGTCTTAATTTCTATAAAAGTGTACTATATATTAATAAAGTGGGTTACTAGAACCTCAAATGTTCAATTATTTTTTAATAACACCTTATATGTTAAGAGATATTAACATTTAAAAAGAGATAAGAGATAAACAATTAAACAAAATTCAACGTGCTACACATTCCAAGTGCATATGATATCACAATCCTTGTGTAAGGTTACCAACCTTACAGCTCATAAATCTCTGCTATATGTATTTATATATCAAAATATCAAATATTATTTACAGCTATTTCAAGGAACAATGTAATTTCAATATTATGTCTGCCTTAGCAGGGATAAATAAAGTAAAAACTTATTATTCTTTGATTTGACTTGATTATTTGACTATCAGCAGCTACAGAACATTTCATGCATTTCACGTCATACAAATATGGCCGACCATTTTTAGTGCTAAAACTACAATTCAAACTTTTAATTGCTATATCTCCGTCAACATTTAGACATTTAATAAAATAGACACGTCAATACACATTTATTAACATCAATTTCAATCAACAATTGAAAAATCGACCACTAAAAAATGAGGACACAAGCCCATTAAAATAAAATAATATATTACATAAAGAGATGTGCCTTTTTCTAATATCATATACTCAAAATGCAAATACAAAATAGTTTTTGAAGTTTAAATATCTTTTAATAGTGTAGAATTTTATATTTTATTTGAAAACTTTTACCAACCTATTTCCTATTTGGAAAATACAAAATACTTTTTTCATTTTTGTTACTTCATACTGTTAATCAGTAAACATTATTGTTTGAATATAAACTTAAAACCCCACCAACATTACCAACATCTATGATCTAAAAGTATCTGCACAATTGTCTAATAATTCTAATTTAAAATGATAGATGTACCTATTATTATATTATTCTTCCTGTTATCCTCACCATAAGAAATACTTATTTTCGTTTACCTAAATTTGTTTATCATATTTACTACAAGACAATCACTCCACTACATTTCTGAAATATATATATACATAAATATATATTATTTTACCTACTAACCTTAACAGTTGTTCGCTTTAATCCCTAAACTACACCAACTACATATAAATATTTTATCCTTCTACAAAATAAAAATAATTCCTGTTAAAACTACCTGACTATACTTAAGTTATCCATTATCCATTTTTTAAATTTAAATAGGTGCCGAAGCCAAACAAGGAATACGTATACGAATTGCTAGTCTCTGATATACGGAAAATAAAACAAGAAGATATGAAAACTGTATGTGATAAAACTAATCAGAAAACAACGAACCCTATTATATGTATGTGGATGACTTGGACTCTTCGACAGCCCGTGACCATGGTAACACAACCATAGAAGTGGAAGCATTGTTGTATTTTAAAGACAATAATAATAACATAGATTTTTTAATTAAATATACATTTATAGAAAATATTTTTAAAATATAACACCTGTTTGCCAAGTTCTGAACTAGTAGAACGTTTCTTTTCGTTTGGTGGAATGATAATGAGACCTCATCGACGAAAAATGAAAGGTATTTGAACAAATAGTGGTATTAAAATCCATGACATAAATAACATATATATTTTATATAAATTTTCATAATTATTAAAAAAATAACATTTATATTAGTAACATAAAGAGTATTCTATTTTCTCAAAAGTATTTTGTATTTAAATACTAACATGAAATTTATTTTTTATTTTGTATTTGAAATAGGAATATAACGAGCTATTTGCATTTTGTATTGAAAAGCTTTTGAAAAGCATTTATGCACACCTCTGCTGTTAGCTATAACTATTTGGAACTGTGTCGACGAAGGTTCTTCAAATTATTGCAGGTAAAACTACATTGCATTTAATTGATTAAAAAAGGAATACACAACAGTAAATAAAAATCATGCAGTTGTGTACACAAATATAAGAATGCGGGATACAAACTTAGTTTAACTTAGAAGAGAGGAATGTGTCAATTTTTCGTTATTTAAAATAACATAGTTAACACTCAGGTGAAGGATATATAGGAAGAAAAATGGACAACCTCTAAACTCTAACTGGACGATATACGTACAAGTTCATGAATGATGTTATTTTTCTTAGAAAATATTAAATTGTTTCAACCAGAAATTAACCAGACAGAATTCCTTAGTCTGGTAAAGTTATTATCACTGTTATGCAGTGTAACGTTAAACTGGTTTCTAGTTGGCAACATCATTCACTCGGTTTATCGTTCTCTTCGTCAGGAGTTCTTCCACCAAAACACAAGGGCCCATGTCGTTTTCCTGCTTTCACTGGCGCAGTAATTTTGGGTGAAGAACCTCAGAAATTTTGGTCTAGGGATTCTACATAATTATATTTATATTTTCATATTTAAATTAGATATGACGAGGGTAAAAACTAGTATTTTATAAATGTAAACTTGATTTAAAAAAATATTCATTATATAGAAAGAAAGAAACATTTTATAAAATATGATATATGTACTTACCATCGATTTCTACAAGTTTTGCAAGTACTTTCGATTTCTTGTTTGTTTTATAGTCCTGCTATTACAAATTTTAGTTAGGTTAGGTAAAGTAAAACATGTCTTTTATTTATTATTTAGCACTCAAATATATATGTTTATTCAACGAAATCTATATACCAAGTGAAATGAAATATTATAAACGACAAATATGACACTATCTATCTCTATCTAACTCATTATTGCATCTATCTATCTCTTTCTAACTCATTATTTCATATTTTTTCCTTAACAATAAAATTTATGTCGTACACCCGTAATCAGGTATAAATACATTTTTTAACATTCCTTTTGTCCATCTGAGGTTTAAATGAGGTTCACACAGTAATAAAATAGCTCAGACTTAAAATAAGACAAGAATCATGATTTCATTTAGATTCAAGCGAGGGTCATATAATAATGTTTAGTATGAGACGAGGTTTACTTTATTTTTTCAGGATGAAAAGAGGGGCAAATATTAATATACATTTTACAATTAATACTTTTATATGATGGCCAACATGCACATTTTAATTTTTCGTTTCAAAGTACCTACATATACAATTGAATTAACTTTATGCCAGCCACAAATAACATCGATTCTAGAATGGTCATGGTATTATATAGAAGCAATCATTTTCTATTTCAACTTTAAATCTTAAACAATACAATGGATATGCTCTGGTCAGGATTAAGGTAAAACATCTCCAAAGCGGGATGGAATCTATATATTAAAGAAATATCTAATAATAACTTTGTATTTAATAAAAATGATCATATAGATGTGATAACACAATCTATTACTTCCAAGATATTACAAGCAGCAAATAATTCCGTTCCAAAAATGAAAATTGGCCCACACAAACCTTGGTGAAATGAGTAATGTGCTAATGCTATAAAAATTAAGAAAACAACTTTTAACAAATACAAACGCCACAAAACTGTACAACTTTTTCGAATCTAAAATATTAGGAACATTAGCACAAAAAACCATGAAGCAAGCAAGAAAATAATGGGAACAACTTGTGTATTTAATAAATTCTCTAACAACTACAAAAGAAGTATGGAACAAAATAAAATTCAATATTCCTGTTTGAAAAATGTTATCATAATGTACATAATTTCTTCACAACAAGAAATAGTAGATTTATTGAGTAAAAATTTCTATCCTAACTTCAGCAGTACTAAATATTCAAAACAATTTCAACAACACATGCCAAGAGAATCAAACATAGAAATAAATTTATCATCACACAATAGTGGGATCAGTACTCCATAATTGCAAACTATCTTGTTCCGGTTCAGACAACTTTCATAACTACTTCATCAAATATATCCCCACCGAAAAAAAACAATATTCCTTAAGTTCTTCAATCATATCTGGATGATCGACTCATTTTCAACAGAGGGGCAAAAAGCAATCATATTGCGTGTACTGAAACCCTGTGACTTTCATAAGCGCCATTCCACAATATACCAAATAGTCAATCTGAAAACGGTAGTACTTAATGGCTTTGCAAATAACAGAAAACATTAGCAATGCTCATAAAGCATACGACCGAACATGGAAACACTGGTATTTCTCTAAATGAACAGATGGATAATGATGCAAAATATGAAAATTATTCAGTGTGCAATACAGAAGAAGCAAGTATAACATGTTCAGACTTCAAGAACAAAATTTTAAATTGTTTATGACAGGAAAAATGGAACAAAGAATCTGATAACAAATGAATGGAATTACCATCAATTTATAAACAAGAGTTACCGGTCGGGCTAAATAGAAGGCTAAAACTCTGGAAGTAATAATACCCTACAAACAATTTTGATCGGAATCCAATTAGATGCGAATCGTATCACTCTGAATGGTGATTGGAATCCTATTAGACATTAGTGAGACATTACATGAAGCTTCGGACAGCATGTCTGCACCGGCCGGAACGCTCCGTACCCCCTCTGATTGCCTTCCTAATACTGTCCAAACGAGGTTAGCCGAGGTGCAAGTCGTGGTACTACCCAGTACTACTACATGTGTTCTCCCGAACACTGTGTGACTACTGTCTAACCGCTCTCTGATACGACAAATTGTTTGTAGGGTATATAGACTCATGATAGGTCATACAAGTCGTACTCATACCTTCTTATTCAAATCACAACCTCAGCCAATATGTGAACAATGTAACAGTGTACTAACAGTGAAGCAAAATATGTTTCAATGCTCCAAGTACACATCGCACAGGCAAAACTGCAAGATGCCTGAAGACTATAAGCAGATATTTGAACGCAGAGAGAGTGTTAAAACTTTATTGACTTTATCAATGAATTAAATTTAATCTCTTATTTAGTCGTGTTTATAAGTTGTTAATTATGTATTGCAAATGTTTATAAATGTGTTTATAAGTGCTATAACTGCTGAAAGTTGATAAACTCAACTAAATATAAAAAGAGACTGTAAGTTTTTCACACAACACTTGAACTCGCGTTCGGATTATGAGTTTGCGTTTTGTTTTTGTCGGATACCATTATTGTTAATTGAAATAAAGTTCTTATATGAAATTTTAATAATTAATTTGTTCTTAATAAAATCCAACCTAATTTATTCGCCACGAATGAAAATATTTGGTAATATCGCTCTACTAGCAAAGTCATAGTAAGTAGGGGATGAGGCAAAGAGAGAAAGAGTTGGTTACTCAGATTAACAAGAGAGAAAGTTATGAATCGTATTGGAACAGAGGAAAAGAGTATACGTAGGTTAGGAAACGGGGAGAACCCCGTTAATGATTAATTAGGAAAAGGGAAATAGAAATTCAGAAACAAACATATATTTATATAAGAAAACAAGGAGCTAGTGAGATCAAAATAATCACATGGTTCAGACTCGGGAATAAAGATAGAAGAAGCAAGTATTGAGTATGTGTAAATGGAAAGTCGAACAAGCATGAAGGAACTCTTGCCAGAAGAGAGTAAAGGAAGAAGATAGATAGGAAAGCTAATAAGCTTGCCTAACAAAATAAGGCAAGTGGTAAAAGCGATTAGAGAATAAAGGCAAAGAAAGTAATAGGAAAAACAGTTTTGAGAAAATTGAGACAGTAATAAAGAAAAATGTATTGATCTTTTTTTCTTTTTGTTACTTTTATGGGTTATCCTCTTTGTTATTATTCATTTTATATTTTTTGGTCTTTGGTTGTTGTTGTGAGGAATAAAAGAATTGTGAGTATGGAATGAAAAGCCTAACGGCAAAAAACAATTACTAGACTTCAAATGATAACTGAAAGATTAATTCATTTTAGTACAAAAGCAGAAAATTTCGATATAAAATTTTCCATAAAGAAAACAGAAGTAGCTATAAGTAAGCCTACACCTAGCAACAGAAAAGCTCCTTCCAAATGCTTAATGTTTAAGTTATCTGAATAATCGTGCATATCAAAATCTTTAACTTTTCCTACCACACTCAATTCTAATGGTCTGACTCGCTTAAGAAAAGTTTTAGTTTCCATGTGTAAGAATATTCCAGTTTCGAACATTCTTTGCAGAATTGAATCGATTGGTTTTTTTATTGGAGAAAATTTTGTAAAACCGAAAGAAAGATATGGTTTATAGAAACACGTGTCCATTACCCGAAATTTATTGATGGGTAATATTTCTTCAGTACCTATTAGAGTAATTCTTCCGCTAATAGTTCTTCTTGCAAAAATGGCGTAGGAGTCATTTTCTATGCGTTTCAACTTCTCATTGAGATCAGTATTAATTATGAACTTATATTTGATTGTATTTCCCGCGCTTGAGTTCAAATTTAAATATTCAAAAGACGTGTTCATGTTCATTCCCCAAACTAAGTTGCTGCTAGCTAAGTCATTTGGGCTATTAATGAGAGGCTGGTACTGGGGAACTGTCATAAAAGATACCAAGTTACTGGAATAAAACGATGCTGACAGGAATCCGAAGAATGACCAGCTTGTTAGTATATAGATCACTCTTTCCCGTATAATTTGTTTTGATGGTGAAAATGTTGCTGTAACTACGCCCAGGCTATCCAAGAAGCAGACTGCTATTCGGTTGTATCCTGAAATTATAAGTATAATATCGTTTGTCAATAATAGTGCTTCTAGTTGAAGAAATATAACTTAACACAAACTTAATTTAAAAAAGGTATACATCGAGAAAGACCGGTGTTAAATTGGAAGATTAAGTAAAGCATATGGAAAATTACAAAAAGGTAGTTTAAGGAAAACTATGAAATGAAGGTTGAAGGTATTAAAGATGATGGATATAGCAAAAAGTAGGAAAGGAAGAATATATGGGTGTAATGTAACGTGAAATAGATGATAAAGATGTAGTGCAAGTTAACATACGATTACGTAATACTTTATATCTTTGTTATATTTACTTAATATAAAGGAAATGAACTCATTATTTATATCTACTATGAATCGTGAATTGAAATATTAAATAATTCTAATATTATGTTGACTCAAATAAGAAATAACTTTCAACGCATTTCAACATAAACAAAATAGGACCATTAAAAATAACTATGAAATTAAAACCTTAAGTGTTTCTCACCTATATGTTTCTCACCTATATGTGCAATGATTGTATGGCGCACGGATAATGCTCTCTCGCTCCTACTCATAGCGGAATTAAAATTTGGTCTAGGGGATGTCTGGCCACTTGGATCGGTCTATCCTCTTGTAAAACATTTTAAAACAGTTGCCTCGCTAACATATATAAAAATGGATCATCAGAAAATAAGTAAGTTTAAGTAATTTTTTTGTCAGCTTTACAGCATCTGCAAGGTAATACAAGGTATTACAAGACAACTGTTTTAAAACGTTTTACAAGAGGACAGATTGATCCAAGTGGCCAAACATCCCCATGACCCAATTTTAATTCCACTATGAGTAGGAGCAAGAGTGCATTATCCGTGCGCATGAGAGTGAGTGGGACATAAACTTTGATTACATGATGCCTGGAATACGATCATTGTACATACTAACACTACTCAATCTTACACATTGTGTTCATCAGAAAATAAGTGATGTCTGCCGGTCCTGGGATCTTGGACTATTATATACTACTCATATGCAGTACTATATCTATATCTATACTGTTGTATTTCGATATCTGTTGTATTATAACAAATAATAAATATTCTAAGAAATGCACAGCCAACAAAAAAAAACAACAATAATGTGTTCTGTATACAAAGAGATGTGCCGCGATAAGGAAAAATCGCTGTGCCGCAAGAAATCTGTAAAGTCAGTTCGATTAAAAAATATGATTCCATGTTTTACAAATCAACGCGGTGCGGTTTCGACGCGGTTTTAATCGTGGTGTGTTCGGGTCCTAAGTGAAAAATTCAAAATAGTAAACTTGTTTTGCGAATTTTTGCAAAGATGGACAAGCGATTTACACAGATGTTCAAGACGTCATTTTTAACAACTCTACAATGGCTTCGATTTGAATTTTTGTATTTTCGAACATTACTCTTAAATGATTAATGGTATCTGGTTGAAAATGAAAGTACACTAATTTAAAAATTATATTAATGATTATAATGTATTCAAAATTATATTAAATGATTTATAATGTATTTTATTTTAATATATTCAAATTGAATAAATTTAGCAAACGTCTATATTGTTTATAAATGATATAATTTTCGAGTACATATGATTACTTAATAAACCAGATATCTATAAAACTTTCTGAACTTTCACATAAAAATTTTGTACATATTTTTAACATTGTGGTATTGTGCGATGTAGCGAATTGAAGAAAACCAGATGTCGTTATATTTTCTTACGTTGCATGAATTCGTATTATTAGAAGTCGCGTTATAGAGGAGTCTACTGTAAACAAAAAAAATTGTTTCTGAAGCTAACCATACATTTTATCAAAGTTAATTAATACTCAAATCTTTGATAAAATGTATGGTACAATGGTGAATAGAATGAATGACAAAGCGGTAACTAATTGTGTTGTTCCAACTGAATCAAAAAATGAAGAAATAAGTTTTGTTAATAATTCAATTTTTCCACCCTTAATGTCAAAGAATACGCAAAATGAAACAAAAATCATTTCAACAACTATTAATGATGATACTATTGCAAATAATAATGACAATTTGTCCAAAATTCTTACAGCACACAAGGATATTAAGAGAAAAATTGTAGAATCATCGTCAAATGAAGATATTTTGGCAAATTCTGAAATTGAAGATTGCTCAGATAATTCCGCTGCATCCAAAATGGAAAGAGGATTGGAAAAAAAAAGAAAAGAAAAATAGCAAACGACCAAAGAAACAAAAAAAAAAGTGACAGGAAAAGCAATAGATGTAAAAGATAAAACAATTGAATAACCTTTATCTATTCAATATCTTATTAATATGACCACGATTTGGACATAATTTTATTACAAGAAGTTAATATAGAAAATTTAAGTTTCTTCAAACCTTATTCCTATATCTCGAACATTGGCATAAATAATAGAGGAACTGCAATTTTGTTGAGGCCTGGAATAGAAGCTACAGATAGTACTACCTGAACGTAGCCTATGACTCCTACCCTAATTTATCGATACTTAATACATCGATATTATCTTTGAAGAAGCACCACTTAAGCTCACCGCTATTAAACTGTACCGATCCAGTTATAGCTTTATGTATTAAAAAGAAAAAAAGGGATACAAAAAAATGTAGACTGAAATGTTGAACAAAAAGTAAAAACACAGTGATAAACTACAGTAGAACGTATTGAAACAACTTTCTAGAGATATTTACAGCCTGAGGCGAATTATACACAAAAAATTTAATGTTTTAAAATATTGAAATATGTATAAATACATTGTTGTGTTGATGAAAATGTATGAATTATATCTGGAATGAATTAAAATTTGAACAATTGTAAAAAAAAAAAAATATGCGGTGTTCCACGTGCAACGTGCAGTCATTATCGTCAATTCGATTATCGGCAGTAACTAACTTCGAAGGTTCCTAAAATGTCTATTTATGTTTGAATATTCTCGTATATATTTTGGAAGAGGTGATTTTAATTCATATTAAAATCACAAGTTACATTTAAAAATAAATATGATAAAAAAAAAATACCAACTGTACTTAATATTTAATTACTAAACCAATTACTTGAAATCTTGTGCCTCAAGAACCGCAAGCTCAGAAAAGATACACTGTACAAGGACAGAGTCACTATTATGAGCAGAGCGCTAAGAAATATCCAGAGCGAAACTTCAAATCCCATGAAGACAGATCTCCAACTAAGTTCTAATTTCTTCGGTTTTGGAACCAAAAAAGTTAAGCAGCTGCGAGTCCACGGAATAGAGAAATCGATGAAATTTATTTTGGGCCATTGAATCCAAATTCCGCAAGCACTCATATCAGCTCTACCTTCGGCTAAAAATGAAGATGCACAGAGTAAGTTTTCTTTTCTTTTTTGTTTAACGTCCAATAAAATTTACATCACGGTCTCTACTTTTTACTCAAAGTGGCATACAAAATAAAAAAATGCTTTTGATATGAATGTCTTACAATAGTTCATTTTTAAGGACTATAAAGGTAAGCGCTCACTATCGACCGTATCAATCACATTGGAAAAGAAGAGCAGATGAAAGTGGGACGTGCGCATGATTACATAAGCAATGTCGCAATCTGCATGCGTATTTAAGCGAATTTTTGTCATACGTATACGCGCTACTACACTTTTTCTATCCGAACCCTGTAAATGTAATGAACCTCGCACGCTGCGAGCGACAACACCATCCGAATACGGGCCTTACGCAGATCTCATACTGGAACCTAATATCAGCGAATTTTAACCAAGCGTATACATGGAAGGGGATATGAAAGAGAATGAAATAGTCTCTTTCATAACAGTGGTGTATCGATAAAAATTAAACTAAAAGTTTTCTCTCATGTTAAATTATGTTAGTGCAAAACAACTCCAATGCACCCTACACAGTACACAAGTTTGACTTGGCGCACTATCGTTTCGGTACGTGATATGTATATATAACGACACAGCACATGCAAAAAACACAAAAGTCGGCTTCCTTTGAGACTTCTAGCCGCTGAACCAAGCCGCCGATTTACGTCCGAATTCGCCATTGCTTAAATACGCTTATTTAGTGAAACAAGCCAAAGGTAATCTGAAATAATAACTGAGATCGGCTATCTAAGATCGAGATTCTTTTGGAAGAAACCATCGTTGATATCGTAGCGATGCCGGTAGTAACAAATTTTTACGAATGACCATGCAAATATCACTACTCCTCCTGGCAAATACTTTCCCTCTCTTCTTCCGTTCATTTTTCACGTTTCAAACTTGCATTTGGATTAGTGATAGTATACATTAATAAATAGCATTAAAACTTACCTAATTCTATCATTATTCCCCCAGTGTAGGTGTTATTTTGTAACAAAATATCGTGCACAAATTTATCAGGTCGTTTCATAATCCACGTAAAATTCAACCGCTTAGCCATTTCGATTATTATCTGCGTCTCCATTCCATCAGGAGCATCTAAAAAAATTTAAAACGTAATATAAAGGGTGTCTAGCGGAAATTTTTCGATTTCGAAATTTAATAAAAAATAAACTAATAAGTATTAAATATTTATTATATTTTAGAAACATAGCCAGGGTCTGTGGATTTCAGTTTTTATAAATAATGCCGTCTAAGTTACATCCATTTCTCGTAATACACTCTTGTAAGCGAACCCTCACATTAGAAAGTACGCGCGAACAAAGCGCTCCGGCGATCGAGGTGGCAAGGGTATGTCTCCGTACTTGCTTATTAATTTTTCAGGGAAAACTTCCTTTAACCTCAACATTGAGACCCAGGCAGTATGTGGAGTTGCCCTATCTTGCTAAAAATGAGTTCTATTGTTGTGTCCGTGAAACACTTGCAATTGCGGTACTAATACGGCAGTATACCGAGGAAGTGACAGTTTCTCTCTCATTGAAAAAATATAGTCCGATTATTCCATGAGCAGAAATAACGCTCCATACTGTTGTTTTAGGGCAATAAAAACTCTTTTGATGCCGTTCCCTTGGATAGTCGGGGTTCCAATAACGCATATTTTGTTTATTCATGTAGCTTCCGATGTGGAAATGAGCTTCATCGCTAAACAATATGTTTCCAAACGTTCTAGAGGTCCGAAAACGTTCCAACATCGTTCGGGCGTCTTTTCTCTTAAAACATAATCACTTTCGTTTAGTTTTTGGATGATTTTCATTTTATAGGGATGAGTTTTAATTATTATTTTTTAATCATCCCAGTAAACAATTTGGTGAAGTGCCCTATTTAGTGACGTTCAAGTCACTCGTACAATTCAATTCTAACGCTTTACAAGTTCTCTACCTGTCACAGATTTTGTGTTAGTGTTAGAATTTTTTCATAATAATATTCTTTCTTTTTCCAACATCATTCATTAAGTAGCAGTTGTTTCTTTCACACTAGAATATATTTTTTTTAGTTCATTTTCATTCCAAAGTGAGAGAGAAACGAGATGCGGTTAGACAAATAAAATATATTTTTCACCGTTACACTTGTATACTTGTATAGTATTTCGTTCAGTACAGTATGTTTAAAGTATATGCTATCCTTTTTCAACAAATATTTCTTTAACGGTAATAGGCACACGCTGTCTCCCTCAATCCCCGAATATAATGTGTTTAAACGAATATTCTAAGCAGCGATGCTAAAACAGAGGTTTTAAACCTAACGCAGACCTGCCGATTGTGGATTTTTAAATCACCAAAACAATGTAAAAAACTAATATAACGAGTATTGTTGAAGATGAATAATATTCATTAAAAAAATAACGATCCGTACTAAAGATTACATCTATTTATTTCTTCATTTAAATATTTATATTTTGCAGACTCTAAAAAGTAGAATTCCATTAAGTTTTATACCCCTGCCATCCCTGACGAAAACAACAGGCCTTCAACTAATGTCAAGTTTATAACTCCGGTCATAAATCATAAACTGGAGTCGCTTTTAATTCAGCAGTGAGCCGTCGTTGCGATGTCTGTAGCTCATAAAAAGAGCCTTTCCTATGAACGACTGAATAGAAAACGAACACGTTCCAGACAAAAAACTCATGATATGTAATAGAAATTAAGTAGAATTTACTCCAAAATGTTTACTGGGATATACACAGTTGACTCCTTAATGACTGTAGAGGCAGCAATCTTTCCCACTGATTTTCTTGGATTTCTAATGATTTCTTGATACACCTGTACCACGTGTTCTGGTGTTGCGGCTGACGAGGACGGTCCAAGTTGTGACCTATTAACCACTGTCCCTTTTCGTCGGAATCTTTGTACCCACGAGCATATAAGCTGCGTGCTCGGACCATCGTTTAACCGCCGAATATTAAAGTGGGAACAGAATGCACGAAGTGCTCGAACCAACCATTCACCACACCACAAATATTGCTCCACTGCAAACGCTCGATGCGCTCCCGATCAGTAACTCATGGTTACTAACAAATCCGCAAAGACGACACAAGAGACGTTACCTCTCCCGCGCCCCTAGCTCCGCTTATGAAAGAGCAACAATAATTTAAACTTGAAAAATTCCCGCTGGACACCCTTTACAATGTAATACTCCTTGACATTTTTCCCGACTGCAAGTAAAACTACGTTTAAAGTACGTTTATAAAAAAAGTTATCCCCCTAATTGATAAAGAGAACTATTAAATACAAAGATGAGGATATTGAGTAGGTGGAGGAATTTTAGGCATTTGAGGTATACGTTTAAAGGGTGTGGAGAGTATAGGTTTGGGGCGGACATACAAAATAGACTCTGGATGTTTGATAGGCTGATAAGCATGATTTTGTACGGAGCGGAGATATAGGGATGAAAACAGCAAAAGAATTTGGAAAAAATTCAGGAAAAGTATAAATATATCATCGGTGAATATAAACCGATCTCTGTATAACCAAAAAGAGAAATACAGTAATATAAAATAAATGCATATACCTGATACTATTGTACTATCATAAGATGTCGTCTTTAAATAATTATTTGCTGGACAATATCCGGTGCTTATTATGAGTTTCCTTCCATGAAAATCTTTACTTCTTGGAGTTAGCAAATCGGTGTTAGTTAAAATAAAATTACTAGTCTTATTTCGGAGCTTAATAAATTTTCTTTGAGTTCTATAAGGTGGCGTTAGTATATACAAATTCATTGCATTGACAATGAATGCTGTGGCGTTGCCAAAAATAGCAACTTCTGTTTTAAGCTCATCCAATGTGTTTAAAATTACTACAACTATCTTCAGGTTAACTCTGGTTTGTAATTTTTTAATGTAGTTTATAGCGGCGATTTCTCTATTGAAGAATAGAACTATGAAATCGCATTGAATTGACTTATTGTTGATTATGATACCAAATCGTGTGGATGATTGCAACATCTTTATTTTAGCATCTGCATTAATTGAAGCATCAATATCAATGTGAAACTGCAGACACAGTTCAATATTAAGCAGTTTATGTGTTATGTAAGGTGGAAGGACTGTCCATTGTTCTGATCTTAAGAGATTATTCTCAATTTTAAATTCACCGTTAGATAGTTTTACTATTTGTAAAATCAACATTAGAATAATTTCATTCATTGGTTTAAATCCTAGTTTGTTTGTCTATAAATTAAAATTTAAACAAATACATTAAATAAATTTACGTAGTTACATGGATTTAACATTTAGCTATACCATAAAAAAGTTAACTATTTTAATCAATAACTTTTATTTTAAAATAAAGTTACAGACTTATGAATAAGACTTATAAATAAAATTCCTAAAGTAAATTGAATTTTCATCTTCTAGATAATGCTACATATTAAACTAATACGAATGCATTAAAATAAGATTTCATGTGTATATCAGATTTAAATTTATTTAGTAAAGTTCCGGAAAAGAATGGTACTTTCGTTTGTATTTCTTGTATTACACATATACCCGTAAAACACAAAACATAGATGATACCTTATATTATGTAATATTTTACTTATGTGAAACCTAATTATATTTAATCTGAAAGAGTTATATTTTATTACTTTATATCTATTTTGCAAGCTTTTAATCGTTAATATGGATTTCTTAAGATTTTCCAATCCTTATAATACTATATAATATTTGCTAATGAGCAAAAATCAGTATGTTAGGATGTTGTATATTAGTGTAAACCTTTAAAGTTTAAAATATTCACGTAACTTTTGTTATGTTAGATAAACATAAAATATACTAACTGTGCTTAGCGTATATCGTATTTTTTGCACACACTTAACCATCACTTAAATAAACTAACAAAAAATGTAATGTTACCATCACTTAACGTACCTGTAAATGTAAACGCACTTACAATACAGTCTGACTTATATAAATAATTTCAATCTATATTTCGAAGTTCCTGAAAAAATGTGTGTAGTTATGTTGGAGTTTCAGTATTTTATTTACGTAGTGATTGTATGTGCAACAACTGTGTGTTTAACAACTCCCGGATGCGTGACTGAAAGTTGACAGTTACTAAGCAAACTAAATGTACATATGAAATATTGTAAAAAAAGGGATTACATTGGATACATATAATTTTAGTTAGTAACTAGAACTATTAGGATCCTGAGGGAATATACGAGGGTAGGCTAAAAAGTAATGAACATATGCATACAGCACGAACAATAACAAATAACAAGATCGGGGAAAAAGTACTTTTTAATTATATATTTATCAGCCTTTACCCTCGTCGCAATCGACGTCTGTCGTTTCAAATATTTCTGATTTTTTTTTGTTCGGCAACGTAAATAGCACTGTTATCCACCACAACCATTAAAAATCCCAGAATGCTGGTAGTTTTTACTCAAAAATCAATCTTTTTATCAATCGATTTTTACTTTCAGTCCACTTTAGCTCATCGTGGTGTAAAGAAAAAGTATAAACACTACTATGGAAAGTTTTTTTTTAAAATTGGCGCAACTATGCAAGATTCCAAAATGGTATAATACTCCAGGAAAACTAGCAATAAAAAAAGTAATGCATACCATTTCTGAACAAGAACCAAATTTCATAAATTGTTGTTGTTGATAGTTATCACTTTTACAATACTCAAAATAGGTTTTTTATTTTTACGTATGAGTTTACGCTTATCGTTGAATTTTGGGACACCCTGTATATATATATATATATATATATATATATATATATATATATATATACATGTTACAATCCACATGTTAAGACCCTTTATCATAATATAGTTTTTTAGTAAGCACATAGATTAGAGATATACTTAGAATTACAATAAAATACCCCGCACCTCTCTTGTAATGTATAAAATCGTTGTACAACCATTAAGCCATGTTCATAACTCCCTCAGTACTAGCGAATATAGTTCCTGATAGTTATTACCATTACTGAATATTGAATTCGGTTAAAAGCAAACAACAACGAATTACAAAGAATTACAAAGAAACAGCAAACTAGTAAAACGGACTTAGATTTAATAATAATAATTAACCAGCATAAAAGTAACTTCATTTAAACTAAGAACTAAAAAGTGTAATTTTGAATTAAACTAAATAAACGCTCTTTTAATAAATTTATATGTTTTTTCTTAACTCGGCCTAAGTTATATACGCATTGAACCATGTAGTTCAAAAAGAACTCAAGGAAAAAGGAGGACAGATATATGCAATGTTCATTGACCTTAAAGCGGCTTTTGATATGGTCAACAGGGAGAAGTTATGGGAGTACATGAGAAAGAAAAAAATAGATGAGGATATAGCGGAATGTATTGAAGAAATTTACAAAGAAACAAGAATGAGAATAAGAGTTGGGGGTGAAGAATCAGAAGAATTCCGGACAGACAAGGGGTTGAGGCAAGGTTGTCCTCTGAGTTCCATTTTATTTGCGATATATATAGCAGATTTGGAGGGGGTAATGGAAAGAGGACAAGATGGGGGGGGGGTGCTAATTGGAAGACACTACAAGATATGGACTTTAGCATTCGCTGACGATATAGTCCTGTTGGCAAAAAGGGAAGCAGAGCTACAGGAGATGGCACATCGGCTAGGGAGATATATAGACAGGAAAGGACAGGAGAGGAGTTAAATGTGAAAAATTATGGTATTTAAAAAAGGGGCAGGAAAAAGAATACATAAAATGTGGAAATACAAAATATAGGTCATTGAGGAAGTAGAATAATTTAAATATCTGGGCTACACTTTTAAAAAGAACAATGGAGAAGAGGCTCAGATAAGGGAGGTAGCAAAGAAGGCGGAGCTAGCAATGCGACGGGTGTGGGGATTAGGAGAAAAGGTATTTGGGGGGGACATACAAAAGAGAATATGGATGTTTGACAGATTGATAACCAGTATGATGTTGTATGGAGCAGAGGTTTGGGGGTGGAAGGAGCAAGAAAAGTTGGAAAGAATACAGGAGAGATATATTAAATGGTTACTAGGGCTGGACAGGTGCACGCCAGGATACATGGTCATGGAGGAGCTAAAAAGGGATAAGATACGAATTAAAACAGGTGAAAGAGCAGTAAAATATGAGGAGAAATTGACCAGGGCGGAAAGCAAAATTTTAAAGAAAATAAGAGAGGATAGCATAAAGAATGGGGGAGGGGGAGGAGGTCCAAAAAAGAGAAAGGAGTATTTTGAAAGGAATGGAATAGCGTTTGAGGAGGCAGAGAGGAGAAGAGAGGGAGGCGCAAGTGTGGAAGAGGAGCTAAGGAGAAGGGATAAGGAGATACAACAACAGGAGAGAATGGGAAAAATAGAAAAAAGTAACTACAATACAAGATATAAAAGGTTATGGGAAAATAATGTGCCTCAGTACCTTATAGAAAAAGATATAAAACACATAAGAAGGACAGCAAGGTTTAGATTGGGAAATGAGGAAAAAGGAAACAGATACTGGGAAAGTAGTGAGGAAAGAAAGTGTAGAGTGTGCGGAGCGGAGGACGAAACACTGGAGCGCATTAAGTTTGAGTGTAAGGAAAAAGTAGCGAGCGAAAGGAATATTGCCCAGCTATTAAAGGGAGGCAGTGAAGGAAAGAGGTGGATGGCGGAAATAGTAAAAAGGAAAGGAAAAACAGGAGAATAAATAAGCTGGTGGCTGGGTTGCACAAGGAACAGGAAGAGAGAGGAAGTACTAGAAGAGGCAGTGAAGGGAAGCAGGAGAAAGAAAGAAGTAGCGAGGAAACAGTTAAACTTCAGTCCAGAAAAATAGACTAGGGAATAGACCAGTCCAGAAGGAAGACTAGGGAAAATGAAGGAAGAGGGTCAAGAGAAGAAGAAACAGAAAGTACTTTTGGAAATAAAAAGGTCTAGAATAGTTTAAATTTAATTGTAAGTTAAAGTATATGAAATGTATTAAGAATGTAGATTGTAAAGCCGAAAGGCGAACAATAAACAATTAATAAATAATAATAATAAATAATATATAAGTTATATATATATATATATATATATATATATATATATATATATATGTATAAATATATATATATATATATATATATATATATATATATATATATAGGGTGTCTCAAAATTCAACGATAAGCGTAAACTCATACGTAAAAATAAAAAACCTATTTTGGGTATTGTAAAAGTGATAACTATCAACAACAACAATTTATGAAACTTGGTTCTTGTTTAGAAATAGTACGCATTCCTTTTTTTTATTGCTGTTTTCCTGGAGTATTATACCATTTTGGAAACTTCCAGAACCAAAACTATTTACCTATTCTGTCACTTCACTAAAAAATTGCTTTTTTGAATAAATTGTGCATGGCCATTTGAAATCCTATTTATTATAAATATTTCTCCACTGATTTTCCCGTTTTCCTTTTTTTGACATGTATGAATTATTTAAACAACTGTCATTTAAAATATTTTATATTTTTACTATTTAATACTTATTCGTGATTGGTGAAATATTATATAATTGATGACGTCGGAGAAATACGTCATCAATACTAGTTTATACTTTTTCATCGCTGGTTATTTATTATAAGGGCGGTGGAAAATTTTGCATACAGAATACCACTTTAGATATTTTAAATACAGTGACCTTATTCGAACGGTGAAAAAATTAAATATTTTCCACTAAATTATGTTACACTAAATTTGTAACATTTTACATGTCGATATTTACCCATTATCTTATTATAATTCATTAGCTATTAAGTACATTTTTTGTGGTTGATTGATCTTTTTTCTAAACCCTCTTCTGTTATTTATTTAACCTATTACCACTCGACACCTTTGACTTTCGAGAATGTTTCTATAATTATTGAAATATGACATTTGACCTTCCGACTATTTCTATGACATTTTAACTCAATACGCGTAGTATTTAGTTCTAGAAAGAACACACGTTAACAATAACAGATATACGCGGAAGGCAGTTGTTTATGTTTATCTCCAAGGAACACGCGTATTAAGTTATGCAGCGTAGTTATCGCAATGACGAGATATTTGTACAGGGATGTGCAACCATTTCTATAATTTCTGTATGCTTAGACGCACGCAAGTTATATATATATATATATAGTATTATATTATATATATAACTAGCTGTCCCGGCCACGCGTTGCTGTGGCTTACATAGCGCCATCTATTGACTATTTACTCAATCTAGTCAACAGATGTCGCCATCTTTTAAAATCGTTTGGAGCTAACAGATAATTAGACAAATAATTTGCAATAAGATAATATTGCAATCATAAATTGAGATGTAAGCTATCCTATCTTTCCAGTTGGATCAAACTGCACACGGTGTACAAATTTGATTAAAATCGGTTAAGTAGTTTAGGAGTCCATCGCGTACAAACAAAGTGACACGTAATTTATATATATTAAGAAGAAGAAGATTAAAGAAGAACACATTGCTATTACTATAAATATATATTAAAATAAAATAAAAACTAATTTTAAAAAAACAATTGAATTGTGATCGCTTAACATATTAATCGTAAATTTAATATGAAACAACAAAATATGACATAGAATTAAATTAACAAAAAAATGTAGACTCACTTTTTAATTGTCTTATGTTTCAAGTTTAAATGTTTGGTTAATGTTACTTAAGTAATAACTTAAGCATTCAATATAAATACTGCAGATGTATCAATAAAATTTCGAAAATTAACATGTTTGAAATTTATTGGGTAGTTTCTACATTCCAGATCACCTCCATCTGAATCATGACTATTACTATATGAATGGTTTCGTCAATTATGTTCACACATTTAGAAAAAAAGAGAAATGAAAAATGTACATCATATTATTTAATTAAAAGAAAGTAAAAGAAAGAACCGGGGAATAGTAGATGCGACTGTCCTAAAAGCATTTCTATTCATTTTTAAAACTGAAACAATTCACATATGGTGTTTATATTAATGTTTTTGTTGTTTAATTAAATTAAGGAAAAATAATTCAAAACGTATTCTAATTTAATCATAATATCACTGTATTATATAATTAACTAGCTGTCCCGGCCACGCGTTGCTGTGTCTAACGTTTTTGTCATATTACATTACATAGCGCCATCTATTGAATATTTACTCAATCTAGATAATTAATATACAAATAATTTGCAATAAGATATTATTGCAATCATAAATTGAGATGTAAGCTATCCTATCTTTCCAGTTGGATCAAACTGCACACGGTGTACAAATTTGATTAAAATCGGTTAAGTAGTTTAGGAGTCCATCGCGGACACACAACGTGACACGTAATTTATATATATTATTAAGATATATATATATATTATGTACGATAAGCCGGCACCAGAAGGTGGTCCTGCTCATGACTACACAGGAAAAAAAGAAAAAAAAAATTTATCTCATTTTATTTAGAAATTACAAAAAAAAAATAAAAATCTTTCGAAAATTGAAACACCTTAAGATGTTTTTAACTACCATGACCACAATTTTTAAAATATTTCTGATTTTTTTTTTGCATCGGCAATAGCACTTCCACCACAACCATTAAAAATCCCAAAATGCTAGTAGTTTTTACACAAAAATCAGTCGAAATAATTTTTTTCTCTATAATTTTAAAGATTTTTTCTTTCTGTCCACTTTAACTCATCGTGGTGTAAAAAAAAAGTATGAACACTACTATGGCAACTTTTTTTAAAAATTGGCGCAATTCTTCAGGATTCCATAATGGTATAATACTCCAGGAAAACTAGCAATAAAAAAAAATTGTGCATATTATTTCTAAACAAGAACCATATTTCATAAATTGTTGTTGTTGATAGTTATCACTTTTACAATACCCAAAAGAGGTTTTTTATTGTTGAATGAATTAAAACCAATGGCACAAACAATTTTTCATTTATTTTATAAATTTAATAACTTATTTACATTATAGTAAATGTTCAAAATGTTTGCCACCGGCATAAATACAGACACTACATCGCCTTAAAAAAAATCTTTTTATTGAGTATTGAGTGCTATGAAATCGGACGGGGTGAAGAGGAGTAGAGGGGAGATAGTCAATAACCGCAAATACAAAGTAAAAAACTATGTCTGTGTATATTTGCCATAATTGCAAAACAATATTAACCTCACTTAGCGCTTCACACGAGACGAGATAAAGCGAGACTTTCAAAAATTTATGAGTACAGACATCGCAACGACGGCTCACTGCTGAATAAAAGCGACTCCGGTTTATGATTTATGACCGGAGTTATAAATTATAATTTATGGTCTGCTGTGATTGAACAGAGATATTTCATTAACATTAAGCGGGAAGTTTAAACAAAGTATTTATTTTGAAAAATAAAATCGATTTTTATTAGAAAACAAATTTATAATGAAAAAGAACAATAACTTTATGCAAGAGTTTTATTTATATCTTATTAAATTTAATATATTTAATATATATATAATATATTTTATAATATTTAATTGTTAATATAACAGTAGGTTACATTGTTAAACATTAAATAAACATACACTAACTATTCTATACACTTGAATATACACTGGGCTTGAACTTTAGCTTTAGTTTTATCTAGGAGACAGTTTCTGAAAATGAAATTACATGTACTTTACAGATTTATATAGTAATACCTCTTATAAATAATATTTTGTAAGGATACCATTTTATTTACCAGTAGATCAAATCTTGATTTACCGTCTAATTTTGTGTCTGAAATATAAGAGAAAAAATAAAATAACTTTCTCAATGAAAAGTGTAGATACATATGTAGATGAAGAAACGTATATAAGATGCTTCATAAAATGGCGACTGAATATATATGTATAACTTACCAAACATTTCACTACATCAGCAGATAATTACATGTAGATAAAAGAAACTTATAATTTCTTTGAACACTATTTTATATTATTGTTTTTTTATTGCAGTTTTAAAACTGATTAAAACCAAAGAACATATATTATTTCACAAAACTGTCAAAATATAACAACAAAGAAACTGAGTAACAACCGTTAGCAGAGTGTTCAGTATTGCGTTGGCAAAAGCAAAACCTTTGTTACGCATTTTATATAGTTTGAATTGAACATTGAATATTTAACACTGTTTACCTAATATTCAATTATTTAAATATTTCATTGTTTAATATAACCTTCTCCGCCTAAGAGAAAGGAATTTTTGTTATGCTGTTATCCTCTTCCATTGTACTTTGTACATTTGTTTAAAGTTAGATTTTAAGTTTTAGTGTTACGTTATAGTTCTAAGATAAGAGTTGTATTTATAAGTTCATACGTTAAGAGTTTAAAGTATATTGTAACAGCTTACATCCGTTATTTTCTTCACAAATAAATCACTACACCCCGATAGCGATTTATAGAATAAAATATATAATCAAATAAAAAATAAAATAATAAATTCGCGCTCGATTAAGTTCCTATGCGTCGTCCCTTATAGAAAACCAAAGGTTTTTTATAAAACTTAACAACGAGCATTTTTTAACACTTGGCACTAGTTGTACCACTTGTTGAATGCCTGTTGTCTTCGTCAGGGATGGCAGGGGTATATAACTTAATGGAATTCAACATTTTAGTGTCTGCAAAATATAAATATTTAAATGAAGAAATAAATAGTTGTAATCTTTAGTACGGATCGTACTTTCCCAGTAAACATTTTGGAGTCACTTTGACATCATATTGAAGATGCGTCATGATTTTTTTGTCATAACCCAGTAAACATTTTGGAGTAAATTATACATAATTTCTATTACATATCATGAGTTTTTTGTCTGGAACGTGTTCGTTTTCTATTCAGTCGTTCATAGGAAAGGCCCTTTTTATGACCTACAGACATCGCAACGACGGTTCACTGCTGAATTAAATGCGACTCCGGTTTATGATTTATGACCGGAGTTATAAACTTGACAATAGTTGAAGGCCTGTTGTCTTCGTCAGGGATGGCAGGGGTATAAAACTTAATAGAATTCTACTTTTTAGAGTCTGCAAAATATAAATATTTAAATGAAGAAATAAATAGATGTAATCTTTAGTACGGATCGTGATTTTTTTAATGAATATTATTCATCTTCAACAATACTCGTTATATTAGTTTTTTACATTGTTTTGGTGATTCAAAAATCCACGATCGGCAGGTCTGCGTTAGGTTTAAAACCTCTGTCTTAGCATCGCTGCTTAGAGTATTCGTTTAAACACATTATATTCGGAGATTGAGGGAGACAGTGTATGCCTATTACCATTAAAGAAATATTTGTTGAAAAAGGATAGCATATACTTTAAACATACTGTACTGAACGAAATACTATACAAGTGTAACGGTGAAAAACTTATTTTAATGTCTAACCGCATCTCGTTTCTCTCTCACTTTGGAATGAAAATGAACTAAAAAAAATATATCCAAATGTGAAAGAAACAACTGCTACTTAATGAATGATGTTGGAAAAAGATAAAATATTATTATGAAAAAAATTCTAACAGGTAACAAGATATCTGTGACAGATAGGGAATCAATTTGAACTAAAAGCGACTTTTGTGTCCCACTTTTGAACTATTAACGAACTTGCTAAAACTACAGATACCACATTTTATTTCACAAAATCTTGACAGGTAGGGAATAAATTTGAACTAAAATTGGTTTCTGTGTTGTTGCTCCAACTTGTAAAACGTTAGAATTGAAATGTACAAGTGACTCGAACTTCACCTAGCCATTCCATTTCACTAAATGTTTACTGGGTAGTTTCTAAAAATTATTCTCTACTAAATACCATGGAAATAATAGGAATTAATAAAAAAACATGACTACTATTATTAAGTGCAGGGACAGCTACACCCCAGTGAATAATTTGGTGAAGTGTCCTATTTAGTGACGTTTCTACCACTTTCACTTCAATTATAGTTCGCAACAACTTTATCTTCATTTGTATTCCGACAGGTGGAGTAATTTCGCCATTTGTAGCCGTTAAAGTAGACATTTTATATGAAAGACTGTGAGAAACTGAACCATAAATGAACTCTTTTATGACAAAAAAATCATGACGCATCTTGAATATAATGTCAAAGTGACTCCAAAATGTTTACTGGGACGTTACACAGAAAAACTTTTGCATATTTGCTGTTTGGACTGGTGCTGAAAATGTAATAAAAAATGTCAAAATATGCAGATATGAGAAATTTTTTAATGTAAATATGAAAGAACAATTAACTCGTTTTTACATGGATTGTATACTGCCTGAACTTGTCGATCCGGGTTTTTCAAGGAATATGGCAATAAGAAATCCATCGTATTTACAGTAATAATTTATAATTAAATTTAAATTTTTATTCCTTATGATAAGACCATCCCAGAATACTATGTTTAAAGATATGTTGTATACAACAGTTATAGGCCCGGTTGCTCATCTAACTATACAACGTATAGATAGGTACCTAACTGTTCATAGATATCGCAATAGTTATCACCAGTTTCAATAAATCCGGTTGCTGCGTATGAAAACAACAGAATGTTAACTGTCGTTAGTTACCCGATGTGATTTAACATTTTTTTATGTATATTTTAATAGATCTGCCGCTCAATAGATGGTGCTTCTATTAATTTTAGCATTATTGTGTGAGAGTTGTTATGTAAAGAAGTAGAATTTGAAATAATGTTAAAGGAACTACAAAAATATATCTAATTATTCTTTAATTCATTAAAGTTTTCACCCATTTGAATTAAGTATATGTATACCTAATAATATGATGTAATATGAAACAAAAATAAATATCAATGTTTATATTATATTAAATTAATACATATGTTTGATTTGTAACAAGCAATAATTACATTATTATTATCTGAAATAAGATTCTATAACAGATTCTCTAATTGTACTTTGTCCTGCTATTCGATGTGTAACCCTCTAGCCGTCACTTAATGTAACTGGCGCTCGGTTATTGTCAATTAAATCAGTTGGAAAGATAATTTTATGGTAATGTTAGCACTTAAAACAATAAAATCTTTAGCGGGTAGCGGTTCAGGTCAAAGGGCATTCCACGGGAAATTTAAATCAACCGGTCAAAAGATAACAGTAAAACACACACTTGTTTAATAACATATATATATATTTAAAGCGATATAAACTTGAAGAGTATTTACACTACACACAACAGAATCAGTACTTGACTTACTTAATTACACATATAAAACCATCAAATTTATATAGGAATAATAATCACAGGTTGCGATCTGGCACTGCTATGTAAAAGTCGCGAATCGGATGTAATGGTTTAACGAAAAATCGCGGTATTTGATAAACGTGATGTGACACTCAGGAATTCGGTACCTGATAATCGACAAACTTCTATATTGGTTGAAAACAAAACTAGGCTTATAGTATAACTGTCGCGAATTAATATTATTGGTATAATTATCGCAATATTGTATAAAAACGTGTTGGTAAGCCGAGCGACGATCAGGAGTTCGGTACCTGATAATCGACAAGCTTCCAGATGTAGATCGGTTGAAAAACAAAATCAGACTCCCGCTAAAATCTAAATTAACAACATATTTCGTTCTCAATTAGTATGAGTGAATCAGCGAGAGACGCTATATCTCCATCTCATGTGTCCGGTGCTCAGAAAAACTTATATATTGATTCTCAGAATTAGATCCGTTAGGGTGCACTTACGGTACAATTATGCCTCTCACTCTGTCTTATGAAATTAGTAGTGCCATCTCATTAACACATGTATGTCTTAAGATTAGGGCGAGTTCATTACGTAAATTGCTAGGTGTGTTTGCTTGTTACTTAAATACTGAACCTCGCATATTTTTATATATCTAATATTATTAAATTTGAGGAACCACATTGAACTTGGAAGAAATTGGAATAAATCCGCGTAATGAAGTCCCGCGGATTACATATGCCCCTTCCACAAAAACTGAAACTGTATCTCTACAGTTTCTGTTTCAAATAAAATATGAAAAAAAAACTCGTTACATGTTCGTGCGTTCCTCAAATTTGTATAACATCTATTTAGTATGTATATGAATAATTCTAAAAGGGATTGTTCTCAATAGCCTGAAAAATACTAATAAAATTGAAGGATATTATAATATAACATTATTATGTCACTAGAGTCTATTGTCTGTAATTGTTTGTATATAGTCACTTGTTATATGGATTTATATTCACTTTACTATGCTATATGTGTTGTGTAGAAATTAATATATTTCGTTGTGGTGATGGGGCCTATATTGCTCTCTGTGAGACCCACGGGCATATTGAGGGTGCTCCTCTGCTGAGGGTATGGTGTCCGTCGACTCTTTTGTCCGTGTGTGTCGGCTACTATTCTGCCAGAAAATGGATTGCTGTTGAAAGTGACGAGGCCCACTCCCTTTTGAGGGTTTACATAAGCAGCTTGTGTCAACACTTCGGTACGTGCGGGCACAGTTAGCGAATTTGTGAGCGTAATTGGCGCACAATGTTTTGCTTCCGTTGTCGCTGGGTCAGTTGCCCGTATATTTCGTTGTCCCGCCATATATGTGGTGCGGCATTTGTTTAGCAGTTCGGCTCGGTCCTGCTCTCGTTGCGGGTTTATGTCATTCGATTTTGCGGTTGATGTGTTACGCGGATCTTGTGGTTTTACATCCGTATTGGTGGGCGTCTCAGGTGGTATGGATTCTAGAACTACTGGATTCAGTCGGGGCCCATTAAACGCAGTGACGACGCCCCCTCGGGTCTTCGCCGTCCTAACTAGAGTTCCAATGTCCTTAGAAATTCTATCTGGAATAGTTTCAGGCAGCGTTGTTAGGGTATGCAGAAGGCCTCGTCCTGGTTCCGCTATAGTTCTATTGAAATATAGACATTGGGTTCCGCAGTCGATTATAACTTGCATTTTTTTTAACAAATCCATACCCACAATGCCGTCTACACTAATGCCGGTGACAACTTCAAACTCATGATCATAATTGGCCCCAGCTATGGAAAAGTTCAGGTCTGTTTGTCCGCAATGGGGTATCATATTGGATTGTGCATCCCGGATTATTAATGATGAAGGCTTCAATGCTCTTGGGCTCACTAGGTGTTTCGAGATGAGGCTGATGCTTGCGCCGGTGTCAATCAGCATGTTGCATTTGGCCTCTGGAGTCGTTATCGTCAGGAACCACCGATCTGTTCCTTGAATGGGTAGGCTAGTAACGATGTGGCTATCTATAGTATTGTATTGCTCGCGGATGATCTCGGATACATGCCGAGTGGGGCCCTGCGAGCGGTCTTGATAATAGTTACGGTCTCTGAGAAGTCCACCGTTGCGGCAGTTGAAGCTTAAGTGGCCCTCTTTACCGCAAGAAAAGCATCGTCTGGGCTGTGGTGTGGTGCTCCACTGATTTCTAGTTTTTGGGGCCAAGGTGTTCCGCCAGGTCCGGTAAAATCTGCATTCAAATCTGTTGTGTCCTGGTTCGGAACACGTCTCACAATTATTCGACCTGCTGGAGTTTGCAGGTGGGTGCATTCTTGGTGCCTGATGAGCTTGCGCACCTGATCGCGCATAATAGCGATCTACTTGCGGGGTCGGGAGATTATTCATTGGTCTTGTCGGGGTCTGGTGCCGTTCTGTTGCAGTAGCTGCTATCCCAGCTAGTGCCGTGTGTCGCCTGCTCATCATCTTCGCGGCTTCCACCTTCAGCGCGTATTCCAGTGCGCTGTCGTAGTCGACACAGTCATGGAGGCACACTGGTTCAGATAGTTCGGGGCGTAGCCCGGCCCTGAACTTTGTCAGCAGCATCATCTGGAGATACTGCGGCTTGATCGTTGGTGGTAGTTTCAGATCTAGCGCTGCTTGATCCAGTAGTTGGGGGCCCAATGCAGACAAGCGTGCTCCGTATGCCGCTACGGTTTCGTCTGCGTGCTGATAGCAGTTATCATACTCCGTTTGTATCCTGTGCTGCTGCCCTCGCAGCGTCAGGGTGTACCGATCGGTGAGCGCCTTCCTCAGCACTTCGAAACTCTCCGTCTCGCTAAGCACTTCGTTGTTCTCGACGTGTGCTTCGGCCGACCCAACCAGGTTCTGCATACAAGCCAGTGCCTTGCACTGGTCGTCCCAGTTGTACATATTACCAATCCTGTCTATTTGCCGCAAAAATTTCTTCGGATTGTCTTTTCCATCATATTTGGGAATTAGCTGCAGACCCTCTAGCAGCCTGTTGTGCCCCCCACTTGGCCTAGGGGTAGTCCCCGTTGCATCTATTCCGTTGTTCGGCATGATGGATATATATTTAAAATGTCACTGGTGGTTGGTTGATTTAAATTAATCCCACTTTCAGCTGTCACCAAATGTAACCCTCTAGCCGTCACTTAATGTAACTGGCGCTCGGTTATTGTCAATTAAATCAGTTGGAAAGATAATTTTATGGTAATGTTAGCACTTAAAACAATAAAATCTTTAGCGGGTAGCGGTTCAGGTCAAAGGGCATTCCACGGGAAATTTAAATCAACCGGTCAAAAGATAACAGTAAAACACACACTTGTTTAATAACATATATATATATATTTAAAGCGATATAAACTTGAAGAGTATTTACACTACACACAACAGAATCAGTACTTGACTTACTTAATTACACATATAAAACCATCAAATTTATATAGGAATAATAATCACAGGTTGCGATCTGGCACTACTATGTAAAAGTCGCGAATCGGATGTAATGGTTTAACGAAAAATCGCGGTATTTGATAAACGTGATGTGACACTCAGGAATTCGGTACCTGATAATCGACAAACTTCTATATTGGTTGAAAACAAAACTAGGCTTATAGTATAACTGTCGCGAATTAATATTATTGGTATAATTATCGCAATATTGTATAAAAACGTGTTGGTAAGCCGAGCGACGATCAGGAGTTCGGTACCTGATAATCGACAAGCTTCCAGATGTAGATCGTTTGAAAAACAAAATCAGACTCCCGCTAAAATCTAAATTAACAACATATTTCGTTCTCAATTAGTATGAGTGAATCAGCGAGAGACGCTATATCTCCATCTCATGTGTCCGGTGCTCAGAAAAACTTATATATTGATTCTCAGAATTAGATCCGTTAGGGTGCACTTACGGTACAATTATGCCTCTCACTCTGTCTTATGAAATTAGTAGTGCCATCTCATTAACACATGTATGTCTTAAGATTAGGGCGAGTTCATTACGTAAATTGCTAGGTGTGTTTGCTTGTTACTTAAATACTGAACCTCGCATATTTTTATATATCTAATATTATTAAATTTGAGGAACCACATTGAACTTGGAAGAAATTGGAATAAATCCGCGTAATGAAGTCCCGCGGATTACAGATGCGAGTAATCTTCTACGTTTTGTATTTCGTTATAAAGATTTGAATAAACAAATTCCTCATCTTCATGAATTGTAACATTGTGCAGCACAGGAGATTTCACAATAATACTCATTGATGTTTTCAGTTGGTATCTAATTCCCATTGAAAGTAATGGGAATCTTCTCTTCCAAATTCCAAAACTGCGTTCAATTGAATTTCTTATTCTAATATGAGATTCGTTGTATGTTTCCTGTGCTTCTGTTTGCGGATTTAATAAATTAATAAATAATTTCTTAAAAGGTATCCAGAATCTCCAAATAAATACTCTGTCCAAAAGTGCCACCGTCTGCATTTAGATTCAGTAAAGATACGTCAAATATAGTTGCATCATAAGTGGATCCTGACCAACGAGCATTAATGCTGATCATTTTTACGAAGGTGTTGCAGGCACATTGGATATTATATGAGAAAAACATTTTCACATAGGATGTATGGGTACAACCTATACATCCTATTATTCGGGGAAACTAAACTTTTCATTAAATTCTACAGCTGCAGATTGAACTTCCTGAATTTTTATCATTGAATATCATTATTATATTTTTCCATTGGATTATTTCTATTCTTAATTACATTTTTGCGCATGGATACTTTTTTCTTGAACTGTATAATTTCCTCGTCAGATGAATAGTCTAATGATGAATCACTCGAATCACTGAATACTTTTATATTATACATTTATTTATATTTGTTTAATTTTAAATCAATTTTTTTAATCTTTTGAGGTTATTTTCAAAATAGCTTAAAATAATATTTTTGACACTAAAAAAAATATGGCTGACTTAACTAGACGATTCAATAGCTGTTATAGGACAGAATTCGTATAGTTAGACTTAACATACTGTTTATCGTTGTGACGTCACTAACTATGTAAGCAGCAACCCGATTTAGTGCTATTGAATAGTTATCGGCTTAGTTATCGTACATCGGATAGGTACCTATGAAAGCAGCAACCGGGCCATAGTGTATTTGTATTATATATATAAAAAAATCTTTTTATAATATTTTGTACTTGCAACAAAGAACTTTGTATTTGTATGTTTACAATTTTATATTTGTTGCAGTAGTAAATATATTTCATTTTCAGACCATTGATTGGGGTTGCGTATTTTTATGTCGATTTGACTATGAGTTTGGTACAAGCACAATACGTAATCTTCGACCCTATGCATAAACAATACCGCATATCATACATTTAATGTCTTCGTTAGTAATTTCTAGTTGCATGAGTAAGTCGACACAATGGATGTAAGTATGTTTCTGGGATAAGTGACCTTACCCTAAAAACGAATGGGCTTTGTGTCCTCATTTTTTAGTGGTCGATTTTTTAATTGTTGAAGTTAATAAATGTGTATTGGCGTGTCTATTTTATTAAATATCTAAATATTGACGGAGATATAGCAATTAAAAATTTGAATTGTAGTTTTAGCGCTAGAAATGGTCGGTCATATTTGTATGACGTGAAATGCATTTTAACGTCAGTTATTTGTTGAGTAGGTCAGTGCTGTGGTAATGTTCTGTAGCTGTTGGTAGTCAAATAATCAAGTCAAATCAAAGAGTAATAAGTTTTTATTTTATTGAACCCTGCTAAAGTAGACATAATATTAAATTTTTATTGTTCCTTGAAATAGCTGTAAATAATATTTGATATATAAATACATATAGCACAGATTTATGAGCTGTAAGGTTGGTAACCTTACACAAAGATTGTGATGTCACATGCACTTGGAATGTCGTTGAATCCCTTTAATAATTAAAGAGACAAAATTACTTTTTTAATTGTTAATATCTCTTAACATATAAGGAGTTATTAAAAAATAATTGAACATTTGAGGTTCTAGTAACCCACTTTATCAATATATAGTACACTTTTATAGAAATTAAGACATAGGACACAAGCCCATTTCATTTTACTAGACTCCAGACTTAACATCTTCATAATATCTTGAACACCAAGATTTAAAATTTGGGCAAAACAACGGAAATGTTGATTGATATTATCAAAAGATTGACCATTGTTTGCCAGTAATACATTTAACTCACTCATAAATGTCGTATTTGCCGATGTATTATCCACAGTAATTCCTTGAATTTTATTTTCTAACGCATACTTTTTTATACACTTAAAGAACACTTCAGCAATATCCCTTTTTCGGCAAAATGTCTTCACACAATCGCATTGTAAATAATTTATATTCACATTTATTTCCCTTTAAATATTCGTATCCGTTCAGCTACAAAATGTTGTAAAACAAAAAATTATAAAATAATATATATAACAAATGTTTGTTTAACAGATTTTATAATTCGTAAATTTACAACCTAACCTTGTTTGTAATAAAAAAATTGAACGTTTATATTGCTGTTAGTTTATTTTTATCACAATATTTTTTTTGAAATAACATGGAGAGCAGAATCGAGACTCTCGGGTCTCGCCGTATGTAGTCTCGGTACCGTCTCAATAGTTTTCAGAAAAGTCTCGTGCTCGTGTGAAGCCCTAATCTCAGTGGAGGCGCGAATTTGGGGAAAGAACAACTTTGCAATTAAGCTCAATTTGAAAATGTAGTATGTGGAAAATCTCTAGAAACGGTCATTTACAAAAGGTAGAGAGAATATTCGGTAAGAGAAAAATAAATTGGTAAGACTAAAATTTGACACTTTTATTTCTGTAGCGGGGGTAAATAGAGACACACAATTAATATAATAATAATTACCTTAATAATTGAGAGGTTGATTAGACTTATTTTTATTCCAAGGAACGCCCTTTTTGCGCCCAGATATATGCATGAGTTTTATCATAGATTTACACTACAGCTTTTTAGGGAATAAATCGCGTAAAAATTCACGACATACAGGCCAGGGTTGGTAACAAATGTTTCGCGTTTTATATTCCCACCATATAAAGCGATAAGAAATCGTTCTCCTGTATCGGCAATGCTTTCTGGATTCATATTCTATTTCTTGAACTCGTAATTCGTTTAACTGCGGATACTTCTGCACGAGGTAAAAAAATGTATTTTCCCTAGGTTAAAAGAAGCAGTCGTATCACAGGCTCTAAATGCATAAAGAAAAATAATACTAGAGCTTTATCATATGTGAATGACTTTGTGGAAAAATATTCTTCTGCCATATTTTCTCTATCAGGTGGTAAAGAACTTATAAACATGACTATTAATCTCATAAAAAGTATATTTCATGATTTGAATAGCAATAAAACAAAACTATGTTTAATGAGTCATACACGAATATAATAATTTAACACAGATGTAATTACAAATAAATTTATTAACATAACATACAAAATAAATAAGCTATAGTAAAATTAATTATTAAAAGTTAATTAAAACTGGTGAATCCTCATCATTATTATAGGTTTCGCGGGTTCTAATAATCCTGCGATAACTTTCAGAACCTGAATCATGTAAATGCTTACAGATATTCTGTTAAAATATTTTAGGCTAAGTTCTTGTAAAGGATACTATTAAATATAAGATGCTATCCCAATGCCCGTTAAAATATCATGCACCGATTTGGGTTTCTCTTAAATTAAATTCTTTGTGATTATTTTTTTAAGACAATAAACTGAACGTAGTAATAATTGAGAGCAATTAATTATCAGCTGACTTTGAATATAACTGGTATTTATAATATAAGTTAAATTTAAAATATAAGTAAAATATAAATATTATTAGACAATTAATTGATACAAGTAGATACTATCAAACTTTTGTGTCCTTTAATCTTTGAAATGCCTACTTCTATGTACTTTTAGATTACTTGGGCAAGCAAAAGATTTATTACATACTTCACAAGCAAACGGTTTAAGACCTAAGTGCGTACTAATATGTTGCTTTAATTTACTTGAACTTCCAAAAGACTTACTACACATATTACAAGAAAATGGTTTCACGCTTAAATGCGTACTAGTATGTTGTTTTAAATTACCAGTACTTGCAAATGTTTTATTACATACATCACAAGCAAACGGTTTTACTCCTAAATGCCTATTTGTATGTTGTTTTAACTCGTTTGAACTTGCAAATGATTTATTACAAACCTCACAACAAAAGTGTTTGGCGTCTAAGTGCCTACTTCTATGTCGTTTTAAATTATGTAAGCAAACGAATGATTTATTACAAATGTCACAAGAAAATGGTTTAACATCTAAATGACTATTTTGATGTCGTTTTAATTCACGTAAACCTGCAAATGTTTTATTGCAAACATCACAGACAAACGGTTTGATCTCTAAATGC
The DNA here is from genome assembly GCA_963678705.1 of Panorpa germanica. Lineage (NCBI taxonomy): Eukaryota > Metazoa > Arthropoda > Insecta > Mecoptera > Panorpidae > Panorpa > Panorpa germanica. The sequence goes on from OY783207.1 coordinate 334,968, forward strand.
CTTCGTTTATGCTGTTTTAAGTTGCTCGAACATGCAAATGACTTATTACACATGTCACATGGAAATGGTTTAACCTCTAAATGACTATTTGTATGACGTTTCAATTCAGATGAACTAATAAATGATTTACTACAAACGTTACAAAAAAATGGTTTAATATCTAAATGACTATATTTGTGTCGTTTTAGATCTGTTAATATTGCAAATGATTTAGTACAAACATCACAGCTAAATGGTTTTACGTCTAAATGTCTGCTTCTATGTTGTTTCAAATTGCTTGAACATGAAAATGATTTAGTACAAATGTCACATGAATACGGCTTAACGCTTAAATGCCTATTAGTGTGACGTTTTAATTCACTGTTATTTACAAATAATTTATTACAGGTCTCACAACAAAATGATCGTTCTCCGGTATGAATTCGTTTATGAATCACTAAATAAGAATTAGTGGTAAAAACCAAATTACATAAATCGCAGGAATATAACGTTTTGCCAGAGTGTGCTTGCAAATGGTTGGACATTTCCGTAGCGTTTTCAAATGATTTATTACAAACATCGCAAACATAAATTTTTTGATTATAATTTAAATTTTCTTTTCCTGATTCTTTATTTACTTGTGGTTCTAGGACAAAACTATTACGATCACCTTCCATCGATTCTTCAGGCATTTTAATAACAGTGCTTGTGGTATCAGGCAGTACTTCAATGTGCTCCTCGGGTATATGTTTAACATCCACATGAGACATATCTTCTAATTCATCTGAACTGTCTACGATTTCTTTTTTAATTTCCGCGTTTGGTTTCACATTTATTGGTTTCTCTTCAGAAGCATGTTCCATCGATTCTTCAGGCATTTTAATAACAGTGCTTGTGGTATCAGGCAGTACTTCAATGTGCTCCTCGGGTATATGTTTAACATCCACATGAGACATATCTTCTAATTCATCTGAACTGTCTACGATTTCTTTTTTAATTTCCGCGTTTAGTTTCACATTTATTGGTTCTATTTTAATATTCAAGTTTACATTTTTTGTATCCTCTGCTTCATCAAACGCATTAACCTCCAAATTTATTTGATAAATGTTTTTAGTTGCCATTTTATAGTGAAATTATCAGCTTACTGAAAACAAACAGAATACTTAGAAAATTTAAACAAAAACATTTGATAAATAATAATTCTTCGCCTGTTGCCTTAGTGACCTACGCTTTATAACACCAATATGTTATCTCTGTATAACTGTTTGTGAAAACTGGTGAAAACTACATAAAGTAAAATTTCAATATGGCTATATTGATAAAAAATTTATTTCATTAAATATATATAAGGATTTGAATCAGATGATAAAAGGAACTCAATTTTTAGACAATTGAGCTGAGCAAACATAGTATAACTTTTTGTTTCTATAATCTATTGTTGTATCATTGCTACAGGTTGAGACATAAAATATTAGGCTCCATTCCCAGCTGTAAAGTATTTTACATAAGTACTACTTCTTAATACCAATTTTCCCTGATTAGTTAGTTAAATTTAAGTAATGTGGTATAAAAAAAACAAAACCGCCTTTTCTTATAACAAAAAAAAAAATTGTCACTGTAAATACTTAATTTTACATGTTAATTATATTTAAATATGTCAATATATTTAAATTGAATTTGACATGTTTTGAGAATACAATAAGCATAATAAAACATATAAAAATGCAGTAGTTTTTTTACAAAGTGAAAAACAAAAGTGTATAGTCGCATCCAATAATTACCAACTGAATACACAAGTTCACAAAATCCTGCCTACTCTAACAATTAATACTTGCACAATAACTACCGATTTGCTGTTGTCGATCTCTCGAAGCAAAACATCAATTTACATTTGGTTATATTTGACGAAACAATAAATTCTTAATATTAAAATGATTTTCTAAGTTTAATGTTTTTACAGTCAAAAGTGATAATAGTATAAAAATGTCAGTAACTAAACATTAACTGAAACCAAAATTTCTATACACCACACAGTCTATGCACCACAAAAAGTATTGCATATAATGCATATGTATTTTATAATATAACTGTTTGTGAATTCACTATATTCATTAAAAATTTTAATGAATAACATAATGCAACAAATTAAAAATTTACATATGAAATGCTAGAATCTATACATAAAAAATTAATTACAGATTTATATAACAGAAAAATAAAATACCTGATTAATACAATAACAATAAAATTTACAATTATATTTTAATTATAACATAACAAAAAATATAGGAGAAGCAGGCATACCAGAACTATTATATTGTATTATATATTCAACTAATTCACCGCACTGTCAGTCAAAGACAGAGAATATATATTATATAGATCGGTAAGTACCACGTTCAGTTCCGTTTACACTCTACACTGCTCTACACTCTTTTGTGTCTTGCAAGAACTTCTCGCCGAACAATGGCAGAGGTTCCTGGCATATAACATGAATATATCATAGGACCAAACAGGGTACTATCACTTTAGAGTAAAATTCTTCGACATGGAATAAACCGCTTTTGGCGACCTCTCTTAGAATATTATATCTTTTACGACTAAAATTCTCGGCGACTTAACATAAGAAAGGAATGAAGAAATGTAAAGGTTTTAATATTATACTAATTAGACGGTTAAACTAATCAGACGGTTAACTAATCAGACCGTTAAACCAATCAGAAGTTTAACGGCTTGATTTGAACCAGATCGTTAACTTTTACTGTCTGATTTGAATCAGACAGTTAGCTTTAACTGTCTGATTGTAATCAGACGGTTACCTTTACCAGTCTGATTGCAATCAGATCGTTAACTTTAACGGTCTGATTGCAATCAGACCGTTAACTTTACTGGTCTGATTGCAATCAGACGGTTAACTTTAACTGTCTGATTGTAATCAGACGGTTAACTTTAACGGTCTGATTCCAATCAGACGGTTAACTTTAACGGCCTGATTGCAATCAGACGGTTAACTTTAACGGTCTGATTGCAATCAGACGGTTAACTTTAACGGGCTGATTCCAATCAGACAGTTAACTTTAACAGGGATTGATCAGACGGGGATTGGTTTAACGATCCTATACGGTCTGATTAGTTTAACGGTCTCATGGAACGAAGGATTTAATCATCTGATTAGTTTAACAGTCTGATGGAATAAAAGGTGAAGCACCTTGTGATAGACGACATTTTTCGTTTTATTTTCAGGCGCAAGAACAAATAACGCAGATGGTCTTCCGACCCGTGAACATGCCACATATAATTGACCATGGGAAAAACATTGATTCAAACCACAAATTTTGGCTTTGGATTGGCTTTGTGATTTGTTAATGGTCATGGCGAATGCAAGACGGATCGGAAATTGAAGTTGTTTAAACTCAAACGGCATATCGGTTAGGATCATCGGGATCCTCGGAATGAGAATTTCCTCACCTTCGAATTTTCCTTTGAGTATCGTCGCGTAAATCACATTGTTCATCAATTTACTTACCACCAAAAGCGTTCCGTTGCACAGTTTAGGTTGGTTTATGTTTCTAAGCAGGACAACCTTTAGTCGTAAATTGTGCTGTGGTAAGCCAGGCACATCCAAGGAGTTTAAAAATTCAATTGGATAGTTGGTGGCATCATCTTCATTTGTTACACAGTCAATAGATCTAAATGCAGTGTATCAATGATCTCATTTTGTATTATGTAGTTTAAGTGATCTACATCTTTATTCTTAGCCGCCAAAATTGCTCGCTCACTCAACCATTCATTATTTTTGTGGTAAGTAATGATGTTTGGGAATACTTTGTTGATGAGTTCGTCTTTCGATGAGACAAAGTTACAGAAATTCTGAGGAAATGAAATCAATCCGCTCGATTCATCAGTTGCTGCAGATCTTGAAGAATTGCTCTTTTCATTGCTGCATTGATCTCTTGACGTTGATCAAGTTGTTCATACATGTTGCCCATGAAGTATATTTGTAAAAATTTATGCTGTGCATCTTCGAGAGGTTGCATTGATCCAATTAGATGGTGAATCTGTCCTTGTATCTACAAAATCAAAAGCAAAGTCAGTATTACTGATTTATAAACACTTTTTTTAGAATTAGCATACTTAATACATAGGAATAAGAATAGTACTTTATTCTTCTATTGTATTGTGCGTAAGTACAAAAATAAATAAATATTTATTATTATAAGAAGCAATGAATGCACTGGCTCAGCTGGCGGAGTCAATAATGGCAATTTCACCCACTAATGATTATAATTATTAATTTCTGCACAATAGTTAATGATAAAATCGGCACAATAAGCTAATTGAAACTCGAAACAAACACATCAACCGGTCAACTTCAAAATTTCTAATTGTCAAATTTTCAACCATACCATAGGCAACATTACATTAACTGTCAGTTGCGTTTTGTTATACCATTTTTAACAAATGAACGGCTAGACTGATGTTTTGACTGAACATCTTTTCGTTATTCTGTCTGTTGCGTTTTGTTATTCCATATCAGTTGCGTTTTGTTATACCACGTTTTATGTCACGTCTTATGGGAACGGAATAAAAAGTTTCATATGTCCGTCTCCTGGTTCTAATTCAGGAGTCAGCCAATTTTCCGTCAAATCGGTTCAGCCGTTCTTGAGTTATAAATAGTGTAACTAACACGATTTTCTTTTATATATATAGATACTAACATGAAATTTATTTTTTATTTAATATTTGAAATAGGAAAATAACGAGGTATTTGCATTTTGTATTTAAATGCTTTTGAAAAGCATTTGTGCACATCTCTAGATATGATTATGATTCTACTATTATGATTGACACTATTACTGATGTGATTGATTACTGTCTCTTACTATTAGCTTTATAATATTTTAATAGACTAGTTTTTGCTGTCTACTTGTAGTAAATTTTGATTTTACACTGCATATGATTTTAAATATGGTGAAAAAAAAATTAAATCACTTACTTATTATTCTACATACTATTATACTAATCGCGTGACGTCAAAATATGACTAAGAACTAAGCAATTAAACAAAAATTTAACACACTTAACTAAAAATACATAAATAATGCAACAAATGTTATTTCATCCTTTAATTTTAACAAAAATTTCTTAGAACATATAGAACACAGAGTTATATCAGAATAGTTCTTTTGCATCTGGAAAGCATTGTGCTTCAAACTGTTCATACATCTGAAAGTGATTCTGTCAGTTCTAAAAGTCATAGTCATAGAATCGCAGATTAACAACATAATACCAAAGATAATATATCATAATACTTTAGACGACAAAGAAATGAAAGCTTAAGCCGGAGTAATTTTCACTTTTTACACTAATAATGCTTTTCAAACTAAGGTATTTATTTTACTTGATTACCCCTCATAAAATGAAAAATAAACACATATTTATAAACGGACACTTTTTTAAAAAACATATCCATATATTCAGTTCAATATATTCATTACCGTTATGTTGAACAGAATAACAAATGTATGTGTTTGTTTCCACAGAACATTAGTATCTCAAATAAGTTATTGTTCTGAAAATACTGCTTGTCAAAAATGAAGTGGCAAATGTAATATTTTTTTTATCAAAGGCAAGCGTTTTGAATTCGTTTGCTTATCAATGTTATTTGTTTGTTCATAAAGTACATTCGCGGCAACTACATAGTATCCTATTTCGCCTTAATTTGCGACACTAACTGATAATCACAGCACTGTTATATTATATTTATATTTTATCAATTCGCGGTAAATACAGCGTACCTAAAAATTGCATAACTTCGTCTCCTTTTTTGGCAAAGTGTAATTTTTATATTTCGTATTCTAGCCTGAAAGAAAAACTTTGTTTCGAAAATCTTTAAAGGAGTAATAAGGGTATCTTCTAAACTTCGAAGTTTGTTATAAGCTTGTTCATCACAATATTCACAAATTATAAATAAAGTTCGTTTAGAACTAAAAGCTAACCTTACTGTGCTTATTTAACTTATTTATGTATATATATACTGATTACTATAATACACTAGGGGTAGTATTATAACAAATTATTTTTACTTTGTAATATTAAAAATATTCTTTTGGATTTCAGAAAACTCGTTTAACTGTATCAAAATGGATAACAAATTGGAACAAATGAACTTAGCTTTTGATGATGCGAAAAATAAATCAACGGAAATAGAAAATGTATGCATGGAACACACCAAGGAGAATCTATCTCGTTTTGAATTTATAATAGAAATTAAAGAAGAAGCTGGTAATTCAAATGAAGACAACACTTGGTCACATGATAATATGAAATATGAAATAAGTGAAAACTTATCAAACAAGTCGTTATCTTTTAATATTGGTCATAAACCGTTTAGTCGTTTGAAACAACATAAATATAGTAATTCAGATGTTAACCCATATATTTGTGATGTTTGTAGTAAAGCATGTTCTAGTTTACCTGAACTACATCGACATAAAAATAGGCATTTAGAGGTTAAACCGTTTCCTTGTAACACTTGTAATAAATCATTTGCAACTTTAACTGAATTAAAACGACATAAAAATAGACACTTAGCAGTTAAACCATTTCCTTGTGATATATGTAATAAATCATATGGGACTTCTAACCGCTTAAAAGAACACAAAATTACTCATTCAGGTGTGAAACCGTTTTCTTGTGACATTTGTAATAAATCATTTACTCAATTTGGTAACTTAAAACAACATAAATATAGGCATTTAAATGTTAAACCGTTTACTTGCGGCATTTGTTCCAAGTCATTTAATCAATTGATTAATCTGAAACAACACCATAACAGTCATTTAGATGCTCAATTGCTTTTTTGTGACATTTGTAATAAATCATTTATAAATTCTAAAGAATTAGATCAACATAGAAATACACATTCAAATTTCTTGTAATAAATCGTTTTCAAATTCAACATACAAATTAAACATTTATAAATTAATCGTCTTCGTTTGGAATTTACGATATTATACTATATTTTCTTTACCCTTTTCCCATAGTGTTATTCACCTTTCTGTCAATAGTAATGAAAATAAAACTCTTCTTAGTCTTTAACAACTAAAGTAAACAATAAAAGTAAACAGTCTAATTATTTGTCTTCTCATCTATAAAGTACAATATTAAATAATCTCAAATGAATCTCCCACATCAGTAAAATCTGCAGCATTGTTTACTCTTGTGTTTTTTCTTTGTTTTGCTCTTTTAATAAGGAAAAAATTATTTTTAAATTGAGAAATGCACATTGGTTATATGGAATTGGAAAAGAAGGTATTTTACAATGTAGTATTAAATAATAATGTATTGCTATATTAACAGTCATTGATTATTAAGATAAGACATAAGTTATGTATATGATAATATGTTTCCTATTATGCAATGACGTTGATTAAAAATTATATTTAACTAAGGTAATAAAAAATATATAAACGTGTTATTCTAAAAACTGTAATTAATCGTTCAAGCAAGAGAAACAGAAGTGGCAGATGTCGTGAAAAAATCCAAGTAATGCAAATTGAAATTAACAACCCAACTTCGAAACGACTCAATACGAAAACGACAAATCAAATTGACGAAAATCAGGGCCACAGCGTATCCTACTGTTTTAGAATTTACATACCTCTTTCGAAATTTCATATAATTTTTTTTAATGTGCTTTTATTATTTGACATATTCAAATTACAATAAAAAAATTGAATTTTCATCTCTACTTTTAATAATTCAACAGCGGTCTAATGTTTACATACAGAACTCGTGAAAAATTCTTATAACGTTCATAAGTCAATTTATTATTAAGAACTTAATAATTTAATAACACATTCAAATATTAATAATATAAAACAAATTCGTTATTATTAATAATTATATTACTTTATGATTAAAATTTATTGTAAAATTGGACAAGAATATTACTTATTACTGACTTCCTAACCGCTTGTTTTATTCTGTTATTTAGTAAATTTTTAGCATAACATTTATAATTCTATTTTAGTATTATCTAAATATTTAAATAATTCAATTAATTTTGATTCACTTAATTAAAATTTACCCAGTAAACATTTTGGAGTCACAGTTTTGTCATGAAAGAGTTCATTTACAGTTCCGTTTCTCACAGTCGTTCATATAAAATGTTTATTTTATCAGCTACAAATGGCGAAACCACTTCACTTGTCGTAAAACAAATGAAGATGCGTACTATAATTGAAGTGCAATAGTAATAGAAAAGTCACAAAACAGGACATTTCACTAAATGGGCTTGTGTCCTCATTTTTTAGTGGTCGGTTTTTCAATTGTTGATTGAAATTGATGTTAATAAATGTGTATTGGCGTATTTATTTTATTAAATATCTAAATATTGACGGAGATATAGCAATTAAAAGTTCGAATTGTAGTTTTAGTGCTAGAAATGGTCGGCCATATTTGTATGACGTGAAATGCATTTTAACGTCAGTTATTTGTTGAGTAGGTCAGTGCTGTGGTAATGTTCTGTAGCTGTTGGTAGTCAAATAATCAAGTCAAATCAAAGAGTAATAAGTTTTTATTTTATTTAACCCTGCTAAAGTAGACATAATATTAAATTTTTATTGTTCCTTGAAATAACTGTAAATAATATTTGATATATAAATACATATAGCACAGATTTATGAACTGTAAGGTTGGTAACCTTACACAAGGATTGTGATGTCACATGCACTTGGAATGTCGTTGAATCCCTTTAATAATTAAAGAGACAAAATTTCTTTTTTAATTGTTAATATCTCTTAACATATAAGGAGTTATTAAAAATAATTGAACATTTGAGGTTCTAGTAACCCACTTTTTCAATATATAGTACACTTTTAGAGAAATTAAGACATAGGACATAAGCCCATTGTTCTCTCTCACTGGGTCGTATTAACAAGGAAAGTTTTAATCACATCTAATATTTCATTATTTTTTCGTGCGGTAGAGGAGTGAGGAGTGAGAGTAGAAGTGGCGGAAGGTGAAATTAAATTGAATGTGCAAGAACAGGAAAATTTTAACAAACATTTATCGTATATATATTTATATATATATATATATATATATATATATATATATATATATATATATATATATATATATATATGAAAATTATTATGTAAGATTACATAAAAGAATAAATTTTGAAAATAATTGTTAAGAAATTTGTATGCAGGAGAACGAAAACGCAGGGTTCCTTTATCTTAGAGCGGTGCACTGAGGATAAACACACAGCCTAAAGGGCGCTCTGTGGCGGAGGTGCAGAGAATATAATTAAAAGTGCGGGAACGATACTGAGCTATGAAGCCAAGAGGTGATGATTGTATTATCCCCCTGTTGGCGAAAGGACTTCCTATTTACTTTTTCATTAATCTTTTTAATTTTAATTTTTAAACTTTAGTCAAACTATTTTACTAATTTAACCTTTTAACTAATTCTAAACCGTTATTTTGCAGCGCCACCTAATTTAAATTTAAGCTGTAAATTAGGAAATCTGCTAATAAAATACTAAAGTTAATAATGAACAAAATGAACTTTTAAATACAACTATTGATTAGCCAAATGGACTAATCAACCCCGCTTATCGGTCCGATCTAAGACAGTAGTTTAACATTGAATACAAAGCTAATACAAGTTTCTCAAAACCATTAATAAAAATAATAATAATTCGGAATCTAATACTAAACGATGCAAATTGAATATGGGAAAATTAAGGTATATTACATGATAAAGAAAAATTTACTAATTTACTAAAATCACAATTAAATTGTCTCGTTTACAAATTAACAAAACTTATTCAATTATTAATTAACATCACTTGTTTTTGTTTTAATTTAAGACTACAACTGAATACAACCATTCATTTAATAAATAATCTAATCAACTAATAACATCTAATAAGTAATCTATTTTATTTGACTTTGTTTATTAATATCAATTGTGTTATGTGTTGTGCGAGGCAACAATGAATATTTCTTTTGCTCTCTATTGTGTAACAGAGATGGCATTTGTATAAAACTATTTAGTCATTTTTTGTATAGACATAGATCTACAAACTAATATAGATATAGTTTAAATTACAGTTTATAGTTTAAATTTATATTTTAAATTCGGCGACGACTCATACTTAAAACAAGTTGTGGTGTATAAACTGCCAATATAACAAAAAAGTACTGACTCACTGATTTTTCTATAATGTATATAGAAACGACCAGGATACATGGTGATGGAGGAGCTAAAAAGGGATAAGATACGAATTAAAACAGGGGAAAGAGCAGTAAAATACGAGGGGAAATTGAACAGAGCGGAAAGCAAAATTTTAAAGAAAATAAGAGAGGATAGCATAAAGAATGGGGGGGGAGGAGGTCCAAAAAAGAGAAAGGAGTACTTTGAAAGGAATGGAATGGCGATCGAGGAGGCAGAGAGGAGAAGAGAAGGTGGCGCAAGTGTGGAAGAGGAGCTAAGGAGAAGGGATAAGGAGATACAACAGCAGGAGAGAATGGGAAAAATAGAAAAAAGTAACTACAATAAAAAATATAAGAGGCTATGGGAAAATAATGTGCCTCAGTACCTTATAGAAAAAGACATAAAACACATAAGAAGAACAGCAAGGTTTAGATTGGGAAATGAGGAAAAAGGAAACAGATACTGGGAAAAGAGTGAGGAAAGAAAGTGTAGAATGTGCGGATCGGAGGACGAAACACTGGAGCACATTAAGTTTGAGTGTAAGGAAAAAGTAGCGAGCGAAAGGAATATTGGCCAGCTACTAAAGGGAGGCAGTGAAGGAAAGAGGTGGATGGCGGAAATAGTAAGAAGGAAAGGAAGAACAGGAGAATAAATAAGCCGGTGGAGAATAATAGAGAGGGTCAAGAGAAGAAGAAGCAGAAAGCACTTTTTAGAAGTACTAAAAGTCTAGAATAATTTTTTTTAGTTTTAATAAATAAATAAAGTTTAGTTTTAAGTAAATAATAATAAAGTTTAGTTTTAAGGTTGAATTGTTAAGATATGAATGAAATGAATTAAGAAATAGAATACGGTAGATTGTAAAGCCGAAAGGCACACACAATTAATAATAAAGTAATAAAGTATATAGAAACGAATTGTATATAGAGATTTATACCGGTCTTATAACCTCTTTTAACTATAAGGCGCCGCCGAATTGTCAACAGTTCCGATTAACAGTACAGGGTGTCCAACAATTAATGACAACTTCTATCAAACTAAGTAAATGCCTAAAAAACGTGAAAATTAAATCATTTTAATTTGAAATATTCATTGCATTAAGTCTGAATAACTTTTCCATCAACTTATTAAAAATCATTAAATGTCATTCGGGTAAAACGGTTTCTCGATTACCGTAATATGCGCGTTAAATTGCTTGCACTCTACAAATTGCGTGCCCCCTCCTGCGCTCCACCACTCGTCTAGTGTGGCACTGCGTTGTTCGGCTGCCAGGTCAGCATTATTGAGAATTTTCTCATAGAGATAAGTTCGGTGTTTTCTTGCGGGTCCTCAAAGTGATTTAATCTCAGTGAAGCTTTTTTCATTTTCAAAACAAATTGTAAGAATTTTAAATAATTTAACATGCAGGTGTTAATTCCTGTCATCTTCATCGTAACTTGTACCTCAACCACTAATGCTACGGTGAGTGTTTTACTTTTATTTGTTTGCTTTGACATTCTTTTGTCTTCTGCTCAGCACCTGCTATCTAGGTTCGACGTGGACTTCCTGGGGACTTCTCTTTTCTTGAGGAGCGCTGCTTGGTGCACCAATTCTTATTTTCTTAAGCAATTTTCCAGTTGTACACGGGGCATAGTTTTATGTTCATGTCGTAGCGACCATCCACGGCAGATGTCAGCTGGGTGGTGATCAGCATCTTGCATATTAAAATTTTAAAAACTTTTCTGTTGTAAACGTTGATTAGTTTTGGAATTTGACTTTTTCCATTTAATTTTTGGCCGCCATTTTGTGACAGCTGACGTCACTATTTCCGCGGTTCCGATACGTATTAACGTTTTACCATGCAACATCTTAGTTGCACTCTGTTGCATAACAGAGATGTACAATTTAAGTGGTAGGAGTATGATACCCAGTAAACATTTTGGAGTAAATTCTACTTAATTTCTATTACATATCATGAGTTTTTTGTCTGAAACGTGTTCGTTTTCTATTCAGTCGTTCATAGGAAAGGCCCTTTTCATGACCTACAGAGATCGCAACGACGGTTCACTGCTGAATTAAAAGCGGAGTCGGTTTATGATTTATGACCGGAGTTATAAACTAGCAGGGGTATAAAACTTAATGGAATTCTACTTTTTAGAGTCCGCAAAATATAAATATTTAAATGAAGAAATAAATAGATGTAATCTTTAGTACGGATCGTGATTTTTTTAATGAATATTATTCATCTTCAACAATAATCGTTATATTAGTTTTTTACATTGTTTTGGTGATTCAAAAATCCACGATCGGCAGGTCTGCGTTAGGTTTAAAACCTCTGTCTTACCATCGCTGCTTAGAGTATTCGTTTAAACAAATTATATTCGGGGATTGAGGGAGACAGCGTGTGCCTATTACCATTAAAGAAATATTTGTTAAAAAAGGATAGCATATACTTTAAACATACTGTACTGAGCGAAATACTATACAAGTATAACGGTGAAAAATATATTTTACTTGTCTAACCGCATCTCGTTTCTCTCTCACTTTGGAATGAAAATGAACTAAAAAAAATTATATCCAAGTGTGAAAGAAACAACTGCTACTTAATGAATGATGTTGGAAAAAGAAAGAATATTATTATGAAAAAATTCTAACAACTAACACAAAATCTGTGACAGGTAGAGAATGAATTTGAACTAAAATTGGTTTCTGTGTTGTTGCTTCGAACTTGTAAAGCGTTAGAATAGAATTGTACGAGTGACTCGAACTTCACCAAATAGGGCACTTCACCAAATTGTTTACTGGGTAGCTACAACGATCTAAAATGTTCAATTAATTGAAAATAAAGTCGCAATATTACAGGAGAAAGTACCAATTCAAATAGTCATTTTTATTCCTCTACCCCTCAAATATATTATCATCTCTGTTATTCAACAGAGTGTAAAGGAGACGCATACTCAAACGTGAGCTACCAATAGGTATCACGATTAACACATCGATAAAAGTGGTAAACAAGACCAAATGAAATCGATTATTAATTCAAGAGATTTCAGTACAAATTTTATGATGAACAATATGAGTAAAAATTAATCGATAAAGAAGAAATTCAAATTTAAAATAATTTGTACGTCAATTTTTGGATATTTAAAACAAATTAAGAAATAAATAAACATATATTAGGCCATAGCCTAATTTCAGTATAAATTCAAAATATCTTACTACAAAACATCGTCTGTGTATTTCAGTCGACATCCACTGAGTCCACAGTGTCTACGACTTTGGAGACTACGGAAAAACCAACCCTGCCGCCTTCTACCCCTCACCCAACAGATGATCATTGTCCCACTGAAGAGATAAACACTTGTAAGTGAATAACTGGTTTTCTAGGACTCCCAGTGCGTCCCTGTTGTTACCGTAATGTTATTTTTATAGGCCGTTTTAAATATGGAACTCCTGCAGCCAAAAGACAATTCCCTTACGTTGCCTTTTTAAAAAGCAGAAATGATTTCCAGATCAAGTACTGCAGCGGAAGTCTAATTCACCCAAAATGGGTGCTCACTTCTGCTTATTGCACGCTCCCGTAAGTAAAATGTCTGATTTGGTATTTCATTAGGTTGGTAACAACTGACTACTAAAGTAACTCATTTTCCAGTGACTCAAATGTTGAGGTCACCCTCGGGGCTCTCGTTCCATTTGATGATGAAGATCCGGATAGAGTCGTCCTGGAATCACGTGACGTCTTCATTCACCCTGAGTATCTTCCGCTTTATAAAGAACCTAAGAATGATGTGGCTTTGATTAAATTGTCCAGATCAGTGAGATCAGGTAAGATCATCAGATCCTGTAATTCACCAAACTCTTGAGCGTCATTCATTGAGCCAATTGTTGCAGATGCTATCAATCCCATTGTACTGAAAAGGGACTCTGAACCAATCTGTAAGGACAACGTCTCCTTCGCTGCATGGGGAGAAGTTGGCTACGGTAGGTTAACTAGCCTACTAGTTATATTTAGAAGGACCGTAAAAACTAGGTAAAACAGGAAGTTTGAAAATTTTGGCACCACTGACATTAGCAAAAGTCATTCTTCATTTCAGAAACTCTGACATTCACTAGAAGCTTTCTGGTATCGCAGGGGCCATGCAAGTGTCTTGACACAGACAGTGATATAAGATATGTTGAGGCAGCAGTGGACTCGGAATTTTTCTGCTGTAGCCCAGTACATTTCTTTTGTTTTGTAAGTGTTCAAGTTACATTTTATTTTACTTTTACGCGCGTTAATTCTGTTATTAATTTGTTCAAATCTTCAATTCACGCATTTATCTGTAATGTTTTCCATCTTGTAGATTCACAACGGAGCCGGATTAGTGATTAATGGCGTTTTAGTGGCCGTTATGAGCACGCGGTGCTTTACGCATTGCCGTCACCATGAAGGAATCTTTACCAATTTATACAAACATCAACAATGGATTGACAACACCTTGATTGCAGGTTGCCCCTAACTTATTTTGGCATGTCAATCAAATATATGATCGGACGGACAAATCACATTCATCCTAGGTTGTTCGGAAAAGTATTCCGACAATTGGAGTGTAATCTACTGTGATATCTTCCCCACTTGTACTCCAATGCCTTTGTCAATTCTGGATCTACTTTGCACTCTTGAAACCCTTGCATTTATAATTCCTTCTTGCTGATGTGCCCTTACATCCCTTATCCTCATTTCTACTTCTTTGCTTCTTCCTGTTTTCCTCCTCTTCTAATCTATTGCCATGTCTCATTCATCAGGACGCTAAAGAAATGGCTTACAAATACGACGAATTTGTAAAAAGTGAAAGAGCCTTAACTGCCACATTCTATTGACTTCTGTTTTCTTCTAGTTTGCAATTTCCATTTTTCTTAAGTTTTCCTTAACTTGTTTCTCGTCTCCTTCTATGTTTCGCACTAATTCTTCCACTGTCTGGGTTTCTCCAGAGTTTACAAAATTTAAATTTTTAAAAGGTGTTTTCGTTATTTTGTAACTAATACCAACATTGCAAATTTGAACTACTGTAACTTTGTCTTCCAGATTCCATTCCAGACCTTAACGTTTACGAAGCGTGCAGTGATATTACTAGTATCCTCTCCGGAGTCTATTTAATACAGCCCAACAGCGACATCGAACCGTTCGAAGTATTTTGCGACATTCGCATGGACGGCGAAAAGTGGACGGTAACTACTCTGACTTCATTTCTTTCTAAGACATGTCCTGCTTACATGTAGTACTTTACTCACAGGGTCGAGGTGAACATGTCAAAGATAAGTTCTGCTAAACACCGGTAGGAACTACTTACCAAAGTGTTACAAAGATTTATTTAGTGAATAGAAACGGTGTTATTCTAGCAAAGAATATCATCTCGCTAAACACAAAATGAGAATATTATCTTAAATATTATTTATATAAATACAAGATTTATTTTCTAGAAATTTAATGAAGATATTTCGCAGGTCATCCAGCAGCGCTTCGACGAGTCGGTTGACTTTTACAGGAACTATACCAACTACACGGACGGGTTTGGGCCGATTGATGGAAACCATTGGCTGGGATTGGAGAAAATCCACCAGGTGGGTTCACAATTTGTTTTATCCTTAGTAATACCAACTGCACCAAACTAAACTGAAAATCATCTGCTATTAACTGCAAAGGAAATTTGATCACAGTTTAACTGTTTGCTTTCGGTTGACTAAAAATGGCGACCATGAACTTCTCGTGGAGTTGAGAGGTCATAACTTTACCAGAGGTTACGCGCAGTACAGTACTTTTAAAGTTGACTCGGCAAATGAGGGATTCAAATTAACGGTCTCTGGTTACAGCGGAAATGCAGGTAGGTCCAATGTTTATTACACGCAAGACTTCCAGTACTGATTTCATGTTCTCGTGATGGATTGATATTTTATATTCCAACTCTGGATCCTTTCATGGTCACGTTATCAAAGGTGTCGAAGATACAGTACCGGATTAAGGCAAGGAACTCCATAATAATAAGAAGAAGAATATAAAACGTGGAAATATCGCTGTACTCGAGTGGACCTACTAATATAAATACGCAATAGTTAAGTTAAAATGAACGGTTCTAGTAGACCATGAGCATCCAGTTCCTTAATCCGCCACTGCACAGCTACTAAATAATCATACCTTGGCTGGTCGAAGTTCAAGGTCGTTGAACAAATGCTGCTGTTAATGCGGCGGTGTTAATTCTGTGATAGGACAACGTTTGTTGTCAGAAGTCATACAATCCCTGGATACGGGATCCCGACTTAAATCAACTAAGCCCAGAATTTTCTAATAAAACAAAATAAAAATCCTTGAACTCTGCTATTTTATCCACATATTTCAACAAATCAAATATTGTATAATTACTGCAAAAATCCTGGGAAAGGCATAATTAATTTTGTGTCAATCAACTAAATGTTTTATCAATTAATATTACCTTGTGCAGTTGCAATTAGCAGTACCATTTGTCCTTACTTTGGTTTGTGTTCTTATGAACGGGCTAACGAGGTAAACAGTCCATTTATAAAATCAGTCACTCCTAAATTTCCACTCTTATCGTGAGATCAAAACCTTTAAATATTTAGTGTGCTGTCTAATGTAATGAATGAAATCAATTTCGTTAAGAAGTTGAAGTTTCTAGATCGAAAATTAAATCTAGCATTATGATATCAATATTTGTGGCCATTTTATGTATTGTCCCACGTATTAAAGTTGAATCAGATCTGGTTTTCTTGGAGGGAGTTTATATGAAAAACAAATAAAACGGCTAGGAAATGAAAATTAAATGCAAATGTCATTGTTTCTTTTTTCATATTTCTATTGATTTGCTAAATAATTGACCGATTTGTTATTTGATAATAAATTGTTTTTAAAGTATTATTTTTGACATGAGACTAGAGTTTACCCCCGTCGCAAAGCGACGTCTTTTTGGCGTGTATGATTTGAATCCAATAAAATAATTCGTAATTACATTTCACATTTAACTCTATTTTTAAATTGAAATAATAAACTCGCTCAATAATAAAATAACTTTTTTTTTATCAAAATAAAAAATATTTTCAATTTATGCGTTATTTGACCAACTTTTTTTTCAAAATTTGGGATTTTTTTTTTCGATTCATAAATAAGTTACCAAGGTTAGCCTATATACAAAATTTCAATTTTATAGCACAATTTTTACTCTCGGCAAATACTGCCCCCGGAACCCCAAATAAAATTCCCCCGCTACAACTCCCCCTTTTTCAATTTTTGAATTTATAATTTTTGAGAAATGTCAGCATTGAATACTTTAATACATATGCAAAATTTCAACTTTCTATCTTGTACGAATTAAAAGTAATACAGCAAAAAAAGGGCTCACTTTTTCTCCAGTTTTTCCAAAATTACGGGTTTCCAGAAAATTCAGTGAAAAATCAAGGGAGGCCAAAAGTCTTAGAATTGTTTTCCCTACGAAATAGGCAATTTTCAAAAACAATGACGTAGCCGTTTTCGCGCTGCCATACAAAATTCACTACCAAACATATAAGAATACTTGAGTTTACCGTGAAGTGACGTGTATATAATATTTGTGTTTAAATAAAAATTATTTCTAAAATTGAACTTAATGCAAAATATTATTTTTGAGTAATTTTCGCTAAAATATATGTTTTTTAAAATTTATATTCCTTTATTTTGTTCTAAAATTATAATTTTCCCTAATTAAGCACTGCATTGAACAATGTCCAATTTTTTGCCCTTAAACACCAATCATCACCTCTTGGCTCCATGCTCTGTATCGTTCCCGCACTTTCAAATTTATTCGTCTGAACATCTGCCACAGAGGGCCCAGTTCCAGTATCGAGCACCCTCTGTATCGCTCCTACCCTGAGCATCGTCACTCCTTAGAGCACTTTCCCAGCGCCCCCGCCTTAGCGCTATAATTAAATAATCCTGCGCTTATAATTAAATAATCCTGCTCCCACTCCCCCAAATTCGCGGTGCTACTGAGGGTAATTTTTTTTTTCGCAAATATGCTTATACATAGTTTTTATTTTTTTTAATTTGATATTTGGGGCTATAGTCTATCTCCTCCTACCCCCATCCCTCCCGTCCGATTTCGTAGCACTCTGCCTGTAAACGCACCAAATATTAATCCAATTCTACTACTGAATGTAATTTGAATAACTAACATAGAGAGAACTATTTTGCTTCTATGTAATACTCTACATGCTAAATATTATCGTTCTACCTCTATATTGTTCTTCCGATTTTGAAGCAGGGAAGAAATATTTAAAATTATTATTTTCAATAATGTACTAGACACAATAATAGGTCAATTAAAAGCACGTTTTAGTGGAATGACTGCAGTTAGTCAAATATTCAATTTTCAAATACTAACATTTTTACTGGATGTAGATGAAACAACTGTATTACAAATGTGTGACTAATTCCAAAGTAAATATTCTGATATAATCCCTAACCTTTCAATTCAATTTTTTAATATTTACCTCCTACTTCTACCTCAATTATCTAAAGAATGGACTATTCACCAATTCTGTAAAGAAATAATGAGAAAATATGGAGTTCTAGAATGCGACCTAACAGAAGTATTTAATGCAGTGTTATTGTTCCGTACAATCCCTGTTACTTCGGCAGAAGCTGAAAGATCATTTAGCAAATTAAAAATAATTAAAAATTATTTAAGGAATACTATGGGCCAATCTCGACTCCGACAGTTATCGATAATAACAGTCGAAAACAAAGCTGCACCAAGCTTAGATTTAACTGAAGTCATTGATACTTTTGCGAAAACTAAGGCTAGAAAAAGATTATAAACTAAATTATTATTTTATTGTCAGTATACACATCAGTATAGTAGGTAGGTCTGACTTTCATATAATAACTGAAAGAGATCCCTTATAGGGATAAATTAGCCTTATGTGTATATAAATTGTCTTTTCACCACACCATATCTGCATCGAAAGTTTAAATTTCTGCCCCAGTTTGTGGGACGAAAGTGCCACTTTAGTCGTATGAGAAAACAAATAAAATTGTTTGACATCTGCACCAACCTTCCCGCAAAACAGTGGCAGAGATTTAAAATTTCGGTTACAAATTTTGGAAAAATAGTACACACCTTGCCTTCGGATAGGGAGTCAATTTTACACGCGGGTTGAAATGTCCTACTTTCTTCCCTCGGTTTGTAATATACTATTAATGTTTTATGTAAAATAAAGTGTTTTACATACATACGTGCATACATCTTTTGATTTACTTCGTTTTATTGATTAATACCAATATTATTAATCCAAGTATACATTCCTAAACCTCTTCACCTAGGCGATCACTAAAGCTCACACAAGACACACATACACATACATGTAGTAAGTAGTTTTGCTGTGCCATTTGAAGCTTTGTATCTTTAAAGTATTTATATATATTTATATCTAGCCCAGATTTTTTTTTGCACCGGGGCCCTTGGTTACCTAGCTACGTCACTGAAAATGACGTCGTGAACTGAACTCATTTTTGGTAAATTTTTATCCCTTCAATTATGAAAGTAACAAAAATAACTATTTCAATAGTTAATGACTTCTATAATACTGCGAATTGAATAATTTCTTTTTGGATATTTGAGGTTTTGATAGGTAATTTTATCAATACAGTGCAGTTTTATAGAAATTATGTCCCCCCCCATCGCTAGACAAACCGGGCAACACCCGGCAATTTACATTATATGACGTTGAAAACAATAGAAAGTTTTATGTTTTGTTTTTCCGTTAGTTGTAACATAATCCCCTTCGGCGTCCCGACCGTTCGTGAACGTGTTAACAACGGATAGTTGTTGTTGAGTGTGCCCAGTTGTTGGTTTGTTTATACCGCAGTGTTCTGGTTATTGTTTCAGGGGACTCAATGACCAAGGGCAGCAGCAGCTGGATCAACAATGGAATGAAATTCTCTACGTTTGATAAGGATCAGGACACGTGGTCAGGTAACTGTGCTGAGTACTACCAAGGAGCGTGGTGGTACGCTACTGATTCGCGTAGGTAAATATCTGCACCTGCATCTGCGTCACGTGACAGTTCTCTAGAGTTTTGTACAGTTGACACCTCATCGGATCCCCGAGCCTGGACACATTATCTGCAGGAAATCTATCACAAAATACACAATTACTCGTTTCAATGCTAAAACATTTTGTCCGCGGAAGATCAGAAATATGAATCCGTTAAATATTCAAACTTTTATCAAATTTGACCAAATTTATTAAACTGCTTCGTTACGGATTCAGATTTTTATAATTTATGATTTTCAGTGAATTGACTAAAATATATTTCGTGCAGAGTTCATGGCAACATTCAACTTGTTCGAGCCGCGGTTATTTTACCGCGAACTATTTTATACGATGCTTTATAGTATCGCGCTGAATGGCAATACTGGAATAATGTACGTTGAGATTTATATGAAAGAGTCCACGTGAATGTTTTTGATAAATTATTGATTTATTAAAACTTTGCGCAACTATACCGTGGTAGAATGTTTATGTTGTCTGTTGCATCAGAACAGACGGCAACTGTAATAATTGTGTGAGACTTAAAATAAATACAAGTAAACAGTAGAAATCTAAAACTAAGATGTTGTTCGTACAAGGTTTAAAATAAGAATAATATAAAATGTTCGAATATAAATTGATACACTTCTAAATAGTAACTAGAATTACTGGAAGGGAACCACATGATATGGGTGTGTTCAAGAAACAAACAAGTGTCCGTTAACAATTCATTAAGTAGGGGACACAGGATGTCGATATATCACAACCACTAGTAATATAAGTACTTAAAATACAAATTACAGCATCGATTAAAATCCATTAGCTGATCATAAATATTGTTATTGTATTCCAATAAATAATTTAAGCATGGTGACACCATGGGTTAACAATTTTTATACCTCACACTCTAAGGGTTTCTCATTACTTATTGTACATTATTATATTGCCAAAATCCTTGGAAGTATACCATAAAAATAGAATAAAAAATAAAATAGTTGTTTCATGTCTGGTGCACAAATTAAAATACTGGCTTAAATATCTAAATGGTTTAGACATCCTTATTATTGTATATACTGGACAGAACACTCCTGTTGTCAATTGGTTACCCTGATCCATTTATGTTTCACCCTCTGTTTTTGTGTTGGTACTATTTTAACGTTGTGCTTACTTGCAGCAGTTTGAACGGACCGTACTACAACACGTCTGTGGATAGTGTGAAGACAATGTTCTGGTATTATGACTTTGGCGGGTTCCGCGCCCTGAAAACAGCGCGAATGCTGATCAGAAGGAAATGATCAGCATGTAAGGTGGCTGCAAAAACTCAAGATGATACAAAGAGAGAGAAAGAGGGAAAGAGAGATAATGAAATCAACGGAAAGAGAAAAAGATATTTTCATATTTTTTTTTACTATTTGAAGTAGAGCTCAGAATAATTATTTTAGTTGACAGAAATGAGAACTCTTTTTTCCTCTACAAGAGAGGAAAATTAGACAAGGAACTGTACATCTTAATTATGGGTCAAAATATTACGAAAAACAAAACGAGGATGTTACCTAACTTTCTTGTAAATTTTTTCTTAAGCAAACTTGTGTAATTTAGTAATGTTCCTAACATTATTTGATTTTTAAAAGTCCCGTCAGTTTTGTAAATTTTTCTGTCATATTTAAAGAGAGTCTTCTTAGGATAGGCATTACTTATGCTTATGCAACTTTAAATTTATTAAAATAAAGATAAAACTAAACGGTGTATAACGAATATTTGTACTCGAACTAGCAAAATATTTTTCAATTAAGATTTAAGCAACAAATTGTGTTGAAATGCAGCAAATTTATATTAACAGTTGTATTAACATCATTTAAATTTTATCAACTTCTGTAGAAAAGTGTTTTTTCTAGAACTTAATCCAATAAACAAATAGCTAGTACGAATGTTCGTATCGCACCTTTGATTGTAACAAAGGGTAGCTCTTTTAAATATAAGGTATTGATAATCAACTACATAATAATTACCACTGGAAAGAATTGAAGCTATAACACAATATTCGGATAGTACACAACATAGTAAAGCAACGATAACTAAATAATGATAAATAGCACAAACTAAAATTATTCTTTTCTAATAAAAATTAATTTATTAATTGTAAAAATATTATGCTAAGTATTATGTACATAATTATATTTAATATAATATAACAGCAAGGTTTAGATTGGGAAATGAGGAAAAAGGAAACAGATACTGGGAAAGTAGTGAGGAAAGAAAGTGTAGAGTGTGCGGAGCGGAGGACGAAACACTGGAACACATTAAGGTGGAGTGTAAGGAAAAAGTAGCGAAAGGAATATTGGCCAGCTATTAAAGGGAGGCAGTGAAGGAAAGAGGTGGATGGCGGAAATAGTAAGAAGGAAAGAAAAAACAGGAGAATAAATAAGCTGGTGGCTGGGTTGCACAAGGAACAGGAAGAGAAAGGAAGTACTAAAAGAGGCAGTGAAGGGAAGCAGGAGAAAGAAAGAAGTAACGAGGAAACAGTTAAACTTCAGCCCAGAAAAATAGACTAGGGAATAGACCAGTCCAGAAGGAAGACTAGGGAAAATGAAGGAAGAGGGTTAAGAGAAGAAGAAGCAGAAAGTACTTTTGGAAATAAAAAGGTCTAGAATAATGTAAATTTAATTGTAAGTTGAAGTATATGAAATGTATTAAGAATGTAGATTGTAAAGCCGAAAGGCGAACAATAAACAATTAATAATAATAAAATAATATGAAAATATGAATATGAATAATATTAATATGAAAAAATCAGATGAGTCAATATTAAGTTTTGTTGAAATTTTGGTCCTTGGAAGGTCTATATGCTAGAAATTGCGTAATATGAAAAAATCAGATGAGTCAATATTAAGTTTTGTTGAAATTTTGGTCCTTGGAAGGTCTATATGCTAGAAATTGCGTAATATGAAAAAATCAGATGAGTCAATATTAAGTTTTGTTGAAATTTTGGTCCTTGGAAGGTCTATATGCTAGAAATTGCGTAAGTTCCATTTACTATAAAACAGAGCTCTACTTAGCTACTACTTAGAAGACACTCTAATATTCGTCAAATCACTACTCAGTACTACTTATAACAATAATTCCATCGTTTTCCTCGTTCTGTTGCAGTAATTGATTCCAGAGGTTTTGCTTCAGCCACCCTGTCACCCGCCTCACAATGTCCGGTACACGGGTGTATTGCTCAATCAGTATTCTTGGAACCATCTTGTTTCTGAGTGTGATATAAGTCCTACCTAAAGGACTTCTATGAATTATATTTTCATACCTACCCTTGTCTGATAATTCTTGTGAGTTAAGAGGCGTTTCCCGAATCACATCCACATTATGCACATTATCAGTCGCAGCATGTCTGGCTTTAAGTCCATTTAAGTTACGACTGCTAATAGCAATCACCGGTTGATCTTCCCATTTTTCGTGGTGTAAAGAAATATATTTTTCATGATTTCTATTAAGTTTTTCTTCTTCAGGTAATCCTTGATTTGGATTGTTAACTGGAAGAGGATTTCGCTTTCGTTTATTTACATGGCCTTCATCCACATGAACTGGCATAACAATGTGATTCAACCCATGATTTTGCCTATACTTTTCTTCTAGAATCCATTTTCTTCTGGTCTCTTGGCATAAAACTTGATCTGAACATCTATTTGAATTGTGATTTTGTGGCTTCCAGATTTCTTCATGTTTTATATTTTCTCCTACACCCAAAGTCGAGCAACAACCATTATTCTTGTAGTTAAATGGATTTGATTTCATGTTGGCATTTTGACTCTGGATTTTGGTGGGCCATTTGATATTTTTTCTACTATCAACGCACAAAAATTTCTCATCATTATGAATCAGATTCTCATCTAGATTTCTATTTTCCTTGTATTGATCCCAATTTTTATTTGTAGTACAGATTTGTGTTTCACAGTTATCTTCTACGAGGTTCATGTTACGTTTTCGTTGCAGGAAATGCTCTGGCTTTGCTTCTGCCTAATATTCTTAGTTTGTCTTTTCTCTAAATTTGAAATTGTGTTCTTCGCTTGATTAGGTTTTTGAATTTCAAGATTCTTTTTACCTTCTATCGGCTTGCACTGAAAATTACAATGTATTTCTTTAAATAATTAGTTGGAAAATTAAACATACATTTTCAATTTAATTTATTACTTTATTTTAACAGAAATCACTATTGTTAAGGAAATCTGTAAGGAATTAATGGTGAAGGATAGGTGAAGGATTTATGGTAAATTAAGAGAAATGAATAATAATAAATTTATCTTCATTTTCTATTTCTATTCATTTTATCTCTAAGTTAAAATTAAAAGAAATAATTTAATATTTTGTTTGACAATTTGCATAGACGAGTTTGAGAAATATTAAACTTGTTATATTCATTCATTGGATATATTTTAAAGAATGTTCAACAACAGTGTTGTTAAGTCGATCGTACAGTGAAAATAAAACTGTCGTTAGACATATTTATTTTAAGCCACTCGTTTTACAAATGTGGCAGGTTGTCTTAAGATAGTTGTGTCTGCAGCATGCGCTTACTCTAAAGCCCACTGGTGTAGCTAGGTATGGGCGAGTCGGTGCAGTGCACCGGGGCCCCCAAGCTCACGGGGCCCTCGGACTTTTATAACTTATATTTATATTTTAACGGTTTCACAGTGAAGTAATACTCTTAGTAAATAGTTATTCCCGACAATGCTTACAAAGCTTTTATAACAAAAACATAAACAATAACAAAAATTCTAAATAGGAATGAATTTTTTTTATTGAGAGTGTATTTCATACTCATTTGTGTACAAATTTATCGCTGAACATGAGGGAGGGGGGAAGCATGGACCAGGGAAGGGTCTAAGTCTATTACGTAATTCTCTCAGACAGAGGTACGCATTCTAGAGTTGTTTATGTTGAGATTAAGCTGAAACAAAAGTAGCTGCAGGATTGTACATAGAGTCTTAGAGCGTAATATCGCTAACAATATACAGAAAAGGCAGATGTATATTTCCTTTGGTCTACTATTAAAACATCATAATAATTGATCTGGATAAGATAGAAAGAGTGACATAAGTAAAAACATAGTATGGTGCGCTGAAGGACTGTCTCACTGTGTTTGGACCTTAATCGATATAAACTGTTTGTCGGGGTACTGTAGCATTACATTATTTATCTTGTTCCCTGCAACATAATGTTAACGATATTGCATTCTAAGACTTTAAGTACAACTCTGGAGCTACTCTGGTTTCAGTCTAATCTTAATATAAACAACTCTGGAATGCACATTTGTCTACTCTGCTTGAAGTAGCCCGCTCCAAAGAAACGTAATAGATTGAGACACTTGTCCATGCTAGTCTAAGGCACTGCGAGACGACATTCATTATATAACAGTCATTGAGATATACAGTTTTTTGTATCATAAACAGTTCTTATATCGACTTATGATTTGTAATTAGTAAATCCTAATTATTTTTAACAATAATAATTTGGCATAAATTAGAGATTTAAAATTATGGATAGAAAAAAGAAACTTAGTGGTGCATTGAAGCGCAAACAACGTCAGGAAAGAGAAAATAGTAAACAAAAGTTACCCAAAATAGACAAATTTTTTAGTCAACCTTCTACAAGTAGTTTTGGTGCAAATATTTCTGTTGATAGTGACTCAAATAATGTGACCACTGCAGTGCTGGTTGAGAAACCTACTGAAGAAGAGTTGGTAATTATTGCAGTCAAAGACTCCGCTACCGATGACGATGTCATTGATCACATCAACGACGAAGATGTCTGCATGGCACAGGCTTGCCTTCGGATAGGGGTCAGTTTTACACGCAGGTTGAAATGTCTTACTTTCTTCCCTCGGTGTGTAATATAATATTAATGTTTTATGTACACTAAATGTGTTACATACATACTAAGATGCATACATCTTTTGATTTACTTCGTTTTATTGATTAATACCAATATTATAAATCCAAGTATCAAGCTCACACAAGACACACATACACATACATGTAGTAAGTAGTTTTGCTGTGCCATGCAGTGTACGATAAAGAGCTGATGATAAACTAATAGCTTTGTACCTTTAAAGTATTTATATATATTTATATCTGACTTGAAAAACCTAAACAGTTTAGTTAGGGGCCCAGATATTTTTTTTTGCACCGGGGCCCTTGGTTACCTAGCTACGCCACTGCTAAAGCTGTATAGTATTCTGTATTATCCAGCTAAAGACAAAACATGTAACATATTTGATTATTTTGCTTAGGTGAAACCTACGACCGGTTGCTGTGCTCATAGTTTTCGCAAAAGTTCGTCTTAAACAGGGCATTTTAAGATATGAATCTGTGAAACACACATTCGGTGTGGCATTCGTGAAATACAACATCATAAATAATGTAAGTAATAATGTAATTTACTAGAGTAACGACGTATTTTTCTAAAGAGACAGTTTTTATTGAAAAGATAATTGTTTTTTATATGGAAACTTTGAAGATGATAAGAAAAAATAAAAATCTATCTCCATTACAGCACAATGTGACATCCAAATTATTTTTTAAATATTTTCATCAAAATAATAAGAAAACTATTCTTTTTATTATAATTTTAATGTAATTGGTTAACATCTATCAATGAATAAACGAGAAGCACTTGTGTGTACATAATATGAGAACAAACGAGACAGATATATATTTTTAATTTTTCAAGATTATACTCACTGCCTGATTAGGGTGCGTATCTTTGACTCATATGTTTTAATATTTTAAATTATCAACATTTAGAAAATATCGCCGAAATCGTAGTAGCATTGATCGGTTCCTAAATAATGTACATTGTTTACCTTCAGTGACTCCACCAATTCGTGAAACTGGTTAGATTTGTTTTTATAAGTGATTATTATTAAATAAATAAAAATATCTCAAACAAAATATTTCAACTAGTCTTTTCACTACTCCACAAAACGGTAAGTCAATGTATTCACTGGTATTCAATACTCGATGATCAATTTTATCTTTAATAATAAAGAAAGCCATATTTTAAATAAAACTTAATAACAAATCGATTCTACATTGCTTTTAGAATTGTTAACAATCTAAAAAAGACAAAGCGATTTTGTGAAATAACCAAGCTGCAGCTGCGGCTGTTTTAAGTTATATATTATAAATTTAGAATACTCTCAGACGAAATATTTCTAAATTGATTCACATTTTCATTTGAAGGTCATAGATTTTCACAATTCAAAATATAATAATTTACTTTTAATAATAATTGTGGAAGAGGAGCTAAGGATAAGAGACAGACAGATACAACAACAGGAAAAAATATAAAAAATTGAGAAGAGCAATTACAACACAAGATATAAAAGGTTTTGGGAGAGAGAGATACCACAATAATTAAGAGAAAAAGACACACAAAAAATGAGTAGGATAGCCAAATTTAGATTGGAAAACGAGGAGAAAGGAAACAGATACTGTTCGCACACCCCGGAACGGAGATAGAAACATTGGAGCACATTAAATTTTCATGTGAGAGAAAAGTAATAAGCGAAACTAATATCGGGCAGTTATTAAAGGAAGGCAGCGAAGGGAAGAGGTGGATGGCGGAGATTGAGAAAAGGATGGAATGTCAGAGTAGAAATAGGAGAGAGAGTAGCAAGAGGAGCGAAGCAGTAGCATTAGCAGTTTTGTTTTTATTTTAATAACGATAAATTTATATATATTTTTGTTTGTTTAGAATGAGTGAGAATGTTTATAGATTTAATAGGGATCAGAATTGATGAGCACAATGACATGTAATTAAGGAACAAGAATGTAGTGGCAAAAACATTGAAATAGAATAATAATAATATCATTATTTACTTGGTTTTTCCGTGAACGTAAAATAATTAAGGTACTTATGAAAATAATGATTAATTACGGAGAATCATTGGCTGTGAAATATTGATTTTATTTATACCCATGTGAAATTCTGTAACGATGAACGATATATGATTGAAACGCTTCAACCACATAATACAGTGAATCAAATATAAGCGGTATCTATGAATTGAAACTGAAGTCATAGTAGTTGTTTCCATATCCTCATTATTTCTCCCACCCAAAGATACACTATTTTTGCCATGAATTTGTCTAGTAGATATTTGTTCATTATTCTTTCAGGCTTACCTACAATCACAACCATAAACACTTTATTCTTACTCATAAACATAGATAATACAAAATATTCCATTTCTAGTAAAAGTACCTATACGAGTACTACCAAATTATCCCAAAGATGCAATGAAGATTATAATAGTTTGAAGAAATAACTGTTAAAACACAAACTTTAACAAAACTCGCATAATATAACTGGTATTAAATTGCCATCAAATAAATAGGTGTTATTGTTTTGAATTCAAGAAGTGATGACATGACGTGAAACTGTATCCCAAAATTAAAAATATACCGAAAATGAAGACAGTGAAGATCGTTTTGACATAGGGCATGCCAACGCTTTAGATATGATTCTTATATTCTAGAAGATAAGCAGTTTTTGATTAATCTTCCCTTTTGCTTCTGGTGATACTGATACTGATATTATCAGTGGAGATGAACAATTCGTATTGCATTCACATCTGATTTAAAACTGCTGCCTCAGGTTGACATCACCATTTACATAACTCATTTGTTCAATTTCACAATCGCTTTGCTCTTTTCTCATCAAGTCTGCCTCTCTTCGTTCCATAAGTCTTTAGATCTAATTCGTTCATGGATATTGACCGTTGTTTTTCTTTGATTAAACAGAAACTGATAATCTTCTAGAATAGAATACAGATGCAGTTACTTCTACAATAGAAGCGTTGTTAACATGTGCTATGTCAAAACAATCATCGAGTTTCGATGTTAAATTTGCTTCTCTTTATACTCAACTTCCGATGACCTCACAGCGTGTTTAAGAAGTTATTTTCATTTTTTAAACATAGTTTCCAATTTTGAAATAAAGTTTCCTATTTCCTAACTTGGAATTTCTGCTTTTTCACAAAAAGTACTCACATGTGGTTCTGTTTATTCGATGGCAATTTTCTTCAAGTTATCTTATACGTATTTTGTCTAAATAAATAAAATTTGTAACGTCAAGAATTAGACCACATCGTGTTTTAACTAGTTCTTTAAATTATTTTAATGTTCCTTACAATTTTAGCATATACTCAGAAACAAATACAGTTGAAGAGAAATGTATCGTTGAGTGGGGGGAGTAAAGTGGATATGGAAACAATAACTATGAGGTCAAATTTGAATTATCTACACATTTAATATTTGATTTACGGCATCTTGTGGTTACAAGCTGAGTTTCGATCATCGTTATAGAATGCCACATGGATTTGCAGTAAAAACAAATGATTTTCACGTATTTTTCGAAAATCGTTAGTTGTACATAAAAAAGTGATAAATATGCGTATATGTATTTTTAATAGATTTACAAGTTTTGTTAAACAGCTTTTTACATTAAATTGTTATTTCGCATGATAAATTTATACATAGCAGATATGTTTAAGGGAGGGGTTAGGGTTTTCACTTTCGAAAAATCCAATTTTTTTTTTGTCTTATCTTATTGTTTAACATTTCAAGAATTTGTCCTTAAAATTTTAAACCGATCTAAGCAATATTTTTAAAGTTATTGTCTTATTAATCCGGAATATTATATATATATATATTATATGTTAATCAAGTATACAGTTTATTCATTGCTATTGTCCTGAAGCGTTTTTCTCAAAACTACTTTTTCAAAGTCCGTGTTCACTTCCATTTAAAAACTAATTGACCGATTCATTTCAAACTTCGTACACATTTTCTACATATAAAATACCTCCCCCCAACGTTTAGATAAAACATTTTTTTTTACACTAAGGATGTGTCACACCCACAAAATGGCGGAATCTTTCGTGGAAAATAACAGTTTACACTTTAGATGGCCGCCAAAAAATTTTAAATGAAAAAAAAAATTATCAGAGACCGCTGGGGGGAAGATTTGATTATAATTTAACTAAATTTTAATGGTTTTTCATTTTGAGATAATTTCCGGCCGAGTTATTGTGAACACCGCAAATTGTCTTTTTTCCCAAGACCAAAAAAAGTGTTTTTTTTTACGCTGAAACTCTAACCCCTCCCTTAAAGCCAATATATACAGAAATGCTTTACGTATAAACTAGTACTTTTGTATTTATTAAGAGGGTATTGCAAATGTATTATAAAATAAGATTAAATTTAACATTTTATTTTAAATAAATTTATTTTGACAAAAATACATTTGAAAATTTACAATAATTGATAGTTGAATTTTCCAATAATAAACCTTAGATCGATATAAAATTACATATTCAAAAGTTTAGTGATCTTTGCGAGAGCGGTATTCATGGTAGACATGCATACACTACTTCGTCGTCCTCTGCTCGTACGCGCTTTTTAAACACCTTAAGCCGTACCATGTCGTCCAGAATTGCAATGGCTCTTGCTGCGTTTAATCGCCTAATTCCACTCTGGAAAATAATAACACTACTTATTATATTGTAGCACTTATTCATTGTTTTGTTTGTTCCATTTTGCGGTATTAGCGAACTGAAACAGCAAACAGAGTAGAAAGAGGCAATGGGCTATTTATTGGGCTACATTACATGGGCTATTTATCGTACCCCAGTAAACATTTTGGAGTAAATTCTACTTAATTTCTATTACATATCATGAGTTTCTTGTCTGGAACGTGTTCGTTTTCTATTCAGTCGTTCATAGGAAAGGCCCTTTTTATGACCTACAGAGATCGCAACGACGGTTCACTGCTGAATTAAAAGCGGAGTCGGTTTATGATTTATGACCGGAGTTATAAACTTGACACTAGCAGGGATGGCAGGGGTATAAAACTTAATGGATTTCTACTTTTTAGAGTCTGCAAAATATAAATATTTAAATGAAGAAATAAATAGATGTAATCTTTAGAACGGATCGTGATTTTTTTAATGAATATTATTCATCTTCAACAATACTCGTTATATTAGTTTTTTACATTGTTCTGGTGGTTCAACAATCCACGATCGGCAGGTCTGCGTTAGGTATAAAACCTCTGTCTAAGCATCGCTGCTTTGAGTATTCGTTTAAACACATTATATTCGGAGATTGAGGGAGACAGCGTGTGCCTATTACCGTTAAAGAAATATTTGTTGAAAAAGGATAGCATATACTTTAAACATACTGTACTGAACGAAATACTATACAAGTATACAAGTGTAACGGTGAAAAATATATTTTACTTGTCTAACCGCATCTCGTTTCTCTCTCACTTTGGAATGAAAATGAACTAAACAAATATATATTCTAGAGTGAAAGAAACAACTGCTACTTAATGAATGATGTTGGAAAAAGAAAGAATATTATTATGAAAAAATCCTAACATCTAACACAAAATCTGTGACAGGTAGAGAACTTGCAAAACGTTAGAATTGAATTGTACGAGTGACTCGAATGTCACTAAATAGGGCACTTCACCAAATTGTTTACTGGGACATTTTGTGAAGACTAAGTGCGTCTCACACTGAAACAGGTTACTTGCGACATCTGACTTTTCTAGTGGAGTGTATTAAAGTTGTTTACAATAATGTGAAATAATTCTCAGCTCATACGTCCGTGTTCATTTTAGTTATTCCTATAAAATTCCTATAAAAGAAAGAGTCACTTTGATTTATCAAGTATGCACCATACAATGGATATAGACATATGAAATACACACTTCTTCGAGCAATGGTGTGTTGATAAACATTAAAATAGAAATTGCCGTTCCTGATAAAGAGTGCTTAGCTAGTACAATCTCCCACTACATACAACTATCCTAAATAGAGTATATTGGAGTTATTTCGAATTACGAGTATAACACTTTATCAAGTCACATACCCTGTATTCCCTAAGTACGTAGATCAAAGTACCATCGTGCATTATACACAGAGATGTACGTAACACAGCTTTATGGGATACAAACAGAGGCTCCGTACAGAGCGAGCGCGGTCGTCTTTGTATCTACGATATCATTTACGACGGGTATTTGAAAGGGGAAAATGATACAGACATATAATACGCACATTTATTACTTTCAATAGTATATATGTTAATATCTACCAATATACGATCTTTATGCAAGCATGATCGATGTTTTTTCTATTATAATCTTTCATTATTTTCAATTTAGTGAAGGACATTTTGGCACTAACCGTTGTTGCCGACAATGTCATAAGCAATATTGCAGTTCCTATTCACTTTCCACGTACTCGTAATGATATTTCTGTAGAATTAATTTTATCTATATTTAGACCGTGCTGTGGAAATTATATACTTTTTCTTAGGTGACTTGTCCAAAGTTCTCCACGCGGTATGTTTTTGAACATTAGGATCTGGCTCACATACCAATTCTTCCAAAGAAAATCAAGAATTCCACAAAACAGAATTTTAAATTTTTAACAGCTGCAACGCCGTCTATTATTGTTTATTAAAATAGATAAGGTTAGGATAAAAATTTAAAATATTCGATCACAAGAAAGTACTTCACAACCCTATTGAGAAGTACTAGCTGGATTATAATTATATCAAACATAAATAAAGCGCTTACCCAATGACTGTAACACTTGTCTACAATATCATCACAGCTGATCCAGGGATTAACATCAGCATAATGAAATCGATTTGATCGCAACATATCGAGTACAAATGATCTGAACACACTATTTTCTACTTCGATGATTGTCTCCTCTTTTTGGAACGCCCATTCCATTTTCGCTGGTCTAAGTAAATCTACGAACAGTACTTGAACAGTATACTAAAAAACTATGTAACTTAATTAATTAAAAACGTTAGAATTTTAACTTCAGAAAAAGTACAATTAAATTGTTTATTGATTTGAAAAATTTGATAATATTACAATAGATATTGATTCGCAGTTTACTTCTAATTGAAATATTGGTCTACACAATGAACTGCAGACATTGCAACAAATATTACATCAACTGTTCCATCAATAGTACCACCACTGTTGGTTCCTTTAGAAATTCAAGTCCAGACAGAGCCGAACCGGAAAGTTGATTTAATACAGTTATCAACGTTGGAGATTTAAAGTTTAGATTCTATAGTAAATGATTTTAATTGTCAATCTGTTATTTATAATAAAATTATAACATATTACTACAAATACTAAACCTACTTATGTATGTGTGTAAATCTTATACATTGATATATTACATCCTCCTATCGTATAATATCTTATCTTAAAAACGTGCTGATACTATTTTCTAAATTTTCGATACATTGTAGAGAGGGAAAATCTTTCTCAGACATTCTGCGCCCTGTAGTGTTCCATAAATTTCTCTTGAGTATAAAATATTTAAACAATCCTTTTTAAATCGATGTTGTGCCTATATTAATGCCGGTGGGAAACAATTTGAACATTTACTGTAATGTAAATAATGTAATAAATTTATAAAATAAATGAAAAATTGTTTGTACTATTTGTTAATTCATTCAACAATAAAAAACCTATTTTGGGTATTGTAAAAGTGCTAACTATCAACAACAACAATTTATGAAATTTGGTTCTTGTTTAGAAATAATATGCTTTATTTTTTTATTGCTAGTTTTCCTGCAGTATTATACCATTTTGGAATCTTGGATATTTGCGTCAATTTTTTAAAAAACTTGCCATAGTAGTGTTCATACTTTTGTTTTACACCACGATGAGTTAAAGTGGACTGAAAGTAAAAATCTTTAAACATTTTAAGTAAGAAAATAATTTGGATTGATTTTTGTGTAAAAACAACAGGGATTCTGGGATTTTTTTAATGGTTATGGTGGATAGCAGTGCTACTTAGGTTGCCGATACAAAAAAGAAATTAGATATATTAGAAAAATTGTCGTCATGGTAGTTAAAAACATCTTAAGGTGTTTCAATTTTCGAAAAATTTTATTTTTTTTTTCAATTTCAAAACAAAATGAGATACATTTTTTATTTCTCGAGTAGTCATGAACAGGTCCACCCTCTGGTGCCCGCTTATCGTCGAATTTTGGGACACGTTGTATATATTATTCAAGCCTATATTAATTTATGGGTTCTAAGTCAAGTAGACTTAGTGTGGGACTCTGTTAGTACAAGGGTGACAAAGGTCACTGTCCTGTTTTTAAGGGTGTAAGTATAAGTTATGACTTTTGGATAGTGTGAGATATTCTTTCCAATAACTTACCGTTAAATAACTCTTGTTATTTAATATTTCAGTTCATTATTGAATCCAATTTATGAGCCCATATCAAATGAATGTAACATAAAACATGTATAAGTCGTAGTCCCAACTTTACTCTTAACGCGCATACACATAGATGTCGACGTAGGCGGTTACTTGGGTATTTCCTTCATGTACAGTTTCAATTACTCGCTTTGTTTATTTGGGTAAATACGTAAACGACTAAGGGGTTATCAAATTTGTTTTGGTATTTTAAGCTATGGAGGCGCATACGGCCCAATATATTAATGCTAATGTCCCTATATCTGAATGTTTTTATTTAGAGCTGTTGGACGAAAACCAACAGTATCACGTCTACGATTGAATCTATGGTCCAAAACATACGTTTTGATATTTCCAATTAGAGATTATAGATGTATCTTACAGTTATATCCATCCTTTTACCCCCACTTTAAGATACTGTGAATCTCCTTTATCTAAAAGTGTTTATAACATAATCTCAGTCATTCTTCCCTGCACTGTGGAGACATCGCACCACAATCAATTCAATCCTAATCAAATACTTATTTACAAATGATTTCTTTAACTATCCAACTTCTTACAATCATTTCACATTCCTTTCATTCTTTACAAACCCGTTTCCTTCCTGTTATCAACAAACATCATTGTATCAGATTGTAACAAATGAAAATAAAGTAATCAAATTCTACATTGTATTATATTAAGGGGATCGTCTCCTAGGTGATATTTAATCTAAATCGTGTGTACATCAGAAGCATTTTCTATCAAATATTTACTGTTTAGAAAATATTTTTTTGGTGAATTGAATTAAATAAAGATGCATAAATGATTTAATAATGTAAAAAATTTAAAAATTTGTATGGAACTAGTATAAATTAATTGCTAAAAAGTACCCATTTTTGCAATGTTTAATACATTATTTTCTTTGATAATTTTCGACTCAGAATACCAAGTAAGAAATGCATTTTAGTAAGTCATGTTTTTGAATTATTTGCCTACATTCTGATGCCGTGAGGAAACGGGCAGGGGGTTAATGGTGGGGGTAATTGTCAGAGTCAGTTTTACGATGTTGAGTTGTATGCATGGGTGAATATTGTTTGTGCGTATGTGCATAACATATCTGGAGTATGTTATGTCTCTCTATTTTATCAATAACATTTACAGGTTCCAAACAAATGTCGTTTTGAGTTAGAAGAGAATATTGAAACGCAAACGGCTTACAGCTGGTGCATATAATAGGCATGTTTTTGTTTGAGGTTTATTTTGTGATTTATTTATCAAATTTAGCAAGCCAAGACGTGGTAATAAAACAAGACTATATTTGACTGCAAGGAGAAAGAAAAGAACTGGAGCTTCTTTTAAGGAATATTTACAAAGACGGTAAGATAATGTTTTATTTTAATGAATACGATAGATATATATTAGGGATGTAACGAACGTTCGATTTTTTAAATATGGCGCCAAATTCTAACATATGGCATTAAAACTTTAATTCCTGAAGTTTAATGTTCCTTTGTTCTCAGTAAAGATATCATTTAAAGTAGTTTAGTGTAATTCAAAATATGGTAATTTACTTAAAGTTCAAAGTTTATTTTGGTTATTACATAATTGTTATTGTTGCAAATTCAAGTAGTAACTAAAATACAAATATTGTAAACCGAATCAGTTGCATTGTTGTTTTATAAATTGTTTTCACTTTTCGTTGCCAAATTCATTCGAAAAAAAAATATACCAGGTAATAATATATACCATAACGATGTCTGTAATTAGTTGCAGGCGAAATTTAAAAGCCACAGATTCAATTCCTTCAATAGCAATCGCTGAAACCAAAGATAACGTTCATCTCACAGTTTCGAATAGTCCAATGATATTATTTATCCTGAAGATACAAGTGAAACTGCCAATAATGCTTCTCGTCAAAGTCTCCTTTGCATTGCTAATTCAACAATTCAAAATCAAACAGATATGGATATTTAAGAACCAAAGATAAAGCGAAATTGACGGCACTGATCAATATTTATATTCATCACCTACAGGGGACTGTGAAGAATTGCAGAATCAATCAGAAATAAAAATACCAGAAATAGAAATTGCAGAATCTGAAGATTCAAGCGAAATTAAAATTCAAATTCAAATTAAAGCCAGTGTTTGTTTTGGGGTCAAACCTTGTTACGTCAAAACAAGGTCCCCACCGCGTAGACTCTTGACTTCGTTCCAGCTGTACTTGAAAAACCTTGCTGATGCGCATTTGATTATATGAGCCTTATATATTTTACTAATAGAGGATAAATTAGAAGAAATTTTCCCGAATGTAGAAGTTGCTACAAGATTATTCTCTTGTTTAACACTCAACAATTGTAGTAGAGAGAGCTCATTTTCACGAATTAAAAATGAATTACGAAGGGCTAAGTTTCAAGACTCATTCATTTTTCAATCATGTGCATAAAAAGTAAAATTACAAAAATTTCACATTGAGCATAGTAGAAAATTTTGCAAACCAGAAATTTAGAAAGAAATGGTTTTCATCATTAACAAGTATTCAATTCTCAAAATAGTAATCACTTGAGTTGAAATTTGATTTGTTTAAAAGCTAACCATAATAACTAATAAAGTCACTAAAAAATATGTGTTGATGATATGAAAGACCAGACCTGAATTTGAGGAAGGGCAGGCGGGGCCTCCAGAAGAGAGGGGCCCCCTCATGAAGATAAAAGCAATAAATTTTTGAAAGACAGGAAAATAGTTAGGAGCCTCCGCTCTTCGTTGGTCCAGGACCTCCACACCTCCAAATCTGACACTGTGAAAGACACTGTGTGATGTTTTCTTTGAATTTTACTTTTTAATTTCTAAAAGGGCCCAAAGTCTGTGTGCCCCAGTGCTCCTGTATTATGTAAGACTGCTCTGATATTCCATATACTTGACGTGCTCTACGTTTTTAATGAAGGCCGCTAACACACGGGTCGCAAAGGTTTCGATACAGTAAATATGCGATACATGCCTTACCACTGTTTTAGACCCCGAACACATTACGATTAAAAACGCGTCGAAACCGAACCGCGTTGATTTATAACACATGGAATCATATGAGCATGCACACACCACGATTTTTTAATCGAACCGACTTTACAGATTTCTTGCGGCACAGCGATTTTTCCTTACGCTGCACATCTCTTTGTATACAGAACACATTATTGTTGATATTTTTTTTTACTATGCATTTCTTAGAATATTTATTATTTGTTATTGTTATAATACAACAGATATGGAAATACAATAGTATAGATATAGATATAGTACTGCATATGACTAGTATATAATAGTCCACGATCCCAGGACCGGCAGACATCACTTATTTTCTGATGAACACAATGTGTAAGATTGAGTAGTGTTAGTATGTACAATGATCGTATTCCAAGCATCATGTAATCAAAGTGTATGTCTCACTCACTCTCATGCGCACGGATAATGCCCCCTTGCTTCTACTCATAGTGGAATTAAAATTGGGTCTAGGGAATGTTTGGCCACTTGGATCAATCTCTCCTCTTGTAAAACGTTTAAAAACAGTTGTCTTGTAATACCTTGTATTACCTTGCAGACGCTTTAAAGCTGACAAAGAAATTACTTAAACTTACTTATTTTCTGATGATCCATTTTTATATATGTTAGCGAGACAACTGTTTTAAAATGTTTTACAATAGGATAGACCGATAGAAGTGGCCAGCGAAAGGGCATTATCCGTGCGCCATACGATCATTGTACATACTAACACTACTCAATCTTACACATTTCGTTCATCAGAAAATAAGTGATGCCTATGGGCTTTGGGATTTCACTCTATAAACATATTAAAAATAAACCAAACACGTGGTTTTTTAATCGCAGTGTGTGCTGGTATACAGAAATAAAACCACGGTATTTCAATCGCGTGCGAATTAAATCACAATGTGTTCCATCTACAAACTGACGGCGTTTTATGTCATTATATGTCGAAAAGTCCGATAGGAACATATTATTCTAATATATAATTATTTAAGAATGAAACAAAGAAAAAGGAAATAATGGATTCACACATATATTTTATTATATTTTTATTATATGATTATATATTTGGGATCGTAAAAATAAATCGAGCATACAAAGTAATCATAACTATAACACCCAAACTAGAAAAGTCGTAAAAGAATGATTAATGATGGTATAATTTGAACGGAAATCAAGTGAAAGGTTAAAGCAATTAAATTATGTGAAACTTTAAACCACTGATTGAATACGTGAGGGAATGTGCTTACCGAAATTAACTAAACGAATTCTTAAAAGTAATAAAAATAAACCTATTAAATCTAAAATGAAGGCTGAATAAGCCAAAGTTAAAAAAAAAAATGAACCTATTAAATCTAGCTGAAAACTAATGTAGAACTGAGTATATAATAACTAGAATTTAAGATGGTTTGTTCATTCATTGTTCTGTATTTGTAAAGTAAATACCAACGTTTATATTGTAACCTTATTGTATTATTATCATCGTTATTATTTTATTAAATAAATGTATTAAACAAATTATGTGATTTTTTATCATCCTGACAAGAAACTAAGATATTACATAGTTTAATATTAATTGAATTGACATTTGCCCTAAATTAAATAAGAGTACCTTGTTTCCACATCAGATTAGCGGATTGGGTATTGTTTTCCACATCAGAATTGGGACAGCACTTTCGTTTTCCACATCAGAAGTGGCATGTTATCTTGTTTTTTCGGCATATATATATATATTATTTATTAAATAAATATATATTTTATTTTCAGCTTTCCATTTAAAGTTGTTTTGAATACTCCGGCAAATTATACTTATATATTGTAGGATTTATCTCTATTTCTATCAATAGTTTGAACTCAGCCATCTTGTACAAAAACAAATATCAAATGACAAATGTCAAAACAAATCAGTTTGCATGCTACAAATGTCGAGCCTTTGCTCATGTGAATGTTGCGTGCCCGCATACCGCATACATGTTACGCCGCTCGACATATTGCACGCATACCGAGCGTGGTTTTTGCTTGATTCTTGAGACGACCCGTGTGTTAGCGGTCGAAGTTTTATATTTGTGATTCAAATTTTATTTGAAACATGAATCATTTCAAATTTTGGTAATGCTACTCCCTGAATGACTCCATTGGCTCTTCTTAGAACAATGAGTAATACGAACGCAAATACTAATTTAATTTTTAACTATAATGTACTTTCCGCATACATAAATTTGTAGATAATTCTTTAAAGGAAGTTTTAACTTTATTAAATATTTATATTTAACATTAACATTTAACTTTCTTTTTTCTTTCTATAGTACTACAAGTAAGTATAGATATACATATCTAGTAGCTTACATTTCAATAATTACACGGTGTGGTAGAGATTGCTCCAATGAACAATTCTACATGATTAGATTACTAGGTCCGAGGGTTTAGTCCTGCGAAGTGTTCGAATATCATTACTATCAAGGAACATTTGCGTCACAGCGATGTTTTCGTGGTTACGCAGCGGTTATATTAACATATGTTAATGATAACAATATTTTTTTGTATTTTTCGCAGAAATCAATTATCACATTCTACCACAATCACCGCCAACTGATAAACCGTTGTATAGTGGAGTCAAATGGGTGTGAAAAGTACTTTATTTACAAATTAGTCAATTGCGATAATTTTTCTATATATGTTGCTAATTTAAAATATTAAAACCTTAATAAATAAAAATTTGTAAACATTCCAAAAATTAAAATTATATACCTTTCTCGTTTGTTTTCATAATACATGAAATACATAAGTGATTCTCGCTTACTCATTGTTAAATGTTACCGAATATTTTAAAATAATATGAAAGAAATTGTTTTCTTGTTATTTTTATGAAATAATTAAAAAAATATTTATTTTAAGGTCACATTGTATAGTGATGGACGTGGAGACTTTTTTAAAATTAATAATAGATAGTTTTAATTGGAAAGAAAATTGCTTTTATGTGAAAACTTTGCAGAAGATAAGAGTACTTCCAAATTATTTCTTT
Organism: Panorpa germanica; assembly: GCA_963678705.1. Classification (NCBI taxonomy): domain Eukaryota; kingdom Metazoa; phylum Arthropoda; class Insecta; order Mecoptera; family Panorpidae; genus Panorpa; species Panorpa germanica. The sequence goes on from OY783207.1 coordinate 375,556, forward strand.
CACAAAAAAAGAATATGTTCATACGAGGCGTGTTTTTTAAGTAAGTACCGTTTTGGAATTAAAAAAAGACATGCAAAGATATCGCAATAATTTTATTTTTACATGAAAGCCTGTACCTTAATCTACTTTTCTACATAATTTCCGTGAATATTGAGGCACTTGTCATAACGTGGCACCAGTTTTTGAATACCCTCCTCATAAAATTCTGCCGCCTGACTTGTTAACCACTGTATCACAACTGTTTTGACTTCGTCATGCGGCCTTTGACTTGCGGCCATCTTTAAATGCTCTCACCCATTTCCTTACCATTCCATCACTCATAATGTTTTGTCCGTAAACTTCACAGATCTCACGATGAATATCGATCGGATTTACGCCTTTAGCACTAAGAAATCGTATAACAACCCGTACTTCACAATCGGCGGGACTCACGATTGTCGGAGGCATCTTAAACACTCAGTAAACAACGTATACAATGAAGAATCAGACTGTAATGCCGTCAGTGCGTAGACAAGAGATGTAGGTAACCAGCGCGCATGCGCGGAACGCCGACCGTAGCGCTGCAAAGGCTGAATCGCAAAACGGTACTTACTTAAAAAACATGCCTCGTATTATTTTAATATTTGATAATAGATAATGTTAACATTTATCAATGAGTAAGTAAATGACAAGCACAATGTATCCCAGTAAACATTTTGGAGTCAATTCTACTTAATTTCTATTAGATATCATGAGTTTTTTGTCTGAAACGTGTTCGTTTTCTATTCAGTCGTTCATAGGAAAGGCCCTTTTTATGACCTACAGAGATCGCAACGACGGTTCACTGCTGAATTAAAAGCGGAGTCGGTTTATGATTTATGACCGGAGTTATAAACTTGACACTAGCAGGGATGGCAGGGATATAAAACTTAAAGGAATTCTACTTTTTAGAGTCTGCAAAATATAAATATTTAAATGAAGAAATAAATAGATGTAATCTTTAGTACGGATCGTGATTTTTTTAATGAATATTATTCATCTTCAACAATACTCGTTATATTAGTTTTTTACATTGTTTTGGTGATTCAAAAATCCACGATCGGCAGGTCTGCGTTAGGTTTAAAACCTCTGTCTTAGCATCGCTGCTTAGAGTATTCGTTTAAACACCTTATATTCGGAGATTGAGGGAGACAGCGTGTGCCTATTACCATTAAAGAAATATTTGTTGAAAAAGGATAGCATATACTTTAAACATACTGTACTGAACGAAATACTATACAAGTATACAAGTGTAACGGTGAAAAATATATTTTACTTGTCTAACCGCATCTCGTTTCTCTCTCACTTTGGAATGAAAATGAACTAAAAAAATATATATCCTAGTGTGAAAGAAACAACTGCTACTTAATGAATGATGTTGGAAAAAGAAAGAATATTATTATGAAAAAATTCTAACAACTAACACAAAATCTGTGACAGGTAGAGAATCAATTTGAACTAAAAGCGACTTTTGTGTACCACTTTTGAACTATTAACGAACTTGCTAAGACTACATATATCAGATTTTATTTCACAAAATCTTGACAGGTAGGGAATAAATTTGAACTAAAATTGGTTTCTGTGTTGTTGCTTCGAACTTGTAAAGCGTTAGAATTGAATTGTACGAGTGACTCGAACGTCACTAAATACGGCACTTCACCAAATTGTTTACTGGGATGCGAAGATATTCAGGGATAACTAATTTACCTTGTTACTTTTTTAAAAAATCGGTCGTAGGTGGTGTCAATTATTGTCTGTTTTATTATTATCAACAATTAACAATAGAAATCTTCGCAATAGGAGTAAGAATGACTAGTACCTTAAAAAAAACTCTTTTGACACTAGTAATAAATGTAATGGTTTTGCGAATCAAGTACAGTCAGGTTAGTTGAATTTTAATTTATTCCATTATCTGTTTGACTTTTGACGTTACAGTTTTATTCTCTTCACCATAATCACTATAATAAAAATATTTGATTTTAAAAAATAAAATAAAATTTAATTAATAATACAATAAATACACGTAATCCAAAAATAAAACTTCTTATCCTTCCTAAACTTTTTTCTTTCCTGCTGATTCTTTGTTCTTCCTTTTTGCTTCTTCTTATTGTCCTTCTGTCTGTGTAGTGACACATCTCGGCTAAAGATCTAAGCACAGTGATACGGTCCTTCAACGCACTGTACCGTCCTTTTCTTATGTCACCCCTCTTCTCTTACCGATATCAATTATTATGGTATTTTATTAGTAGAGTGGATACATTTAGGCCCTCCGCACACGAGTCGACTGATTGCAAACTAGTCGATGCATGTTTCGTGACTTTATAGAATTTTTAACAATAGCATAATAGTGGATTTTATTGTGTCGTATTTGTATGTATGTCTTATATATTTAAATACTTTTGCATAGTATTTGTCCACATCTCTGCTTATGATGTCACCATCAAAAGCATGCAACCAAGCATACCCTGCAAACAGAGTCGCTCAAAACCAGTTTAGTTTCGTTCGTGCCTTGTGTTTTCTCTCACTCGTACACAAGTGCGTTCTCTGACTAACAACACAGTTGCATTCTCATTCGGTTCGGGCAGATTCGGAGCTACGGCCTTATCGTACAAGGCGGTACACCTTATGGTATATCTACATATACGTTTTCTGCATATGTGGCTATGTAATTTCTATATATGTGTGCATCACAATATATGAATATAACAAAGATGAAACCTTACGTGTCCTGGACCTAAAAATCGTTCTAAAACACCAGGTGGAACGATTCGTCGATACCTAAACGTTTTCAGTAGCTTGACCATTACCCAATTAATTACTAAAATAATCTTTTCATATAAGAAAAAAGTTCTAAGGGGCTACATAATGTTCTGTGTGATAAACTTGTTCATAAGTGAGTGTGAAATACACTCTAAAAAAAAGAAAATCATCACTATTTAGTATTTTTGAAAAAATTTGTATGCAATGTCGGGAATAATTATTTACTAAGAATACTATTCCACAGCGAAAAAGTGAAATCATAAAAACAACCCATTTTGTTCGTATAGATGTGAAACACATATTTACAGAAATAAACAAATACACGTATCTAGTAAAGTACACTATACCCTGTATATCATATATAGAATATAGTTCACAGAAAATATTATGTACAGATATTTCATTTGGTGTACCGCGGTAAATGTATCCCCTATTCTAATTTACGTTTAAAAGTATTAATAATGTTTGAAAATAAGTCATCTAAGTCGGATTGACATTGTTATTTATATATATTATATATATATAATAGTCTATATATATATATGTATATATTGTTACAATTTTACTTGGCGACGGCGGAGAGACGGCTTGTGTGCACGTAGCAACTATCCTCTTCAGCTTCCAACACCAAATGATACAAACTTGTAAGGGCGTAAAAGGGGAATGAAGAGAGTCTGGCTCTGGAACCTTCTAGGACGCCAAAGGTACAAATTTGTATGTGCGAGCGAGGATTAAGGGAAGGGAGACTAGGATTCTCGAACCTTCTAAATATACGCCGTAATACGCCTGCGACTGTGGTTCTTTCAGTTGCCGAGCGGAGCAATTGTTTACACTAATTAGTCGCGTTGTAACTTATTAAATTTAGAAATAGCCACAATTAAAATAATAAGAAGGATTGACACTTTTACAAACTTTATTTATTAACACAAAACAATTACAACTACTTTATAATAATTACTTTTTAATATTTCACTGTGCACTTATTTTGCTCTGACTGATGTTTTCTTGCGGACTGACTGCCGATGTAAAAACTCACTGACTGATTTATTTCCACTGACTGACTCGCGATGCGATGCTCTGCTCTTTTTATATTAGCAGAATACGCAGCAGACTACTTCTGATCACGACACCTCTGACTTTCCAGAATATTCCTATAATTATCCAAATACGCTGTTTGACCTTCCGACTATTTTTATGACGTTCCACTCCATACGCGTAGTATTTGGTTCTAGAAAGATCACATGTAAACAATAACAGAAGTGCATGGTATGCAGTTGTTTATGTTATTTCCAGGAACACGCGTATCAAGTTATGCGCCAACCAGTAAACAGCTTCGTTATCAAAATGTCTTGATATTTGTACAGGGATGCGCAACCTTTTCTGCTAATTCAGTGATTATTTTATAACTATAATTTTTGTATGCTCAGACGCCCGCAAATCCGTAACAATATATATATATATATATATATCTGAATCGTGAATTTCATATAGCTATACTATTGCAAAACATCTCCAATTCATCCTTACACACATTTAGTATATGGTACGTGGTTTGAATGTTTTGTGACAGAACACATTCAGCTTGCTCTAAAAGCCGATTGCGCCGAAAATACGGTGGCAGTGTGCGACGGGCCTAACGCATATCGCTCCCAGACAAGGTTCATCGCAATGAGTTTCTGAGTTTACAGAGTTCAACTATTCAATGCAAGAAACACATGCACTAAAAACAATCAGTGACAAAGTGTACTTTTCTAATCCAAAACTTAAATAAAAAATAGTTCAGTTATTCAACCAGTCAGGTAATTTTTAATCTAACAAATACTAGAAATGAGCTTGTGTCTAAAAACACTTTTTATATATTTTTTTTTTTATTAAATCGTATGCTAATATATGTCTATTGGATTTCTTTCTTAGAACCAAAACTTGAATGGTATATAGCTATTTTAAACTTGAATTTCTGCTCTTGTTCTAAATTTTAACCATCGTTTATAATATTATTAGTTAATTGGTTTAAGTATACATTTATATATTATTAAATTGTTTTCTATCGGCAACTGTTAACTCTTATTCATTAGACAGTATAGTTTAAGTAGTTGTAGTCACTGGCGTAGCTAGGTATGGGCGAGTCGGTGCAGTGCACCGGGGCCCCCAAGCTCAGGGGGCCCTCGGACTTTTATAACTTATATTTATATTTTAACGGTTTCACAGTGAAGTAATACTCTTAGTAAATAGTTATTCCCGACAATACATACAAAACTTTTATAACAAAAACATAAACAATAACAAAAAATTCTAAATAGGAATGAATATTATTAATGAGAGTGTATTTCATACTCACTTGTGTACAAATTCATCGCTGAACATGAGGGAGGGGGGAAGCATGGACCAGGCAACGGGTCTAAGTCTATTACGTAATTCTCTCAGGCAGATGTACGCATTCTAGAGTTGTTTATGTTGAGATTAAGCTGAAACAAAAGTAGCTGCAGGATTGTACTTAGAGTCTTAGAGCGTAATATCGCTAACAATATACAGAAAAGGCAGATGTTTATTTCCTTTGGTCTACTATTAAAACATCATAATAATTGATCTGGATAAGATAGAAGGAGTGACATAAGTGCACATAATTTGGTGCAAAATAGTATACCCGCTAGTGAAGAAAGTAGAAGCAGTTCGCGTGTTTGCCACCCTTGCCTTCGGATAGGGGTCAGTTTTACACGCGGGTTGAAATGTCTTACTTTCTTCCCTCGGTGTGTAATATACTATTAATGTTTTATGTACAATAAAAAAATACAATAAACAGTTTAGTTAGGAGCCCAGATTTTTTTTTTGCACCGGGGCCCTTGGTTATCTAGCTACGCCACTGTATATTATTAAATTGTTTTCTATCGGCAACTGTTAACTCTTATTCATTAGACAGTATAGTTTAACTAGTTGTAGTCCTAAGACCTAACGTTTCACAAATATATGGTTTCTCCATGTGGGACGCGTATCGCCATTTATTTGTGGTAGTTGGACGGTATTTAGATTAACTAGTGGCCATGTATCTCGTTTGGTGGTAAACGTTATTTGTACAGATTTAGTTTCATTTGCCTTAATAGTATTTACCACTGAATATGTTTGTAAAGGAAAAAGGGTCATAGCTGCCAACGCCGTGTAAGTACAATAATCAAAATTTGAAAAAAAAAGTTTACAAAATGATATATAAAGGTTTAAACTATGTCCTTATTAAAACAAGCAAAATATATTTTTTTTGTAAATATCTCAATCAACTCTAAAATTAGGTAATTTTTAACTGCGTGTAACTCAAGTTTAGTTTGATGTATTGAAAAAGTGTTAAAACAGAAGCTTATGTTGCACTTTCCTTAACATTACTGTTTCATAGTAATAAACTATTAAACTTTAAACAAAGAAGTTATTTAAACGGCTTTAAAAAGCGATTGCGGTTGAGAATACGTATAAGACCAGGAAAATTTTTAGAAAAAGGCGCGGTAAGTATTTTAACAAAATAATCAACTAAAATCAAATTCAACAATTACAATTCAATTATCATATTTTACTTTAAGGGGTTACATGGGTTTCGTCGCGTAAAAAAAGGCCTATTTTCAATATTTTTTTTTCTATGTAAAAAATTATTTATTTAATTCAAACTTTTTTCTGTCTTATTGATACATATTTAAAGAATAATTTCTGAAATTTTCAAAAAAAAATAATTAAAACTCCTCTATTGTGACGTCATTTCCGGTGACGCCTCGAAAAAAAGGTGCGTCCGCGTTGTCAGCATAACTCCTGACAGGATTATCTAAAGTGAAAAAACAAAAATAAGTGTTTTAGGTAAGACCATAAACTCGTGCTTAACAAAAGGAAAGAAAAAAAAAGTAAAAATTGGAATTTTGGCAGACATTTTTCCAAAAATATGAAAATTTCGGTAAATTTGCATGACATTTTGTTTTTTTTAAAATAGTTGCAATTGAAAAAAGAAAAAATCCTTCTGTTAAGCACGAGTAAATTGTATCTCAAACACCTGTGTAAAATTTCATCAAGATCGGTTGAGTAGTTTTCGAGAAAATTTGACAACCGACTTTGAAAACACGGTTCCCAGAAAAACGCGTTAAAACTTTTGAGTAACAATGAAACTGACTTGGAGCGCACACCTTCCAAAGGCTGTATCTCCGAAACTATTATTCGGATCGACTTGAAAATTTAGTATAATATTCTTGAGATGTTGTAGAAATTAATAAGCCAAAAAAAACAAAAAAAATTTTGAACACACGAAACCCATGTAACCCCTTAAAGAAAAGCATTATCTTCGCCAGGAAATTTGGAACAAAGTAGCATGAACGTTAAACAAATGTCGCCGGTTGGGTCTACTTCGCTACTAAAAGGCAAAAATAAAACGCAGGCGTTCTCACCGGCCATGAAAATTATGGAATCCAGCAATATTACGAAACCTAATATTGTAATTGGCAGACCCATTTATCCAGATATCCAATATTTTATGCGTAAAATTAGAAATATTGGATATCATAAAAGCTTTCATTGCTTATTTGTTGAAATGGAAGTAATGGGAGAAAAAAGATAAGGTCTTGCATCGAAATTCTTTTTTAAAATGTAAGATGTGTAATATAACGGCCGAAATTTGCGATGATAATAACTGGGAATGGTTTATCACATCTGAAGGAAATCACTGCTGTTCTAGATATACCATGCACAACAACCAACAAACATTTGTTATTACGAACATTTCAGAATAATGAGGAATATGTTTCAACTGTAATAAGTAAAACATTATGGCAGTCAATGGAAGATGCAGGTAAAGAAGAGGCAACGTTGACGAGAGAAATTGATGATGTTGACAAAAATAATATTCCAGCAGATAACTGTAGTTGCAGATGGTTCGTGGTGTAAGCGTTTCTACAAGGTTAACCATAATGCGTCCTCTGGAGTTGTAAGAATATTATGTTATCTGCGGACAGTAAGAGCTGGAACACTACGATTTAAATCACAGCGATTTAAATCTCGTGGTTTTATTTCATTATACCTAGCTGCTATTAAAATCGCGCGGTAGGTTTGTTTTTAATATGTATATAGAGTGAGATCCCAGAGCCGGCAGATATCACTTATTATCTGATGAACAAAATGTGTAAAATTGAGTAGTGCTAGTATGTACAATGATCGTATGCCTACCTGCTAACTTAGCCAGGCGGCCATTTTCCAGGAATCAGGTAATTAAGGTTCACTCACTCACTCTCATGCGCACGGATAATGCCCTCTCGCTCCTACTCATTGGATCGGTCTATCCTCTTGAAAAACGTTTTAAAACAGGATTCAGGATTGTATAGTTAGTAAAAGAATTGGAAAATTATTATTTCTTGGCATTCGTAATAAGTATTGCAGCACCAGTGCAAGAAATTCGAAATATGGTGAACATAAATGCTTCAAAAATTGAAACGGAACATCAACAAGTATGGAGGCGGATATCATTGCAGAAGGATTTTGCTGAAGTATGGAATTGGAAATGCATGGTATTATTGGAGATAGTAGCGTTTATAAGAAACTGATCGAGAAACGATTTTATGAAATAAGTTGGTCATAAAATTGGAGAAGCAAAAACCTTCAGCTCCGAAATTATGAAATAAGGCTTCGCGATTTTTCTAAAAGGAAAATATCATCAAATAAATTATAATTCCTCAAATATTACGGACTATTCTTGCTAAAAATATAAATAGACTTGGAATATCTGTACAGCGCGCAAAAAACACCAAGATGCAAGATGTACTAGAAGATGTACAGGAACTACTACATACTTTTGTAATAAAGGAATGCTCGTTGAGAAAGATTCTGTTCCGGAACCAAAGGAATGTGGTCTCTCCAACGATATTTTAATTAGCGATTAGCGCATAATTAGGAAATCCTAATAATGAATATGGACAACAATATTAAAGAAAGTTACAATCATGTTGTATCTAAAATTATTGGTGGAAAGGAATTTTATATCGATTTTCTTTTGCCAGAAATTATAAAAAGGATTATTCTTTGTAAATTCTAAATATATCTAAAAACTTTCAAAGAGTATACTGTATTATGTTGTAAATAAATTAATATCGTAAAGAATACTTTCACACACTGTACTTTAAATATACATGCACTGCACAGTATGAGTCCGCTGTCCGTTCCACTAAGCGTTCATAACGTCCAAAATATTATTTCAGCCGTTCCACATGGCGACCACGATCCCTGTGGTCGCAGTGAAAACGTCACTAATGACGTCATTAATTTACCCATCTGAAGAGTTGGCTCGTAGTAGTCGTTGTGGAGCATTTCGGGGCAATGTTTAAACATAATGCAAAACTTAAAGATATGATGACAGAAAAAATTACTTTATATGATTCGGAAAGAGATATTTTATTCGATTTTATTTTATTATATATTTATGTTTTAATTCATATTTAATTGCCATTTACTCATTTTTCATCATACCATAACCTAAATTAATAAATAAGCAATGTTTATTATAATTTAGAATATATTTCTTTTATGAAAAAATTATTTTGTTTGTAGATATAGCTTTTTTCACAGAGCTATTTAATCAACTATCGCAATCCTGATTTTTCAACGCTCAAAATCAGTCAAAACGTTTCATAATCCATTCTACTTGAGTGTATGCTACAACCCTACAAGCAAGCGGAACGGGAAACACTACGGTCGTGAACGTGATTGTGTGAGTGCTTAGTGGAACGCATTCTATGTGTGTGTGAGTGTGTGGAGTGTAATGCCGGTTTTACACCAGATAGACAGTTGCATGAAACTGCAACAAAAACTGGTTTTTTTTAAAAGTTGCATCACTGTTTACACCAACTAGACACGATTTTGTCATTTATTGCAGTTCTTTGCAACACAACACGGAGTCGGTAAAGTGTAAAGATGAAAGAAACTCGGTTGCATTCGATACAAGAGAGGGGAGAAACATGAAATGAATATACTTTTATCTCTTTCTACCAAACAAGCTTGCTGTAGGTAAAATACGCATTAGATTCTGGCTAGTGGGGTCAATCAAAATTAATTCGGTATTAAATCGAACTGTAAATTACTTTACTTATCAGCACATTCGAACTAGTACCTAAATGACGTAAAGTAGTGCATAAATTAATTACAAAACATGTTTGAACAATAAACCAAATTTTGATAAAAGGTCAGTGTTTTATTGGTAATCGAGTTGACATTGTACATAGCATGTATGTCTTGTTTAATTTCTGTATTATAGAAGTATTTATTACAGCTAAAATTTTATTATTATTTAGAAAACGTATTTAAAAACGAAATAAATTTTGAATAAATGCTTTCGAACAATGTTGTGTTTGCGTTTTATTTTGCCGATATTAAAATTTCAATATCAGTCACTAATTGATACATTTATATATAATGTAATAATATTTATGCTACTAGATACTCTTTTAATCTAACATCATGTAATTTACAGTTCGATTTAATACCGAATTAAATTTGATTTACACCACTAGTTTGAATCTAGTGCTAGCATACGCAATGTTATTAATAATACGCAGTGTTATTTTTTTCTGCACACGGTACACTGCACACTGCGTTCGATACAAGAGAGGGGAAACACGAAATGAATATACTTTTATCTCTTTCTATCCAAACATGAGTATTTCTCTGAAGTATATTTGTACAGTCTGTGTATTTAATTGTTTGTGATTTATTTTGATACATTTTTATAAACATACGTTTCAATTAATCTTCTTCCGATTTGCATTTTAATATTAACAAAGCAGTTAATAATATATAAGCACGGTATGTATACAGATAAAATCTATTCCAAATATGTAGGTGCCATAATTATAATTCCTTATATCAAGTACTTATCTAGTATTAAATTATTTATTATTTCAATTTAAAAATAGAATTAAATTTTGACATGAAATTCAAGCCACACACAAAAACAGACGTCGCTTGCGACGGGGGTAAAAGCTAGTAATAATAATTGTATTAGTGTATTAATTGATACATCAAATATATGAATTTAATAAAATACATTTTATTAAATAAATGTTTTATTTCCAAAGCCACGACATATAAAATAATAGCAAATTAATTAAACTCGCAAATATAAATTTGTTAATTTTTTTCGGCTTTCAGAAAGTACACATTAATTCGTAAACGTATACACAAAATAAAATTGCATGTTCAAACCAAGAAGAATAAAGCAACGCAACCGTGTTTCTTTTGATCTTTACCGACTCGAGATGGGACTCTGTTGTGTTGCAAGCAACTTCAATAAATGACAAAAAAGTTGCAGAAACTGTCTAGTTGGTGTAAACAGTGATGCAACTTTTAAAAAAAACCAGTTTTTGTTGCAGTTTTATACAACTGTCTATTTGGTGTGAACGCGGTATTATGGGTCTGTTCCATGCAAATAGTCTGTTGCCGTGCAACGTGCAGAAGTGCAACTCGTTGTGTTGCACCACATTGCAACGTTGCATACAACTGCAACTGTCTATTTGGTGTGAAACCGGCATAACACGGTAACACTAACAAATTCAAATTGACATAGTCCAATTGTTTTGTTGTGTTTCTTCACAAAAAAAACACGTCTTCACCCGCAATTTCCTGGACCGACGGAATATTTCAGTGATAAACGCCATCATGAAGACTGTATGTTATGTTGTCTAGACCACTTTGAAACTCAGTACGAGAACATCTAATTAGTTGTAACAATTCTATTTGTCGTTTCTAACAAAGACTTTGTGAATTTAGTGTAGTTTGATGTTATTATTTGTGACGTAGCTATTGTATACCCGTCACAACTGCGACATATTTTGTTGTTTTGTACTATTTTTTAATACTTTTAGTTGATGTAACAATTGACATTTGGTAATAAGCGTCTTCAGTTCTAATAGGGAGCGATCCACTGGTAACTCCCGGAGCGGAGTAAAGGGAGGAACTCGATTTTCGGGCTTGAACGAACAGCCGGAGGGGCGATTTTGGTATGACGGATAGGTGATTATTTATCTTTTTTTTTTTGTGACTATCGAGTTTTAATTTATTGCGCGTTATGGTCGTAAGGTTTTTTTTTTTTTTTAAATAACGAATAATTTTGGTTTAATATTAATTTGTTAAACCAGAATCTGCAACTCCAAACCAAGTTTCATTCACCAATAACTTTGGTGGTGAGACGTGCGACTACCAGGAAAGCAGTAGATTTCAGTATCCGCCTATTGCATATACCAAGCAACCCTCAAACCACACTTAAATTTTAAAATTAAAATTATTCATAAATAAAACAGTTTATTGTATTTTTTATATTCAATTTTATACATAATATTTTATCCTTACTCAGACATAAATAATTACACTATAGTTCAAATTACGAGAGTTCGGCGGCGACTCATACTTAAACCAAGTTGTGGGGTATAAACTGCCGATATAACTAAAAAGCACTCACTCACTTATTTTTCTATAATGTGTATAGAAACGAATAAGATAAAATTAATTATCGTATTATATTTTAATAATTCACTACACAACACAAAAACACTTACAAACATTTTTATCTTTGTTCAAACATAAATAATTCTAGTTTTAATGAATCAAATGGCTTTAGATTTTTACGTATAAGACCAGGAAAATTTTTAGAAAAAGGCGCGGTAAGTATTTTAACAAAATAATCAACTAAAATCAAATTCAACAATTACAATTCAATTATCATATTTTACTTTAAGGGGTTACATGGGTTTCGTCGCGTAAAAAAAGGCCTATTTTCAATATTTTTTTTTCTATGTAAAAAATTATTTATTTAATTCAAACTTTTTTCTGTCTTATTGATACATATTTAAAGAATAATTTCTGAAATTTTCAAAAAAAAATAATTAAAACTCCTCTATTGTGACGTCATTTCCGGTGACGCCTCGAAAAAAAGGTGCGTCCGCGTTGTCAGCATAACTCCTGACAGGATTATCTAAAGTGAAAAAACAAAAATAAGTGTTTTAGGTAAGACCATAAACTCGTGCTTAACAAAAGGAAAGAAAAAAAAAGTAAAAATTGGAATTTTGGCAGACATTTTTCCAAAAATATGAAAATTTCGGTAAATTTGCATGACATTTTGTTTTTTTTAAAATAGTTGCAATTGAAAAAAGAAAAAATCCTTCTGTTAAGCACGAGTAAATTGTATCTCAAACACCTGTGTAAAATTTCATCAAGATCGGTTGAGTAGTTTTCGAGAAAATTTGACAACCGACTTTGAAAACACGGTTCCCAGAAAAACGCGTTAAAACTTTTGAGTAACAATGAAACTGACTTGGAGCGCACACCTTCCAAAGGCTGTATCTCCGAAACTATTATTCGGATCGACTTGAAAATTTAGTATAATATTCTTGAGATGTTGTAGAAATTAATAAGCCAAAAAAAACAAAAAAAATTTTGAACACACGAAACCCATGTAACCCCTTAAAGAAAAGCATTATCTTCGCCAGGAAATTTGGAACAAAGTAGCATGAACGTTAAACAAATGTCGCCGGTTGGGTCTACTTCGCTACTAAAAGGCAAAAATAAAACGCAGGCGTTCTCACCGGCCATGAAAATTATGGAATCCAGCAATATTACGAAACCTAATATTGTAATTGGCAGACCCATTTATCCAGATATCCAATATTTTATGCGTAAAATTAGAAATATTGGATATCATAAAAGCTTTCATTGCTTATTTGTTGAAATGGAAGTAATGGGAGAAAAAAGATAAGGTCTTGCATCGAAATTCTTTTTTAAAATGTAAGATGTGTAATATAACGGCCGAAATTTGCGATGATAATAACTGGGAATGGTTTATCACATCTGAAGGAAATCACTGCTGTTCTAGATATACCATGCACAACAACCAACAAACATTTGTTATTACGAACATTTCAGAATAATGAGGAATATGTTTCAACTGTAATAAGTAAAACATTATGGCAGTCAATGGAAGATGCAGGTAAAGAAGAGGCAACGTTGACGAGAGAAATTGATGATGTTGACAAAAATAATATTCCAGCAGATAACTGTAGTTGCAGATGGTTCGTGGTGTAAGCGTTTCTACAAGGTTAACCATAATGCGTCCTCTGGAGTTGTAAGAATATTATGTTATCTGCGGACAGTAAGAGCTGGAACACTACGATTTAAATCACAGCGATTTAAATCTCGTGGTTTTATTTCATTATACCTAGCTGCTATTAAAATCGCGCGGTAGGTTTGTTTTTAATATGTATATAGAGTGAGATCCCAGAGCCGGCAGATATCACTTATTATCTGATGAACAAAATGTGTAAAATTGAGTAGTGCTAGTATGTACAATGATCGTATGCCTACCTGCTAACTTAGCCAGGCGGCCATTTTCCAGGAATCAGGTAATTAAGGTTCACTCACTCACTCTCATGCGCACGGATAATGCCCTCTCGCTCCTACTCATTGGATCGGTCTATCCTCTTGAAAAACGTTTTAAAACAGGATTCAGGATTGTATAGTTAGTAAAAGAATTGGAAAATTATTATTTCTTGGCATTCGTAATAAGTATTGCAGCACCAGTGCAAGAAATTCGAAATATGGTGAACATAAATGCTTCAAAAATTGAAACGGAACATCAACAAGTATGGAGGCGGATATCATTGCAGAAGGATTTTGCTGAAGTATGGAATTGGAAATGCATGGTATTATTGGAGATAGTAGCGTTTATAAGAAACTGATCGAGAAACGATTTTATGAAATAAGTTGGTCATAAAATTGGAGAAGCAAAAACCTTCAGCTCCGAAATTATGAAATAAGGCTTCGCGATTTTTCTAAAAGGAAAATATCATCAAATAAATTATAATTCCTCAAATATTACGGACTATTCTTGCTAAAAATATAAATAGACTTGGAATATCTGTACAGCGCGCAAAAAACACCAAGATGCAAGATGTACTAGAAGATGTACAGGAACTACTACATACTTTTGTAATAAAGGAATGCTCGTTGAGAAAGATTCTGTTCCGGAACCAAAGGAATGTGGTCTCTCCAACGATATTTTAATTAGCGATTAGCGCATAATTAGGAAATCCTAATAATGAATATGGACAACAATATTAAAGAAAGTTACAATCATGTTGTATCTAAAATTATTGGTGGAAAGGAATTTTATATCGATTTTCTTTTGCCAGAAATTATAAAAAGGATTATTCTTTGTAAATTCTAAATATATCTAAAAACTTTCAAAGAGTATACTGTATTATGTTGTAAATAAATTAATATCGTAAAGAATACTTTCACACACTGTACTTTAAATATACATGCACTGCACAGTATGAGTCCGCTGTCCGTTCCACTAAGCGTTCATAACGTCCAAAATATTATTTCAGCCGTTCCACATGGCGACCACGATCCCTGTGGTCGCAGTGAAAACGTCACTAATGACGTCATTAATTTACCCATCTGAAGAGTTGGCTCGTAGTAGTCGTTGTGGAGCATTTCGGGGCAATGTTTAAACATAATGCAAAACTTAAAGATATGATGACAGAAAAAATTACTTTATATGATTCGGAAAGAGATATTTTATTCGATTTTATTTTATTATATATTTATGTTTTAATTCATATTTAATTGCCATTTACTCATTTTTCATCATACCATAACCTAAATTAATAAATAAGCAATGTTTATTATAATTTAGAATATATTTCTTTTATGAAAAAATTATTTTGTTTGTAGATATAGCTTTTTTCACAGAGCTATTTAATCAACTATCGCAATCCTGATTTTTCAACGCTCAAAATCAGTCAAAACGTTTCATAATCCATTCTACTTGAGTGTATGCTACAACCCTACAAGCAAGCGGAACGGGAAACACTACGGTCGTGAACGTGATTGTGTGAGTGCTTAGTGGAACGCATTCTATGTGTGTGTGAGTGTGTGGAGTGTAATGCCGGTTTTACACCAGATAGACAGTTGCATGAAACTGCAACAAAAACTGGTTTTTTTTAAAAGTTGCATCACTGTTTACACCAACTAGACACGATTTTGTCATTTATTGCAGTTCTTTGCAACACAACACGGAGTCGGTAAAGTGTAAAGATGAAAGAAACTCGGTTGCATTCGATACAAGAGAGGGGAGAAACATGAAATGAATATACTTTTATCTCTTTCTACCAAACAAGCTTGCTGTAGGTAAAATACGCATTAGATTCTGGCTAGTGGGGTCAATCAAAATTAATTCGGTATTAAATCGAACTGTAAATTACTTTACTTATCAGCACATTCGAACTAGTACCTAAATGACGTAAAGTAGTGCATAAATTAATTACAAAACATGTTTGAACAATAAACCAAATTTTGATAAAAGGTCAGTGTTTTATTGGTAATCGAGTTGACATTGTACATAGCATGTATGTCTTGTTTAATTTCTGTATTATAGAAGTATTTATTACAGCTAAAATTTTATTATTATTTAGAAAACGTATTTAAAAACGAAATAAATTTTGAATAAATGCTTTCGAACAATGTTGTGTTTGCGTTTTATTTTGCCGATATTAAAATTTCAATATCAGTCACTAATTGATACATTTATATATAATGTAATAATATTTATGCTACTAGATACTCTTTTAATCTAACATCATGTAATTTACAGTTCGATTTAATACCGAATTAAATTTGATTTACACCACTAGTTTGAATCTAGTGCTAGCATACGCAATGTTATTAATAATACGCAGTGTTATTTTTTTCTGCACACGGTACACTGCACACTGCGTTCGATACAAGAGAGGGGAAACACGAAATGAATATACTTTTATCTCTTTCTATCCAAACATGAGTATTTCTCTGAAGTATATTTGTACAGTCTGTGTATTTAATTGTTTGTGATTTATTTTGATACATTTTTATAAACATACGTTTCAATTAATCTTCTTCCGATTTGCATTTTAATATTAACAAAGCAGTTAATAATATATAAGCACGGTATGTATACAGATAAAATCTATTCCAAATATGTAGGTGCCATAATTATAATTCCTTATATCAAGTACTTATCTAGTATTAAATTATTTATTATTTCAATTTAAAAATAGAATTAAATTTTGACATGAAATTCAAGCCACACACAAAAACAGACGTCGCTTGCGACGGGGGTAAAAGCTAGTAATAATAATTGTATTAGTGTATTAATTGATACATCAAATATATGAATTTAATAAAATACATTTTATTAAATAAATGTTTTATTTCCAAAGCCACGACATATAAAATAATAGCAAATTAATTAAACTCGCAAATATAAATTTGTTAATTTTTTTCGGCTTTCAGAAAGTACACATTAATTCGTAAACGTATACACAAAATAAAATTGCATGTTCAAACCAAGAAGAATAAAGCAACGCAACCGTGTTTCTTTTGATCTTTACCGACTCGAGATGGGACTCTGTTGTGTTGCAAGCAACTTCAATAAATGACAAAAAAGTTGCAGAAACTGTCTAGTTGGTGTAAACAGTGATGCAACTTTTAAAAAAAACCAGTTTTTGTTGCAGTTTTATACAACTGTCTATTTGGTGTGAACGCGGTATTATGGGTCTGTTCCATGCAAATAGTCTGTTGCCGTGCAACGTGCAGAAGTGCAACTCGTTGTGTTGCACCACATTGCAACGTTGCATACAACTGCAACTGTCTATTTGGTGTGAAACCGGCATAACACGGTAACACTAACAAATTCAAATTGACATAGTCCAATTGTTTTGTTGTGTTTCTTCACAAAAAAAACACGTCTTCACCCGCAATTTCCTGGACCGACGGAATATTTCAGTGATAAACGCCATCATGAAGACTGTATGTTATGTTGTCTAGACCACTTTGAAACTCAGTACGAGAACATCTAATTAGTTGTAACAATTCTATTTGTCGTTTCTAACAAAGACTTTGTGAATTTAGTGTAGTTTGATGTTATTATTTGTGACGTAGCTATTGTATACCCGTCACAACTGCGACATATTTTGTTGTTTTGTACTATTTTTTAATACTTTTAGTTGATGTAACAATTGACATTTGGTAATAAGCGTCTTCAGTTCTAATAGGGAGCGATCCACTGGTAACTCCCGGAGCGGAGTAAAGGGAGGAACTCGATTTTCGGGCTTGAACGAACAGCCGGAGGGGCGATTTTGGTATGACGGATAGGTGATTATTTATCTTTTTTTTTTTGTGACTATCGAGTTTTAATTTATTGCGCGTTATGGTCGTAAGGTTTTTTTTTTTTTTTAAATAACGAATAATTTTGGTTTAATATTAATTTGTTAAACCAGAATCTGCAACTCCAAACCAAGTTTCATTCACCAATAACTTTGGTGGTGAGACGTGCGACTACCAGGAAAGCAGTAGATTTCAGTATCCGCCTATTGCATATACCAAGCAACCCTCAAACCACACTTAAATTTTAAAATTAAAATTATTCATAAATAAAACAGTTTATTGTATTTTTTATATTCAATTTTATACATAATATTTTATCCTTACTCAGACATAAATAATTACACTATAGTTCAAATTACGAGAGTTCGGCGGCGACTCATACTTAAACCAAGTTGTGGGGTATAAACTGCCGATATAACTAAAAAGCACTCACTCACTTATTTTTCTATAATGTGTATAGAAACGAATAAGATAAAATTAATTATCGTATTATATTTTAATAATTCACTACACAACACAAAAACACTTACAAACATTTTTATCTTTGTTCAAACATAAATAATTCTAGTTTTAATGAATCAAATGGCTTTAGATTTTTTTTAAATTTGATTTCTATAGATTGTTACAATCTGTCCTGTTTAGAGGACATTCAGTGATAGGTGTTAATAAATGCATGCAACATTCATATTTGTATATCAATATCTTGTTTTTATTTTTAATTATAGTTAGATTTGAGTCAATTCATCTATATTTTATACCTAGTTGATAGCCCGGTCAAGATAGACATTTGAAATAACAAAAATTTCCGGAGAGCCAAATATTGGTGGAGAGCTGGGGTTTATCATTACAAATAAAATTTAAAAAATCCCCATCGATTCTTAATGGTAACTCTTAGGAAAAAAATCATAAGGACAATTTTTGTAGAGAATTTTAATATCTACAACTTTGGTTTGAGGATTTTTTTGATAAAACTTACCGTTTTAGAAAAAAATAAAAAAAAACATCAAATTTTGACCTTTGACTTCGAATAACTTTTGAAGCACACATAGAATCGATGGGGATTTTTAAAACTTTATTTGTAATGATAAACCCCAGCTCTCCACCAATATTTGGCTCTCCGGAAATTTTTGTTATTTGACCACTATTTTTATGTTTAAATTGACCGGATTATGATTTATATATAGATTTATATTGCTCTCTGTGGGCAAACGATAATATTTCTTATATAAACAGTTTTTGTTTATATGAGTCACTTCTACTAGGTTTCGACACTACGCATTTGTTCCTAATTCATTTGTATCGCTTCAAACCTCAAACGTACAGCACGCTTAACCTTAATAGATATAATAATTAATACACATATTTTCATTTATAATCTAAATCGCGAGTTACATTTTCCTAGTGTCGTACCTAATATTCTTTTAAACTAAAGTATAAAATCAATTAATATGTAATTAAATAGTCTAGTTTAAAATAAATGTAATCTAAAAAAGTTCTTATGTTTTGCTATGTCCTTGCATACAAACAAAAAATTGCTATTAATTAATTAATAGCTAAAAAGTCCTTCGCAATTAAATTGTGCGCCGACCAAGCTACCGAAAGGAACTGAGCGACATTGCTGTTCGATACTTTGGAAACCGTCGACAGATCACAGATACGCCTTAGCCAGCTTATAGATCTCATAAGGTCCATCCTCCGCACCAATAGGTATGTAAAAATAATAAAGTGTCTTGCGCGGGATGTGCCCAACGACTCATCCCTTAATTTCAATAGTTCCTAGATTCTGATTAGTTGGTTGATAGGTTCTGAGGTACTTTCTTTTTTAGTCTGCGTACTACGGAATTATTGGATATTAGACAGCTGGCCAAATTGTTTGGATGTTCAAGTATTCCCTTTTTGTATGCTTTGATTCTAAGTACTATTTCTTCATTAACTGTGGGTAAATCCAGGTCCCGATGTATTATGTGATTAGGTACAAACCAAGTTGAATTCGTAACAATCCTTAACATTGAAGATTGGAATCTTTGAATTATTTTAATATTAGAGGTAGATGCAGTACCCCATAGTTGTATACCATATGACCATACCGGTTTAAGTATGGATTTGTAAAGCAGGAGTTTGTTTTCAGTGCTCAGTTGTGACTTACGTCCTATCACCCAGTACATCTTCCGCAGGCCTAACTGTTTTCTCTTTGTGAATATATCCTTCGTCCAAGTAAGCCTCCTATCTAGGTGTATTCCCAGGTACCTCACATGATCAGCCTGCGATATATTAACATTATTTAATGTGATACTTGAACAGTTTTCCTGTCTAGTTGTGAACGTGACATATATTGATTTTGCTTCGCTGGCTTTGATTCCCCAGTCCTTCATTCATGAAGAGTTTGTACAGACTTTTCTGTAGTATAGTCAAGCATTTGCTGGATCATTATGCGACGCCAAGATTGCCGTATCGTCAGCAAAGGTTCCCGTCATAACTGAACGGGTAAGTCTGCTGTGTATAATAGATATAATATATACCCCAATACGGTACCCTGAGGTACTCCAGCCTGAATCTGAAGGATGTTTGTTCCTAAACGCTTGCACATACAGCTGACCTTCAATTATGTCAGGCAGGACGTTAGAATCTACGGAACTGTAGTGCCGTAGTGCCGCGGGCTGTTGGTTCTGTGGTGTAGTGTAGTTGACAAGGAAAATGTTCAGTCTTTATACTATGACATGGGTCTACCGTCAACGGGTGGACTATTAACATTATACATTACATTACATTACATGGCTTATGCTGCCGTATCATAAGCTAATGTTCCAGTAACTACTCTCGCGGGAATTATTAGGAGATTTATAATGGGACCCTTTATGGAAACTGGTGTCCTTAATTAAATTACAAAACTTCATACGTTTTGACTAGCCGTGAAACCACGTTTTAATAATTAAAGTGAGCGCATACAGCATGCAAGAAGTCTACAAAGTTTAAAAATGGTCTCACTTTAACTAATATCTCAAAAAACGGCTCTACAGATTTCAAAAAAAAGTAATATACTCTAGAGGAAAAAACTAGAAATGTTTTAACTGTTTTAGATTTTTTCACCCGTTAATAACAAAGATAAAAGTTAATTTAAAAAAAACAGTAAAGACATAGTGGGAAAAGGTATTGCAACTTGGCAATATTTTATGTTGTACGCCAGTTATACTATACAAAATACGTACCTTATTGTATATAGCATATTACTGTATGGCATATTTCTGAACAGCGTTATTTAGTCCGTATATGTATATAGCACATGGACTGAAAAGTCCCGGGCCTAACACATAGATGGCGCTAGTTTTATTGCAGTCACCTTTTTTTCAGTTAATACTAACCTTAAAAAGACAGCTGTTAAAATTTCATGATATTCTATACAGTAGTTTGTGAGTTATTGTGCTAAGAGTGACGCTACTTTTGTTATTTTCAAAACAATGGATCAAAAACAATTTCGTGTTTTAATTTTACACTGCTTCTTGATGGGAAAAAATACCGTTCAAGCGAAGCAATGGCTTGAAAAGTGTTATGGGGACTCCGCTCCATCAGAAACAACAATAAAACGTTGGTTTGCTGACTTCAAACGTGGTCGTAGAGACACCGATGATGCAGAACGCAGTGGACGTCCAAATGAGGCGGTAACACCAGAAAACATAAAAAAAATCCACAAAATCGTTTTGAATGATCGAAAAGTGAAGTTGCGTGAGTGTTGGCTTTATATTGCATGAGCATTTGACTATGAGAAAGCTCTGTTCAAAGTGGGTGCCGCGTTTGCTTACTGTTGACCAAAAACGAGAACGTGTTGATGATTCTGATTCAAAAAACCTGTGTTTTCTTTGTTAGGCCCGGTACTTTTCAGCCCATGTTAAAACTTACGTGTATTAACTACAGTCTTCTAAGAAAAGAAAATACTGTTAGAAGATAGTATTCAAGTTCTAGTCATACACCAGTTTCTACTTATAGCTAGTCGTACGTTTGGATATTATGAAATGGTGAACGTATATGTATGCATCTCTTTCACACTCTGGTTATAGAGAAATTCATAGCAAGGCAAGAGGACAGGAATCCGAAATGACGTAGAGAGTTATTCTTATTTTTTGATCTATTTAATGAATAATGACACAAAATTGAGTTATTGTAACAATTTCATTGTTAACATATTCATTCCATGATAAAAAAATATTTGTACATTTAGTATCCTGATAGCCACCTTTATCAATATATAGTACAGTTTGAAGTAAGAAGTTAAATATAATAATATAATGTAATATTAATATAATAATAATTAAATTAATATAATATTGACGATATAAAACATTTTATTTAGATTTCAGGCATATTTACTTATTATCACCTTTACTATACACCCCTCCTCTATCCCTACAATGCTCCAAACGAATCGTCCACAGTTGGAAACGGTGCTGGAAGTCTTCTTCTGTCAGTTCCTTCCGAGCTCGTGTCACTTTTTTTCATAGCTTTAACGGAATCAAATCTTGTTCCTTTTAATGCAGATTTCACCTTATGAAACAGATAGAAGTTTGGGTAATTTTCAATGACATTCAAAATGTCATTACAAACATTTTTGCATGTTAAAATTGTTATGTAAAATTTGCCGTACGAATTCTTTATCAATTCCTACAGTTTCAGCAATCGGACGTATATTCAACTGACAGTCAGATCGAATCAGATTACCGATTTAATATTGTGTGACTTTTTGATGTGAAAGAGTGACCAGGGCGTAAATCATCCTGAAAGTCTTCTCGACCATCTAGAAAACGCCTAAACCACTCAAAACTACACGCACGCGACAAACATTCATTATCATATACTTTTTTCAATCAATTATGAGTTTCAGTAGCAGTTTTTGCAAGTTTCATGAAAATATTTGCCTAACATGCAACTCAAGACTTAGAAGAAACTCTTTAACAACTCGTCAACACAATTAAAATGGCAGAATGACCTTCACAAAACCTTAAAAGGCTTATTCAGTTTAGAAACTCTCCAACTGTATCTTGAAGGACTTTCGCCATCTGAATGTACCGACTATTCATTGTGGAAGGTACCTACGGATGAAACAACCAAAGCAATCGGTGCTGTCAATTTACAAAGAAGATAATAGCTGGGGTAGAAGCGCCGAAGAGAAAGCGGATGCTGTTCACCTGCAAGTGTTTCAACCGCATTCAACAAACTACGAATCACAGGAAGAAATCGAAATCATGAGCTACCTGGATATTCCTCTACAGACGTCGGTGCCGGTAAAGACTTTTTCATTAGTAGAAATTTATTCAATAGCAGCAAATTATTGATTTATAATACGATACTGAGACCTCTCTGCACTAACGACATTGAACTTTAGGCAACAACTAGCGTTTCAAATCTAGAAATAATAGAAAGATTTCAGGGAAGGACCATTATGGTTATTCAGTGACGGATTTAGAGGTGTAGAGGCGCTGGGGCAACGTAGGAGCGAATGCCCCTAATTATTTTTTGAATAAAAGGAACATTTTTTTACCGTCAAGTCTTTCAAAAATGTAGTGCTTTGATCCTTAATATAATATAAACCATGACTTCAGCATTAAAACTGTTAAAGAAGTTAACTGTTAACAAATTCAGTCGAAGATGCCAGTAGCGACTAAACAAGCATCCAAATAATCTAGCAGTGAATTTCCTAGATAAACATACGTCTGAATTTAAAAGACTAAACAGACATAGTATGTTAAATCACAACGTTTTTGTCATTGTCATGTATAGATATACCCGTTATTGGACGACTATTTCTCATCTAGGTTAATTGTCATTTTTAGCATAGGTATTTTCTTTAGCATAGGTACGTTTACGGTACGGTACGTTATAGATACATACTTAAACTTATATTATTACAAAATAAAAAAAAAAAATTTAATAAATTTGAAATAAAAATTTTAAAATTCAAATTTTTTACCTCGAATAACAATAGCAGAAAGTTAAATGTAGTTTTTTTGTTTTATTTGTTTTCACAACGCAAAAGAGTATTGGTTTTTTAAATTCTATTTTAATCTTGATTTTATGACCAAGTTGTCTATATGGGGATAGGAAGATAAGAGAAAATATATTACTCATAGCAATAGTTTCCGGGCAAACTCGATAAAAACATAAGCTGAAATAATAAATTGAAACAATATATTTTTTTAATACCTTTTTGTAAATTTAGTTGAAATGCATTATTATTTAATCCTTATTTATTTTTTCATAATACATAGATATGCAATATTATATACAGCGATACAATATATATTATGTACAGCGAATAAATATTTAGTTAATAGTATAAGAGCTAGCAAAGTTTTCGAGAGAGAATTTTAAGAAAGCTGAATTTTTTATATATATTTTCTTATGTTCTCTCGAACAGCATGCTAGAAACATTCTTATTTTCCCGACGTTGTTAGCTCTCGGACCATAATATGCTATTTAGAACCGCCAGACGGAATATTATTGAATATGATTATTATTTTTTTTAAATTGAGTCTGTAAAAAATAGTTTATCAACATTTAAAAAATTAACCTATTTGAATTAACATGGCGGGCTATTAGCACCACTCGGCAGGTATAGTATTTAGCTTTTGCGGAGATTTGTTTTAACTACGCGTTTCAATTCAGTAATCTTTCCGACAAGTTCGTTTTATTAATTAATTATGAGAACTGGTTGGAATTTTTCTGTCACTATCTGCGAATGAAATCGATGAAGACCCTTAGATGCAGATACTCTAATGAGTATGTGGGGAGATATTTAAACTAGAAAAATGTTCTTGAAAAATGGTGACGTAAAAATAAGGGGAAGGGAAAATGAAAGAGTTGGGGCAACGGCAGAAGAGGTTGAACATGAAGTTCTAAATAGCTCAATTATTGCAAATTAGACGTTAATATTATTTATTTGTTTATTATAACATTTATTTTCTATATATCATATTATATAATATGTAATACTGAAATATAAGAAGTAAGGAAATAATATAACTGGACAAGGATACATGACATAGTTGCTATATATATGAGTTTTGCTATAATTAAATCAAACAACACCTAGCGAAAATAAAAATAATACAATCTTCTAATTGCATCTGTGGAGAGGAAGGTACTATAGACCACATGATACTAGAATGTAAATTCAAAAAGCAGGCAGTCGACCACTTATGGAGTAATTTATGCAAGCATACCATGATGCCAGAAAAAAAGGGGTTAAGTCTAATACACGATATAAATAGTACCACTGCAAAATGTGTGATTGAATTTATATTTGTCAATGGAATTGATATATAACATGCATGGAAAATCTTCAAAGAACAAGAGTAATAAATATAGTAGATATGATTGAAGTTACGAGAGTTCGGCGGTGACTCATATTTAAAACAAGTTGTGGGGTATAAACTGCCGATATAACTAAAAAGCACTGACTCATTTACTTTTCTATAAACTTTGTATATAGAAACGAATAAGACAAATTCATTATCGTATTATAAATTTATACCGCTCTTATAACCTCTTTTAAGTATAAGTCACCGCCGATCTATCGTGATTTTGACTATATATATGTATATTTATAAATAATTTTTATGTATTATAAAATGTAATATTTGTTTATATTTTAAAATAGCAAGAAGGCTGAATAAGCCAAAGCTTAATAAATAAAAAAAAAAAAAAAAAATCAAACATATTAAACAAACGTTGCTTTGCAACGGAGCAAAGGTATAAGTTATTTTACATAAATTTTTAAATAGATAAACTATTCAATAAATAACGCGAAATTTATTGCATGGTTTTAGTCTGATAACACGTTGAACCATTATCAGCGTCAACTGATAAAACGCGATGCGATCAGCTGTCATCCGATTACAGTTTGGTTATTGTATGCCAAAAAGGAGAATTATCAGTGAAAGAAATTCGTTCAACACAAAGTAAATAAAAAGTGAAGACAAATTAATTATAATAAAAAAATAAAATATTTAAAGAAAAACACAATTCAGCCATTCCTTAAAGCAGCTACGTAAGTTTTGTTTAATTAGCCATGTACTAATACCAATTTTGTATTGCCGTTAATTTCGATTTTAACTACTATGTTATATCTCGCATAAATTGTGATATATTACACGGTGCATTCTTTTACATTGGTTACATTTATAATTTGTTTATTAATTATTGAATTTTATTTCATTGCTAGTCAGTCACCCTACTCTGCAATTTCATAAAACCAGTGTAGGTCTGGTTACTGATCTAACTATACATCGCTCCGATAACTATCTATGGGTTTAAATTTATCGATATAATTATTATCGGATACACTCATACACTGGCGTAGCTAGGTATGGGCGAGTGGGTGCAGTGCACCGGGGCCCCCAAGCTCAGGGGGCCATCGGACTTTTATAACTTATATTTATATTTTTACGGTTTCACAGTGAAGTAATACTCTTAATAAATAGTTATTCCCGACAATACATACAAAACTTTAATAACAAAAACATAAACAATAACAAAATTTCTAAATAGGAATGATTTTTTTTTATTGAGAGTGTATTTCATACTCACTTATGTACAAATTTATCGCTGAACATGAGGGAGGGGGGAAGCATGGACCAGGCAAGGGTCTAAGTCTATTACCTAATTCTCTCAGGCAGAAGTACGCATTCTAGAGTTGTTTATGTTGAGATTAAGCTGAAACAAAAGTAGCTGCAGGATTGTACTTAGAGTTTTAGAGCGTAATATCGCTAACAATATACATTATTTATTTTGGTCTACTATTAAAACATCATAATAATTGATCTGGATAAGATAGAAGGAGTGACATAAGTGCACATAATTTGGTGCAAAAAAGTATACCCGCTAGTGAAGAAAGTAGGATATTCCAGTCCGCGTGTTTGCCACCCTTGCCTTCGGATAGGGGTCAGTTTTACACGCGGGTTGAAATGTCTTACTTTCTTCCCTTAGTGTGTAATATACTATTAATGTTTTATGTACAATAAATGTTTTACTTACATACATGCATACATCTTTTGATTTACTTCGTTTTATTGATTAATACCAATAATATAAATCCAAGTATACATTCCTAAACTCATCACCTAGGCGATCACTAAAACTCATACAAGACACACATACACATACATGTAGTAAGTAGTTTTGCTGTGCTATGCAGTGTATGGTAAAGAGCTGATGATAAACTAATAGCTTTGTACCTTTGAAGTATTTATATATATATATTTATATCTGACTTGAAAAACCTAAACAGTTTAGTTAGGGGCCCAGATTTTTTTTTTGCACCGGGGCCCTTGGTTACCTAGCTACGCCACTGCACTCATATATAAACGGTATCAAAACAGTAACGGTAAAAATAAAATATAATGTCAGAGGTGTACGTACGAAAATAAAAATTAGAGACCACTTACAGTTATGGCGAGAGGACCGCATAAGTCATGCACAAAATATTCAGAATACTCGATGCTGTCAACATTCTATGGAAAGATAAACACATAAATGAACAAGGTTATTCATGATCAAGAAAATGTAGAAAAAATATTTCAAATCAAGACAAGATGTTAATATTGAACCGATGAGAATTTATACCAGCGTGATGCCGCAATGCAAAAGATGTGTAACCCTACCGCTACTATCTGGTGGTAGTTTACTTATTTTAAGAGAGCGATTCTACAATCCTCTCTAGCGAAGGATTCTTTAAGTGATCTGGATCACTTTGAGTCGGATTACCTGAGCTTATTGTGGATGTCTTATATATCTATCAGGACTTAGTACTTCATCTAATAATATTATATAAATATACTAGCTGTACCGGCCACGCGTTGCTGTGACTAACGTTTTTGTCATATTACATTACATAGCGCCATCTATTGAATATTTACTCAATCTAGTCAACAGAATATTTACTCAATCTAGTCAACAGATGTCGCCAGATGTCATCGATAATTAATAGACAAATAATTTGCAATAAGATAATATTGCAATCATAAATTGAGATGTAAGCTATCCTATCTTTCAAGTTGGATCAAACTGCACACGGTGTACAAATTTGATTAAAATCGGTTAAGTAGTTTAGAGGTCCACCGCGGACGAACAACGTGACACGTAATTTATATGACAACGTGACACGTATATTTATTTATATTAAGATTAGGTTTACTTACTTTGTATGCTCTGCAGGCTGCTAACTCTGCTTTGAACAATCACTTTATTTTAACGCGACACGACCGTTAATTCTAAGTACTTAACAATTAAAAAAACGTATTCATTAACACTTATTTTCTTTATTGAACAATCAATTAGTTAATACATTTCTTTAATAATTCTTTTAGTAACTTTATAATTCTTACTAGCTTTTACCCCCGTCGCAAGCGACGTCTGTCTTTTGTGTGTGGCTTGAACTTCATGTAAAAATTTTAATTCCACCAGAGTTTACACCCGTCGTAATGCGTCTTTTTGGCGTGTATATTTGAATCCAATAAAATAATTCGTAATTACATTTCATATTTAACTGTTCTATTTTTAAATTGAAATAATAAATAAACTCGCACATATACATTGACACATATAAATTGACTAAAAAAATATATTTTTTTTATGAAAATAAAAAATATTTTCAATTTATGCGTTATTTGACCAACTTTTTTTCAAAATTTAAGATTTTTTTTTTAGATTCGTAAATAAGTTACCAAGGTTAGCCTATATACAAAATTTCAACTTTCTAGCACAATTTTTACTCTCGGCAAATACTGCCCCCGTGCCCCCAAATAAAATTTTGAAATTTTGAATTTTTTTTTATTAATAATATACTTAATTATTCTAGAATCCAGAATATGAACTTTATCCAAAGTTCCCTACCGTGCCCCCGAATTTCTTCAACCCCCCCCTTTTCAATTTTTGAATTTCTAATTTTTGAGAAATGTCAGCAGCGATTACCTTAATACAGATGCAAAATTTCAACTTTTTATCTCTTACTCAAAGTAATACAGCAAAAAAGGGCTCACTTTTTTTCCAGTTTTTTCAAAATAACGGGTTTCCAGGAAATTCAGGGAAAAATCCGGGGACGCCAAAAGTTTTAGATTTTTTTTCTCTACGAAATAGGCAATTTTCAAAAACTTCCCTGGAGCCGTTTTCGAGATGCCATACAAAATTCGAACCAAACATATAAACATACTAGCTTTTACCCCCGTCGCAAGCGACGTTTGTTTTTTGTGAGTGGCTTGAATTTCAAGTCAAAATTTAATTTTTAAATTGAAATAATAAATAAACTCGTCCTATATTGATTTAACATTTAATAACAATTAATTTTTCATACAAACTGACTAAGAAAATACATTTTTTATATCAAAATAAAAAATATTTTGAATTTATGCGATATTTGAACAACTTTTTTTCAAAATTTAGGATTTTTTTTTCGATTCGTAAATAAGTTGCCAAGGTTAGCCTATATACAAAATTTCAACTTTCTAGCACAATTTTTACTCTCGGCAAATACTGCCCCCGTGCCCCCCAATAAAATTTTAAAATTTTAAATTTTTTTTTTATTAATAATATACTTAATTATTCTAAAATCCAGAAAATGAATTTTCTCCAAAGTTCCTTGCCGGGCCCCCGAATTTCTTTAACCCGCCCTTTTTCAATTTTTGAATTTCTAATTTATGAGAAATGTCAGCATTGAATACCTTAATACACATGCAAAATTTCAACTTTCTTTCTTATACGAATTAAAAGTAATACAGCAAAAAAGGATCACTTTTTTCCAGTTTTTCCAAAATTACGGGTTTCCAGGAAATTCAGGGAAAAATCCGGGGACGCCAAAAGTCTTAGAATTTTTTTCTCTACGAAATAGGAAATTTTTAAAAACTTCCCTGGAGCCGTTTTCGAGCTACCATACGAATCGCGTAAACATATAAACATATAAGAAAACAAACATACACCTCGGACATTATAATATACTAGCTTTTACCCCCGTCGCAAGCGACGTCTGTCTTTTGTGTGTGGCTTTAATTTCATGTCAAATTTAAATTCCATAGAGTTTACCCCCGTCGCAATGCGCCATCTTCTTTGCGTGTATGATTTGAATCCAATAAAATAATTGGTAATTACATTTCATATTTAATTCTATTTTTAAATTGAAATAATAAATAAACTCGCGCACAACACATTGACACATATAAACTGACTAAAAAAATATTTTTTTTCTATCAAAATAAAAAATATTTTCAATTTATGCGTTATTTGACCAACTTTTTTTCAAAATTTGGGATTTTTTTTTTTGATTTGTAAATAAGTTACCAAGGTTAGCCTATATACAAAATTTCTACTTTCTAGCACAATTTTTACTCTCGGCAAATACTGCCCCCCGTGCCCCCAAACAAAATTTTGAAATTTTGAATTTTTTTTATTAATAAAATACTTAATTATTCTAGAATCCAGAATATGAACTTTCTCAAAAGTTCCCTACCGGGCCCCCGAATTTCTTGAACCCCCTCTTTTTCAATTTTTGAATTTTTAATTTTTGAGAAATGTTAGCATTGAATACCTTAATACACATGCAAAATTTCAACTTTCTATTCTTTACTAATTAAAAGTAATACAGCAAAAAAGGATCATTTTTTTTCCAGTTTTTCCAAAATTACGGGTTTCCAGGAAATTCAGGCAAAAATCCGGGGACGCCAAAAGTCTTAGAATTTTTTTCTCTACGAAATAGGAAATTTTTAAAAACTTCCCTGGAGCCGTTTTCGAGATGCCATACAAAATTTGAACCAAACATATAAACATATAAGAAAACAAATATACACCTGGGACATTATAATATACTAGCTTTTGCCCCCGTCGCAAGCGACGTTTGCCTTTTGTGTGTGGCTTGAACTTTATGTAAAAATTTAAATTCCAGGAACGTTTATCCCCGTCGCAAAGGGACGTCTTTTTGGCGTGTATGATTTGAAACCAATAAAATAATTCGTAATTATATTTCATATTTAACTCTATTTTTAAATTGAAATAATAAACTCGCTCAATAATAAATTGACAAAAAAAAATATTTTTTTTTTTATCAAAATAAAAAATATTTTCAATTTATGCGTTATTTGACCAACTTTTTTTCAAAATTTGGGATTTTTTTTTTCGATTCGTAAATAAGTTACCAAGGTTAGCCTATATACAAAATTTCAACTTTCTAGCACAATTTTTACTCTCGGAAAATACTGCCCCCGTGCCCCCAAATAAAATTTAGAAATTTTGAATTTTTTTTCATTAATAATATACTTAATTATTCTAGAATTCTGAATATGAACTTTCTCCAAAGTTTCCTACCGGGCCCCCGAATTTCTTTAACCCCCCCTTTTTCAATTTTTGAATTTCTAATTTTTGAGAAATATTAGCCTTAAATAGCTTAATACACATGCAAAATTTCAACTTTCTATCGTTTACGACCTAAAAGTAATACAGCAAAAAAGGGATCACTTTTTTTCCAGTTTTTCCAAAATTACGGGTTTCCAGGAAATTCAGGGAAAAATCCGGGGACGCCAAAAGTCTTAGAATTTTTTTCTCTACGAAATAGGAAATTTTCAAAAAGATCGTGGGAGCCGTTTTCGCGCTGCCATACAAAATTCAGTACCAAACATATAAGAACATAAACATATAAACATATAAACATATAAGAATAGATTCAAACAGTTGGAACATTATAATAAGAATGATAAACATAGAAACATATAAGAATATAAATAAACACTTGGAACATTATAATATATAGGACTAGCGCTTCGCCCCGTCGCAAAGCGACGTGTATCTAATATTTGTGAATAAAAAAAAGTTATTTGATAAATTGAAAATAATGCAAAATATTATTTTTAAGTAATTTTCGCAAAAATGTATCATTTTTTTAATTTATATTTTCTTATTTTGTTATAATTCCTTTATTTACTGTTATAAAGCACTGTATTGACCAGTCTCCAGTGCCCCCGCCCATAAGCCCCAATCGTCACCTCTTGGCTCTATGCTCTCTTACGTTTCCGAACTTTTAATTTGATTCCTCTAAACTTCTGCCATGAAGCGCCTCCTTCTTTTAGCACTCTGCAGTCGCTTTTTTCGCTACTTCCCTGAGCATCGTCGGTCCTTTGAGTACTTTCACAGCGCCCCCGCTGCGTAAAATTATCATTTACCATAATGAAGCACAGTATTGAACAATGTCCACTGCCCCACCCCTAAACATCAATCACCTCTTGGCTCCATGCTCTGTATCATTCTCGCACTTTTAAATGTAATCATCTGCACCTTTGCCATAATGCGCCCACTTGCAACACTACAGCTTAACTGAACATCATCGCTTATTAGGGCACTTTCCTATACCCCCCGTTTAGCGCAATCATTAAATAATCCTGCGCTTCCACTCCCTGCGTACTAATCTCTTAACAATTAGTTTTCCAAATTAATACTTTACTGGCAACCTGCATACTAAATTTCATCCTTAGAAGTACATTATTTTTTAATAATTATTCGATAAGATAAATCTGTGATAAAATTTTTACTAATTTCAATGTAAACCTACTAATTACATCAATTCATTTATGTTTTTAAGAAAGCATAGCAGTTTGCTCCTAATAATCTCATCTCTAAGCCTTTTCCTTCCCGTTATTGCACTTTCGATTCAATCCCCATACCCCGCCACCCTCACTTTTAGCACCAAAGCACATATTCTGCAATACTGTTACCTCCCTGAGCCATTATAATCTATCGCCACTACTTCTAACACCACGGTTACTTAGAACTGAACCCCAGCGCCACACTCTTTTCCAATCAGACACTACCAATTCGATATTACAGCAATTCATTTACATAATTAAAACTGTACTGTAATCTTACACTCTATATTTCGTATTTATATTTACGTTATAATATTAGTCTCCCCATTAATCCCCGCTCCTGAAATAAAATTGTCAAATTTTAGGCATAGCAATCTATTTTGCTCGTAACAACTCTCTCTACCTTTATCTACCCCTACTTTTATAAATGATCGAAATTTCAAAATTGAGTTCTTTGGCAAAGCGTTTTCCCGCCCCCACTTCCCCAATTTCACGCCGCTACTAAGGTTAAATTTATTTTCGCAAATATGCACATGCATAGTTTCTATTTTTTCACTTTTTCTATTTTTTGATATTTGGGGCTTTTAACTATTACCCCCCAATACCTCTCACTCCTGTTTGATTTTACAGCACAACAAACGCATCAAAAATCAATTCAACTCTACTATTGAATGTAATTTGACTATATGACTTATAGAGAACTATTGTGCTTCTATTTATTATTCTACATGCAAAATATCATCGTTGTACCTCTATATTGTTCTTATACTCGGTTTATCACCCCCCCCACTCTAATGTTGAACTAAAGAAAATGTATTTTTTTTTTATATTTTCGTCGTAAATATGTCAATCTATATCTGCATACTAAATTTCAGCTTTGTATTTATATTTTAGCATTAGAACCCCCCACAAACCTCCGCTACTGAACAAGTTTGTTAAAGTTTAGCACGGGGATCTATTTTATTTGTATCTAAGAACATATATTCTAAACAATAGCCTTTTATCTCTATATATTTCATATTTCTGGTTTTTGGCCCCCAGCGCCCGCCGCCTCTGGAAAGTTGCAAATTTCTATAGTGTGTCTTTAATAACACTCTATATATGGCCCCCGTTCCAAATTTTAACGTTCTAGCTCTGTTGCGACATTGCCCCCAAAAAATCACGCCGCTACTGAATTAAAATTTTTTGTAATCCAATTATTGGCAAACATGCACAATTATTGTCTTATTACATACCCAAAGTTTTAATACTTCTTTTTCAATATTTCTGGCTTTTATTGTCTCAACTCCCGCCGCCACTGGAAATTTGGGGCTGTTTATTTTTTTTCATTAATTACTGTCTACAGCGAGCCTACTTATTAAATTTGAACGTCCTAACTCTATTCTAACATTGCCCCCAGAAATTCGCGCCGCTACTGAACTCAAATTTCCAACTATCTGAAAATGTGCACAATTATGATCTCAATACACATACCAAATTTCAGTTTTCTATCTTTTCTAGTTCGTCAGATATTAGCAAAATTATTTTTTCGAATTTTCCAGTTTTTCCAGTATAAGTTTTTCCACGGAAATTCAGGGACGTAGAAAGTCTTAGAAATTCGTCCTTTACATCATACCAAAATTTGAAGAACTTTGTAGGCGCCGTTTAGAAGATACCATATACGATTTTGTTACCGGATATATATATATATATATATAAATATCGCTCTATATATATATATATATATAAATATCTATGAGTTCTTATGGGTTTTCCATGTTAAATTGGAACATTACGAACATTATAATAAGTAGATATCGGGGCGACTGAGGCGACTGACTAAAACCGACCGTTCGACTGGGGACGCTACTCCCTACTTGACTAGGTCTAGATGGACTGATCGACTGATCTGGATGGACTGACCTTTTGACTGGGTCTCGATGGACTGACCAAGAATCCCTTATTTTTTAGGTTTATATAGTTTAAAAAGTCTTTGTTCGAATATATGATCTCATTTGAACTCTAGCTATGTTTATCGTAAATCCAAATATCGTTTCGTCACCACTTCTTTGAATTTTGGTATTTTGTTCTAATATAAACATTATTTGAAACTCTACGTGCTTATGCACAAATGTTTAGTTAATTAATATTTCTTTCAAAAGTTAATGTAAATACTAAAATCACAAGTTAGACTATAATAATATGCGTCTTGATTCTATTGATAAAGCAATACTTAATCTAAATAACGTGCCCGCCAGTAAGGCGTCTAAAAACTATAAAAAATCTACGCTCTAGTTTGAACATGAACCTTTACACTGGTTACTGAATAGTTAGTAATAATATATCAATAATTAATGAATCTATGAGACTGTTACAGATGCCATTGTTACAATCACACGCAAACTTACTGTAAAAGAGAGCCAATTTGTGTGAAATGTACGGAAAAACATCTAACCAAAGATTGCAAATTAAGCAGACAAAGTACCCCAAAATGTGCTAACTGCAAAGGACAACATCCTGCAAGTTATAGAGGCTGTGAAGTAGCCAGAGAGCTACAGAAAATACGTAACATGCCACTAAAAGATCACAAAACAAAAATACTGAACAAGGAGAGAGAGAAAAACACCAACATTGTCAGGTACGTCAGAACAAGCTACATATGCGCAAGCAGCTATGAAAGATTGTAAAGGCAGTGAAGCTCATTCAACGGAAGATGTACTGGCACTTATTCTCAGCAAGATGAACGAGCAAAATGCAGTGAATAAATTGTTGTTTGATAGACTAAAAAAACTAAAGGATAACATGAAAATCTTATACGCGTACGAAGCAAGACATTATAATGTTCTATAGTCTTAGAATTGCAGCATGGAATGCAAACGGACTCCACAAAAAAATGAAGAGCTATAATTATTCCTGAGGAATGAAAAAATAGACATCTGTCTCATAGCTGTGACTGGACAAATCAGTCATTCTTAAAATTAAGAGGATACTATATATATCATACTGTGCATCCTTCTAATAACGCTAGAGGAGGCTCGGCTGCTATAATCAAGAAGTCAATTAAACATTATGAAAACCAAAGCATTAAACTTGGGTCAATACAAGTTAAATTTGATGAATGTCTCTCCGGACAGAATGTAAATTATAAATTGAATAAATATATATATATATTTATATATATATATATATATATATATATATATATATATATTATATATATATATATATATATATATATATCACAGTAAACATTTTGAAGTCACTTTGACATCATATTGAAGATGCGTCATGATTTTTTTGTCATAAAAGAGGTTATTTATAGTTCAGTTTCTCACATTTTTTCATATAAAATGTCTACTTTATCGACTACAGATGGCGAAATTACTCCACCTGTCGGAATACAAATGAAGATAAAGTTGATGCGAACTATAATTGAAGTGAAACAGTGAGAGAAACATCACTAAATAGGGCACTTCACCAAATTGTTTACTGGGATATATATATCAGCAATCTATTGCCCCCCATGATACGTGCTATAAATACATGACTACTTAGAACTGTTTAAATCAATTGGAACAACCTTTGTATTTTATTTTTTAAATTTATTTATTTATTTGCCTTGACTTTTCCTTTTCTTTTAGCTTATTACTCAATCGGTTTGGTGGAGATTACAACGCGAAACATACCCATTCACGCAGGTTTGGAGGCTAGACGTAATTTCTGCTCGACAGGGAAACCGACATACTGGCCTACTGTTCCTAATAAAACACCAGATCTTATCGACTTCTTAATCACTAACGGTCTGTCCAACAGCTGCATAAAAACTGAAGACAGTATTGTGTATTGCATTGAGTAGCAACCTCAGCTCAGACCACACACCTGTTATCTTGACAGTAAGTGAAAACTTAGTGCAGAAGAAAGTACCAACCAGGCTAACCGGTTTTAATACAAATTGGGAAGGATTCAGGAAGTCTCTTGAAAATCTTATAGAAGTAGAAGTACCTATAAAATCTACTGAACAACTGGAAAAAGAAGTAGAACTTGTTACTACTAATATACAACAAGCGTTTTGGGAAAATACAACAACCAGAATGAGACGAATAAACCAAAACAACATCAGCTATCACTCAGAGCTACGAGAACTAGTAATTGTAAAACAGAAAGCACGGCAAAAATGACAAAATAGCCGCTCCCCAAATGACAAGACTATTTTCAACCGATTGAGTAATAAACTAAAGGAAAAGGAAAAGTCAAGGCAAATAAATAAATAAATTTAAAAAATAAAAGAAAAGGTCCGAGTAATAATAATTGTAGCTATTAATGCACATCTACAGGAACTTTCAGCAGGCAAAGATACTAACTCTAGCAGGAAAAGCAACTAACTAGCACTTGTTAGGGGAAACTTTAATGAGTAGGCGAGGAGTGACAGTGTAAAAGCAGAATTATTTGCACAGCACGTAGAGGAAACATTTCAACCCTTTGGTAGACAATCAGCCGATTAAAAAAAAAACATAACGTTACAAAAAAAGAATGATAATGTCGTAATGGATCGAGTTACCGTTATCAGAACGAAATGAAATGTAACTTGACTAACAAAGAAGCACCTGGGTACGATCTTATTACTAAACAGATACTTAAAGAATTACCAAACAAAGGGCTTGTAAAACTGTTTCATATAATAAACGCTTATCTTTGACTGTAATATGTCCCCAGGCATTTAAAAGTGGCTGAAGTAATCATGATACTGAAACCGGGCAAGGATCCAAATGACAAAAAGTCTTACCCGCCTATATCCTTGCTGCCAGTAATATCCAAGATCTTTGAAAACCTATTGGTAAAACACCTTAAGCATATAATAAAAGAAAGAGACTTAATACCAAACCACCAATATGGTTAGAGAGAATCACTCAACTATCGACCAGATGCTCAGAGTAGTTGACCAAATTGAAGATACCTTAGAAAAAAAATATGCTCAAACGTCTTTCTCGACTACTGTCGTAGTTTACCTGAGCAAAAACACCTGCTCCTGTTCAGCGACTACCGTCGTAGTTTAACTGAGTAAAATCAAATCCTCCAGTTTAGGGACTGCCATCGTAGTTTAACTGAGTAAAAACAGCTCCTCCAGTTCAGGGACTACCGTCGTAGTTTACCTGAGTAGAAACACGTACTCCAGTTAAGGGACTACCGTCGTAGTTTAACTGAGTAAAATCAAATCCTCCAATTTAGGGACTGCCGTCGTAGTTTAACTGAGTAAAAACAGCTCCTCCAGTTCAGCGACTACGGTCGTAGTTTAACTGAGTAGAAACACGTACTCCAGTTAAGGGACTACCGTCGTAGTTTAACTGAGTAAAATCAAATCCTCCAGTTTAGGGACTGCCGTCGTAGTTTAACTGAGTAAAAACAGCTCCTCCAGTTCAGGGACTACCGTTGTAGTTTAACTGAACAAAAACATTATAAAATTCCAGAAACACCACAACAGTTCAATACAATACAAATCAACACAAACACAGTATCAGCAATGAGCCACATGAAACAAAAACAAATCAAATCAAATATGACATTTATACAACATTGCTTTCTTCAACCAACACGCATACATTTTCTTTTTTTTTTTAATATTTATTTTATTTGTGCATCAACTTTTAGAAGTTATTAGCACTTATATTAGCACATATAACGCATACGTTTGATTCAATTCATAGACTGTCACAACAGCTCTAAGTGACTCCATCTGAAAACAACAAAAAAATAATTTACTGATGCCAACAATTGTACTTTCCAATCGCTAACACGCCACATCAGGCAGTTCGCCACCCTCAGTCAGCGATATCTAAATATTCAATCATCTCCTGACAGCTCCAATAGCTTCATAGTATTTTTTTTGTGTACTCTCATTAAAACAAAAAGTGTACAGTATTTTGTTAATGCATCTACAGTATCTAAGATATAACGTTCCTTGCCTATTGGTTTCGGCAAAGGACTCAAAACAATTAATGTAAATAGTATGAAAAGGTATGGGTAACTTTTCGATAGTATTTAGAAAGCCCTGTTTGGATATAGTTGCTGATTTACAAATTTTATAAAGTAGGCTGCGTTTATTATATTTAACCATAGATTGTCGTAATCCAGGGAACTAGAAAAACTTATTTATTGTTTTCTCTACACCCTTATGACAGTGTTTAACGTGAAAAAGACGCTGTAAGCCAATACGAATACCATTTAGGGACAAAATATTGGTATGCGGCTTACTTGGCTCCACTCGCCTACATAACATACCTGCGTTGATAGCTAATAATTGATTAGTGTTAGTACCATTTTTAATTCATCGACTAATTAGGCAACCTTCATATTACCGGCTTGTTTGATAATCTATGTAAGGTTAGATTTCACCATTACGATAGAAGTCAAAGTTGAAATCTTGTAAATAAGTCCATCTTCGCGTTGCTCGATGTGCAATAATAGATACCCTTGATATACTGCACAACGCAATAACACAATTTTTCAGTGAATTTAACAACAAAACTATTCGCGGACGTGTTTAAAATATAGAAACTCTTGGGTTTGATCCCACTTCTGATGATAGCGAGGGTAAATATTCACAAAGCATTAAAATATAGTTCTGCAAATTTATCCAATATCAGCCGTTTGACCGTACTTGATCAAACGAGAGACTTGACTCCTTTTTGTTTACCAAATAATATTTATGAAAAGATATCTAGATATTAAAAATAAAACCAAACATAATACTATTAGACCAGGGTAGAAGCCGTCAAAAATAATTAAAAACATAAAAAAATTAAAGTAGAATGAAACCTATTGGAAATGGAAGGGAATACTACTAAAATGAAAGGAAAAATAAATTACGGGCGATCTGAGGTTGGGAAGGGGTAGGGGGTGAGGTTTTAAGGGTAAAAATCTCGATTTCCGGCAAAACTACAAGTCCTATCAAAAAAAGTTAAATGGCAAAGTTATAGATAATAAAAAGATCTACAACTTTTATATCTACACTTTTTCTCCATAACCTCAAAATTCATGAAAAAAATCCAAAAAACCACATTTTTGATTTTTTATTTATATCTTTTACAAAAAAATTTTTTTTTTCATGATATTTGGTGAAAACTTACCTCTTTATGTCCCAAACACACTGGAATTTTGAAGATTTAAAATACTAATTTTTTCACCCTATTTTGACTCAATATCGAAAAAAAAACCCTAATTTTCAATCGAAAATTCTCACGTCAAAATATCTGATTTTTCAAAAAAGTCGGTGGGCTTTTTGTTCGTTGAAATCTCTATTTTCTGATGGTGTAGAAAAAAATATACATTACTATGGAAAAAAATTTCAGAAAATGCAAAAAAACGAAAAATACTAAAATTCGAATTTTTTTTTTAATCTTTATGTACAATTTTGAGGTATTCATTAAAATTTTTACTTTAATTACTCGAAAAACGTTAGGTTCCATGTTAGATTAATAAACAAAAAAATTACAAACCAATTAAACATAAATATCGCAAAAAACATAGTTGTTGTAAATATTAAAAATACGATTTAAAGGGGATTTTATTAAAAAAATGTGACTACTGCTATTTTTTTCAGTAATAAAAGTTGATTTATTAAATTTTCATTACATTTATGTATTAGAAAATCTCATTAGATAGAAATATACACGTAAATCGTACTATTGAGTAGAGATTTTTTTTAATGATTACACTATACATTATATTATTTCTAAAAGCATTAATCTTTGTATTTATCAAAACATAGTATTCAATTCGAATCACTTATTCATCAGTTTCTGTCTTTTTGATGGTATTTCTTGATCGTTAGATTCGACAGGCCTTTCTGATTCTAGTAGATCTTCGACATCTTCAAGACCATCACCGTCTTCGTCTCTAACATTATTTTCGGTCTGCATTGGTTCTTCATCCGCAATTTCATCTGAATCATTAACTTCCTCGTAGATTTTTTTCTCCACATTGGCGCATTGTTCAGAATCATCACAATTTGAGCATAAATTTGTGCATTTTAAACCATGTTTTCGGCAGCCACATTTTAAATTATTACATCCAGTTTCACAGCTGCAGCAAATAGTTTTCAGCAATTTTTCCGGAATTAATTCAATTTCTGTAAATTTGGGCATAATTCCATGTTGATGTTGCTTCCAGCCCCAATTTGTTGCTGTCAATTCATTACCCAGCCACGTTTGAAGCTGATAATATGCCCTGTAACAATGTTGTTCTGCTGCATCTTCTGTGGGTGGGAGATTTGCCAATATGAAAGATGATTTAATTTTTGCCAATTGATATTTTTGAAATCTTAATTTTTTCAGTGATATATTATCCTTTTTACATTTATAAATAGATTTAATTAATTTCAATCCATTTTTTTTTATATCTTCTTTGTTTACATCTTTTTTAAAAAAAATATTAGCCAAATTTGACAAATTTTGATTGTCTAATAATGAATTTACGATAGTTTTCTTTCCTTTTTCGGCAAATCCAGATGTTGTGTCGCAACCGGAAAAACAATGCAGAAATGCAACGATGTTTTTGACGGATTCACATTTGAAACTATTAGACGTGTAAAAAAGATCTTTTATATTTTCAGAACCGGGCTTGAGAAAATAAATTTTATGATTATTAGAATTTAATTGATTCAAAAGGACCAAAAGATCAATATGTTGTCGTACAACAATGACAGTTTTATTAGTATCTTTGGCAATTTCTATCGAGGTCTTAATAATGTCAGCATCAGCATCTTCTTTAGCTTGTTTACAGAAAAATCCTTTTGACTGTAATACTTGCATTAACGATTTTATTATTTTGTCTTTGTTTTTCTCATTAGATAAAAATTTTTCTTGCAAAAATGGTATTTTTGTATGGTTTTGATAATTGAACTCTGGAATATTGTCTGACGTCTTTCTACGACTACGTTCTCCTTTTTTAGTTGAATGAACTGCTGGTACTGTTGACACAGTAATTGATTTTTCAATTTCAGGGTACCCATCAAAAACTATACAGCTGTCTGCTGCGTAATGTTTTCCTACATAGCGTAAATATATATTCATGATCTCTTCCACCGTTTCATTTTTCTGCCAAATTACTTTGTGTAGTAAAAATCCACCGTCGACGACATGCACAATGCCGTCAAAATGCGTTGGTCTATTCGTACTCACAAATAATTCGTAGAGCTGAGATTTAACGTTATTTCTGAGGCCATTTTCGGTAAAAAGAGATAATGGAAAAGGTGCAAGCTCGTATTGTAAATAAGTTTCCATATCTTTTTTACTGTCGATCGTTAGAGATATTCTTTTGGATATTTATGTTTAATTGGTTTGTAATTTTTTTGTTTAATAATCTAACATGGAACCTAACGTTTATCGAGTAATTAAAGTAAAAATTTTAATGAATACCTCAAAATTGTACATAAAGATTAAAAAAAAAATTTCGAATTTTAGTATTTTTCGTTTTTTTGCATTTTCTGAAAAATTTTTCCATAGTAATGTATATTTTTTTACACCATCAGAAAATAGAGATTTCAACGAACAAAAAGCCCACCGCCTTTTTTGAAAAATCAGATATTTTGACGTGAGAATTTTCGATTGAAAATTAGGGTTTTTTTTTCGATATCGAGTCAAAATAGGGTGAAAAAATTAATATTTTAAATCTTCAAAATTCCAGTGTGTTTGGGACATAAAGAGGTAAGTTTTCACCAAATATCATGAAAAAAAAAAAAATTTTTGTAAAAGATATAAATAAAAAATCAAAAATGTGGTTTTTGGGATTTTTTACATGAATTTTGAGGTTATGGAGTAAAAGTGTAGATACAAAAGTTGTAGATCTTTTTATTATCTACAACTTTGCCATTTAACTTTTTTCGATAGGACTTGTAGTTTTGCCGGAAATCGAGATTTACCGATTTTTACCCTTAAAACCTCACCTCCTACCCCTTCCCAACCTCAGATCGACCGTAATTTATTTTTCCTTTCATTTTAGTAGTATTCCCTTCCATTTCCAATAGGTTTCATTCTACTTTAATTTTTTTATGTTTCTAAAATTATCTACCCTGGTCTATATGAACCATTTAACATTAAAATACCATATAATATTGAAATTATTACTGTGATGCCATCTAGACTAGATGGAGTACACA
Source organism: Panorpa germanica (assembly GCA_963678705.1). Classification (NCBI taxonomy): domain Eukaryota; kingdom Metazoa; phylum Arthropoda; class Insecta; order Mecoptera; family Panorpidae; genus Panorpa; species Panorpa germanica. Next base: position 418,276 of record OY783207.1, read on the forward strand.
ATTTCGTTAGGTAACTAATTCCCAAATTCCATTCTTCGCTAACAAATGCATTATTTTATCGATGAATTATGTAAAATACGAAAAGTATCTGATTTAATCTTGACGTAAATCTTCAGCAAAAACATTAACTTCGTCTTTGACTAGATGCTAAGAAAACAAAAATAGTTGACACGAAATGAACAAATTACTTTAAAAACTTGTTTATGTTATGCCGATTCAGGAATGGCATGATACTTGTATCTTACTGACATTAAAAAGGAATTTTGTGTGTAAATTGAATTCATTTCAAATGTTATTGTGACCGAGTTCTGCCATAATTTTGTTTTATAACAGTGTAACACCTGGATCCTGAGTCCGGATTTAAGGACAGAACCTGGCGGGTCCGGATCCAGGTCAGTCGAGTACAGAAACCAAATATACATTACGATGGGATTTCAGTTGTAATTATTTTCAACATTCGCAGTAGAAGAAAACCTGAATAAAACTTCAAGACAGCTAGGTTTGAAAGGTTTTTAAAAAAAGTGAAATTCAGTTTCTCAATAAATAGAAAAATAGAACAAATATAATAATAGAAAAGAAGATATCACAAATTCAGAGGGAGACATAGATATGTTTTATGGATGTCTATAATAGCTTAAACCCTAAATATTTGATAAAAGATAGTTTGAATAAATGTTTCAATAAATGTTATCAATTAGAAGAACCTAAAGAAAAAGAATTGACCTGAAATGGATGCCGAAATCAAACAGAGAATACGTAAAACAATTGTTAGTGTCTAAAGTACAGAAAATATAACAAGAAGATATGACAATTGTATGTAGTCCAACCATAGACCTGGAAACGTTGCAATATTTAAAATTTAATGAAATTAATATAAATTCCTTCAATAAATGCCCATTCGCAAAGAAAGTATTTTTAAAATAAAACTCTTGCTGGCTATGTTGAATGTTTTTTTTCGTTTATTGGAATGATAATGAGACCTACCTCATAGACGAAAAATAAAAGATAACTGTTTGAACCAATAGTAGTATCAAAAACAGTTACACAAATAATATTTACATTAGTAACATAAAAGGTATATTATTTTCTAAACAATATGTAAAATTTGAATTTTGCATTTTGTATTTAAATACTACAATGAAAATTATTTTGTATTTAAAATGGAAAAATAATAAGTTATGTGTATTTTGTATTTAAATACTTTTGAAAACTATTTTTGTACATCTCTTTTTATTCGCGCTTATTCAAACCGTGTTTTAGTGTTTTACACCTTTCACAATTACGATTAGTCAAACTCCTCATGTTGGTTATAGTATGTTAACTGATTTGATGATTTTCTTCACTTCATGAATCTCTTTCGTTATCGTCATTCTTTTAAACAAAAAGGTCACAAGCTGTTATGAATGGAGAAGTAGACATGTAGTAATTTCATAACGTAATTTCACTTATATTGCAATTACAATTTGTTTAACATTTCAAACTCAATTATTAATGCAAAATATGAAAGATGTGTAGATGACAATACAAATAAACTTGTGTATCATTATAAAAAAACTAGCTTTTACCCCCGTCGCAAGCGACGTCTGTCTTTTGTGTGTGGCTTGAACTTCATGTAAAAATTTAAATTCCAGTAACGTTTACCCCCGTCGCAAAGCGAAGACTTTTTGGCGTGTATGATTTGAAACCAATCAAAGAATTCGTAATTACATTTCATATTTACCTCTATTTTTAAATTGAAATAATAAACACGCTCAATAATAAATTGACTAAAAAAATATATTTTTCTTATCAAAATAAAAAATATTTTTAATTTATGCAATATTTGACCAACTTTTTTTCAAAATTTAGGGTTTTTTTTTTGATTCGTAAATAAGTTACCAAGGTTAGCTTATATACAAAATTTCAACTTTCTTGCACAATTTTTACTCTCTACAAATACTGCCCCCGTGCCCCCAAATAAAATTTTGAAATTTTTTATTTTTTTTTATTAATAGTATATTTAGTTATTCTAGAATCCAGAATATGAACTTTCCCCAAAGTTTCCTACCGGGCCCCAGAATTTCTTCAAATTTCGACCAAAGCGACGTCTTTTAGGCGTGTATGATTTGAATCCAATAAAATAATTCGTAATTACATTTCATATTTAATTCTATTTTAAAATTGAAATAATAAATAAACTCGCGCACGTATACATTGACACATATAAATTGACTAAAAAAATATATTTTTTTTATCAAAATAAAAAATATTTTCAATTTATGCGTTATTTGACCAACTTTTTTTCAAAATTTGGAAATTTTTTTTTCGATTCGTAAATAAGTTACCTGGATTAGCCTATATACAAAATTTCAACTTTCCAGCACAATTTTTACTCTCGGCAAATACAGCCCCCGTGCCCACAAATAAAATATTGAAATTTTGAATTTTTTTTTATTAATAACATACTTAATTATTCTAGAATCCAGAATATGAACTTTGTCCAAAGTTCCCTAGCGGGCCCCCGAATTTCTTCAACCCTTTTTCACTTTTTGAATTTCTAATTTTTGAGAAATGTCAGCATTGAATACCTTAATACACATGCAAAATTTCAACTTTCAATCTTTTACGAATCAAAAGTAATACAGCAAAAAAGGGATCACTTTTTTTCCAGTTTTTCCAAAATTACGGGTTTCCAGGAAATTCAGGGAAAAATCAGGGGACGTCAAAAGTCTTAGAGTTTTTTTCTCTACAAAATAGGAAATTTTTAAAAACTTCTATGGAGCCGTTTTCGAGCTACCATACGAATCGCGTAAACATATAAACATATAAGAATATAAGAAAACAAACATACACCTCGGACATTATAATATAGGACTAGCGCTTCGCCCCGTCGCAAAGCGACGTGTATCTAATATTTGTGAATAAAAAAAAGTTATTTGATAAATTGAAAATAATGCAAAATATTATTTTTAAGTAATTTTCGCAAAAATATATCATTTTTTAAATTTATATTTCCTTATTTTGTTATAATTCCATTATTTACTGTTATAAAGCACTGTATTGACCAGTCTCCAGTGCCCCCGCCCATAAGCCCCAATCGTCACCTCTTGGCTCCATGCTCTCTTACGTTTCCGAACTTTTAATTTGATTCCTCTAAACTTCTGCCATGAAGCGCCTCCTACTTTTAGCACTCTGCATCGCTTCTTCCCTGAGCATCGTCGGTCCTTTGAGTACTTTCACAGCGCCCCCGCTGCGTAAAATTATCATTTACCATAATGAAGCACAGTATTGAACAATGTCCACTGCCCCACCCCTAAACATCAATCACCTCTTGGCTCCATGCTCTGTATCGTTCTCGCACTTTTAAATGTAATCATCTGCACCTTTGCCATAATGCGCCCACTTGCAACACTACAGCTTAACTGAACATCATCGCTTATTAGGGCACTTTCCTATACCCCCCGTTTAGCGCAATCATTAAATAATCCTGCGCTTCCACTCCCTGCGTACTAATCTCTTAACAATTAGTTTTCCAAATTAATACTTTACTGGCAACCTGCATACTAAATTTCATCCTTAGAAGTACATTATTTTTTAATAATTATTCGATAAGATAAATCTGTGATAAAATTTTTACTAATTTCAATGTAAACCTACTAATTACATCAATTCATTTATGTTTTTAAGAAAGCATAGCAGTTTGCTCCTAATAATCTCATCTCTAAGCCTTTTCCTTCCCGTTATTGCACTTTCGATTCAATCCCCATACCCCGCCACCCTCACTTTTAGCACCAAAGCACATATTCTGCAATACTGTTACCTCCCTGAGCCATTATAATCTATCGCCACTACTTCTAACACCACGGTTACTTAGAACTGAACCCCAGCGCCACACTCTTTTCCAATCAGACACTACCAATTCGATATTACAGCAATTCATTTACATAATTAAAACTGTACTGTAATCTTACACTCTATATTTCGTATTTATATTTACGTTATAATATTAGTCTCCCCATTAATCCCCGCTCCTGAAATAAAATTGTCAAATTTTAGGCATAGCAATCTATTTTGCTCGTAACAACTCTCTCTACCTTTATCTACCCCTACTTTTATAAATGATCGAAATTTCAAAATTGAGTTCTTTGGCAAAGCGTTTTCCCGCCCCCACTTCCCCAATTTCACGCCGCTACTAAGGTTAAATTTATTTTCGCAAATATGCACATGCATAGTTTCTATTTTTTCACTTTTTCTATTTTTTGATATTTGGGGCTTTTAACTATTACCCCCCAATACCTCTCACTCCTGTTTGATTTTACAGCACAACAAACGCACCAAAAATCAATTCAACTCTACTATTGAATGTAATTTGACTATATGACTTATAGAGAACTATTGTGCTTCTATTTATTATTCTACATGCAAAATATCATCGTTGTACCTCTATATTGTTCTTATACTCGGTTTATCACCCCCCCCACTCTAATGTTGAACTAAAGAAAATGTATTTTTTTTTTATATTTTCGTCGTAAATATGTCAATCTATATCTGCATACTAAATTTCAGCTTTGTATTTATATTTTAGCATTAGAACCCCCCACAAACCTCCGCTACTGAACAAGTTTGTTAAAGTTTAGCACGGGGATCTATTTTATTTGTATCTAAGAACATATATTCTAAACAATAGCCTTTTATCTCTATATATTTCATATTTCTGGTTTTTGGCCCCCAGCGCCCGCCGCCTCTGGAAAGTTGCAAATTTCTATAGTGTGTCTTTAATAACACTCTATATATGGCCCCCGTTCCAAATTTTAACGTTCTAGCTCTGTTGCGACATTGCCCCCAAAAAATCACGCCGCTACTGAATTAAAATTTTTTGTAATCCAATTATTGGCAAACATGCACAATTATTGTCTTATTACATACCCAAAGTTTTAATACTTCTTTTTCAATATTTCTGGCTTTTATTGTCTCAACTCCCGCCGCCACTGGAAATTTGGGGCTGTTTATTTTTTTTCATTAATTACTGTCTACAGCGAGCCTACATATTAAATTTGAACGTCCTAACTCTATTCCAACATTGCCCCCAGAAATTCGCGCCGCTACTGAACTCAAATTTCAAATTTCCAACTATCTGAAAATGTGCACAATTATGATCTCAATACACATACCAAATTTCAGTTTTCTATCTTTTCTACTCGTCAGATATTAGCAAAATTATTTTTTCGAATTTTCCAGTTTTTCCAGTATAAGTTTTTCCACGGAAATTCAGGGGAACATTCAGGGACGTAGAAAGTCTTAGAAATTCGTCCTTTACATCATACCAAAATTTGAAGAACTTTGTAGGCGCCGTTTAGAAGATACCATATACGATTTTGTTACCGGATATATATATATATATATATATAAATATCGCTCTATATATATATATATATATAAATATCTATGAGTTCTTATGGGTTTTCCATGTTAAATTGGAACATTACGAACATTATAATAAGTAGACTAGCGCTTCGCCCCGTCGCAAAGCGACGTGTATTTAATATTTGTGAATAAATAAAAGTTATTTGATAAATAGAAAATAATCCTGAAATATTGTTTATTCTTCGCCTTTCGGCTTTACAATCTACATTACAATCTATATACATTTCATATACTTCAACTTACAATTAAATTTACATTATTCTCCACCAACTTATTTATTCTTCTGTTTTTCCTTTCCTTCTTACTATTTCCGCCATCCAACTCTTTCCTTCACTGCCTCCCTTTAATAGCTGGCCAATATTCCTTTCGCTAGCTACTTTTTCCTTACACTCAAACTTAATGTGCTTCAGTGTTTCGTCATCCGCCCCGCACACTCTACACTTTCTTTCCTCACTCTTTTCCCAGTATCTGTTTCCTTTTTCCTCATTTCCCAATCTAAACCTTGCTGTTCTTCTTATGGGCTTTATGTCTTTTTCTATAAGGTACTGAGGCACAGTATTTTCTTATAACCTTTTATATCTTTTATTGTAGTTACTTTTTTCTATTTTTCCCATTCTCTCCTGCTGTTGTATCTCCTTCTCCCTTCTCCTTAGCTCCTCTTCCATACTTGCGCCTCCTTCTCTTCTCCTCTCTGCCTCCTCGATCACCATTCCATTCCTTTCAAAGTACTATTTTCTCTCTTTTGTACCTCCTCCCCCCCCCCCCATTCTTTATGCTATCCTCTCGTATTTTCTTTAAAATTTTGCTTTCCGCTCTGTTAAATTTCTCCTCGTATTTTACTGCTCTTTCCCCTGTTTTAATTTGTATCTTATCCCTTTTTAGCTCCTCCATAGCCATGTATCTTAGCGTGCACCTGTCTAGCCCTAGTAACCATTTAATATATCTTACCTGTATTCTTTCCAACTTTTCTTGCTCCTTCCACCCCCAAACCTCTGCTCCATACAACATCATACTGGCTATCAGTCTATCAAACATCCATATTCTCTTTTGTATGTCCTCCCCAAATACCTTTTCCCCTAGTCCCATACCCGTCGCATTGCTAGCTCCGCCTTCTTTGCTACCTCCCTTATCTGAGCCTCTTCGCCATTGTTCTTTTTAAAAGTGTAGCCCAGATATTTAAATTCTTCTACTTCCTCAATGTCCTCTGTCTTGTATTTTCACCTTTTATGTCTTCTTTTTCCACCCCCTTTTTTAAATACCATAATTTTTGTCTTTTCCACATTTAACTCTAGTCCTTTCCTGTCTATATATCTCCCTAGCCGGTGAGCCATCTCCTGCAGCTCTCCTTCCCTTTTTGCCAGCAGGACTATATCGTCAGCGTATGCTTAAGTCCATATCTTGTAGTGTCTTCCTATTAGCACCCTCCATCTTGTCCTCTTTCCATTACCCCCTCCAAGTCTGCTGTATATATCGCAAATAAAATGCAAAATATTACTTTGTTATAATTCCTTTATTTACAGTAATAAAGCACTGTATTGACCAGTCTCCAGTGCCCCCGCCCATAAGCCCCAAACTTCACCTCCTGGCTCCATGCTCTCTTACGTTTCCGAACTTCTAATTCGATTCCTCTAAATTTCCGCCATGGAGCGCCTCCTACTTTTAGCACTCTGCATCGCTTCTTCCCTGAGCATCGTCGGTCCCTAGAGTACTTTCACAGCGCCCCCCCTGCGTAAAATTATCATTTACCATAATGAAGCACAGTATTGAGCAATGTCCACTGCTTTGCCCCTAAATACCAATCACCTCTTGGCTCCATGCTCTGTATCGTTCTCGCACTTTTAATTGTATTCATCTGCACCTTTGCCACAATGCGCCCACTTGCAACACTACAGCCCACCTAAACATCATCGCTCACTAGGGCACTTTCCTATCCCCCCGTTTAGCGCAATCATTAAATAATCCTGCGCTTCCACCCCCTGCGTACTAATCTCCTAACAATTAGTTTTTAAAATTAATACTTTACTGGCAACCTGCATACTAAATTTCATCCTTAGAAGTACATTATTTTTTAATAATTATTCGATAAGATAAATCTATAATAAATTTTTTACTCATTTCAATGTAAACCTACTAATTACATCAATTCATTTATGTTTTTAAGAAAGCCTAGCAGTTCGCTTCTAATAATCTCATCTCTAGGCCTTTTCCTTCCCGTTATTGCACTTTCGATTTAATTCTCATGCTCGCCACCCACACTTTCAACACCAAAGCATATATTCTGCAACACGGTTACCTCTCAGAGCCATTAAAATCTATCGCTACTACTTCTAACACCACCGTTACTTAGTACTGAACCCCAGCGCCACACTCTCCTCCAATCAGGCACTACCAATTCGATATTACAGCAATTCATTTACATGATTAAAACTGTACTGTAATCTTACATTCTATATTTCGTATTTATATTTACGTTATAATATTAGTCTTCCCATTAATCCCCGCTCCTGAAATAAAATTGTCAAATTTTTGTCATATTTTTAGCTCTCTACCTTTATCTACCCCTACTTTTATAAATGACCGAAATTTCAAAATTGAGTTTTTTGGCAAAGCTTTTTCCCGCCCCAACTTCCCCAATTTTACGTCGCTACTAAGGTTAAATTCATTTTCGCAAATATGCACATGCATAGTTTCTATTTTTTAACTTTTTTTATTTTTTTGATATTTGGGGCTGTTAACTATTTCCCCCCTATACCTCTCACTCCTGTTCGATTTCACAGCGCAACAAACGCACCAAAAATCAATCCAATTCTACTACTGAATGTAATTTGAATATTTGACTTATAGAGAACTATTAAGCTTCTATTTAATATTCTACATGCTAAATATCATCGTTGTACCTCTATATTGTTTTTATACTCGGTATATCACTCCCCACTCTAATGTTGCACTTAAGAAAATGTAGTTTTTTTTATATTTTCGTAATAAATATGTCAATCTATATCTGCATATTAAATTTCAGCTTTGTGTTTATATTTTAGCATTAGTACCCCCCACAAACCTCCGCTTCTGAACAAGTTTGTTAAATTTTAGCACGGGGATCTATTTTATTTGTATCTAAGAATATATATTCTAAACTATAGCCTTTCATCTCCATATATTTCAAATATCTGGTTTTTGGCCCCCAGCGCCCGCCGCCTCTGGAAAGTTGCAAATTTTTATAGTGTTTCTTTAATGACACTCTATATATGGCCCCCGTTCCAAATTTTAACGTTCTAGCTCTGTTGCGACATTGCCCCCAAAAAATCACGCCGCTACTGAATTAAAATTTTGGTAATCTAATTATTGGCAAACATGCGCAATTAGTGTCTCCATACATACCCTAAGTTATAATACTACATTTTCAATATTTCTGGCTTTTACTGTGTCAACTCCCGCCGCCACTGGAAATTTGGGGCTTTTTATTTTTTTCTCTTTAATTACTGTCTACAGCGAGCCTACATATTAAATTTGAACGTCCTAACTCTTTTCTAACATTGCCCCCTGAAACTCGCGCCGATACTGAACTTAAATTTCAAATTTCCAACTATTTGCAAATGTGCACATTTATGATCTCAATACACATACCAAATTTCAGTTTACTATCTTTTCTAGTTCGTCAGATATTTACAAAAGTATTTTTTCGAATTTTCCAGTTTTGTTCATTTTAGCATTAGAGCCTCTCACATATCTCCGCTACTGAATTAAAGTCCAAATATGTACCTCTTTATCGTTCTTATCATCAGTTTATTACCTCTGCCGTAATGTTACACTAACGAAAATGTAGTTTCTTTATATTTTTATTGTTATTGTCAGTCTATATCTGCATACTAAATTTCAGCTTTGTATTTAAATTTTAGCATTAATACCCCCCACATACCACCGCTACTGAACAAGTTTGTCAAATTTTAGCACGAGGATCTATTTTATTTGTATCTAAGAATATATATTCTAAACTATAGCCTTTCATCTCCATATATTTCAAATATCTGGTTTTTGGCCCCCAGCGCCCGCCGCCTCTGGAAAGTTGCAAATTTCTATAGTGTGTCTTTAATGACACTCTATATATGGCCCCCGTTCCAAATTTTAACGTTCTAGCTCTGTTGCGACATTGCCCCCAAAAATCACGCCGCTACTGAATTAAAATTTTGGTAATCTAATTATTGGCAAACATGCGCAATTAGTGTCTCCATACATACCCTAAGTTATAATACTACATTTTCAATATTTCTGGCTTTTACTGTCTCAACTCCCGCCGCCACTGGAAATTTGGGGCTGTTAATTTTTTTTCATTAATAACTGTCAACAGCGAGCCTACATATTAAATTTCAACGTCCTAACTCTATTCTAACATTGCCCCCGGAAATTCGCGCCGCTACTGAACTTAAATTTCCAATTTCCAACTATTGGCAAATGTGCACAATTATGATCTCAATACACACACCAAATTTCAGTTTTCTATCTTCTCTAGTTCGTCAGATATTAGCAAAAGTATTTTTTCGAATTTTCCAGTTTTTCCAGTATAAGTTTTTCCACGGAAATTCAGGGGAAAATTCAGGGACGTAGAAAGTCTTAGAAATTCGTCCTTTACATCATACCAAAATTTGAAGAACTTTGTAGGCGCCGTTTAGAAGATACCATATACGATTTTGTTACCGGATATATATATATATAAATATATAAATATCTATATAAATATCTATGAGTTCTTATGAGTTTTCCATGTTAAATTGGAACATTACGAACATTATAATAAGTAGATAAATATATAAATATCTATATAAATATATAAATATCTATATAAATATCTATGAGTTCTTATGAGTTTTCCATGTTAAATTGGAACATTACGAACATTATAATAAGTAGATGTATCAAGTAATTTTTTTTATAACTTATATAAAAGAAGTTATATTCATTTCATTCACTATAAATTTGTTTAAAGAGGTACAGGAGGTTAACGTAAATGATGAAAACGTTGTGAAATTTGGATGGTCGATATAAATAGTTAAAATACATGCTGTCTCAAAATTTTAGAGACCTAGGGTTCATAGTTTTCTTTTTATACATAATTAAAAATAGTCATTTTCCATACAAATCATAATTTTTAGCTCAATTTCACCACATAATATAACTTTTAACTATAAAAAAATGGTGACACGGCTTTCAAAAACTAGGTGTATATAAAATAATCTTTTCTGTAACTATTGCAAAAAGAAAATTATCAAAAGGATACCTATTTACGAAAATATTTAAATAAAACCTTTAAGAAACAGTAAATGTAGGTTATAAGCCGGCAACGTTGCAAATGCCAATTTGAGCGGGAAATTCAAAATCAGAATAAATGTTATATAAAATATAACAATTTATTGGTCAAAGAACGAAATCACGCATGCATCAACACACGTAAATTTACAGCGTTGCCAAATTTTTTATTAATTTTTCAAAATATTTAATTTTAATTTAAATTGAATTAATATAAATTTGATATTAATTATAGGTAATTTTTAATTTATTGAACTATTATATGCATAAAAAACTCATTTTAACAAGCAAAAAACAGTTTAATAGGGAATTGAAAAATTCATTTTCAAAGGTACAGTCCCAATATTTGCTCGTCACTCATGTACTTCGTATTTTGCATTTCGTATTACCGACGGTACGTCCTGTACCTCCTTAATGTTTACTCATTCTCAAATTATATTCTATCCAGTGTTAATTTTACAATTTATCAAGTGTATGAGGTATAGCAATTTTTAAATGACACTGATAATGCTATAGACGAACTACGTATGCGACAAAGTTGTATGACCGACTGCTGTGTAGCGTGAACCCGCTTGTCGGCTCTCCTGTGCACTTTTCTTTGTTGGAAACTATTGTGAAAGTTTTCTGTGAGTGAGTTTAATCGCATAAACAGACAAATCGACGATCAGATCTGATCAGCTTTATTAAAATTTTTGACCGTTTTTAACGTGCAAAAGCGTCCCGAGAGTGCATCATCTTCTCGGTCATCTTGGAAACATTTAAACCACTTAAAAACCCGCGCACGTGATAAACATTCACTGCCACTTTTAATAAAAGATAAATTTCACTAGTGATTTTTTTAGTTTCCTATTAATTTTTGATATGATTTTTGACAATTTGTTGCTTTATTAAAACACATCAATTTTCCAGCAAAATAAAAAAAAAATCTTATACAAACGAAGGCTGCTGCCAGACTCGTTCACAGACACGGGATAACCGACAATCGAAAGAGAAGTCAAACAACTTTGGCGCATGTGTAGTTCCCTATTCATTGGACTAAGGACATTCTAAGGACTAAAAACTATTTTATGTTTTGCAGATCCCGTTTATACAAAATATGGATCTTCTTTCTGATACTAGAGGCTTTCGCGTAAACAGAAGATGTGGCGCCGCAACGAACTGTGGCGTGAATTACGAGAACTACATGTTTCTTATGTTATTGATGAGGTTACTAGAGGATGAGAACGTTGAGCGATTCTACATCGCCCAGAATGTGGAAGAAGTTGGTGCATTCGACGACCTCGTCTTCCTCGTCAAGTATAAACCTAAAGAAGAAGATACACCAATAACTAAACTATTCTTGGTTCAGCTAAAACATATGAACAGATCCGTTACGTTGGCATCATTAACAGCATCTTCCGGAAGTGGACATTTCAATTTAAATAAGTACTACAATGGTTTCAAATCAGTGATGAAAAATATTGGAAAATTTAAAGATGTCGTTCTGAACGAATGTCAAATAGAAGACATGACCTTCGTCGTGTACACTAATGCACGATGTCCGTTTGGTGGAAACAACTATCAGAAAGATTTCCTGTGTCGGGAACTCTTGGAAACTGGTGGTGAAGAATCGAATATATTCAGATTTGACTCTTCAAAACAGTTTGAAAAATTTCATAAAGATCTAGAGAACAATAACAGCCCAATAACTAAAGATAAAGACGGAGAAAAGTTCTTGCACCAGCTTGTCTTCTTTTCCGGTCAAAGTACCACTTCTCAGCTAGAAGATACCCTGAAAGCAAAACTAGGAAAATATTTTGGTGAAAACGATATTAAACACGAAGATATTTTACATAGAGCGATTAATTTTGTTACTGAAAACAATGGTATGTGGATGAGTCAACACTCAGGAGTGTTGCATGCCATCATCATCAATTATCAAGGATTTCTAGTGAAATTGGATGACATGCGCAGCTACTGGGCAAATACTGAAATATATAAAAAAATTATAATTAAACACATTTGCCAGGAAAAGGCCAATTTTGTTAGTGTAGGTAAAGTTATAAATCATTCAGAAGAAAATTATATCGAAAGAAAAGTGGAGAGAGATATTATGGATACCGATATTTTAGATGACCATTTTGTAATTCTAAGCGCTCCACCAGGAATGGGGAAGAGTTTCTTCTTTACTAAGCAAGCTTATGAAGTAAAGAAATTGAACCCAGGAAAATACGTAATTAGGGAAAACTTATTGGACCACACTAGTTATTTACAATGTTTGAACATATCCGATAATTTAAATTTGCCAGAACAATTCCTGACGGAAATAGCTGACGTTAAGCGAGATACTGTAGATTATGATATACTTATGTGCTGTCTTAAAAGCGACAACAACATGTTTATCTTACTGGATGGTATGGACGAAATCAACCCGGACTATTTTGATAAAGTGTGTCACATTATACAAAACATCCGTGCTAAGTTTCGTGTGCAGCTCTGGGTATCTACAAGGTCTATATTGGAAGAACAGGTGAAGAAATACTTTCAACAAGAATTTTGGATGTTAACGGAATTTACCTTGGATGATATTAAAATATTTCTAAAAAGCCATTGCAGAGAGAAATATTATGACATAGATGAGACAGAAGAAAAATTATGCGTGAATCCATTGTTTTGCAAAATGATGGGAGATATCATTGTAAGCAGTAATTTGGAACACTTCAAACATGTTATAAGAAGTAAAGTTGAATTATATGATAGATATATTGAAGTCAAATTCGAAATATATTATAAAGATAAAGGAAAAGTTGATATTAGCCGACCAGCAGAAAGAAGAAGAATAGAAAACGATAAAAAAAGATTTATGAAAGAGTTTGAAATGGCTGCAATGTTATTAATATTTGGTAAAGATAAGTTATCTGAATTAAAATGGAATATAATAGATGAAAGCACAGATTTCCTTGACGACTTAAGTCAAGGAATTGATTATATGGGATTAATTAATAAAATAAAGGCCGATCAAACACCGATCTTTATTCACCAATCCATTGCTGAGTATCTCTGTGGGCGGTATTTTGCCCGAAACTTGAACAGATATAAAGAATATGTTCAACATCCTGGATACTCTCATTATAGCTTCCCTAAAGAAGTGGACTATTTTATGTCGTTAAAGTTAAATAATGTAAATCCATTATTTAGTCTGGTATTGAATGTAACGGAAAGAAATGACATAGAGAATTTGGTAAAGCAGTACACCAGTGAATTCAACGTTTTAGACCCATTAGAACGAAACATACTGCATTACGTAAATATAGTTAATAACTTTAATGCTTTAAAATATATATTGTTTAACGGATATATATTAACAGACGAAATTGTTACGGAACTGAACATGTATACACAAGAATTAACTTCTCTAATCAGTATGAAATTATTATTTAATTGGGTCGCTGCCAAAATGCATAAGTTTCCTCAGCACAGTCAGTTGCTCGGTTTGTTGTTACTAGAATACAATTTAGAGGAATACGTGCCATACTTTCTGATGGATCATTCTAAGAACTCACCTTTACATGTAGCTATTTTAAATCATTGCGAAGAAGATATTGTTAATCTCATACCTACAAATATAAACTCAAGAAATGATCTAAATCTGACGCCTTTACACGTTGCAACTTGGATGGACGATATAAAAATCGTAAAACTCCTAGCAGAGCAAAAGGCGGAGTACAGTAAAGACAACGTGTTAGGTGTTTACCCTCATCAATTAATTTCGAAGTATGCGACAAGAAATGTATTACACAATCTGTTAAAACAGTTTTATGGTACTTTTATGCAAGAAGACATTATAAGAGCAGGCATAATGAGTGAGGATTACATTTTGCAAGATTTACCTTTGCACAATGCTGCACAAAAAAATAAACTGCGAGAATACCTTAAAACAAACAGCAGTCTTAGTTTAATCAAAAATATACCTGACTCTAAAGGACGCACCGTTCTACATGTGGCTGCAGCAAGTTCGTGTGATGAAATCCTTGGAGTGAGCTTCATAAAAATAGAAAAAAGTATGGAATATACATTGGATGACAATGGATATTTCCCCCACAGTTATGCCGAATGTAATTGGTCACTTACAGGCATAAGGGAGCGTGGTCTTAGTTCCATATATCGGTGTCTTCCAGCAGAGGACACAGAAATAAAAGGAATCAAATTGTATTATCTTTTAAATCGGGTAAGTAGTATAAAAAGTCAGTAAATAAAATAAATGAACTATAGATTATAAAACTATGCTACTAATTTATTGGATATTTTTACATAGATAGACCAGCAGATACTGGAGTAGAAATCTTAACCATTTCGTACAGCATGACACCTGCAGAGTGGTCGAATGGCATAATAATTAGGAAACGAACGTGAGCCGCACGATGTGGACGATTTATCGAACTTGTCGAATAAATTATTTATTTGAAACGAATTTTCACACAAAGATTTATCTATTATATATTTAAACATCTTATTGCGTAAGGTTTATGTTCGTTTTTTCATTAAGGATGTATCAGCGAGGGTGTGGTGTAATAGTGAATGTTGATGGGTAGAAATAGGCTTGAGCGGGGTGAAGTGAAAATTATAAAGTAAAGTTAATTTTACATTTGATAACACAGCTTTTTTTAATTAGTTAGTTTTTCCGGTGACATTTGAATGTTTATATACCGTTTTTCCCGCTGTCGTGTTGTGGCGCTTACTATAGTAGTGCGACGTTGTTAACGGCGAAAAATAATTTATTAAATATCATAATTTGAATTTCATTTCTAATTTTCTTTTCAGGATGAACGGATACATAGTATTTTTAAAATATTGACTGTCACGCCAATATTAACCTTTCTGAAAAATAGGTTTTTTTTATAACACAATAAGGAACATACTCATATTTATTTACTTATGATCAGATGCAGGCCCGCATTTGAGGGAGGGCAAGCGGGGCTACTGCCCCGGGTTCTCCACAGGAGAGAGGCCTCCACAATAGATATAAAAGCAATAAATTTTTTAAAGACTTGACGGAGATAAATTTTTCCTTTTATTCGGAAAATAATTAGGGGCCTCCGCTCCTTTGTTGCCCCAGGGCCTCCACACCTCCAAATTCGCCACTGATCACATGTACCCATTTCTCCATTAGAGAAATGTATTTTATGTCAATTTTCAACAATTAATTTCTTTAAAATATGAACGGTTACCTACCCTGAAATTTTAACAGTAAATTCCTCGAGCAGGAATCTACACGTAAAACAATTTTGAGCACTTAAACCGAAAATTATTTTGTCGCTCATACATCCTTAATTATGAAATTGGACCCGTTTAGGGCTATCCTGTAAGAAATGTTTACTTTTTCTATCATTATCTGCAATTCTATGTCTAAGACGAAGCGACTAAAAAGAACCATGTTTTAATACATGGTGATATTTGTTTTATAAACTGAAAAATATTTATATTTTTTAAGTGTAATATTATTTTGTAGGTTAGTGTTACGTCAGACGTGTACCTCAAACCAGGCGGTGAACAGGAGATTATGATACACTTGCTGTTGCGTTCAATTCAGTTGAAGCTAGTGAATGAAGATCCCATAGACAGATTCAAAACCGCTCAAAATGTGGATGAAGTTAGTACTTTATATAATTTGGTGTTTTGCTCCAAGTATAAGCCTCCAGGAAGAGACCAGCGTTTACTTAAGCAGTACATAGTCCTGAAAAACCACATGCAAAGAAAAATTTGTTTGGCATTCCAGAAACTAAATTTGGAAGAGAGGCGACTAACAGCATTGAAAAGTTACCACTGCAATAAAGTCATGCATATTAATTTTGTAAAATTTGAAGATCTACTCAATGAACATACGCTAGAAGAAATGTCATCAATCATCCTCACTTATGTGATATCAACGTTGGAAAATGACAACCATCAAAACACGCCGTAAACTGATTACTTTTAATTCTTACAACAGCAGATATGTTAACTATAGTTCTTGCGGCACCAGATATTTTTTCTAAACAAAGTTAAGATTGGTCTCACACTGCAGCCTACTACTTGCGGCGATTACTTTGCGGAGTAAGATGTATTCTAAATGTTTGAACCTTTTCTTAAGACGAACCGACAGTTCATATTATATTCTTTATTGTGGACACTTTACAGTGGACATCTGTACCCTGTCAGCTCTGTATGTCCTGTTCGTTTTCTGCTATCACCGTTAATTATTTTAAGGGGCAATAATATAATTTATTTTTAAGTATTACTGTAAATATTAGGTTTAACTTTGGCGCTAGGGTTCAAACAGTAGATACCGAGATGTAGACCCCATTATTGTGAACTAAAAGTAAACGTACGTTTGACTAGAGTGTGACAGCCGTTCGATGTCCAAGTACTAGTGCGGTTGTGTGGAACATGGCAATAAGAACGTAGTTTGCAAATGATGGTAAACGAGATGATCTCTTAATATTCTTATACTGAGTGAATAATATTAGTGTTAAGTTTTATTAGTTCATTCTTAAACCAGTTTCTATTATTATGTGTACTTTCGTAGTATTTATTACTTTGTGATTATTGCTGTAGATAGTAGAAGGTATTTTTCTGAGACTATTAAATTGATTGCTAAAGTACACGTGTATGTTTTACTACTAAACAAAAACTTATTTAACAATGCCTCGCTTCTAATCATCCCTAACCCCAGCGCCTCCGCTCCTTACCACTCTAGCCCTTATCGTTACCATTCTTGCACTTTCGATTTAATTCCCTTGCACCGCCGCTTACACTACCAGCATCACGGCACATATTCTGCAACGCAGCTTGCTCCCAGAGCTCCTATCCTTTATCGTCCCTACTTCGAGCGCCACCGGTACTTAGCGTACTGACACTCAACGACCCTCTCCTCGCTCAAATTCGTTCAAATTTTCAACTTCAGTTTCCATTTTTACAATTAAAATATTTAACACGCTGACGGTGACACTGACTAAAAAAATAATTTTTTTCAACAAAATATAATTTTTTTAAATATCCAAAATTTATTTAATATTTCACCACCTTTTTTGAAAATTTGGAATTTTTTTTTCGATTTGAAATGTATCAAAGTTAGTCTATATACAAAACTTGTAGACTACTGTGTCTTCAGGCTCGATCCCCATACCAGATATATATTTTCTGGGTTTAATTGTTATCAACTTATATTGATCATCGTCATATTCCACCTCACTCGACATTCCTTCTTGCGAACTTTCAGAAAACGAATTCTCGTCAGCATCAGGAGAATCTTCACAGTTTTTTTTTCTGATGAGGTACAGCATTTTCATTTTCTGACAACTAATTAGATATTACAGTGACATCCCCAGCAACTGAAGAGAGAGGTTGTCCATGATCCACAACATCTCGACTTCGAATTAAAGCATCTTTTTTACACCAAATCATATAACCAACAAGTATGCTCTTCACGGGTACATGGGCATAGCAACATGAACCTATTATTCTCAACTGTTTACCTCCATATATTTCTTTGAAGTACTAGAAAGTTCAGTCCTATTCAATATATACATGGCAGCATTTACAAGTTCTGCCATTAAGGACTGTGGTAGATCTTACTTTAATGTATCATAGCGATGATAGTCTCTAAAATATACGAGTATAGTCACAACAGCGCGATTCTCACTCTCACAAAACTTTTGCTGTAATGTATATGACATAGTTAATCTTTCGGTAATCCCCTTCTCTTGTAATATTTTTCTAACCGCATTTCTATCGTACTTCCTTCCATTGCCACTAAAAATGACCCTAATCATGATGACCAGCATTTTCTGATGCATCAATATTATTTTTTCAGGTACTTCAGATTTTTTTCTCATAAAGTATTCAGACCTAAATCTAGAGAATTCAACTTTAAAGATAGCATAATACTTGAATCAAAATTTAAATATTTTAAAAGAAGCTCATACGCCACTAGATACTAGCATACCTGGTTCCAAATTTTTAATGGAAAATACGAATTCTAGAAGATGTTATTTAATTTAGTGAACTATGAATAAAATATCAACAAAGATGAAACCACACGTTGTGCTAGTTTACATGGATGATAAAAAAGGCATGAGAGGAAGGGAAAAAGGATGTGAAGGTCGGTTACAAGAAGGTATGGTGTAAAGAACGCAGTATGTATGAAATGAAAAGAATAACTGGAAAAGAAACTGGAAAAACGGGGATTTCGAAAAAAAAGAGAAAGATGGGGGGATAGCAGAAGGAGAGGAAAAAAAAGAGAGATGATAAAAGAGAAATAAAAGAGAGGGTAAGGATAGGTTTCTGGAATGTGACGGGTATAAAAAGACAGGACAAAGACTTTTGAAGATACGTCACAAGCTGGGATGTGCTTAGGATGCTACCGAAAAACTACAGATGGTTGTGCCAAAGTGCGGCTCGAGAGCACAAGAAAGGAAAAGCAAAAGCATGAAGAATAATAATAGGAGGGAAGTAACAGAAGAAACTATGGCAAATTTGATGGACGGTGTGGTAATCGGAAAGAAACTAGTGGTGGGACAGAGATTGTGAAATCCTGAAAAAACAGGTAAGAAAAGTCCTTAGGAGATGGAAAGTAGGCTTATCAGATAAAGAAGTGCTAGATGAAGTTAAAGGAAATCAAGAAAATGATCAAAGAAATAGAGAAGGAGTTTAAGGTAAAAGTGGAGCAAGAGGACAAAAGAGATAAATTCTAAAATTAGGCTTGCGATTTCATAAATAAATAAAGCAAAAAAGAAGAAAGAAATGAGCGAAGAGATTACAATGAAAGAATAGGTTAGTCACTTCATATTAGAAAAATGTCTGGAAAGGAAGGTATCGAGAAGGTAAGCTTGCAGGAATTAAGAATGCAGATAAGGCACCTAAAGGAAAGGAAAGCACCGGGAAAAGATGGAATAAGAAATTAAGCCTGGACACTAAAACGATAATATATATTGATGAAGAGGTGTTGAGGAAGGTTGACAAAATTTGGAAGGAAGGAGAGGTACCAGAAATTTGGAGGACGGGCACGTTGATTCCGATATTGAAAATGGGGAATAGACATGATGTAAAGAATTACAGGGGAATCGAGTTAATGACCACGGGGTAAGGTATCTAAGCAGGGATATTAAGGGAGAGATTAGAAGAAGACGTGAGAGAGAAGGGGGCGTTGCCAGAAATTCAATCGGGATTCAGAAAGGGGAGGAGTACTCTAGACAACGTATATATGTTAAGCAGCATCGCAGGAAAAGTACTGTGTGAAAAAAGGGGGATGGTGAGTGAGAGAAATATTTTGGAAAGTGCTGAATGGAAGAGGAGTGAAAAAGGGAATAACAGAAGCGTTAAAAGATGAATACAGAAAAGCTAGTATGAGGGTAAGTTTAAGTCATAAAGAATCAGAGGAGATCATGGCAGACAAAGGACTGAGGCAGGGATATCCGCTAAGCCCATACTGTTTTCACTGTTTATAGCAGACATGGAGGAAATAATAAAGAAGAGGCAAGATGGGAGGTATAGGAAAGAATATAAAAATATGAACGCTTGCTTATGCCGATGATATTGTGCTTTTGGCAAAGAGCTAACAAGATAGTTGGGCAGAAAACGTTTAGAATTGAATGCAAAAATAACCAAGATGTAAGTTTTTCAAAAAGGTAGAGAGGGGTAAGGAAAAAAAGAACTAGGAAATATAGGGGAGAGAATGTAGAAGAAGTAGAAGAGTTCAAATACCTAGGTTACACATTTA
Organism: Panorpa germanica; assembly: GCA_963678705.1. NCBI lineage: Eukaryota > Metazoa > Arthropoda > Insecta > Mecoptera > Panorpidae > Panorpa > Panorpa germanica. The sequence continues at coordinate 438,716 of OY783207.1, forward strand.
AGAAAAATAACAGAGAGGAGGCGCAGATAAGGGAAGTGACGAAGAAGGTTTGGGGATAGGAGAGAAGGTTTTTGCAGAGTACATTGTTAAAAGCTATAATCGTTCGTCAAGCTGATAGTAAGCATACGGGGTAAAGATTTGAGGGTACAGAGAGCAAAAGTAAATAGGAAGAACACAAGAAAGATATAAAATGGGTACTATGGCTTGGCAGATGCACGCCTGGGTATATGGCTCTGGAAGAGGTGAAAGGGACAACCCTAGCGTAGAAGCAGGCAGAAGAGCAGTGAGATTTGAGGAAAAAATGAGATGCGCGGAAAGTGCAGTCTTGAGAAAAATAAGAGTAGGGGATACGAAAGAAGACCAAGGGGGAAGTTTGAAAGGGAGGAAAGAATAATTGAGAAAGAATGGAATGAGGACGGAGAGGGTGGAGAGAAAGGGAGCGGCTGGAAGAAGAGTAGAGGAGGATCTAAAAATCAGAGATAGGCTAGTGCAACAGCAGGAAAGAATGAGGAAAGTTGATAGCAGTAGATACAATGCTAGGTATAGAAAATTATGGGAAAGTGAGATGCCAGAGTATAAGAAGAAAAATAAGAGTGAATTAAAGAATGTTAGAAAAACTGCGAGATTTAGATTGGGGAACGAAGAAAATGGAAGTAGATACTAATTGAACGGAGAGGAAAGGAAGTTTAAGCTTTGCAAAGCAGAGGCGGAGACACGCATACAACAACCTGCAATAACCTGGTTATATCATCCACAATAGAGTAAGATCACAGAGCCCCAAGACCTACGACATTTTAGAAAGGCTGAAATATTAGGACTATATAGTGTAATATGTAGTTAAAAACGTATGCGTACTTGTTGACTTAAAAACGAGGCCCTTTCACAGGTAGCAGGTACAAAAAAACCTCAATCACCTACGTTAAAGTATGATGTCTGGTTTTTATATAGCGCCTGGAAGTAAGGGCACACGGAAGGCGTTTTTGAAAAAAAGGGTGGAATTTTTACTAGAACCAGGCCAGCAATGGGGTATTATGTAAAACCTGTGTATCAGTATTAGGCCTATATTTATAAAATTGCTGTGTTTTTTATGTTTTGAATTATTAATTTAACATCTGTATCGTTAGGCATTACATTCTTCAGCTTTGAACCTAATTACAATATTTCATATTCTCACTTAACTTTCATTTAAATAAGTGATCTTATTTTTCTCTTATCTTTTTAAAGTGTAACCTATTATTTTAATCATAAATCACACGCGACGAACGATATTTTTTCTCTGAAAAAGGAAAGCTGTATGACTATATGCATTGCTTCTGTAAGCAACCGTTGCAATGCGTGTCGATGACGTTATTCGAATTAACAGTTTTGAGGAGATACATTAAAATAAAACTAAAATTCAGAACAATCACAGCATACGCTTTTCTTCACGCTTCCTTTCCCTTCCACCTGTATACGATCTGTCCGATGTGAACCTGTGACCGCTTACGTTAAAGAAATGTCTAGTTTAAATCATCCATCATCTTAGATTGGAGCCAGACATGTTAAGTAATCCGCCATCAAAGTTAACCGCTGCATAAAAATATATAATAAATATAAAATAGTGTATTATTACAAAGATTTAAAAATAAACTATGTATAACAAAATAGATTTATTCAGAACCTACATATACTCATAGTATGTACAACAAATTTATTTTTATACAACACATAGTAAGACAAAACTAACTACTTACAATTAGTAATAGAACCATGTAGAGGTTAGTTAATTTGCATAAATAAAACATTGTGGAACACAAATATTATAAAATGAGTTATCTAAGTTACCAACTGGGAGCCACTTAATCCAATTCAATTCTTGAAGTTCTGTAACACTCCTTGATTTACCAACAAAGTGTGGATCCTGTAAGTTAAATATAGTATCATTATGCAAAGCTTTTAAATTATATACGAACAAATCTATCGTTTAATTTTATTCTATATGTAGCATGGGGCGCATCTTAAAAAATGAAATTCGATTGATATCTGTACAAAAGGCCTGCATGTAGGTGGCGAGCTTGAAAATTTGGTTTCTTCTGATAAATTTTTTTACGGCTCAACAATATGTAACGCGCAAAACGATCGCGTATGGTTAGTATGCAAACCAAAAGACAATTTAGACCTGCGAAAGCAAGCGTCTGTATCAGTGATGCTTTGGGCCGCGATAACTACTACTTACACACTGGCTCTTACCACTCGTTCTCATTGAACATAGCGTAATGGCAAATCAACAAATTTACCGTGAAAAGATTTTAAACGATGCTTTGTTACCTTGGACATGCAAACAATTCGGTAGAAACCATTGGCACAATCTCGTAAAGCATGTGAAATGCAACGTTATTATTAGGAAAAGTTCCCAGCTTCATTTCTTCACAACAATAGCCACTAATGAATTTTTCCATACGGTCCATGCTGGAGACCAAAGAAACAACTAAACAATATGAGATGATCGACACCGTAAAGATTACTCTTCGCCGAGAATGGGACAAAATACCATCAAACAATGTTCGTGCAGCTTTCACGGACAGACTCCATACTGTTATCTGCGCAAAACACAGACTCTGACGTTTTATTAAGAGTGTGTGTACTTTGTATGATCACGTGTAGCGCGTATGCTATTTTAAAAAAATATTAATTGTAAACCTTAATATCTTTTTAATTAACTGATCAAACAATGTTAAAAACAATTTCAGAAACATATTTTCTAATTTATTCTTCTACAATATGTTACTTATTTTAAAAAATCTGTATCTGAGATAAAACGATGGCTTTTTATACTATGTAGGCCTACTGCATGTTACATATGTGCACTTTAATTATTAACGGTTTGAATTTTTTAATTAATTTAAGGACTAATACTTTTAAGGACCTTTGTTTGCGGAGTTTGGACCTTATAGAGATCTATAGGCTGGCTAGGGCGTATCTACGATCTGTCGGCGGTATCCAAGTTCTCGAACGGCAAATGTCGCTCAGTTCCTTTCAATAGCTTAGTGGGCGCACAATTTTGTTATGAAGGACCTTTTAACTATTAAATAATTAATAGCACTTTTTTATTTATATCAAAAGACACAGCAAAACATCAGAACTTTTTTAGATTACATTTATTATAAACTACTCTATTGAATTAGATATAAATTGATTAAATATTTTAGTTAATAAGAATACTAGTTACGACACTAAGTAAATCTAACTCGCGGTTTAAGTTATAAATAATAATATGTGTAATTATTAGTTTATGTTTATGCACCAAAAGGTTAAGCGTGCGTTACGTTTGAGTGTTGAAGCAGTAAGAACGAATTGGGAACATATACGTAGTGTCGATCCCTAGTAGAAATGAATCGTAAAACGAACGATGTTTACATAAGAAATATTATAGTTTGCCTACAGCGAGCAGTGCATATAAAAACAAATAGGCATAAAATATAAATGAATTGAGACAAAGAAATCTTAATTCTAACATTAATTAAAAATAATAAAAGCAATATTACCAACATATTTATATTTTATTAAATTCAGTAGAAAAGTGGTTTTACTACTGAATTAACAAATGATAATAGATGTTTTCATTTAAAAAAATCAAAAACTTAGTTGCAAATACTACTTACATTCTTAAAGCTTCTATTTAAATCATATATCTTTGTAATACATAATTCTAAAAATACTTTGAAATGAAATATACTTACAATAACCAAAAGATAATTACTTTCATCTTCATTTTTAGCGATCGCCACACCAGCAATACCTTTGGCTGAACAGTCTGTAAGTCCTCCCATAAATAAAAGTCCTCCTCCAGATTTAAAATGTTCAGATAGTTCATTCATATGTTTATTGATTTCTTTTCCTTGATGTAAATGTATTATTTTAGATGAAATGTTATATAAATCATCTAAGACGAGGCATGCCTGCAAAAATTTATTGAAAAACAAATAAAATTACTGGAAATTCTTGATAATTGTAAATCGTAACTTATACATAAGGAACGAAACTCGTTTAAGACCACTAGCCATATCAATATCCGATATCAATTTTCTTTTTAATGTTGATAATTTAAAATATTTAAAATCTTTACAAAGTGAAAAATTAAAAATCTAATCAACTAATTAGTAAGAACACTGGAAAAACTGAAATTATCATATACACCTATCTCGTTTGTTTTTATACTAAAAATTTATCTGAACAGCCGATTTTTAAAAACCGAACAATTCTCTTTAATATGAGCTGCTGCGTAATTATATTTACCGGGACAAACATTATTTGCAGTCTAGAGTTTCAATTAATAAAAACTATTAATATTTACCTCAAAGCTTCCAATCCATCCTCTAGAACCAATGAATGAATTTGGTTTATCGTCCAATTCTACCAACAATTTCTGAATGTCGCAAATAGATGGAACAGTTTTTTCATGAACATTTGGTACTAGTTGATTCAATAAAATCCAAGAACAAATTGACTGCAATGTACGATAGCCGCAACCATATCCCTGATTAAAAAGAGAGACTGTATTATATATTTTTGATTAATTGTTTTAAAATTAACACGCCGATTTTATAAATAACGGAATCAGAACGAGAATACTAATTTTTGTATTTAAATTCCAAACGTAATGCTGAAACTTCGTGAAAATTTAATATGTTATAAAATCACAGTGACGTTATTGACTACGAGAACTGATCCGATCAGTAGTAGTGATCTAGCAACAGCGTTTTCATATTGCTACATATTGTTTACGTAATACGTATGCTGAAGAGCAAAACCTTTAATGCTTATATTATGTTAACGTTAAAGTATTTATTAATCTAATATACTAGATTCTAATAGTACCAAACTAAAAAAAAAAATAAAAAAAGAAAAAATATATTGCTACGAAATAGGTGCGGTGTTTGGTTATGTATGCAATTTGTTACGATGATTAAGGCCATCCGCACAGGAGTTGACTGATTGCAAACTAGTCGCGAAACGAAAAACGAGCCATATTGAGCCGTGTTTCGTGACTCTATAGAATTTTTAACAATAGCATAATAGGGGATTTTTTTGTGTCGTATTGTTAAGTCGTACTAGATGTATGTTAAAATACACAGAAGTACAGTCATGTCTAAATAACGTCAAGTATTAATGAAAATATATAAATAATAAATGTCGCAAAGTTTACAATTATTTCATGACATTCATGTTTTCAGACATTCAGACCTCTTCAACAAAATTATATTACTTTTTCGTCTCTTATTATGATGTTCACCTGAGATGTGCGTTTTTCAAATACATACACTCAAAATATAAATACAAAATACCTATTATCTATTTTGTATTTAAATACCTTTTAAGAATAGATAATTTTATACTTTATTTGAAAACTTTTACAAAGCTATTTACTATTAGGAAAATGCAAAATACTTTTTTTATTTTTGTTAATTCATAGTGTTATCGTAATCCGTAAACATTATTTTTTAAATATAAACTTAGAATCCAAAAGTGTCTGCGCAATTGTCTTAATAATTCTAATTTAAAATGATAGATGTGCTTATTATTCGGTCGACTAATTGTAAACGCGAGCCCCGAATCTACCCGAACCGAATGAGAATACAACTGTGTTGTTAGTGAGAGAACAGTAACTAAAACAATATATTGAACAAAAAAATGAATTGAATTGAAAACTGAATGTCGTAAGGAATTATAAAAAACAAATAGTTGCACTTAAAATAACCGAAGTAACCCGATAATTCTCGAAAAGGAATATTTAAATTTTTAGAAAATGACAAAAAAAAATACATATAAATGTAATGTCAAAATATTATGTGATGTAGATATAGTAATATAGTCAAAATCACGATAGATCGGCGGTGACTTATACTTAAAAGAGGTTATAAGAGCGGTATAAATTTATAATACGATAATGAATTTTGTCTTATTCGTTTCTATATACATTATAGAAAAATAAATTAGTCAGTGCTTTTTAGTTATATCAGCAGTTTATACCCCACAACTTGTTTTAAATATGAGTCACCGCCGAACTCTCGTAACTTCAACCATAGTAATATAATCAGTAGATGACTACCGCTTAGATGTATTTAATGTAAATTCTCCATGCACACTTCCTTTCGAACTGTAACTTTTTAATATAGTTTATAAGAAGTCTATCATTGCAAACACTTACCTGGTCTTTTACTTTATCACAAACGTAATGGAAGTACTTGTAGTTGCCTTGAATAGTTACGATGTCTCCACTGACATCAGGTTCCGACAGACCTATGTGAACATTTTCTAGTAAGTCCATAAGAGATCCTGTAACGATTAAGATAGATTATTTTTTCTGTAGCTTCGAAATTCATACGGAAACTTTTTAATATTATTTTAAATTTAAGTTCTAAAAGACGTTAGCAGTTATGCTTCTAGATTAGTAACTATATAAAGCATCTTCGGTTCGTTTGAAATACTCATCTAATTATGCAACAAATAAAGTTGTATGAATTACAGATTCTTCATTTTGTTCTATGAATTTGCCATATTTACGATAACTTCTACATCAGGCCTCTTTTCTCTATCAGTGGGCCAGTAAGTTGGTTTGCCTGTTGATTCCGTGTTACACTGGAATCCTTTCACTGCTTCAAGTAGTTCTTTGCCTTTTAATGTTGTAATTCTTGAACCCCAGAATATATGTTTAGCATTAAAGTCTCCACCAACTATAAATCTTTCACTCAGTGTTTGCAAAAATTTCAAGTAGTCTTTTTGGTGGTTTTATTGGTGGTTCAAGTGGTTTTTTAGGTTATATCTTGAGGGGACAATATATTGCTGCTATACTGTAACGCATTTTACTACATATATATATATATATATATATATATATATATATATATATATAATCAGAAATATAGAATCAATAGAATCAAAATAGTTCTCTATTTGTTAGATATTCAAATTACATCTAATAGTAGAATTTGATTGATAGCTGGTGCGTTTAGAGGTAGAGCACTATGGATTCGAACGGACTGGGAGAAGGGGGGTAGATGAGTCAATACTCCAAATATTGGATAACAAGAATCCACTATGTATTTTCATTTAATCACAAATATTACTTCATATTCATTCTCATTACTTAAATTAATCTTAAAACTAAACTTAAAACTATTCTAACATTTTCCTAATTCCTAAAGTATTTTCTGCTTCTTATACTCTTGGCTATACTGCCCCATTACCCAGTCTAAATCTAGCGATTATTTTTAGATCTTTTCCCTCTTGGTTTTTCAGGTACCGTAGTAATCTCTTCGTCCATAACCTTCTGTATCTTGTGTAGTATCTTCATTCGGCCATCTTCCTCATTCTCTCTTGTTGCTGACTCTCTTTCAAAAAATTGGGTAGGTCTATAAATTCACTTCTTTTCTCCTTAGTTCATCGCACTTCATAAACGATGAAGCATTTTAGCCGAGTGTGTTACCAATCCAACATAATCGCGTCAGTTTGAGACCTCGAACAATGAAGCGTATTCTTGTAAACTTTGTTGCATTTGCAAGTTTATATGATTTAATATAAAAACACTAAAAACAAGTTCCAGGATATATGCAACGAATTACAAACACGGCTAAAACAATAGGACTAAATTTAATATAGCAACACAATTTACATGTCGAATGTTAAATTAAGAAATCACAGTTCTATTTTTGTCATAGTGTCTGACACCATCTACTTCACTTTTAGTTGTTTTTGATTACTTCTTTTTTCTTGTAAAGGCCTAAACATACCATGGAGCATCCTACATGCACCGATTCCAACAATTAATCTTCATTACATCTTCTCTCATAATGCTCTCACGATCGTCCATTATTAAATTATATATACCTGTTCCAAACCAAATATCTAGATAGATATTTATATGCAATTCTATGCGTGAATCCTCATATTTATTAACAATGTAACAAATCTTATAGAAATTCAATAATATGGTTAGAATTGAATAATTGATTAAAATACTAATAAGCCTGTATTATGTAAAAAAAAACACTAGATAATTATATACTTTAGCTACATCTTTTGTTTTGAAAGTTGTTAGAAACGTACTGCATTTTCGTATATTTTATGACACTTGTTCTAGTTAAAACATGTACAAATCACTATATACATATCCTATATACTATAGGATTTGTACATATTTTGACTATATTAAAAACGTCATATAACATAAACAAAAGTTTTTTGAAAACTTTCAATACAAAAGGTTTAGCTGAACTATATGATTGTCAAAATTTCTCATCTCGGATCCATTAATATGATGCCGTAACCTCAAATTTCAACTTTAATAATATTGTCTATATCTTAATATAAAGTGACATAATGAACACTATGTAGTATATTACACAACAATTTTAAAAACAAAAAGTATTACTGTCGCTCTAAATAAAACATATTATACTAATTTACCTTAACAAATGCAAATAGAAAACGATATTTTCTAATAAAGCCGCTGGCACACGGGTCGGTTAGGTTTCGATACAGTAAATATACAATGTCTTACCGCTATTTTACCGGACAGTCTATCACTATTATCTCTGCCTCTCTCACGTATGCTGATGCCATTATATGTCAGAAAATCAGATAGGAAACATGTCTTGTGATTCAAGTGATGAAGATATTATTGTAATATATAATTAGTTAAGAATCTAACGATATTACATTATAATTATATATAAAATTATATATATAGTCAAAGTCAAGATATTTTGAAAATAATGATCCAACATTATAGCCGTTGACATTTATAATTCTGGTAAAGTTTAACATAAATATTAGATAATTATTTAAATATTACTTAAAGCCGCAATAGAACTATAATTCCGGATTGACTTGAACCCCAATTAGTCTGGATAATTGGAGTTCTACAGTACAAACATTTTCTATACTCGAAGAGAAAAGTCACAAGGATTGTCAAAAAGTGGATGTAGATGCAGAGGATGTAGATGGATTTGTTAAAGATATCGTAATAAACAGTAATAATTTATATAAGCATTTTCAATGTAAGAATATATATATAGATGTGCAATTAAAAAGTATTGTTAAATATTAATTATTTGCAAAGTAATTTCAGTGAAACAATTTTTGAAACAATATATTTAAACCTTTTGTAAATTAAGTTTATCATATATTCTACTCTATCACATGCAATGGGCTTGCGTACTCATTTTTTAGTGGTCCTTATTTTAATTGTGATTGAATTTGATGTTAATAAATGTGTATAGGCGTATCTATTATAAAGATATTTTTATATACATAAGTATATTTAGTAATAATTAAATAAAATACACTTTCATTTGAATACGGTATATTAAAAAATTTAAACTGAAATTTAAATTATAGTTCAAATTGTTTGACAGTTCTCTAAAATACAGCGATGAAAAATTATAAAACCACCGCTGAAAGCGACCTTATAATGGGCTTGTGTCTTATGTCTTAATTTATATAAAAGTATACCATATATTGATAAAGTGGGTTACTAGAACCTCAAATGTTCAATTATTTTTTAATAACTCCTTATATGTTAAGAGATATTAACAATTAAAAAAGTCATTTTGTCTCTTTAATTATTAAAGGGATTCAACGTTGTACACATTTCAAGTGCATGTGACATCACAATCCTAGTGTAAGGTTACCAACCTTACAGCTCATAAATCTCTGCTATATGTATTTATATATCAAAATATCAAATATTATTTACAGCTATTTCAAGGAACAATAAAATTCGTCCAATATTATCTCTGCCTTAGCAGGGTTAAATAAAATAAAAACTTATTATTCTTTGATTTGACTTGATTATTTGACTACCAACAGCTACAGAACATTACCACAGGACTGACCTACTCAACAAATAACTGACGTTAAAATGCATTTTAAGTCATACAAATATGGCCGACCATTTCTAGCGCTTAAACTACAATTCAAACTTTTAATTGCTATAATATAGCAATTATTAGTCAATATTTAGATATTTAATAAAATAGACACGCCAATACTCATTTATTAACATCAAGTGCAATCAACAATTGAAAAAGCGACCACTAAAAAATGAAGACACAAGCCCATTTGGTTGTTTTTCTTTCAAACGACAGACATAAAATCAATAGAAATGTTTTACAGATTACTAAATAAAAAAATCATCGCTTTTACATAATAAGACTATAAGTTTGACATTACATGAATGTAATATATCATTCATATTTTGTATTTTGCGAGGTGTATATTGCAACCAACAAATCTTACCGGATGTTTATGTATTCGTGGTAGTGTATTGAAGCTAACTAACTTATTGGTTAACCTTTAACCAAAAATTATACTATAATCCGAAAATTATCATTCACCTTAATAATAATTAATTTTGACTGCTAATTAAACTATAAGAAATTCAAAGAAAGATTACTAAAAATAATAGACAAACGTTAGAAGCATTACAGAAAACCAGTAACAAAAAAGGTTTTGTAAATCTGATTGAGAACAATTTCGTACACTTTTTATATGTCTAATAGATAATGAAAAGCATTGCTGTAAAGAGGAGCACATCACTGAAAATTCAAAGAATTTATTTTAAAATCGGCATGATGTAAACATTTACTTTGTCTCAAAGAAGAACGCAAATGGAATATTTCAATTTAATATATTCACATTTTCTTATTCATTATATCATAGATAAGAAACGTGTTAAGTTTCTTGCTGGTAGCAAGATGTGCAGAATCCTTGTGCTATGCTCACGCTGTAAGTTCTATAAATATTACTGTAATTAAATTGATGTCACTGCTCCACAGAATAAAAAAGACATAATCCTAACAAACAAATATAATCCTTCCCTACCCTCATAGACTCTAAATGGTATCTTTGTTAAAGATTAATACTTACTTAAAGCTTTGAAATTCTACTGCAAATATTACTTACATAGTTCATAAATAATAAATCCTTAAACTAACGTATTTTACATTTGCAGATCGAATTGTAATAGAGCCTAGTTCAATAAACTAAAAAATATTAATATTTAAAACTTATAACTAATTAATTAATAATCATTCCACATTTATTGAATCGTAATAATCTCACTCCGTCACACCCGTCTTGGATGCTAATTCTAATTTGAAATTATATTCATTCGACTTCTTTGGCTCTGTAGCTACGATTTACTCTAAATTAGAACCATGTAATTAATTTTGACATATTAAAATTAGGGAGCTGTGTTGCTATTTATTAAAATTTTATTGTCATCCACCCTTCTCACTTAATTTTACTACTGTATGTCAATTTTCAATTAAAAAAATTACAGATTATTTAGCTCGTATTCAATATTTTACGTAATTGCAGTGTTTACTACGATTTTACTTTAAAAAATCGTCAGAAGTTAACAGACGACAAGTAAGCAGTTATAAATAGTCCCCTAAGACCACACAGCGGTTGAGAGCATTGTTGCTTGACACTGACTGTTGTGTTAGATCGCCAGACCGAAGCTATATTTTCTAGGTTAAGCTGTTTCGATTCAAATTTATTATTACTTACATAATCATAAACTAATTCACATATACGAGGTCACGACTATGGATGTTGAACTTCCATTTCCTTTGTTCCCCAATCTAAATCTCGCTGTTCTTCTAGCATTCTTTAAGTCACTCTCATTTACCCTCATATACTCTGGCACCCCACTTTTCCATAAATTTTTATACCTTGCGTTATATCTGCTGCTATTAATTATGCTTATTCTTTCCTGCTGTTGCACCTGTCTATATCTGTTTCTTAGCTCCTCCTCAGCCGTTCTTCCTCTCCAAATCCTCTTACGTTCTTTCTATTTTCTTTTGCTCCCTGTACCCCCAATTCTCAACCACGTACAGAAGTATGCTTGTTATCAGCTTGTCGAACAACCAGAGCCTATTACCAATGTCCTTTTTAAAAACCTTTCTCCTAAGCCCCACACCCCTCTCATGGATAGTTCTGCTTTCTTAACCACTTCCCATATCTGCGCCTCTTCACCATTATTTTTCTTAAACGTGTCCTAAGTATCTGAACTCTTCTACTTCTTCTATACTCTTACTCTTATATTTTAAGTTATTTTTTTCCTTGTCTTCTTCCCTTTTTTGAAAAACTAACATTTTAGTTTTTTTTGTATTCAACTTTAACCCTTTCTGTCCAAGTGTCTTGTTAGCCGTTCTATCATTTCCACCATCTCTATTTCCCTCTTTGCCAAAAGCACAATGTCATCGGTATAATCAAGAGTACATACTGTCATATTTTTGCCTATAGTCACCCAAATCCCATCTTGCCCCTTCTTCAACCTCCTTCAAGTCTGCCATAACCAAGACAAAAGGTATGGGGCTTAGCGGAGATCCTTGCCTCTCTCCTTTGACTGTCACGATCTCCTCGGGTTCTTCATCTCTCACTCTTACCCGCATACCAGTTTTCCTGTATAATTTTTTTATCGCATACGTTATAATCTTTTTTACTCCATTTCCATCTAGCACTTCCCATAACTTGTCTGTCACCATCGTGTCTAATGCTGCCTTTAGGTCTATAGACATAGCGAAAACCTTTCCCTTTTTTCCCGTAATACTTTTCCTACCATGCTGCTTAACGTATATACGTTGTATAGAATACCCTTCCCCTTTCAGAATTCTGATTGAATTTATAGAAAAGCTCCCTTCTCTCTCACGTCTTCTTCAAATCTCTCTCCCTTATTATCACTGCGTAGATTCTGTTCCCAGTGTTTATTAACGTGCTTCCACTGTAATATCTTTACTTCATGTCTGTTCCCCTTTTTCAATATCGGTCTTAAATGCGCGTATTCATACTTTCTGGTACTTACCCTCGCTTCCAAATTTGGTTAACATTCATAAACAGCTCTTCCTCAATATATTCTAGTCCTTATTTTCTTGCTGCGTTACTTATTCCATATCTTCTGCCGCTTTCCTCTCCTTTAGATTCCTTAACTCCATTCATAATTCTTACAAAATTACAGCATCTTCCTTCTCTTTTTCTTTTTATACCTTCTCGATAACTTTATTTCCAGACATTCCATCTAGCACCCCCAGGAAGAGCCTGACCCATTCTTTCATTGTGATTTGTTCTCTCAGTTCTATCTTCTTTTTCCTTTCTTTATTTATAACATCCATTGCCTACTTTTCTGATATTTCGTCCTTACACCATTTTTACCTTAAACTCATTTTATTTGTTTGTTAATTTTTCATCGTATTCGCTCAGCTTCTTCTTGTATTCTTCTTTATCTACCAAGCCACTTTTCATCTCCTAAGCTTCTTGCTTAATCCTTTTCAGGATTTCACATTCTCTGCCCAACCAACAGCTTCCTTCGCTTCTTTCCGTTACGCTCCACTTCTTTCCTTGGATTGGCCTTTTTCAACTATCTCAGCTAATACCTAAAAGCTGAATCAAGTCTAGACCTCTCATCCAATCACTCATCAGTCATAGTCACATATTCCACCCAAGTGATGAAACAAGAACCGCTACTAACAATAAGCATACAGACCTCAATTTATTCCGGAACTTAATAAATTACAAGTTGAGCTGTAATATTTTGCCTAAATCTGAAGTAGAGTTAAACCAGGAAGCAAATTACTAAATCTTTAAGCTTTAAGTATCTTGGAGGTTCAATTTTAATTCGGCAATTTATTAACACTTCCAGCTTCTTCACTCAGATTTCTTTGTTGTTTGCCCTTTGTTCGATTTCAACAAAGAACAATGAAAGTGGAATTTTCGTTGTTCTTTGTTTGATCTTGCTGACCCGAAAAACCTTGTTCCATGCATTTCTATATAATTCTTTATATTATGGACATCTGTGTAATGATGTAGGTTTCTTGCTACCAATTTGTAGGGTTTGTCATTCTTTTGTTGGTAAGTATGAAATTCCGTGTTCTTTTCCTTCAGGAGTTGTACAACTCTTTGGTAAGTATTGACATTTTAGAGTTGTAGTTTGACTTGTGATTCCCCAATAAGCTTGCACTGATACAAGTCTTTCGCATTTGTATCTAGTAGGCTGGTGAGAGGTCTCATTTATCGAACCTATTCGGCGTTACCGTTGGGTTGAGCCAATATTCGCCTAATGGTCTTTGCCTTACGTGTCTTGGCGCTTCTGGGTTATCTCTTTTCTTCTTTCTGCTCGAGCCAGACATTTTGCGGTTTCCCCATTTCCTTGTGTTTGACGTTGATAAACTCCATTGCGTCCTCTAAGGCATATATTATACAGATGTCACATAAACTCCATTTGATTGGTGTACAATTTGTTTAAATATTATTGGCAAGAATAAACTCTTTCTTTCACTCTTCTTAAATAGCAAGAATGTTCACTGTAACTTAAATCAAAGAGAATCAATTTTGAATGAAGGTGCACTGTATTTAATTGTTTTAACAATTCCAATTTAAATTAAAAGATTCCTCATCTCTGCATATTTTGATATTTTTCATTATATTTTCTGCGCCAGTCCAAACAGCAAATATGCAAAAGCTTTTCTGTGTAACGTGCAGCTGTCCCTGCACTTGATAATAGTAGTCATGTTTTTTTATTCATTTCTATTATTTCCATGGTATTTAGTAGAGAACTTAGAATAATTTTTAGAAACTACAAACACATTTAATAATTTTAATGGAATGTATTACTTTCTTTAGGACTATCGAAACGAAACGAAACGAGACAAACGATTACGAGACGGGACCGAGACTAAAACGATACCTGGTTAAGAACGCATGCACAATCTATATATTTATATAGATATTTCACGTTCTTAATGTATTTCATTAGAATATAATTTTGTATATTTTTAGATCTTAAGTTTTGTAATAATTCTTTTGTTTAACCAAATAATTTATTTTTTCTTTGTTATTGAATTAACTAACAAACTTATTATTACTGTTACTCTGCCATTGTATTTTATTTTACAAACCAGTTTCAAGGGCACACAGCTGGCCTGCCAAATGCATTCTTTCTATCAATGTACTGATAAAACACTATTAAAATAATCATTATTAACTCAGACTTCATACAGTAAGCATCACTAAATATTTAACTTATTAACTAGTATCTAGAACAGTAAACATCTAAAATTATCAACTCCAACGTTTAACAGTTTAATAATCATAATAAAATTTAATAGTGAATTGTATCACAGTATCATTGATATATACAGTTATTCATTTAATTTTCAATTATTGTAATTCGTCAAGTGTATTCGTATAATAAATGTTTTTATGTAAAATTATTGCATTTCGCTGCATTTTCTTACAAACTTTGGCTTGTGTAATCATTTGATCCTTCGACACGGATTAACCATTTGATCCTTCGACACGGATTAAACCATTTAAAGCAAGAAATAAAAAATTGTTATTAATTATTTAATAACAAAAAGGTCCTTCGAGAAACTTTTGGCGCAATCCATCGCTATCAAAGGAGTTAGAAGCAATCCATCAATCTGAGAAATTGGATACCGTCAACATCGCAAATAAGCCAATCTCAAGCTTATATAGATAAATAGGTCCAAACTCAACCATTTGGTCGGCTTCGAGCCGGATGCGAGCCAGGATAATCAGCATTTTGATCCTTCGAAGAAGACTCACAAACATTTGGTCATCTTCAAGAGCGGATGCACACCATTAAATCATCTTCAAGAACGGATACGAGCTAGGATAATCAGCATTTTTCAAAGAAGATTCCATCCATTTGATCATCTTCAAGCAAGATTCTCATCAACGGATCCAGCAATTGAGCATCTTCAAAGAAGATTCACACCGCATTGGTCATCTTTGAAAAGGATTCATCAAGCAAGGTGAACAATCTAGAAAAATCTCACTTTTGGCGTCAAGTACAACAGCACACACGAGTCAATCGCAGCAGCATCTGGATTCAGTCTTGAAACGAGAGCTACTACACGACAGTGGTGTCAAGGTAATCCTAAAACATTTATATAATCCCCATCCTATCCTTTTATTACCTCTATTTTGGGTTTTTGCACTTACATCTTATATATTTTTACAAATTTTTTACATTTACTACTGTTTGAAGCGTTATTTCATTTTACCAAGGTGTTTAGACATCAATGATTCAGTTCCATCATAAGTTCGTATCATTGTTGTATTATATTTTTTAATCAATCTTTCAACGATATTTAGTTTCTGTTTGTAGTTAATAAATCCTTGCCACTTTAGTCAAGTCATTTAGCGTTACCAAGCTATTGACCATCTATAGGGCTCGTATTAGTGTCATTAAGCACACACACACACATATTATTAATTGCATTGGTTGCGAATATTAGATTCCACAAATATAGCCTCTTATTACGTCATTTAATGTCCTCTCATAGGAATACGACACTTAGAGCACATATGCCAATCGCATTATTTAGCGAATATAATTATTCCATTTTAAGCATTTGAATATATTTGTTCAAATCAAAATACTCATCTGTGTATTTTGCACAGAAATCTTTTTACGTGTTACGTAATAGATCATCGATTATATTATTGCATCCACAATAATATATATCTTTTTCAATTATTTTTTAAATATTTGAATTATATTTGTGTCATTTAGCACACATACATTAATTGCATTGGTTGCGAACATTCGATTCCATAAGTATAATCTCACATAGGTCATCTAAAGTCCTCTCATAGGATTAAGACATTTAGAGTACATACGCCAATCGCATTTACATAGCGAATATTATTATTCCATTTTTAGCGTTTGAATTTTCAAACCAAAATTACCGTCTGTGTATTTTGCACAGAAGTCTTTTACGTATTGTACGTAATAGAGTACCATTCATATTATTTGCATCAGCAATAATACACTTTTACAATTAGTTTTAAATATCATATTTAAAATATCAATAGAGATTTTAAAGTCACATTCACAATGTCTTTAAAAACCTTAATTACAAAAATACATAGTATTAAATCATCATTAAATCGATGCAGTAAAGCCATCGAAAATGTTGACATAAAAGATCCATCCACTTACGATGTGGAAAATATACAGTTTCTTCATAAACAATGGGAACCACTAATGGCTTCGATTAATAAAGTTCATGAACAAATGCATGAACAAACTGAGGATCAAGCTGAAATAGACCGCATTGATGAAGAAAACACTGATTTTCTTATGCAATACGTTAAAATAGGCACCAAAATCAATAAAATTATCTCAGTGTCTAAATCAATTGAAGCATCAAGCACTTCAATTCCTAAAGCTGCCACTTCCAGCACACTCACAGCGCAAGTCAAACGCACAAGTCAAGTTATGTTATCAACCGCTTTAGTCAACATACCTGACAAAAACGGTAAAATAATTACTGCATGCGCGCTTCTGGATAACGGTAGTCCATCAAGTTTTATAACCAAAGGTTTATTACAAAAATTAAAAATTCACACTACAAATTCGGATGTAGTTGCTACCGGAATTGATAACTCCGAAGCTAAAACTCATAAGCAAGCAAAAATCATTTTGCATTCATCTATTAACAATTACAAAACGTTTGTAAATTGTCTGCTCATAGACACAATAACCGACAAAATCCCACACATCAAATTGGATATTGTCAATCTATCAATACCGCATACAATAAAGCTAGCAGATCCTAGTTTTAACGAAACACAATCTGTGGATTTATTGTTAGGAGCTGATATTTTTTGGAAATTATTACGCGTAGGCAAATCAACACTATCCAATAATCGATTGCAGTTGCAAAATACTTCACTAGGTTGGATAGTTACTAAATACAAATCTGCTACCAACAACAATCATGTGCATCATTATCACACATCCTTGCAAACTCAAATTCCCAAGCTTTGTGAAAGCGAGTATGTTAAAGAATGTGGCACTTTAATTATTAAAGAACAAACTCAATTTCCCAAGGTTTGTGAAAGCGAGTCTGTTAAAAAATGTAGAACTTTAACTTCAGAAGAACAAGCATGCCATGATCATTGTAGCAAAACTACTACTCGCGATTCAGATCGTAGATTCGCAATTACATTACCATTAAAATTGCCCACATCAGCCCTAGCGGATACCAAAACCACAGCTACCAAACAATTGCTTTCATTTGAAAGAAAATTTGATAGAAATACACAACATAAATCTATATATTCTGCATTCATTAATGAATATATACGATTAGGTCACATGACCACTAACATTATTCAAAATTCATCCGAACCTACATATATTTTACCGCATCACGGTATAGGAGATTCCAAATCAGCAATTACTAAACCCTTTCCGTTACCACAAAGAAAGCGTGTTACTAGTAAACCTCATAAATCATTTCTACTGTCAAACTACTCCATAGCCAAGTCAAATTTTATATTTGACAAATTTTCAAATTTTAAATCGATCAATAGCGTCACCACATACTATTTACGTTACATTCATAATTCTAGAAACAAGACAAGCGGCATCTTCACGGTCAAGGAATTGCATAATTCAATTCACTTACTTATGAAACTAACCAAAGCAAATGTTTTATCATTAATAGCTAGAACCTTGGATCCACTCGCATTAATATTGCCTTGTGACATACCATGCGAATTAATGATACAACAACTATGGTTAATTAGCTTACATACAAGGTCTAAATTATTCTTAAATTCACATCCATATGCCACAAACACCACCCTTAATGATTCATATGTTGATAAGCTTCTGACTGGATCAAATGATCTATCAGAATTCAAGTTACGCTGTATTAAAACAATAGAAACATTAAGTAGTGCAGGATCTTATTTACGAAAATGGATGTCGAATGATCCCATTATTTTATTTGATTTAGACAACAATATTCAAGACCAACTCTTTTATATAGATCACGCAGACTTAGAGCATTTCGAAATTTTAGATGTCAAATGGTGCTCAAAAACAGACCGTTTCAAATACAATATCGCCCATTTTGATCCACATATAAAATTACCCAATAAAAATGTTCTATTTTTCATTGCCAAAATCTTTGATCCACATGGATTATTATCACCCTACGTCAAACCGTTTATGCTATTGAAACAACAATTAAGGCTAACAAATCTACACTGGAATGTTGAAATTCCAGAATTTTCAGTAAAAACATGGACTCCTTTACTAAAGCAATTACCGACCTCAAACAATGCATACATACCACAAAAATCATTAATCAAGAATTCCAAAACATTTGAAATTCATGGTTTTTGTGATGTGTTAAAAAATGCATATGGTTCTTGTATTTATTTTAAATATATCAACCGCAATATCATAATTGACAAACTCTTCTATATCGACCCAGGAGGTATAGAATATTTCATATTAATCATTATTCAATATTTCAATTTAATCGTTAAATGGCCCTCTAAACCTAACTGTTTTAAATACAGTATATTGCATTTTTATCTACTTGCCAAATTAACGAAATTAAACTATCATACTAACTTCAAGCACACTTGTACACTGCAAACTCAAATTGAGGCTATCCTCAATTTCCATCCCTTTTTTTCCGCTTCCAATAATCCCAATGACCTAATTCCCTTCACACCTGGACACCTCTTAATAGGACGGCAGATCACAAGAATCGCTCCTGCAGAGGACGCTCTAACTAAATTAAGCCAAACGCAGCGCTACTCGCAATTTCAAGACTTTATTCAAAGTTGTTGGATAAAAAGGTCAAGCGAATACTTAGGACGCTGTAATCAGCTCGTGAAGTGGAAAATGTCAAAGGATGCTGTACTGCAGCAAGGTACTTTGGTCCTAGTCAAGGAGCCAAACTTTCATCCATCGCAATGGATGTTGGATATACAAGTGAAATTTAGTGTTAATGAAGATTCAGCGACTCGAGCAGCTACTATCAAGACAGCTATGGGAAAAACCAGCGTCTAGTGCAACATCTCGTTCCGCTACTTATTACAGAACATCAGTTGAAAATCAAGATGACTCTTACAATTTTCAACGCGCGGGAGTATGGTTAAGAACGCATGCACAATCTATATATTTATATAGATATTTCACGTTCTTAATGTATTTCATTAGAATATAATTTTGTATATTTTTAGATCTTAAGTTTTGTAATAATTCTTTTGTTTAACCAAATAATTTATTTTTTCTTTGTTATTGAATTAACTAACAAAGTTATTATTACTGTTACTCTGCCATTGTATTTTATTTTACAAACCAGTTTCAAGGGCACACAGCTGGCCTGCCAAATGCATTCTTTCTATCAATGTACTGATAAAACACTATTAAAATAATCATTATTAACTCAGACTTCATACAGTAAGCATCACTAAATATTTAACTTATTAACTAGTATCTAGAACAGTAAACATCTAAAATTATCAACTCCAACGTTTAACAGTTTAATAATCATAATAAAATTTAATAGTGAATTGTATCACAGTATCATTGATATATACAGTTATTCATTTAATTTTCAATTATTGTAATTCGTCAAGTGTATTCGTATAATAAATGTTTTTATGTAAAACTATTGCATTTCGCTGCATTTTCTTACAAACTTTGGCTTGTGTAATCATTTGATCCTTCGACACGGATTAACCATTTGATCCTTCGACACGGATTAAACCATTTAAAGCAAGAAATAAAAAATTGTTATTAATTATTTAATAACAAAAAGGTCCTTCGAGAAACTTTTGGCGCAATCCATCGCTATCAAAGGAGTTAGAAGCAATCCATCAATCTGAGAAATTGGATACCGTCAACATCGCAAATAAGCCAATCTCAAGCTTATATAGATAAATAGGTCCAAACTCAACCAATACCTATTTGGCTGCGATTAGCTTCTTATAGACTCTGTGGTTAACGTAACCCTACAAAAAATAATCAAGCGGTGTTAAATCACATGATTTGATGATGATGGGCCGGTCACTTAACAGCTGAATTTCGTGAAATTATACGTTTGGAAAATTTGGTTTGCAATAAATTCATTGTTTCGTTGGCTGTGTGACTTCTGGCACCTTCTTCTTAAATCCACATGTCCGCATATCCCATTGCTTGTTGACGTATCCAGTCAAATGAAAACGGACTTCGTCTGAGAAAATTATTTGTTTTACCTTGTAAGGCTTCAAAGCCAAATTCTAACGCAAAATGCGCCATGTAGTCGTTTTGGATAACCCCAATTGTTGAAAACGTCGAAGAATTGACAAATTCGGATCTCCTTCAACACTGTAGCTCACGGCTGTGATATTTTCACTTAAATGATCCGGTCGGCACATTATGTACCGAGCCTTTCGACTTAAATTTATCGATTCAATTCTTAATAGCGGTTTATTATTTTAAAGCGATTTTCCAGCGAAATTGAATTCATTGTAACAAGCATTTACGACTAATATGTCAAAAAACTAAATGTCAAAACTTTCATGTTGTTGGTATTGCCCCTATTGAAAAAAGATAGTTCTTGTTGAAAAACACTTTATATCAATACTAGGCAATTTGATGAATATCATTGAAACAAGTAATTGGAATAATTCCGCGTGTTGAAGTCCTGCGGATTACACAGCTGTGCTGCACTTGTAAAGTTGCTTCGTTGTGAGGCGTTGATACACGATAATCCCAACTACCAAATCTAATCTAATCAAATCAATTATGTAATTACAATTATATTAACAATGAAGAACACGAAGTATAATGAAATGCATCACCAACATTTGTTTTGCTATAATTTTGATTCGTTACATTTATTTCAAACTTTCTACATTAATACATGAATATTTTTATCTTAAAGCTAGTAAATAATTTTAGAAAATGTTAGTTTTAAGTTATTGTTATAAAGTTGTAAAATACATTTCAGGTTGAAAGGTTGAATTAGCCAAAACCGAATAAAACAAAACAAACAAAAAACAAAAAATGAACTATGGTTTTCTTCTAATTAACATGCGAGCTGTTTTGAGGGAAGCAAATGGAGCGCCTCCTGCATCATACCATAGAACGGAAGTGTGATGTTCTACCGGTGTTTGGAAGTAAAGTCCATTCAGGTTGCTGAAACAAACAATATATTAGAGTGATGAAAGAGATTTACGCGGACCGAGATCGTGGAAACTTGTTGGTAAACAATTTTATAAACAATTCCTGGACCAAACATATGTTTTCTGGTTTAAGTTGTTCTTAAGTCATAAAATATATATTCATTATGGTACTCTATAATGCAATACATGGCACTGTCAAGTAACATCTACTGATCTTGTAAAATAATTATTATTGCAATAATTTAAGAAATAACACTTAAAACTGTATAGGAAAATATAAATTTAGAGAGACATATTAATAAGATATTACCGGACTCGTCTTATATTTATATATCGAAAAGTTAGCGCAGATTTAAAATTTTAATTTTAATTAGTGAGAACAAGTAAAAAATGAGTTACAGTGAGTAAATTTTAGTAAGTTGAGAAGTAGGATAAAAAAATAAAACGGCAGACTTTACCTAGAGGACAGGTATATCAGGTATCAATATATATATATATAACTGTGAATTTAGCAAGATGTTAGAAACAACAAAGTTACTGTTAAATTACTTCAATAACATAAAGTTATGTTACAGAATAATTATTTATTCCAGTTTAGGACATAAGAGATTGAATTTAAATTGAACTGACAGCAAGATAGAACTGGCATTTTGGTGATTGATATTTATGGAAGGTTATAGTCGAAATTTGGATGAATCGTTTGGAATTGAATTGGGAGAAATTGAGATTTGCGAACAAGAACAAGAAAATTCGTAATCGGCAAGTATAAGAAGAGCTGAACCAAGGAACTATATAATCCTGATAAAGTAACACGTAGAAAGAGAGGTCGTGAAAGAATACAGGTATAAAGTGATAATGACAAAAGCTTCAGATGTGAACAGAAAGATTTAGGTAACCGGCCTTACTTACATATGTCATAAAGGAATATGTCATAAGAGAGGCTCCTGGAAAGTAACATGTTGAAGTTAAGCTAATATCCTGACATACTCTGAAGAAAGATTATGCGATAGGCTAAATCTTGACACAATTATGAAATTAGCCAAAGTTACTCGCAGGTGGAAATTCCAGTACAAGTCAAAACGAATAACTCGTAACCGAAGAATTGGCTAACAAGCACATTTAAGTTTACTGAGGTGCAAAACTTGGGGAGAATTGACAACAATATTTTCAATTATGTTTTTAAGTTTGATGGGAAAGGGATGTCCTAATCCAGATATTGAAGAATTTACTAAGTGGCAGGAAAATTCAACTATAATTTATTGGATTATTACTGGACTGGAGAATATGTTGCAAAGGCATTCCACAAGGCTGAGCCCTAAGTGCCCTTCTCATCAATAAGATGGTTAGGTCGAATAAATCTCAGCTCAACCCAACAATATCATAGATCTCGTATAATACGCCTTAGTTTTCTTATAGCAGGAAAATACTATAGAGGAGACAGGTACAAAAATGCAAATTGTAAATAACTTAGAGAAATGGCTTAATGATGTTTGTTTAGAAGCATCAACCGAAAAATCTAAACTAATAATTTTCAACAAGCGATCAACGAAAAATCATAACCCTTTCTAATAAATCTAGGTGAACATAAATTGGAATACACAAATAAATATATATACTCAGAATATCCATTTTCCACAAATAATTCCGAAAAATCAATAATACTTAACATAAAAAATAAAGCTGAACCAGCAATCAATATCCGGAAAAAGATAGGGACTAAATACATCTTCGCTATTAAATTTGTATAAATCATTAGTCCGCCCTCATTTGGAGTATGGTGCAGAGGTACTAATCACGTCTAAAAAGAATACGTTATATTCACTTAAAAACTTTAATATGACGCTTTGAGAATAGCTTTATGAGCTATGTATACAACTCATACTCTTTCATTAATAGCAGAACCTTGTAGGCCACCATTAAAAGAAGGACGGTTAAAGAAAACGTCTTATTTTATGGTAAGCGCTAATAAAGGAAGGACTTAATCAGTTATCAAGAACAGGTTCAAGAAGTCATGAACTTAATTCAATTTGAATAAGCGAACAAGGAAATGGACAGAAAGAGGAAACTCTAGTAGAAATACCAATTTTTCAATTAAATTATTAGTACTTACGCAGAGGAATTTCTGCAAATATAGCTATTGGAAAGGAGTTAAATATTAGCAACATATTAGCTGCACTAATAACGATAGAATTACAACAAAGATTGGATCAACAATTCTCAAATTATGCAAAATAATATAATGACGGCGCAAAAGAAGCAGATGGAGTGGGTGCAGCAGTAGTAGATATCCACAATACAGATACAACTTATACAGCTGAGTTATGTGCCATAGATCTAATTATTACTGATGACAGGGACAACACTTTCCTTAAGTGTTGTGTTAAGTCATTAAGTAGTAGGAAAATTAATAAAAAATTACGCTTCAAAATTTATTATGTCAAAGAGAAAATAAGTAGGCAAATAGGTAAGAGCCGAAATATTAACCTAATTTGACTTCCGTCACATAAAGCAATTAAGAGAAATGAAAAAGCCGACCAAATAGTCAAGCTTGTTGCGTCTTGTGATAATTATATTTCATATTTTTTAAAAGCGGATGAAACCAAATGAAATGAAAAATTGGCAACACAAGTTTTTTTATTATTATTATACCTATTATATTGTTATAACTAGTTTATACAAACTATTTAATAACATTTTTTCTAGGTAATTTAATGATGGTAATATTTTTGAAGTCAGAATATTAACCATTGTTGATACTCTTTTTCTGTCGGTCATCATACTACCTCAAATGCCTTAGTTCTCTTTAATCTTCTTGTCAGTCCATCCGTGTGCAGCAGGGGAAACCCTTCCACGTTGATATGGTGCTGGAGACGTTGCTCGTGCTTTCTTGCAATTTTCGAAATTTCTTCAGCTACTGTAGTTACTTTGAGATCCCTATGTACGCTGTCTGTTCAAAAAATAAGGAGAATTTTTATTTCTCTCAAAAAATATTTATTTATTCATCTATTTCTATTTTGTCCCCTTCAAAGTAGTCCCCCTCAAATATAATACACTTGTGTCAGCGTTTTTTCCAATCCTCGAAGCAGTTCTGATATGCACTTTTTGGTATGCTCTTGAGCTCTCTCAGCGATTCGGTTTGTATCTCCTCAATCGTCTCAAAACGCCGTCCTTTGAAGTCGCAGAGTGCCAAATCTGGTGAATACGGTGGCTGAGGCATGATTTCGGTGTTGTTTTTGGCCGTTGACGTCATTCAACAATTCCTGAGCGATGCTCATGCGACGATTTTTTTGGTCAAAATCGCTACCACACGCTTCATGCCCAAAATTTCCGAAAAAATTGCATGGCATGAGCCAACCGATATGCCGACATCCTCAGCAACTTCTCTAATAGTGATTCGATGATTCTTCATAACAATTTTCTTCACTTCCTCAACATTTTCATCGGTTGTTGATGTGCTGGGGCGTCCAGGGCGAGCGTCGTCATTCACATCTTCTCGACCTTCTGTGAAAAGCTTGTACCACTTGTAAACATTTTTTTGGCTTAAAGTAGACTCACCGTATGCCACTTTCAACATTTCAAGTGTTTTGGAGCACTTGATTCCACTTTTCACACAAAATTTATTGCAAACTCTTTGAATTCATATTTTTCGATAGCAGAAAATCACCGAACACGCAAAACACTTCTAACTTTTATGCCTCTCACAAACAAACTAAATGTGCTATATAGCTAAAACTGTGAACATATGTTCGAGACGAGTGTACCAACTTAACAAAATAAAAAAATCGATAATCGAGTGTACGTAGCCCGCGAAATTTTTGCCTCACCTTATTTTTTGAACAGACCTCGTATATCGCTATTGCGGACATGCCATTCACTATGCATTCACGTGGTGCATTCACTATGTTCCTCAGAACTTTATTTTGGAAAGTCTGAATTCACATAATGTTGCATTTCTTAGTACAGCCCCATAGCTGAATTCCATATGTCCAAACTGGTTTCAATATTTGCTTATACAGCATTAGCTTGTTATGTATGGATAATGTGGATTTGCGTCCCATTAGCCAGTACATTTTTTTATATCTTATTCCCAGTTCATCTCTCTTTTTCTTTACGTGAACCTTCCAACGAAGTTTGCCATTTAAAGTAATTCCTAGATACTTTGCTGTATTCGCATACGGAATAGCTTGGTTATTTATTAGTACCGGAATGCAATTAGTCCCTTTGTTAGTGAAATTAACATGCACCGATTTCGTTTCGTTTAATGCAATCCTCCAATCCTCTTGGCCATGCACTTACGTTGTTCATGGTTTCTTGCACTTTTTTGGTTGATTCTGTTGTAATGTCACTGGTGTATAGTGTATACAGGATACGGCTTAGTACACTTCCTTGTGGACCTCCGGCGTTTATATTTTTAATACAGCCTATTTTGTATATATGACTTTAGTAGTTCACTATATTTTCTAGGTAGCATTTTGTTCAGTTTGAATTCTAGGCCTTTATGTCATACTCTGTTAAACGCCTGAGAGACTTCTAGGAATACAGTAGAACATATTTTCTTTTCTTCAAGAATTTTTTCTATAACGTTGGTAATTCGATGTACCTGTTCGATGGTAGAATATTTACTTCTAAATCCAAGTTGATGATTTGGAATTAGTTGTTCTCTCTCTATTATCAGTTTTAAACGTTTTAGCAGTAACGTTTCAAATAGTTTACTGATAATTGGAAGCAACGAAATTGGTCTTTATGATGTTTTCTTGTTTGGCGGTTTTCCTGGTTTAGCTAGCATAATTACTTCGGTGACTTTTCAGTAATAAGGTACATATCTCAAGCGTAACACAGCATTAAACAAGTGCGTTAGTTTGATTATGCCTTTCCGTGCTAGTTCCTTTAGAATTTCACCAGTAATCAGGTCGAAACCTGGTGATTTATTTATTTTTATTTTGCTTTTATGTTTGTCATTTTTAATTTTTTTCTGAGTTATCTTTTCAATAACTTCTTCGTTATTATTTTCAAACTGCTCCATATTCTCTTACATATGACTTCCGTGGGGCTGTAATGTATCTTCCAGATGTTCCGCAAATAGCTCTGCTTCTTTCACATTATCTTTTACCCAACTGCCATCTTGTCTTTGAATGGGTGCTGATTGTACAATTGTTTTTTTTATATTTCTTGTAACTTTCCAGAATGAATCCTTATGGTCAGTAAGCTCACTTAGAAAATGGTGGTTAGACTCATTCTTGATTTTATAAATTTCGTTTGTTAATTGTTTAGTCAATCTGTTCAATTTAGTTTTATCTTGAATGTTTCTTGATTTCTGCCACTTTCTGTATTTTTCTTTAATTAAGTCCCTAATTTCTTTAGGATAGCAGTTACCCTTTGTTTTTCTTGATAATTGTGGTGTATTATTCCATACTGCTTGTTCAATATCAATCACTAATTTTTCTGCTTCGTCATCTATTTGCTCCTTTGTACTTAAAGTGCCATTTAGTATTATCACTTTATCTAAATCAGTTCTAAATTTATCCCAGTCTGTCCATTTTTTAGTTAACATATAGGAAGCTCGACTAATCATAATAAAAAATAATTAAAAAACCCCAGATATTGATGAGTTGATGGTTTGGTAAATGGAACAGCGCGAGTTACAAAATAGAGTACTATACTCAATTAAGCAAGTGTCAGCTTAGAGCAATAATCAGAACTGTAAGCTGTCTATGTAGGTAAATAGTATTTAGGTGACATGAGATTAAATGTAGAATAGTCAGTCATGGTGAAGTTCTTGAACAGTGGCTAACATACGTTCGGGCTAACAATTGACTCATGAAGACAACATGCATGTACGCTGTCTTGTATCACGGGTTTTGCCGCTAAATTTTTAGTCATATTTTGTATATAATCAATATTATTCAATAATATTTTCCACTTTTTTAATATCTTAACTTTTTTGTGTTGTTCGAAACAGATAATATTATCAATATATAGCATGGAGCAGTTTTCTATAAAGCAGAACAATTACAAGAAATACAAAGATACGTAGTACAGTTTTAAAGAAATGAAGACTCTGATATACATATAGTGGAATACGTGAAGTAATATTTACTGGTATCTTGAAATTATTACATTAGTAGATAACGATAAATAATGTGGCGCACGAAGTCAAACATAACGTCTAAAAATTATGCGGAAGACTAAAATATCAAATTTAAAATACGTAATAGTAAAAATATAGGAATCCATTATATTTCAATAAGACCCAAAATATTTAACCAGAAATATATAAATATACATTTTGTATGGAATTTATTGAAATAGAATGTCCCTGATCCTCACCTAAATGTACAGTATGAATACCACCAAGCTCCTTGCCTGTCTATATCACAGTTAAGTTCCCAGGTGTCTTGGTCCTTGTCGTAGGTACTAAACATCATTCCATTGTTCCAATCCATCCAATCACCTGAGAACAATGCTTATAAATAAATCAATAAATTCTTTACATGTTGCTATTGTTCAGTAGTGTCCACTAATGCAACAATCAACATATTACTTCAACATTGTAATGAACTACTCATTGTTTTAATGAGTGTACTAAGGCATGACATTATTGCTAGAATGTAAATATTATGCCGAAGTTGTAAAAATTCACAAAATTATGATAAGTAATTTGAAGTGATCAGCCAGATATAGGAAGAGTGAATGAAAAGTATTAGCTGTTCTCATACCGAAACATTCTCTTTAATTATGCTACTGGAACATACTTGTCGAGGTCGTTTGTGTTTCACAAGTGCTTGTTCTCAGTTGTGTCAGTCGATAAACCATTTATGGACTGGCACCAAGACTGTCATAGCCACCATCAAACATTTTTTATACATATTTTACATTTTATAATTCTATTTTACAAATTTCTAAATATTTAAACAATTCACTAATAATTTTTGAATTACTTAACAAAAAATTAAAATTAACAGGAAAAGTTTTAATGACATCTAATATTTCACCATTGAATTTTGATCTTTCTAAACTATAATTTATGCATTCAAATATAATATGATCCAAAGTTCCTACCTCACCACATTGACATCTATCGTCGGATTTAATATTAATTTTGTACAGGTGAGCTGGAGTTTTACAATGATTACTTTTGATTCTGATTATAGTTGATATGATTTTGCGGGACTCATTTCTGAACCATCTTTTCTTACTTAAATTTGGATAAAACATATAATAATCTCTTCCTTTTAACTGACTTTTGTTAATGAAAACTTTGTTCAATACAAAACATAAGATATGTCTCTGCTGACATTCCAATATTATAATGTATTGTTGTCTCTGGTAGAAGTTATACGCATGGCAACATTACGACTATTGGACTGTACGCCACGGGCATACAGCGAGGCAGTTAGTTGTGTTCTGGCTTTTACACTGTCAAGTTTCATGATTCGCAACCATTTTGTATTATAAGAATTTTGGTTAAAGTTATTTAATAAAAGTGTAAATTAATTTTATCGTTGAATAATTGAATAAATTATTCAATCTATCTTACATGCGAAGCTGGCCCTTCGAGCATTACAAGAAAAACTGGTCTTACAAGCCTTTGGCAACCGCGTGTGAATTCGTAGTGTTTTGAGGTTACGTCTATATAGTAACCGGCACGTGTGCAAGCTATTTTTTTACATTTGCCCTATGGCGGCTGGGGAAGTCATCAATTGACATTGATTGGGTAATGCAACGCTTGATTTAAGCGGATTCACATATAATTTGGATACTACATATTCACATTTCAAGAAAAATTGTTCAAGAAAAATATTTGTACGGAAAGGGGTATAAGGACGCTGGAAGAGAGTAAAATACTTTTTTACTCATCAAGGTACAATTCTATTATTACTATCTACAAGTACCAATTTATTAAAAAATTACTAAGTTGCTGGATTAAGCTGGATTAGTTTTGTCATCCACGTTTCATCTATCATACAAGTACGAGTTTATCACCTAAGCAAGATGGAGGGGTTGAAGAGGCTTAAAACGGCGCGGACGACTGCAAAAGGTTCAATATCAAGGATGGACAATTATGTCAGCGACTCAAGGACCCTCGAATCCGGTACGGTGGAGCTGCTGGAGGCGAAAAAAGAAAAGTTGATGACTACCTATCAATCGTACGAGCTCACGCAATCCAGTATTTTAGAAATCGATGAACAGGATGATGAGAACATAGAGGATGTCGAAGAAAAATACTTTAATATTCTAGCCAAGTTAAATGCTAGCATCACCAAATTGAAAGAAGTTAATAGGCCTACTTGTCCTAGCTTAGTTGCATCAAAACTTCCAGCGGTGGAAATTCCAACCTTCGATGGCAAGGATATAACCAGGTTTAAGCCCTTTTATGAGCTCTTCCAAGCGGTTGTTCATAATAATACATCACTGTCCGATGTACAAAGGCTTTTTTATTTGAGGAAGTATCTCCTTGATGAGGCTCTTTCAATAATCATAAATTTGCCGCTTGTGAACAGCTCATATAAAGAGGCTCTTGATTTATTGTTAGCGCGGTATGATAATAAGGCGCGATTAATTACTAATCATATTAATATATTACTTGATATTCCAAACATGCAGAAGGGTACTGCAATGGCTATAAGGGCTTTCTTATGTCAAGTTAAACAGCAATTACAAGCTTTAAAAAATCTTGATGAGCCTGTAGACAAATGGGATATGATTCTAATCTCAATCTTAAGTAGAAAGCTAGATATATTAACTAGTCGCAATTTCCATATGGAAAGAAACTTAGAAAAACTGCCTACTATGGCAGAATTTATTTCATTTTTAGAAAAACGTGCAATTGCACTTGAGGATAGCTCACCGTATAAAAATATGTCAAATGACAAAAATTATAGAGAATACTCGCACTCGAGAGTTTCCAATGTCACTACTCGCTACAATTTAGCATGTAGATATTGTAATATGGACCATCCAATTTTTAAATGTCCAAAATTTAAAATGGCTCCTTTAGAGACGCGTAATTCATTCGTTCAAGAACATAAATTATGTTCGCTATGTTTAAAAGCCCATAGTGACAGGTGTCCCCTTGAGAATAAATATAAATGTCACAAATGTAAAGGCATGCATAGCAAATTGTTATGTGATAAAACAGAAGCTGGTTGGCTGGCTGGCAAGACAACTGAATCTCCAGTTGTAATGTGCTGTAGCAATGATAGTTTGGGGGGTACCATATTGCTGCCTACTATGAAGGTAAAAATTGTTGACAATTTTGGTCGCGAGTTTCTAGTTCGTGCATTGCTCGATAGTGGTAGTCAAGCATCATTAGTGACTGCTGAACTTTTAAAAAAATTGCGTTTACGCACAACCACTCAACCTAGTAAAATAATTGGTATAGGCAATAAAGCCACGAAATTATATCACTCAGCAATTATAAACATACAGTCAAATTATAACAGAAATATTAATCACAAAGTAAATTGTCATGTAGTTGAGTCTATCACTACGCCTTTGCCTCAAATTTTTATTGATACATCCAAAGTTATTTTTCCCAAAAATATTAAGCTAGCTGATGAGCAGTATAATGTACCCTCGAAAATATCATTGCTGTTGGGTGCGGATGTATATTTTGCCATTCTATTAGGTGGCTGTATTAAACTAAATAATGGCTCAGTTTTACAGAACACTACATTTGGATATGTAGTTGCAGGCAAATTGCATAATCAAAATAATAATTCATACACTAATCTAATATCTAATTTTGCCATTTGTGACCATACAACCCTTGAGAATGTTATGGGGCAATTTTGGACGACTGAGAAAGTCCCAGAAGAGTCAGATAAGTTTACTGAGGAATATTTAAAGGCTGAACATATTTTTAAAAATTCAGTACTGCTTAAAAATAATACCTTTACTGTTGATTTGCCATTAGTCAGCCCAGTAAATGAACTAGAATTGGGGGATTCTTTCTCAGTCGCCCTGCAAAGATTCTATGTGTTAGAAAACAGATTTAAACGAAATCCTTCATTATTGAAGGTATACAAAAAATTCATTGATCAATATATAGAGATGGGACATGCCAAGGAAATAGATATAAATTCTTATGATGTTTATAATACTCCTAATTATTTTTTAGCGCATCATGCAGTTACCAATGATGATAGCAAAACTACTAAATTGCGTGTGGTCTTTGATGGAAGCATGCGTTCTAAAAATAAGATTTCTCTCAACGATGTTATGCTGAATGGTCCTGTGGTTCAAGGCGAGCTCTTCGATATTCTCATACTGTTTAGAACTTATGTGTACACAATTGTCTGTGACATAGAAAAAATGTTCCGCTGTATTCTAACAAATGACACTTACAATGTCTTACAAAATATCTTATGGAGAGATGATCCAGGTAAGCCCATCAATTGTTTGCAATTAAAAACTGTAACATACGGACTGAAATCTTCTACCTTTTTGGCCACACGATGTCTCATAGAACTTGCCCATCGCTACAAACATAAATATCCTCTTGCAGCGAGAGCAATGTGCTACAATACGTATGTTGATGATGTCATAGTTGGGTGCGATGACGTGGAAGAATTATTTGAATTAAAGTCTCAATTAATTGATTTACTACAATTAGGTAATTTTAAATTGCACAAATGGTCTTCCAATCATCCCTCAGTGCTCGACGACATCTCTAGTGATAAAAAATATATCAATGAATTAGATTTAAATAAATCAGCCATTATCAAAACATTAGGTCTAAAATACAATATTATTACGGATACATTTACCTTTAAGTGTCCTAACACGAATAATAACAATTTGAATACTAAAAGAAAAGTACTTAGTTTTACTTTATTTGATCCGTTAGGATTGATTGGCCCTATAATTGTGGTTGCCAAGTTAATCATGCAAGAGCTTTGGTTTTTGAAAATAGATTGGGATGCACCGCTGCCTGACAAACAATTACAGATGTGGGAAAAGTTCCTTAATGGTCTAAAGAAAGCAGACAGTATTTCAATAGATCGACTTATAAAGGAGGAAAATTTTGTCACTGCAGAGTTAATAGGCTATGCAGACGCATCTATGAAAGCGTACGGGTGCTGCCTATACTTGAGAACCGTTACAGCAAATGGCAAGGTAAAAACAAAATTAATTTGTGCCAAGTCTCGTGTGGCTCCACTAGGTAAGGTACTTACAATACCCCAACTAGAGCTAAATAGTGCAGTTTTGTTGGCACAACTTGCGGCTAGAGTTAGTAATTTACTCAAAACTAGATTGGATCATAGAGTTTTCTTTTATTGTGATTCCAAAATAGTCCTTGCTTGGATTCAAGCGGACAAATTAAAAGCCAATATCTATGGTAATAATAGAGTAAAGAAAATAACAGAGCTTACAAATAAATTGTCTTGGTACTATGTAAAATCAGCTGATAACCCAGCTGATATAATTTCTCGTGGTATAGAACCACAACACTTAAAGAATCAGAATCTTTGGTGGAACGGTCCTCAGTATCTATCCAATTGTCATTTTAAACATGATCATTATTTTGATTTAAATACAGTACTTCCATCAGATGATGAAGATATAAACTGTAATCTTTGTAACATTGAAGTCGAACAAGTACCTTTACTGTTAGACTTGTTTAAAAAATTCTCCAATATCAATAAACTACAGCGTGTCTTAGCTTATGTGTACAGATTCTTTAATAATTGTAAAAAGACAGTACACAGTTCAAATGGACATTTATCTCCACAAGAACTTCATAGTTCCTTATTAATTATCATTCGCTCAGTTCAAAGGCAAATATTTTTTAAAGAAATAAAATGTCTCTTAGGTGGTATCATTATCAAAACCGGTATAGGTAATCTCCACCCTTTCATAGACAGCGCTGGTTTGATTCGTGTTGGTGGCAGATTGCAAAATGCAGGCATTGCAAAAGATAAAATGCACCCAGTCATACTGCCAAAGGCCAACAATATCACCTCTATCATAATTAAAAATGAGCACTTACGTTTGCTCCATGCTGGTGCTAGATTAGTACTCAGCTCCTTGTCTCAAAAGTTCTGGATTATCAATGGCATACGGGAGGTCAAAAAGGTACTATACAAATGTGTTATATGTTCGCGATTGAAGGCTGAATCTGCTAAACAATTGATGGGTTCTTTACCAGCTGACAGAGTTACAGCTACAAGACCATTTCAGCATGTAGGTGTAGATTTTTGTGGACCTTTTAATATAAAGATAGCTCGCATACGTAAACCATTGATTACAAAAGGCTACATTTCATTGTTTGTTTGCTTTTCAACAAAGGCCATACACATGGAAGTGGTTTCTGATTTAAGAACTGAAACATTCTTGGCATGTCTTAATCGTTTTATTTCTAGACGAGGCATGCCTACTAAAATTTATTGTGATAATGCTAAAACATTTAAGGGTGCTGCTAATGAATTAAAAGAATTGTATAATTTACAGACTAATAAGTCTCATAGAAGTACTGTTATAAGTTTTTGTAATAATTTATATATAAAATTTATGTTTATACCCAGTTATGCTCCTGAATTTGGTGGCATTTGGGAAGCAGGGGTCAAAAGTGTGAAGCACCACCTTAAGAGAGTAGTTGGTAATTTGGCCTTAACTTATGAGGAATTAAATTCAGTTGTCATACAGATTGAAGGAGTGCTAAACTCAAGACCACTGCTTCCACTAAGCTCAAATGAGTATAAGTACTTGACTCCAGCACATTTTCTAATTGGCACTGCTCTGATTGAATACCCTGAAGTTAATTTAACAGAGGTACCAGTCAATCGTCTTAAGTTTTGGAACATTGTCAAAAAACTAAAACAAGACTTTTGGCAAGCTTGGTCTAAGGACTACCTCACACAGCTTCAGAGCCGTCCCAAGTGGAAATATGCTAATGAGAACCTAAAAGAAGGTGATTTAGTTATTGTAAAGAATTTGAACTCACCCCCACTAAATTGGCCAATGGCCAGAATTACAAAGGTCTTTTTTGGTAAAGATGGAAAGGTGAGAGTGGCGGAAATAAGAATTGGTGATAAGATCTACAACAGACCCATCACAAAATTGTGTAGACTACCACTGAATTGATTGTTGTGTCCATTATGCAAATGATAATGTATGCTATAATGATAATTACGTTTTCTGTTATGTTTAGGATAGTTATTATTTTGTTTTATTTTATATTATTCTCACACAATTATGTAGACTATCATAGAATTAAGAAGTTTATAAAATTATGTAGCTCTATGTATTAATGTATTTTTGTATATATTTTAAATTGGTTGTGGGATCAGCTACTTTTTGCTGGCCTGCAATTTATGTTCAATACAAAACATAAGATATGTCTCTGCTGACATTCCAATATTATAATGTATTGTTGTCTCTGGTAGAAGTTATACGCATGGCAACATTACGACTATTGGACTGTACGCCACGGGCATACAGCGAGGCAGTTAGTTGTGTTCTGGCTTTTACACTGTCAAGTTTTATGATTCGCAACCATTTTGTATTATAAGAATTTTGGGTAAAGTTATTTAATAAAAGTGTAAATTAATTTTATCGTTGAATAATTGAATAAATTATTCAATCTATCTTACTCGCATGGTTTTATTTCGTACAAACTTGATTTCTCAAATTGAAGTTTGAGTTTGATTATATTAAAAATTTCATATGAAGGCAATTTTACGTTCATCTCAATTTCCAAATTTATTGATTCCTCTGCCAATTTATCCGCAAATTTCGTTTCTTCTAATTGCACAATGCCCTGGTATCCACATAAATTTTATGATATTATTTTTAGTTATTCAGTTGAAATACAACTCCTTATTTTTGCATTTCAAAATATCATTATTTGATTTGTGATCATTAGAGTTTAAATTTTTTTAAACACTTAAGGAATCCGTTGTTTTTATAATTTTATTATTGTTCATATTTTCATTAATTTCCAATGCTTTTAATATTGCTAATTTTTCAGCAGTATAAGAGCAAACTTTGTTATTTAATTTAAATTTAGCATATAATAAATTTATTTGTTCATATATAGCATATCCTGCTTTATTTCTGTGTAAGATCACTAACTGATCCAGTCTAGCCAATTTATTTAATTTTCACAGTTGATGAAATTAAATCATTACTCGTCATATTTGACCATAATTTGTAAAGAAACTGTAGCTGCAAAACTTTCATTATTTTTAAAATATTGCTTAAACATTTTTAATAACCCTGAACTCTCAGCTCTCATGCTGTATTTCTTTTTCGTTGGCAACACTCATTTTTGGCGCATTCAAATCTTACGTGAATTTAGAAATACCCTGTTAAACGGAAATTCCAAACTTACCAGCAGTTCCACTATATCCTGTTACAGTGAGACGGTAGCCATCACCCACTGAGTTGACAAGAAACTCGCTATAACGAGCAAAAGATGTCGTCCCATTGAAGGACTCTATGTCGACATATAACTCGAAATCTCCATTGGCAGTCAGCTGAAAATATGAAGGTTTTTATATACACGTACATATTTTTAAACCCCATTTTGTAGTGCAATGGGATTTCATAATTACCTTCGAGTAATGCACGCCATGCCATGCCATGATTATTTTTATTTGTATACCTTCTGTTTTATGTCATTGTGCTCTTAATGGGCAAATGAACTCATTTTTAAGTGGTCGATCTTTTCATTGTTGATTGAAATAGATGTTAATAAGTATAAATTGCCGTTTTTATTTTATTAAATATCTAAATGTTGATAGAGATATAGCAATGAAAAATTTGAGTTGTAGTTTTAGCGCTACAGATGTCGGTAACATTTAAGGCATCTGAAAGGCCGGGGTTTTAATACCCGCCGGATTCGGGTCCAATATTTTATAAACCCGACAGATCTGGGTCCGAGTCTGGTCCGAAATCAGAAAAATATAAAAAACATCTAAATTTTCAAGTAACAATCGCAATTCATTTATTTTTGCGTTATCGAAATCTAGTTATGTATGTGAGATAATGTGTAAACAATAATTAAAAAAATACAAATTACACATGAAACACTTAATACTACGATTACAATATAAACTACGAATATTGACAAACTGTTAATTAGACCAAAACTTTCAATCGAACAGGATGATTGAACTGACATGTTTACTTAATATTGGGAAAACCCAATGAAGTGGTTACTTGCATCTTAAGAAATTCTTTTCATTTAAATAGGAACTTAAATTACTTTAATCTTTCTTGATTCTTTCTTTTTATTGGTCTTGTGTCTGGTGGTCGTCTCGACATCATAATAGTATTTTCCTTTTTAACATATAACACTTTATACTAATCCTTTACTAAACTTCAAGATTTATTTGTTTAGTAACGGTATAGACCAGGGTAGAAGCCGTCAAAAATAATTAAAAACATAAAAAAATTAAAGTAGAATGAAACCTATTGGAAATGGAAGGGAATACTACTAAAATGAAAGGAAAAATAAATTACGGGCGATCTGAGGTTGGGAAGGGGTAGGGGGTGAGGTTTTAAGGGTAAAAATCGGTAAATCTCGATTTCCGGCAAAACTACAAGTCCTATCGAAAAAAGGTTAATCGCAAAGTTGTAGATAATAAAAAGATCTACAAGTTTTGTATCCACACTTTTTCTCCATAACCTCAAAATTCATGTAAAAAATCCAAGAAACCACATTTTTGATTTTTTATTTTTATCTTTTACAAAAAAATTTTTTTTTTCATGATATTTGGTGAAAACTTACCTCTTTATGTCCCAAACACACTGGAATTTTGAAGATTTAAAATATTAATTTTTTCACCCTATTTTGACTCGATATCGAAAAAATAACCCTAATTTTCAATCGAAAATTCTCACGTCAAAATATCTGATTTTTCAAAAAAGTCGGTGTGCTTTTTGTTCGTTGAAATCTCTATTTTCTGATGGTGTAAAAAAAAATATACATTACTATGGAAAAATTTTTCAGAAAATGCAAAAAAAACGAAAAATACTAAAATTCGAAATTTTTTTTTTAATCTTTATGTACAATTTTGAGGTATTCATTAAAATTTTTACTTTAATTACTCGAAAAACGTTAGGTTCAAACCAAAAATTACAAACCAATTAAACATAAATATCGCAAAAAACATAGTTGTTGTAAATATTAAAAATACGATTTTAAGGGGATTTTATTAAAAAAATGTGACTACTGCTATTTTTTTCAGTAATAAAAGTTGATTTATTAAATTTTCATTACATTTATGTATTAGAAAATCTCATTAGATAGAAATATACACGTAAATCGTACTATTGAGTAGGGATTTTTTTTAATGATTACACTATACATTATATTATTTCTAAAAGCATTAATCTTTGTATTTATCAAAACATAGTATTCAATTCGAATCACTTATTCATCAGTTTCTGTCTTTTTGATGGTATTTCTTGATCGTTAGATTCGACAGGCCTTTCTGATTCTAGTAGATCTTCGACATCTTCAAGACCATCACCGTCTTCGTCTCTAACATTATTTTCGGTCTGCATTGGTTCTTCATCCGCAATTTCATCTGAATCATTAACTTCCTCGTAGATTTTTTTCTCCACATTGGCGCATTGTTCAGAACCATCACAATTTGAGCATAAATTTGGGCATTTTAAACCATGTTTTCGGCAGCCACATTTTAAACTATT
Organism: Panorpa germanica; assembly: GCA_963678705.1. Classification (NCBI taxonomy): domain Eukaryota; kingdom Metazoa; phylum Arthropoda; class Insecta; order Mecoptera; family Panorpidae; genus Panorpa; species Panorpa germanica. Next base: position 477,368 of record OY783207.1, read on the forward strand.
ACATCCAGTTTCACAGCTGCAGCAAATAGTTTTCAGCAATTTTTCCGGAATTAATTCCATTTCTGTAAATTTGTGCATAATTCCATGTTGATGTTGCTTCCAGCCCCAATCTGTTGCTGTCAATTCATTACCCAGCCACGTTTGAAGCTGATAATATGCCCTGTAACAATGTTGTTCTGCTGCATCTTCTGTGGGTGGGAGATTTGCCAATATGAAAGATGATTTAATTTTTGCCAATTGATATTTTTGAAATCTTAATTTTTTCAGTGATATATTATCCTTTTTACATTTATAAATAGATTTAATTAATTTCAATCCATTTTTTTTATATCTTCTTTGTTTACATCTTTTTTAAAAAAAATATTAGCCAAATTTGACAAATTTTGATTGTCTAATAATGAATTTACGATAGTTTTCTTTCCTTTTCCGGCAAATCCAGATGTTGTGTCGCAACCAGAAAAACAATGCAGAAATGCAACGATGTTTTTGACGGATTCACATTTGAAACTATTAGACGTGTAAAAAAGATCTTTTATATTTCCAGAACCGGGCTTGAGAAAATAAATTTTATGATTATTAGAATTTAATTGATTCAAAAGGACCAAAAGATCAATATCTTGTCCTACAACAATGACAGTTTTATTAGTATCTTTGGCAATTTCTATCGAGGTCTTAATAATGTCAGCATCAGCATCAGCATCTTCTTTAGCTTGTTTACAGGAAAATCCTTTTGACTGTAATACTTGCATTAACGATTTTATTATTTTGTCTTTGTTTTTCTCATTAGATAAAAATTTTTCTTGCAAAAATGATATTTTTGTATGGTTTTGATAATTGAACTCTGGAATATTGTCTGACGTCTTTCTACGACTACGTTCTCCTTTTTTAGTTGAATGAACTGCTGGTACTGTTGACACAGTAATTGATTTTTCAATTTCAGGGTACCCATCAAAAACTATACAGCTGTCTGCTGCGTAATGTTTTTCTACATAGCGTAAATATATATTCATGATCTCTTCCAACGTTTCATTTTTCTGCCAAATTACTTTGTGTAGTAAAAATCCACCGTCGACGACATGCACAATGCCGTCAAAATGCGTTGGTCTATTCGTACTCACAAATAATTCGTATAGCTGAGATTTAACGTTTTTTCTGAAGCCATTTTCGGTAAAAAGAGATAATGGAAAAGGTGCAAGCTCGTATTGTAAATAAGTTTCCATATCTTTTTTACTGTCGATCGTTAGAGATATTCTTTTGGATATTTATGTTTAATTGGTTTGTAATTTTTTTGTTTAATAATCTAACATGGAACCTAACGTTTATCGAGTAATTAAAGTAAAAATTTTAATGAATACCTCAAAATTGTACATAAAGATTAAAAAAAAAATTTCGAATTTTAGTATTTTTCGTTTTTTTGCATTTTCTGAAATTTTTTTCCATAGTAATGTATATTTTTTTACACCATCAGAAAATAGAGATTTCAACGAACAAAAAGCCCACCGACTTTTTTGAAAAATCAGATATTTTGACGTGAGAATTTTCGATTAAAAATTAGGGTTATTTTTTCGATATCGAGTCAAAATAGGGTGAAAAAATTAATATTTTAAATCTTCAAAATTCCAGTGTGTTTGGGACATAAAGAGGTAAGTTTTCACCAAATATCATGAAAAAAAAAATTTTTTTGTAAAAGATAAAAATAAAAAATCAAAAATGTGGTTTTTTGGATTTTTTACATGAATTTTGAGGTTATGGAGAAAAAGTGTGGATACAAAAGTTGTAGATCTTTTTATTATCTACAACTTTGCGATTTAACTTTTTTCGATAGGACTTGTAGTTCTGCCGGAAATCGAGATTTACCGATTTTTACCCTTAAAACCTCACCCCCTACCCCTTCCCAACCTCAGATCGCCCGTAATTTATTTTTCCTTTCATTTTAGTAGTATTCCCTTTCATTTCCAATAGGTTTCATTTTACTTTAATTTTTTTATGTTTCTAAAATTATCTACCCTGGTCTAGTACTATGATATTAAATATATAAATAAACATTTAAGAAATATTTAAAGTTGTTGGGCTGTGTAATTCGAGCGGCGCGCATTAGGTTTTATTTAATTTTGCTTTTACGCCAGCAAAATATTCGGGCCTGGATCCGTAAGGTTTTCTACCCGGGTCTCGGGTTTGAATTTATTGCCAATACCCGACGGATTCGGGTTTGGGTCGGGTCGGGTTCAGAAGCCCTAGTAACATGTCGCGTATTAAGAGATAGGTCAGTTATTTGTAATATGTATGAGAGTTCTCTATTAAGTATGATGTCTCTTTTACGCTCTGTTGTATAAAAGAGAGTTACAAGTATTGGAAATTTTGAAAACGCTGGATTCTTTTAATAATTATGTGGAGAAAATGACAATGACTAAAATTTTAATTATTTATATCTCCCAAAATATAGCGAGTTATTTAAAAATTATTAGGCATTTACTGGTACTGGTAGCTAACTTTATCAATATGTTGCACCGTTTTACAGAAAGAAAATTATGGCAAGGAGACACAGGTAAGAGAAGTGACAGAAAAACAAAAATGATGTTGAAGTATTGGGAATAAGAAAGAATATAATCGTATTCAGAGCAGATAACAAAAAAATCTCCAGTTCAAGTATGAAGAAGAAGTACAGGGATGAGAGAGCAAAAAAGAGCTGGAGCAACGGCTGGAGTTGTTTGTAAATTGGTGAATGAAGGTTGAGAGGTGCACGCTAGTATACATAACAATAGAGGAAATGATGAGGGACAAAATATGTATAGAACCTAGAGCGGTGAGATATGAATAAAAGATGATAAACGCATAAAGTGATATTCTGAGAATAATAAGGGATGACTATATAAGAGGAATGAGGGAAATAAAAGATTACTATAAAAGAAACGGAATATCGGTAGAAGAGGCAGAAAGATGGAGAAAAGAAAAGAGAAGTCTGGAACTGAGGGATAGGTATGTGGAGGTACAACAGCAGGAAGGAAAATGATATCCGATTTGGGATAAGGAGTAGTATACATAATGGAAAAGAATAAAAGAGACACAAAACTAACATCGAGAGCTTAAACATATGAAGCGGTGATGCAAAGTAGATATGTAGGAATTATTTAAAAGAGATAAGAACGATAGCGGAAGTGCTTAAAAAAAGGAACGAGATGTAGATAAAAAACAAAGGACAAAAAGACGTTATACGAGGAGTAGAACAAAGAGATGCCTTAGAATAATTTAATTTGGTAATGAAACGTAGATAGAAGAATAAATAGTGGAAGAGTTTACCGTCTAACGGCATACATATTTCATTTTTAAAAGCAAAACTAAAATCGCAATTTAAACTAAGCAAACTCAAGCAAACATCTACTCATAGTTTATATGGCAACCAGGCTACATATAAAATCATAATTTCTACTTATACGCCAACCGCCTTATGTGATGAAACTTCTTTAAATTAATTTTATTTATGTAAACGCAATGTAGTTTAAATCCATTATTCGACATTCAATCTCTACTAAATTAAATCTGAATTTAAGTATACTCGAATATTTATTGTTTTTTAATTGCGGAAAAAATCTTTTTTCTTCTGGGGAATATCCACATAGTAACCAACGTACCCCACTGGCTTAGCTAAATCTAGTCTAATCGTGAGAGACCAGTATCAACAGAGTTCCCGTCATCCCTTGGGTACAATAATAATAAATAAGATAAGAAAACACATGATACTAAGTGTTGGCCATAAATTGCAAGTGCATAAACTTCCATATCGCATTGACAGATGGACACGTACTCGACCGACATTCAGTTTAAGCCAACTAAGTTTCAGTTTAAGATAATACCAACTAAGAAAACAAGGGACCCTCCCAAACATTGAGAACTCGTACTGTAATAAAGACAACAGAACAACTTTAATAACCAAACCAAGCCCACATTAAGCGTGGACACAAGTTAAATTTAGAGAAGGATATAAAAATCATAAAAGAGCGGGAAAGAAATAATTTAAGGGGAGAAAGAACACTCCTTAAAAATTTGGAGGCAACAAACCAATAAGGAAGCAGAACAAAAAGAAGGCGTACTTGGAAAGAAAGATAAAAACAAGAACTGATGGAATACAAAAGAACAGTCCTATTTCCAAATTCAGGGATAATACTACAAACTAGAAAATTCAAAAGTAAATCAATAATTGAAAAATAAAACATACATTTCTTACTCTTCAGCCTTCTCTCGGGGAGGCCGAATACATACACGGTTTTTTTTGTAACTCTTCTTATATGTAATTTTAAGATTCTTTTTGTTTAATTATATTTCATTTATCTGTTGCTTTTTTAAATGTGTGTTCATTTTATTATCATGTAAGTAATATCCCTGAATTTTCCCATATTCAATGTGCATCGCGTAGTATCAGATTCCGGTATAATTATAATGATTTTTATTAATAGTTTGGAAACACTAGTACGCTTTGTATTGAACGCAAAACTGTCTTAGATCTGACCGAAAGGCGGGGGTTGATTAGCCCATATGGTTACTCAATTGTTATATTTAATTGTTCTTTTTGTTATTAATTTTCATTATATATTTAGCTGATTTCCTAAATTATAGCTTAAATTTAAATTAGGAGGCGCTAATTTAAATTTAAGCTATAAATTTGGGTTTAATGGTTATAACATGGGACTTTACATTTGTATCGGATTTCGTAGCTTAATAACCACATAAAAAATAAAAATGACCAGGCATCTTAAATCACCTGAGACGTTGTGATTCACGCTTTTACCAGGCGTAATATAAATATTTCATTTGAATTAATTTGTGTTTTGTAAAATTTGGGATTTCAGTTTCGAATTTAGTATTGACTTTCTAGTAAACAATTTGAATTCTTTTCGAAATCATATTTATTAAAAACTATCTATCTATCAATAGTTAATGTGAACACCATTGAGGTGAACAAATGACAGAAACTTTGCTTAGCGAGCCATTTCACCAAATTTTTTGGACTCAAACACATTCCTACAAATGAATCTGTTTTTTTTGTTTATAAATATCTGAAATATTTTTTACCTGGTGAATAGTATCCAATCCCAGCCAGTATTCTCCTTCAGGTGACCCGAAGCCCTCCTGATAGGCTCTGTAACTTCTGAAGAATTCCACGGACCCATCTTGTCTGCTCTGGATGACCTGTAGAAGGGTAACGTCTTTGAGAAATATAATATTTTGTTGGTCTTTCACTGCAAGTATGACCAAGAGACTCAGACCCTTAAACGTACATTTATAATATATTTTATAACCCTTTTAACCTTACCCTTTATAATACCAACCCACTTCAATAATTGATAATAATCATGTCAACCGTCGTATCTGGGTCGTCTAGTTCATTATTGGAATATATCCATCATTACAGTTGAATTAAAACTTATGTACAAGTTTACCTGAGGAGAAATTGACCAGTGCGGAAAGCAAAATTTTAAAGAAAATAAGAGAGGATAGCATAGAGAATGGAGGGGGGGAGGAGATCCAAAAAAGAGAAAGGAGTATTTTGAAAGGAATGGAATGGCGATCGAGGAGGCAGAGAGGAGAAAAGAAGGAGGCGCAAGTGTGGAAGAGGAGCCAAGGAGAAGGGATAAGGAGATACAACAACAGGAGAGGATGGGAAAAATCAAAAAAAGCAACTACAATACAAGATATAAAAGGTTGTGGGAAAATAATGTGCCTCAGTACCTTATAGAAAAAGATATAAAACACATAAGAAGGACAGCAAGGTTTAGATTGGGAAATGAGAAAAAAGGAAACAGATACTGGGAAAGTAGTGAGGAAAGAAAGTGTAGAGTGTGCGAAACGGACGACGAAACACTGGAGCACATTAAGTTTGAGTGTAAGGAAAAAGTAGCGAGCGAAAGGAATATTGGCCAGCTATTAAAGGGAGGCAGTGAAGGAAAGAGGTGGATGGCGGAAATAGTAAAAAGGAAAGGAAAAACAGGACAATAAATAAGCTGGTGGCTGGGTTGCACAAGGAACAGGAAGAGAGAGGAAGTAATAAAAGAGGAAGTGAAGGGAAGCAGGAGAAAGAAAGAAGTAGCGAGGAAACAGTTAAACTTCAGTCCAGAAAAATAGAATAGGGAATAGACCAGTCCAGAAGGAAGACTAGGGAAAATGAAGGAAGAGGGTCAAGAGAAGAAGAAGCAGAAAGTACTTTTGGAAATAAAAAAGGTCTAGAATAGTTTAAATTTAATTGTAAGTTGAAGTATATGAAATGTATTAAGAATGTAGATTGTAAAGCCGATAGCCAAACAATTAATAATAATAAAATAAAAAAAATACAAGTTTACCTTCTCTTTCATTCAATACTCAGATAACTCTTAAATGCAACAAACATAATTATAACGCAGATAAACGAGAAAATTTAGCCTAAGTAATGTACAATCTTGATTAGGAGCAAAGTAGCTGTTAAATTATAAATGTCAAAGCTATATGCAGTTTGTTCAGAGATAGACGGCTGAATATGTATTTAAGAAATAGATTTGTTCTGTGTAACAGTTTCTTAAAATTTCAAATCAAGTCCAATCGGTCATCGCCGCACTGTTGAGTACTCTGCTGATGACCACAGCGGATTTCAAGCTGTTGTTCACCGAGAGCCTCTTCAGGGATATCCAGTTAGGGCTCCAGCTCCTCATCACATCGCTAAGGTGGTCGCTCCAGTCGTTCATCATCATGCCGTACCTGCTATCATGCTGCTCCAGTTGCACAACATATCGTGAAGACTCACGCTCCTGCTGGAGTTGGACACTACTCCGTCAGTTTTACCAATCCTTCCATCAGCTACCATTATTAACAAGAACCTAATTTTATTTTATAACTCTTATTTATAGTAATAAAAACATTTTGTAATCATAGAAAGTCGTATTTAATTCAGTCGATAAATAAGGAAAAAAAAATTTAAATCTTATGCATCAATTTAATACAAATTTTACAAAAATAATATATACAGATGCATCCATTGATTTAGAAAGAAATAAAGCAAGATTTGCTATATATGAACAAATACATTTAAGATATTATTAATTTAAATTAAATAACAAAGTTTGCTCTTACACTAGTGAAAAATTAGCATTATTAAAAGCATTGGAAATCAATGAAAATATGAACAATAATAAAATTATAATAATAACTGATTCTTTTAGTGTTTTAAAAAAATTAAGTTCTAATGATATCAAATCAAATAATGATATTTTGACATGCAAAATTAAGGAGATGTATTTCAATATAATAAATAAGAATAATACCATAAAATTTATGTGGATACCAGGACATTGTGGAATAAGAGGAAACGAAATTGCGGATAAATTGGCAAAGGAATCAATAAATTTAGAAATTGAGATAAAAGTGAAATTACCTTCATATGAAATTTTTAATATAATCTGTTCAGTACAGAACATAAAATATGTCTCTGGTAACATTTCAATATTGTGAAGTAATTGTTGTCTCTGGTAGAAATCACACACAGGGCAACATTATAAATATTGGAGTGCACGCCACAGGCATATGGCAAGGCAGATATTCATTCTGTTCCTTACACTTGCAGTGTCACGATTACACCACCATTTTGTACAATAAAAACTATTAAGTTATTTAAGAAAAAGTGTAAATTAATTTAAGTTTGAATATTTAATAAAATATTCATTCAAATTTTACTCGCATGGTTTTATTTCGTACATGCGAAGTTGGTCCTTCGAGCATATAGTAACCGCGTGTGATTTCGTTGTGTTTTGAGGTTACATCCATATAGTACCCGACACGTGTACAAGCGTTTTTTACATTTACCCCATGGCGGCTCGGGAAGTCATCAATTGCCATTGATTGGGTAATGCAACGCTTGATTTAAGCGGATTCACAAACGATTTGGATACATACTTACATTTCAAGAAAAAATATTCAAGAAAAATATCAACTCGCATGGTTTTATTTCGTACATGCGAAGTTGGTCCTTCGAGCATATAGTAACCGCGTGTGATTCTCGTAGTGTTTGAGGTTACATCCATATAGTACCCGACACGTGTACAAGCGTTTTTTTACATTTACCCCATGGCGGCTCGGGAAGTCATCAATTGCCATTGATTGGGTAATGCAACGCTTGATTTAAGCGGATTCACAAACGATTTGGATACTACATACTTACATTTCAAGAAAAAATATTCAAGAAAAATATCAATACGGAAAGGGAATACAAGGACGCTGGAACAGGGTAAAATACTTTTTTACTCATCAAGGTACAAATTTTTTCTTACTATCTACAAGTACCAGAATATTAACAACTTCCTAAGTTGCCTGGATTCGTTTTGTCATCCACGTCTCATCTATCATAAAAGTACGATATTAACACGTAAGCAAAATGGAGGGACTGAAAAGGCTTAAAACGGCGCGGACAACAGCAAAAGGTTCAATATCAAGGATGGACAATTACGTTAACGACTCAAGAGCTCTCGAATCCGGTACAGTGGAGTTGTTAGAGGCGAAAAAAGAAAAGTTGCTGACTACATATCAATCGTACGAGCTCACGCAGTCCAGTATTTTAGAGATTGATGAACAGGATGATGAAGACATAGAGAAAGTTGAAGAAAAATACTTTAATATTCTAGCAAAATTAAATGCTAGTATCACTAAATTAAAAGAAGTTAATAGGCCTACTTGTCCTAGCTTAGTTGCATCAAAACTTCCAGCAGTGGAAATTCCAACCTTTGATGGCAAGGATATAACCAGGTTTAAGCCCTTTTATGAGCTTTTCCAAGCGGTTGTTCATAATAATACCTCATTGTCCGATGTACAAAGGCTCTTTTATTTGAGAAAGTATCTCCTTGATGAAGCTCTTTCAATAATTATAAATCTGCCGCTTGTGAACAGCTCATATAAAGAGGCGCTTGATTTATTGTTAGCGCGCTATGATAATAAAGCACGATTAATCTCTAATCATATTAATATACTACTTGATATTCCAAACATGCAAAAAGGTACTGCAGTCGCTATAAGGACCTTTTTATGTCAAGTTAAACAGCAATTGCAAGCTTTAAAAAATCTTGATGAGCCTGTTGACAAATGGGATATGATTTTAATCTCAATCTTAAGCAGGAAGTTAGATATATTTACTAACCGCACTTTCCATATGGAAAGAAATTTAGAAAAACTGACTACTATGGCAGAATTTATTTACTTTTTAGAAAAACGTGCAGTTGCACTTGAAGATAGTTCACCGTATAAAAATATGTCACATGACAAAAATTATAAAGAAAATTCACACTCAAGGGTTTCCAATGTTACTACTCGCTACAATGTAGCATGTAAGTATTGTGATATGGAACATCAAATTTTTAAATGTCATAAATTCAAAATGGTCCCTATAGAGACTCGCAAATCCTTTGTTGAAGAACATAAATTATGTTCAGTATGTTTGTATGACAAGTGTCGCTTTGCCTATAATGGCAAGTGTTCCCTTAAAAATAAATATAAATGTCACAATTGTAAAGGTATACATAACAGTTTGTTATGTGATAAAACTGAAGCTCCAGTTGTAATGTGCTCTAGCAATGATAATTTGGGTGGTACCATATTGCTGCCTACTATAAAGGTAAAAATCGTTGACAAATTTGGTCGCGAGTTTCTAGTTCGTGCATTGCTCGATAGTGGTAGCCAAGCATCATTTGTGACTACTGAACTTTTAGAAAAATTGTGTTTACGCACAACTACTCAATGTAGTAACATTATTGGTATAGGTAATAAAGCCACAAAATTATACCACTCAGCAAATTTGAAAATACAGTCCTATCACAACAACAATATTAATTACAATGTGAACTGTCATGTAGTTGAGTCTATCACTACGCCTTTGCCTCAATTTTTAATTGATACATCTAAAGTTATTCTTCCCAAAAATATTACACTAGCTGATGAGCAGTACAATGTACCGTCGAAAATATCATTGCTATTGGGAGCTGATGTATATTTTGCCATTCTATTAGGTGGCTGTATTAAGTTAAATAATGGCTCAGTTCTACAAAACACTACATTTGGATATGTGGTTGCAAGCAAATTGCATAATCAAAATAATAATTCATATAATAATATTGTATCTAATCTTGCTATTTGTGACCACAAAAAACTTGAAAATGTTATGGAACAATTTTGGACGACCGAGAAAGTCCCAGAGGAAACAGATAAGTTTTCTGAGGAATATTTAAAGGCTGAACATATTTTTCAAAATTCAGTAGTACTTAAAAATAATACTTTTACTGTTGATTTGCCATTAGTCAGCCCAGTAAATGAACTAGAATTGGGGGATTCTTTCTCAGTCGCTCTGCAAAGATTTTATGTGTTAGAAAAGAGATTTAAACGAAATCCTTCACTATTGGAGGTCTATAAAAAATTTATTAATCGTTTCATTTCTAGACGCGGCATGCCCACTAAAATTTACTGTGATAATGCTAAAACCTTTAAGGGTGCCGCTAATGAATTAAAAGAATTGTATAATTTACAGAGTAATATGTCTCATAGAGACACTTATAAACTTTTGTAATAATTTATATATTAAATTTATGTTTATACCTAGTTATGCTCCTGAATTTGGTGGTATATGGGAAGCAGGGGTGAAAAGTGTGAAGCACCACCTTAAGAGAGTAGTTGGAAAATTGACCTTAACTTATGAGGAATTAAATTCTGTTGTCATACAAATTGAAGGAGTGCTAAACTCGAGACCACTGCTTCCACTCAGCCCAAATGAGTATAAATACTTAACTCCAGCACATTTTCTACTCGGCACTGCTCTGACAGAATACCCTAAGGTTAACTTAACAGATGTACCAGTCAATCGTCTTAAGTTTTGGAATATTGTCAAAAAATTAAAACAAGACTTTTGGCAAGCATGGTCAAAAGACTACCTCACACAGCTTCAGAGCCGTCCCAAGTGGAAATATGCTAATGAGAACCTAAAAGAAGGTGATTTAGTTATTGTGAAAAATTTAAACTCACCTCCACTAAATTGGCCGATGGCCAGAATTACAAAGGTCTTTTCTGGTAAATATGACAAGGTGAGAGTGGCAGAAATAAAGATTGGTGATAAGGTATTTAATAGACCTATCACAAAATTATGTAGACTACCATTGAATTAAGAAGTTTATAATATTTTTATTTAATTTTGTATAATTTTGAAAATGGTTGTGAGATCAGCTATTTTTCCTTGGCTCGCAACTTATGTTCAGTACAGAACATAAAATATGTCTCTGGTAACATTTCAATATTGTGAAGTAATTGTTGTCTCTGGTAGAAATCACACACAGGGCAACATTATAAATATTGGAGTGCACGCCACAGGCATATGGCAAGGCAGATATTCATTCTGTTCCTTACACTTGCAGTGTTACGATTACACCACCCTTTTGTACAATAAAAACTATTAAGTTATTTAAGAAAAAGTGTAAATTAATTTAAGTTTGAATATTTAATAAAATATTCATTCAAATTTTACTCGCATGGTTTTATTTCGTACATAATCATAAAATTAAACTTCAATTTGAGAAACCAAGATTTCATTAACAAAAGTCCGTTAAAAGGAAGACATTATTATATGTTACATCCAAATTTAAGTAAGAAGAGATGGTATAGAAATGAGTCCGGCAAAATTATATCAACTATAATCAGAAACAAAAGTAATCATTGGAAAACTCCATCTCACCTGTACAAAATTAATATTAAATCTGACGATAGATGTCAATGTGGTGAAGAAGGAACTTTGGATCATATTATATTTGAATGCATAAATTATAGTTTAGAAAGATCAAAATTGAATAGTGATATATTAGTTGTGATTAAAACTTTTCCTGTTAATACTAAATTTTTGTTAAGTGATTCAAAATTAATTAGTGAATTATTTAAATATTTAGAAATTTGTAAAATTGAATTATAAATTTTAAAATATGTATAAAAAATGTTTGATGGTGGCTATGACGAAAGAAAGTCAAAGCAAATAAGTAAATAATTATAAAAAAAAAAAAATAGTTCAACAATAAATAAATACATTTAGAATATTATCGAAAAAGTATTGAATAAAATTTGCATACTTATTATTGTATTATTGTCTAAAGTATTTATTATTGAAATATCAAAAGTTGAAACTGTAATTTATTATAAATCTTTCTGCTATTGAGAAATTCCTCTTCTAATAATTTAATGAAACAAATTTTATGCAGATAAATTTGTGATTATAAAGAAATTGTTGGAATATATAAATGTTTTATCAATTGCAGTAATATTTGTTATAAATAAGAAGTTCAATAATCATTTGAGATGCAAATTGGAAACTTTCAAACATCATCTTAACGATGTAATAGTTTAAAGGGCAGAAAATAATTTTAAAATTTAATCCATGACTGATAATTTATTTAAAATACAAAAGTAAAATTTGTTTCAATTTATAATGGAATGTATGTATTAATATAATACTTTACTATGTTAGTTATAAACGTTTTGATAATTTTAATATTTAATTATTAAAACGTTTTTAGATTGCAAAGAAAGTCGTTAAAAAGAGACCTGTGAAAAGTATAAGTAAAGAGAAAAGTAGTTAAATTTGGATTTATATTTGAATATCCGGTGAGGTAGGGGAGGCCATTATCCTAATTAGAACCTCATTTTTATTATAGGAGAGCCACAGCCACAGCGAAAATGAAAATATAAACCCAAGTTTGATTTCCTAGCAAATTTCCATTGACATACAGAGATAATATTATCTACAAAACGACATCATTGACAAAATAATTGCTCTGAGTTGATCAATTTTTCAATTAAGGAAATAAGTGTACGTAGTATCATTAAAAATTAATTAATTACAAGTTGTTCTTTGTTGTTGAATGTTGTCCATTTTAGAAAATTTAGGAAAACATTTGGGATTATTTTTTTTTTTTTTTTTTTTATTTAACGTCGGCCTATTTCCGATGCTGAGTCCTATCACCGACGACCTCCTTCAATGTTGGCAGTATTTATGGTGTCGTGGCCTCATATATGTGGGCTACACCACTGCCTAATAAATGTACGATTATGTATGACCATAATCAATATAAGTTCATAATAACCAAACCCTGAAAATATATATCTGGTCCGGGGATCGAACCCGAAGACACAGCAGTTTTAGGATTATGTAAGTGTGGTATTCAAACAACAATAGCTATCGAATTATGCAACTCAGTGCAATGATTTTGTCAATGGTGACACAGTGGACGAGACAGAGAGCATTGATGCTTGACGTTAGATTGCTGTGTCTTCGGGAATCATATTTTCTGGGTTTGGTTATAAAAAAAAATAAATGGGTATAATTAAATAAAAATAATGAAAAGTTATGCATTTGAAGACTTTATTAACAGTAAACAATTGGAAGACATATGGAAAATAACACACAACAATGAAGTACAGATCTACGTTAACGTTGTTAACGTTAACTTAAAGAATTTTTATGCCGAAAGAGGGGATAGTAAACGAAAAAGCTAGAAAAGTATTAGTAACTGGATTCTTTCAAGATAAAATATGATACAGTTTTTTAATGTTTAATATTTTTCAAAACGTTTTATTTTTTTTAAAGTATTTTCATTATACAATAGTTTGTTTTCCATGTTTATTAAAATATTTGCTATTTATACAACATTTATAATTGAAAACATCTTTAGCAGAAGATGGTAAACATAATTAAATGAGTTTTGTCATAAACAGTGATTTAAATTATTTTTAACATCAATATTTAGTGCTGGCAGATACATTAACCAAAGTAAATGTAAAGTAATATTACTTATAGTAAAATACTATTAGAAAGTACAATATACTATAAACGACACGTCGTTTTATTTTTATAAATTTACGAGACAAATTAATTACAACCTCTACTGCGTTGGTGCAAAACAATTATTCCGCGCCTGAATTACTGCAACACAAATAACACTGTATTTACCTCTGTGGTAATTAGATATCTTAATAATTTATGTGTCTATCTATTTGTATTTCAATTTTTTTCTTAAACAATATAATAACACATTGCGTCGTTTAATTTTTATATATTAACAAGAATTATTTCCCTATAAAGAAATGAACAAGTTACAAATTAAGTTTAACCTCTCCTAGGTTGGTGCAAAACAATTATTCAGCGCCTGAATTACTGCAACACAAACAACGCTGCAATTTTTACTCTGTTATTTATACATATTAATTTTAAATGTAGCTTGCATTGTTTGTAGCAAAAATTGTTTTGCACCAACGCAGGAGAGGTTGAAATTAATTTGTCTCTTAAATATATAAAAATAAAAAGACGTAATGTGTTATAGTATTATTTAAGAAGAAAATTGAAATACGTAATGCATTTGAACATGGAAAGTGTGAATATTTTTTCATCAATTGTGTAATGTATTCCTTTTGGATTCTGGCCTGGCATTCTTATTTGATGATGACACTAGATGAAAGTCTTTTGTCTTCTTGCCTAAACGACTTAAAATTGTTCGAAACATTTATTAGATAGTTTCAGGTGTCTGCAAATACCTGATACTTAAACAATTTTATCTGATATAACCCGTTTCTGATCTATTTCTTAGCTTATGGCTTAAGACTAGATATAAAACACTAAAATGAAATTTATAATTAAATTTAGAATCCAACCTTCCTAAATAAATATTATATAAGTACTTTTAAAAAAAGAAACGAATACATGTTTTCTTAAAAAATATTTATTTAAAATTACAAAATAATAAAACAAAAAATGTCGGAAAAAATTAACATTTTTATAAAATAGTTTCATTCGACATTTCTTGAGCAAAAAATCAAAAATTTATTCAATAAATATATTTGAAATATCAACAATTATCTTACACTTTAAAGTTAATTTCCTACTTACTCGATATATATCACTTTTGTAAGCACCTAGTGTTAATTTTAATTCCATTTTTACACAAAATTCATTTTAATATTAACAGTTATTTTTTTGTATTAAAAAAGTTAAAATTTCTATTAAAGAGTTTTAGCTTTAGAATTATAATTAGAACGGACGTGGTCACCCAGTGTAGATAGTCATTGTCGAGATGAAAGATTCTTCTGAGAGAGAGAGAGAGCTTAACTAATGGTAGTTGATGGGTGGCAAATGATTCCCGCACGTTGGAAAACCAGGTGGAATGGGTGGGAGGTCTGCGTTAGTTCCCACGTGGACAATTAGGTTCATGCCAATCAAAATGTGGAATAAGAAATGACAATGGAACAACCAATATCCTGAAAACGAAAATGCGAAAATAAATTAATCATTAAAATGCAAACCTATCTCAAATAGAAGCAGATTGATCGTACCTGGATTGTCGGCTCTAAATCGAAGTACAACGTAACCATTATTGGGTATAGCGATTGTATCTTTAGCTGGGGGCAAGCTGAATTCTCGATGCAGCAATCCTCTTCGATCTAAGTCTAAAGCATGCTTTAAATTAATTTTCTTAACGTTCTTATCCGGTGATCTTCCCATTCCTATAACGTTGAAGGCATATCCGTGCAGATGGAATGGATGGCTCAAGTTTGGTTGTTGAACTAAAAATATTTATAAAGTAAGTTCGTGCGCACAGTCGAGTAAATTATGATATTTCTAAATTACCTTCATCAACAAGAACGACTTCCACGATGGCGTTCAGAGGAATATCAACTTTATGCGTGCACATACAATTCGCTCCACACTCTGCAGGTCTGTTGTCCCCATTGCAGAACTGATCCGACGGTATATCATGCAGTTGAGATATTGGCGGTGAAGGAGGTGCCACATAGGAGATTTCATCCACTAAACTAATGACGTGATCTCCACCAGGAGCCACTGAAACATGATAAATACAATGAGTAAAGATAAGAAAATGAACAATTTCTTTAACGTAATAAAACGAACCTAAATATCTATTGTATGTATTTGGTGTAAACACTTCTTCAGGTCTGTAGAAGAGGAAACGGAACGGCAAGAAGATTTTAACATCTGGACGCTCTTGAAGAACACCCTCGTCGATATGTTTTGCGTTCTTCAAGTTGCTGACACACACAGCGTCGGGACGCTTTACATTACAAATAGCGTCTAATGGGTTCATCACCTAAACGATAAAGATTCAATTAAATTGTGCCATTTGTTTAATTCCATGTGATTTATATTGGAGTAGTTTTTTTATCTGAACTGGGCCCGTATTCCTGAGTCTTGCGAACTATGATCGTGATCGAACAGATCACTTTTAAAAGAGTATGTCTGAACTATTCTTGGTCAGAAATACTCTTTTAAAAGTGATTCGTAAAATGTTTCACTCATATTAATCAGATCTGTTCGATCACGATCATTGCTCGCAAGACTCCGGAATAGGGCCCATGATATGAACGGTCCAAATGAAATCGACTTTAAATAAATAAAAACATATTCTGTTTCATCATGCTTGATGTTTACAGTGTTTGTCTTAATTTGTCTGAAGGAGATTTCAAGCTGGCCAGATAAATATTTCGGCAGACAATGTCGTTTTAGAAATGAAAGCTTTACTATTGTAATATTTACACTTACTTGTTAAAAGTTCCTTCATTTTATATTAATGTTTGCTACTTATATACACTACTGACCCTCCAAACACAAAATATGGATGTTACTTTACATTATGTAATATTTTACTTGAATGAAATGTAATCATATTTTGATTAAAAAAACCAGGCACTAAAAGTAGGTCACAAAACGTTGTAGTTTTGGTAACTGTTGTTATGTTAAATACCTCTAAAATATTCCTAACTGTGCTTAGTGGGAATATATGTAACTGATATGCTATGTACACATTTAATGACTTGTATTTTGTAATTTGCAACTTTATAATAATTAAATAATGAATAATAATTATTATTTGTAAAATATATACACGTTAATGTAAACGATTCTTACAATTATATACAACATTTAAAAACGGTGCTTAAATACCACGTATATTGGCTAAAAAAAATATATATATTTATTAAAAATAATAATTAATTGTATGTACAAAATAATTAACATTATGTACATCTACGTCTTAAAATTAGGATGAAAACAAAAATATATTTACATAAAAACTATGGAAAAATTGATCATTCATTCTGATTTCTGAAAATAATGGCAAGATTAAAAAGTGTAAAATAAAATACATTAGTAGCACCTAATTGTTGAGAATGACCTGCAGGGAAATAGAAAGAGAAAGTTAAAATTTCAAGGAATGACTTAAAACATAATTAAAAAGGAAAAACAAACATATACTCATAAAATAAATAGATAATACTTATTATAAAAATATACTGTGGTAGGTATATTTTTAACAAAACACATGTACTTAAGTGTTGACTACATGTGCTTAAATAAACGTAGCTTTGACTTAAAATAAGCAGAAAGTTGTATACACTTAAAGCTCATTTAAAGTAATCCCTAAACGATACATTCTTGGCTGATTCGGAATAGTATTTTGATTACTGGAACCATTTTAATACTTTCACACTATTACATATCTAATTATTATGCACGCCTAACTATTTAATAAATTCTTAATTATATTGAATTGGCGGAAGGTGATCGCCACAAGTTGGGAAACCATGAGGAACTGGAGGAAGATCGGCTTGTGTGCCGACTTGAAGAACCAAATTCATTCCAATCACAATGTGGAAGAGGAAGTGACAATGGAACAACCAGAAGCCTGTGAAAGAAACACATATTAACACAATACAGAGTACAGATGTACTAACAAATAAAGGATCTCTCTTGGTCAGGTTAAATTCGTTGAAGAAGAGATCCTCTAGAAGGATGCATACCAGGGTTGTCAGCTCTGAACCTGAGCACGACGTATCCGTTATTGGGAACGGCGATGGTGTCCTTTGCGGGAGGGAGGTTGAATTGACGGTGCAGCAGGCCTCTACGATCCAAGTCCAATGCGTGTTTCAAATTAATTTTCTTGACGTTCTGGTCAGGAGACCGACCAATACCAACAACATTGAAAGCGTATCCGTGGAGATGGAAAGGATGACTAAGATTTGGTTGTTGAACTGTAACATTTTAACAGTTGTACATATTTTGTCTCTAGAATGATTTATTTTCTTGTAATTGGTACGTACCTTCGTCTACGAGAACCACTTCGACGATGGCGTTCAATGGGATATCAACTTTATGGGTGCACATGCAGTTAGCACCACAATCTGGTGGACGATTGTCTCCGTTACAGAACTGTTCAGGGTTGATGTCATCGTACTGAGATATTAAAGGAGCAGGGGGTGACATGTAGGAGATCTCATCAATCAGAGAGATGACGTGATCACCAGTAGGAGCAACTAAAATAAATAGAGTTAATTACAACATGGTAATTATTTACGTTTGTAAATGTAGTTTTCAAAGACTGACCGAGGTATCTGTTGTAAGTGTTAGGCTGGAACAAATCTTCTGCTCTGTAGACGTGGAATCTGAACGGTAAGAAGATCTTAACGTCGGGTTTCTGTTGGAGTACGCCTTGGTCAACGTGGTTGGCATTCTTCAGTTGAGAAACGCACACAGCATCTTGTCTTTCAACGTTACAACGAGCGTCCAAGGGATTCATGACCTGATAAAATCCCACAACAGCCACAATGTTAAAACAATGTTAGGTTTACCTGCTAAGCGTATTTTCTGCATATATCTATCAAGATTATCTATTTTACGGATGGATTAGTAAAGTAGAAATGTTGAAATTTTGCTTGAGAATATATTAAACTGTAAATATATTCAACACTTACCAATAAATTCGCTCTACGGAACTGTTTAAAAGAATAAATCAATTATCCGACACCTGTGTATTTTCTACGAGTCATTTTTGTACAAATACATGTTTTATCAATACTTTTTACAAATATATGTAGTACTTTTATATATACAGTAATTGTTCGCTTATATTTAATTAAATGTACAAGTATATATACAAAAATATTATCTCTGGGAAAGACAAAGGAATCGTATGTATCTACAAAGTTCTATTTCGCTGTAAGATTAATTTCTTATGAGATGATATTCCTAGAGTGAGTTTTTTCTTTTTTACATAAATGAAGCTATAGATTTTTATTATATTTGAAAATGTACATACCACTCCTTGTGGAAGACCAACATCATAAGTTGGTGCTTGAGTGCTTGGTTGATAGGGTCCACGAGCATATCTAAGTATAGCTAACTGTTGAGCTCTCTTAATTCCACATTCACCGAGCCCACGAAGCTGTATCCAGTATGCGCCAACAGGCTGATCGGCAGATATTATGAAATCGTAACGTTCACCTGAAATTTCATACACCTTTTAAAATTAATTTGAACTAATCAACATTTTACTGCAAATAATTGAAAATAACTGATGTAACTTATGTGTTATCAATAGAGTATTCGTTTACCTGAGAAAGAGATAATAGTGTTAACAGGAGTAGGGTGTACGGGTTCTCCATCAGAAGCAATAACATTCAGTCCATGTCCTTCGATTGTGACCTGCGCTGGACAAACGGATGCGAAAGCGTTGATCATTCGGAACCTGTACCGTCTACCAGGTGTAATGGTAAAGACTTCTAAAGGAGTGTTAGTCATGAACCCGGTGTTAGGATCTCTAAATTGTCCCTTTCCGTTGATTAACATGCTTTCAGGATCTTGTCCTGTATTTACAGCCAATCGTCCAGGATATCTTTCAGCAGCATCTTCATGCAACCAATCAGAAATCAGCATAATGTGGGTAGTTAGATCATAGTCATATAAATTGCTGTTGGGGTCTTGAGAAGGAGGTTGTCTCACGACAATCGAACCGTAAAGACCATCAAGTTTTTGTAGACCAGTGTGTGCATGCCAGAAATGAGTACCAGCATTACCAGTCCATTGATATCTGTTAGTTAAAGTATATTTAATAAAATATCATCTAAAGTGCTTTACTATAAATACATGTATTTTAATTGATGGTACCTAAAGGTGTTTCCTTGTTGAATTGGGCATTGTGTGACGAATGGAACACCGTCGTAATATTGAGATCCTCTTTGCCAGATTCCATGCCAGTGAAGGGCTACTTCCATGCCTTCCATATGGTTCTCTACATCGATTACAACTCTGTCATTCTCGCACACTTGTATGCTGGGCCCAGGGATCATTCTGTTTGCTGTTAGGATTCCACGTTCGACGCCATCAGCGAGGACGCATTGGCAGTGACTCCAAACAGTGTTTGTTGCGTTTGGTGTGCACACTTGACAAGCTCTATCAATAAAAATATGAATTTATAAATTAAGTAAAGCAATTGTCCTATAAAAGTAGTATGTAAAATAGACTTACGCTCCAAGGACAGTGTAGTATTCCAGAGTGAAGTGGTAGTAGCATGTTCTGGGGGGTTCTCCCTCTCGACAAGCGCGGGCGCACTCATCTGGAGCTGACAATAAAGGATTCCTTCTAAGTTCAGCGGTGGCACTGGTAGAGAAATCCAGATGACGGAATGGTGATTTTGGATTTGGTTGAACGGCAGGTCGAATATTGGCTCCTACAGATCCTCCAATTGAGCGAATTCCAGCACTTAGAGAAGGTCCACTAAGTGAAGGACTAGATGATGGAAGAGTCTTACCACCAGTTAATGATGGATGGGTTTGCACCAATCCATGGGTTGATGAGAAGAAGTTATTTGTGTCTGGCACAGCAGGTGTATCTGCGAGATCTTGATTCCACCATGACGCTGAGGTAGATTGGTCTACTTCTGCAATAAATTAAAAGAAATATGTTAAACTAGAGTATTTGATTAATGATTGGGTAATGCATGAAGTATTTACACGCCGTATTTCAGTTGTAACGATTTATAGGAATGCCTTCTTGGGTAAGACACATCATTAAATCAAATAGTACGTATAAATACGGCAAATTAATGATCGCAATATTGCTAAATTCTCTCATTAGCTATTTATCTGTGCTGGTAATTATCATGTTTCGTTCTCGTTTATCCATTTTTTTAATTGCTTCATTGCAAATTGAGTTAAGTTATGTTAAATACGAACTTTTATATAAATAATAATTACTGCTGATCATAAGTTTATGCTCACGATCAAGAACATTATGTTGTATGCTTATGATAAATAAACCAGAATGTTAATAAAGACGTCTGAAAGGGTGTGGCTTTAATTTGAGCTATGCAATTCAGCTAGAGGCCGCATTACTTTATTTAATATTTATTTATTTTCGATCATTATGGTTAGACGGTCGAATTCGCATTGGGTTTTATTTCCCATTTCCCGGGAAACGTCGTATTTGCAAGGCACTGATATAAATACCACACTCTTTCTAATTGACATATTGACATATGTCATATTGACATATGACTGTGACATATTTTTTATCATTTTCCCACCTTTAGTAACACTTATTTGTAAAGGTGTAATACAAAACTATTTCTCATTGAAATTATAATTGCAGGCAAGACAATAAAATTCCGCCTCTCAGCTGCGCGACCTTTCTTGAATTGCTTATAGCATGAGCATAACCTTTGTTGAAAACAAAATAAAATCCACAAAGCAAGTATGTTCGAACTCGAGCGCGGGGCATTGTAAAACCCAAACAACATTACATATGCGACGATGTATTTGTTCACTTATAAATATTTATTAGTTGATTATGCATTTAATGTGGGAGACTTGGTTTCTAGGGTCACTGGGGTCAATCTATGAACTCATCTACTGCGAAATGAGTTTATAAAATGTGCGAAATGTTTTGCAGGATGGATAGTCATTTAGTCAGAGAAATGAGGTTAACCCGTTTATAGTTGTGAACGATTTTAGTGCACTCAGACAATTTGTTGCAAAAACCCACATTGACTAAAGAGTGGTTATTCTTGTTATTCAGTCATTGAACTTCAAACATTAATTCACCAGCTTCAAACACTTTGCATTAGAATGTATCTAGGTGAAATATGACACAGCCATGTTTTTTTTCTTAAGTTATAATTGCATATTTCAAGATTTTGTGCTACAATTTATTTTCCGTACATTTTACAGAGTTTCAGTAGGGTATGGAATAACTATATAATGACTAGATACTATTGAAACTGGCATATTCACAAAGAGATAAGCCGCACAAAGGTCTAATAGTACTCAGAGCTCTCCAACACCAAATCCAACTGTAACCCTATAATTTTCTACTATTTATTTCATCACATTTTTATAAAATTCACGATAATGTAGATATGTAGACAAGTAATTGTACAATTATGTACTTTTTTTAAATGTGGGAACATTCACATACTCGTAAGTATCTCCAGAATTATTGCTCCATAACATGCTTCTATTAGTGTACACTCCACTTCAAAACAAATCAAATTGTTCTACATACCGTCACGCTAAATTATTGTCAAATGAGTAAGAAAATCGAGATGTTATGAAATATTAAGAAATGGAAACTTTAACTATCGAAATTATGTGAATATGAAACGGTATTACTTTACTTGTATTTTGTTATAAGCTAGTACAGCGCTGTACAAACTGTCACTGAATTTGACATTGACAAACTTATACTTTTTGTTTACTTAAGGTCTTTCTAAGCAATCAGAAATATTTTCAAAAATATTCAGATTCGAGTTTAAGTATATTTCTTTCTTATCTTTCAAGTTTCGATTTGATTCGATTTCAAAGTATATCTACCTGTGTTTAACATTGTAAGTGAGTTACCTGCGCCTTGGTTAATATGGCACTGTGCATATCAGTACCTAGCATACAATGTTTGAGTTTAAGTATAATATCTAATGTAGAGAAAGCTTTAATTACTTCTCAAACTTTCTGCACATTAAGATGATTATTTTATTAATATTTAAATATGATGAACTGCGACTATTTTAACTGGAAATTATTTCTAGTTAAAGGCGTGGAAACCTTTTATATCTACATATATAGTATGTCTATTTATTTAGCAAGTAATTAAGCTGAGATATAACGATTAAGCGATGATTTTATTCATGTAGTATTAATTGTTCTTAATTTATTCTATATAATATATATTATATTATATATTAACAGATAATTGATCTTTGACGTTTGCTTTCTAATCAAGTGTAATTAAAACATATGTAAATAGCAAAAGGTAATACAAAAATGAATGATTTGCATTTCACAATAATGCAATTATAAGCCTACTCTATCTGTTAAGTCATTTTATGTTTACGTAACATTGTAGACAAGAAAATACAAAAAACTTCTAAAGCCTATTTATGTATCGGATCAAAGTCGTCAACTTTCATTCATTAGTTATTTTATACAATTAATTAATCCGATCATTTTAAATTGACAGGTGAAATTCCACTCTAGATGTATCATTACTAAATTCCTTTGCATCGAATGAATTCAAACCCGAGATAATGAGTTTTGTAATTCGCTTTAAAGGATAAGATCGAAGTACCACAGTCAGTTTTGTTACCACATTATTTTTAACATTTTCTACTTGTTTAAACTGGTATGACCTTCTTTACCTAATCAGTAGTAAATATATCCCACAAAGACACTTCGACTTAAGGTTTATTTAACATAACAAAAGTAGCATGTTGTATAAATTACTTATTACTATTTTACTTCTATTTTAAAAGTAAATCTCCTTAGCTCATTAGCATACTCATAAATCAAATTAAGGACACAGTAAAGAAACCCTTTTTAAATGTTAAAGGCTTTTACAATAGCTATAAAATAGGACCCTTTTACACATTGAATTGTCATGCGTAAAACCAAGTTGTTTGTGTTTCTTTGGTTATGTTTCCATCGTTCTACTTTAACAAAGGCAAATAGATATTATTTACATATTTTTTATAAGATTAGAATGTCCATTAAGACAACTGTCAACCGTCAACCTTGCTGTATATTGTTTCGAAATTTCATCATTTCCTTATTACAAATCAATCAAAGTCACTAAAACCAAAATCAAAAATAAGGCTAAAGCGATTAGAAAGCCGATAATATAATAATTGCATCTTAAATATAATCATATCAGTCTTAGAAACAATAATAAAAAACGTCTGAAGGTACGAATTTAATAATAAAGTGTGTACCATATTTTCAAATTGCCCGCTATTTGCACCCCTGTATTCATTAATCCGTGTACCATCGTTTAATTAATTGCATCAATTTAAATCTGGTTATTTAAATAAAATTATCATTTATTTATTAAGCTTGTGTACCTTTAAGATTTGCAAACATGAAAATCTAAAACAAGTTCCTTATGGGTAGTCACATGACTAATGAAGGGGGCAATTAAAACTAATTCGTTAAACATTTATGCAAATAGTTTCAAGGTAGACGTTACACAGGGAAGTTCTGTCTGCAGCTCTGGGTTTAGAATTAATTAGGTGAATGTAAAAAAAAACTCTTATTACTATATATTATCTTCACAATATGTTATTAAACATTACTATTTTGTGTTTACATTTAATTTTTATTAATTAGTAATTATCTAATACTGTTTTCAACATGTCTTTTGTCAAATTAATGAGCTAATTAGCTGATTACAATTTTTCTTGAGGTCGCCATTTTGAAAATCATGTGACATGGCAAAAAAATCAGTACGCACAATTGAAACATTTGCATATTATTCAGTGATGGTTGTCTAGTTTACAAAGTACCGAAAATATTTTATAAAATATTTTATTTATATTTCTTATAAAATATTTTTCTATTTTTTGAATATATGTTTTACACGTAATTACGTGACACAGTCAGGTTAGGATTTTGATTTCTGTTTTAATTCTCACTACATTTAAAATATTATTAAAATGAATTATACAAATGAATATATTCTTGTGAGTTTCTACAGCGAATAATTCATATGCAAATTATTTTTGTTGTTAAAGTACAGGTTCAAGGCCAGCCTGCTTATGTGGTGCATCTGTATGGTGAACACCAGTTGCACTAGGGTACAACACACGGAGTCCTGGAGCTGTACGACAAGCCTTGCTCGTTTTATGGACTTTTATTTGGATGCTAGGTAAGTTTATATATTATTTGGAAAATCAAAACTTTTTAATATTTATTTATTAGAAAAATGATTTTAGTTTATTTAGGTTTGAATATTTACACTTTGTTTAAAGGGGGGATAAGATTTCAACTTTTTTTTTGTTTCATTTTTTTTAAATTTATTTATATTATTGTACAACACATTAAGTTTATTGTGTAAAAATTTGAAGACGATTGGAGTAAAACTGTCGAAGATATAACTTTTAGTCTTCACCTCTCTGGTCTGCTTTCGTGTTATTTTGAAACTTTTAAATGCGGTTTCTCACACATAGCTTTTTTCAGAGTCGGTGCCATCTCTAGCTCAAAATCTACTGGACCGATCCTTTTGAAATTTTGTACACTCTTTCTTTACATAAGTGCCGAGTTAACGCTGTCGAGTTTTTTTTTATTATCTGCAGAAACTTATCAACTAATGATATCATTTTGGTTTTTCGATTTCAGAAAATCCAGTGATGAGTTATGAGTGGCACCGTAATGTTACTTTTTTTGTGACGTCAGCAGTGATTCGCTGTCAATGTTTCATTTCTTGATATTTATTTATGAAAATTTCACAAAGTATTATTCAAATGTTATCGAAAATATGCTTCTTTTTTATTGTTTTAACCTAAATATTTTTAACCTAAATTTTTTTTAAATAGATATTGATTGCTTCTTGCATCAGCCCTATATTTTCTGCGTTTGATTGTTATCACTATCAATTTTATTATGGATTTTTGTTAACATAAATCTTATGAGCCACTTCCGGCTTGACGTCGATTTCTGGGACACCCTGTATATGAGGTCGCAGCACCATAATTACTGTCAACATACTAGGAAGTCGTGTCGGAAGGTGATGAGGCTATCAACGTAAATAAATAAATTTAAAGTAAAAATATCGACTCATTTTCGATGCTACGCTTATCATTGAATTAATTTTTTACTAATATTTTAATTTCACTGTGGAAATAATGCCATAGATTTTTAATGGGTTAGATTAATATTTTGAAAATGTGCAACTGTTCTATTTCCTGTTCCTACAGCTAACGGTTTCCGGTTTCGCGTCGTTTTCCGGTTCGTCGTATACCGAACCGATGCGCGCAGTTCGCGATATTTTGTAAAAAAAGTAAAAACTAAAATCTTAAATAATAACAAATAATAAAACGATGGACTAAAGTGATTTAAATTAAGATTTAAAAAAGTTAGTGAAATGTAGAAGCAGTGGTGGAGCGGGGGGCCTTCGTGCGCTGGACTTTTAAAAGAAAGGTAATTCAAGATTTCAATATCAATATCACACTATCATGTAATATTGATAATAATTTTCTAACCAACGGTTTTCTGTTGCTACAGATGAACTACAGGACCAGCCTACCTGATTTATAAGCGACCATCTTTTACTTTCGGCGCATTGTTGATAACTAAAAAGTATGCAAAACTAATTTTTTATAAAATTGTAAATATTTATAATTGTGTAAATATTTGTATAAACAAATTATTTCTCTTGTTGCAGATTTCTTTCAGCTTGCAGTTGCAGCAGTTCATCTTTAGCGGCAGGAGCCTTCTTGCACTAGGATATCATCAGAAAGGTGATTGTCAAACTAAGATACGTAGAATATTCTAATTTATCTTCAATGTTTATCTAATTAATGCTTTTTTTTTAATTTCAGCTCACATCAGGGTTTCCAGTGCAGTGACAATAAGGTCGGTGAGAGCTTTTTAAATATTTCAGTGGTTTCCAAACTTGACTTAGCTACAAATAGTAGTAGCTTCACTCTCCTCCTTAATATCTTACCCCTCTTTTTCGGTAAATATAGGTTTTAGGTGGGGAATTATGTTGAGAGTATTGATATCGTTATCTCCGTGCACCTTAAGTGCCTTGTCCCACAGTTTTGAAACTACTGCTCTTTTGGTGTTGGGATGAAAATATACTGTGCATGTTTGACACTTGTTGCATTTCTTAGTATGTAGTTGATTTGTATTTCTTAAATCTTACCGTCAAATTAAAACAACGAAAATTGACTTCGAATTTATAATTAAAAGCAGAGAAAGATACATACAAATAATGCCATGCGATAATAGTAGGTCGTACGTAATTTTAATTAGACAGTTTCTCATTTTGTTTTACATAATTATAATTTTACATCCATTGTTTAACTGTTAACGTAATTGTTACATTAAAACGACAAACTGATATTTATTTCACAATGAGTTTCGTGCATTAGCATTGTGCTGTAACTGTTACATTTGTTTTTGTTTGACAAAGACCACAATTTGTGTCAGTAGATTAATGTCAAATATTTCATGCTGCAAAAACTTTAATTATATATTTCTATCCAAGTAAAAAATTAGATTCTTTACAAATAAAATTAAAAATAAATAATCTTTTTAAAAATAAAAGTAACATGCATTCAAGGTCTTGTCGGTATAGTCGCTTGTGTAGAAAGAGGGAGAGAGAGAGATAGTAAGAGAGTGATAGATAGAAAACAAATAACACACAAGATACATGTAACATTGTGGTAGGTCTACAGAACAAGGCTTTTGTGTTATTTGCTTTATGTTATGAACTACATGTAGGAAATTTAAAATAAAAATAAATTGAACCGCGTTTTTAATATATTATCTAAATTATCTATGAAAACCAATTTTTACTGAGATATTATGCCATCCATAAAGAGTGTGTGTGCCAAATTTGAGCTCCAACTCTTCATGGATGACATACTATGCGCAAATTTTTTTCACATACTAGTTCTAATTAGTCGTTATTAGTATAAAAAAAGCGATTAGAACTCTCAAAGCATGCGAACTCCATGTGTTCTTTGCATGTGTTATGTCACAATACATACATACCACGTACCGATAAGACAGTACTCCAAGTCAAACTTGTGTACAGTAGGGTGTATTAGAGTTGTTTTGCACTAACATAATTTATCATGAAAGCAAACCATCACTATACCACTGTTCTTGCATTCTCTTTCATATCCCCTTACAATGTATTCGTTTGGTTAAAATAAACTAAAGCCCTTGTCGTTTGCAGTATTTCATTTACAGGGTTCGGATAGGTAAAGCGTATACGTCCGGTCAAAATTCTCTTTCAGTGTGCGACATGCCTAATAATAACAACATGAAAAAACCTCTAAATCATGTTTTCAGTATATTCGTTAGTTTTTACTGCATTCAAGAACATACCACTTTATTATTTTTTATATTTAATAGTTATAAACATTCATAGCAGCCATTTTGCTTGTAATTGTTTTTAAATAATAATAAACTAACGCCCAAGTATATAAAAAATTATGATTGACTGTGAGAACCGTGATATTATTTCCTTTGCATAGTTGTAACGATTTAGTTGTAGTGACAGGTTTACAGGGCTAAACGTGATTCTGTCGTAGGGGACCTTGTTTATTAATCGCAACACACATTCTATTAGGACTCTCTCACACTGAATTGTTTTACTTTAGTACACTTTATTATGAGATGAAAATCGTACTTTAATGTTTATCAATACACCAGTCACTGAATTTGCGTACGTTATCATTTTAATTGATTTATATTCTTTGCTGTTGTTACTTCAACAAATATTTCACGACCCAATAACTTTATTTCATAATTGAAAGTAACAATTTTCGTTTCTTCACAAAATCTATCTACCTTGACATAGTATTCCTCATTGCTTAAGTATTTAAATATATTTACTTCTCTGTGCTAATAATTATAACATAGTAATTGTTTAACTAGCACTCAGGGTTTACAAATTGAAGTAAATGTTAGCATACTTAAATGTATGTAAATTCCGGTAAGACAGTCATGTGCGCTTAGTCTTAGATTATAAACTTTCCCTTGTGATATGCATTTAAATAAAGCCACACACGTCTCGCTAACTAGTAGACAGAGTGATGTTATTATTTGCATTAGCATCCAACACTTATCTGCTGTTGCAAGATGCAATTTGATTTTCTTTTTGCTGTTAACACGAGTTTAACAACTGTACAACGTATAATCACTATTAGCATTACGGGTTTATAGTAAGTAATGTTACTACCGCACTATTCGAAGTACATACCGGCAATTATGTTCTCATGTGTAGTTCTAAACATGCATTTCCTGTTTGTGGGAGATACAGATACAATTTGTAGAGGTGTCGCTTTGGCCCTTTCGATATTTATAGGACTAGATATACACTAAGTCGATTACTTGTGACGCTCACATTATCACACTATTTATGCATATTATATATTTGTATCGTATTCACCGATTATCTGTGAATGAAATCGTAAACACAAACATTTCGCGATTGTTATCTACGCACCTGAATGATTCCAAGCACGTTGAGATGCCTGCGACTGACAGTAGTTATAGGGCGTTACTTTAATATCAACAATCTGAGGTCGCAAGTAATTGATTTCAGTTTTCTGACTCCTTGCGGTAAGATAGTTCACAAACAAATGTGATAATATAGATTGTAGTATGGGAAATTTATACACATTCTTAAGGAATATATAAGGACAATAACATTGAATAAATGAAAATTCATTCACTGTATTAAACTTGGTTTGAAGCACATAACTACATTGTAAAACACAGGTCGACGTACCGTCCCTTCAATGATTGATACAAAAAAGCAACTGAATATTATGACGACGGAGCAAGTTGGCAAACGTAAAATAAACTCGCGCAGATGCTATACATTGCAGCAAATACAAAAAGTAAATACGCAGTAAAAAATTCGTTGAATTACACTTTTAAAATTGTGTTGAACAATTTTTTTGTTAATTTGATATTTTCAACCGTTTTAAATTGACCTAGTCTTAGTAATCTAAATGTAAACCCTTGTATAATTTAATGTAACATTACGTTTTATTATTTATTGAAGTTTCACTGTCATTAAACAAATATAATACGTTTAAATCTTTTCTGTATTTATACATATAATGTTATGTAAAATTTGTTATTAACGTCGTAGTAACCTGATCTGATCCTGAGTAATGTGATTTTATATTAACTTAAAAATGCTAAGAATATGACCTTACTAAAATAAAAAATATATAATGATTTATTTGATTTTAGTTAGTAATAAAATGGTTCAAATTAGGTCAATTTTAAACAGAGATATAAAACACTAAAGTTACAATTTACCGTTGTAAATAAGACGCCGAAAAAAAGAGCAAAACATTACCGGTTTATCAGATACAGCAAATAAACAAAAAATCTTACATTGTAATTATCATTCTGTAGTGAGAAAATGACGAACACAGCCTCTAATTATAAGATATCGAAAGTCTGAAAAAAAAAGAATTGACAATGTTCATAGGGTGATGATAGTGTAGATGAGATACTCGTACTAGCGACAATTACACACATCATTAGCTGATGTGTATATATAACTTACCACATGTCTTATCCACGACACGTGCATGGTATGTGTGTGTTAGGCCTATAGGAGAAAGTTAAGATAATTATAAAATGTAATTGAGTTGTTAAGAATTTAATTGCTCGGTGAAATCATTATCTTTACCAACTGATTTAAGAAAAATAAAACAAAATAATTGAGAAATATACACCTTGTAAGAGTAATAACAATTTTATTATTTCAAAAAGTGTAATTTATATGTATATGCATATTAAAAAAATCTAAAATAAAATATATATGGAAACAACTTTCCATATTTAAGTACGTTCTTGTGCTGTAGCAATGTCAGTGGAATGTTATACATTTTTCAACAAAAATTAGAAGCTGTGGATGCTTACCTTTATGTAAATCCTACTAAAGCAATAAGGATCGAAAACTGAAATCGATGAATTGTAGTGAAAAGACTTATACAAATATTTATTTATGTAAATAAATAAAAATTAATGATCCGAGATAATAAAGCGTTATGCTCGTAAATTAAATTAATTATCATTATTGCGCGAACAGAATGTTTTGAGATTATGTGAGATTACAGCCAGTATCAGGGTTATCAGGGTTGCTCAACCGTTATTTCAAAACACATTATTATACACAAAATATAAATATGTTTTGTGTACCCAAAAAAAAAAACGATTTCTTTTATTTTTTAGCGGTTTGTTCCTTTAATTGTTGTAGGCCTTCTGGGCTAATTAAAAAATAAACACGTAATTAAATCCTAGTGACGGTAACAATGGGCTTGTGTCCTCATTTTTTAGTGGTCGATTTTTCGGTTATTTATTGAAATTGATGTTAATAAATGTGTATTGACGTGTCTATTTTATTAAATATCTAAATGTTGACGGAGATATAGCAATTAAAAGTTTGAATTGTAGTTTTAGCGCTAGAAATGGTCGGCCATATTTGTATGACGTGAAATGCATTTTAACGTCAGTTATTTGTTGAGTAGGTCAGTGCTGTGGTAATGTTTTGTAGCTGTTGGTAGTCAAACAATAAAATCAAGTCAAAGAATAATAGGTTTTTATTTTATCTAACCCTGCTAATAATATTGAAATTTTATTGTTCCTTGAAATAGCTGTAAATAATATTTGATATTTTGATATATAAATACATATAGCAGAGATTTATGATCGGTAAGGTTGGTAACCTTAACAAGGATTGTGATGTCACATGCACTTGGAATGCCCTTTAATAATTAAAGAGACAAAATGACTTTTTTAATTGTTAACATCTCTTACATATAAGGAGTTATTAAAATATAATTGGACATTTGAGGTTCTAGTAACCCACTTTATCAATATATAGTACACTTTTATAGAAATTAAGACATAGGACACAAGCCCATTACAGTCTATCTATTTTTTCATTTATTAAATATGTTGCATAGCTCTGCGTGTTTTCAAACCGCTATCAAATCGAATAGCAGCAAGTTTTTATGTGTTATTTCGAGAATCTGGCTTAAAGGTACCAAGCAATCTCAGAAGGTGCCCAACGTATACACGATGACTGATCTAGGTTTACAAATATGGGATTACAATAAATCTTAGTATATTTAGGTGAAAGTGACAGCTCTGCTTTCAATAACAACCAACAGCCAATAAAAGTTGTCGGGTTATTAATGAATGGCCACCGCTGTAAGATTTATGTGAAATTAACTATGTTAGTTTATTAGTTAAAATATGATAATTATACCGTGCAGAATTCGTAACCTGATGAACAACAACCGTTACGACGGAGTATTCTGTAAGTAGCACCAATGTCAATCAAAAGCAACGATTTGTGGATCAGGTTGTTTTAGGTCAGTCGCGTAGCATTCTGCAGCATCATGCACGAACAGGTCTGACGCCAAGAGAGATTTATAATTTGAATAAATAATAAGTTGTGTTAGTGGTCTTATGGAAACGGATGCATTGCAATTTTAATATGGAAATAAATTATAGTTATAAAATATTATTACTTACAATTAAAGCGAAAATAAAATTAATGATCAATAACGGGTAATTTGCTGCAACGATAATATTTAAATGAAATCTCAATTTCCCAAATTAATTCTTCCTGTTTAACTTTTTTCTGTAATATGTATATCATTGCTTCACGCTTAACAATCCGCGACAGTGCTAGATTAAGATACTTCTAAGATATATGTATATAGTTAACTGTATTAATTAACGTAGGTTTTATTATTGTTAAGATTAAGAATATTTATTAGTTCAATATTGGAAATACAATTATTGTCTTATATTTAAACTTATTTTTATTTGTTTAGCGTTCGTTTTCAGAGAGGTAACTGAACAAAAGAGAGAAGTAGTTATTTTTACTTAGAACCCTTAACTAAATCTAAAGCATTCTTTATCTGTTTAGCCTATGCCAACGTTTTATAAAAAAGGTTGCAACTTTTGCAATAATAAATATTATCTCTTTCCTTAAATTGTAAGTTGGATAGTATTGCCAGGTAGTTTCTTTGGTAGTATTACCAGTACAGTAATATTGTTTGTTTGTTGTATACATACATCAAGTTACTACTTATCTTGCAAATAAAACACTTATCTTATCATATTATCTCGTGCTACGCTAGAGGCGATTCTTAATTATGAAGATGTTGAATATAGGTTTTAGATGGAATAAGTAGTTATAAACAGAAATGCCCTGAGGAACTTCTTCATCACAGTAGCGCAAATATTTAATGGAACGGAATATAAAACATAACAAGAAAAAAAATGAATATAAGGTTCTATATTCTAAATATTTAACGCACCAGTACCACGCAAAAGAACTAGCGATACTCTAATCCTTTAAAATTAGATAAGGACACTCGTCTATGTCTAAAACGGTGGGTAGTTGAGATGTCCAATGGCGTAGAACTTTTTATTAGGGATCAATCTTACACATTTTGTTCATCAGAAAATAAGTGATGTCTGCCGGTCCTGGGATCTTGGACTATTCAATAAGATGGCAAAATTACTTTAAAATGTTTACTGGGTCGTGTCAACTTTATAACATTTATTTCTCGAAACTATATATTTCAGATATATGTTTATTGTATGTTCAGAGCTCCTTTATTGAATATATTCTTATCTGTAAGTTTGGATCTTATGCCTTGTACAGATACGTACGACATAAACATGCGACATAAAACATTTGTTGTCATAAGTTTTACAATACATCCACACTAGTACGACATACAATTTAATACGTCGGAACCTTTGATATTTCGAACGACTTCCTTAAACCAATTATTTAACAATAGATCCTTCTAGAACATTCCATATTGTAAGTTGGATTTTGTAGATTAAATAAAACCGATTGACGATAAATAGACCAATAAAATACTATAGATATACCTATTATAGATAATAATAATTATCGATCTAAATTCCGCTAAATGAATTCGAGTTATACTCTCGTGTTAGTTCTCACAGTGTCGGTATGACAGCATGTGCATTACTTGGCAACGGTTGACGGTTGACGGTTGGATTTCAACGGGCGAACATTTCGCATTGCAAGACAAGCTACAAGAAACGGTCAGGAATCGTGATTCATGATTTTCATGTCTGATACCTCACGAAGGTCGCGATATGAACGATCCTACAGCACATTATTCGTATCGTATCGAATCTGAACGTATCCTGTAAACACTAAAATCAATTACACGTAGCGAAGTATGTATTAAGGTTAACGGCGATTACTGAAAACAATGGAAGGCGGGTTTCTCAGCTATGTACGAACATGCAGGAAGACAAGACTCACTCTATTCTCTCATCAACATTGCAGGTCATAGATAAATCAATGGAAAGTTTTGATAAAGTATGTTTTATTGATAAAAGAAATTACAGTGAACGTAAAATGAAAATGTTAATTGAATTTAATGGTTTACAAGTAAACTGAAAGTTTTAAAACGTTTTACAAGAGGATAGACCTATCCAAGGGGCCAAACATCCCCTAGACCCAATTTTAATTCCGCTATGAGTAGGACCGAGAGGGCATTATCCGTGCGCATGAGAGTGAGTGAGACATAAACCTTGATTATCGGATACCTGGAAAATGGCCGCCTGGTCAATACGATCATTGTACATACTAACACTACTCAATCTTACACATTTTGTTCATCACAAAATAAGTCATGTCTGCCGGTCCTGGGATCTCAGTCTAGAAGATGCGTATGATTTTTTTGTCATGAAAGAATTCAGTTTCTCAAAGTAGTTCATATGAAATATCTATTTTATCGGCTACAAATAGCAAACCTCTATCTGTTGGAATACAAATGAAGATAAAGTTGATGCGAACTGTAATTAAAGTGCAATAGTGATAGAAACGTCACAAAACGGGACACTTAGCAACACAAAGCAATACGTCCTAGTAAGAGGGAAGAGGTGGATAGCGAAAATAGAGAAAAGGAACGAGGAAAGAAGAGTAACGCCAGAGCAGATGTGATTTTAATCTGAAGTGACAAAGAGACAAAGAGACAAAGAAGACAAGAGGTGAGGAAACGATGAGAATAAAGGAGGTAAAAAGTGAAAAGAAGATTGTGTTGAGATAGAGAGAAGAAAGGGCAGAGTACAAACAGGAGTAGCAAGAAGAGATAAACAGTAGAGGTTTCTATTTATCTGTTTTGTTTGTATATTTATTTTTTCTTTTGGAAAAAATGAGAATGGATAATTTATGGATTTAAGGCAGAATTACAATAAATAATTATAATAAATACAAAGCAATACGTCCTAGTAGAAATATACATCGTTATTATTATAGTTGCACCCTTCGGAAATGCTAAAAACTTATTTTCCAAGTTTTAACCCACAAACTAATAAATTGAAAAAAGAAACAGTAGTGGAGTAACACTTGAAATGATGTAGCAACTTGCTATATTACATTCTCATGTGCAACTAGTACAAAACAAAAACTTTGCGTGCGAATTGTAATAAAATTACTTGGACAAATATTAACACACATAGATAGAAATATTAGTTTTGACGCAATATTGCCGCTACCTCCCTCTTCCCCTTCCAACATTGCATGCAATTTTATCTAACACTTTCATAAACAGTAAGAACGCAGGACAGGAAATGCTGTAATGACATAATGGCTACAAAAAGTGTCTCAACTTTCATAAGATATACGTAAAGTGTAACGACAGAACCTGGAAGTCAAGAAAACAAGAAACAACTGCGCTAAATGGAACAAACAAGTCGAAATTACCAGAGCACATAGTGACCACCTCTGATGGAGACATGGGCGTCCGCAGAAAATGTGTCGGAAGGGATAATATAGTTAAAGAAACATAATGCTACATGAGTATATTTTTTTCCATATAATATCTTCATCTAAATGTTCCTATAATGCTTTACAACGTTCCCGCAATTATTTTATATGTTTGGAATCAATATAGACTACGTATACTTATTTTAAGCTAAGACGCACTGACAGAACTTCAAAGAACAAAGCTGACAAGGACGCCCATGCATGGAAATAAATAATTATTAAATAATGTCTTGTCACCAACCTTAAAAGTGAGGATAATTGAAATTTCACGGTCCATGAGAACAATTGGTACAAGTGCGATTCAAGCATGTCTGAAGAAATGATTTATTTGGGCTTTTTAATCTTTTGTTAAAAAATTGGTCCCATTTGAAGTGAAACACATGACTGCCGACGCGTTAAAAAATCAAAAACAGAAAATATTTTCTAAATTTATTAATCGTTTTTTTTTTTTTATAAAAGTATTGTCTCGCTCTGAGGAGCAGCCATTAGTGTCGCGCGGTGGAATGATAACGCTAATGGAGAGGTCGTTCAAGCAAGAAATCAGCCAGCGAGTAAAATCAGATAAAATGTGTTCTGGGCTATAAGGAAGATACAAAACAGCACAATTTTTTAATGTATTATTATTATTTATTGTAATGTTTTTGCCATTAGACACTACATTTTTCCGCCTTAAATCCATAAATTACATATCATTGTGCTTAAAAACATTCCAAACGATTTAATTACATTCCAATTCCGAAAGAAAAAAAAAACCTACACCTCTTGTCTTCTTTGTCTCTTCGCCTCTTTGTCACTTCAGATTAAAATCACTTCTGATCTGGCGTTACTTTTCTGTCTTTGTTCCTTTTCTCTATTTCGGCCATCCACCTCTTCCCTTCACTGTCTCCCTTTAATAACTACACAATATTCTTCTCGCTCATTAATTTTTTCTGACAAGAAAACTTAATGTGCTCCAGTGTTTCAAACTTTGTATAAACTTAGTATATATTTTTTTAATGTAATTAACGTCGGTTATGTCTTATCACCAGCTTCATTTCCACAAAAACTCAACCGACCAAAGAAATTTGTAAAGTATTGCGCTTAGGGCTATCGCCAATTTTGTCTTTGTCAACTGCGAGAACAATGTTGCGTCTATCATTACATTACATTATCTTAAAGTTAAAGATACTTAAACGAAATATGGAACAATTGACATCAATTCTTCGTTCTTGACAAAAGCATTCTTACTATTATACTACATTATTTAATTACATCTTTTTCACTGAGAAACTTGAAACTTATTAGCTATTATGGACATCTTTATAAGTGCATATTAAGTATATTTCAATCACTGTTAAATGTGCTTATTACTTAGTCGTCTATAATGAACATACATTGATTAATGGCCATTTAATTATTATTACTTGTAATTATCTAAGAGTACGTAATAAATCAAATAATTTCTAAGATAGCTCTCTACCTATTATACGATTAATTAAGATGCGCCTGCCTGAACTTTCACGCTACTGTACAAATTTTATAAGTGTAGTTACATACAGTCACCTTACTTCTTACATTTAAGATTAAAATATAACTCGCTGTCAATGCCTCATTTCTTGATATTTATTTATGAAATTTCACAAAGTATTCTTCAAATGTCTTTTTATCATGTAGTAAGTATAGAAATAATTATATATTAACTGTGTCATCAAAAAACATTATCGAAAATATGCTTCTTTTTTATCGTTTTGATCTTACACCCTCTTTATGTAAAATATTAAATTTCCCGTATATTTTAAAATGAAGTAAACCCATAGATACAATGTATATACATTGCACATACACATAACATAATTACAGGCTGTAACATACATACTCGAATCATATTTGAACATATAACTTGACGATTTCTTTTTATAATTCATACATCTAATATGTGGTATAACAATTATTCACACTACAAATTATATATTGTACAGGATTCAACGTTGCATTAAAAACAAATCGCCACCCACAACACTAGAGCAATGATTAATACCGTTTGTCAAACCAACTTTCACAATAATTGCAGATAATAATCTGTAGGACAAGTTGCATAAAATTCTGAAGTAACTGAGAATGGTATGCGTCCAGACAGGATCTGAGCGAGGGGAGAGAGTATTTATGGGACATGGTACCATGTAACATGTCACACATCACTCACTCAGTCTCTTATGCACTTGTTTTTATGTTTTTTCTCTAGCAAGATGAATATATGACTTGTGAATCGGGCTTCTGATCATGCGTGCAATGCAATAGGCGAATACGTTGTGTATGACATGATTTCATTTGAGAGCTCACAATCAGATAAGGAAACTGAGATTTATACAGTCGAGATTGTTTAATAGGAATTAGGTAAACAGCTAAGAACACTAGATACAGTTTTACTGCTGTAATATGTATATTAATCATTGAGGAATGCACGTGCAACTTTTTGTTACTGTCTGTTACACATTTCCGGATAATAACTAAACTATGGTAATTATATAATTGGTGTGGTCTCTGTTCAGTAACAAACAGGTGTAGCAACTTACCTACTAGTACGTTGTATACCTTACATGTGGTATGCCGACAATAAATGAGCCAATCATTAAATAATCAATTATGTTAAGTAAGAACTTGTAACATAGCAGCATAAAATGTTTAGTTAAGGTAGTTGTTCACTAATAAAGTTTCTACAGAAATTAATAAATCTTGCTCGTTAAGCATGTAGCCTGAGTTGCCATATTCCTCAACAGTATTTAAAATTTTCATGTTAAAAATATAGATTATAGATTTTATAACCTTCATAGTCAGTCATGTTTTTTTATTTTTACATTTTATAAAACAGTTAAGTATCATTCCCATTCACTGCTTTAATTTTGTATTTTGTATTTAATTTAAATTGTTTAGCATATGGAAATACGCATAGTCATTCCCAGTACTATTTTTAATTTAATTTATTTTTTAAGTTTTCTTAGTTTTTTTAAAACCTTACAAGGTCCAATGTTTTAAATTAAAAATATTAAATTAAGAAAAACTATATTATTTTATAACCTCCAAATGTGACAATTTGTCAAAATGCAGTAGAATTTATATTTAAAAGAAGTACAATGTCAGTTCGTCAAAAATAAAGAAGTAAAAACAATTTACATTACTAATTGTTATTAAAAACAGCAATTTTAATTATTTCACCTACAATGTCCAACGCATGCGCACCAACTAAATTACCTAAACACAAATTAAAACACGAATGTGATAAAGAATGCTTATTATGAAAACCTGAAATCTAGATTAAAATATTAGATAAAAACAGTAAATTAAATATCGAAACAGTGAGTGGGAATGATGCTTTAATAATCAAACACAATAATTTACAGAACGCAAATAAAATGTGACGTCACGTATCGTAGTGTTTTGCTTGCAGTTAAGCATTGGGTGCGAGTAGGTCAACATCTCTGTGCAATAATTGTATGGAAATCAGAGATACTTGAACGCATTGCATTATTATGATAATTGATATAACACTGCATCGCCATCGATAGAACAGCCGAGCACGGAGCACCGAAGGTCCACTATTACTAATTATGGAGTGGATTGCTTAGCTACTACTATGTTTACTTTTTATTGTTTTCAATTATCCATTTATATTTTATAATTACGTGCTACTTAGGCAATATCAGTTTCTCTAATTGCTATGTTCTGCTAATTAGTAAATAAGCTGTCTGTAATGACCAATTGGTAATAAATATTATTCAATTATTAAAGAAATTTATCCGGAGTATAGTTACGTAATGTATCTAGTTATAAGTAAAAAGTATCTATAGTCTATATCACGATAGTTCGGCGCGACTTATACTTAAAAGAGGTTATAAGAGCGGTAAAAATCTATAATACGATAATGAATTTTATCTTATTCGTTTCTATTTACATTATAGAAAAATAAGTGAGTCAGTGGTTTTTAGTTATATCGGCAGTTTATACCCCAGAACTTGTTTTAAGTATGAGTCGCCGCCGAACTCTCGTAATTTGAACTATAACTACCTTTTTTGTATCTGAAAGATATAAATGTAATGCTTTATTTTTATCCATTAAGGGCCTTATTCTGTAAAGTATTTCCACCGGAGAAAAAATTTCATCGCTGTAAAATGACGTCACAAAAGCGATGATTTTTTATTTGGTATTCTGTAAGAAATTTACCATTGTACCAAATTAAAAGGTCGTCTTCAGCGGTGAATTTAAAATTTTTCATCGCTGTATTTTTGAGAATTGATAATTTGCTGTAGTTGAAGGATTCTACGAAAAAACAGAAAATAAGTTAGTATTTATATGTATACATATATTTTTTTTTTATTGACATCCCAGAATATTACAATCTATCCCTATATAATAATATGTATACATATGAATATATAACTATATAAAAAAGTGAGGTTATGTTGTTTGTAAATTATTGTTTCAGGTGAATGATATTTTTACATAAATTGTGCATGGTCATTTGAAATTATATTTATAATAATTATTTCCCCACTGGTTTTCCCGTTTACCTTTTCGTAGATGCCATATTGACTTTTTTAATAGATTTTGACATGACGGAATTATATAAACAACTGACATTTAAAATATTTTATATATTTTCTGTTTGTTACTTTGTCGTGATTGGTCAAATATCATCAATACCAGTTTATACTTTTTCACCGCTGTATATTATAAGGGCGGTGGAAAATTTTGCATACAAAATACCACTTTAGATATTTTAAATACTGCGACCTTATTCTATCGATGAAAAAATTAAATATTTCCACCGCTGAAAAAATAAGGTCGATTTTTTGAAAAGTTACAGAATAGGGCCCTAAGTTACTAAGAAAAGTAAAGTGTTTTTTATTACTAACTGATTTGACATTCAAAGGTAATTACTTCATTTATACGAGTAATAATAAAAACCATGAACTGTTGAACGCTGATTGATTGTATCGTTACAAGTCATTTTAGAAATATTTATTATTAGAGGGTATTTATCGTGAGCCACGCCTTATTTAGCCATGTGCAGTTAACAGTTTGTTAATAGTAAAGGTGCAAAAAGTAATGTACAGTCAACTTGGAGGTCAGAGGTTAACGTGACTCATGCAATTAATTAAACTAGCTCTAAATTCAGAGAATGTTTAAGGTGTAAGTTATAAATCATAGCATTTAATCATGGTATTAATAAATATCATGAATTGCAGGATAGGCGCTTTTAAAATTTGTCTAAACACAGTGAAACGTACCGTACCATCTTTTTGTGACTTGTGCCACTCTTTCTCTCGTTTCGAGATCATGTACGATACTATTTTATAATTTAAGGGGGTACATTTACGGTACAAGGCGGTACCAAGATTGTGTATTTCTATATATGTGTGTTAACATCCATACAAACAAAAGGCAGGCTTCAAGCTTCTGGACCGCCTTTTATAACTTTATTTTATATTTTTACGTCTTCACTCTGAGGTAGTACCCTCAGTAAAAAATTATTCCCGACATTACATAGAAAATTTTTCATAAATATTAAATAGGGATGCGAATTTTTTTGAGAGTGTATTTCATGCTCTCTTGTGGACAAGTTTTTACTGAACATGAGAGAGCGGGAAGCATGCATCCACACAGAATAATATGTACACATTTCAAATAAATTCAGTATACGACACGCTCAAGATTTAACATTTGGTCCTATTAAGTAAGTATATACCATAATCAGAGTTGTGAGATGTACCGAAAAGAGCAGGATTTCTCCAAATACAAAATATATAGCTAAATCACGATAGTTCGGCGGCGACTTATACTTAAAAGAGGTTATAAGAGCGGTATAAATCTATAATACGATAATGAATTTTATTTTATTCGTTTCTATATACATTACAGAAAAATAAGTGATTCAGTGCTTTTTAGTTATATCGGCAGTTTATACCCCACAACTTGTTTTAAGTATGAGTCGCCGCCGAACTCTCTAATTTGAACTATACATTTAATGCTTTTATTCCAAAATTTTAATTTCGTCTGTTCAATTTCTAAGCCAAAACTTCGCTCGTCAATTGTTTACGCTTTTCAATTTTAAGGAAATCACAACAGAAATAGATATGTGTTGTGATTTTCTTTACACATATACTAATTAAAATTGTTTACTTAATTGAAAGGTGTAACAACATTGTAATTTAGGAAATTTTCTAGATAATGAACCTAATTAACGTTATACAGAACATGTGATTAATATTATTTCTACTCGCTAATGATACGAAATATAAAGTATATTAGATAAAAATATATGGAAACTCTTTCTTGGGAATGTTGTAACAACATTAATAACAATAACTAGGAAGAAGTATTTCTATTTTGAATGCAACGTGTATAACATATTGTGGGAATTCTTAAACAATTAATTTTGTTATCGACTTCATTTGAATCGAATAAAAAAATCACATTTTCGAACAACTTTTCCAGTAGGACTACATACAATAGATTTTGGTAAGCAATTGTGAATAGATACAATTGATTTTGCGTTTCTAGTCCAAAAGTTACTGGATTATTTTATTTTTCTGATACTTCCACTTTTACTCAAAAATATTCGAGATTAAAAATTTCAAGTTAGTTAGCCTTAGGCTTGACCTATTAATTAAATTGTTGAATTAGGAAATAAGTGTATTATTACCAGAGACTAGAGTTTTTGATTTCCGCCTAAAAGTGAATGTTTTCTTTCATTATTGGTTGTGCAAATAGTCTGTGTCTGCAATAATCGAATAATCAATTCGATATAAATTGGTTTAGTCCCACGTCGCTAGCCCGGAACAACGTTGTGCAATCCTTATTCGTTACGTAGTCGTTAAAAATGTCGTTATCCAAGCGTCTGGTAACAGTTGGACATTAAGCGGTTATAATGTTAATAATTACATTCAAGTGGTTCGTATAACTTAATATAGAGGTAATTACTTTTCAATTATTCTGAAGAGTTATGGAATAGAATATGTTTAAAAGACTTTCTTAAGAGAGTAATCGACTGGAAAAATATTGTATTAGTAATGTACTCGTATATGCTGGACAGAGTATATAAATCGTAAGTGTAAGAAAACCGCGGTCGTTCTATACAGAGATGGATTTATCCCAGTTGGGAAATATACAACTGCGTGTAGAAAATATGGCAGTATGTATTTTGATGACTTCTTCGATACAGTAGAGTGTTGATAAACATTAAAGTAGAAAATTGCATTTATGATCACTGGCGTAGCTAGGTATGGGGCAGTCGGTGCTGGGCACCGGGGCCCTCGGACCCTGACCAGCAAATTCGTATTGTACTAGCTAAAAATTCTCCCACCTTTGGAATGTAAATAAATAAAATAGATTATAAATTGTTTTATATTAATTTTTTTATACTTATCTACACCGAAAGTTTAAATTCATACTCCGTTTTACGGGACGAAAGTGCCTTTTTATACTTATTAGAAAATAAATGAAATAGTTTGACATCTGCACTAACCTCCCCGCAAAAAAGTGGCCAAAATTTAAAATTTCGTAAGATATTCCAGTCCGCGTGTTTGCCAATTTTAACGGAGTCAGTTTTACACCCGGGTTGAACTGTCCTACTTTCTTCCCTCGGCGTGTAATATACTATTAATGTTTTATGTACAATAAAGTATTTTACATACATACGTGCATAAATCTTTTGATTTACTTTGTTTTATTGATTAATATCAATATTATTAATCCAAGTATACCTTCCTAAACTTTTCACCTGCAAAACCTACCCGATCACTAAAGATCACACAAGACACTTATGCACATAGTAAGTAGTTTTGCTGTGCCATGCAATGCACGATAAAGAGCTGATGATAAACTAGTAGTTCTGTACCTTTAAAGTAAAACCTAAACAGTTTAGTTAGGGCCCCAGTTTCTTTTTGCACCGGGGCCTTTGGTTACCTAACTACGCCACTGCTTATGATACAGTACGTTTCACCCAATATACTCTACTGAAAAAATCAAGTATTCTATTCCAATGTAAGAACACTCTAAAGACAGTGTTGACGCATTAACACTCTCGGTTACTGTACCGTCTAATGATATTTATATTTACAAATGCCCACAATACATTTGTAAACACTATTATACTGTGATGCTCTAAATAAGTACAGCTCCCATTCTGCGTGTGCTCGCATTCACTCCGTCTGTTACTGTTATAATGATCTTTGGCCTCATTATTTGCTATTGGCGGCGTTTCTTGCTTTATCCTCGAGAGCTAGTTTGCGTCCAGGTGTATGTACTAGTATTATTTACTGACACCTTTATTAATACTTTACATAATAATATATTATCCTCTACTTATATCTCTAGTATTATGTAAGTAGCGTCATTGTCCATTATTGTTATGTACTATTTATCATTTATTATTATAAAGACTTTGACAGGGCCGAATCTGGTGAGTGTCGTAAGTAAGGATAATCTAGGAAAGCCCCAATATTGTGGTTCAAACTTTAATAAATTTAAATTAAATCCTTTTACAGATATGTATTAGATATCTCATGCGTTACAAATTTCACATCATTGATACTGTAACTT
Organism: Panorpa germanica; assembly: GCA_963678705.1. Lineage (NCBI taxonomy): Eukaryota > Metazoa > Arthropoda > Insecta > Mecoptera > Panorpidae > Panorpa > Panorpa germanica. The sequence continues at coordinate 521,625 of OY783207.1, forward strand.
GTAGATCGGGATGGTGAACTTGCTTTTACGATCTGTGAGAGGAATCGCTTTTAAGAAATGGTTAAAATGTTTATAAACCCTTGGATAAAATATTGTCTGTGACGTCGTTTAAGTTGCAACGAGATTTTTATATAATTCCATAGTTCTATCCCACGAAACGGGCTTCCGTTCCACCAAAGAAATCAATAAATCATTATCTATAAAAGATTCGTCAAACATTTTCTAATAATAAACTTGCAACACGTGCAAATGTTACTATTCGATAAAAGTCACGCCGTGTGAAAGATACTATGTGCCACTGCAAGGCGAATTCGTTAAAGTTCATTCGATTTGTTTGACAAGTCCGGTGAGTATTCGATAAACGTGTTTAGCTGTGTACGTTTTTTTGCAGTACAAACGTCGTGTGAATGGTTCTATATCAAATGTTTATGCGCTAAGATTTATACAGCGAAAAAACGCCGCGTGAACCCAACTTAATATTACGTGTAAATGTTGTTGTCAGTACGCCACTGTATTACAATAAATATTGTCGAGAGATTTCAACCACAAAAGCAGCGCAAGCAATACAAAAAAACAAAAGAATAACTTGAATGATATATTATTGAATTACAAAAAATAATCTAATTAAGTTTTTATACAGCAGTTACAAATTTCCCCGAGGCTAACAGTGAATTCCAGCTTTGTTTTTTTTTTTTTAAAGTTGTAACCCGATAAAAACTTTCTCCATCTTACGCAGTTAAACTTCTACTTATGAAAAATGAGACCACATTAAAATGAATGTGTCTTAAATTATATTTAAAAAAAAACCCACCAAATTGGATCACCGTCATTCGATACGAGATCACGAGAACGGATGGCTAACAGGAGGCTGATTCGTAAATTTGTAATCCACTAAGATTCAGTGGTCAGGAATTCGCCGGATATTGCTGTTTCTAAGTTGGTTACACTGAAACTTTCACAAAGCACTAAATGTTTTTATTTAACTATTAAATTAAATCGTGATGTGGTTTGTATGGGTGGTGCCGGTGCTTGTGCTGGCTGGTGGTCAAATTCTTTTAATTAATTGCTTTCCTAGTTCGTTCGAATAGATAACGTGTACGAGCAAATTGAAATTGGTTTATTTGCTGGAATGTTTCCAAAACTAGAAAGTAAACGGTTGTACATTTTTTATGAATATTAAATAAATAATAGTTGTTGTGTTACAAATAATGAACACAACTCACTTAGCGATACAGCTGCTGTGTTTTAAGGTTGTATTAGAAAACTGGCTCTATATCTTCTCGATTTGATCATGTCTTTCTTTTTCTGATTTTATGGTAAATATAATCAACACATTTTTCGGGCAATGAGCTTGTGTCCTATGTCTAAATTTCTATAAAACTGTACTATATATTAATAAAGTGGGTTACTAGAACCACAAATGTTCAATTATTTTTTAATAACTCATATATGTTAAGAGATATTAACTATTAAAAAAGTAATTTTGTCTCTTTAATTATTAAAGGGATTCAACGTTGTACACATTCCAAATGCATGTGACATCACAATCCTTGTGTAAGGTTACCAACCTTACACCTCATAAATCTCTGATATATGTATTTATATATCAAAATATCAAATATTATTTACATATATTTCAAGGAACAATCAAATTTCAATATTATGTCTACCTTAGCATGGTTAAATAAAATAAAAACTTATAATTCTTTGACTTGACTTGATTATTTGACTACCAACAGCTACAGAACATTACCATAGCACTGACCTACTCAACAAATAACTGACGTTAAAAGGTATTTTACGACATACAAATATGGCCGACCATTTCTAGCGCTAAAACTACAATTCAAACTTTGAATTGCTATATCTCCGTCAATATTTAGATATTTAATAAAATAGACACGCCAATACATATTTATTAATCAACAATTGAAAAATCGATCACTAAAAAATGAGAGCCCATTGTGTAGTATCAACATCTTTAAAATATCACCATCTGTAGATATGAATAACTTCATGAGAAGGTTAGTTAAATTCTTTCCAATTTGGGCATATTTTTAGAAGGACTTTGAGGACTTTTCTAATTTTTTTCCAAGTTTTCCAATATTATTCAGATATTGGGACTTCGTTTTGTACAAAGAATGCCACCTCAGGAAGTTCAGTCTAAAACTTAGTTTATCGCACACTGGAGATAACACTGTCCTTATAGGATAATACGATTCAAAATGGCTAAAGAAACTGAGACTAATAATTTTATCTTAATCTCGATCAAAGGCTGCGCTTTTATACGATAAAAGATTAAATAGATTTAGATACAGATACAAGATTAATAGTCCGTATACATCACTAAACTATTTTTTTCTTAATGTATAAACCACGACCTAAATGACGACATTAACAAATTTGTTGGCGACTTGATTCATCATATTAAAGTTATAACAATTTTGTTGAAATATATTGACTTGTAATATATACTAACAGAGATCACTGCCACTGAAGGATAAATACTTATCTGGTTAAAAATATATAAATATATACTACACAGACATTTCATATGAACGACTGTGAGAAACTGAACTCTTTCATGACAAAAAATCATACGTATCTTCGGCAAAGTGACTCCAAAATGTTTACTGGGTAGACTGCAACGTAGGATATTAATTAAAAATAAAAAACAACTAAACTTTAAATAAATTCGAACAATTGTTAAATTACATAATCGATATCAAAGCATAATTAACAACAATGTGGACCAGCATTGTGCAACATCTATTCCTTTCATCTGACTTTGTATTCAGCAAATCTCTGAGCGTAATAAATCTCAAAACACCCATTCATTACAAACGCAGACATGCCGAGAGATGGAGAAATTTATCTCTGGCCAAGTTGATGTAGATTGTACAGTCCATAACCAATTAACGGTGTGGGTGGGCTAATGGATGAGAATTGGTACTTATTAAGATGAAAATCGCAAATACGGGATAGGTTTAATTATTTTCGTGCTTAGTTCCCGCTGTTTTTATTATTTGGGATTATTTTGGAAAAGGTGCGCTACTAATTTCGTTATGCATCACATGCAACGGCTAGGGCATTTACAATAAAAGAAAGTGATGTAAAACTGTCTAAGATACTCCCGAGTTAACACCAAAGTATTTATTACATTACGTCATAATACCCAACGTTGACGTCAGCTTGTGCAACCAATCAAAACACGTATATTTACTTACGTTTTTATAAATTGATTATTCAAGAACCGTAGAGATTTTAATTAATGTAAGTGACGTCACTTGCGTAAACGACTTGAATAGACAGTTAGCTACACTCATAAATATCTCGAATAAAGAACCCGTTGTGAACAACCTGCGTTTCCAGTTCTGCGTTCATTGTGATCTTATTTACTGATCTCGCGAGGTCCAGGAGGTCGACTTACATTTCAATAGCCTGTTGTCAGTAAAGTAATTATTGAAAATTACAAATAAATTTATAATTATAGATATGTAATATTCATTATCGTAATTATTATTAATATTTACAGGCGTTAGGTAGCTTTTCAATTAGCATGCTACTGATCGCTTGTTACAGATTGGAAGTCCTACCGTTCATTGCGTGTCGTTAATTAGATTGGTTTTTCTTTAATCTAATTAATATTACCTTGGATATTATTTTATAGTGTTTTTAAACAGTCTCTTATTGATATAACAAAGTAACAGGTGCTTTGCAGTTGTTAAATGCAATAAATAGTAAGAAATCACTACTAAAATCATTAATGCAGTATCTAGATACTTTTTGAGTATTTAAAAAGTAGCTAAAAAGTTTTCTCACGCTGTAAATGTATCTAATAAATTAAAGAATGTTCCTAATTTTAATACAAATTTAGAAGACAAATGCGTATTAAAATTAAGAACCGGTTATTAATTTTATTAAGATACATTTTGGTCTGAATTTGTTGGGAAGTTCTTTGAAAATGGACTGTATATGTTATGAAAATTAATATACCGGCATCTGAATTTTTTTAAATATCTGCTTTAGATACTGTTTTTTTTTGAGAGTGTAATTACTTCTTCTTGTGTAATTGAGTCCATTTAAAATGCATACTTATAGTTACTTAGTACTTAGATACTTAGTTACATATATTTTAAATAACTACCAGTGGCGAGCAGGATAACCGCCCGGGGCCTCGTAACTTCGCGCTACAACCTAAGTAGAAAAAGTCATTACTATATATGAATCTAAATCATGCCTCGCGCTTTAAGAAAACCCCACTTAATCGTATTAAGCCCACTTAGCGTATATCTTGAAAGGCATTCATGTACCTTAGTTTATCGTCATTTTTTTTTTTTTTTTTTTTTTAATTTAGGCTTTGGCTTATTTTGCCTTCTTGCCATTGGTTTTATTTGTAAAATTATATAAAAATTTACATATAAATTATAATTATTCTAATAAATACAAACAAATTGATTCTTTTAAAAAATTAAACTTAAAATTAAATACATACTAAATAAAATATTTTAACTTAAATTACACTTCTATATTATTTTCTATCACAAAGTTTGTTACTATTTCCGCCGTTGCTTCACTTGTCATTAAACAGGACATATTAACTGGGAACTGTGCTACATTACATAAATCATTTAAAAGTCTATCAATTTTTGATGCTAAAAGATGACACCCTAGAATTATATGGTCCAAAGAACCTTCTTCTCCACATCTACAATTTGGTGTGTCTTTTATATTTATTTTGTATAGATGAGCTGGACATCTAGAATGCCCAGATTTCATTCGACAATTTGTTGAAATATATCTTCGTGAATGGTTTTTATTAAACCATGTGGTTGTTGGAATTTTTTGATTCGCTGCAAAAAAAATTTTTCCAGTACTTTGACTTTTCTCATTATATATATTCTGCCATTCTGCCATACAATTTTCTTTAATTATTTTTTTGGAATCATTTATTGACCAATTTATTTCGATTATTTCCCCATCTACACAAGCTTCTTTGGCCAGTTTGTCAGCCATTTCGTTTCCTTTTATGCCTACATGTCCAGGAATCCAAATAAGTTTAACATTGATATCATTTTTTTCCATTTTTAAAAGATATTCTTTAATTGAACATATTTTGTTATTATTATTGTTTTTGAATTTATTGTTATTTAAAGATACACAAACACTACGAGAATCTGTGAAGATTAATATATTTTTATTGTCAGTTTTTTGTATTATTTCTAGTAATTTCATAATTGCTGTTATTTCTGTATTATAAGAATTTGTGATGTTGTTAAGTTTGTATTTGTACTGTTGATCTGTATTATAATTGAAAATGCCAATTCCTCCAGTTTTAGAGTTTTTTTCGAATGAACCATCGGTAAACCATATACTCCAGTTTATATCATCTTTTGTTATATATTCCATATATTTTTGATAAGTTATTTCCTTACTGTCATTCTTCTTGAACAAATTTATTTCTGTATGTATTGTTGTCATGCTTATTTCTAATGGAAATTTGAAAAAAGGTATAATGTTGTGTACCTCTAAGTTCAAGTTATTATATCTATCAAAACTAGTTAAAAGTGCCGGTTTTTTATGAGTTGTCCAATATGGTTTATTATAAAGAACATATAGTTTAGATAATCTTGTATTTAAGGGGCCACATGAGTTATGTCTGTTTTTACAAAAGAAACTGTCTGATATTTGTTGTATTCTGATATTTACCGGAGGAATATTAGTTTGATAGTTGAGGATTTGGATTGGTGTTGAAACCATTGCACGTAATATTATTCTTAAACATTTGTTTTGTATAATTTCAATTTTTTTTAATCTTGAGTTATTTGCGGTGCAGATCATAGTACTAGAATAGTCAATATGCGGTCTAACAATAGCTTTATATATTTTTATTAAGGTTGTTGGGTGTGCGCCCCATTTGTATCCTGCTATACATCGCATCAAATTTAAGCCTTTTTGACATTTGTTAATAATATGTGCAATTTCTTTCGCCCAAGTGCTTTTCGTATCAAAGAATATACCCAGAAATTTGGTATTTGAACTAACAGTTATATTTTTATTTCTGATGGTTATTTTTGGACTGCAGTTTATTCTATGCCTTGTAAATATAACTATTTTACTTTTTTCTGACGATATATTTAATTTGATTTCCTTTAGTAAAATATCTAGTTTTCTTAATTTCGATTGTAATCTGTTTTGAGCTATATCTTGTGTATCGCCCATACTATAAATAACCATGTCATCTGCATACATCAGTACTGTTGTGTTGTTATCTGATAATGTTGTTAACTTTTCTGTGTATATGTTGAATAATAAGGGAGATAATATTGAGCCTTGTGGAATTCCGTGATTACATAGTATAGGACCAGTTAACTTATTATTGTATCTAACTGTTATTTCTCTATTTTGGAAGTAGTTTATAATCCAGTTGGATATTTTGGAAGATATACCTATGTTTTCTACTTTTTCTTTTAATATTTTTAGATTAACATTGTCATAAGCAGCTTCAATGTCAATGAAAGCAGCTATCATATAATGATTTTTACTGTATGTTCTTTGAATATCGATATTCAATATGTTTAAGTTATGCTGCGTACTTCTTGTTTTTCTAAACGCAAATTGTAACTCAGGTAATCTTTTATGATGTTCGAGATACCACTCCAGTCTGTTTTTGATGATGGATTCCATAGTTTTGCCCATACATGATAGTAAAGTAATTGGTCTGAATGATTCTTCTTTGTTTGGATCTTTTCCTGTTTTTAATATAGGAACAACGATATGTTTTTTCCAGTCTAATGGTATATCAGCAGTGTTTAATGACAGATTATATATTTGTGTAAGATGATTTATTGTATTGTCAGGTAAGTTTTGTATCATTTTGTAATTTATTCTATCAAATCCTGTGCTACTGTTTTTATTATGATTTAACGCGAAATTTACTTCATTTTTATTTATGTTATTATCTAGAAAATTATCTTTTACGATGGTGGTGGTAGTAATATTCTAATTCTTGTTCGGAAATTTTTTTTTAATGAATTCTTCTATTAAATTTTCATTATCACTTATCCTTTTAGTACTATAGCTTTTATTGTTAATTTTTCTTATATTATTCCAGACAATGTTGGTTGTTGTGTTTGGGTTTAAATTCTCGCAGAAATTTTGCCATTCTATTTTTTTTCTGGCTCTAAAATATCGTCTGGTTTTAGCTTGATGTTTTTTATAATTTAAATAATTCGCCATTGTCATGTTTTTATTAAAAATAGTTAGTGCTAATTTTCTTTGAGCTATCATTTTATTGCACTCTGTGTCCCACCAAGACGGTTTTATTTTATTAGGAGTTATATTATACAATCTGGTAGATGGGATATGTATGTCTGCCGAATTATTAATAACATCTCTAAATTGGTTGTATTTGTTTTCAACATCTTGGGGATTACTTGTGATTCCATTTGTGCTAAGGTTTAAAATTCTGCTTTCTATTTCAAGGCAATATTTCTCCCAATCTGCTTTTCGGAAATTTCTCCTCGTTAAATATTCAGATGTACGGTAACGGTCTTTATTATAGTCATTCAAACAGAAAAAAATTGGGTAGTGATCACTACCTAAGCTATCTGCAAGAACTTGCCACGAAGTAATTTGTTGTGTTAACGTCATTGATACCAATGTGAGATCCAATATACTGTCCCTTGTACTGAGATTGCTTACTCTAGTTGGTTTATCATCGTTGATAATATTTAGATTTTCGTTTTCTATGAAATCTAACAATTCGTTACCTTCATACTGACTACCTGGACAATTTATATCCCAAGCAAGATTAGTCGCGTTAAAATCTCCAGCAAGTATAACAGGAACATCTATTTGTTGTTTTATCTGTGACCAATTAGAATTAGATAGTTTATGATTCGGTTTAGCATAGATTGATAAAATACATATTACATCAGTTTCGTTATGTGTTAAAATTATTCCAGCTATTTCGACCGAATTAAATGGGTTATTTAGCATTACTCGTTTATATTTTATAGATTTATGAATCAAGATAGCAACACCCCCGTGGGGATTATAGTTTGTATTCTGTATCCTATCTTCTCTTTCAATAAAACAACCTTTGATGTTGAAATTGAGATTTTTTGTTAAAAACGTTTCTGATAGTATGCATATATGTATGTTATGCTTCTGTAACATATGTTGTAGTTCCTCTTTAATATATCTGACTCCTCTGCAATTCCATTGAATAAAATTTATCATTTTAACTGTTTTAATTAATGATTAATTTTTATATCTGATGTCTTGTTTTTCGATTTATTTATATATTTTATTTTTTCTTTATGTTTATATAATTGTTGTTGATTTAATATTTTAGTAAATTTATTAACCGATTTGGTTTAGTGATGTGAATAGAGTTTTTATTAAAAAATAAACTTAATTTATATATTGATGTTTTCTTACGAGTTTGGCCATTGTACACTAGATATTTGTTTCTTGTAGCTTCTAAGAGATTGGGATGTAATATTAGGGTCTTTGTTTGTATCTTTAATTTTGTCATCATTATTTTTATTATATATTGATTTATAGCAGGTATCATTATCATAATTTTCCATTGTAATATCAGGTTTCTCTTGGTTGATTTGCTTTCTGTTTTTTTCTTGATTAGTTTTCTTAAGGAATGTGTCACTTTCTTCATTGTTAGGTTTCTTTTCTTCTCTTCTTCTTTTTGGAAGTGGTTCTTTAGTGGATGTCGTAGGTTGTGGTTGACTGTAAGATCTTTGTAATGAGTTACCTGTATTTGATTTATTCACTCTGGTATTGGTTCTTCTGGTTAAAGGGTTTGGTTTGTATGTTGGAATTATGTTGATACTATTGTATTTATTAGTGATATTGGGAAAAGTCTCATTGTAGTTTAGAGCTTCAAAAGAGTTTTGAGTTCTTACTGAGTATAAATAGTCTGTATTTTTTTCTGTTAATTCTAATTTTGCTTCATAAAAACTGAGATTGTGTTGGGCCATGAGATCTTTTATCTTGATTTGTCTTTTTTTTTCAGGACATTCATTGTCTGTAGCCTCGTGGTTAAGTTTACAATTTATGCATGTCGGATTAGGAGATGTGCATGCAGTACGTTAATGATCTTCACTTCCGCAGAATTTACATTTTGCTACTTTTGCTCTACATTTTGTGGCTGCATGTCCAAATTTAAAACAATTATAACATTGTATCGTCTGTTGTACAAATTGTACTGGGTTCATATTTTATAGCTCCGTCAACTCTTAGTTTTCGATTTAACCTTTGCACTCTCGTTACTTTAAAAGGTGGACACTCTATATTATTTAAAATTGTATCTTCCGAATATTCAATATCAACACCTTTTATAATAGCTACTTTTGTGCACCAGTAAAATGGGATAAACGCTTCATACCCATTGTTTTTCAGCAATGTTGATTTGGTAATTTCGTTAGCTAGTATTGCATTAGCACATTGAACGATTACTCTATTTCTTCCCACTTTTTTAATTTCTATTATATTAGATTTATTGCTAATTTTACAAATTATTTCTGCTAATTTAAGAGAACTAAAAAATGTATTTCCATCACTATTATTTTTAACTATCATTACTTTATACGAGTCATATTTTGTTTCTGTGTTGTATAAATTATTAAATATTTTTTTAACATTGTCACTATTGTTATTTAAGTTTTCTGTTATATCACTGGATGTTTTATCTGTAGGAAATGATTTGTTAGTCACAGAGTTGTTTTTATTGTTCGGATTTTTATCGGGAGGTTCAACCTCCATATCCATATTGTTAATTAACCAGTGATAATTAAATAGAAGTTACTTCACTTCTTATTAATAACACTTAATAATAATATAAATTATAATTTAAATAAAAATAAATCACGAAAAAAAAAAAAAATATTATAATTTGCAAAAAAAAAAAAAGATCACTATTTATTTTATTGTTTTGTTTATTGTAAATACGTGCGCTCACCAAGAAGACTCGATGTAAACTGTTATCGTCATTTATATTGGTCGCCTTTTGTTTACTTTTATAAATCTTTGCATTTATTGTCAATCATCATCAAAAATACTCATTTTCAATTTACATAAATTACACAAAGAACAAAGACTTCGCTAAGACCGCCACTGATAAAATCCGCGTTATAAAAACCCATAATACTCGTAAATATAATTAATTTATAATTGAAGCAAAATATTTCTTTACACATTTGTGGACTTGGATTTTAAATATTATAACTCAGTTTCACTTCAAAAGGAAGTACGAGTCGTTTTGATTCCCACAGATCCGTTCACGGATTTCGTTCAATTGATTATAATTTATGAATCCATTATGATATCTGTAGCTTGCATAAAACACAATTATTCACTTAAAGTTCCGCAATGGATTTGCATATATGCAATGTTGACAATGGGCGGGACAATGCGGATTTCAAATCGGATGCGATTTGCTAAGATACCAAATGGATTAAAACTAGTGAATCGAGTTTGTGTTTTTCCAGTTACATAACTTGCAACACGTGTGTTGCAAGATTACATTCATATCAGATTGCTTAACGAGATCCTAGTGAAGTAGTAAAGAATGGACAACTTGCTGTAACTTTGTAAATTTGTTCTACGATACTCAATAATTAATAAAAAAAAAAAAAAGTGTAGATTTCCGAAACTTTTAAGGAAATAATTGGTTTTAAAAAATATAAATTTCACGTGCAAGTATTCACGAAAATTTCATGTAAGTATCTATTGGAGAAAATTATTATTTCAATTGAATTTGGTTCACAAAACATCAAGCTTTCGATTCAAATAATAGAAGTAATATGTTCCCGAAGAAATAACTAAAAGAATTGACGGAACCGAGGACGAAACACTGGAGCACATTAAGTTTGAGTGTAAGGAAAAAGTAGTCAGCGAAATGAATATTGGCCAGCTATTAAAGTGAGGCAGTGAAGGAAAGTAATGGATGGCGGAAATAGAAAAAAGGAAAGAAAAAACAGGACAATAAAAAGCTCGTAGCTGGGTTACATAAGGAACATGAAGAGAGAGGAAGTACTAAAAGAGGCAGTGAAGGGAAGCAGGAGAAAGAAAGAAGTAGCGAGGAAACAGTTAAACTTCAGTCTAGTAAAATAGAGGATTTGCGGAAAGGAGAAAGGACAAGAGATGGATGACGGAGATAGAGACAATAATAAAATAGTAAAGGAAGAGAGTCCAGAAGAAATAGTAAAGTAAGAGAGTCAAGAGGAAATAGTAAAGATAGAGTGTTTATGCCTGTAACAGACATAAGTGGAGAAGTGAAAACGAAGAGAGGAGGCAGGAAGGATAGTGAAAAGATAATAGAAGGTTTGTCGAGAGGAGACAAGGAAGGCAAGAGGTGATAGATGAAGATACAGGCAATAAGGAAGGAGAAGCAGGAAACGGTGTGAATAAAGAAGGAGTAGGGGATATGAAGAGAGAGGATCAAGAAAAGAAAAGAAGAAACAGAAAGTACTATTCGAAGTAGGAATAGTCTAGAATAGTTTAAGTTTAGTTTTAACTTTGAATTTATATGAAATGCATTAAGAAATATAATTATGTAGATTGTAAAGCCGAAAGGCACACAATTAATATAATAAATAATAACTAAAAGATTCGGCCACGTTACGTGAATTAAAAACGACAAAAATGTGAGATTCAATCAAATAAATATTAAATGGTTGAATTAAATTTTGTACAAACACTCATTGCAACAAACGTTAGCTTTATATTAAAGTTACGCCAGTAAGGACGCTTCTTGAAAGGTCACAGGCATGTGCTAATAACGGGGGCTCAACCGATGACAAACTTAGCAACAATTCTAAGTCCTCAGAAAATACTTTCTCTTACCACACGAATATACTCAAGATTTCCAGTAGAATGATTCAGAAACAGAGAGGTTTAGCCTTAATAATTGTTATTAACTATTTATTCTATCATTGTTATATAATAAGAGTATGTTGGTTTATAATTATACATTGGTTGCATCGTGATGGTGATAGGAAACGATGGAGAGGTAGAGGGGGGGGGGGAGAGGAGGAAAGTCAGTTACACTTCAATTCCCTTTCAGGTGGGATTATTAATTATTTTCAATCCATAACATAATATAATAACAATATTATATAAACTACATTGCACTACATATTTGTAAATTAACATGTCGAGTCCAGTTCAGACTGAAGTCACGCGAAATTGTGTAACGAAGAAATATGTACACGAATATCATATATTAAGAGTAGTATAAACAAACAAGGCAAGTGTAGTGCTTAGGCTAAGCTCACACTAGATACAAGCTTGTTTTTAGGCAGATGTGCTTGCCGAACACTAATTGTTGCTTGAATTTAATGGAGACAAACAAATGAACCTGAGTTATGTAAGGTATTGAAGAGAATCATAAGAAACAAATTTGTATAAGTATACAATATAAAGTTATATAGAGTATTTCTTGAACTACACCTCTGTCTAATAAGTTTTTGATTGTGTGAGCACATAATTCGTGAAAACATACAGCCGCCTTAATTTTTTTCTTTATCATTATCAATAGCAAATAGAGTGATTTTTAGTCGTACTCTTTTTTAATTTAATTTATTTAACGGCGCTTATTATATAGTACACCGCTGCCTGATACGTTTATAGTTATGTATTTATTACAATCAAGCATCTATTTACATTTTCTTAAGAATGAATTCTGTAGACACAAATATTTATTTTTCTTTATGCTACAACATTTTTTTTTTAAATATAATGCTGTTGCTTGAAGTGATTTAGGTCACTTTTATACACAAAGTATAGTACTATACCACGTAACTGACATTGACGCTACATTTTTAAATAATTACACAGCAGATGTTTGCGTTGTGAAGATTGTAGGTTAGTTTTTGTTTGATTATTTTTATTGCTTAATATCTCGCATTATTAGAGAGAGACCTGCCTTGTAAAAATTCATTAACAGTAATATACAATTCAAGTTTTTGTAACACTCCATTCATAAAAATGAGAAAAGAATTTTATATTAAACTTGCTACAAACTCAAGGCGACTCAAGGGTTAAAGGCATATGATATAAATTTATTTTTTCTGAGTATGAAAAATCAAATAAAATAGAAAGTTTATCAGTGGCAGTAAGTATGTAGCTGAAGGATACCTCAGCAGTTTCATGGCTGCATTAAATTTACTAATTTTTATAAAATGCATTAAGCTGAATAATTTAAAAAAGTAAAAGTACCGTTAAACCAGAATGAAAAATAAAGTTTTTGTACTGATTCCATAAAGATCTGTGCAAGGTAACGTAACGTAACGAGAAGGTTAATGGCTACACAGCCATGTAATGTAATTAATGTAAATCAATGAGCAATTTCATTGATATTTATTTATATTTAATTATGTTGTTTCTACAAATGCTTAGAATACACTTTTGCTTTTCGAGAGATTTCTCTAAGATAGAAATTTTTAAAAGATATGAGAAACTTAAACTTGTTTTCAAGCGAGAAAACATCTTGTCACGGTCAAGTGAAACATTTATAGCATGAACCTGTTAACAGCGTGCATTATTCAGAAACGATAGACGACTGTTAAACAAATGGCGGGAACTATATACACGTGTCAACCGTTGGCATTTAGGCAGAGGTAAAAAAAGAGTTTTTCAAAGAGTTAATCTAGAACAGAGATGGCACATTCACGTTTAAATAAATGTAAAATAAAAGGCAATTGGTGTGGAAATATTTGATTTAACGTTTTCTCAATGCATTGCAGAAAGATGTGTCGTTACCGTCCTTGAAACTATGAAATATAATAATTTTCCTTTACAAGCATATATTACTTTTGAAATTAATGGCATTTTTGAGCATACATTAGAAAAACAAAAGTTCTAACTATGCAGATCAGGAGCGGCAGAACTTTGCGAGACCCCGGGTGACAGAACTTAGCGAGACTCTTGTTCTTTGCTTAATTTATGTAAATTGAAAGTAAGCATTTTTGATGATGATTGACGAGAAATGCAAATTTTATATTGGAAGATTTATAAAAGTTAACAAGCACAAAGACGACAAATATTAATGATGATAAACTAAGTTTCATAAAATTCTTAAAAGGTACGACATTACAAGATTAAGATTAAGTGAGGCACGAGATTCAAATAGATAAATAGTAATGAATTTTTCTACTTCGGTTGTTCCGCGAGGGTGCGAGACCCCTGGCGATTGCCCTGTGTGCCACCCCCTAAGGCCGCCTCTGATGCTGATCTTATTTATTTATTGTTTCAAAAAAGTATTTTAGGAAAAAAACCACATGCCCTAGATGACTCTGCTTATGTCTGAACCTAAAGGAACTGCGATAAATTATAAAAATAATAATTGGCCATGCAACAGACCTTCTCGCCAAATTATCAATCCAATTTATTTTCGACTGAATAATTATTATAATTAATACATTCGAACTTATTAAAAAACAAGGTTACCTGGCATTCATGTTTTTTTTGGCGTCCGTTAGAAAATAAGAAAACATAACTCAGCAAACTAGATTTTTATTTTAAAATTAATTGCTTTTTAACGGAAGTTTTATTTGGTGATTTAAAAGGATTTCTTGTCGAAATTAAGGTCAGACAAAATTAGTTACTCTTACGAAACTTAACAGTAATTTTATTGGTTTTTAAAATGAAATAAATATAAAATGAAATTCTACAAAATTTGTCTACAAATATTGGGTCCATTATACTACCGATAATTATATCCTTGTCCACACTAGTGTCCAATCAGATTACAAGAGTTGTACTTTTGTTAAAAAACAGTTTCATTGATTGTATAGATGATTCAGCAAAATTTATTTAGGTTTTGAGTTTACAATCTGCTCTTTATGACGTATGTAAAATTCATAGCAGATTTATTATATCAAAACTTTATGCGTTGCTAGAGAAAACCTTATGAGTCTGTATCTATTTTATAATCCGTTGTACAACAGAGATGGAAATGTATAGAAAGAAAAACGGTACGCTGAATATATTTTTCTTAATTACTAAAGTCAGTATTCAGATTTATTTTCACTTAGTTTTCAGCAGGATTCTATTTATGTAAAATATACATAGATATAAAACTGGTTTTCTATAAGTGAAATTCTAAAAAAAAATGATTTCATAACAATGTAGAAATTGATTTCATTTTTATTTAAATAAATAAATTAAAATACAAATAAATATATACACGTGAATCCAACACGTGTGACCTAATAAAAATTTCATTTTTTTTTCGTTTTCTTTTTATGTCCAATCTTAGAATAACTCCATATTCATAAAGGCGAGAGTTATGTCCAACTCATTTTTCATAATTAATTAGTTACCATTAAGAGAGTTAGAGGCTATCAAGGAAAATAAGCGTGAAACTCACACTTTCTCATGATACGGCTCCTGACTCTGATGAAATAAATTTGATAATGTGCTAATTGTTTTTTTTTTTAATTATTACGTTATTGGAGTAATAATTCGGTTTTATTTCAACGAATTCAAACCAAATTTATTAATCATTCTTTTAGAAATTCGTTTCTTTATTAAATATAAATATTTCACACGTAGAAACGTAACACTATATATTCTGAATATCGGTGTTACTATAATCAAATATGATTAAATAAATATTTATCAAAATTAACATTCAACAAGATATGTATCTGAACGCATCCAATTCCTCAAACCCCAACTTCAGGGATCACGTGACCTAAATCCAAAATGGCGACAGTTAATAATATTTACTCTGACAGCTGGGTGCTAATTAGATTTTCTCGTAAAATTAATTGTTTTTTCCGGGTAATAAATGTATTTGTGATTCATATATTGCTTTTATAGTAAACTTAAATGTGATCTGTTGTGTTTGTGATAGTTGTTATGTGTAGTGCAACTTTAAACCTGTGTTTAGAGTGAATTTCAATTTGCTTAACCTAAGTCAGAGTGCATTATTTCAATAATATAATGTTACTAGTTCCTGGGAGATTTCAGTCAGATTCGGTTATCATGTTTGCTGTTATGAATCCTTTTACCAAGGTTAGAAATTTAATAAATTTAATAAATACTAACAGTCTCAAATAAAATTCATTACTGTCAAAGTTGTTTATACCCTTTTCTTGCCTGAGAGTAATGGGTTTGCTTTTTATACTATTTCCGTTCGCAATATTTTACCATTACATTACTCTGTACTTTAAGATATGTCTAAGCAAGCGTATAAGTTAGTTTTTGTTAAATATTTTGTTGGCACAAGTAAAAAATTGATAAATATTTTTGTAAACGTCACTTGAGACATTTAAAAATGGCTGTCGTCAGCTCTACCAATCAGATGCCACGAACGAATCATAAAGAATCTGTTTTATAAAAATTCTAAAGTAAATAATGGTTTAGTAAGAGTCCTCATTCTGAAATATTAGTGCAATATATTGTATTTGTATTTAATGGTATAAATAAAAAAATAAATAAAACCCTGCGCTAATATAGAACAAAGCTGTACCTTTTAGTTGACAATAGCTGATGAGTTAGCTCAAGTACAAGTATTCCTTCAAATAACCTGTTAGTTGAGTCTGTCACGGCGTGAAATGCCTTCTATTTTTCTAATAAGCTGTTTGCGGATTACCTGCACTACCTGTGTTGACTTGACCTTGCAAATGTTTTTCATTATATTTATATGGATAGTGTTTTGTGATTAAAGCTGTGAATAGTATAATTGATCCTTTACAAATATGGACTACATGCTGTATACGGTTGTATTATTTTATCGAGTGGCATTGTAGTCACTCCAAAAACAGATACAGGATAAACCTGTGAGAATTTTACAACTGAATCTTTAGATCACTATGAAAACTTTCTAGCTTGCTACAAATTAATTCTAAGATTTATTTTATAGCTCTTACATAGAAACTGTAATGCAGTGTGCTGTTTGGGTAGTATTTTACAAATTTACTTTGTCAGCCTATATATCCGATACCGCTGTTATCTTTTTGAAGGAAGTTGACAACTACTTATAATTAAAATCGATCGTACATTATTGTAAAACTCCGATACATATTAATTGCTTTGTAGTTGTACAATTGACTTTTAATTGTTACCTGTACACCACTGAACAGAGCTAGCTAATCCGGAAACACAGAAACCGACCACTGTATCGGTTCCGCCTGTTGGGCTTTTAGATATCAATCTAATCTAAATACAAAAACGAATATTATAGGGTTCTTTATGTGCTATTTACGTAAAATTATGTACGTGTATTACCGTAAAACAACGAATAACGTTATTTTAAAATTTATTAAATACAATATCAAAATTCCAGTGAAGAAATATATTTTTTTATTTATGTAACTTATCTTCATGTATTGAATTTTCGAAATAATATTCAATTATTTATACAAAGTGATATGGATGATGTTTTTTTAACATTAAGTGAAAGTAAGAGGAAGATTTAATCCTATAACATTGGATATTAATAAGAATTACAAATTTTGTATAACAATATAGTTTTCAACGTCAATCTTCTGTGTCGTGGCATTGTGGTTGAACGCAGGTGTACATTCAAAACATTTTTTTCATATTTATTTGACTTCATTAATTTGGATTATTATGAGGATGAATATGTATATTATACGTAACGTATTACTACCAGTATAAATAAGTATATTTTATGTTAACATTGGCATTATTTACTAAGAAAATAATAGTAGATTTTAATGTGTGATGACAAACATAAATTGTTGGTTTTAATGGTTACTTTCGAGAAAAGAAAACTATGCCAGTTCAACTGTTCTAAAACCGAAGCTATTTATATTAGCAGTTACTTTTTTTAAGGTATAATAGTTCATGTTATGTCTTTGGAATCGATTTTCTAAGCAGTGGCATAACTTATTTATTTGCTTAGGCTTATTAATTAAATAAATGAATAAGTAATTGAGTTTAACATTTTTATATTAGGCTAAACAAGTAGGACTGAATAAATTTTGCATACAATTTGACTGATTAGATGCTGTAGCGGTACTTGGCATATTTGCTCATCTGTATAACTAGTTTATGATGAAAGTTACCTACTGACGAGCCAATAAATCAGACCGCAGATCCACGGATAACGAATCCCGTTAGACCAGCGGATCTATCAGCGGCTGTTTCATAGGCGCTGCTCGAAAATAATGCACAGCGCAAAGAGCAAAATAGTTTGACAGTGAAGATATATGCATGCGGTATATATAACTACTAACAGATATAATTTGGTTTTTCAATATCATTCTGATAACGCCAATTCTGAGGGATTGCAGAAAATGAGGTCCCAATAGCAGAATTTTCAATATTGTGGAGGGAAAATTTCACAAAACATTTGTCGAATGTATATCTTTGATATCTTGAACAGATTGAATAAAATTTCAATTATATTAGAAAAAAATTGAAGAAAATATAGCTTTCGAAATCCACCTACTGGAAGTCAGTTGCATATCATCCAAGGAGTTTTTGTGGACTCCATTCAACGGTAACAGTAACTGGAAGGAATAGAATTAAGGACGGCTTAAAAAACGGAAAAGTTTTTATCCGAAATGTAGCATTTGTTCTTGTTGTTGATACGCCACTGACAGTATGAGTCCATTAAACCAAGCTATTTATACTATCGCGTGTCCAAATTGCTGAAAATTTTTCTTCAATTATTCAGAAAGGACCTGCTATACATACTACTGGTATTTTACATTATAGCGGAAGCGATTATTATTAACATAAACCAGATATTTGAATTTTAGTATGGTACGAGATAACTGTAATATGTATTCACATTGATTCAACTCTTGGTGTTGGTGTCAGTCGGTCATTAGTGTGACAATCCAGTCACGACATCTAGTTATGCAAAACAGTTTCAGATACTAGAAAAATATTTCATGAAATATGTCAATTACCTATGAATGCATAATTGTACTTAGGTCGGTTTAAGAACTTGCGCAATATCCATTTAAAACGTTATTTTCTTCAGTAAGATATAAAAATATTAATTCAATTCAGTAGTGGTATATAATTTGTAGAGGTATTTGTGTCAGGTGTACGTACACCTGAACTGAAGAGTTTGCAAAATTACAATTATGTTTGTCTTACTCACTATAATTCAAAGTTTTATACCGGAGCTTCATTCAAACTATTACAAGAAATTTAATTGCTTTTTGAAATAAGTATATACTTAGTTAAATACATATATAGTTTTCTGAAATGAAATTGTCATAATTGTTTATGGATTGTAGCTGGTTGTTTTATAGAATTTTAATTAATTAACCTTTTGTAATTGGAACGCAGACAATTTTCTATACATACATCTGTTAATTGAAGTTTGAAGAATTTACTTTGCTGAGCGAAACAACTCGGAACTAGTTTGACTAAATTAGAGCACGTGTATGAATGATTTGTTTTTTTACCATATCATCGTGCGTTAAAATAATAAACACTTACTGAAAGTGTATAAAGATGAAATTACAAACAACAGAGCTCCATGAATAGGAATACGTTTATAATCTCCATTTCACTTTCAACAATAACAAATGAAGAGTTAACTGTTTTCCGTATCCGTTGTCCCGTGTTCTGTGTCCAACAAACAATGAGTTTTCGGTTATAAATAAAAGTAACTGACCTTTTTTCTTTTTGTGTGACACTCTGACTCCAGCAACCTGATCAAGTACACAACACAGCGCTAGTAGCACTACAACCAAATGGCCTTTATGGACCATCATCACAGGAAATAATCAAAATCCAATAAAAATAATCCAAAAAGTTCTGTTTTGTCAGGCACACTTTATGATGAAACTGTCTTTATTTAATTTTAAGCTAATTAGCAAACTAGAATGCTATTTAGCCAACACCAGATCCGTGCGGCACGGCTGACAAACAAACACTAAGACACAAACGGCGCGATTTGAAAATATATAAAATAATGCCTTTCCCTAGTTTACCTTTTACCAAGCCAATTTAAACATTTTCTTATATAAAATCAGACTTTAAAGTCGCAACACCGTTACAATATAAAGGCTGATTGAAAGAGTGGGATAGATATATATAAATTACGTTTAATTATGTTTCTACTTCACTCTCACCAATCCGCAAAATAATTCAGATTAAGTATACCTGGATTTAAGTAGGGGAAATATAAAGTTTTCGTATATTTAATATACAGCAACATTCATAAAATCTGTGCTAGTGATGAATGTGCGAGTGGAACAGCGATACACAACTCTGTAATTGGAAAAGCTTTCGTCTCTGTCTACCTGTAAGCCTATATGTGTCACATGTTAACACTTTTGCTTATTGCATGCAACTAAGCAAGAGTATTTATTAATATGAATCAAGTTTGTATAATAGTGTTGTGTATTAATATTAATAATTGTTGCCGTAGTTGTATTTCATTTCGACGGCTCTTTTCATGTTTTGGCTGCAGGTGTCTTAAGGCGGTACATCACTAAACATTAACATTAGCTTAATTCTCATTTAGCTTAGCTTAAATATGTATTAGGTTTTAAAGCGCAATTCGCATTAAAAATTTAACTGGTAGAAAATGAATTGGTTAGGACCTGGGTTAGAAATCAATTCTTTGAAATAATGGTGTAGTCCCTTAATACAGCGGTTCTCAAAGTGTGGGGCGCGACCACCAAGGAGGCGCAATGAAGGCTCAGGGGGGGGCCCAAAGCTTGGTTGAAAAATTAATTAAATTTACTTACAAAATAATAAAGCAAACTTTTTATTTTTAAAATTACAACAAGTGTATAATTTTTAGTCAACGTCGTAAGAGTGCCGAACATTTTATTTTTTTTAGTTTATCAGAAAATACAGAAAAAAGATGCAAACCTTCTGCAATGGACTGAAAAGGTGAATAGCTTTGTAATGAAGCTAAGTTTATACGAAGGCGGTCTGAAAAGTGACAATTTGGAGCTATTTCCTAATCTTAAAATTATGATTGAAGAAATGGATCTCAAAACTATTCCAACCAATGCAAAGAAATGCTTTCTTAAACACTTAGCAATCCTCAAATCTCAAAAACTTAGATGGTTTGGCATGAATTCAAAACCCGTTCAAACCATCAGTCGATGAGTGCTCCCTCAACATGAAGGAAAAAGAAAATCTCAACGACCTCCAAGGTGACAAGGTGAAGTTTAAAGAATCTTCTCTCACATCCTTCTGGATTGGTGTACAAAAGAAAAACCCAATTTTGAGTGAAAGGGCATTGAAAATACTCACTTCATTCGCCACCACTTATTCTTGTGAATCTGAGTTTTTTGCTCTAGCTGCCATGAAGAGTAAATATCGCTCAAGACTGGATGTGACCAAGGAACTCAGAGTAGCATTATCAGAACTGACACCGCTATGCGCAGAAAACTGCATTCACTCTGAAGCTCTTTTAATTAGTATTGCTTTGAGTTACAAATAACAATTATGTACTATAGTAGCTAAAATACCTAAATAAATTGTAATTCTTTGTATAGAATTTTTGGTTTGATTACGATTAAACCTATTGCCCCATTAGAGTATGCATAGAATGTGCAAAACTTAATCAAATAAGAATTGACTGTAAAATTTCAGATGCGACTCCCTTATAATATATAGTACGCTTACATGTAGGGGGGCCCGGCTTACAGCTGGATTATGCACGATATGGGCTCGAAGTAAAAAGTTTGAGAACCGCTGCCTTAATACATATAACGAGGCAAAATGAATTTTTCATAAAATTTTTCAAAAATGTCTGAGTCTAATCTATAATCCCTAAAAAGGTTTTTTCACCTTTTCGTAATTTGATAAAAAGAAGTTCCTGAAATCTTAATGTGTTGTGCTTTTCTCAGACGGTTTCATATATTTTGCAAGATATCCATTTGCAAGTGTTGTACTGTGTACTAGACAATTACAAATATGTCTTAAAAACACGTAACGGTGCTGTTGATTTCCCTTCACCTTTGCTGGACACAATTGGAGCATTCCCACTCAACTAAGAAAACATATAAATTCTAAAAAAAACATGTTAGTTCCGCAGAATGAGTTCAAACGTTGAAAAAAATTTAAAAATGAACATTTACAAATAAGAAAATAAAAAGTATGTAAGTGGTATGTTGGTTTTTAAAGAACCTAGTACCAATATTGACAAACAGCCTTAATTACCGGATCTAAATCAAGACCAGGCAGCAACTACTGGCGACCGGCCATTGAGATTGAAATTGAAATTGGAATTACATAGTAACGCTGAATTTCAAATCATTTTCTATGTTAACTTTCTGTTCTGTTCAACTGTTTGACAATTTAGTCATGGTTTTTGCGACAATTTTTTTTATTTCTAAACTAAATGCAACTCGATCCGTTTCCGGGATTTCTGCACTTTATTAGAGCGAATTAGTAGTATTAACTGTTTAGTATAAAATTGCAATTAATCTATTGAGAAATATTTTGTGTTTTATAGAAATCGTTTACTACATACATATTTGTAATATTGTACTTGTTCAACGTTTTTATTGAACTGTTACTTTATTTTTATAGGAAAAATAGTAATAAGTGAAGGTTATTAAATTATTGGAGTTGCCTATGTCATATTTCATATTTTAGGCGTCAGTAGGTTTTAGAATTCACGCTACATAGCAAAATCTGTCCAAGTTTTCGCTTATATCTCTGCTCCACTAAAAAGTTTAGTACATCTTCTATCGTTTGCGCTGGTTTTCAAAATTTGTCACTTCTGAAAATTTTATACTGGAGAGAATGAACCAGAAGTAACTACGATGAATGAGGAAGTAACTGTAATTTTGTGTTCACTAGTTCCGCTTTTTTGGAACACATAGCATACAGTAGCATTTTCAACTGTGAATAACTTTTTATAAACAATAATTTATTCCAATTTTCATTGACGTCAATCAACTTATTTTTTATCTGCGCTGTAGTAAATGTACTACAAGTTAAATTTATTTAAACAACATTGAAAGTATTGTGTTTTTAATTCTAAATTAATATAATTTCTCTTAATATGCAAATGAATTCAATCTAAAAGTGTTAGAGCATTTTTTGCGAATGAGCCACAATTCGTACGCTAATGTGTTACTTAGTATAGAACACAGAGGGCAGGGCAGTATTATTTGAACGTGCAATTACCGTTTTAATAGTGCAGGCGTGTGCTATGAAATACATAATATTAAAAATAAATCAAGTGGTTTACTTTTTTATATGAATATGTTTGGTAACACTTTGTTTGAACCAGCTTGAACAATAAGTACAATGCCCGAATGGACCATTACCGAGATATTGAAACGGTACTAAAAAAAAAAAACAGAAAAAAGACAACAAGAAAAAAGCCGTAGGCAACGAAAGTCGTTCAGAAAAAAATGAGTTTAGCCATCAGCCAAATATATTTAATCATTTAAAAATCACGTCATACCAGGGCCGCTGAATGTATCACTTGTGTACAAACTAGAGTATAATTTATTTTCTAAGTTCCAAATATTAAATTATAAAACTTTTGTTAAATAAATTGCAAGTGAATTTCTTTGACTGTAATTCACTTTTGTTTGTATTCCTAAAACGGGTTAAAAATTTAATGTTTTCAAATTTTTACATGTATACTTTTCATTTCATAAAGAGTACGCGATCGGATTGCATGGTTACTACTGTTAAAGATGCATAAGATTGAGAGTACCACAGGGTCCATCACTCAAGAAGGTGTTAAATTTTATTTAAGGCCGTCTGCGCACGGGTCGAAAACGAAAAACGAACCATGTCGAGCCGTGTTTCGTGACTCTACAGAATTTTTAAAAACAGCATAATAGGGAATTTTATTGTGTCGTTTTTGCATGTATGTATTTAAATCTCTGTTCATGATGTCCCCATCAAAAGCATGCAACGTAATTGCATTGCGACCAAGAAACATAGTTGCTGAAAACCAATATCAAATCAGTTTAGTTTTGTTCGTGCCGTGTGTGTTCTCTCATTCGTATACACGTGCGTTCTCTCATTAACAACACAGTTGCATTCTCACTCGGTTCGGGCAGATTCGGGGCTAAGGTTTGCAATCAGTCGCCTCATGTGCGGACGGCCTAAGAGTACTTGCGATCATATTTTGATAAGAAACGTGGCAGAACTGAATTTATTTATAAATAATTATTTATAAAAATTATTTACTCAAAAACCAGATGAACCAAATAATCACGCAAGGTTCAGATACAAGTCCTATTATATGCTATAGCAATATTTGAAATTATAATTATAATTGTAACAATCTAATAGCTTTGAGTGTACATTTATTTTAAAGTATCAATAATAACTTTAAAAGCGTTCGGCAAAGAACTACAAGGACATTCTTGTACCGAGGCACGCGCACGGTTATAACGCAGTGCCACACATTCACCTGAACGATTTCAACAAGCGATTTTTGTACCTAGCGTGTGAATTTTGAAATCAGGTAGTAGTTACTTTAGACACCTTAAAGTAGACACATATCCTACGTTGCTTACGAAGTCATTTTCTGCAATACCTACTTTTGTTTTTAGTTTCACGCACCGGCGTAGCTAGGTATGGGCCAGTCGGTGCTGTGCACCGGGGCCCCCAAGCCCAGGGGGCCCTCGGACTTTTATAACTTATATTTATATTTTAACGGTTTCACAGTGAAGTAATACTCTTAGTAAATAGTTATTCCCGACAATGCTTACAATACTTTTATAACAAAAACATAAACAGTAACAAAAATTCTAAATAGGAATGAATTTTTTTTTATTGAGAATGTATTTCATACTCACTTGTGTACAAATTTATCACTAAACATGAGGGAGGGGGGAAGCATGGACCAGGCAAGGGTCTAAGTCTATTACGTAATTCTCTCAGGCAGAGGTACGCATTCTAGAATTGTTTATGTTGAGATTAAGCTGAAACAAAGGTGCTGCAGAATTGTACTTAGAGTCTTAGAGCGTAATATCGCTAACAATATACAGAAAAGACATATGTATATTTCCTTTGGTCTACTATTAAAACATCATAATAATTGATCTCGATAAGATAGAAAGAGTGACATAAGTAAAAACATAGTACGGTGCACTTACCGATTTTGAAGCAGGGAAGAAATATTTAAAATTACTATTTTCAATAATGTACTAGACACAATAATAGGTCAATTAAAAGCACGTTTTAGTGGTATCAGTGCAGTTAGTCAAATATTCAATTTTCTAACACCAACATTTTTACTGGATGTAGATGAAACAACTTTATTACAAAAGTGTGACCAATTTCAAAGTAAATATTCTGATATAATAGGCCCCAACTTTTCCATTAAATTTTTTAATATATACCACCTACTTCTACCTGAATTATCTAAGGAACACAAGACACACATACACATACATGTAGTAAGTAGTTTTGCTGTGCTATGCAGTGCACGATAAAGAGCTGATGATAAACTAATAGCTTTGTACCTTTAAAGTATTTATATATATTTATATCTGACTTGAAAAACCTAAACAGTTTAATTAGGGGCCCAGATTTTTTTTTGCACCGGGGCCCTTGGTTACCTAGCTACGGCACTTGTTTCACGGAATTGTAACGTATCAATTAAAAAAAATGTTTTTCGAGAATTCTAAAAAACAACTATGCTAGGAACTTTATCAATATGTTAATAATACTATGAAAATATAATTGCTTGGCTATATAAATAATTGCAATGTTTCTAAGTACTGTCAACTAAGTTGTCATTAGCTCATGTTATGTTGTCTTATTATGCAAATAGCAATAAACATAAGATTTTAAACTGTATTATTTAGATAGCTATACTTAACATAATAATTATTTCACAAATTATATCTATTTGAACTTTTAAATGTCTGTCACATATGATAACGTATGAACATAAAATGTAAGTACTACTTTTTACTACAGATAAAATGTTAAATATTAATAGAGAGAGAGAGAGAGATATATATATATATATAATATTTTGCGTGTTAAAATTTTCATTTCTTGGAGTATGATTTTTATTTTGAATTTCCCTCTCAATCTGACGCGAACCTTGCTTACCTTTATCTATATATTTAATGCTAGTGAGATTTGTGTGATTTAAATATTTTTCTCACGGTTTTTTTTTTACCTTGAAGGACACTTTGCGAACTTGACGGACCAATGCGTGGTCTCTTTGTTAAGCGAACAAATCTTTAATCGGGCTCAATGGTTTTCGTGTATTTTTATCGATATCGATCGATAAAACAACGTTTCATGTTGATACTGTAATATTATCTGTTTATCTAATTTTTATTAAAATCATTTTATATAATAAACAAGAGAGTGTTTGCAAAAACTTTAAACAGCCAATAGCGCAGGCGCTATAGGTAGTTGAGTATGCAAAATGTGAGGAAAAGTAGTACTAAAAATTATGCAATTTTTTACGTTGCCTGACGTGAAGAGAATATATGTAATATTAGACAGATATGACGATCCTATATTATAATGTCCGAGGTGTATGTTTGTTTTCTTATATTCTTAAATGTTAATATGTTTACGCGATTCGTATGGTAGCTCGAAAACGGCTCCTCAATGTTTCTGAAAATTTCCTATTTCGTAGAGAAAAAAATTCTAAGACTTTTGGCGTCCTCGGATTTTTCCCTGAATTTCCTGGAAACCCGTAATTTTGGAAAAACTGGAAAAAAAAGTGATCCCTTTTTTGCTGTATTACTTTTAACTCGTAAAAGATAGAAAGTTGAAATTTTGCATGTGTATTAAGCTATTTAATGCTGACATTTCTCAAAAATTAGAAATTCATAAATTGAAAAAGGGGGGGTTGAAGAAATTCGGGGGCCCGGTAGGGAACTTTGGAGAAAGTTCATATTCTGGATTCTAGAATAATTAAGTATATTATTAATAAAAAAAATTCAAAATTTCAAAATTTTATTTGGGGGCACGGGGGCAGTATTTGCCGAGAGTAAAAATTGTGCTAGAAACTTGAAATTTTGTATATACGCTAACCCCGGTAACTTATTTACGAATCGATTATTGGATTCAAATCATACACGCCAAAAAGACGTCGCTTTGCAAGTCAAAAACATTCAATAATTTTTTTTTATTTTTTTCATTTAACAATCCATCCTCACTTTCACTATTAGAAAAAAGTATAAATTATTACTGAAATAATCATTAAAATGATTTTATAGATTGTACTCAATACATTTCCTTTACAAATAAGAGTAGAGGGGTAAAAAAAAAATGGACCAAATATTTGACCGGCAAGATCCGCATTATTAATTTAATGGTGGAAATAATTTGGTGGAATTTGGTCCTCACATTTTGCATACTCACTTACCTCTAGCGCCCGGTCTACAAACAAATTTTAAGATTTGTAGCGTTTGTATCTTTTTGAAATGATAATATTATAATTCAAATTCTGTTGGATAAATATTTTTCTATATGATGTGCAACTGTGAAGAATCGGCAAAGAAGCGTGAGGTAATATTTCACAAAAGGATATAACATTTAAACATTCTTTTTCTTAAAATAATTTTTAAATTTGTTCTTGTTTTGAATACAATCATGAAATGAGAGAAAAACTCTTGTCAATTGCAATCTTGTATGGCATAATAGTGTTATAGACATAAATATAAAAAAATATAATATAAATATAAATATAATATATAAAAAAAAGATATAAAAGGTTTTGGGAAAGTAATATAACTCAGTACTTAATAGAAAAAGACATAAAAAACAAATGAAGGACAGAAAGGTTTAGATTGGGAAATGAGGAAAAAGGAAACAGATACTGGGAAAGTAGTGAGGAAAGAATGTGTAGAGTGTACGGAACGGAGGACGAAACACTGGAGCACATTAAGTTTGATTGTAAGGAAAAAGTAGGGAGTGAGATGAATATTGGGCAGCTCTTAAAAGGGGGTAAGGAAGGGAACAGATGGATGGCAGAAATAATTAGAAGAAGGAAGACTGAAGCTTTTTAAATCTTTTTAAGGCAGAAGAATGTAATGCCGAAAGTGAAGGGAAGAGGTGGATGGCGGAGATAGAGAAAAGAAACTAGGAAAAAGAAGGAATGGCAGAGTAGAAACAGGAGGGACAGTAGCAGGAGGAGCGAAGCAGTAGCAGTTTTGTTTTTATTTGTATAAGGAATTTTATATATATTTTTTTTCGTTTGAAAAAAAAAATGAGAATGTTTAGATTTAATAAGGATCAAAATTGAATTAAGTACAATGACATGTATATAAATGAGTTAAGGCACAAGAATGTAGTGCCAAATGGCAAAAATATTAAAAATAAAATAATAATAGTGTTATAGATCTAGCCTATAGGATCTCCAATTCCGGATGTAACAATATATTAACCTGAAAATTACTGCTGAGTAATGTTATTATTTTATTAACACTATATCCAAACATTTTTTAGTTGTTACAAATAACTTAGTTCCGCAATAGTGGGGGTGTGTACTGGTCAGGGCGTGGTCAGTATCTCAAAGCCACTGGACAGGAATGCCGAATGGTTAGCCAAAGCCAAAGTACTCAATGTCATTTACGTACTGTACAAGATATCCATATGGTATCTCAATAAATATCGAAATGTCCTTGTTCGGTAAATTAGACCATATAACATGTTGCCAGCCAGCCACTACTGGCATGATTTTGTTGATAACTTTGTCTACAATGGTACAGAACACAGAGCCGATATATTGTAATGGCGATTGTATCGCAATGATATACATATTCGATTAGTTTTTATATGAGCGCGAGTATAGCATATAATATACAGTTCAATAAGCAGTATGTTTTTAATTAGATAAGATAAAAAAGCAACCTTGCGGTACGGTAAGCTGATTGGAACGTA
This sequence comes from Panorpa germanica, assembly GCA_963678705.1. Lineage (NCBI taxonomy): Eukaryota > Metazoa > Arthropoda > Insecta > Mecoptera > Panorpidae > Panorpa > Panorpa germanica. The sequence goes on from OY783207.1 coordinate 550,440, forward strand.
ATAAAGCTTTTAAATGCCCGGAGGACTATTTACATAATGCAGAACGCTATATAACTATACATTTTCACAACTTTGTAGACGAAAAATATGCAAATAACTTTTTGTCTGTAACAATTAAAACTAGTATTAATCTATTATTTATATAAATGAATTTGCAGAAAAACCATTCATAGTCAGTTATTGGTTGTAGGTCGTAGGTTAATTAAATTTATTCTTTTGCTGATTTATTTATTAAAAAATAACAATTAGACAACCCTAAAGTATCATTCCCACTCACTGCTTTAATTTAATTTTGTATTTTGTTTTTAATTTAATTTATTTTTTAAGTTTTCTTAGTTTTTTTTAGAACCTTAGAAGTTCCAATGTTTTAAATTAAAAATACTAAATCAAGAACAACCTCCAAAAAATGTCAAAATGCAAATGTCTGTCAAAATGCAGTAGGATTTACTTTTACAAGAAATTCATTGTCAGTTTTTGAAAAATATAGAAGAGAAAACAATTTATATTACTAATTATTAGTAAAAATAGCAATTTTAATTATTTCACATTCAATTATGTCGAACAGTCAAAAAAAATTATTACTAACGATGCATACGCACTAACTAAATTTACTAAACTTAAATTAAAACACAAATGTGAAAAAAAATGCTTAAACGAAAATCTGAAATCTAGATTGGAATATTAAATAAAAACAGTAAATTAAATATCAAACAGTGAGTGGGAATGAGGCTTTAAGGAGCTTACGTTAAGTAAAAGCTAGTTAAAATTTATATTAAGTTTCTTGTCAACTCAATAAATAATGTTAAAGAAATATATATGATTAGAGATCTAATTTAGTTATCGTGTGTAACGCAACCTAATGTTGCCAACCCAAACAATGCGGAATTGGTCAGAATAGCCGAGTTATTAAATGGTTTTTCAATGTCCAGCACCCACACTAGCCTATGCACCTATGTGTATGCCCAACTAAATGCAATAGTCACGAATTATAATGCACTTCGATTATTCATCACGATCAATTTATCCATGATATAAATTGTCCAATGTCCGGCAAAACCTGCGCACGACTCACTGAAAGGAACACCCGTCATTAAAGGAAATAATTAAACAAAAAAACTGACACATAATCATGCTTGTAAATGTTTTATTTAATTTAGTTACTTTATTACTGTGAGTAGCTTAAGTAAATGATTGCAGATGTTTTCCGGTTCTTTGCGTAGCGTGTTAACTAACATTCAACTAATATTTCAATAAACGTGATAATCCCGAGGCTAAACTCTTGAAATTAAGGAGATTATTCTAAGACAACGTAACCGAGTTGCTCTGTGTATGTTTATAAACAGCAACAACAAGAAATTGATGGACAACTGAACTAGAAACACATTATCAAAAGCTTGTTAGTTTTTTGCAAGCTAATCCTAAGGTTCATTTCTTCAAATATTTTTATGTTTTTTGTTTATTTGTCATATAATGAATTCTCTGTAAGACATTTTTTAACTTTTGTCATTATTTAATTTATATAAAAGTTATTTTTTACGTAAAATAATTATTCAAATATAGCGTTTGTGTTATCTATTTCATCGCTATTAGCACAAACGGTTTCAAAGATGCACGTTGGTTATTATGATTTATGAAAATAAGCAATTTATTTTTTGGTAGCTCTTCCGGCAAAGAGATATAATTATTGGGGTAAGAATAAGAATAGGACGAAGGGAGAGACAAGTGGGTTATTAATAAACATAACAAAAAGTATCTAGATACATTAAGTAACGTATCTAATAAAAGTATCTAGATACATTTCTTAGATACGTTTGTACCTTACGGGTGGAGCATCCTACGAACTTATTGAGGGGTCCTGTTCAGGTCGCAAGTTTCTTGTAATCCTCAGAAAGTTCTTAAGTTTTCTTATTTTATTAAGGAGGTACAGGAAGTACCGTTACTAATAGTAAAAGTTTATCTCTCGGTAATACGAAATGCAAAATACGAAGTACATGAGGGACGAGCAAATATTGGGACTCTATCTTTGAAAATGAATTTTTCAATTCCCTATTAAACTGCTTTTTGCTTATTAAAATGATTTTTTTATGCATATATAAGTTTAATAAATAAAAAATTACATTTATATATTAATTCAATTTAAATACAAATTAAATATTTTGAAAAAGGAATAATGAATTTGGCAACGCTGTAAATTTACGTGTATTGACGCATGCCTGATTTGGTTTTTTGACAAATAAATTGTTATACTTTACATAACATTCATTCCGATTTTGAATTTCCCGCTCAAATTGGCATTTGCAACGTTGCCAGCTTATAACCTACATTTACTGTTTCTTACTGGCTTTATTTAAATATTTTCGTATATAGGTATCCTTTTGATAATTTTCTTTTCGACAGAAAAGATTCTTTTATATACACCTAGTTTTTGAAAGCCGTGTCACCATTTTTTTATAGTTAAAAGTTATATTATGTGGTGAAATTGAGCTAAAAATTATGATTTGTATGGAAAATGACTATTTTTAATCATGTATAAAAAGAAAACTATTAATCCTAGGTCTCTAAAATTTTGAGACAGCATGTATTTTAACTATTTGTATCGACCCTACAAATTTCACAACGTTTTCATCATTTACGTTAACGTCCTATACCTCCTTAATCCGCAAAAGGGTAGATTTCTTTTTAAATATAGTAGGTAACAGGTGATTAACGGTAATTAATTGTAACGGTAATGGATCAGTATAATAACACAAAAATGGTTGCGTCAAATGGCTTGACATATTAAATAATAAGTCAGTTTTAAGTAAAAAATAATGAACAGTATTACAGGAAAGTTATTACTATTTATCACGTAGCTGAAACAATGGTAGCCATTTATACTCGTACAAAGATGATTTACTGATGTGTAGTTTCTTATTTATAAAGAACATTTCTCTATGAATACAAAGTATTGGTATGGTAATTACACTTTCATTCTTCATTTTACCTCAGTTTAACTTGTGCTTCGTTTCCTGTGGTTTTCTACAGAACTACCGTTAGAGAAGAAAATTTTCAATAATATTACTTGTAGTAAACATTTCTAAATATATGCATATATTTAAATTAAATCAAGATTTATAATAAACGTCAGTTACTAAGAAGTGTTAGTATATACGTAGTTAAAACCATGGCCGTACGATCCTGTTGTTGCGAAACGAACATTCATATTTTAACACAGTGGTGAATTGATAAACATTAAACTAGAAACTTGCTCTCATGATGAAGTGTGATAATGCGAAGCAACTACAACACACATCGAAATGAACCTTCTACTTAATAAACACCAAAGAGGACAGACAAAGGGAATATGCAACTGCAAGTAGAAGGTATGGCGGCACTTTGAACTACAGATGCATAAAACTGAGTAACTGTCCGTTCCTAGTAAATATTTTGGAGTCAATTCTACTTCATTTCTATTACTTATCAAGAGTTTTTTGTCTGGAACGCGTTCGTTTTCTATTCAGTCGTTCATAGGAAAGGCCCTTTTTATGAGCTACAGACACCGCAACGACAGCTCACTGCTGAATTAAAAGCGACTCCGGTTTATGATTTATGACCGGAGTTATAAACTTGACACTAGTTGAAGGCCTGTTGTCTTCGTCAGAGATGGCAGGGGTATAAAACTTAATGGAATTCTACTTTTTAGAGTCTGCAAAATATATATATTTAAATGAAGAAATAAATAGATGTAATCTTTAGTACGGATCGTGATTTTTTTAATGAATATTATTCATCTTCAACAATACTCGTTATATTAGTTTTTTACATTGTTTTGGTGATTCAAAAATCCACGATCGGCAGGTCTGCGTTAGGTTTAAAACCTCTATTTTACCATCGCTGCTTAGAGTATTCGTTTAAACCCATTATATTCGGGGATTGAGGGAGACAGCATGTGCCTATTACCATTAAAGAATTATTTGTTGAAAAAGGATAGCATATACTTTAAACTTACTGTACTGAACGAAATACTATACAAGTGTAACGGTGAAAAATATATTTTACTTGTCTAACCGCATCTCGTTTCTCTTTCACTTTGGAATTAATGGAATGAAAATGAACTAAAAAAAAATATATCCAAGTGTGAAAGAAACAGAAATACTTATGAACATAAAAAGAATATTATTATGAAAAAATTCTAACAACTAACACAAAATCTGTGACAGGTAGAGAATCAATTTGAACTAAAAGCGACTTTTGTGTACCACTTTTGAACTATTAACGAACTTGCTAAGACTACATATATCAGATTTTATTTCACAAAATCTTGACAGGTAGGGAATAAATTTGAACTAAAATTGGTTTCTGTGTTGTTGCTTCGAACTTGTAAAGCGTTAGAATTGAATTGTACGAGTGACTCGAATGTCACTAAATAGGGCACTTCACCAAATTGTTTACTGGGTTGCTAGATAAGTTGGCATTCTACACACAAATATGTGTCCTGGTTTAACAAATGCTGCCAACATTAACTTTTAAATCAGTAAAATGTGCACCTATTCAATTTGCTAATGAAAACAGAAAGTCTATTTGGTTATAAAAGAAAATAACTTCACCAAAGAAATAAACAACTAACTATACAAGTGAAATCTCCTATCAATAGAAAATTTCATGTCACTTTTTATCGCAGCCAGTCATGCTAATTATTGAGTTTTTTTTTATTTCTTTAATAAATTAATTATACGATTAATGCAACTGTCGCGATTTCATTTTGCTTTTGTTTAGCGCATTGGTATGAATGTGCTGTCGTATGATATAAATAATGTTCCAAGTGTATATTTATATGTTTGTTTGTTGGTGAAATTCGTATGGTAGAATGAAAACGGTTTCGTCAATGTTTTTGAAAGTTTGCTATTTCGTAGAGAAAAAAATTCTAAGACTTTTGGCGTCCCCGAATGTTCCCCTGAATTCCGTGGAAACCAGTAATTTTGGAAAAACTAAAAAAAAAATTTTTACTTTTTGCTCTATAACTTTTAATTCGTAAAAGATAGAAAGTTGAAATTTTGCATGTGTGTTAAGGTGACATTTCTCAAAAATTAGAAATTCCAAAATTGAAAAAGGGGCGTTGAAGAAATTCGGGGGCCCAGTAAGGAACTTTGGAGAAAGTTCATATTCTGGATTCTAGAATAATTAAGTATATTATTCATAAAAAAAAATTAAAAATTTTATTTGGGGGCACGGGGGCAGTATTTGCCGAGAGTAAAAATTGTGCTAGAAAGTTGAAATTTTGTATATAGGCTAACCTTGGTAACTTATTTACGATTCGGAAATAAAAATCCCAAATTTTGAAAAAAAGTTGGTCAAACAACGCATAAATTGAAAATATTTTTTATTTTGATAAAAAAAATATATTTCTTTAGTCAATTTATATGTGTCAATGAATATGTGTGCGAGTTTATTTATTATTTCAATTTAAAAATAGAATTAAATATGAAATGTAATTACAAATTATTTTATTGGATTCAAATCATACACGCCAAAAAGGGGTAAACTCTAGTTGTATGATATAAATCACTAGTACCAATTCTACTCAATTTTGTAGTTTTAAATGTTTCGTTCTTGTTTACTCAGTAACTAATTAGAATAAGTACCACCTCGGCACACGTTTTTCTTTCCACTGCACCATACTTACCCCACTTAACCTCAATTTTATTTTCAGATTAATTGCAATGACACTGCATTTTAATGACTTCATTAGAGATGTGGAAATTGTTTCTCACATGATCTTGCAACCTGTGTTCGCAATATGTCGTTACTAGTATACGTTAATTATCAATCACACATTAATCATATAATGAATAGGCACATAGCTTACAAAATATTACCCAACTATAATCTATGTCCAGCCAGATCTCTCTACTACTGCACTTGTTGCATATCTGCAACAAAGTATTAAACCGCATTAGCTCACACGCAGCACGGGTAGTACGTGACAAACAGCCTCGGGCCATTCTTGGTGTATGTTATTTATGCTAATCAACTTTTTCGAGAATTCTAATTACAAATTTTTAATAACACACTTTTTATATATATATATATATGTATATGAATTATATATTTGAAATATTGTGAAATTCCTCAGTGGTTATTGAATTCCTTTATATCTATTTTATCATGAATAACAATTAAATCACCTCGCGTATTCTACAGTGTTAAAATTAGCTGTTGCTCTTAATTAATTATAATTTTTAATTCACACCCAAATGCAACCTTGACACAATACTGCGTGCGCAGCGCGTCCTTCGACGGGAGTATTTTGTTCACGCATTCTAGAGCATTGTTCTTTGATTTAATAACGAAACTAACTTTCTGCTATTGTCTTATAGTATGTTAAACATGGCCACGATCGATTGAAAGTTAGCTATATATATATATATTTTAAACGGGTTGTAACATCTATGGGCACCCCTATAGTGTCTAGTGGGTTGATGATGGTGGGAAAGTAAAGTTTATTAATTATAATTATAACCCTTCGTCTTTGTCTTTGAGGGAACAGTTGAGTTTTTCCAGTTTTCTAAGCTTTTAAAAAATCTGAAAACATTCTGGATTACTTCTTGAAGTGTCTACTACATGGTCCAGAAGTTGCCAAAGTCCAAGGTTTAAAACCGTTGTTAATAAAAATTCACAAATAGTGAAAAACGCGAAAAAAGCGGAATATTGTTAAAAAAGTCATAACTTTATAACAAACAAATATTAAGAAAAAACAGTTGTAGACTTTTTTATCTTAGACTATAAGCTTTCGAAAGAATGTAGTGTCTTTGGCGTGGGCACCAAAAAGTTGAATTATTAGTGCACCTGAAAGTGGGGAATATTTTACGGATTCAGGCATGTCATAATAAACGGAACGGTGATTATTCGAAACAAAATAAGTTTTTATTGATGAAAATACAAAAGTTATGAAATAATAATTAATATTAGTTAATAATAATTAGTGTCAAAAAGAGAATTTACGGTGCACAACCGTTGAATTGTCACCCATCTTTAAATACTTATTGTAGTAAAACGATGAACTAATAAAAAAAATCTATATATATAATCTAAAAAATTAAATTACATAAAACATTTATTTTAACCATGAAAAAAGTGCTTTTACTTACATTGGAAAATACTAACGTCGTTTGTACACTGACCCTTTTATGGCAAGTTTCACTGGCTCGCCTCTGCCGGTAAACTGCCAGATCCGGACGCTGCTGGAACCTTAAGTCCCTACCACTACTTAGATATTATAGGGGGCATAAGTGAAGTTTAAAATTTCAACTGTTCCTTAAAAGACCCAGTGTACACACGCAGGGTTAAAAACTGATTCAGTTTGAAATATTTCCTTAAACCTGGTCCACAAGTACATTGCATAGGTAATGTAACCATAGCCAATGCAAGCCTCAAGACCATTCTCCATAAACATGCAGCACCGTGCGCTAACATCAGGTTTTATTACCATTTTATAACAATTGCAATGTTTATGTTTATCAGAGTCTAAATAGCGGCAAATGAAAGTACTAGTACAGTGATTATTATCACGTGAACGCCCATTCTCGATACAACTTTTTGCTACTGCTGTTACAGATATGTTTGCATACAGACTAATCTAATCTAAGTTGCATTAATTTACAAGTAAATTTATGATTCTCTTCTTAGAAGCTTCATTCAAATAATAGAACAAAAATCATGTATATTCCATTCTATTGTATCTAGTTACATTTAGTAATAATAGGAGAGGGTAAGGGGCGGTTAGTGTTCCAATTGTCCCTACCTATGGACGCCTATGTCTATAATGGCACATGGGAAACTATTTCCCATAGGGATTAATATCTACCATAAATAATACATGAGTATTGAATATAAACAATTATATAAAACATACAAGTACATAATATGCTCATGTACCTCATTATATCAACTTGAATCAACAAACTACGTGACGAGACTGATGAATAATCAAACATAATAATTTCATATAAAATGCAATTAAAGATATGTAATAATTAGATAATAATAATTCAAGTATTGTGAACGTAAGGAGTAAGATTATGCTGCAACTGCTTTCGTTTCCTGTTTCGTTGCGTCCTTCTTAACACTTTATTGTTTTGCATATAAATGCAATGAACCTCGTACACTGCAAGCGACAAAGCCGTCCGAATACGAGTGTTACGTAGTTCTCATAGTGGAAACGTATATCAGCTAATTTTAGTCTCTTTCATAACAGTGGTGTATCGATAAAAAAAAAGTAAAAGTTTGCTCTCATGATAAATTATGTTAGTTCAAAACAACTCCAATACACCCTACAGTACACAAGTTTGACTTGGCGTACTGTCTTATCGGTACGTAGTTTGTATGTATTGTGACACAACACATGCAAAGAACACAGGAGTCAGCTTGCTTTGAGAGTTCCAGGCGACCAACCAAGCCGCCGATTTATGTCGGAATTCAGAATTTAAAATCGTAAAAGAATAGTTTGAAAATTCAGTATTGTTTTATCCAAGGTTGTCGACGACAAACACAAACTGCGCTGTGGACTAAATTATAATTTAAAATATTTGCATAATTAAGTGCAATTGATTAGTGTTATACAAAATGGCTATTTATCAGCTAATTATTATTCAAATATGAATGTTCTACTAATATGAGAAACAAAAACAAGCTATTTAACTAGAAAAATATGAATTATTTTTAAATAAAATAACTAATGTCGTAATTATTAATTATTAATTAGTTTAAAAATCGAAATGAATTCTTGTGTAAGTTTTACTTTCATGAAACTTCTTAAATAAATATTTGATTTTGAAATGAGAAATGAATTATTAATTGGTAGAAAATATTTAAATTAAAAGAAAGAAATATTTTATAAAAATAATTTTAATTAGATTGTCTGGTATAGACTGTAGAAATTCTCATATAACAAAAACCAGTATTGAACATTAGCTATTAATTGGGTAGAACTATGTTTTAAGGCATGAAACAGCAAAAAGCCAGTTCAATCACACTATGATTAGATTAGAAAATATTTAATTGATTAAGTAAATAGACAGCTGTAATAAATATATTATTTATTTAATTTTTTAATTTATAGCAAATTAAGAACTAAATGAAAATTAATTAAAACTTGATCTCAATAAATACTAAGTGAGTCAGACGTAAGATTGATTTGGATTTATTATGTAATGTGACAGTCCTTTACATTTGCAATTAGCAACTCTTTTAGGGTGCTAACCAAAAATTTAAACTTTCTAAAGCAAAGTCCCCATTGAAGCACCAGCAACATTAACGTAAACTTCATAATAGATATTTCAACGTGTTACATGTTAGGATAACGTTTCTATTAGAACAACATTTAACATTTGTTTTATTCAGTGTACCAAATTTGAATAACTTTCAATGCTTTAATGCTTTAATAGGGACAGTGCTGCAGGTTTATTGAACTTTGCATCCGACTGCATACCAGAGCACTTATCAATCTGCGATTCGATATTTGTTGTGAGTAAACCACAACTTGTTATGTTGTGGTTTTTAATTGCACTGCATAAAAGGAATAACTGGAAAACTGTCATTTTAATGTGTCTCTCCCAATACATTGCACCACTACTCAGTTAAGATTATGATACAATACGTCTCCTATCGATATTAATTAATTAAAAGACTTCATTAAAACTAAAACCATTTATTGGTAACAACATATTATAACTAGTCAATTAAATAAAAATTATCTTATACTTGTTCAATCACGGACGACCTCCTACTATGGTAGCAGTTTTTATGGTATTCTGTCTCATACATATATGTCACACAACTACATAATAACTTGATGATTATTTAAATGAAATAAACATAATTTATCGTAAATTTGTGTTGTGTAATATGAGTGGCAAAACGAGCAGGCGTATACAGTATGCTGCTGCTTTAACAGGTTTGCAAAAAATTATATATCCAGTCTAGATTAAATAATGATTCGTTTTGGGAACTTCTCGTTAAAAGGGGCTCCAGCAAATTGCACATTTTTTTTTTATAACAAAGAAGTTGGCACGATTAAGGAGGTACAGGACGTGTATCTCTCGGTAATATGAAATGCAAAATACGAACTACATGAGGGACGAGCAAATATTGGGACTGTACCTTTGAAAATGAATTTTTCAATTCCCTATTAAACTGCTTTTTGCGTGTTAAAATGATTTTTTATGCATATAATAGTTTAATAAATGAAAAATTACCTATAATTAATATCAAATTTATATTAATTCAATTTAAATACAAATTAAATATTTTGAAAAAGGAATAATAAATTTTGCAACGCTGTAAATTTACGTGTGTTGACGCATGCGTGATTTGGTTCTTTGACAAATAAATTGTTATATTTTATAAAATATTTATTCCGATTTTGAATTTCCCGCTCAAATTAGGATTTGCAACGTTGCCGGCTTCTAACCTACACTTACTGTTTCTTACTGGTTTTATTTAAATATTTTCGTATATAGGTATCCTTTTTATAATTTTCTTTTTGCAATAGTTACAGAAAAGATTCTTTTATATACACTTAGTTTTTGAAAGCCGTGTCACCATTTTTAAATAGTTAAAAGTTATATTATGTGGTGAAATTGAGCTAAAAATTATGATTTGTATGGAAAATGACTATTTTTAATCATGTATAAAAAGAAAACTAGGAACCCTAGATCTCTAAAATTTTGAGACAGCATGTATTTTTACTATTTGTATCGACCCTCCAAATTTCACAACGTTTTCATCATTTACGTTAACGTCCTGTACCTCCTTAATGACACAAACTGCGAACAAATCATTTTAGCCTTTTTAAGGGTGTTCACCCTTTACCAAGGGTAAGAGGAAGGCATTCTATTAGTTGTAGAGCATTGCGAATGACGTCTCTGTTTGAAAACTTGAATTTTTGACATTAGATTTGTTTATTATTTATTTTCACCTACAAATGTATTAATTTATTTGTTTATTATTTTTCGGTAATTTGTGTTTAAGGTGAAACGATACTTGGCCATTTTTAGATTCGCAATATAGATGGTGATATTATACAGCAGGTGAAACATTATCAAAAAAACCATGTTTTTTTTATATTTAAATCGTTAAAATTAATTTTTGCGGTTCCAACTCATTAAAAGTCAGTGGAAGAAAGCTTAAAATGTAGATACGTTATTCATCTAACTAATTGCAGCTTTAGATTTTGATTCGCGTTTATAGTAACTTACATAAATCGATTTTTAACCTACTGTATAGTATCGCCATCTATATTTCGCGAATCAAAAATGGCCAAGTATCGTTTCACCTTAAGTTACAATATGTTAAAGATGATAAATTAAGAAATTAGCGTATTGCCTTAAAAGATTACAAAGAGCACATTTTTTATGTTTGTGCTTCATATGCACAGGACGATCCTGATCTGTCCTAGCTACCTTCATTCTAGCTTGTATTCATCTAGTAATAATCCAAACAAGTTCTATTAAAAAGAAATCACTAAATATTTTCAAGATTTATGTATTCTTTTACTGCAAAATTTAATATCGTCTTTTTATTGCAAGCCACAGACATTTATGATGTAGGAACTTATTTGCAATGGATTCTGGTTTCTAGATATGTATTGCTTTTTTTATTATAACTGGATGCATTTTAGATTCATGATCCGTCAACATATATCATATGTAGCTTAGAGAAAATAGCATGTTGTGATGTAGCGTGGCTTGCAGTTTATTATGCGTATCATAAGAATCAGCGGAAATAGAGGTGAGATGACACCTGTAACACCATGACTGCCAAAGCACCTAGCGAAAACTGGACAATAAATTACCAGTGCCCGGGAGGCAAGTTTTATTATCATGACAAAAATAATTACGTGGAATGTATCATATGTGTTAAACCTCATTCCCACTCACTGTTTTCATATTTAATTTACGTTTTTATCTAAAATTTTAATCTAGATTTCAGGTTTTCAGAAAAGGCATTCCTAGTCACATTCGTTTTTAATTTGAGTTTAGTTAATTTAGTTGGTGCGGACAAAATTGAAGGTGAAATAATTATTAATAGAAATTGTTTTTATTTCTTTATTTTTGACAAACTGACATTAAACTTTTTTTTAAATATAAATTCTACTGCATTTTGACAGATTGTCACATTTTGGAGGTTATAATATAATAAAGTTTTTCTTAATTTAATATTTTTAATTTAAAACATAGAACCTTGTAAGGTTCTAAAAAAACTAAGAAAACTTAAAAAATAAATTAAATTATAAATACAAAGTACTATAAAGATACTTTATAGTTAAATCCAAAATATTTTTGAAACGGAATAAAATAACCTTGGAGAAACTTAGCCAATAAGAAAAATATAATTCATCAATTTCTTCTTTACATTAACATTGAACGAGTAATTATTTTCAAAAGATGTTTTACTAATATTTTTTTAAATAAATTAGATTGCGTTGGTATTTCTGAATACGACCACTTATTCCGTACAATCACTTTAAAGTTTCGCTTCAAATATATTCATCCATACGAGTGTACTAACAATAACTATAAGATGTGTAACGTTCTCGCTCTGATAATTAAAAAAATATTTTATTTACTTGTAATGTTACTTTTACGCAAAATAACAAAACAAATAAAAATAAATTTTAATGTATTTTGTAGGTGGTATTAAAAACAGAATAGCTCTGCTTTTCCGGTGAAATTCATTTTCAGCTCGTAGTTTCGAAATTAGGTGATTAGTGTCATATTTTACATAAGCATTAGCATTTAAAATTCCCGCATCTTGTAAAAAGTTACAAAAAATTAAATTTTGTTTTAATATACGAGGGCTGTTCGGAAAGTAATCGTGATGAACGGAGATGAACTCATACAAACATATCTGCATGGCATGAAACGACACATTATTATAATTAGACGTGTGTTAATATATTCTGTGTCGAACGGTTCTACATCTAATCGACAATCGACTTAATGAATGAAAGACAATGACACTTTCAAATAGCTTGACAAATCCATAATGTATCGCTCGCATCACTTCCTGGATCATCATAATGTGGATCCATGGTGTAACAGCTCAATAAGAGGCAGCCCCACTTCCCTTTCTTCTTGAAATTATGGTAGCCCCTAAAACACAATGTAAAGTATCCTTCCCACTCACTGCTTTAATTTAATTTTGTATTTAATTTGAATTGGTTAGCATATGGCAATACGGAATACGTATATATATACGATAATTCACAGTACTATTTTTAATTTAATTTATTTTTTAAGTTTCCTTAGTTTTTTAGAACCTTGCAAGGTCCAATGTTTTAAATTAAAAATATTAAATTAAGAAAAACTGTATTATATTATAACCTCCAAAATGTGACAATCTGTCAAAATGCAGTAGAATTTACTTTTAAAAGAAGTTTAATGTCAGTTTTTGAAAAAAAAGAAGAGAAAACAATTTCTATTACTTATTGTTATTAAAAATACCAATTTTAATTATTTCACATACAATTTTGTCGAACTGTCAAAATTTATATTACTAACGATGTATACGCACCAACTAAATTAACTAAACTTAAATTTAAACACAAATGTAAAAAGGAATGCTTAAACGAGATTCTGAAATCTAGATTACAATTTTAAATAAAAACAGTAAATTAAATATCAAAACTGTGAGTGAGAATAAGGCTTAACTGCAACTGTTTTTATTTTGAATTTACTTAGTGAGCATGCGTCGTGCGTCGGTAATAATTACTTTATTTAATATTAATTATTATCTTTATATTGAATTTCTCATGCTTGCATTAGAGCTCGATATATCTTGCTACGCTTATTGGGTTTCTATTTAGTAGAACTTTTAAGAATTTTCTTCCACATACGGCTTAGTTTTAAAATCTATTTGAAACCAGAAAGTTATTTAATAAAAGATTAACTGGAGCATAAACATTAAATCTATTTTCAATTAAAAACAAATAGCGTATGATATGTACGAGTACGATCTACTAGTAATACGTGCAAACACCCGTGCCAAGAGTTGGACACGTATGTGGGGAAAATAGTGCTGTTACCCAGATGAGAAAGTATTTGTATCTTGATGTGAAATATAAGGAGAAAATAACAACAATAACTTGAAAAATAAAAATGTTTAAAAAGTAATTAATATTTACCGTTGTAAATAAAATCTAGATAATTACTTGGTGGGCGGTTCTACTTGTCAAAGGTAGAAATTTGTGAAATTGATACTAAAATTAAATGTTGAATTCAGAGTTATTGTAACTAATAAACAAACGAGGAATTACTTAGTTAGACTGTTTCACTGTAAGTGGAACTTTTTAGTTTTCTCTTATGTAAAAAGACGGGGAGAAAGGTTAGGTAAGAAGATCTTTTGCTAAAGTCTGCATCTCCTATCTTCATCGCTATACAGACCGCCTGGATTTCCTCCAGAAGTTTCTTAGATGTTTAGAATAATTTAGCGCGGTTATTTTCCTCGCGGTTTCAATTCTTTATACTAAAACTTATCTAGCACACACTGCGGATAAATTCATCTCAATTTATACGCAGTACTGCTCTTATACTGTTGCATTTATATTATTATTATATTATATTAATTGTTCGCCTTTCGGCTTTACAATCTACATTCTTAATACATTTCATAGAACTTCAACTTGAAATTAAACTTAAACTATTCTAGACCTTTTTATTTCCAAAAATACTTTCTGCTTCTTCTTCTCTTGACCCTCTTCCTTCATTCTCACCGTTTCTTCACCTCTTGTCTTCTTTGTCTCCTCTCGGCAAACCGTTTCCTGCTTCTCCTTCCTTATTGCCTGTATCTTCATCTATCACCTCTTGCCTTCCTTGTCTCCTCTCGACAAACCCTCTATTATATTTTCACTATCCTTCCTGCCTTCTCTCTTCGATTTCACTTCTCCACTTATGTCTATTACAGGCATAGACGCTCTATCTTTACTATTTCCTCTTGACTCTCTTACTTTGCTATTTCTTCTTGACTCTCTACCTTTACTAGGTTATTATTGTCTCTATCTCCGTCATCTACCTCTTGTCCTTATCTCTTTTCCGAAAATCCTCTATTTTTCTGGACTGAAGTTTAACTGTTTCCTCGCTACTTCTTTCTTTCTCCTGCTTCCCTTCACTGTCTCTTTTAGTACTTCCTCTCTCTTCATGTTCCTTATGCAACCCAGCCACAAGCTTATTTATTGTCCTGTTGCATTTATATATTTTGTTTTGTTAATGCATGTTCAAAGAGATACAGCGAAAGATGCATACTGTTTCCAAAAAGGTCCGTCGACATTAACATATGGCTTTACCGGAATTAATTTCGTAGTGCGTGTGTCCACAGTCTTTTCCTCCTAATATTCGTCACAATATCGATATCTGTCATATTTTAGTATTTGTTCTTATTCTCTACTGTACAATTTTACAGTATGTGTTGCCGCCGTGTTCTTAAATTAATAAAATGTTCAACTTCACTTTGTATTAGTTAAATGACGTATGTGCCAACCATTTATCTATTTTATGAGATCATCAGTCTGTTGTTATCATACTTTTATATGATATACATAATAATAATCATTAACATACATAAATACTTCGTTAAGTGAAACTAACCATTAAAGGGAAAGTGAATTCAAATGATCAGATGGTTTAGTTGAACAGAAATACATTTTTATGAATAAAATAACACTTAACACTGAAGGAGACACGATAAAAAAGCGCCTAAAATATATTTTATTCACTCATAAATTTGCTCTTCTCTTGTTTTCTTTCTCAAGGTAATTTTTTTAACTAATTCGAGATCAAACTATTTATCAAACTTCTGTTTTCATATAGAACTGTGTGGAAAGCTTCGTTTTAACCAGTGTCGTTATTAGGTAGTCTAATACAAAAATAATAACTATTTGTATTACAGCAACCTATTGGGAACACTTGAATTAAAACAAACAAAATACATTAACCAATGAACATTTTTTCAAACCGACATTGACAAAAATCTAGCACAGGCGCTCGTTACATTAGGGCCAAGATTTCCGGACTAAATAAACAAATATCTGACAATTCAAGGCTAATCTTGAGAAATTATGTATTAATTAATTGTTTTTTAGTTCGTTTTGTTTTTTATAATCTAACTAAATTATGTGAGAGTCAAGTTTACAAAAAGGTATTGCAAACTAAAGGATGTAAAATAGAATTACACGATTTGTGGAATTAATTAGGCATTTGTTATTACTTCTGAATTACATATCCGAACCACCGGAAGTGCACGGTTAATCCAACAGGAGATTGTGTATCACTTTCTTACTTAATGAATATTTTAGTATCTTATTATACCCAGTACCTTTCCCAGTACTTTTAGTACCCAGATAATATAGCGCTGATCCAGAGATCGACCTCGACCTGTAGCGATATTGAGTATTTCTGTTCAAGTTAGTACGTCAAAGAAATTTGTCGTTCATACCTGATTAATAGAATATTACAATTTTTACGTAATATACCATACAACGTTGCATGACGTATTTTATTGTACTGCTTTTTGAAAATTAATTCTACCTTGTTGCATATTTGTATATTCCATATGGCTTTAGCATATGGCAATACGCATAGTCATTCACAGTACTATTTTTAATTTAATTTATTTTCTAAGTTTCCTTAGTTTTTTAGAACCTTATGCCAACCTTGGTCCAATCTTTTAAATTAAAAATATTAAATTAAGAAAACCTTTATTATATTATAACCTCCAAAATGTGACAATCTGTCAAAATGCACTAGGATTTACTTTTAAAAGAAGTTTAATGTCAGTTTTTTAAAAATATAGAAGAAAAAACAATTTCTATTACTTATTGTTATTAAAAATACCAATTTTAATTATTTCACATACAATTTTGTCGAAATTTATATTACTAACGATGCATACGCACCAACTAAATTAACTAAACTTAAATTTAGTAACTAAACTTATTTTATTGTACTGCTTTGTGAAAATTAATTCTACCTTGTTGCATATTAGTATATTCATAAAACTTCTTAAAAACACATTTTAAATGATTATAATATCTTGGGAAGACCTATAGCGTGGGAGCTCAAAAATTGGTTGCAATGAGTCTCGGTACTAGGTATGATAAAGTGGTGCTCGCCTTAGGAGGTGGCAAGCAGGGTAACCGGCCGGGGCCTCGCATTCTCGAGCAACAACCCATGTAGAAAAATTCATTACTATGTATGTATTTGAATGTCGCGCCTCGCTCTTTAGAAATCCCACTAGAATCACTGCGTATATCTTTTATGACACTCATGTACTTTAGTTTATCATCATTAAAATTTGTCGTCTTTGTGTTTGTTAACTTTTATAAAACTTCCAAGATGAACTTTTATTTCATTTATCATCTAAAATACTTACTTACAATTTACATAAATTATACAAATAACAAGTGCCTCGCAAAGATCTGCCGCCCCGGGGACTCGCAAAGTTCTGCTGCCCGGGGCCTCGCAATGGCTAAGGCCGCCCCTGCTCGAGAGCATTAAATATATATTTTTTAAATTATGGTACTGTACATTACTTTATTCATATACAATACTATGCAACATCTTAATATAAGTTTTTTGTAATGTAACCTGGATCCAATTAGCATTACAACTTTCTTTATTTACACTAAATTGTAAACTCGTAATATAGACTATAGACTGTAGCGTATATTTTAAAGCGATTAATTCAATTTAAAAAAAGTTCTACATTATTTAAAACAGGAGTTATTTCGTGTTTCAATTTTCTATCTATTAATAACGTTACGTAACAATCATTAAAATCAAAATTGAAATTAGATTTCATATAACAACAAATCATAAAATCTATTCAAACATAGAGGGGATAATTTTTGACATAATTTTTTAATTCAAATTATAATTAACACATAAATTTATTCATAAATTTATTTGAAAGTTTCTTACTGCTGCACGCTTCATTAATTTATTTTGGCGTGGATTAATTTTTTTTTTCTTTATTCAATGTATTGAGAAATGTTGAGACAGATTTCATTTAAATTCCTACAAATACTGTGTCGTAAATTATGTTATACAACAACGCCGCCATATTTCATTTCTCTAATGGTCTATTAATTAAGTTATAGTTATTGACGTGAGTGTAGAGGTCGTTGCGTTTGTGTTTGTGTCCACTCTTTATCGCGTCCTAGGCGATAAATTAGTCGCAATGTTTAATGGCACTATGATTGATTGTAAATGATATTCCAAATTGTGTCGTAATAGCAACAATATAGGTCCAGCTAAGTGGCTCTACCTACTATCGATTTTCAATTGCATTTAGTCAATGTTGTACTTGCAGTGGGAGAATTACAATGGTGCTTGTACAAAATAATAAGCAATTTAATTCTTCCGTTGATGACAAATTTTTTAAAAAGCGCGTCATTCAATCGGTTGATGTTGTTCGGAGGCGGGACAATAAAGTTTTGTCCGGACATAGTTCAATCGCCATCATGCGTTGGGTTTGCCATTGGGGCCTGCTTTTCGAGCGGATGTTCTGTTATTGCTATTATTAATTTTATTATTTCTCTAATTATTTGAACTAAGTTATAAAGCTCGCGACATTTGCTTGTCAACTGATGTTGGCGGCCATAGGGGGTGGCAAACAGGGAAATCGCCCGGGGCCTCGCATTCCCGCGCAACAACCAAAGTAGAAAAATTAATTACTATATATGTATTTGAATCTCGCGCCTCACTCTTTAGAAATCCCACTTGAATCACTGCGTATATCTTTTATGAGGCTTATGATATGTGGCTTAGTTTATCATCATTAATATTTGTCGTTTTTGTGCTTGTTAACTTTTATAAAACTTCCAATATGAACTTTTATTTCTCGTCAATTATTATCAAAAATACTTAGTTACAATTTACATAAATTATACAAAGAACAAGTGCCTCACAAAGATCTGCCGCCCCTGAATGTTGGCCACAGTCAGGTATTTGGAACCGCGAGCATGCTCGGTTCAGCAACTATGTTGCCATTGCACAAAACATACAAATCTTTCATTGTGTTACATATCCGAACATTTTTTTCTACAATCTCACGAGTTGGGTTTATTTATCTGAGTAGATTTATACATCAACAACGAAGTCCAATCGTGCTAACCAGAGGCAGTAAATTATCAAAAACCGGAACATATTCGCAACACAACATTCCTGTACAGCAACTGGCATGGCCCAGGCCCACTATCTGGCGGTCACCTTATTAAGGAGGTACAGGAGGTTAACGTAAATGATGAAACTTTTTATACATGATTAAAAATAGTCATTTTCCATACAAATCATAATTTTTAGCTCAATTTCACCACATAATATAACTTTTAACTGTAAAAAAATGGTGACACGGCTTTCAAAAACTAAGTGTATTATATAAATGAATCTTTTCTGTAACTATTGCAAAAAGAAAATTATCAAAAGGATACCTATATCGAAAATATTTAAATAAAACCTTTAAGAAACAGTAAATGTAGGTTATAAGCCGGCAACGTTGCAAATGTCAATTTGAGCGGGAAATTCAAAATCGGAATAAATGTTAATAAAATATAACAATTTATTGGTCAAAGAACCAAATCACGCATGCGTCAACACACGTAAATTTACAGCGTTGCCAAATTTTTTATTAATTTTTCAAAATATTTAATTTGAATTTAAATTGAATTAATATAAACTTGATATTAATTATAGGTTATTTTTAATTTATTAAACTATTATATGCATAAAAAAATCATTTTAAAAAGCAAAAAGCAGTTTAATAGGGAATTGAAAAATTCATTTTCAAAGGTACAGTCCTAATATTTGCTCGTCCCTCATGTACTTCGTATTTTGCATTTCGTATTACCGAGAGATAAACTTTTTGCATTGACGGTACTCCTTAAGATAATCAGCCCTGCATCCGTATCGAACAATTAACAAAATAAAAAAATCCGTCAAAAACACCACGTAATTGAAAACCTTCAAAGATGATGCCGATTACTAAATTGCTTTTTAATTAGTTCGTTAAATACGTAAGTTAAATTTTGGAGAGAGAAAGTTAACCAAGTTAAAATTTGCATAACCGTGAGTGGACATGTGAAAGAACTAAGAAACGTTTTAAAGTAAAAACTTTAGTAATATGTCTCAAGGACAAAGTGAAATGGAAGTAAGAAAGTTGATTTTTTTTTTATACAATTCAAAATGAACTAAGAAATTCTAACCCGAGCCTCATCGACACTGAGCTCTAACACATACGACATTTTCTATATTAGCAGTTTTTATCGTGCCAAAGCCTTACATATTTGTGTGAATTTCTTATATCATATACTAGTATAATTGCCCTACTGGTTATTTCATCGGATTCGGATCAAAAGGCGTTCCGCACCACAAAGGTAAATCACGAATTTAATATTATCTATCACACCACATGAATATATTAATCCTTGACATTTACCGAAAGAATAATATGACCAAATTATTTTTTGACGTTAACAACATATAACATATGTCCTTGAAAATAGAAACTATAATAAGTATCTACAAGTTCATAGGTCACAAAATAAATATAATGGAGATGCAATGGGTCTGTGTTCACACGCAAATATTTATTTAATAGAGGACTTAATAGCTCTAGTTCAAATTACGATATACGAGTATATAAATAATTTCAACTATAGCTGTCATTTTTGAAATATGATTTTGAGAAAATTTACGGTACAATTTTGTCTACGAGTTTTAATTTTTTATGGAACGTATGTTAGTATGAAAACCGGGAATAAAAATGAAGGTTGTGCCAAAAAGACATATTCTTTTTGTGCTGGTTTAAGCTAATAGTCCAAGATTCCAGGACCGGCAGACATCACTTATTTTCTGATGAACAAAATGTGAGAGATTGATACCTGCTAACTTGACCAGGCGGCCATTTTCCAGGTATCAGGTAATCAAGGTTTATATCTCACTCACTCTCATGCGCGCGGATAATGCCCTCTTGCCCCTTGGATCAATCTGTCGTCTTTTAAAACGTTTTAAAACAGTTGTCTTGTTACCTTGCAGACGCTTTAAAGCTGACAAAAAAATTACTTAAACTTACTTATTTTCTGATGATTCATTTTTATATATGTTAGCGAGACAACTGTTTTAAAACGTTTTACAAGAGGATAGACCGATCCAAGTGGCCAGGCATCCCCTAGACCCAATTTTAATTGCGCTATGAGTAGGAGCGAAAGGGCATTATCCGTGCGCCATACGATCATTGTACATACTAACACTACCCAATGTTACACATTTTGTTCATCAGAAAATAAGTGATGTCTGCCGGCTCTGGGATCTCACTCTATAATGTCTCCATCTTGCGACAGCCCTACTTATAAAAACAACTGAATATTTTCAATAATTAGAAAGACAACATGATCAACAGGTCCATTTGATTGTCAAACGGGGTAATTATGCAATTCAAACACAAGGTATTTCCTTCCACTTTAAATACAATCTCATAGAATGTTCAAGCCCACAAGCTTGAGAATTAAAAACCTGGAGTAACTATAAATATGAACAATTCTACAAATATAACAATAAATTATTTGCTATTATTGAACACCATCCGCATCCATTAAATTAAACTAACATACAACTTTCGAACAATTTAACGTTTTATATAGAGATTTCGAATGAGATTCAAATATCCGCCGGCTATTTTTTTAATTCCCTGATCAGTCGGTTTCTTCGCATCATTTAACAACGGATCGAATAAATAGAAAGGAGAGAAAATAGTTTGTTAAAAAATTACATACATAATGTACAAATACAAAATCTTATATTACTCCAGTAAATAATTTGTTATGATTAATATAATTATGATAATTTAAATTTCTAAATGCTTCTTGTTAATAACTTGACTTAGAACTGAATTTATTATGTTGAACTGAGCACCTTTATCGATTTATCAGTTTAAGAATTCTTTCACTTCAATTTCACTGTTAACTACATATTCAGTATGATGATATTCGTGTAAAATCATTTGTAAATAATTTTACGAAATCATTTTTAATCAAAGCGAATTGAAATTGAATATTTTATATGTATATAATATGATGGAATACATCATAAATTTGTTGGCAAAGCACACGTTTAGCTATAAATATAACACAAACCATAATTTGGTTAATTTAATTGCATAATTAGGCACGCATAACATTAATATAATTGGATTATAATTAGGCAATCAATAAATAATATCCAAAGTAAATAAAACTGATAGTTTAATAGTGAGAATGGTGCAACCATTAAATTCTATTTTATTATGAGTTATGTTATTTTCAGCTACCTGTTCTGTTTGTTACACAGTATTCATAAAAAAAAAACTTGTCACGTGTGGACTAAAAATTACGAAAACTAATAATATTGTTTGTTAGACAAAGAGAAAGCTTACGAGCGGGCCTAATAATGTTCTAGAAGGTAATTAGAGCTGTAATCGTTGAATGGCTAATTAACTATAAACATAAATTTAGACTACGGTACATTCATAAAAAATGTAATGACAAGTTTTACGAAAGTTCACGCCAGCTCAAAGTGTAAATAGTTACTTAGGTTTGTAGATACTAAAAACGTGCTGAAGGCAAAAGTATAAAGGTCAAAGTATAATGTTTAATGCAGGGCCGGCTCAAGGGTAGTGCGAGTTCTCTGCTCGTTAGAATAACTTCATGTGCAAAGGGGTCTTTCTTACTGTTTGACGTAGCTTCACTGTACCTTCACCCCTAACCATGCAACTTAGCTTATGGTCAACCCCTAATTGGTACACCCAATTGATGGTCGAAACGTGGAAATACAAGTATAGTTTAAATTACGTGAGTTCGGCGGCGACTCGTACTTAAAACAAGTTGTGCGGTATAATCTGCCGATACAACTAAAAAGCACTGACTCACTTATTTTGCTATAATGTATACAAGATATAAAAGGATTTGGGAAAGTAATATACCTCAGTACCTAATAGAAAAAGATATAAAACACATAAGACGGACAGCAAGGTTTAGATTGGGAAATGAGGAAAAAGGAAACTGTTACTGGGAAAGTTGTGAGGAAAAAAAGTGTAGAGTGTGCGGAACGGAGGACGAAACACTGGAGCACATTAAGTTTGAGTGTAAGGAAATATCGGCCATCTATTAAAGGGAGGCAGTGAAGGAAGGAGGTGGATGGCGGAAATAGAAAAAAAGGAAAGAAAAAACAGGACAATGAATAAGCTCGTAGCTGGGTTGCATAAGTATCATGAAGAGAGAGGAAGTACTAAAAGAGGCAGTGAAGGGAAGCAGGAGAAAGAAAGAAGTAGCGAGGAAACAGTTAAACTTAAGTCTAGTAAAATAGAGGATTTGCGGAAAGAAGATAAGGACAAGAGGTGGATGACGGAGATAGAGACAATAATAACATAGTAAAGGAAGAGAGTCAAGAAGAAATAGTATAGTAAGAGAGTCAAGAGGAAATAGTAAAGATAGAGTGTTTATGCCTGTAATAGACATAAGTGGAGAAGTTAAAACGAAGAGAGAAGGCAGGAAGGATAGTGAAAAGATAATAGAGGGTTTGTCGAGAGGAGACAAAGAAA
Source organism: Panorpa germanica (assembly GCA_963678705.1). NCBI lineage: Eukaryota > Metazoa > Arthropoda > Insecta > Mecoptera > Panorpidae > Panorpa > Panorpa germanica. The sequence continues at coordinate 574,044 of OY783207.1, forward strand.
GCAAGAGGTAATAGATGAAGATACAGGCAATAAGGAAGGAGAAGCAAGAAACGGCGTGAATAAAGGAGGAGTAGGAGACATGAAGAGAGAGGATCAAGAAAAGAAGAAACAGAAAGTACTATTCGAAGTAGTAGTAGTCTAGAATAGTTTAAGTTTAGTTTTTAACTTTTAATTTATATGAAATGCATTAAGAAATATAATAATGTATATTGTAAAGCCGAAAGGCACACAATTAATATAATAAACGAAACGAAAATAAATAGAAACAAATAAGATAAAATTCATTATCTCAAATTTAAATTCAAAGCTCTTATAACCTCTTTTAAGTATAAGTCGCCGCTGAACTAACGTGATTTGGATTATATCTTACATTTTACTAGAATAAAACTTCGGAACTTTTGAATTAGAAAATTAAACGATGTTGTCAACGTCACCCGACCAGATATGCCACTTACGATGGTAAGTAAGCATGCATTACAATAATCTGAAAACATGAAATATTTTCTACAATCACCAAACCGGCACTAATGTGTGCTAAACGATTTGGCTCTATTCGTTTTTCGGTTAAAGTGATAATGAACCCAATTAAATAAATTATATGAATCTTAAAAGTACATTTTTTATCCAGAAATGAGTAATAAAATAAATGTGTTACTTGTTGTTACAGTGAATGCTTTCTGGTGATAGTTTTACGATTGCTATTACGATAACTTATAATTATCTGTTAAGAACGCTATGTGACTACATGCAATAATTAAAGACAATTACCTTATTAGTATCAAATGTTTTCACTTTTATGCGAAATTTATTTTAATGCGAAATGAAAACTGTCCAGCTCAAGGAAATCATTCTCCTAACTTTCCTGTTGTCTATTGTCTTGTGTATCAAGTTAAGGGGAGGGTAGGTTTCAACTTTTTTTTTCATTTTGTTTTTTATTTATTTATATTAATGTGCACCATATTAAGTTTATTGTGTGAAAGTTTGAAGTCGATTGGAGTAAAACTGTCGGAGATATAGAGTTTTAAGTCACTTTCTTAGTTACTTTGAAACTTTTAAACGCGTTTTCTCACACTTGGATTTTTCAAAGTCGGGGCCATCTCTAGTTCAAAATCTACTGCACCGATTCTTTTGAAATTTAGCACACTCTTTCTTTACATAAATACCGAGGTAACGCTGTCGAGTTTTTTTAAATTTTTTAATTTAACGTATTTTAAAATAACAAAGATCCTAATTTTTTTCATGAAAAATCGGTATTTTGACTTTTATGTCCTGTAAAAAATTGAAAAAACTCGACTGCGTTACCTGCAGAAACTTATCAACTAATGAAATAATTTTGGGCTTTCGATTTCAAAAAATTCAGTGATGAGTTATGAGTGGCACCGCAATGTTACTTTTTTTGTGACGTCGGCGGAGATTTGCTGTCAATGGCTCATTTTTTGATATTTATTTATGAAAATTTTACAAAATATTCTCCAAATGTTATTTTATTATGTAGTAATTATATAGAATATAATAAAAATAATTATATATTAACTGTGTCGTCAAAAACATTATCGAAAATATGCTTCTTTTTCATCGTTTTGACCAAATCACTGCTCAACGTCATCTACTTCAAATTTCCACGTTCTCCTTAATAAGTTAAGCCCGAAATATATTCTCAGCAAGTTACTTAATCACCCAACTGGTAGCACCACCTGTTTTCTAAGTGCTCGGTGCTCGGTGCTCCGTGCTGGTGCCCCACTCGTTGTACAACAATTAAACAACCGCTTGACAGGATGATGGCAACAATGCATTGTTTTAACAAAATAAATACATCCATACACAACATAACGCATATATTACAAAGTTTTTAATTGTTTGTTTGTGACATTTCCTGATCCAGTTCAAACAATTAGATTACACAAAAACTACCGTTGTTTTAACATTTAACTTGGCCACTTGGCTAATCCCAGCTAACGTTACCATAACTAACTTTCGTTTTGAACGTGTGCCAATATTGCTCGCTAAGTGCAATTTGTCACTTGCCAGTTGTCTAACTTATAGAACTTACATTTTATAACATTGTTCAACTATGAATATTTATTTTAACAATTTAATTGTATAGTCCAAATCACGATAGTTCGGCGGCGACTTATATTTAAAAGAGGTTATAAGAGCGGTATAAATCTATAAAAGAATAATGAATTTTATCTTATTCGTTTCTGTATACATTATAGAAAAATAATTGAGTCAGTGCTTTTTACTTATATCGGCAGTTTATACCGCACAACTTGTTTAAGTATGAGTCGCCGCTGAACTCTCGTAATTTGAACTATACCTAAAAAATTTCAAATTCTTGTATAGTTTTATTTTTAGTTTGAACTTATTTTTCTCTTCGTAATACGTTTTTTTTTTTTTTTTCAAAAATATCTGAATCTAACTTTTACGACTTAACTTTACGACTCGGAATTAATTCTTTCCAGTTGAAAAAAAATAGAATCGTGTTCAGTAAATGTAAACCCACGGTCATTTACAAATACGACAAATAAAATATTATTGCATTTATCAGATACCTGCTTTTACCTTAATACTTCAATTTCCTTAACGATTTGCATAAATATGTGTACAGTGACGGTGCGCCACTCTATACGTTACGCAATACCAGTATTATGTTCAATCGTCCATAGTTATTCGATTTCTATCAATACTCTATTTGTTAGGAATTTTTAACTCTCAGTCTCAGAAGAATGGACCGATTTGATTGTGATGTTTTGCAAATTACAAAAGTAGCGTCATTAAAACTGCTGTAACTCGTAAACTAATGATCGGAATGTCATGAAATTTTTACATATATCATTTAAAGGTTCGTTCTATGTAATTGTCATATATATTTCTTGAGAAACTTATTGAGTCATGTGATAAATGTAATAATGAAGAGAATTTTTACAGCAAAATATGAAACCTTTTTGGACCCCCCTTAAAATGCATTAATATTTTGTAAAAAAATTATCATCAAGATATTTTTATTAGATGTAATTTTTAGTAAAGATTCTATTTTGCTATACCTTTACTTGCTTTAAATAAATATTTTACTCTACATAGACATGTTTCCGTCATTCCGTAGACTTCAGTGTAAGTGAAAAATTCTCGTAACACCAATCGAGCAACTTTTTTCCTAATTGATATACAATGGATTTTATTATATGAACTTAGGAATGTGGTTTTGCTATTAATCTGTATGCAAGTCCCGTCCGGTGATCACCATGTACGTGGGAATTACCTGACAAGCTTATTTAAGACAGTAAACTTTTCTTATCTAAGTCTAGAGTAAAATAAGTTGCGCGGAAGTCAAAATAGTCAGATAGTCAAATGTAACGATGTAACTTTCGTTTTTAGTGCCCTATTATATGTCATAAAATTAGTACTGGGCATATATTGTTAGAAATATAGAGTAAATTAGGAAGGGGCCATCCATTAATTACGTCATACACTGACCAGGAGGGAGAGGGTCTTCAAAGTGCGACAAGTGACAGGAGGGAGGAGGGTCATTGGATTTGTAATGTCACATCTAATCTAAAATTAGACTTAAAAAAATAATAATATTATGACTAAGCCCTGTCTCAGTATGGGACCGTATTTAAGCGACGGCGTATTCGGACGTAAATCGGCGGATTGGATGAGCTACAAAGCAAACCGCCTATGTGTGTCACAGATGTCTGTAGTCGTGTATTAGGGGGTGTATTGGAGTTCTTTAGCACTTATATAATTTATCATGAGAGCACACTTTAACTTTAATTTTTATCGATACACTACTGGTATTAAAGGGACTTTAGCATTTATTATATATCTGAGTTCTGGTGGGCGTGAATATAAATTTAGTTCTATCGTATCGGTATCGGTATCGGTGTCCATGATTCACTGAAATACAAACATAAACTGCATGCAGAACATACCCATGTCGCCGATAGATTTCATTTGACCCGTATTGCAGCGTAACAACAAGCGATCTTAGGTATCCCCTCCAGTCTGAGGCGGCTGTTTGCATTTACAAAGGTTCGGATAGGATATCGTTGTAGTAGTGGTAACGCTTGGATAAAATTCGCCTTTATACGGTTCTAATGTGCGAGGTAGTGCCGCCCGTATTCGGACGGCTTTGTAGCGTGCAGTCTGAGAGCTCCAGAGAGATCTCATTACATTTACATGGTTCGGATAGGTAAAGCGTAGTAGCCCGTATACGTCCGGCAGAAATTCGCTTAAATACGGTGCCATACTGAGACAGGCCTAAGGCCCTCAGCACACGACGCGGCTGGTTGCAAACCTTAGCCCCGAATCTGCCCGAACCGAATGTCAATACAACTATATTGTTAGTAAAAGAACGAACGTGTGTACGAGTGAGATAAAACACACGGCACGAACGTAACTAAACTGATTTTAAACTGGTTTTGAGCGTATATACAGCGACTATATTTCTCGGTCGCAGGGGATTGTTGATTTCATCAACATAGATGTTTACGAATACTATTGAAAAATATTTAAATACATACATACAATCAAATATAACACAACAGAATCCTCTGTTTTGCTATTGTTAAAAAATCTATAGAGTCACGATACACGGCTCGACATGGCTCGTGCTCGTTTTCGTTGAAAATTTCGTTTCACGTTTAGTTTGCAATCAGCCGACTCGTGTGCCTTTCCCCGTGTTTTATCTCACTCGCATACAAGTTCGATCTCTCACTAACAACAGTTGCAATAGATACTAAAAAGCAATAGAATTTTTTTCACATGTGTTACATCACACAAAGGGATAAAAAGAGGGTCGGACATGAGGGAGGGGGGGAGTGAAAGATCATGAAATTTGTGTGACGTAATTTATGGACGACTCCTTGTCACTTATTCCAAATAAGTACAGCATAATATACTGATAATATAGTTAATGCAATATTACCTAACTACATTTAATTACATATGCATAAAACATAAATATACACCTATGTTGTTTTGTATATAAAAAAATAAACTAAGTAAACATAATATTAAAGATTAAAACTTGTTAATGTTTCGTAAGTTAAGTAGAACGAATTTGTCGTCATAGAGTAAATAGCTGTGTTTCATATAATTAAAAGTGAAGTTGTCAATAAACGCAGAGCGGCACTGGGAACAATTTTTTTAGTTCATAGGTTGTGAAATAGTGCTAAGTCGGCTTAAATACAATTAACAACCTCAAGCAGTTACGAAATAACTAATACAGCTCTGTTAGAACAGCTACCTCATAAAAGAGATAATTAATTTAAAACCATTAAATTCCTTTTAATTATAAGAAAGGTAAGAGATATTTATAACTCTATAAGACACATTAAATATGTAATGCAGTTTCGTGTCATTGATAAAAAGGATCTTAAAGTTTCTTCGTGATCTCTAGCGTCATGATAACATTTTTACATCGTTATCTTAACACGATACATAGTTACGTAGTGTACTACGCGTAACGTTCAGCGTTTCTAGACGTTAAATAATAATACCTTTAAGAGTACTCTTGTTAACGTACTTTGTTTGATACATACGTTTGCTAACGTATCTAGATACATTTGTTAGATACATTACGTAACGTATACTTTTGTTAGAAACGTTACGTAATGCATCTAGACACGTTTGTTGATGTATCTAGATACATTTGTTAGATACGTTTGTTGATGTATCTAGATACATTTCTTAGATAAGGTAGTTGATGTATAGATACGTTTGTTGATGTATCTAGATGCATTTGTTAGATACGTTATGTAATGTATTTAGATACATTTGTTAGATATGTTTGTTAATGTATCTAGATACATTTCTTAGATACGTTAGTTGATGTATAGATACGTTTGTTGATGTATCTAGATACATTTGTTAGATATGTTTGTTGATGTATCTAGATACATTTGTTAGATATGTTTGTTGATGTATTTAGATACATTTCTTAGATACGTTAGTTGATGTATAGATACGTTTGTTGATGTATCTATATGCATTTGTTAGATACGTTACGTAATGTATTTAGATACGTTTGTTAATGTATCTAGATACATTTGTTAAATACGTTAGTTAATGTATCTGGATATTTTTGTTCGACATTTTTTTAGAAAATAAAGTCAAGTAAAGTCAACAGTAAAGCTATGCCGGGCAGCACACATTAGTGAGCTGGACCGCATTATGCTCGCGCGTCGTACGTTTCTCCCCTCTGAAATAAATTGTATACCATTTGCACATAGCATTGGCCGTTGTGTAAGCATGTCAATATTATTATATAGTCATAATTCATTTCGGAATAAAATTGTGGTTAATGACCACTGCATATAATTTACAAAACTATATCAACGGACGTGTTGCTAGTTTTACTAGCAAGCACTAAATGCAAATTAACTTTTTGTTTTCAAATCTGCACGATCTGAGTTTAAAATACAGCAAGTTATTTATATATTATTACCTGATTAAATTACGTGTGCACCTGCTTGCTTTGATATTATCCGCCTTTAAAAAAAAATACTTCAAATTTTGTTGTCCATTTATATTGTTAGCTACATCACTAAAAACTTGTTTTTACAAACCTGCGTTAAAGTATTGTTGTTTTTAAAGAGCATTTATTTTTAAATTAATCGTACTTCAACATCAGAGCTAGAAGCATCGAAACGTCAGTCGACGGAAAGAATGCATTTTTCTACCGTTGCAAAAGAAAATAATTCAAAACGTAAATAAGACATTAAAGTTTTGTAAGAATACATTATATTTTTTAAATACAATACTTCTATAAATAATATTTGCCATAGTATTTAACTCTGCAAGAACTGCAATCATGGTAATTAACACGTAGATGTATAACACACATAGACCAAAACATATTTTAATAAGTAGTAGGGACCAGTACTGCTAGTAGAATAAAATAATCATTTATATGATAATTTGAATAAACACTCCGAAACCGTATATTTATCATAGGTATTTGTACTTATGTTGCATAACAACTATATTTGTGATATATATTCATTCTGTGCAAACTTTTCCAGTAAGAGTTTGATTAAGAAATCAATTCCAAGAAAAATACTTTGTAGGGAGATTCTTAGAGCCCTAAACATGAGAGATTTACAATCATCGAACATAATGAATGATATTAATTAACGAGAAGAATGATATGCATAATTAATTCATATGATTTTTCAGTGTGCTGTGGCCCCATTGTGATAAATATAGTAATTGTTACATAGATTTAGGTTACTGGTTAGTTAGTCGAAAGGTTTGGTAATCATTGCGTAAAATTACTCTACTTATTTTGTTTCTCTGGGCACCACACACCGTCAGCAAGATTTGAGCAAAAACATTCATTGTTAGAACCCCGGGGCTAACACGCCTGACAGCCCGTGCTCCAGAATGGTCAGATGAAAAATATTAGATACGAAACAAGAGTACAATCCATGTCTATACAAGTACATATGAATGTAGGAGAGTTTGTATTGGAAATGCATTCCATTGGTCAATTCATGACAAGTATGCCTAGCCTAACCTGGAATAATACGGCATTTGCAACACTTATGTAAATTGGACACGATGTATCGAGATTTCTAGCCCTGATGACATTTCTCATTCGATTCTATTCAGAATTGCATAACACGTCTGCAGAATGGAAATAATGTCAAATCACAATTGGTTTGTAATATGTTAAGGAAACAAAATCCGTCTGCCGTATTACGGACGTATACTTCAGTCTAATTCACATCTTACAGCAAAACAGAAATTTGTTCCCGAACATACTACTGTGTGAAGCTAATGGCGCTTTTAGTCTGCTTGGTTTGAACACGCAGTTTTGTTTTTTGTGAACATTTGCGCTTGTCAATTGTTGTTTATCATTTGGCTAGCAATTAGTTCCAAGAGCAGTTATAAATAAGTGCAGAATGCAGTGGACAAAAGATGAGACCAGCAATTTAATAGAAATGTATCGCCAACACACAGAAAAACACTAAAAACAAAACCATTGAACCAGTGTTCAATGTGAACAGTCTCTTTTCGAAAAACGGAACTGTTTTAAAATGAAACAAAACTGTTTTCAAAACTGTCTCTTTGGTTGAACGCTTGAACGAATTGAACTTTTACAGCGTTATATTTTTCAATAAATCTTATAGGTCACACTTGCTCCAGGTTATTTCGTTCGCTTGTTAACCCGTGTTATCAATGACTATGTGAGATACACACTCGTACGCTAAATAACAGTCATATAAGTATTGACAATGCATGATACGTTTATCAACTTGAAGGCATCACGAAAAATCGTGTTCCTGTGTTTATGCTTATAATTTTTGCAAACACAAAATAAAAATGCAATAGGATCAATACGTTTGCTCGTAATCAACATATTATTCTTAAGCTGAGTACTCACCAAACGAATTTAAATTTGGTGTAGACGGTATGTTCGCAAACATACTATGTGTTAACGTTTAGTGAACAAACTTCTTTTTGGTGAATACTCGGCTTTACGCGCAGACGATTCTTGATTCCGCGCGTTATCCAGTAACTGTAACCTGTTGATATCTACAAAGCACACACGCTGTCTTGTAAGAAAAATGATTGCAATCCATTCTATGTGTTCACACTGCATATGTTCATACGTGTATGTATGTCCGTTATTAGCTGGAATATTTCTAGTTATTGCATAATAAATTGCATATCTTTAGCACGTCATATTTGCAGTTATTACTTTTATTAGACACCGATACTTATACGATTATTTATAGTGAATGGTAGCTGTGCCGTTGTGTTGACATCTGCTTCTAAATCTGGCTAATACGAGATATATGGAAAGTAAAATATCTTAATCTTCAGGTTACAAACTGTCCTATATGAAAAGTAGTAAGTGAACCTTGGAATTACCTTGTGACAGCTTAGTAAGTATGTAATTTGCAGTGCAAGACATTTTTCTACCTGTGTGTTTGCCTTTGGTCTGGGTTACACAATTTTATTGCGATATATAATAGACAATACAAACAAAAATACAGATAACAATTTTATTTTCAATAAGGCGGTCAAATGGGCACACCTGAAAATGAAAATTTAAAATTCTACTTTCGCTTTTTTACTTAGCGAATTGCAGGAGTTCTTTTTAACAACGTGCAAGTGATTCCTTTTCTTTATATTTATGTAACTTTTGTTTTTACATTATATCATTATTTTTCTTTCATTAGAAATACATTTATGTCATAATGAATACGTAAAAAAGTAAATAAATCAACTTAAAAAACGCTTTGCTCCCATATGCGCTGTCTGCGGAATCGAGGAAGTTGAAATCTGGAGCAAGTAAGTAGGCGAGCCAGTTACCAACCATTAAGACTTTTAATACACGTAAAGTACAGTACACACATGTGTTTTGTAAAATTTGACGTGGTACTGATTTAGAGCCCCAGGTGATCATTATATAAATATTAGATATTGCTACCCAACAAATTGATTGGCTCATTTGTGATTTTCAATTGGTATTTAGATCATGCTCCGACTTTCTTTTGTTAAACAAACCTTTTAATGATTTCGTTTTCGGTTTTACTTCAATTCATTATTGATGGTTATATCACTTCTTTTAGCAACGCAAAATGTAGCTTATCTCTTGTGAGATTAAGGTGAAGTTCTGTGTTACGTCATTAATACGAAGTAATAGTCATTTAAAAAGTTCGTTGACAGGTGCGAGCGTCGAGCTGCATAGCTATACATAGAATGACGATGTACTTTCATTTATTTAGGAATATTTTTTACTTCTAATACCTAAGTAGTTCTGAGACTGGAAGAGAGTGTGTATTAGCACACTTTATCGTGACAGCAAACTTCTAATTTAATGTTTTCCATTACACCACTACATCAAAATTGTTTTTAGAAGATAGCACGGAAAGCATGAGGCACGGGATCTCATTATTAATTCAAAACCAAAAGTAAATTGCTATTTAATATAATTGTATAAGGCACAAGACTTATACAAAACCAACGGTCATGTAAAACAAAGAATAGGAGCTTGATAAATAAATTCTTAGTCTACAAATTTTGTTAATTATATTCTAAACTATTACATGTCTTAAGGTGAAACGATATTTGGCCATTTTTGACTCGAGAAATATAGATGGCGATACTATAGTTAGTTGCGATATTATAGTTAGTTAGATGAATAACGTATCTACATTTTAAGCTTTCTTCCACTGACTTTTAATGAGTTAGAACCGTAAAAATAAGTTTTCAAAATAAATATTGCTATATTTTCTAGTTAAATTTCAATTTTTATATGACTGGGATATTATCGAATACTATATATATTTTTAAGTCTTAAGCGTAAGTTTGAGAACCATAATAAAGGGTTTAAAATTTATGACAAACTCTTAGAAATATTACCAGTCATATAAAAATTGGAATTTAACTAGAAAATATAGCAATATTCATTCTCAAAACTTATTTTTGGGGTTCCAACTCGTTAAATAAAAAAATATATACGAGGTCTGTTCAAAAAATAGGGTCATGGTAAAATTTCGCGGGCTACGTACATTCGATTATCGATTTTTTTATTTTGTTATGTTGGTACACTCGTCTCGAACATATGTTCACAGTTTTAGCTATATAGCACATTTAGTTTGTTTGTGAGAGGCATAAAAGTTACAAGTGTTTTGCGTGTTCGACGATTTTCTGCTGTCGAAAAACAATGGATCAAAGAGTTTGCATTAAATTTTGTGTGAAAAATGGAATCAAGTGCTCCAAAACACTTGAAATGTTGAAAGTGGCATACGGTGAGTCTACTTTAAGCCAAAAAAATGTTTACAAGTGGTACAAGCTTTTCACAGAAGGTCGAGAAGATGTGAATGACGACGCTCGCCCTGGACGCCCCAGCACATTTAACAACCGATGAAAATGTTGAGGAAGTGAAGAAAATTGTTATGGAGAATCGTCGAATCACTATTAGAGAAGTTGCTGAGGATGTCGGCATATCGGTTGGCTCATGCCATACAATTTTTCGGAAATTTTGGGCATGAAGCGTGTGGCTTTTGCATCACGATAATGCACCTGCTCACTCGTCATTGCTTGTTCGTAATTTTTTGGGCAAAAACAACACCGTAATCATGCCTCAGCCACCGTATTCACCAGATTTGGTCCCCTGCGACTTTTTCCTGTTCCCAAGATTGAAGAGACCCATGAAAGGACGGCGTTTTGAGACGATTGAAGAGATACAAACCGAATCGCTGAGAGAGCTCATGAGCATACCAAAAAGTGCATATCAGAACTGCTTCGAGGATTGGAAAAAACGCTGGCACAAGTGTATTATATCTGAGGGGGACTACTTTGAAGGGGACAAAATAGAAATTGATGAATAAATAAATATTTTTTGAGAAAAATGAAAATTCTCCTTATTTTTTGAACAGACTACGTATATGTTTTATACGAGTATTAAAAAAGGTTTTTTATGAACATCACATTCTTATATTGATAAAGATACCACAAAGTTTTCTTATGACTTAAATCATTTTAGAAAAGGTACTTTCTATGATTCTATGACCACATTTAGATAACATTGTTTAGAAAATTGATGTTAAAAAAATCTTGAATAAATGTAACTGTGTCTAACTGGTAATAAACTTCAATAAACATTGAACTTGAAAGAAACAAGAAACGAGAGAGAGATGTGAGGATCTTGACCGCTCGTTTGTTGACTCTGACTCGTCTCGAACCATCATAACAATTCCGAGGTCGTCATGTTTTTGTTGTGTTGTAAACACTAGACACTTGGAAGGTGTAACAGTGATTCACTTATGTAACGGTTAAGAAAAACACAGCCTGAAGCGTCAAACTTAACAGCATGTTGCAAAAGAAGCGTCAATAAAGATGAGTCACATCGCATCAATGTTAGCAGCAGTTAGTAGGAGGGCCGAGGGGCAGGGGACTTGAGTGCAGTGCACTCCCTGCTCGTCAGACATTGAGATTGTTATAATCAGGTTTGTTTATTTTAAAAAACATTAGGAATATCGAATTGTTAACGTGAATGTCAACGGGTTGACATTACTGCATCGAACTGGTATCCGAATAATGCCGTCGAATGAAGTTCTATGGTTCGAAGAGTAGCAAGTAGGGCCACCGCCCCGGGCCTCGAATTCTCGCGCAACAACCCAAATAGAAAAATTCATTACTATCGCTCTTTAGAAATCCAACTAGAATCACTGCGTATATCTTTTAAGGCATTCATGTGCCTTAGTTTAGCATCATTAATATTTGTAGTCTTTGTGCTTGTTAACTTTTATAAAACTTCCAATATAAAATTTCATTTCTCGTCAATTATCATCAAAAGTACTTACTTACAATTTACTTAAATTATACAAAGAACCTCGAGCAAGATTTGCTGCCCGGGGCCTCGCAATGGCTAAGGCCGCCCCTGTCGAAGAGCCATGCATATTCCTGATTTTTTCTTTTTTAACTAGTGTAATAGAAATGCTGAATGGTTCAGGTGGTCCAGCAGTTGCAACCTACGTTCTCGTATAGTTTCGCTCTATTTCAATAATTAATTGTATAAGATGAATATACAATACTTTGCACAATGACAAATTGCACTCATATGTTTGATTAAAATATTGAAAGTGTTTTGCATAAATATTTTTTGTTAGTATTTATTTTATTACGAATATTTTGCCCTTCAAATAAATTTGCTGTCGATTTTTATTCATAAATATTTCCTTTCTATAAAATTAATCGCTACAATTAATGGAAAGAAACAATTTTGCCCCCTTTTTGTATTTTATGCTTAGGATGGTAATTACCCAGTAAACATTTTGGAGTAAATTCTACTTAATTTCTATTACATATCATGAGTTTTTTGTCTGGAACGTGTTCGTTTTCTATTCAGTCGTTCATAGGAAAGGCCCTTTTTATGACCTACAGTCATCGCAACGACGGTTCACTGCTGAATTAAAAGCGACTCCGGTTTATGATTTATGACCGGAGTTATAAACTTGATACTAGCAGGGACGGCAGGGGTATAAAACTTAATGAAATTCTACTTTTTAGAGTCTGAAAAAAATAAATATTTAAATGAAGATATAAATAGATGTAATCTTTAGAACGGATCGTGATTTTTTTAATGAATATTATTCATCTTCAACAATACTCGTTATATTAGTTTTTTACATTGTTTTGGTGATTCAAAAATCCACGATCGGCAGGTCTGCGTTTGACCTCTGTCTTAACAACGCTGGATACTATCTTCGTTTAAATACATTATATTCGGGGATTGAGTGAAACAGCATGTGCCTATTACCATTAAAGAAATATTTGTTGAAAAAATATAGCATATACTTTAAACATACTGTACTGAACGAAATACTATACAAGTATACACGTGTAACGGTGAAAAATATATTTTACTTGTCTAACCGCATCTCGTTTCTCTCTCACTTTGGAATGAAAATGAACTAAAGAAAATATATCCTAGTGTGAAAGAAACAACTGCTACTTAATGAATGATGTTGGAAAAAGAAAGAATATTATTATGAAAAAATTCTAACACTAACACAAAATCTGTGACAGGTGGAGAACTTGTAAAGCGTTAGAATTGAATTGTACGAGTGACTCGAACGTCACTAAATAGGGCACTTCACCAAATTGTTTACTGGGAAAAGCAGTATAAATATATTCTATATATATTATAGAAAAATAAGTGCGTCAGTGCTTTTTAGTTATACCGACAGTTTATACCCCACAACTTGTTTTAAGTATGAGTCACCACCGAACTCTCATAATTTAAACTGTAATAAATTGTATACAATGGTATCGAAGTGTCACTTCTTCCATTGACAAAACATCTGCGTTTAGTTGATAGCTCATTTTGTTAGTTACACATATAAAAACAAAAAAAAGCGAAAGTTATACATTTCTATAAAAATTATTGATTATTAAATAGTCCTGAGATTTTTAAAAATATTATCGAAAGTCGGATTAACCAATGAGACAAACGCTTATAAAATAGGTTATATCAATTTAGACACAAGATACAAATGAATCCGGAGCTACGGACATCTAGTATTCCTATTTACTAGTCTGTCCTAAGTCAAACTTTACACAACTTACTTTAAACACGTTTAGTACCTATACTCCAAGCGTGTTAATTAATTAAATTAAAAGTTATGCAATATCTAAATGTAAGAATAATTATAACTGGACGGACAACCATTATATTTTAATAAATGTAACTATCTCTGATACATACCAGCAACAAGTCCGAAAGCAAAAGACCTTGAAAGTAATCAGTTCCCTAAAGCAAATATTAACGTAATAGTATCTCGTAAGTCGGTGATCTACTTCTGTCAAACCAAGTAAGGAATACGTTGAAAACAATGCTGGAATTAACTAACAATATTTGAAATAGTGCCATGTCATTAATCACTGGGGTCTGAGGCCTATCAGCAGGTGTACGTGAAAGCAAACGGCAAAGTGTGGGTCGACCAGGAACTATTTTAACGTACACCTCTGATTATCACATTTGGAAAAATACACATTTATGAAAATATAATTATGCATTATATGAATAATTAGTCGTGTATAGCAGCCAGTGGTGACGCTCCATCAGGTTTTGTGTTTTCTATATCGCACCAATCTGTTATGTAATTCAAACAAAATTTGGTGAATGTATTTATTGTTAGTATAACAAAAAAAGTAAAGAAAAAAATTGTATAAGGTATATTAAATAAACTCATTCTTTAACAAAAAGAATAATGCATTGATAATTAATTTTGAAACTATTTTATTCTCGGTTTGAATGTTGCTTTACTTTCAAATTAAATTTTCTTTAAATGTACTCTAAAAAACGATTATGCAAAATGATTGCATTTGTTAAATGTAGCTAAAAATGTCTGTAGCTATAGTTTGATATATTTTGTAATTTCATATCAGTAACGTTTGGTAAGTATGTGCAACAAATATTTAAATGTGTATACAAATTTTAATTTACTTATTTACCTCTAATTTCTTTCTTTTCTCTACGCTATACGACCTATAACGCTGTACTACAGTGCAACGTTAATAAAGTTCAAAATGATTTTTTTGAACATCATCACAAGGTCATTCCAATGTATATGTTACATGCTTGTTATATAACTAAGGTTCTCATAAATTTATCTAACGAATTTAATAATTGTAACGTCTAGAGTCAGATCAAGCTGCCTGATAGCCATGAATGCTTTGCTTCATAAGTGCTCTTTGAGTTATAGGAATCTCCTTCTGACAATATTCTTTAAAATCACATATTCCAATACTCTCATTGCTCACTGCTAAATCAACTTTAAATTTACCGGTTCTCCATAAAATCTTGTATGAGCTTACTCATGAAGAAGTTGAACCGGTTGTAGAGAGATTGTCCCAAATGAATTTCTTCAAGTTTCTACAATAATACAATCTTTATGAGGTCACTTTCCAACATTGGCCTTGAATCATTGGGATTGGTCAGTGACAACTTATTCCTCTTGGATGCTTGTCTAAACTCAGAAAATTATCGAAACTCATTTTCACTTTTATTGCTTCCTTTTAAAACATTTTATTTGATCTTTTAGAAAGACGTTATGGCTTGTACAGATACGTGCGACATAAACATGCGACATAAAACATTTGTTATAATAAGTTTTACAATACATCCACACTAGTACGACATACAATTTAATACGTCGGATCCTTTGATATTTCGAACGACTTCCTTAAACCAATTATTTAACAATAGATCCTTCTTGACGAAGCTTTCTGCTTTGTGTGTTACGCCTTCTCATTTGAAGAGCACAATTCTTTTTCAGAGGTTGAGATTTGCCCTGTACTTCTTTGTCGGTCTTTATACTTTGTTGTAGCTTGTGATATATACTACTGAGTCATAATTCTATTTCCAACTTTTTTAAAAAATTTAAAAATCAATAAAAAAAGAAAAACTCGACAGCGTTACCTGCAGAAACTTATCAACTAATGAAATCATTTACGTCGGTGAAGATAGCAGCGGATTCGATAGCAGTCGATTCGGACTAGTGTTGTAAATCAAAACTAATTCGGTGTTAAATCGAAATTCAAATTACATGGCTAATCGGAACATTTAAGCAAATATTTAAGTAATAATAGACTGTAGAAGTATTAAGTAACCTAAATATTATTATATAATGAATAAATTAACCAATTAGTGTCTTATATTGCTGTTTTAATATAGGAAAATAAAACGCAAACGAACATCTAAATAATCATAACTTTTTGATATTATTTTTTTATAAATAGGTTAACTAATATGTCTCTTAGGTAATTACAAAATTTCAGCCGTCACAAATTCTTATTTTCTACAAAAAGTGCAATTTAGTGAAACTATATACAGCTCTGTTTCATATCTGTGCGGCAAGTCATAAGAAGCTTAAAAATCTAAAAAAAATTATCATTTAATGAAATTATTTGTTTATAAATAGTTTAACTAATATATCTCTTAGGTAGTTACAAAATTTCAGCCGTCACAAATTCTTATTTTCTACAAAAAGTGCAATTTAGTGAAACTATATACAGCAGCTCTGTTTCATATCTGTGCGGCAAGTCATAAGAAGCTTAAAAATCTAAAAAAAATTATCATTTAATGAAATTATTTGTTTATAAATAGTTTAACTAATATGTCTCTTAGGTACGAATAAAGAGCTTAACTGTGATAACAGTTTCACGTTTACAATGAATTAATTGGCGACCTGCTAGCTTCCTAATTTACGGCAACCAATTGATTGACGAATAAAGAGCTTAACTGTGATAACAGTTTCACGTTTACAATGAATTAATTGGCGACCTGCTAGCTTCCTAATTTACGGCAACCAATTGATTGACGAATAAAGAGCTTAACTGTGATAACAGTTTCACGTTTACAATGAATTAATTGGCGACCTGCTAGCTTCCTAATTTACGGCAACCAATTGATTGACGAATAAAGAGCGTAACCGTGATAACAGTTTCACGTTTACAATGAATTAATTGGCGACCTGCTAGCTTCCTAATTTACGGCAACCAATTGATTACCGAATAAAGAGCGTAACTGTGATAACAGTTTCACGTTTACAATGAATTAATTGGCGACCTGCTAGCTTCCTAATTTACGGCAACCAATTGATTGACGAATAAAGAGCGTAACCGTGATAACAGTTTCACGTTTACAATGAATTAATTGGCGACCTGCTAGCTTCCTAATTTACGGCAACCAATTGATTGACGAATAAAGAGCGTAACCGTGATAACAGTTTCACGTTTACAATGAATTAATTGGCGACCTGCTAGCTTCCTAATTTACGGCAACCAATTGATTGACGAATAAAGAGCTTAACTGTGATAACAGTTTCACGTTTACAATGAATTAATTGGCGACCTGCTAGCTTCCTAATTTACGGCAACCAATTGATTGACGAATAAAGAGCTTAACTGTGATAACAGTTTCACGTTTACAATGAATTAATTGGCGACCTGCTAGCTTCCTAATTTACGGCAACCAATTGATTGACGAATAAAGAGCTTAACTGTGATAACAGTTTCACGTTTACAATGAATTAATTGGCGACCTGCTAGCTTCCTAATTTACGGCAACCAATTGATTGACGAATAAAGAGCTTAACTGTGATAACAGTTTCACGTTTACAATGAATTAATTGGCGACCTGCTAGCTTCCTAATTTACGGCAACCAATTGATTGACGAATAAAGAGCGTAACCGTGATAACAGTTTCACGTTTACAATGAATTAATTGGCGACCTGCTAGCTTCCTAATTTACGGCAACCAATTGATTACCGAATAAAGAGCGTAACTGTGATAACAGTTTCACGTTTACAATGAATTAATTGGCGACCTGCTAGCTTCCTAATTTACGGCAACCAATTGATTACCGAATAAAGAGCGTAACTGTGATAACAGTTTCACGTTTACAATGAATTAATTGGCGACCTGCTAGCTTCCTAATTTACGGCAACCAATTGATTGACGAATGATGAATAATGATCGGAATAAATGACATTATGAAAGTAAGCATAAAACATTATATTAAGTAACCTTAAATATAGCTATATGTATAACAATATAAAATACGACCAAATTTGCTTTCAGGAAAAACACTATCAAGCATTTACTTACAATATTTCAAGTATTGCAAAGATACTAAGCGAAACTTCATCTAGAGCTATATGGTTAACTTTGCCCACTCCGCCAATATGGGAAAATGACCCTAAAAAAATAAAAACCTTAGACAAATACAACGAAAGAATTTTATCATTGTCAAAAAGCCGTAAGTTACTTTACTAATTTCATCAAAATTTTCTTTTTATTTATTTAACCAGAATATAATTTCAGATCCTTATATTCATGTCCTAGATATACGGGAATTATTTTTACAAAATAATAAAGTGAATGGACACTTGTTTGAGCAGTAAGAACATGAAGTTTATACTTAAATACATACTTATATAAATAAATAAATACACAGACTCATATATGGTATACATTCCCTATTTACAGATTCTACAAGAAAAACAATAAACCCGATCAATTACATTGGAATATAAATGGGATGCTTAAAGTACATAAAATAATTGCACAACATATTTAAACAATGTACTAAAATCAACCACTGACTATACTAAGAATGAACTAGAATTAAATAAAAGATAGCTGTTTAATTAGTAATCGAGCTGTCATGGTAATTAGTTTCAATAAATTATAATTTTTAAAGTAAATAAAAAAGTAAAATTGTGTTACTATTTAACAGACATATTTATTTAATCAATTTCTTAAAGTAAAATTTAATATGTTTTCTAGCAACGACTGTATTATCGTTTTCATTTGTCAATATGAACAGGTCAATGCAAGAGACAAGAGAGTCTTATTAAATAATTAAAACTATCTTCATTCAAATACTTTCATTACATAATGAGGTTTTTACGATTTTTAAATATCTTATAGTTGCCGCACAGATATGGAACAGAGCGCTCACTGAATCGACTGCCAGATTTTAAAGACGTACTGAATTTTTGGGTTATCTTTGAATTTTACATCTTATAAGTTGCCTATACAAATATGAAACCGAGCTGTCATTGTATAGGAATTTACTAAATTGCAATATTATTGCAAATTTAATTTTATATAAATTGCAATTGCTATTTATAGAAAAATAATTTTATTACATAATGAGGTTTTTACGATTTTTAAATATCTTATATGTTGCCGCACCGATATGGAACAGAGCTGTCACTGAATCGACTGCCAGATTTTATAAACGTACTGAATTTTTAGGTTATCTTTGAATTTGACATCTTATAAGTTGCCAATACAAATATGAAACAGAGCTGTATATAGTTTCACTAAATTGCACTTTTTGAAGAAAATAAGAATTTGTGATGGCTGAAATTTTGTAACTACCTAAGAGACATATTAGTTAAACTATTTATAAACAAATAATTTCATTAAATGATAATTTTTTTTAGATTTTTAAGCTTCTTATGACTTGCCGCACAGATATGAAACAGAGCTGTATATAGTTTCACTAAATTGCACTTTTTGTAGAAAATAAGAATTTGTGACGGCTGAAATTTTGTAACTACCTAAGAGACATATTAGTTAAACTATTTATAAACAAATAATTTCATTAAATGATAATTTTTTTTAGATTTTTAAGCTTCTTATGACTTGCCGCACAGATATGAAACAGAGCTGTATATAGTTTCACTAAATTGCACTTTTTGTAGAAAATAAGAATTTGTGACGGCTGAAATTTTGTAATTACCTAAGAGACATATTAGTTAACCTATTTATAAAAAAATAATATCAAAAAGTTATGATTATTTAGATGTTCGTTTGCGTTTTATTTTCCTATATTAAAACAGCAATATAAGACACTAATTGGTTAATTTATTCATTATATAATAATATTTAGGTTACTTAATTACTTAAATATTTGCTTAAATGTTCCGATTAGCCATGTAATTTGAATTTCGATTTAACACCGAATTAGTTTTGATTTACAACACTAGTCCGAATCGACTGCTATCGAATCCGCTGCTATCTTCACCGACGTAAATCATTTTGGTTTTTCGATTTGTTACCGACATAATGACACCGCAATGTTACTTTTGTTGTGACGTCAGCGGAGATTCGCTGACAATGCCTCATTTCTTGATATTTATTTATGAAAATTTCACAAAGTATTCGTCAAATATCATATTATCATGTACTAATTATAGAAATAATTATATATTAACAGTGTCGTCAAAAAACATTATCGAAAATATGCTTTGTTTTTTATCGTTTTGATCTTACCCCCTCCTTAAGTAAACGTTTTCAATACCTGTGAGTTTTGCCAACATGTCGCTTGTCATTAGGAAACTAACTGCTCATTATAATTCTCGGAATGTTTTGCTTTCCTCTGCATTATTTATCAGTTACCGTGTTCCGTTGCAGCTCTGCTGATAAATTGATTAATGAGGTGAATTTGATCTACACTTATAAGTATCAAGATCTAGTTGTTGCGTGTGTTGTATGTTTCATAACTCACGCAACCAGATCGTAATTCCCATGATACAAATACAGTAATGGCCGCCGTAAAGGTGCAGACAGATGTCACACGAATTCAGTAGATGTTAAATAGTAATTAGAATAGTACGGTAATGAATGTAAATTTATGTATTCACAACGATCAAGCTCAAAATAAGTAGCGCTGGAATCAACGCCCTGGACCACAGTTTCGTCTTATCAAGTCATATCGTATCATGCCTTGCAAATTTTTGATTTCTCATTATTGTTTAATGAGGCAAAATTTAAATTTCAATATATCCCAAGAGAAGGTAATTTAGAACAGAAAAACAAACATATTTCTAAAAATAAATCCTAAAAATAATAGGGCTTTTTAATTTTTAATACAGCACTGAATTTGTCAACGCATTATTTATTACTTAGATACAATTTTTAATGCGTTTGTACATTCTGTTTTAATTAGCATAGAATATTTAATTATTTGTTTATTAAATGCAACACATGCTTGGTTAATTACAAGTTTATATTTATAGTTATCAGCAATTAGCAAAGAAATATGTATTTCTTATTTATGTTTGCGAATGCACTAACGCTTGCATTATTTCCAGTCGCATGTACGAGTATAAAATCAGTAACATAGATAGAATTAATTACAAACGCACATTGAATAAAGTGGAATCTAATGCTTTTCCCCAGACCAATCTATTATATAATTAATTAGTTTTTCCAGTTCACACTTATAGTGTATTGTATGGTACATGTATCATTTTACTGTTAATTATTCTAACATTCTCTTTTATCCGTTTAGGAAATCAATTTTAAATTACTTTCAATGCTTAATTAGATTGATATTGCGGAAAGATTGATTAAAATTTCTAACATGAAATTCGTGAATTTGTTTGATTTTATTTTTATTTTATTTTTGTTTTATTATAGTGTTCGAGAAATAAATCTTGTTATATCCTGGATATATTTAAAGCTAGAAGAGTATGATTTTCACATGAGTATACTAATAAATCTGCAATGTTATGAGTATCCTAATAAACCTGCAAAGTATTACGTCTAGGTTTAAGTTCCCAAGGCACTTATCTACTGATAAGTCAAGTGTTCAAGTCAGTCTATTAATTTCATATATGAGAGCTGACTTATGTAAACATTCCCAGCTAGTTGTGTGGGCCTGTATCTTTTAAATCAACCCTTGGAACTTTAGATAACAAAAGCTAGATGTAATAAGTCAGGATATGTTTTGTCTCACACACTAAAGTTACCTATAAGAAAATCTTGTACTGAAGATCATTCACAGTCTATCCTTCAAACTATTAACACTGAATAATCGATAGACTAATTGTTGGTTAAATTACTTATTATAACTTAATGTGAATCACTAATTCTAGTAGAACTTTTATATATCAATAAAGTTAAAGTATATTAATAATATTTGTTTTATTATCCTGCAATAGAAAAACTAAACTAACTTACAAGCTCTAAACGACATACCAAACTTTAAGAAAATTCAATAAGTCTGTTCGGCAAAACCTAACAATCTGATCTTTTCGTAGTGATGTTAATAGCGTTGTTGCACTGCGGAAGGATGCACTACAATAATTAACTACATTTTCTTAGTTAATTTGTTATAAGAGCAACATCCCAGAGCCGGCAGACATCACTTATTTTCTGATGAACAAAATGTGTAACATTGAGTAGTGTTAGTATGTACAATGATCCTGCTACCTGCTAGCTTGACCACGCAGCCATTTTCCAGGTATCAGGCAATCAAGGTTTATGTTTCACTCACTCTCATGCGCACAGATACCTTCTCACTCCTACTCATAGCGGAATTAAAATTGGGTCTAGGGGATGTCTGGCCCCTTGGATCGGTCTATCCTCTTGTAAAACGTTTTAAAACAGTTGTCTCGCTAACATATATAAAAATGGATCATCAGAAAATAAGTAAGTTTAGGTAATTTTTTGTCAGCTTTAAAGCGTCTGCAAGGTAATGCAAGGTATTACAAGACAACTGTTTTAAAACGTTTTACAAGAGGACAGATTGATCCAAGTGGCTAAACATCCCCTAAACCCAATTTTAATTCCGCTATGAGTAGGAGCGGGAGGGCATTATCTGTGCGCATGAGAGTGAGAGAGACATAAACCTTGATTACCTGATAACTGTAACTTGGCTGCCTGGTCAAGTTAGCAAGTTGGCATACGATCATTGTACATCGAACACTACTCAATGTTACACATTTTGTTCATCAGAAAATAAGTGATGTGTGCCGGCCCTGGGATCTTGGACTATTATAGTTATTCCGGTTTCAATCAAAAAATTTAATTTTCAGTAGACAATTGGGCTACTATTGTCTACTTGTATATTTTTATTTTGCACTTTAAAATTTGCACTTTGTTTTCAATTTCTGTTCGTGATTATTGATTTCAACACATTTTTTATATCAATAGTTCAATTTAAATTAATAATAATGTATAAAACAATGAAATTTATGAAACTTTTCTATTGCTTTTATTACCCGCCATAAATTGGCAAGAATCGTGTGGTCGACATTCGATTTGCGGGCAAGCCAAAGCACTCATGGGCAACCTACTTATAGCAGTACGTACTAATGCACCTTATTTGACTAGTGGATTATTTATTTACTAAGATTATTGCTTTGAACATGTAATTTTCAATATTATAATTATTTATTCGTGATGCCGTCTAACCACTAATTGTCTACTTTATTTACAATTTGTGCAAATTAATAAAACTGTGAAATTAAATGAACTATGGTTTTCATTTTAAAATAATATAATATTGGAAAATGGGGTCATATTTTAAAACGTGTAGAATAACAATAACCACTGTAAACAATTTTATGAAGTGTCCCGTTTTGTGACGTTTCTATCACTATTGCACTTCAATTATAGTTCGCATCAACTTTATCTTCATTTGTATTCCGACGCCATTTGTAGTTGATAAAATAGACATTTCATATGAACGACTGTGAGAAACTAAACTCACTCATGACAAAAATATCATACGCATCTTCAAAATAATGGCAAAGTGACTCCAAAATATTTACCGCGCCGTAAGGCTGTATTTAAATATATGTATGTAATCAATCGCACTTACTGTTTTAATTTTAGTATATTGTAAATGCGTACCAACAAACTGGCAAGGTCGGATTACTTTTCGACTTGTGAAAAATAACTAAAATACAATACAACCAAGACAAATTTGTGTTACAAGATCAGATCAGATTCAGATTTGTCGCTCAAATTTTGCGATGCATTATACTCATATTACTTTATTCCAAGTACAACTTTATATGAATTAGTGTTCCAATTCCCACTTACAAAACCTAATGCAAATTCAACGCTGTAGTGTATGTAATTATAGGTAGCACTCAGCGCACAAGCAAAATAGTTTAACTGTGAGAACATAATAGTCATTTTAAAAAGATTATTATGATTATGATTTCGTAATAATTTCGTACTGATTGTTATTTGTTAAAAGCAGTAGCGAACAAAGAAGCACAGATTAAATATTCGCGACCCCTAAATAATTCCACTATTTCCATTGTTTTGAAAACGCTTAAGTCGTTTATTTTGGCAAACTTTGACAAACATACAACATTTAAATTACCAAAATAACGCTTCTAAAGAAAAAGAGTTATAATTGTTAAAATGGAAACAGTTGCTAATTTACACCGTGTAGAATGGGATTTAAAATGTTGGAGTCCGGGTCCAGAAACAATGGAACCACAGGTTGGACACCTACGAGTACATACGGCACGGGCATAATTATAATGCTCGAAGGTTACAGACAATTCACAACGCTAATTACTATTACTAACAATTGTAACATTGACTTCTGCAGGATTTAGGTTCACAACTATACAATTGTACTGACACTCGTATGATATAGTATTTGATATAGTTATTAGCAGTAACGACTTGAGCTGTATTAACCCATGCAATTAATAATATCACGATTATATCGACGTTTATATTATTTACGAGTTGGCCTTGAGTCTATTGAACATGTAGTGAACGATTAAGAATTGTTACCTGAACGTAAAGATTTCAAAAGATAAATGTTGCCCAAAATACAGTTCCTATACAAAACTACAATTAATAAATACACCTATTAAGTATGATTGATGAAGAAAACATTTATATCTGTCAAAGCTGTATGTTACCAGTGGCGTAGCTAGGTAACCAAGGGCCCCGGTGCAAAAAGAAATCTGGGCCCTAATTAAACTGTTTAGGTTTTTCAAGTCAGATATAAATATATATAAATACTTTAAAGGTACAAAGCTATTAGTTTATCATCAGCTCTTTATCGTGCACTGCATGGCACAGCAAAACTACTTACTACATGTATGTGTATGTGTGTCTTGTGTTCCTTAGATAATTCAGGTAGAAGTAGGTGGTATATATTAAAAAATTGAATGGAAAAGTTGGGGCCTATTATATCAGAATATTTACTTTGGAATTGGTCACACTTTTGTAATAAAGTTGTTTCATCTACATCCAGTAAAAATGTTGGTGTTAGAAAATTGAATATTTGACTAACTGCACTGATACCACTAAAACGTGCTTTTAATTGACCTATTATTGTGTCTAGTACATTATTGAAAATAGTAATTTTAAATATTTCTTCCCTGTTTCAAAATCGGTAAGTGCACCGTACTATGTTTTTACTTATGTCACTCTTTCTATCTTATCGAGATCAATTATTATGATGTTTTAATAGTAGACCAAAGGAAATATATATATGCCTTTTCTATATATTGTTAGCGATATTGCGCTCTAAGACTCTAAGTACAATCCTGCAGCTACTTTTGTTTCAGCTTAATCTCAACATAAACAATTCTAGAATGCGTACTTCTGCCTGAGAGAATTACGTAATAGACTTAGACCCTTGTCTGATCCATGCTTCCCCCCTCCCTCATGTTCAGCGATAAATTTGTACACAAGTGAGTATGAAATACATTCTCAATAAAAAAAAATTCATTCCTATTTAGAATTTTTGTTATTGTTTATGTTTTTGTTATAAAGTTTTGTAAGCATTGTCGGGAATAACTATTTACTAAGAGTATTACTTCACGGTGAAATCGTTAAAATATAAATATAAGTTATAAAAGTCTGAGGGCCCGCTGTGCTTGGGGGCCCCGGTGCACAGCACCGACTGGCTCATACCTAGGTACGCCGGTGTATGTTACTGTCGTAAATTTGGAAGTCATGTAAAGTAATGGACTTAAAGTTACAAAACATGTCTTTCTCTACAACAGAGAAACTACCGAAACTAAATGTAAATTTTCACGATGATAAGTGATGGGACATCATCGGCTGTACCTATGACTCATAAACAACAATTGAGCATTTTCTATGACTGATATTTTCAAGGGCCTTTTAAGGAGTACCACCATTTTCATGTTAAGGCTGGAAATTTTTCGGACTATCCTTCGCCGTTGAAGAAAGACACCCAAAGTCTAGTTCATTATCCCAGAATAATTTATAACAAATTTATTTGTTAATTTAAGTGTTTTATATAATCAACAAATAATAATAAGGAATATAATATTTATAGAAAGTTGGTTTGTTAATAATTGTTTGTAATTAAACCGAAATATAGAAAAATTACGCACTTGTTTTATATTTTCAATAACACAGAATTAACGAAAATAAAAGATTCGCATGGTTGCACCGAAGCAACACCAACCTGTTGTGTTGAAACATACTCGTACATTCGTACTCGTGTAAAAACTGTA
Source organism: Panorpa germanica (assembly GCA_963678705.1). NCBI lineage: Eukaryota > Metazoa > Arthropoda > Insecta > Mecoptera > Panorpidae > Panorpa > Panorpa germanica. The sequence goes on from OY783207.1 coordinate 600,336, forward strand.
ATGACATAGTGGCGAATATTTCTACAATGTTGCAGCTGATTTAAAAATAATTGCACATTTAGGGTTCTGATAGATAACATTAATAATAACTGGAGCAATTAACAATCTAAATTTAAAAATACTATTTTACTTATTTTCTACCTTTTTATATGTTTGTATGGTTCAATATATTATAGTAATTATCATATCTAATTTCAATATCAAATTTTTGAAATTTTTTATTTCGTAGAAAAAAAATATATGCGACTTAAACATGCGACATACAACATTTATATATTTTCATTCATAAATTGACATTATTCAGACATGAGTGTACTAAATGTATTGTACTTTTAACGTACAGACTAGTGCGACACTAATAAAACCCTTACTTATGCTATTTTTTAAAATTCTAGGTAGTATTTTTCTGAAACAAAAATGTTTCAATCCTTCGGAGGTACTTGTAAAAGGGTTGCGATTTTAACTGTGATCTCAAGCAAAAAGGGTCAGTCTCCAGTATAATCTCAGTGTGTGTTGACGTTTTTTTAAGTTGTGTTTAGTAAATAAATCTTCCGACGTATCAAGTTGCATGCCGCACTAGTGTTGTACAACTTCTTCCAACAAATGTTGGATGTCGCACGTTTGTAATGTATTTCCGGTTCAAGTAATACGTAGGTTTACTAAAAACAATCTAAAACATTTACTCTAGTTGAAAATATTTCGTTTAAGTAATATGTGTGCCGGAAGTAGAATGTTGGATAATCTGTTTGGCGTTCCGTTATGAATTTGTTTTACTCTCCACTCTCCAGTGTCCAGTGTCCAGTCTCCACGAGTTAAAGCGTTATTTTTGACACGAATTGTACGTTTTAAATACGGCACGGCACGGCACATAAATCGTTGGTAAAATGACTTTCACTCGTTCTTGGTGACGTAATTATTGAATGGCCATTGAAGTATTCAATGCTGTGTGAGCCAGAAACTAACTTATTGTACCTGGTGACATTTTTTATTAGAGTTAGCAGGTGTTTATAAAATTTAGTGCATTATCTCTCTTTCAATTGTCGACAAGTTCATATAGAACATATATTAGTAGAGGCAATAAACAATATAACTAAATTTGTAATTGTTTTGCACCTTTAGTATGTATGTATTGTCGAGAGCCAGTATCAGGTCTTTCTTTATCAACTTAACACATTTGTTGTTTTTTTTATTAATTATTTTTAAGTTTTTACAATGACAATTTTTGTAAATTAATTTTTTGTACTAGAAATAACACTGATGAATGTTTTATTTTTATTGCTTTGGGCTAGGTAACTGTCGTTGGCGTGGCCAACTATCGGTTGCAACATGAACTAAATAACTGAAAATCGATTTAGCTTGGTTTAAACAAGACTGGTTCCTATTTTTTGTGTCACAAAACAACTAACTCTAATCTCAATCAGGAAAGAAAGTAGTTAAGCTAAATTTAGCTTTACTCGTATTGTAGTCGATTTTTTTATTGGTTCTGTATTTGATTATTATTATACTATAAGTAATTATTGTGATCGTGGGAATCCGCAGAAATTTGGCAGGTTTATACAAACTAACTATATTTCATTCTATCTAGTGTACATTTTGATTAGGCCTAGATTCCATAAACCAGCTGCAGTAAACCTAGAGACGTGAAGGAAAGGGATGCGTTCAAAGATAATATATATACTCTAGATCGGAAACTAACATGTAAAGCTTTGGTCCTATGATATATTCATGGTATTTGCCAAGGACTTTTGCCTTTGTTCGACATGAAGTTCTTGCAAGACACAAAAAAAGCGGGAATGAGTAGATGTTTGAATTGTTATAAATATCAAAAATTGTATAAATAAAAAAAAAACGCAATTTTTAGGTAACAATGTTTATTGTAATTAATGTATTTGTATATACATAAAAATTCTTCCTAAAATAACAAAAATATTAAATTATTTAATTAATGTAATTGTATATAAACCAAAATCCTTCTTGATTTTTGATGATGTAGTTGTTTAGCTAGCTAGTTAATTCATCTGCTGCCTATTGCCTCTTATATTTCTTTGGCAGCTCCCAATATATAGTGCTTTGGCCCCAATATATAGTCCTGAAAAGTATCATAAAGTCTTATAAAATAATATGTTATATATAATTAACAATGACGCCACTGTTAGAGTTAGTGTATTTGCTATTAATATTTTACCTGCCAACTATTATTTTTCTTATCGCTATTTGTATAACATACGAGAAACTTCAATTAAATTTGCACTTTTAATTTATTATTATTTTAAAATTTATTACTTTTAATTGAAAGTAAAACAGTAATCACTTAGAAATATAACAATACGGCAGCCATATGCATAAAACTCGGAGATGCTCGGAAATATGACGTCAGAGGACTAAGATAAATTTGTATATTAGTAAGAGGCGTATTTAGAAGTTTCATTAAAGGCGTTCTTTAAAAGCAATGTTGTTTTGTTGAAATACTGAAGGTAATCTAAAGCAAAATTCAAAAATCTATTACTATTTCTATATTACAAAATTTCCTAATTTTATTCATAAAAAAATGTAATTAATTACGTCTATACTTAATATAAAAGATCGAATTCTTCTAATGGTGACTCTAAAGTACTTATTCGAAATAATTATAACTAAAATCAACATTAAACATTAAATATAAATATTTGGTTCTTTGATTTTCTATGTCTGTTCATTTTTATTTCCTTTTAAATAAGATAATTTAATTTTTTTAATATTCTAGGGCACTTAAATAAATCTTTCTGAAGTGGTACCTGGATTAAATGGCGTATGTCTAAAATATGTACAGTCAAGCCTATAAACTTTCTTATAAAATACAGGGCAAATCCTTGTTTGACATGAAGTTATCATAGTACTAGTTGTCCCTATATGACCCTGGATGCGTTCAATGCGAGTTGGTTCGATGCTGAAAATCAATGCTAATGGTGCCATCAGTAGACTGCGTTGACTCCTTTCCGACTGAACAGTAGACGGATATAACGGATATATAGTCCACGATCTAACTACTTCGGCATCACTGGGAACACACACATTGATTTTAATACAATTTTTAAACTTATTAATTTCACCTATTTAATTACTATGACTTACGTTATTTCCGAATACGTTATACCCAATTAATTAGAGCTAAATTTTATTATTCTTATTAATTTATTAAAATACTTTTAACTTATTGTTACAATTTCAATTCAAATTTGACCTTGCAAATTATTTGCCTTTATGTTTAATCTAAATAAAATTACTTGTAATTATTTTTTTAGTTTATGTTGCGATAATTATTTGTGTTACAAACCACAAGGAATGTTTCATAAAGAATACTGGCAACTGGCAACTAGCAAGGTTAAACACTATCACGAATTTCTAACAAATTATACTGTATTGACTTATAAGTGTTAGCAACATAGCGTTGTAATACAGTTTTTAAATATGTAGCCACTGTTAGTGAAAAGATAATTAAAATATTAATTAGCGTTCTGTTTAACAAAGCATTATAACATATGCCATCAATTATAAATACGAAATATGCTGCACAGTTTGTTATATCTAAATACATTACTTTTTAGACACGTTTGTGAATGTATCCCTAAGGTCTGTCTCAGTATGGGACCGTATTTAAGCGAATTTCTGCCGGACGTATACGGGCTACTACGCTTTACCTATCCGAACCATGTAAATGTAATGAGATCGCTCTGGAGCTCTCAGACTGCACGCTACAAAGCCGTCCGAATACGGGCGGCACTACCTCGCACATTAGAAGCGTATAAAGGCGAATTTTATCCAAGCGTTACTACTACTACAACGATATACTATCCGAACCTTTGTAAATACAAACATCCGCCTAGACTGGAGGGGATACCTAACAACGCTTCTTCTTTCGCTGCAATACGGGTCTTTTCGCCTCTATCGCTACATCGCGTATGACGAGTATGTCCCTTTAATGCCAGTAGTGTATCGATAAAAATTAAAGTTAAAGTTTGCTCTCATAATAAATTATATTAGTGCTAAAGAACTCCAATACACCCCCTACAGTTCACAAGTTAGTTATCTGACGACTACAGGAGATCACTACAGGCTAACAAAACAATAACAATTCCAAAAACCAATAACATAAAATAAGATAATATACCCTTATCTTATTATCCAAGCACATTAGATTTATGACGTAAACATCAACAGGATGCTGTATCATAAATATAGATAAATAAATTAGTATAAACATGTATTGTGACACACATAGGCGGTTTGCTTTGTAGCTACTCCAATCCGCCGATTTACGTCCGAATACGCCGACGCTTAAATACGGTCCCATACTGAGACAGGCCTAAGGTCTGTCGCACACTGCAAGCGAGAAAGCCGTCCGAATACGGACGTTACGTACCTCTCACATTGGAACTGAATTTCAACAACAAGCTACAACGCTAAACCTATCCCTACCTTGTAAATGCAATCAGCAGTTTCAAACTGGAAGGGAAATTATGTTAGTGCAAAACAACTCCAACACCAGTTTGACTTGGTGTACTGTCGTATGTGACACAACACATGAGTCGGCTTACTTTGAGAGTTCTAGCCAAGCCGTCAATACGATATACTATACTTACGAAATATTATATATTGAAAGAGTTAAAGAGTTTGAAAGAGTTTTTTTTACATTGACCGGAGATAGCTATCGCAACTTGGCAATGTAGTATCTTCTCATGCTTTGCGCGTTTCCATGCGAATTGCGTTGCAGACACCAGCATAGCTATTCTCATGAGTGAGATTGTATTTAGTCTGTATATGTATAATAATAACTATTCTAAATGTGTTTTCTCTATTCAATCGTTGTTTTGTTCACAGAAGAGGATTTTATCCCCAAATGAAAAAAAGAATTTGGAACAGGTGCAACTTTTGAATAACCGAAACAAGCTACAGCTCTGGAGTCTGAAAAATGGAAAGCAAAATGCCCACCCCACTCACGGCCTGCGTATGAAGATACAAAACGTAATTACTTCAAGGTAAGATTCCATTTTATTTGTTTTAAAAGTATACGCGCATTAAAACAGTAAATACAGTCGAAAACAATTGCCCATTTTTGTCTTAGGGGATATAAAGCTTATATTATATGTGTTGCTTACGTGTGTTATTTTAAATAGGCTGTGTTATAATTTAGTCAGATGTAAAATGCATATTTGAGTGGTTTATTCTAACAGTTTGTTGTGTTCTTAAGTAGGGTGAAATGAATATTATAATACACATACATTACCTATGAATACGTGCATACATTATGTATGAATTCTATGAAAATATACTCAGGGCTTAATTTGTTATAATATTATTTTCACCCCACATAAGAGTGTAAGAAATTGAAAACAGAATATTAGACAGGCCTTTGTCGTTGAAAGATTTAAGTCATTACGAAAATTATGGACAAACAAACATAGTGGGCACGTCTCTAAACGTATAACACATATTCGTATTGAATACGCAGGTTGTTTAAAGACTTACAATATATTTATCCAGAAAATTTAAAGAGAGTAAAAGATATGACATGCGATTTTTCTAAGTCCATTTTTTTTTTAATTTCAGTTACTGGAAGAAGTCTTCATCAATGAAATAATAAAAAAATATATATATTTTATAAGTTTTGTATTAAAGTAATAAATATGTAAATTAAATTAAAAAAAAAAATTAAAAAATTTTTTTTAGTAAAATTTAGCAAAAGTGTGTTTGTTTCTTTTTTTATTTTGTTCAAGCAATGGTTTTTTTTTATTTCCAAGGAGTATAAAGAAAAATAGTATGTAAGAAAATATAAAAACATATATGAAAATAGAAATACTCAAGCGACATTTACTTCTTTTATTTCTATTGCTATTGTATTATCTTTCGTTTTACATACTTATATAAGTTTTAACTTTATTTGATTAAGACACCGTGGCTCAGTGGCAAAGTGCCAGACTTGAAATCGAATCTTTAAATCAAACCAGAGTTCGAATCCAAATTAATTTATATATTTTCATTATTATTGAGTTTGTCTTATGCTTATATAAGTTGAACGTCTTGATTCTTTGAGCCACCGTGGCTCAATGGCAAAGTGTCGGTCGGGTTTTCTAACTCTGCCTTGTTTCTAAATAAGATGATCCAGCGTTCGAATCCAAAAATTATATTTTAATTAATTAAAATATTATGTCAAGTAGACTATTATTATATACTTTGTATCGAAATATTCTATTCAATAGTTCCATAGTAGAGTAAGATCCCAGAGCGATCTGACATAACTTATTTTCAAAAGCATAGAACTTTCGGTTCTAAGTAGTCTCTACATGTACTTTTAATACCTGCGTATTTGTGGAGTTCGCTCGGTGACACCTGGGCAGGTACCAGGTGAGAAAGGTAACTAAAAATCATAGTTACTTTACTTAAATTTGTATGACTGATTTTTAAATATATTTTGTAGAATGTTATTCTGAAGTAAAATTAAAAGTGTCAGACGCTTTCCATGGGCCAGAACTTTTGTCAGACGCTTTAAAGCTCCTACTACTTAAACTACTTGGTCATGACGGCTTGTATATGCACTTGTGCTGTGACCAGACTATGTAAGCGGTCGTGTATGTATACGACAGTATGCACTAAGCAGCTCTGAAGACGTCAGAGAGGCGGAGACTAGATAGTACTAACAATACTGTCACTAATAGTCTTGCATCGTACAAAATAAAAGTTGCATATACCACGTAGCTATTCTAATAGCTATAAGAGAGCCTATAGAGAATATAATTTGTATGAAGCAGGTTACTTTGGTGGAAGCTCTAAAGACGGTCAGACAACGAGTGGGCCGGAGTGTCATTCATACTTTGCATATACTCTGCTCTGATGAGATCTACTAGAACTTCTAGACCTTCCAGAATCTACAAAACACAAAACTGTTGTTTCATACAACAAACACCACCAAAAACCTGTTGTTTATACAACAAAAAATACATGAAATCGCCACTGGCGTCACACTGCAGCATACCGCTAAGGTACCACCCACAATTACCAACTCCGGTGAATGCGAGTATTGTAGTTAGTGGGTGGATGGAATGGGCCTGCTGGCCCATTACATTTTTTTTTTCTCTCTCTGACCTTGAAAAAAATTATTATTAAAAAAAAAATTATTATTTATTAAAAAAATTATTATTTCTAAAACTACACTGAAATTAAAAATTTTAGTAATCGCCAATATACCTCAAAAAATCCTCAGAATAAGTAGAATATCTACTGATATTAAAAATGTAACAAATAGTATTGAAAAAGAAATAATAAACTCAAATGTATATCTACCAACAGAAATTGTAAACGTAAAAAATATTATGTTTTAATATGTGGTATCACTGAACTGCACTGAACTTTAGCTCAGTGCACTTCAAGTCACCCTTCATTCCCTTCAAATGTTGAGTCGCCGAGCATTTTAGTTCACTATTCCAAAAATGGCGGACTGAGGGCGCCTAAAGCGACAGTGATGAATTTTACACTAAGTGATCTATACCCTGCATCTATACCCTGTTCTAAAACTACACTGAATATTTATTTATCAAGTATCTCTTTATATAATTAAAATTTTTAGTAGTCGCCATTTTCTTTAATTATGTCCGCCACTACAAAATTGAATTTGAATAAGTAACAGCAGCATCTATATTGAAAAAGCGGAAATAATTAGTAAAAGGTTGTGATCTTGGATAAGCAGATATCGCCATCTACATGACAAGATCGGAACTAAATAGTAACTGGTTGTGATCTTGGATACGCATATAGCGCCATCTACATTGTAAGACCGGAACTAAATAGTAAATGGTTCTTCAGCGTCACTTAAAAATGAACTTGCAGTTCAGCAAGCCATATGTTTTACTAAAAATAATTTTATCGATCATATATTTAGATAGAACTATTTTAAATGCATGTCCGAATTTATTATGATATTCGGAACAGTCTGATTAAAAACTAGTTATCATTTACACTACCATTACCATACCAACCTTCTTCCGGTGAATTAAGTTACCTGCAACAAAAAAGTCCATTCGTTAGCTTTAAATTCTGATATTATTTTATTTATGACTAAATATTTAAAAAAAAACATATGATAAGAGATACCTGCACAATAGATATTCACTTACAATGAATGACGATATATGAGCACTTAAAAAGTAAATGAGATTAAGTTCATAAAATTGGTTTAAAATATATTGATTCTTTAAATTCTGTATTTATGTTTCGAACAAAAAAGTAGCCGCTTTTCTAGTTTTGTGACTTAGGATAAACTAGCTTAGCTAGTAAACATTTAGTGAAATAGAATGGCTTGGTGAAGTATCTATAGATACTTTTATTATTATTTTATTTTTTAGATTTTATTCTATTATTAGATTTTTTATTATTTTAATAAATAGAATAGAATAAAACATTTCAGTATAATGATCGTTTTCTTAGATTATATTTAAATACGATGTATGTACAGTAATTTACAATTATAATAATTTTAACTATATATTAAATTTCAACAATTACATTAAAAACTATACTAAGAAAAATTGTAAAGATGAAATATATGGTGCCATAATTACTATATTACTATAAACTTTAACAATATTTTAAACTTGAATAAACATTTATTAAAAACAATTTCCTAATATTATAATAATGTTGTTAAATTAGATTATCAAATGTATTCAAGACTTCTCCCAACACTGTTGTCAATTTGTCTTCTGTTTTACTTTTCTTAGACTTGTGACTTTCATTAGGCTCCTCAAGTTTATTTATAAAAGAATTAGAAGAGGATTGATCTAACTGACTTGGTTTCTCACTCGCTTTAACATTCCTTACTGCTTCCGGTGTTGAAGTGGTTTTACTGTGAGATGTCAATGAGCTATAATCTCCTGTGTTACATGAAATAGTTGGGATGTTGAATCCTTGCATAGAAAATCCTTGATATTCCGCGTGTGGTTTAATCGGTGATGGCAATAAGAAATCTGTGCCCGGAGACTCATGACTGTCAATAATGCATTCGCTACTTTTAGAGGTGCCTGCCACACCTAATATAAAATTAGGTTTTTGGCTTTCTGATTCAGAGTGGGCCACTAAAGGATCAAACGAAGTTACTTCTGGTTGTAATACATTCTGAGATATTACTTTTTGATCGTGCAGAGGACTAAAAGGATCTTTTACAGGTTGATCTTTACTTGTATTTACTTTACTGATATCTATGTCTTCAGCTACACTATTTTCATTACTGCAATCTGATAAGTCTATGTCATAATTTACATTAGTTAATCCATGCATATAATTAAAGCTGCCTAAATCATCAGGAGTTGCTAATTCATCTAATGATTGTGTATCGAAGGAACCAGAACCAAATCCGAAGAGAGGCGACGGCGAGAGAAAATCACTGGATACAGACGTCGGTAGTGTGACATTGGATAATGACAAGTCTGAAATATTTGGGTTACTGGTATCACTTATTACTAATGTATTAGTCAAAGACTGCGCCAACGTCTGCAACGATTCTTGAGTTGCTATAGGCGGTGGTAAAGGCGGCTTCTTTATAGCATCAGTGGATAATAAATTTGAACCGAAGAATGAAGTTGTAGTATCAAATTGTAACAAATTTTCACTCAATTGTTTACTTCGTAATTCATTGCTATTGTTTTCTACATTAAAGCTCATTAAATCTTCTTGATTACACTGATCTGCTGGTTTTGTATCTAAATCGACGATTTTTGTGAAATCCGTGTTACTTCTCATTTCGTTCGTAGAATCGGAGTGATCTCTGGCGTATTTTTTAATTTCTTCTATAGACCTTAAAGGTTTTATTACTATCGGTGTTCTCGCTAAAATGGCTGCTACTTTTCTGGTTATATCATCCTGCAATAGTAAAATAAAAGTATAATATTTACTTTATTAAAACCAATAAACTAATTTATTTATTTAATAATAATATATTTATATGTCTCTTACTGTTATGTCTTACATTTATACTTACAATTAAATCATTTATTCCTTACAACAAAAACAAAAACCAAATGATAAACCCAAAACCAAAACACATCATTCCGAACACTAAATAATTAGGACAAAACATTGCATTGAAGATTCTTCTTAAATGTATTGTTTTTGGCAAACTAGACTTATGTCTAGCGAACTACCTGAGTTAATACAGAGCAGAATTTGGCATGACAGCATTCGATTCTTTGCAACAATAACTAGGGTTGCAGAACTCAGACTAATAGATAAAAGGCACCTCAGATCCTTAATTATAGATATTTAAAAACATTACATTATTGGACAATACAATCACTGCACATCGCATCTTCACATCAGACTATCCCATCCTCCACATCAACCATAAAATAGTAATAATATTAAAAATGTAACATACCTTAAATTTGTCGACCTCTCCTTTTAGTTGCACAACTCCAACAGACACAGTCTGTGCACGTGTCTTTAAATTATCCAGAACAGCAAGATCTTCTTTCCCTCTGTGTAAAGCCTCACACATAGTAAGAGCAGCTTCCCATTGTCCATCACCACGTCCTCCCCCAGACATAAAAGCATTAAACTCATCTTCTGGTAAACTTAACGAATCAGCAACTAGGTTCTCAATAAAAGATACTGCACAACACTGCAATAATAGCAATAAAAAAAATACAATTAAGCAATTCTATGAATAAAAATGATTGTTGATAAAAAGAAATCTCACCAAATTAGTGAAATAATAGCCAGCTTCACCAGCATTTAGGCGCGAAGCATTACTGAATCGTGTAACAAAATTAATATTACTTTTGAGTCTAGTTGGATTTGCTTTGAGTACAATAAAAATAAGAGCTGGTAAAAATTCATCCGCTGAAGCTGGGGCATCCACAGACTTTTGCAACATAAGGAAGATACTTCGACAACATCGCACGACACAGTCCAATTTATCCTGAGGTGCTTTTACTGAGTCCATCGAAATAAGTTCTGCAAGGATCTTCTTTAATTAGTAACTTCTTAAAACAAAAACATGTGAATTTGTAAAAATGATTAAATGTATAGTTACTTGCCTGTAATAGCCGTGTATACTAAATCTATAACATCAGCATTACTTTGATCAATTCGGCAATCTAGATGCCTTGATGTTACCCAAGTTAATTGCCTTATTCTAGCCTGGAGAGCCAAATCTTTTTCTTCATCATTTGTAGAAACAGGGCAGAATAAAATTCTATGTAAATCAGATTAAAAATTAATACTAATTAACAATAAAATGAAGACACTTCACAAAAAAGCTGATGGCATTACTTATAAAGTGAAGTCATAGAATATTTCTCAACGAAATCAAGTAACTGTTCCTTAGTTTCACCATTTAATCCAGCATATTCCGGGTTTCTGTCGAGTCTTTCGGAAAATTTCTAAAAAGGAAAATATATTCAATGAGCGTTGCTCATAAGAAAAGCTAGCGATCAAAATCCTATTTATTCTATTGTCGGCAATATGATAATACAGTTAATTAATGTAATCTATGTAGAAATATGTGCAAGGTAACTTTGTTCCGACCGATAAATACAGCTTAGATACCATAAGTTGTCCTAGATAAGATAGCATACTATGAAATTGGAAATCAGTCGAAGGATTTAGCAAATTATAATAAAAATTAATACTAAATAGAAACCAGGAAAAATGAAACATAGTGGTAATGTAGAAATAGACATACTTAGTTTATTTTCCTTATTCGATTGGTAGAAAAACAATATGTAAAAGTAACTGTATAAGGCTGATGCTTAATGGCATAAACATTAATTGCATCTAAATTTATATATCTGATTTTAAATGAACCAAAAAGTAACTGCACGAAATTGAATGTACATTGCAGGTAATTTTAAACTTCACATGGCTTACTTCCTGATAGAAAATCAATAAAGTACCTGATAATATGATTGCACTGTTTCTTCAGCATGTATAATATCTGTAGCTGTCTTAATAGCAGCAGTTAGCGAACTTAAACTTCTTCGCAGATCCTTATCACCAGCTGGCGACAGAACAGAAATAAATCTATCCCGAAACTCTAATTTCAATTTATCCATTTCAGGACTGGAATTCTCAATAATTGTTGAAGGGCCAGGTTTAATTAAATCTATAAAATGTAAATTGATTTTAAATTCAGCAGATAGCAATATTAATAGCCGAAATTGTTTAATACACATAGAATCAAACCTTTTGCATTAGATGATTTACGGAACATGCTATTTAGTTTCAATAATTTTGGTTTCTTGTCAGTTTGCTTTGACTTTTTTTCTTCAAATTTACTAAACCCTGATGCAATTTTGCTTCTAGCAATAGCGCTCGGACTTTTTGCTGTAATGAATAAATTGTATAAATATTTCCACACAACAAAGAGATACCTTTTGGTGGCATTTGTTTATTTTGTACCATGCTTCTGCCGTTCTTTTTGTAGTTGATCGCGATAACATTTTGAGCAGTATCCTTCCCATTGTGCATTTCCATAAAACCCACAGCCACTCTTACATTTTAAATCACTTTGATCTATCCTCAATGAGGGAGATTTTGTTGCATACATTTTGAAAATATCCAGAAAGTATTCTGAAAGGTATTGAAATCAAATTTAATTTACATTCATTTAATTATATGTATTTATTTGTAAACAAATCAAAATTTCACATTGATCTTGAACAAATTTAAAGCATTGTATTTTAAACCATATGTACAACGTAATTAAAGTACAATTTAAACATTTATAAATGAAATTGCTTAATAAGCACTATTATAAAAATAACTTTAGCAATTTATTGATAACTTACACTTTATAATTATTGTTAAATATGAGTCAGATAATTTAAGTGGCTGTCAGTAAAAATGTCAAATGTCAAACATTCAGAAGTACCAACTTTTACAGCTCGTATCTAGATACGTCACACCACCATTATAAAGAAAATTTACCCGCTAAATACAAAAATGATTAGTTAGTTACTCATGTGATATTTTATTTAAACAAAACCTATTAATATTTAATCTAAAAGGGTTTAATTTTATAGCTATAATAAAAGTCTTATCTTCTTAAAAAGGTTTATAGATATATTAATGGACAAAGAAAAACTAATAGGACAAAATGTCTTATTTTTAAACAGGTACCGTTGTTATGTAAGATAAATCAATAGGCTTGTGTCCTCATTTTTTAGTGGTCGATTTTTCAATTGTTGATTGAAATTAATGTTAATAAATGTGTATTGGCGTGTCTATTTTATTAAATATCTAAATGTTGACGGAGGTATAGCAATTAAAAGTTTGAATTGTAGTTTTAGCGCTAGAAATGGTCGGCCATATTTGTATGACGTGAATGCATTTTAACGTCAGTTATTTGTTGAGTAGGTCAGTGCTGTGGTTATGTTCTGTAGCTGTTGGTAGTCAAATAATCAAGTCAAGTCAAAGAATAATAAGTTTTTATTTTATTTAACCCTACTAAGGCAGACATGATATTAAAATTTTATTGATCCTTGAAACATATAACAGAGATTTATGAGCTGTAAGGTTGGTAACCTTACACAAGAATTGTGATGTCACATGCACTTGGAATGGGTACAACGTTGAATCCCTTTAATAATTAAAAGGACAAAATGACTTTTTTAATTGTTAATATCGCTTAACATATAAGGAGTTATTTAAAAATAATTGAACATTGGAGGTTCTAGTAACCCACTTTATCAATATATAGTACACTTTTATAGAAATTAAGACATAGGACACTAGCCCATTGTGTAGTATCTCAAATATTTAAAAAAGGCGCATACTTACTAAGCTTCAATTTTCAGTCACTTTAAACTTCTTTGACGATGATGTGGATTGTGCAGAAGATACATTTCTTAAGATTAAGGAACCACACATAACGGTTCAATTAATAAAACCAGCCTCTACCTGCAATAAATAATAAACGCAGGTCGTGGTATTTATGTTTTTTATTTAATTATTAATACAACAAGTACAAAGTGCAGGTAATGCTTACTTTTAATAATATCAAACTTATTTTTAACAGTTAATAAATGTTAAAAATAAATTAGATATTTATTTATTAGAAAGTTTACCATGCACCTATTATTTCAATAACTATATTAATTTTTACGTTTATTGTTAATTAGTTATAATAATTGCTATTTGTAATTTTCTTTCTATAATTTCTGGTCATAAATTATTACAACGCAGTAAAACTTATTAGGAAGTTTGTATTTATTTTGATTTTTTTTTACATGCACTGCTCCTGCTTATAAATGGGAAACAGTATTACATGGGTGCTAGCTATTTACAAATCTGAAATTTAATTTTCATTCAACTTTTCACATTTGAAAATAACAATTTTATTATTTAAAGTTGTTCCAGTAAAATCGAAGAGAACATTCTGATAAGCGCGAATTATGAATTCAACAAAAGATTAATGATTTTATTAGAACAATCTTAAATAAATATTTCAATAACTAATTATTTATATCATAAATCAAACCTTACTTTTTAATTACATTACTTTTAATTCTAAATATAACAAATATTGCCATTCAATATTACCTTATCATTTCCTAAATCTAAACGAAGTTTTTGGACATTTTAAATTTTATACATGTATAAAAAATATGACACAGTTTTCACTTAATTTAAAATCTCTCTTAAAACATACGAATTAATTTTTTTTTCTATATTTTTAATAAAACTTGTTAAATTTGTGAACTATTGTACAAAAAATAAAATATAAAATGACCAAAAAAATTACTCATATGTTTTATTAATAATATACATTTTTATGGCAACTGAAAAACTAATATTTTTATATAATTACTGTTATTAACTAGTTATACATTTTAAAATATTATTTACAATTTATTGAAATAAAAAGTATATTCATGTTAAAAGAAATAAACAATTTTACAAATTACAAATATGTAATTTTTGTTTTCATATTAACTATTGCTTTTTTATAGTTTGTACCTAGTTAGAAAACAAGTGGTTTTTAACATTCAGAAAATATCTTTGGCGTTGGAAAATATTTCAACGTCATGTAACAAACAGTTTCTTCATAGTTTTACAACAATCAATAATTCAATATCATAGAAAAGAGAAATAACAAAACGAATCAATTGTTAGCTGCATCCTCTACATAATTAAAAACTATTTACTTTTAAAAAATGTTAAAATGCTAAGTTAGATGTTTAGATTATTTAGATGTCGACTAGGTATATTGTTTTTAATGATACCGCACGCAATGCCTATTTACAATTTAAAAGGGACCTTACTGGCATCGCTCATGTCGAATACATTTCATCTTGTACTAGTTGTTCTAGTAATGCACCTAAGTAATTAATGTTTAATGTTATCAAAATAGAAAAATTAGAACAGAATAAATTTTTAATAAAATAAACCCTATTTCAAATCACAAGTAAGTGGTCAATTTTACATATATTTACTTTATTTATCACTAAATATACAAGCTGATTGTTATTTATTTAAACATTATTACTTAAAGAACATAACTTAAACAACTAACACGTACGTAACTTGCACAGTAACTAATTTGACAGCATTTATGAATTACTTGACAGCTGAGAAGTTTTGCGATTGATTATTATTTGTAGTCACCCAAGATCCAAATACGTCTCTGTAATATAAATATGATTTATAAAAAGATCAAGATATAAAATAATTATATTTCTACATTTTATATACATTTACACCACACAGAGGATAAAAAGGAAGTGGATTTAAATATATTTAAAACGTAGTTTGAAAAGGAAGATTTTTACACGGCACCGTAATAAAAATTCATTTTCAAATTAATTGCAAACGGCTCTAGACTGTATCTAGTCACAAATTCACTACTGCCTTCAACGTTAGACTCAAGTGTCCCATGGTAATAGATATGGCCGTCTGCAAGGGTCAAGGAGTAAAGGAAACAACGTTCTCTCAAATTGTCAGGAAAGTGTAAGGTCCTAAATATAACGCATTTACCTGCAATGACTAACGACACATTCATTACTGCAATATTCATCTTCCCATTCGGGGTTCGAAATAGCAGCATTAGGGCATCCATGGCGGATGCATGCCCCACCCTGTGATCCAGCCTGATGGCCCTGTGGGACCCCACTCGGTGGGCAAGGGGGTCCTGTGGCTAAAGGGGACGCACTTTGTTGATTTGGAGGGCTTAATTGATGATGAGAAGGGCCGGGAACTTGCTATAAATATTTCAAAATCTACTATATAAAATTGTAACAAAAAATAATTATGTCATTTATTGATATATTATAGAATTTTGTTGTTTAGTACCTGTGGATGCTGCATATAGTTTTGCTGCATGTTTTGTTGCATGTGATGTTGCTGTTGTGAATGTTGCATCATTTGTGGATGCATCATTCCATTCCCTTGCATCTGTTGTTGCCCCATGCTTTGTGGTGACATGCTTTGTTGCTGGGCATTTATCGTCTGCTGCTGTTGTTGTTGAGCATTCAACTGTTGTTGCTGCTGCACCGTCATTTGTTGTTGTACATTCATCTGTTGCTGTTGCTGCTGTTGTTGTTGTTGTTGTGCATTAATTTGCTGTTGTACATTCATGGGTGGCATCATTGTCATATTGTTAACATTTTTGTTAGCACCGCCAATTGGACTCACTTGTTGTGGTTGAGGTACTGTTTGCGTTTGAGAAATTTGGGTCATCTGTGTCCCCTGTTGTATCGGTGGTGATGGTAACGTAGCCTGTTGTTGCTGGGGTTGCTGATAGTTACCATAAGGTGCATTTGTATATGTTGGAGTAGTTGGTGCAGTGAACCCTTGATACAAACCGTCAGATTCACCCGCTCCCTAAATTATACAAAAATATTTTCATGTCCTGTTATGGTAAAAACTATATACATTGAATGCTGTTCGTTTTGATATATGTTTTAACGAACAAATTATAAGTAGAACCATTCCATCCCTTAATATGTCTTATTTAAATAAGAATAGCTTCATTTTAAACAATTACCTTTGAAACCAAGCTAGCTCTATATGCTGCAAGCGCCTTTAAGTATTCCTTTTTTGCTGCTTCTGTCTTCTTTTTGTATACCTGTAATAAATAAAATATTTGTTAGTGAACATGTTTTATATCAAATTTACTTAAGACTAATAATAAATCGCTAATTATATAACCAATTATGTTTATTTTGAAATTATATATGCAGATAATAATTAAATATTTAATTAGTAATTCAAAAATGCTTTTGTCTACTTTGTTATTATTTTTTACTTCAGTTTCAACGTGATTTTAACCCTTTGTAGTCTCTATTTGCTTGTTAACTTTTTGCCTATTTAAATAAATAACACTGTAATTATTCTTTTAATTAACTATGCTCTTAATAATGAAACAAAAAACGTTCTTTTCATAAAATTAAACAAAAAGACCAAGCTTGTTTACATGTATATCTATTATTTTTAGGTTAGGAACTACTTATTTTAAATCACTGCAACCAAAAAGAATATCTACCTTTTATAAATAACATAAAAACAGAAACTAATAAAATTCGCGGCATATATCATTTATACTTTCACATTTTTGTTACTTTTTCATTAACTATTTCAAGCTATTGTAAGCTATTATAAACTGACAGCCACCATTTGCAATTCGCAAAAGCAAACACAAACAAATACGGTGGTGGTTGCAGGTGGCTGAATATTTCTCTGGGCTGCAATTTGTTACGTATTTGAATTTAAAACATTCATGTATTTTTTATATATTAATATATATTATACTTATTAACGCTTAATTAATTTTATATTTGAATGTATATAAGACAGAAGATTAAGTGACCCATCAAAATCTCAAACAACTCCGAAATTCTCATTGCGAGAAACGCATTTTATCGGCATTGGAATGGGTTTCTAGAATTGGGAGCATTGGCTTGTGACTCACAAAGAACATATAACATAATTTTCATACCACTCTCTTATTTTATGATATAATGTTTCTATATAGTTATAGAAATACATAAATAAATCAAATATACATAATGCTGACTCTACTTGACTGTATTATACTTGTTAAGATTTATGTTTCCGTCATTTATGTTGTTGACCTGGTTATAATTAAATATTTATATTTAATGATGAAATTGTAAAACAAGGCCAATTAACCTATTTTAAAGCCATGTGCACCTGCCGAATGGCATACCAGTAACGTAACATAGAAATGGGGCACCTATACGACTCCATTAACATTTATAAAGATGTGTAAGATTCAAATAACGGACTTTGAATGCGGTTCTTATATCTAGACTAGTTATACACTACCGCCAACGACGAAGGAATTCATCACATTAGAATCTTTAGTTAAGACATTACAGAATTGGAACGGTCTCTTTTCAAACATTAATAGTTACAGCACATGATTTCGCAGTTTGAGTGAGCCACTGCTTAAAGCGATTTTTATAGAGTTGATAAGCTATCTGCATGCTATCTGCTACAAATTTCCTTCCGTTATTAATTGGACTATAATTATCATGGGTAGGTGAGTTTTTAATCAGTCGAATAAGCACCTGGATTCAAATAATTTAATTATCTAACATTTACGAGGTGCCCGTGAAACAGGTTTGGTTCCAGGCGAAATGAAAATAATTAGTATGGAAAGATAATATAAAAACTTGTTTTAGAACAGACTGATATTAAGTTTTAAGTGATATCTTTCTTATCAGCTGTTCAGTTTCCTAAATAATGTGTCTCGAAATTGAAACAAAAACAAAACGCGTGGTTCTTAAATTTATAGACAAGTTCTAAACCTTATGTAAAGTAAAGCTTCAAACTATATTTTCAGAAAGGTTGATTACTTGTCTAATGGTGATTAAATATATAAAGTATGTTTTATTAAATGTACTTACATTCTTATGTTCAGTGTCCAAAGCGTCCCACATTGAGGCAACAATTTTCGACACTTCTCCAAAACTTGCGTTGGGATTTTGACCCTTAATGGCTGCCTGAGTGTCCCTGAAGAATAGAGCATACGCCGACACCGGTCTGCAACAAAAACCACGAATACGTCACGTATTATATTGTCTGAATTTTAATCAAATTTATAATCAGTTTCTTAAGACCTTGTAATATAATATTTATGATCAAATTATTAACTGAAGCGATTGGTACATTATTTTGTAACTTCTTCTTGGCCAAAAACGGTTGTTATACAATATATCCTTTCCAGTGGATTATGATAAAAGTAGTTATTACCAATCTTGCAGAGGACTACATTTGCTACACTTTGTTTTTACATCATTTTTTTGTATAACTGATAGATACTGAGTAGCATCGCTGTAAAGTAAAGTAACGCGAGTAAATACTATAGATTGTCCACTGGAATATTGCATTGGATATAAAAGAAAGCGAGATGTTGCAGAAAAGTCAATACTTAATTAAACAAAATATATAGTAGTATGCTTATAGCCAATTAAAGTTTAATAATTTCCTCTTGTTATTAAAAAGATTCCATTAGAAGCATGAACACAATATTTCTAGCGGCGAGAGCGATAGCTAGGAATTCATATTCATTTTAAATTCATGTAATAATAAAACTAATTTAAAACTTTTAAATGATTATTCCAGTAGTTAAAAATTTAATTAAAATAATAATTATTCTTAAGTATGTAACAATCTTTTAAAGATTATACCCAGAAGTTTATTAAAAATAAAATAAATTAAATTTTAATATAAAAACTACAAACTCGAAAGAATTAAAAACTTCTGAATTGAATTGTTTAAAAGTTTAAATTGAAATTAATAATAGAAAATTATTCAATTAAAATAATTGGATATTAATTAGAGAGAACTGCAAATAATTTCATTTATTAAAATGAAAACAAACGTTTTATTGAAATGTTTCAATTACTTTTTAGCCTTTTAATAATTGGGTTGTAGGGATATTAAATTTTTAATGAAACATATGGATGCTGCTTTAACTTTTACACAAAAAATTGATGAAGATAACAGAGTTGCATATATTTGAGGACATAAAAAAGTTTACCTTTTACATAACATTATATACTAAAAATTGGAGAAACAATTGAATCTGATTTTAGAAGTAATTTGATTTGTTATTTTAATTTCATCATTACAGATGGTAGCACAATTTTGACAGCTCTAAAAGTTATTTATTTTTAAATCCATTTTCATTATGTCTATTCCATTATGTATTATCTTTAACAGGCTGTTGTTTAACAGGGATGGCAATCGTTGTAGAGAATGATCAACTTCTGTGATATTGTGAATTGAATAAAAATAATTGAACATTTGAGATCCTTTGAGATCATTTGAGTTTATATACAAGATAATGTGCCAGGACTATTGAAGCAACAGAAACAACTACTAAACCCTGTGCAGTGGCCAGTACAAAACTACCATAAATTAAATGTCTAAATGTAGAATTGTAGAAAATAATGGCAGCAGTTGTAATGTGCAGCCCCTCTAACTGTTATAAATAGTTCCAGTTCCAACGATATAAAAAGCTTATATTAAAATGATGTATAGGGCCATTACGTCGACTATTATATTCTGCGTTATATATTACTTTATACTTTACCAAAAATTAGTACGATATTTTCAAAGATATATATTTATTATTTGGTTCATAAAAGAGAAGAGAAATGCACAGAAAATATGATAAAAAGATTATTGACTTACTTTTGTGGCTCATTTGGATCTCGCTTCTTCTTCTTCTTTTGCACCTTCGGTTTCTTTTGTGCTTTCGTCAATACAGGATCTGCAGGTTCAGGTGAAGGCCGTTTTAGAGGTGGCTAAAAGAAAATAAATACAGAGTTATTATTTTAAACTAATAAAACAATGATTTTATTTTATTTTTCTACTACTTTTAAATTAGCGCGCACTAAGTCATCTCACTTCCGGAATTCAAGCACTTTATTTATAGTAATTGTTTTGATTTTCGAATATTTCTGTATTGTTTTTACCTGTTTGGCAATGGTCCGTCGACTCGCCGAGCAATAATGAATTGGCAAAAAGCTCTCAGCGTCTCCCGCGCCCTTCCGAGAAAAATAAATAAAAAAATAAACTTTAATTTGATAGTAAAATGAAAATCTTTTAACCAATGTACAAAGTACTTAATGTTAATATCAATAATTAGTGTATAAACACCAACAAAAAAAACATTAGTAACTTAAAATGTTATTATTTTACTCGGGACGAGTCGACTTAAGAACCGACACCATACAGAACAAATTTCAGTGCGTATTTTATTTCTTAATATTCTTGGAAGTGATGACATCTATAAAACGCGAGCGATTTTCAAATTTAAAATTAAATAAATACTAATTTAAAATGTAAAAAAATATGTCAAAAACAACTTATAATATCCTACCGTAAAATGGAGGTATTTTACAGTTTTCGAACCGAAAATACATTCTTCCATAAATGTGTTGGTTCTTAAGTAAAAATAAAAACATAATTTCTGGCTTCATTAATTACATATTGTTTTAGTAATATTGTTAGAACAAAATAAAATACATTCAAACTTGGTTGGTAAAATTTGTGTGTAATTACTCTTTGGGTGCACCTATGATTGCAGAACATAACTAGCTTGATGAGGTCGCGCTATTCCTGAGTCTTGCAAACTATGATTGTGATCGAACAGATATGATTTATATAAGTGAAACATTTTATGAATTACTTTTAAAAGAGTATTTCTGACTATAATAGTAATTAATAATAAAATTTAGAAATAGTTGAGGAGTTGATACTCTTTTAAAAGCGATTCGTAAAATGTTTCACTAAAATAAATCATATCTGTTCGATCACGATCATTGTTCGCAAGACTCAGGAATAGCGCCCCTGATCCGGAAGTCTGTGACAGAGGAAACAGCTATTTTGTATCAAGCACAGCTTGGCCACTGAGTCGTCAATTCTTTTAAATCAATATGATTATGGACATAGACGAATTTGTATCGGTGGAGACCACACGAGCATAAAATTCATTCACAATTGCCTTCCGAGGTTGGCCCCTCAAATTGACATATTTTTAACTGGCTATTATTTATTTCAATATATTTTTTAATAAAACTGCAAGAAATTTGAGGTCAGAAATGTAATGGCTAATGGCTAGACCACGAGTGGCTCGTTACGTATTCTAATAAAGTAGTTTCCGTTTAATTAATGACAATTACGCTGTATTTCTCAACCAACAACCAATTTACTTTCATTAAAATATCAAATGTTTAACACATGTATAAAAAAATTGACTATAATATTTTATAACATAAAATAATAATTGAATAAATAATAATAAAGAAAAGCAATATATTTAACATCAAGAAATATATGTGTTATAAAATTTAAATGATTTTTAAGAAATAGTCGCAGATTCCGATCGTTCCTAAGCACGTTACAGATGTTACACTTTTTATTAAGACAGTGAATTTGAATTCAACTTAATTTCAATATTTTTAGTTACAACACGTAGAGAATTCTTTTTGATAATCGCACAAGCGAATTGTACGATCATTAAATTACTAGATTAGATTTAAATCAATATCAAATCATGCCTAGAAAGTTCAAAAACTCACGAGGTTTGGATGTGGAGTACTATCATCACTGTCCTCACTGGTTGTACTGTGATGTGTGTTTTCGCCAGTTTGAACTGCTTGTTGTTGAGGTTGTTGCTGTTGTTGTTGCTGCTGTTGTTGTTGTTGTTGCTGTTGTTGTTGTTGCTGAGAATGGGGCTGCATTGTAGCTGGGGGGCTCCCAACTTGTTGAGGCGAGCGCATGTATTGCGGTGGCATATTTTGATTAGAATTACCTGAAACCCCAACTACATTGAATCATTCGTATCGCGAAGAAATAACAGTAAAAACAATTATAATAAATTTGTGCAAAATATCAAAGCCAAATATGAAACCAATGTGTCTTATCAAAAAATACTAGATGGTAGACAAACCTAATAAATATCTAATCATGAAACTAAATAACCATATAGATTATGTATTATATTTATTATAATTATTCATGAGTTCTTATTATCAAGTAGCAGTGTTAGTTCATCGTAAAATGCAAAATTCAACCGGGTGTCAATTTCAGTACTTAAATTTATTATTCAATTTAATAGTCGAAAGCAATAGAACATAATACAGTGTTATCAGAATTATTATCATTGAAAACGTAGACGAAACTTCTCAGATTGGATCAGTAATTTCCGCCACGCAAAGTCATATTTCATATTTTATTAAATAAAATGATATTACAAACATTTTAATGATTTCCGTTTCCTTGATTATAAATTTCGTATAATTATTTATGGTCTTCATTATTAAAATGGCAAATAGTATATTGAATTTCAGTAGCTTTTTGAAATAAAATACTTATCACATGATTCTGATTTAAAAGAAGTGTTATTTAGATTGCAGCTCTCTTTTTAGAAGGCGCTGGTTTGAGTCTTAGTTTCTCACCTATTTTTATCTCACATATTCCTCCCTGCTGATGTTGCTGTTGCATCATAAGTAGCGGCGAGCCATGTGGGTTTTGTATGGGTGAGTGTCCCGGGTGAGACATAGGGTGGTGTCCAGGGGGACCTTGGTGTGGATTGTGCTGATGCTGCATCTGAGCGGGGTGGCCGGGTGACGTCATTGGGGGATAGCTCACCTGTTGCACAGGGCTAGTATACGAGGAACTGAAAACAAAAATAAATATATTAAAATAATTCAAAATGTCGCTGTCGCTAGTAATATTTCTTACCTAATATTCATGTGTTCTGGGGGGCCAGATATCTGGTACATTTGCGTAGGATGTGACGGGAGTGATTGGTGAGATTGGTGAGTCTGATGGGGCTGATGTGGTTGGTGTGACTGCTGGTATTGTTGTTGATGAGGAGAATGGTCCAAATTCATGTCCCCCATCATATTCATCTGTTGGTAACCAAGATGTTGTTGTTGCTCTTGTTGTTGCGGCGCATGCGCATGTTGTTGTTGTTGTTGTTGTTGTTGTTGATGGGAATGTTGATTATGTGCTGGATGTTGTTGATGGTGTGGATTTATTGCTGGGATATCGAAATCTTCGTCCCCAAAGGATGGCGTGTGAAATGTCTGTGTAATAAAAATAATTAGAATTAGAAAAACTTATCGGTGAATTTGTTTTTGTGTTATTATTAATTCGTAAGCTCGTAGCTGGGTTGCATAAGGAACATGAAGAGAGAGGAAGTACTAAAAGAGGCAGTGAAGGGAAGCAGAAGAAAGAAAGAAGTAGCGAAGAAACAGTTAAACTTCAGTCTAGAAAAATAGAGGATTTTCGGAAAGGAGATAAGGACAAGAAATGGATGACGGAGATAGAGACAATAATAAAAAAGTAAAGGAAGAGAGTCAAGAAGAAATAGTAAAGTAAGAGAGTTAAGCGGAAATAGTAAAGATAGAGCGTTTATGCCTGTAATAGACATAAGTGAAGGGGTGAAAACGAAGAGAGAAGGCTGGAAGGATAGTGAAAAGATAATAGAGAGTTTGTCGAGAGGAGACAAGGAAGGCAAGAGGTGATAGATGAAGATACAGGCAATAAGGAAGGAGAAGCAGGAAACGGTGTAAATAAAGGAGGAGTAGGGGACATGAACAGAGAGAGGATCAAGAAAAGAAGAAACAGAAAGTACTATTCGAAGTAGTAATAGTCTAGAATAGTTTAAGTTTAGTTTTAACTTTGAATTTATATGAAATGCATTAAGAAATATAATAATGTAGATTGTAAAGCCGAAAGGCACACAATTAATATAATAAATAATAATAATATTAATTCTCAACATTTTTTTATTCTACCTGACTAATTTTCATCCGCAAATAATATTTATACTGAGCTTAGGGCTTATTACATTATTGTAATTTTATCATTATTACAGCATCGTGAGTTCTATAGAGATGGAGAATGTTTAATCACTTTTAATTTGCATATAATTATTTACTTGTCTCAGTTCCGTCTTCTAGTGTCATGATCAATGTACAAAGATTCATGACCGCGACCAATGTGACAGTCTAATTTAAACGCTAAATAGGCATTGCATAATTAGGCAGACTTCAATTTGTGTTTAATGGGAAAATGTAAAACAGATAAGTTACTCAAACCGTTGATACAATCTTCATTTGAGAAATTATATTCACGAATTTTAATTCTTGTTTTGCTTGTGTCAAATGGCATATCTTCTTCTTATGTGCTCTTCAAATACCCTAGTACCTTTCAACTATGATATATTTGTTGTCTCTCTTATTTCCCATATCCGTTTCCGGCTCACTGACTTGCGGAATATCTCTCGCACATTTTCTCCTTGTTATAACTTTGTAAAAAGAAAACTTGTTACATAGAAATATTAATATTATTACATTTCTTGTTTGTTTTCGTCTTTAAAGTAAAGTAAAGTAAAGTTTTAAACAAAACTAAAATAATCTAAGTACACTCCAAAATCAAAATATGATTTAAATTTAAATATGTTACTACCTACCAACAGAAGTATGGAAAGATTTATACATGGGGTTCTTTATTAGTTCGATGCTAGAACTAAGTGTGTCCGAAGTTCGGGCTGTTGTCGGTCTTTTGACACGCTCTAGTAAATCAAAAGGGATTTTACTACCCCCACCACATACTTGAATCACATACCATGCACTGCTGCACGAACCGTCCAACAAAGGAAGGTTTTATACTTGAAAGTTTTTATTAAACAGTGTCAGTGTCAATAATATGAACAAATTAATAAAATAAATAAATCATTCAGATCAAACATTCGTTCTACCGTGTAGTAGGAAACTTGCCATGTCAATCTTGCAATATTTAACTCAAGCATTTGAATCAAACGTTCTCCGCATCGTTTGGTACCGGCTTTCGGGGAGACGGTTTTTTTTTTCATTTTTTTTTATTTATTTATATTATTGTACAACATATTAAGTTTATTGTATAAAAATTTGAAGTCGATGGGACTAAAACTGTCGGAGATATAGAGTTTTAAGTCTTCACCTCTCTGGTCTGCTTTCGTGTTACTTTGAAACTTTTTAAACGCGTTTTTCTCACTTAGCTTTTTCAGAGTTGGTGTCCTCGCTAGCTTAAAATCTACTGCACCGATCCTTTTGAAATTTTGTACAGTTTTTCTTTACATAAATGCTGAGGTAACGCTGTCGAGTTTTTTTAATTTTTTTATTTTAACGTATTTTAAAACAACAAAGTTTCTGATTTTTTTCATGTAAAATTGGTATTTTGACTTTTATGTGCTGTAAAAATTTGAAAAATCAATAAAAAAGAAAAAACTCGACAGCGTTACCTGCAGAAACTTATCAACTAATGAAATCAATCACTTATGATGAGGTATGAGTGGCACCGCAATGTTACTTTTTTTTGTGACGTCTGCGGAGATTCGCTGTCAATGCCTCATTTCTTGATATTTATTTATGAAAATTTTACAAAGTATTCTTTAAATGCCATTTTATCATGTAGTAACTATAGAAATAATTATATATTAACTGTGTCGTCAAAGAAACATTATCGAAAACATGCTTATTTTTTATCGTTTTGACGGTAAAACGGTGAAAGCTCAGTACAGAAAATATTTACTAGAGGTGTAGTAGAGTTCAAACTATCAACTACTGCTGCCACCTATTGATTGGTAGTTTAATGAATTATATGAGCCTGTTGCACATTATAAGTTAACCATTTTAATTATCAACGTACGTATCTGAGATATTCTTTTATTACCATTTAAACCCTGCAAGATGGCGTTACTAATATTTCTCTACCCCTTCAGTAACCACCCTTCAGAGAGCAATAACAATAAATCGCCACTTAAGCCAAACTTTATAACTCTGCAGAGTTAAATTGACTCCGCGAAAACTGAAATTAGTATTTAGTATTGCCAGTAAATAATATTTACGATCTTATATTTAGCAGTTTTGCTATAAAACTTGATTATTATATACATTTTACATTACGTAGAAATTAATGTATAATTATTAATATTATGATATATGTATTGACATTACTGCTAGTAATAGATTATTATTACTTTACAATTAAATTAAATTTTATTCTACTGATAGCATTGTACTTTACTTTAAAATATTGTTCATTTACAACTGGTTAATTATTTTGATGATTTCATTTCATTATTAAAACAGTACTAGAATTTAATGAATAGCATACGGTAACTCTAGCCTGGCCCTCTGTGATGAACTACGTAAACTAACAACGTGATTCATCAAACTGACAGAACTACAGAACTACACAGATCTAACGGACTGATCATTAGCGTGTTCTGTTCATACAACAAACTGAGTTATTCTAATCATAATATAATGATACTTTAATTGCTGCAAATATTTTATTGTAATAACTATATTCCGGATTTGTAAGTCAGATATTCGTATCAAAAATATTTAACAAAAATATAATAACAGTAATATAAATACCATTATTGTTACTATAATTATTAATAGAATTCCTAAAATAATTTGTATAATGTGTTTATATAATTAGAGACCATTAGGACTGTCGTACTCTCTTTGAAAATTGCGGAAATTAAACAGCCTCTTTAAAAAAGAGCAGTTCTGTTTTCTTCATGTAAAAAAGTCTGAATTTAAATTTGAATTTTCAGTGCTTGTGTCCTATGTCTTCTATAAAAGTGTACAATTACCACAAATGACAATTATTTTTTAATAACTCCTTATATGTTAGGAGATATTAACAATTAAAAAAGTCATTTTGTCTCTTTAATTATTAAAGGGATTCAACGTTGTACACATTCCAAATACATCACAACCGCTGCCAACCTTAAAGCTCATAAATCTCTGCCAATTGTATTTATATGTCAAAATATCAAATATTATTTACAGCTATTTCAAGGAACAATAAAATTTCAATATTATGTCTGCCTTAAGAGGGTTAAATAAAATAAAAACTTATTATTCTTTGATTTGACTTGATTATTTGACTACCAACAGCTACAAAACATTACCACAGCACTGACCTACTCAACAAATAACTGACGTTAAACGTCACACAAATATGGTCGACCATCTCTAGCGCTAAAACTATAATTCAAATTTTTAATTGCTATATCTCCGTCAATATTTAGATATTTAATAAAATAGACACGCCAATACACATTTATTAACATCAATTTCAATCAACAATTGAAAAATCGACCACTAAAAAATGAGGACACAAGCCCATTTCGTAAAATAGTAGCGGTGTTGCATATAATAAATAAAAAACAAACACATTTCGTACATTTTCTAATGAGAGAAGTAATAAATAAGAGCGCCAATTTTAAACTTCTAAAGAACTTAAAGTTTTTAATGAATGTGAAATATTATTTTTTTAATAAACGGTGTTTGTTCATTTTGATCTATGCGAACTCTGCTCTGCTTTACAAACGACTCGAAAAACTAATAAAATATAAAAACGAAATTATTTTTGTTGTGAATGTAATTTAACTTTTGCTTTATTTTTGTTGTGGTCGTTCACTTGACAAGCAGCTGTTTTCAAAATGATTACTTCAGAAGAAATACTGAAAAATTCACTAGCATTATTTGAGTATATAAATTACATTATATTACATTACGACTGTTACTTTGCTATGAAAGGATATGTGAGTCAGCACACTGAAGATAAAACGACAGTTTTTTCACAAAAACAAAACTAACACTTTTTTTAATCATCAAATTATAATTATTAGATAGGTTTATTTAAAAGATTAAAACATTTTATTATAGATAACAGTTGTTGCAAACTAAACATAACCTAAAAATTAAAATAAATAAATATAAATTATTTTTAATAGTATTTTTACATCGTAATAAATTATATTTGTGATTTATTAATTCCCAGATAAGTCAGACATTTTGTTTTTTATATCAGATATAGATTTTAATTAATGGCTTCTGTACTATGTTTGAATCGGAACAATATTTTACAAAGCACCATCAGACAAGTAAGGTATAGCCAACACAATAAAGTTAAAAATGTTCAAGAGAAGAAATATTGTTTTTTATTAAAAATAAAAAAAATATATATGATAACAAAAAACATTAATCATATGAATTTAATAAAACGTTGTAACAAAGTTTATGTAATAAAACTTTACTTTCAACAAGGTTTCATTTATGCCGATTTAAAAATTGTGTTTAGCTTTGATTTTAGATGAAAGGCATGGATCGAAAAGGTAGATCTGTAGACCATAAATGCTAATACTATCATCGTCACTGTTGTTTTGTCCAGAGATGTACGTTTTTGAAATACATATACTCAAAATGCAAATACTAAATAGTAAATACCTATTTTCTATTTTGTATTTAAATATCTTTTAAGACTATAGAATTTTATATTTTATTTGAAAACTTTTACGAACCTATTTCCTATTTGGAAAATACAAAATACTTTTTTTATTTTTGTTACTTCATAGCGTTAATCAGTAAATATTATTTTTTGAATATAAACTTAAAACTACACCAACATTAGCACCATCTGTCTATGTCTTATGTCCTATGTCTTAATTTCTATAAAAGTGTACTATATATTAATAAAGTTGGTTACTAGAACCTCAAATGTTCAATTATTGTTTAATAACTCCTTATATATTAGGAGATATTAACAATTAAAAAAGTAATTTTGTCTCTTTAATTATTAAAGGGATTCAACGTTGTACACATTCCAAGTGCATGTGACATCACAACCGCTGTGAACCTTACAGCTCATAAATCTCTGCTATATGTATTTATATATCAAAATATCAAATATTATTTACAGCTATTTCAAGGAATAATAAAATTTAAATATTATGTCTGCCTTAGCAGGGTTAAATAAAATAAAAACTTATTATTCTTTGACTTAACTTGATTATGTGAATACCAACAGCTACAGAACATTACCACAGCACTGACCTACTCAACAAATAACTGACGTTAAAATGCATTTCACGTCATACAAATATGGCCGACCATTTCTAGCGCTAAAACTACAATTCAAACTTTTAATTGCTATATCTCCGTCAATATTTACATATTTAATAAAATAGACACACCAATACACATTTATTAACATCAATTTCAATCAACAATTGAAAAATCGACCTCTAAAAAATGAAGACACAAGCCCATTGTCTTAATAATTCTAATTTGAAATTATAGATGTTCCTATTATTTTATTATCCTTCATGTTACCCCCACCATAAGACATCTGATTTTCGTTTATCTAAATTTGTTTATCATATTTTCTCGTTCATTATTTGTTTTACTACAAGACAATCACTCCACTACATTCCTTACTGAAATATATATATATATATAAATATATATTATTTTACCTACTACCCCCACCCCACATGCGACATCCAACATTTATATATTTTCATTCATAAGTAGACATTATTTAGACATGAGTGTATTAAATGTGTTGTACTTTTAACGTACAGACTAGTGCGACATATCAAAGAGAATTCTCATAATTATTAAAAAAAATAACATTTATCTTAGTAACATAAAGAGTATTCTATTTTCTCTAAAGTATTTTTAAAATACGTATTTTGTATTTAAATACGTATTTTGTATTTAAATACTAACATGAAATTTATTTTTTATTTTGTATTTGAAATAGGAAAATAACGAGGTATAATATTTGCATTTTGTATTTAAATGCTTTTGAAAAGCATTTGTGCACATCTCTGGTTTTGACAACGTTTTTACTTCTCGCGTGTCTAACGCCGAACCGTATGTTACCAACCTAACACATGGAGAACATCTTGAACATAACTCACTAAGTAAAAACAATGTGTAAACAAATACCGCGACCATGATAAACATAACAGTAATGTTCTAAGAGTAATTACCACAAAAAAGAGAATAAATGCATGCATGTTATGCAATCATGTGGCAGGGAGCGTGAGGAGTGGAAAGGAAAGGGTTAATGTTTTGATATGATACAAGATGCTATCCGTTAAGTCACACCTATATGACATTTGGTAGAGAAGGCTACGTATCAAGTATAAGACGATGATATATACAAATAAAATCGAAGCATTTTTTATTCTCTGCTTGCTTCATGGCCTAGAGCCAAGGGACAGTTAGGCCTGTCTCAGTATGGGACCGTATTTAAGCGGCGGCGTATTCGGACGTAAATCGGCGTGTTGGATCAGCTACAAAGCAAACCGCCTATGTGTGTCACAATACATGTTTATACTAATTTATTTATCTATATTTATGATACTTGGATAATAAGATAAGGGTATATTATCTTATTTTATGTTATTGGTTTTTGGTTTTGTTATTGTTTTGTTAGCCTGTAGTGATCTCCTGTAGTCGTCAGATAACTAACTTGTGAACTGTAGGGGGTGTATTGGAGTTCTTTAGCACTAATATAATTTATTATGAGAGCAAACTTTAACTTTAATTTTTATCGATACACTACTGGTATACGATGGTACGCTATGTCGCGATAGACGCGAAAAGATCCGTATTGCAGCGATGTGGAGGTATCCCCTCCAGTCTGAAGCGGCTGTTTGCATTTACAAAGGTTCAGATAAGATAGCGTTGTAGTACTGGTAACACTTGGTTAAAATTCGCCTTTATACGCTTCTAATGTGCGAGGTAGTGCCGCCCGTATTCGGACTGCTTTGTAGCGTGCAATCTGAGAGCTCCAGAGCGATCTCATTACATTTACATGGTTCGGATAGGTAAAGCGTAGTAGCCCGTATACGTCCGGCAGAAATTCGCTTAAATACGGTCCCATACTGAGACAGGCCTTATGAGATTTAAAAAATAGTACGTTTGATACGATACATCTAATCTTAGGCTGAACTCACATAGAAACTGTGTCTTTTTCGCACGACTATATCTGTCCTTCTCTGATTTTGATTGAATCTATGGTTTCAATATGAGAACAGCCTCAGATTTAAATAAATATTATCAGCTATAGAACCATCAGAAAGTTGTGAGTTTGGTAAATGTTTAGCGTAGTAGTTACTGCACATAGCCAGTAGAGGCAGCACGTGTTTGTGTTGTAAAATATAAACAAAATGTTAAAGGTAAATAAACAATGTTATAAAAACAAAATAACTAACGGTCTCATATTGTAAACAATCAAAAGAAGTAAAAATAATAAATCAAACAAGGAATATATGAACTGGTTTTATGATTCTATGTTTGACTACTACACTATAAGTAATACTAGAGTTTACCCCCGTCGCAAGCAACGTCTTCTTAGTGTGTATGATTTGAATACTGAATTTGAATTATGATTTTTAATTCCATTATAAATTGAATTGAACTTTCCGATTCATACAATAGGTATCAAAGTTAGCCCACATGCGAAATTTCAGTTTTCTAGCACAATTTTTACCCTCCGCAGAAACCGGCCTAGTGCCCCCAAATAAAATTTTGAAATTTTGAATTTTCTTTTACTTATAATATACTTAAATATTCTACAATCCATAATAGGAACTTTCTCCAAAGTTACCTACTAGTTTTTATAACCCCCACTTTTTCAATTTTTGAATTTATAATTTTTGAAAAATGTCAGCATTCATCAACTTTCTATCTTTTATAATTTACGAATTTAAAGTTATACAGGAAAAAGTGCTTATTTCCTTTCCTGTTTTTCCAAAATTACGGGTTTAAAGGAATTTCAAGGGAAAATCCGGAGACGCCAAAAGTCTTAGAATCTTTTTCTCTACGAAATAGGAAATTTTCAGAAACATTGTGGGTGCCGTTTTCGAGCTACCATACAAATTTCAGTACCATGTTTGGTTAAGAATAATAGGATAGAAATATACATCTGGAACATTATGATATAGGATTTCCAGTAGAACAAGAGCACTAATAAAAAATAATTTAACACTATTACGATGCTGAGTTCTATCATCGATAACGTCATATTATGGTCTACACAATTCAACATTTTAATTCTTTAATAATTCTCTAGAATTTTCTATTTACGTTTCTTCCTTTCTCATACCGGAAATTGTATTTTTAATAAAATGATTTATAATTTTACTACCTTGAATTTTAATTAAACAATTTCCTATCTGAGATTATAACCAGGGGTGTATTTATAAAGTACTTTAGAATATAAACCATTATTTCAGATTAAGAATTGATGAAATGTTCCTGTTAGGACTTGGACTCTCTTTATTACGGAGCTAATTTGTTGAGGCACAGACACTTTAAAATAAGTTTTGAATTGAACTAATTATTGACGGTTCATGTATTAAGTACATTAACAAGTTTAATTACAGTAACAACGTTAATCACCACCTGGCTAATATAATAATAATAAAAAAAAATCACAAAGCTAATTTTATTTTATTTTGTGAGTGTATGCATGTTTGTGTGTGGTGTGTTTCTTTTTAGTTGAATTCTTGCATGAGACACGCAAGGGCACCAACACAAGAAACAGAAAATAAAACATTAAAAAATTAATGAATTTAACAAATTTACGACTTAATTTAACTGCAATTTAATAATTATAATACAAATTTTGTTATTTTTATGATATATATTTTAAGTTTATTGCGTCTGTCACGCCACCTATGTGTATGTAAAGAAATCATGACGTGTCTTAAAGATCGTTGACGCAGATTGTTGAAGGAAAATTATATTGTAACGCAAAGTGTATGAAAACGTTCGCTAATTTATGATTGTTATTTTGTGATTAAGTTTTAGACGTAATTAGGTCATAGCTAATTAGTATTCGCGATATCAGCCCTTTCACGATTAGCTTTCAAACAGTACTTTGTACAAACAGCGCTTATATCTCATAAACTATAAACAACGAACTAATGATTTAAATATTGGTATGCACTTCTTTTCAGAGTTGCATGGGAAAAACAAAAAGCTATCGCGTATTTATGTTGTATTAATTTTGCTCCTGAAATTATTTTCAATTTATTAAATTTATTATACTAAATATAAATTATTTATTTAATAAATACAATTGGAAAAAGAGTTTAAGGATAATAAAGTGTAAAAACAAAGTAATAGATAATAAATTTTTTTTTTTTTTTTTTTTTTTTATTTGTGTTAAGTGAAAGTGAGGTTATAATAATGAATGACAGGTCTCATGAGAAAGACCTCTTTGAAGCAAAAAGGATAAGAACCAGCTATCCACATAGTTATTCAGGAGTGTGCTTGGTAATTCTAAAACCAATTACTTATAACACAAACCCTGCCTTTATTGCTCAATATTTGCGGTCAAATTATAAGGACATTAACATTATTGCTGTCAGCCAAAGAAAAATTGAGGTGGAGACCAATAGCCCATTTCTGGCTAATAAAATTATTGAAGACGCCATAGTTCTAGCTAAATACAATAGCATAATTCCGAAGAATTTGGTTGAAGTGCAGGGACTAATCGATTTACACCCCGATAATCTGGATGACGTATTCCTACATGACGCAGTAGGCTTTAATAAAAATAGTAGACAGTTGGCACCAAAAATTACCGATTTTATTAGATTCAATAGAATTGAAGAAGGCAAAAAGACTCCTACTTGGAAGTGCCTAATATCCTTTAGCGGGGATAAGATCCCGGAATATATAGCCTTCCAGGGTATCCTTTACCCAGTTTCAGCATATATACAAAGAATTAGACAGTGTCGTCGGTGCTGGAAATTTGGCCACTCCACTAATTTCTGTAGAAGTGGTGAATATTGCCAATTTTGTGGTGGAGATCACAGCTCTTTAAGTTGCAAGAAAGAGAAATTATTTTGTCGCAACTGTAAAGAAGACCATAAAGCTGACGATAGATCCTGCAGCAAATATTTAGAATTGAAAAATAAAAACGAAGCTAAAGCTAAAACTACCTATATAGAAAAAAATAAAATTGATCGTGGGAAAGAGGTATTTACATTAAACCTTTTTGAGTTTCCTTCTTTGGAAGAAAGTATAAATAAAAAGAAAATTACAGACTGTATTATAAGCGGTGAACCGGAAAGGAAAATCCGTAAAGTTTTGAAAATTTCAGAACCCCGCAGATCCCCCCGAGAAGTAAAGAAAAGGACGTGGAAACCTGACAATACACAAAAGGCAAAGGAAAACGAACGCTCTCAGCCAATTCCCGTAAATAAAACCGATAAAGTGAAAAAACAAGAGATAATTAAGAAATCAGAGTTCGTTAAGAAAACTGATTTAGACAAAAATATTATTGAGAATTCAGAAGAGATCAGAGATTCAGAGGAAATAAACCAAAATATTGATACTGACGAAGTAGTTTTAGAAGCAGAAACTATTACTAATAATTTGAACCAAACCATTGTAAATAACCATACTATTCCACCCCCAGATAATCAAAATATTGAAATGTTCTAATACAAATATTAGTTAACAAACATAATAAATAATGTATAAAAATACTTGTATAATGCAATGGAACTGCCGCAGTTTAAAATCCAAATTGATAAATCTAAAACAAATAGTTTTTGAAAATAATATTGAAGTAATCGCGCTCTCGGAAACCTGGCTTGATCCATCTTATAAAATCAAATGGAGAAATATGGAACTAGTAAGAGCAGATAGAAATAACAACGGTGGAGGCGTTGCTCTAGTAATAAACCACAACATTTTTATTGACAAAATTTTAATTCCTCTCTCAGGGGATATTGAAATTATAGGAGCAAAAATTAAATGGGGTAATGAGCATATTAATGTTGTATCTCTTTATGCCCCAGCAACAGCATCTATTACTACAGGAATATTGAATGCAATATTAAGATCTATTCCAGAACCAAGGCTAATTCTAGGTGACTGGAATGCTAAAGCCATTGCTTGGGGAAACAACTATGACTGTCCAAGGGGTAAAATTATATGTCAGGTGATGGACAATAACAATATGATGTTCCTTAATGATGGTTCTCCTACTCGAATCAACATCCATTCAGGAACAGCGTCAGCAATTGATTTATCATGGGCAACCCCATCTCTTGGTAGCCAACTTTCATGGAACGTAATGGAGGATCAACTAGGTTCTGATCACGCCATTATACTTATGAATGGGGCACAAATTGGTCAATCATGCAGAGGCAAGGAAAGATTTAAATTAAACATTGTACCAAATACAATCGACTGGGACAATTTCTCTAACCAAATAGAAGCAGACTTATTGGCAAACCAAATTCAGTCCAATACTACGCTGGAAAAAAAATATAATTACCTCATTGACTCAATTGAGTCTGCAGCTAAAAAGTGGGGAAAAAATATTGCAAACAATAAAATCTCAAAATATCCGCCAAATCCTTGGTGGGATGATGAATGCAAAGAGGCTGTGCAAAACAGAAAAAGAGCCTACAGAAGATACCACCGAAATAGTTCTGAAACAAATAAAGTAGCTTTAAAAAAAGTAGAATCTGAAACGACCAACTTACTAAAGTTCAAGAAAAGACAAGCTTGGAGAAACCTTGCCGAAGAGTTAAACCATAATTTAACTACTAAACAATTATGGGGAAAAATTAATAGGATGAGAGGTTCAGGAAAATGCACGAAAACAAATTCACCTAACAGTGAGGACTTGTTACGTGAACTTTCACAAGTAATAGCACCGCCCTGGGTACCTGAGCAAGAAAGCGTACTATATGGAGTCACTCAAGACGACTCTAGTAAAATGATGATTAAAGAAGTAGAAATGTGGGAGCTACAATCTCACCTTATAATAACGAAAACAACCACGCCCGGTCCAGATGGAATATCTTATGAAATGTTAGGCCATCTCCCATCAATCGCTAAAAAGTTATTATTAAACATATACAACACAATTTTGGAAGAAGAACTAATTCCTGAGTCCTGGAAAAATACTCAGATTGTTCCAATATTAAAAATAGATAAGCCAGTAAATCAACCAACCTCATATAGACCTATAACTCTCATTAATTGCTGCAGAAAAGTCTTTGAGAAAATATTGAAAACGAGATTAGAATATTGGTTAGATTCTAAGTCGTTAATACCAAAGCAAATTTTAGGCTGTAGAAGAGGTAGAAGTACCAGGGATGGCATAGTTGCATTATCAGCTAGAATTGAAGCAGGAAAAAGCAAAGGCAATGTATCAATGGCCTGTTTTGTAGATATCAAAGCAGCTTTCGATAATGTAAACATCAATTTTTTATTAAGGCAATTATATGTAATAGGAGTACCGAGAGTAATAATTAATATACTAAAGAATTTACTAAGTGGCAGGAAAACTCAACTATGGTTTAATGGATTACTATCGGACTGGAGACTATGTTCTAAAGGCATTCCACAAGGCTCAGCACTAAGTCCTCTTCTCTTTAATATGATGGTTAGGTCAATAAAACCGTATCTCAACCCAACAATATCATGGATATCATATGTGGATGACTTAGTTTTCTTATCACAAGAAAATACTATAGAGGAGACTGGAAAAAAAATGCAAAAGATTGTAAATAACTTAGAGAAATGGCTTAATGATGCTTGTTTAGAAGCATCAACAGAAAAATCTAAACTAATGATTTTTAACATGAGTTCAAAAATATCACAGCCACCTATAATAACTCTAGGTAAACAAAAATTGGAATACACAAATAATTATATATACTTAGGATTTCCATTTTCCACAAATAAATCCGAAAAATCAATAATACTCAATATTAAAAAGAAAGCTGAACCTGCAATCAATATACTCAAAATGTTTGCTGGACAAAGATGGGGACTAAATACATCTTCGCTACTAAATTTATATAAATCATTAGTCCGCCCTCATTTGGAGTATGGTGCAGAGGTACTAATAATGTGTAAAAACAATACAATAGAATCACTTGAAAAATTGCAATATAAAGCTTTAAGAATAGTATTAGGAGCTATATGTACAACTCATACCCTTTCATTACTAGCAGAGGCTTGTATGCCACCATTAAAAGAAAGATGGATAAAGAAAACGTCTTACTTTATGGCTAGCGCTTTAATGACAAATAACACATTAATAAGGGACGAACTTAACGAATTATCAAGAACAGGTTCAAGAAGTCATGAGCTTAATGCAATTTGGATAAATGAAAAAAGGAAATGGACAGAAAGAGGAACCCCAGTAGAAATACCAATTTTCGAATTAGATTATTATTACTCAGGTAGAGGAACTCCTGCAAATATAACTATTGGCAAGGAGCTAAATATGAGTAACATATTACCTGAGCTAATAACTATAGACTTACAACAAAAATTAGATCAACAATTCCCGAATTATACAAAATTATATACTGACGGCTCAAAAGAAGCAGATGGAGTGGGTGCAGCAGTAGTAGATATTAACAATAGCAGAATTTACAAGCTTCATAATCAAGCATCCATATATACAGCTGAGTTATGTGCTATAGATCTAGCTGTGGATCAAATCATTACTGATGACAGAGACAGCACTTTAATATTATCCGACTCGTTATCAGTCATACAGTCCTTAAGCAGTAAGGGAATCAATACAAAATTAGACAACAAAATTTATTATGTCAAAGAAAAAATAAATAGGGAAATAGATAAGGGCCGAAATATTAAACTAATTTGGATACCGTCACATAAGGGAATTAAGGGAAATGAAAGAGCTGATCAAATGGCCAAGGTAGCTACTTCCTGTGATAAATATATTTCATTTTTTATAAAATCAGACATGAAAGCAGAATTAGAAAAAAATGAAATGAAAAATTGGCAAGACAAGTGGGATAATTCTGATAAAGGTAGAGAATTTTATACAATACAACCAACACTGAGACGTAAGCCATGGTTTGCCAAACTAAAATGGCCAAGAAGATTAATTACAATGACCTCAAGGCTAAGAATGAATCATACTGGAGCTCCGAAACATCTAGCAAGAAACAAAATCATTCCAAACTCTAAATGCGAATGTGGTGAAGAAGAGGCAGACCCTGACCACATTCTGTGGCAATGTAAAAATACATCAATGGCCAGAAATGGACTCCAAAGGGCGGTACTACAGACTTTGCAGACGCTTCCTGTTAACACCGCTTTTTTGATTGAGAAACCGAGATTTATAACTGCAGTAGCCATGAATCGATCATTCTTGTTATCTGGGTATAATATATAAGAAAAGACAGAATAGTATTAGGGGCGATAAAAGGCTACGTGCCTACGAAGCCCAAAAATCTATAATTAAAAAAAAAAAAGAGTTGCATGGCATAAGTGAATGTGTTGTAGTCATAGATATTTAAGTAATTATATTAAAATATTTAAGTAATTATATTAAAGCAATTTAATTAATAACTAAGGTTTACGCCCGTCGCAAAGCGACGTCTTTTTGGCGTGTACCATTTGAATCCAATAAAATAATTCGTAATTATATTTCATATTTAACTCTATTTTTAAATTGAAATAATAAATAAACTCGCACACATAAATTGATTAAAAAAATATATTTCTTTTATCAAAATAAAAAATATTTTCAATTTATGCGTTATTTGACCAACTTTTTTTCAAAATTTGGGATTTTTTTTTTCGATTCGTAAATCACGTACTAAAGTTAGCCCATATATCAAATTTCAACTTTCTAGTCCAATTTTTACTCTCGGCAAAAACCGCCCCCCTGCTCCCAAATAAAATTTTTGAATTTTGAATTTTTTTTTTTTAATAACATGTTGACATTTTTTGACAAGAGTTTTCTCCAAAGTTTCTTACCGGGCCCTTTAATTTTCTCAATGTCCCCATTTCCAATTTTTCATTTTCTAAATTTCAGAAAATGTTAGAATTGAACACCGTAATACACATACCAAATTTCAACTTTCTACCTTTTACGAATTAAAAGTTATAGAGCAAAAAGTAAAAAAAATTTTTTTAGTTTTTCCAAAATTACGGGTTTCCACGGGCCAAAGGTCTTAGAATTTATTTCTCTACGAAATAGCAAACTTTCAAAAACATTGACGGAGCCGTTTTCATTCTACCATACGAATTTCAGCAACAAACAAACATATAAATATACACTTGGAACATTATAATATACGAGAAATTTTAGCTACACCTGTTTAATAAAACATAACACTAATGATAATGAATGTTTTGATTATTACCTGGTCTCCCATGTCGTAGTTTCCGTTATTGTAATGAGGAATAGTGAGTGACAAGTCCAAATTTTCAGAGCGCTGCAACAAAGAAAGACAATCAATTAGAAATATTAATACAATTGAAGGCAAGATCATTGACGTAATGTACAAAATAATGAGTTCATTAATTAAGTTTTCTTGTTTCACAAGTAATTTATTTCTCGTAATTAGACTACAAGATAAAAGTACCTCGATTTATTTATTTATTGGGGTGCAGGACGTATTTTCGTAATTTCCGGGTCGGGACGTATATTTATCTTAATCATTTAAATTTGTATAAATATAAATGATTCCAATTTATTTTTATTAAAATTTAGACACGCGTATATTTTTTAATATAAAATATCCCTCTGTTGGAACAATCTGGATAACCTAAAGGGCTGCTCTCTGCAGTCAACGGGGTTGGAGTTTGCATAGTTTCTATAAAGAGGGTCGTGAATTATTGAGGATTTGTTGAATCTCATTTCCCCCATCACTTATCCTATATACTTGTATATAGAAAACTTTTTATGCGTATAATAATGTTTGCAAATAATTTATTTTGACATTCAAAATGTCTGAACTTATACTCTTACCCTTTAAAGTTCAAGCATACACACAAACAACGTTTTAATAAATTATTTAATAGTTTAAGGGAGTACACCACCTGAAGAAGCAAAAATACTCAACTATTATAATTTGTTTGGAGCAGGACAACGTCTCGTGCAACTCGGTTCAAGTTCAAGTAATGGGCTTGTGTCCTATGTCTTAATTTTTATAAAAGTGTACTATATATTGATAAAGTGGGTTACTAGAACCTCTAGTGTTCAATTATTTTTTTAATAACTCCTTATATGTTAGGAGATATTAACAATTAAAAAAGTCATTTTGTCTCTTTAATTATTAAAGGGATTCAATGTTGTACACATTCCAAGTGCATGTGACATCACAATCCTTGTGTAAGGTTACCAACCTTACAGCTCATAAATCTCTGCTATATGTATTTATATAACAAAATATCAAATATTATTTACAGCTATTTCAAGGAACAATGAAATTTCAATATTATGTCTGCCTTAGCAGGGTTAAATAAAATAAAAACTTATTATTCTTTGATTTGACTACCAACAGCTACAAAACATTACCACAGCACTGACCTACTCAACAAATAACTGACGTTAAAATGCATTTCACGTCATACAAATATGGCCGACCATTTCTAGCGCTAAAATTACAATTCAAACTTTTAATTGCTATATCTCCGTCAACATTTAGATATATAATAAAATAGACACGCCAATACACATTTATTAACATCAATTTCAATCAACAATTGGAAAATTGACCACTAAAAAATGAGGACACAAGCCCATTAATCAACCTGAAGATTTTTCATTTATATTTAATTTGTTTTCCAAACACTTTGTTAAACTTTGACCCATCCTAGTGTGAAGTTAGAATTTTATTCTATGTATGGTATACCCCGCACTCCGCACCCCTCCCTATACATATTATAAAGAGTGCGGTTCAAGGTCCAATGCAAGTACTTAGTACGAATAAAATTCAATGAAGATAATCCGT
The DNA here is from genome assembly GCA_963678705.1 of Panorpa germanica. Lineage (NCBI taxonomy): Eukaryota > Metazoa > Arthropoda > Insecta > Mecoptera > Panorpidae > Panorpa > Panorpa germanica. The sequence goes on from OY783207.1 coordinate 641,962, forward strand.
CGGATTTAGCAAGCAAATAATAACTCGATTATAAAAAGAGAATTGACAAAGGACTTTTATAACACAATATAACCTCAAAAAAATATATTTTATATTGTATTTATACAATATATACACTTAATAAGGTTTAAAGCTTATCTTTTAATTAATAAATTCATTTAATTAACTTTCCCCAATGGTTTAATTGTAACATTGTTTAAAATTGAATAACTATTTTAACATTATATAGGGTTTGTTATATCGTAGACAGTATTTGAAGTGTTAGGGGGGTAGAGAGGAGGTGGTTGTCGGTGGCTGAGGGTTGATAATCGTTGTCGATGAGTTTTACTAAAATAGAAGCAGACAGGGAGTGCACTAGTAATGATCGTGTTCATTGAACATAATTTTATATTTTATGCAGTGTATCCACAAAGATAAATACCGTTTTTAAGGTCCCAGTTGACCACTTTTGTAGAAGTACAGTCTCACTATTTTCACACACATGTACAACTGCGCTGTCACGATCATGTACGAGGTCTGTTCAAAAAATAAGGTGAGGCACAAATTTCGCGGGCTACGTACATTCGATTATCGATTTTTTTTTGTTATGTTGGTACACTCGTCTCGAACATATGTTCGCAGTTTTGGCTATACATTTAGTTTGTTTGTGAGAGGCATAAAAGTTAGAACTGTTTTGCGTGTTCGGCGATTTTCTCCTGTCGAAAAAACATAGATCAAAGAGTTTGCATTATTTTGTGTGAAAAATAGAATCAAGTGCTCCAAAACACTTGAAATGTTGAAAGTGGCATACGGTGAGTCTACTTTAAGCCAAAAAAATGTTTACAAGTGGTACAAGCTTTTCACAGAAGGTCGAGAAGATGTGAATGACGACGCTCGCCCTGGACGCCCCAGCACATTCAACAACCGATGAAAATGTTGAGGAAGTGAAGAAAATTGTTATGGAGAATCGTCGAATCACTATTAGAGAAGTTGCTGAGGATGTCGGCATATCGGTTGGCTCATGCCATGCAATTTTTCGGAAATTTTGGGCATGAAGCGTGTGGCAGCGAAGTTTGTTAATGCACCTGTCTCGCACTCGTCATTGCTTGTTCGTAATTTTTTGGCCAAAAACAACACCGTAATCATGCCTCAGCCACCGTATTCACCATATTTGGCCCCCTGCGATTTTTTCCTGTTCCCAAGATTGAAGAGACCCATGAAAGGACGGCGTTTTGAGACGATTAAGGAGATACAAACCAAATCGCTGAGAGAGCTCAAGAGCATACCAAAAAGTGCATATCAGAACTGCTTCGAGGATTGGAAAAAACGCTGGCACAATTGTATTATATCTAAGGGGGACTACTTTGAATGGGACAAAATAGAAATTGATGAATAAATAAATATTTTTTGAGAAAAATGAAAATTCTCCTTATTTTTTAAACAGACAGTGTATATGACGAACAGATATGTGTTACTGCAAATCTTGTTTGCGTTCAGTAGTAGTGCTACAAAATTTTGATTTCGTTTTTTATAAAAACGATGTGGTCTTAGTAAGGTAAGGTAAAATAAGGTAAGGTACGTATCTAGATACATTTGTTACATACGTTTGTTATTAACCTACTCGCCTCTCCCTTCTTACTATTCGTATTCTTACACTAACAATTGTATTCTTGTGTTTTCAAAAATTTCTCTGGAGCCGTTTCCATTTTAGCATACGAATTTCAGCCACATATAAGAATATAAACATACACCTGGCATAGTATAATATATGATATTACAACGTATTATAGTGCATAGATTATAAATTTCAGTTGATACAATCAAATAATAAACTAGTCTAACAACATTCTAATGCAATTCCATTGCATCGTACCGTTGTTAGACATTTAAGCAAGATGGAAACAACTTTCATGAGAAATACAGTTCACGGAGGAAGTATGTATCATCCCAAGGGAAATTCATTTTAAAACGTGGTTAGTTTATTTGATTTAGCTGAGTGTACATCGAAAACGAAACTACTGCCATTATATAGTCTTATTGTATGTTATTTTGAAACAATTTTAAAATTCAAACTATAAATAATGTCGTCGTATGATATTCTAATAAGCATTTACTCCCGTCGCTAAAAGAAATGTATGTTCCTTTAACCCAGCTGTTCACACACTGACAAACGTTGCATTGCGTTGTGAATTTTGTTTTTGCACATTGTTTAACACCTGTGTATAATTTTTGAGCAGCCGCGTCCACAAAATCAACGTCCACGGTCAGTTTTCTCATGAACTTAGGGTTGTACGTGACTTAATATTGATTAAGGTTATTTTCAATGGTACTTAAGGTTCCAAAAACATTCTGCACGCTTGTTAGTTCAATCGCAGAATATAAACGCATGATTAGTAAACAAATTATGTAATTAGTATCGGATTTATAAACTAAATGACCATAATATTAGTTAATAATTGAATTTCTTAAACAAGAATACTTGTGGAAACCTACGGAATATTTTAAATATATAAACCGTCCAGTTCTGTAGTGACACGTCAAATTTCAACTTGCAAACAAATCAAATATTTTATTAAATTAAAATGTATATGTAGTTGCTAATTATTTTGTTAAATTGATCTGGAAACTATCTTTATCTCCTTTTTTCAACAGCTAATTATTAGGCAGTCTAGAATGTCTCAAGCTCGTCTTTAACTGTAACACATCCACCGACATAACCCTAACGATAATTTAATATTCAGTATACTTTATAAATATTTTTTAGAATAATTTTGCTGTCTCTTTCTTTTATATATAAAAATCCGAAATAAAACTAGGCACTGCTCTAACACATTACAATAATTTTTCGTTAAAATGACACATTGCAAAATAATTAATAGAACTTGATGGTGCACGTGTTCAAACATAAACAAAACACTGATGCGTTGCCATAGTTACATAAATTATTTACTTTATAAATACTTTTGTAATAATATTGTTGTCCCTTTTTCTTACATAACCCATTTTTAAAATAAAACTATGCACTGCTCTAACACATTACAATAATTTTTCTCTAAAAATAAAACATTGCGAAATAATTAATAGAATTTGAGTTTGTTTATAGATACGCAGGTGTTCTAACATAAACAAACCACCAATGCGTTCTTGTCATATTTACAAAATTAAAATAAAATTAATGTTTAAATAAATTTACAATGTTGCACGATCAAAATATTTAAAGACAAATAAATGCAAAAAATTTAATTAATAATGAAATGAGAGATGGCAATTCATATAAGGGAAGAGAGGAGGAAATTATCATAGTGTATTTAATTTTTCTTTAATAAACTCGTAAGGATAACAGATAAACCATAAGACTCAAAACGTGTTCAATCGTCTTGTTTACGTATTACTTCCACTTCCAGTAGATTCTTTGCTCTAGACAAAGTGCAATCGTGCAGAAGTTATACATAACACAGATATAAATAAAAATGTCAAAAGAAATCTTTCTATAAAATATTATTGTAGATTGTTACAGACCTGTTGGATTGGAGATTGATTCAGCTTCTTTTAGTTAAAGTCAAGGACATTGCCACGCATGTGACTGAGATATATTTAAAATAATTGCACGGTTTGGTCTAGCGATGGATGCACATTGCTCATGCGTTATTTGTGTTTGAGTTCAGTCTGGTCTATTATAGGGATTACTGGTAATTGTTTATCCAAGATAATAAGTATCTGTATGGTATGCTCAGATACTGTAGGGACAAAATCACTATGTAACTATCAAACACAGAGGCGCATTTAAATATTTAGCAGTTTATATAATATAATATCTTGTTACGAAAAATAAATAAAAACTTTTGAGGTACAGGACGTACCGTCAATACTAAAAGTTTATCTCTCGGTAATACGAAATGCAAAATACGAAGTACATGAGGGACGAGCAAATATTGGGATTGTATCTTTGAAAATGAATTTTTTATGCATATAATAGTTAAATAAATAAAAAATTTCCTATAATGAATATCAAATTTAAATTAAATATTTTGAAAAAAGAATAATAAATTTGGCAACGCTGTAAATGTACGTGTGTTGACGCATGCGTGATATTGTTATATTACGCATTGTTATATTTTGTATAATATTTATTCCGATTTTGAATTTCCCGCTCAAATTGGCATTTGCAACGTTGCCAGCTTATAACCTACATTTACTGTTTCTTACTGGTTTTATTTAAATATTTTCGTATAGGTATTATTTTGATAATTTTCTTTTTGCAATAGTTACAGAAAAGATTCTTTTATATACACTTAGTTTTTGAAAGCCGTGTCACCATTTTTTAATAGCTAAAAGTTATATTATGTGGTGAAATTGAGCTAAAAATTATGATTTGTATGGAAAATGACTATTTTTAATCATGTATAAAAAGAAAACTATGAGCCCTAGGTCTCTAAAATTTTGAGACAGCATGTATTTTAACTATTTGTATCGACCCTCCAAATTTCACAATGTTTTCATCATTTACGTTAACGTCCTATACCTCCTTAATTTAAATGGTTTTCTACATACCAAAGTTTATTTTAAGAGTCAAACTCAGACTAGACACAGAATGTAACGAATATAAATAAATGGGTTAAACTTAGTTCTAAAATAATTTAAAATAAAGACTACAAATTATTACCATTATAAAAACGTTCGTGTCTAAAATTGAAACGCAACAAAACTGATATCGAATTTATTTTATTATAAAAGTTCGTGTCAAGAAATAATTTAAATAATAAATATCAAATATAATCTGACGTATAATTAAAAGTAAATTACTAAATCGATTTTACTGAGTGACCTTTAAGCTTTTTGTTCGTTAATTATGATGCGAAGGTGGAAAATATCGATTCGATATAACAGGTGTTCGTTGGTCATCATCGAAATATCGAAATATTATCGTTTCTTCTCAGCACTATTTGAAATTGAACCGTATTGTTTCTGTCTTAAGCCTAAAGTTAAGTTGTAATTAATGTAATTCTGGATGATTTAAATACTCACATTATTTTTATGTCTATAATATAGTCATACGGCAAATGGCAGTACGGCAGAATGGCAAAAAGAACTGCAATTCGCTGCGTTGTATGTGTTTACACGTTGCAGTTACTCTGAGCAGAGAAAACAACAATTCTCCTCCCATCAATTAAGTTAATTTCAAACTGTTTCTTTTAAGAGTTGTTATTTAAATTCCTTTCTCTATTGTAAATGTACAGTTTGAAGAAACAACCGATCCCAATTCCTAATCATAAACTCATTTTTACATATAAATTCAAAGTTAAAACTAAACTTAAACTATTCTAGACTATTACTACTTCGAATAGTACTTTCTGTTTCTTCTTTTCTTGATCCTCTCTCTTCATGTCCCCTACTCCTCCCTTATTCACACCGTTTTCTGCTTCTCCTTCCTTATTGCCTGTATCTTCATATATCACCTCTTGCCTTCCTTGTCTTCTCTCGACAAACCCTCTATTATCTTTTCACTATCCTTCCTGCCTTCTCTCTTCGTTTTCACTTCTCCACTTATGTCTATTACAGGCATAAACGCTCTACTATTTCCTCTTGATTCTCTTACTTTACTATTTCTTCTTGACTCTCTTCCTTTACTATGTTATTATTGTCTCCGTCATCCACCTCTTGTCCTTATCTCCTTTCCGCAAATCCTCTATTTTTCTGGACTGAAGTTTAACTGTTTCCTCGCTACTTCTTTCTTTCTCCTGCTTCCCTTCACTGCCAGTTTAGTTTTAACTTTGAATTTATATGAAATGCATTAAGAAATATAATAATGTAGATTGAAAAGCCGAAAGGCACACACAATTAATATAATAAATAATAAAAATAACTCAGTTTTAGCGGATCTTTCGGAAAAAATACTTGATAAGTTTCCTGATGCAGAGGCGCAGGGGACGGAAGGGAGGGAGCGAAATTAAACTATAAGGATACTCTATAACCATAGTAAATATAAAGTCACGACTTATGGTACACAAATTGCTCTAAAGTATTTTTAATAACAAACACTTTCCAATATAATTTAGTTTCTTTAATAAAAACGTAATAAATATACTGTATACTTTTAATAATGTACGTCAGTTTAAGAAACTTGTTCGTCCACTAAAATTATAGTTCTTTCTCTTACTATAGTAATCATACAAGTAATTATTTTTCAAAATGTCTAAGATCTTAATACATGTAATTACTGATTTTAAATATCAAGTATTATTTTTTAACGGGATTGTACTAACTCTATACGTATTATTAAATTTTGTACACAAACAAAAAGAAAAAGTAAATAAAAAAGTACACTCAGTAACATTAAAATATTTCTTGAACTATATTTGCTCTAAAATAAATTTTAAGAGTTTTGTGACTACTTAGGGCCGGTTTTATGGTCTTTTATTTACTTCGGGGTTACGAAACCCCGAGTTAGCTTAGTTCGGTACTTATTTTTGTATCGGGTTTTATGGTCCAAATTTAATCCCGAGTTAGTTAGTAGAGACGTAAACCATATTTTAAGAAATTCGAATATTTGTTTACAGTTGTAAACCCATGGGAATGCAAGATTCAGTTTAATTATTGTTTTAAAAATGACGGATTTCTCAACTTAGTACTATATTTGTATAATAGATGATCTTCCTCATCATCTGTTATTGATAATTGATTAAGGTCACTCACAAAATTCATAATAAACAACAATTTAATATTATAACCTGAAATATTATAATAATGATAGCTAAACTGGCTGAGATAGCATGATATTTTATCTCTGTTGCACACTTACTCCGGGTTAAATATTATTACCTTGATTTATGACGGGATATCTTACTCCGTGATTTTAGTTCCGAGTTAGCGTTAACCCTTGATGATAAAACTCATTTTTCGTTTAATTCGGGAGTTAGCTATTTAGTTCGGTAGTAAGACGAACCATAAAACCGGGCCTTAGTGAAGGAAGCCTACTCCATCAAAACATAAATATTATATTAAATACAAGTTATATTTTACTTAAACAAAACTTATAGGTCCAAGATCCCAGGACCGGCAGATACTTATTTTCTAATGAACAAAATGTGTAAGATTGAGTAGTGTTAGTATGTACAATGATCGTGCTAACTTGACCAGGCGGCCATTTTCCAAGTATCAGGTAATCAAGGTTTATGTCTCACTCACTCTCATGCGCACGGATAATGCCCTCTCGCTCCTACTCACAGCGGAATTAAAATTGGGTTTAGGGGATGTCTGGCCACTTGGATCAATCTGTCCTCTTGTAAAACGTTTTAAAACAGTGGTACTGTGATTCTATTCCCAGACCAGCGCTATATTTTCTGAGTTAAGTTTCCTTCAACAAATCTTCAAAGAACAGAAGCGGATCAATTCTTAGAATAATATTAAATTGAAGTAAAGCAAATTATAAGTTATCTTATTGATTCAACAAATATAAATTCAATTGTTAGTGTTGGCAGTGTACAACAATGTTATACAATATCATTAGCGAACAAAAGAGATAGCAGTATAAAGGATTTATGTAATCAAATTAACGTCAAAATGAGTTAAACAAAGATAGAAATACTTTGAACATAATTGGATTTAACGTTAGCATGAGTAAGACGACATGATATATAATAATGCTATTATAGAATATGTTTAAAAGAGAAAGAAACACTTGGGTTTGTGCGAAATGCTCCAAAGTTATTAAAGTATAAGAAGAGAGTAGAATCATGGCTGGGTATAATAATATAGCTTGCTTTAACGTGGACGAGAATGAGATAGCTGCTTTGATAATAGGGGTTGATGTAGATTGAAGAAGACGGGGAATATCTAGAGCAGGTGTGTTCAACATGCGGGTTAAGGGCCCATTTATTAACCCTTAGAGTGAGAGCTAAATGTTACTCAGCAAGCTATTTCTATTAGGCAGCGATGGAGTGGCACTAGTTGTAATAAGAATTTCAAGTATGAGCCGAATTTAGAAATAATAATACTGGCCCCATAATCTGATATACGTTTGTCATACCTGCTTCAGCGAATGACTGAGGGAGACGCAAATGCTAGTAATTTGTTTTTTATTGCCTTTAAACGAGATGAAATATAATAATATATATGTTTAATTTTGAAATATGAGATAAGAAGAAATAAAGCATTTTTAATTATTTTGTTAATGTTCAAATAAAATAAATACATTTTAAATTTAATTACGTAATAGTTTTCATTAAAAAAAGATGTAGAGACACTCGTAAATGTTTACCATTCAACAAAAAAAAACAAGCACTGTCCCCACTACAAGAACTATATTTATATTTCACCGTTTTAGTCTACACCTCTTCTCATCTCATCTCATAGCGATAATAAGTGGAGACGATGCTTAAAAATATAATAAAATAAAACAACATTAAAAATATCTTTTTAATTAGCTTTACAACGCTGAATAAAAAGATAAAAAACTATATCATTTATTTGAAAAACAAGTTTAATCAATATCCTATGAATAAAACAGTGGTGCTTAAGGGAGGCACAAGGGTACGAGGGGGATGACTGCATTTCTAGTAAAGTATAGTGTTGTTTTAACGGAAAATAAAGATAAAATTGGAGCAAAATGAAATGTATTTTTTCTCCCGCAACATTGTCGTTTTATGGACCATTACATTCTGAATGATCCTGTGGTACACTCTATATAAAAAGTAACATGTACATTAATCTTAAAAGCATCGTAAAATAAATAAAAGTATTTGATAATATGAAGACCTGGACAATAGTAAAACCTAGACTAAGCCAAATACACCCAGAGAAACTAATTTCAAAGATATATATACTATACATCCTCCAAAAACATTTTGCGAATGGCACTCATTTTTTAGTGGTCGATTTTTTAATTGTTGATTGAAATAGATGCTAATAAATGTATATTGACGTTTCTACTTTATTAAATATCTAAATGTTGACGGAGATATAGCAATTAAAAATTCGGATTGTAGTTTTACTGCTACAGATGTCGGCCATATTTATGACGTAACATGTCGCACTAATATAGGTCAGTTATTTGTTATATGTATAAGAGTGTTATGTGAAGAATGCTATTAATAATTTAAGAAAAAAATTATTGTTATTATCTTCTAAATATCTTAGCCAACTTTAAAAATATATTGCACAGTTTTAATAAAAGTAATACATGGTTTAATGTGTTCTTAATATAATATTATCTCTATGTTTCTATAGCAAAGGCAAAGGTGTAACAGTAAAATGTGTAAGATTAAAGTAACGAACTCTGTTCACATTGTATACTAGCGCCACCTAGAAAAGAATTCCTGCACTCGCATCAGAATGTTTATCTAATTCAATGCACAATCTAGAAGAGTATGTGTCAAGCCAACACCTCCTAGATACACAAGACCTAACAGCGTTTCAGTCAATGGTATGTGACGTCACCACTTGTAGTCATATGCTGTTGAGTTCTGCTATCGGTATAAGACAGTTTGTTTGAAAATGTTAGTATCCCATTGGATATTGAACAAAGTTTCTGATTAAAAATTATTAAGAACTATTATTTTTAAATTATTAATTAGTTTGCAATTAATGAATTGTTTGTTTATTTACACTTTAAGAAGTCACTCACTCGACAAACTGGTTATTAATTGTGGAATATTATAATTAGTATAATTAGTTATATTACACAATTACCTAAACTTCTACACACGTAATGATCATATAAAACATTTACAGCACATAAACCATACAAGGTTTTCATACACAACACTAATTTTTAGATTAAAATAGTTTAATGTTTAAACCAAATATAAACAAATAAAAACACAAACACAGTAACTATAAATACACCCTCTTAAGACTGATTATTTATATTTTTAATTAATTATATATTTTATACGATTTTTTTAACTGAAATAACTTGAAAGTAAATGCAATACGTAATGCACAGAGAGATACTAAATTGTACTAAATCAATACCCTTAAAGTACATTTCAAGTATATTTAGGTAGAATTGGGTAAAACATCTGGTGGTCAGATGACTACAAGTGATGACGTCACAAAATTGCTGTGGGGCGTTGTATATCTAGGAGGTGTTAGTCAAGCCCTGTTAGCATTGCGGATCTTTTCTTCTCTCTTCCGTTGCATACAGATTCCTTCGTTTCGTTGGTTATGCGGTTTAAAACTTTTATAACGTGTTTAAACTAAAATTTATTCACAATTTGTGGTTATTTATAATTTTATTTAAAGTTTTAGTTAATAAAGTTGTGATAAATGCATTTTATAACTCGGATGTTATAAAACAAGCTATAAAAAAGTTTATTTGAACGTTAGGTGTTACTTGGATACTTATACATACAGTAAACGGGATGTCGTGTAATGGTTTTTATGTATGCTAATAACAAGAAATGACTTGTATACAAAAATCGTATAAAAACATTAAATGTTAATAAGAAAAAGTTTAAACGTAGTCAATGACAGGAGATGTTTGGTCGTAGTGTTGTCAATGATCAAAAGAGCAAAAGGACAGTTTAACATTTTACTGGTAATCGTTATTTAAGATTGAGGCACTAGCTGTGATTATTAACCCTCCGTGTGAACACTATATTTTTCGAGTCATGGTGTGTACAATGGGTCTTTGCGGAAACACTTGGGTTTTTCCAGTTTTCTAAGCTTTCAAAAAATCTGAAAAAATTCCGGATTACTTCTTGAAGTGTCTACTACATGGTCCAGAAGTTGCCAAAGTCCAAAGTCTAAAACCGTTGTTAATAAAAATTCACAAATAGTGAAAAACGCGGAAAAAACGGAATATTGTTAAAAAATTCGTAGCTTTATAATAAACAAATAATAAGAAAAACGGTTGTAGACTTTTTTATCTTAGACTATAAGCTTTCGAAAGAATGTAGTGTCTTTGGCGTGGGCACCAAAAAGTTGAATTATTTGTGCACCTGAAAGTGGGGAATATTTTACGAATTCAGACATGTCATAATAAACGGAACGGTGAATATTCGGCACAAAATAAGTTTTTATTTATAAAAATACAAAATTTATGAAATAATAATTAATATTAGTTAATAATAATTAGTGTCATAAAGAGAAATTACGGTGCGCAACGGCGCTTATATGGAATAGAGGCAAGTTTCACTGACTCGCCTTTGCCAGTAATCTGCCAGATCCGGACACTGCTGGAACCTTAAGTCCCTACCACTACCTAGATTTTTTAGGGGGCATAGGTGAAGCGCGCTCCGTACTCATGAGAGAGAAATAGGTGTTTGAAATTTCAAGTGTTCCTTAAAAACTCCAGTGTACACACGCAGGGTTAAGGTAAATTGATTTTGCTTATACATAATCACAAACTTTTTAGGCAGTGGTGTAATGTTAATTATCGTATTAAACAATCAAAGCATTAAAGGTAAATATTCTCCAAATGAAAATGTTTAAAATAAAGCTGGTTTATTTGAATGACGTACGAACAACTGATTCTGACATTTCATGTTCCAGTAAATCATAAGTATATTATTTTCATAAATATAGTGTACTATATATATCTACATCTAGGTATAAGATAGAATTCGCGAATCCGCGAGGCTTTATTGAATTCCATCACGAAATTACAGAAGAGTACGACTACTCAAGCAGTTACAAAGTTATATGGAAGAATAATATACTGTTATGTTCATTCCAGAATAAAGGATAGTCATAAAATTATGATTTACTGCAAAATGATGTATTTGTGGGAGGGACGAGGAGGGAGAAACGAGGATGACTAATGCATTATACGAAATCAATTGATTATATAGAAAGTATAGTATTCAGAAATGACTGTACGCCTAAAATATTAACACAGGGTGCTTTTTATGTTTGAAGTCCATGTTGTTACGCTGCCATTTTAGTTTATTTATTTGCCAGTTCATAACAAAATAGATAGTTTTAATTTTCTCGTCAAATTAAAAACGAGAACGCAGAAAAAGTGTTGCCACATAGTAATAATAAAAAAATTCTTCACAAAAATCTGGCAATACTCATTTTAGAATTAATAAAAAAACTTCTAGAAAATATATTTTTTAACAGACTGTACAAAAATACAATTTGCATATAAATGTTCTGTTTATAATTTTAAATAAGATTAAAATTTTAAATTTAGTTCTTTAATCGTTTTATAAAATTTATTAGTTGAAATACTTTTCATTAATTATTTGTGAATGGAATTAACTTCATTTTGAAGCGTTTGTGTATTTAAGCAAATTTATTATTAAGCATTTAAACTTAGGAATCAGTTCCAGAAAATGATGTTTTAGAAATAATTAAACCGATAGAATTTATTGAAATTTGATGGTGATGATCATTATTCATATAAATCTTAAATACTTAAAATTAAAAATTTTCCTACTAAAAACTTTGGTTCCTGTAATTTCAATTTTATTTACAAATATCAGTATCATACAAAAATCACTTTTTTAATATTAAATTCGTAACCAAAGTTCTCACAAACAAACTTTTTAATTGAATTTAAAGTGAGAATTCAAAATACTATTTCTTAGTTTCAATTTATTTCTTAATAAATTTTCCAACATATTTCTATTCGATTTCGAAGCACATAAATCATTTAACAACTTATATAAACGATTTTTTCCTTTACCCTTTAAAACTATGTAGAGAATCCGTCACAGTATAAAAACTCGCCGTTCACTCAAAAGTTACAAAAAGCTAACGCACTATAGTGTCATGTGAAATGAAGCGGAAGCAATAAAATTTGGAAATTCAATTGTATGTAATTGTAAAAAAAAAAACTATTAAAATAGTGATAGGAAACAAAGTAATGTTAAAGTGGAACAGACTATATCGAAAAGTTTTCCTTGAAAATGCAATTAAAGTTTTGCGGTGATTAAAAAGTAAACTTCGTATTAAGGAATACAGTCTCAGCTAGAAGTAATAGAAACGAACGAACAAATGTTGATGTTTTCGGTGGTGAGCACTGAGTTACGCTTGGGTTCGACTCCTCGTGATGGAATTCATTTATTCCATGACTGGCACTGAAATCAACTCGCTGAATTTTAATGTGCGCTAATTATTTTCAAAGCCTCATCATTTGATTGTTGTGGACCGTTGAAACCGTGGAGCTTGGTTGAAAAATTAATTAAATTTACTTTCAAAATAATAAAGCAAACTTTTTATTTTTAAAATTACAACAAGTGTATAATTTTTAGTCAACGTCGTAAGAGTGCCGAACATTTTATTTTTTTAAGTTTATCAGAAAATAAAGAAAAAAGATGCAAAACTTCTGCAATGGATTGAAAAGGTGAAAAGCTTTGTAATGGAGCTAAGTTTGTGCGAGGGCGGTCTGAAAAGTGACAATTTGGAGCTATATCCTAATCTTAAAATTATGATTGAAGAAATGGATCTCAATTTCACATTTTATTATAAAAGACAATTATTATTAACTAATTTTTTTCCAACATTCTGTGACAATATATACTTCAAGTGCACTTTGTGTTAGAAATTAAAAGCAATTAGTGTCGTGTGATAAGTTTGATATATTTAAAAATATATAAAGTCTTATCAAACAACCGGTGTAGAACCTGACTGAAGTAGTTCACGTTCAAAACTAGTTATTAAAAACAAGAAAAAACATGTAAATGACAGAAGACATTATTTGTTTCAAGGAGATAAGCACCGGAAGAGGTTGTCGTCGAAGTTAAACAGGTTCACCACCCACTGATGCACCACTTCCTGCCTGTAAGAGGTATTATTAGCATTATCAGTTGATTATTTAAATAAATATTGATTAAACCAACAATAGCAGTCAGTACTAGACAGTGACAATGTTGTAAATTAGTAATGAAACAGATTTTGTCATCTGGAAATTATAATTACCTCAAAACTAATTAAGTATTATTCATGAGGTAAGTCTGTATAACAATATATTAATTCATACACTGCGTACACATTGTATAAGTATACATTTAGATGAAGATCAGGGGCAGAAAACCTTTTCTATTAGACCACAGAAACAAATATTGCAAAAGAAGTACAATCTGCTCATTATTTTTTACATAAAATTAAAAATGATGTGATCAGATATTCAATTAAAAGATTAAGATAACATTTAAAAGGTTTAACACCTCTGGGATAGACTATAGATAGATGTATAAGCTACAGTGTGCTACGTGCTACGAGGTGTGAGTGAGCCGCGATCTACGAAGTCTACGTTTGCGTTGTACCAAGGCGCAGTCGTAAGGATTCATTTGCATAATGAAATATTCAGCCACTGAAAATTTAATAATTGTATTCAATTTAATTGTATATCATTTATTTATAGAAAAAAACAGCAAATAAGATGAATTAATAAAGAGTTAATGAAATAGATCCCTTTGTTAACGTGGATGGATCAGGTTATATATGTACATCTCTCTCTCTCTTAAACAGAAACTTAAAATAAATTGAATTTAATGGGAAAGGCTTTTAATGTTCGTACGACTCGCATCAGTTGCATTGAATTTATCGTATAAAACGTGGAATGGAATGGAAGACGTGTGAGACAAATATCGGAAGATTGACATGACAAGTTTCCTGCTACATGCTGGAACGAATGATTTATTTATTTTATTAATTTGTTGATATTATTGACACTGAGAAAGAAACTTTCAAGTATAAAACTTTACTTTGTTAGACGATTCGCGCAGCAGTGCATGACATGTGAAACCAAAGTGTGGTGCGGGTAGAAACATCCCTATTGACGCGGGTCAAAAGACCGACAACAGCCCGAACTTCTTCCAACAACGTCTGAGCAATCTCAATAAAGAATATGTTACTTTAAACAACAAATAACAAAATATGAATTTATAGAAACTACATATATTTTAGAAAAAATTAAATTAAAATCCACTTTTAATAAATAAAAAATCAAACAAAGAAAAATAATGAAACAAATATACTACTTGTATTTGTATAGGTAGTTTTAATTAAATTGAAAAATGTATAACGATAAATAAAAAACAGGCCATAAAATAGACGGGATTAAAACCAGTTTCAATTAATTTAAAAATAAATGTCAATTCGATATCAAAAAATGTCAATTTATAATACAAATCGTTCGATCTAATGAAGTAAAATATTGTATTGGTGTAAATAACAACGAAGAAAAAGTGGTGGGGATGAACAGATACCACAGAATCGCAAGAAACATCAATGAAATAAAACAAGAAATAAAAACATCAAAAAATTGTTTTGTTTGGAGAAATATAAATATATGTATTCGAACCATAACACAGCAAATTATAAGATTGATATAATTAGTAATTAAATGGATCTGAAGCTTATAACTATATCTTGTGTTGCAGAACTTTTACAGCAGGCTGACCGTTCCAGAACTACTTTCATAGAACCAGTATATTGCAGCGCAACCAGCTAATGCTTTCCATTATGATTTTTCATCGGAATGTACTTTTCCAGAATGTAGGTTACGCTTAATTTATTTCTTGTTTATACGAACATTACATTGTACGGTATGTCAGTAGACAAATCTGCTAACTACGAGAATGGTGATCTTTTGCAGGACAGATTGACCATTTACAAAAGAGATAATACCGCAATTAACATATAAAGATAACACAGGCTTACTTTAGAATTTTATCTTTGTTAGAGACATTCAAAGTTAAGAAAAAAGAAATGTGAGGTTTTTTAGGACTGAAGAAGAATTCCCAGTTATCGATAGAATACAAATTATTTATATATGAATTTAAACATTAAGATCTTGCAAAGATTCCAATCTAAAACTTTACGCATGATTGTAGATGCACCGTGGTATATTACAAACGAAAGACTGCACCACGATCTTGCCATGCCTACAGTGAGTCAAGAACCTAATGGAACAGAGGACTACCTTCAGCAGACTGAAGAGGAGGGTTAATGGGCTTGTGTCCTCATTTTTTAGTGATCGATATTTCAATTGTTAATTGAAATTGATATTAATAAATGTGTATTGGCGTGTCTATTTTATTAAATATCTAAATATTGATGGAGATATAGCAATTAAAAATTTGAATTGTAGTTTTAGCGCTAGATAGTCGGCCATATTTGTATGACGTGAAATGCATTTTAACGTCAGTTATTTGTTGAGTAGGTCAGTGCTGTGGTAATGTTTTGTAGCTGTTGGTATAGTCAAATAATCAAGTCAAGTCAAAGAATAATAAATTTTTATTTTATTTAACCCTGCTAAGGCAGACACAATATTGAAATTTTATTGTTCCTTGAAATAGCTGTAAATAATATTTGATATTTTGATATATAAATACATATAGCAGAGATTTATGAGATGTAAGGTTGGTAACCTTATAAGGATTGTGATGTCACATGCACTTGGAATGTGTACAACGTTGAATCCCTTTAATAATTAAAGAGACAAAATGACTTTTTTAATTGTTAATATCTCTTAACATATAAGGAGTTATTAAAAAATAATTGAACATTTGAGGTTCTAGTAACCAACTTTATCAATATATAGTACACTTTTATAGAAATTAAGACATAGGACACAAGCCCATTAAATAATAAATAGATACAGTTACGAATACGGTGCAAGTTAAATTTTTATAGTAAACTAATTGTTAAATGTAACCGACTTAGTAGCAAATTTTAAAATGCATAATAACCTTAGTCTGGATTTGCTTGCAGTTGTTTTCTAAGTCCTGAATCATGTTTCAGAGATACTTCAAATTCTTCTATGGGTTCTCATGTATAAATAAGAATTTATAACGGCTTGTAAAAACGTATTTAGATACTTTTACTTTCATTGCAATTATTACAGCTATAATAAGTGAAAACTAAAATGAAATTATTTTTTTATTCGAAAATGAAAGTAATCAAGTTTTAATAACCATTTTTATTTTTATGAATACGAAGATATAAGTCGTTCTTTTGATGTAATCAAATTTAATATCAATTTGTCTCAAGTACATTTTTATATTAGACATAAAACGTTATGTTATAACCAATCAAAATAATTATATCATAATCATAATAGCATGAGTACTATTACTTTTATAAGACTGAGATTTATTTATATACGAGTATGTAAGTGGGTGATTATTCATTTGATGAGTTTGATCACCCTTAAGGAGGTACAGGACGTTAACGTAAATTATGAAAACGTTGTGAAATTTGGAGGGTCGATACAAATAGTTAAAATACATGCAAATTTTAGAGACCTAGAGTTCATAGTTTTCTTTTTATACATGATTAAAAATAGTTTTTTTCCATACAAATCATAATTTTTAGCTCAATTTCACCACATAATATAACTTTTAACTATAAAAAAATGGTGACACGGCTTTCAAAAACTAGGTGCATATAAAATAATCTTTTCTGTAACTATTGCAAAAAGAAAATTATCAAAAGGATACCTATATACGAAAATATTTAAATAAAACCAGTAAGAAACAGTAAATGTGGGTTATAAGCCGGCAACGTTGCAAATGCCAATTTGAGCGGGAAATTCAAAATCGAAATAAATGTAATATAAATTATAACAATTTATTGGTCATAGAACTAAATCACGCATGCGTCAACACACGTAAATTTACAGCGTTGCCAAATTTTTTATTAATTTTTCAAAATATTTAATTTGAATTAATATAAATTTGATATTAATTATAGGTAATTTTTAATTTATTGAACTATTATATGCATAAAAAAATCATTTTAACTAGCAAAAAGCAGTTTAATAGAGAATTGAAAAATTCATTTTCAAAGGTACAGTCCCAATATTTGCTCGTCCCTCATGTACTTCGTATTTTGCATTTCGTATTACCGAGAGATAAACTTTTTGCATTGACGGTAGGTCCTGTACCTCCTTAAGACTAATAAATAAAAACTTGTCTAAAACATAGAAGAATATTTTCGGTGCAGGTATCAATGAAGAATTATTCAACAAGATTTTTCCATTACTGGAGTAAATTATATATACATATGATATTGGAAGAGCAACTTCTAAAGCAAAGGTACTTACAATCTCGTACTTTGAGAAGGTGTCGCACTGTCTCCGTGACATGAAAACTCACCTGGAAAAACAAGAAAAACTGTTACGTTCAATCAGCAATATTTTCTACAATCATGTTAATAACAGAGAGGACTCTAGTCCGAATAAATCTTCTTTCAAAGTTTAAAATCAACACAATTCTAAATTGAACATTATATTTTTGTTTTTCAAAATTGATAATACTACAGTACATATTTTAGATTTTAGACAAAAATAGATAGTATTTCTTTGATTAAGAAGAACTTAAGAATACGAATGAGATTTAACACAGAAGGCAAATATTTCAGAACAAGACTTAGCAAAGGTGTGGATAAGAAAATAGAGAGTAATGAAGGGGCTATTATCATTAGTGCTATTAATTAAAGAAATGAATAATGTTTCTAATTATTCGTATAATATGTTATACTCTTATTAAATTGTTACACATGTATATTTATATTCGAATAAGCTCATAGTGTAGTATGATATGTATGTAATTAAATAATATATTATCAATATTAATTACTTCGATTAAATTTTATATGAAACTATTTTGTTTGATCTGTTTACATTGATGTTTTAGTACCAACGACGAACGAATGATGTAATATACTGCAGGTCATTAAATCTCGCCAGACCAGACCAGGACGGAGCTAGCATCAGTCAGTATTCTGCAAGCTGCATCTGATAACGAAGCTCCTGGCAGGATGCTATTTGGAACACAGTTGGAGTCCTTTCAGTGACTGTCGGCATACATGTTGTTATTGAATATCAAAGCCGAAATATTAAAAATAAAGTTAATATATTACTGCGTAATTAAGTGCAAATATGCGTGTAGATTAAATCCACGTGGATGTGCATCTTTAGCCGACTGATTGCAAACTAGTTCCGCAACGAAGTTTCCAACGAAAACATGTCAAGCCGTGTTTCGTGACTTTATAGAATGAGCTTGTGTCCTATGTATTATTTTCTATAAAAGTGTACTATATATTGATAAATTGGGTTACTAGAACCTCAAATGTCCAATTATTTTTAGTAACTCCTTATATGTTAAGAGATATTAACAATTAAAAAAGTAATTTTGTCTTTTTAATTATTAAAGGGATTCAACGTTGTACACATTCCAAGTGCATGTGACATCATAATCCTTGTGCAAGGTTACCAGCCTTACAGATCATAAATCTCTGCTATATGTATTTATATATCAAAATATCAGATATTATTTACAGCTATTTCAAGGACCAATAAAATTTCAATATTATGTCTGTCTTAGCAGGGTTAAATAAAATAAAAACCTATTATTCTTTGACTTGACTTGATTATTTGACTAACAACAGCTACAGAACATTACCATAGTACTGACCTACTCAACAAATAGCTGACGTTAAAATGCATTTCACGTCATAAAAATATGGCCGACCATTTCTAGGGCTAAAACTACAATTCAAACTTTTAATTGCTATATCTCCGTCAATATTTAGATATTTAATAAAATAGACACGCCAATACTCATTTATTCACATCAATATCAACCAACAATTGAAAAATCGACCACTAAAAAATGAGGACACAATCCCATTTTTAAGAATAGTATAATAGGGGATTTTATTGTGTCGTATTCTGAGGTATTTGTATGTATGTATGTATTTAAATACTTTAGAATAGTATTTGTGCACATCTCTGCTCTTGATGCCATCATTACCAATTGCCTTGCGACCAAGAAATACAGTCGCTCAAAACGTGCTCAAAACCAATTTCAAATCAATTTAGTTTCGTTCGTGTCGTGTGTGTTCTCTTACTAGCAACACATTTGCATTCTCATTCGGTTCGGGCAGATTCGGAGCTCGCGTTTGCAATCAGTCGCCTTGTGTGCGGACAGCCTTACAGTTATTTAAAAACGAAATAATTACCCAGTAATATGTTGTAGGTGTAATTAAGACAGTGAGGATGAAATAATAAAAAGAAGAACACTGGAAAAAAGATAAAGAAAATGGCGGTAAGTGGAGTGGTCCAATCAGCACACAGTAATGTTCTTAGAAAGTATAGTTAGCTCTATTTGGCATTATGAATACGCTCAGTGCATCGCTGTATTTGCAATACGGACCTGATTATGACATCATGCAAGGGAACAGAGGTGCTTATTCTGAGAATGCTGATGCAGTCAAAGGGGACTTAGCGTTTTGGCTTTGACGACACAACACCACGATTCGTCACTAGACTTTCGATACATACAGATCGATTACGAGACCTGACATTATACATATTCGATTGGAATTGATTGTTATATAATTATTGACATTTAATTGAGAGAACCCCAACAGTATGCATGTGACACTTTCAACAAAGCGTGTCATACGCAAATTTACCCCCTCCTTTGTTGCATTGCCTTTGTTTATTCAGTATTTGCAAATAGTATTGACTCAATATTCTTGCAACAAACACAAACCTAAACTGTGCCTAAACTTAATTAATATTTGTCCAGTAATTAAATTTAATTGAAATATTAATAAGAGGAATGAGAAAATGTGTGAGAGAATATTATTCAAAGTATCAAAATGTTAAAATCTATAAAAAAAAAATTAAACATACATAATTATTATAAATCATCAATAACATAATAATTAAAATATCAACAAATTACAGAGTTATAAATAAAAATGCATTAAAGTTTGGGCCTTAGTGCTAGCATATAATCGTAAACCAATATATTAAAAAAAATATTTAAATATTTCCACATAAAATATTGGGCCTATATTATTTTAAAATATAGTTAAAACTGTCAGAGAGAAAGAGATGAATATATTAAAATAATAGTCTATCCTTCTTTTACATAAGGTTGTTTAAAAATACAATTTTAATTACATTTGCGATAAAATAAGAATGATGGCAGTCATCAATCATGACTTCTATAGACTGACTGTGTTAGTATGTGTACATGATTATAGTATGTTCACAACGAGAAGTGATTTATGTGGTGGTTTAAGTCTGTTTTGTAATGTAATATGTATAGTCTGTTCATTTGATTTAAAACAGGTTTTTTTGGAAGAATTTTAATATTGGAAAACATTTGTCACGTTACATTTTACAGGAATAATAATTTAAAATATCTGAGCTGAATATTCTTAGAAGAAAATTTACATTTTCATCAAAGGAACACCTGAATCACGTTTAAAAGCGTTTTCTCACACTTAGCTTTTTCAAAGTCGGTGTACTCTCTAGCTTAAAATGTACAGCAGCGATCCTTTTGAAATTTTGCACACTCTTTCTTAACATAAATGGCGAAGAGACGTTTTTTTAATTTTAACGTATTTTAAAATAACAAAGTTTCTGATTTTTTTCATGAAAAATCGGTATTTTGACTTCTAAGTGCTATAAATAATTGAAAACTCAATATAAAAAAAACAACTTGACAAGGTTA
The DNA here is from genome assembly GCA_963678705.1 of Panorpa germanica. Taxonomy (NCBI): domain Eukaryota; kingdom Metazoa; phylum Arthropoda; class Insecta; order Mecoptera; family Panorpidae; genus Panorpa; species Panorpa germanica. Next base: position 663,366 of record OY783207.1, read on the forward strand.
CCTGCAGAAACTTATCAACTAATGAAATCATTTTGGTTTTAGTTATGACTGGCACCGCAATGTTACTTTTTTTGTGACGTTTGCGGAGATTCGTTGTCAATGCCTCATTTCTTAATATTTATTTATGAAAATTTCACAAAGTATTCTTTAAATGTTATTTTATCATGTAGTAATTATAGAAATAATTATATATTAACTGTGTCGTCAAAAAACTTTATCGAAAATATGCTATAAAATATTGTTTAATGTATATTTAGAAATAAATTCCTATGTTAAGTCATGAAATAACGTATTCTTAATGTACAACAAACTACTTTCTACTACACCTAGAATCTAGAAACAAATAGATGAAAATTGTAAAATAGTACCTTTCGTGTTCTTTAAACATTAAACAAAATTAGAATGGTATACATCTACACCCAGTGTAAAATACTGTACCTACGACGTACGTTAAACGTTAATCTTATCTCTTTAAAGATATATTGAGAAATATATTGCCTAATAACTAAACTTGTTCTATCTAAATTTATATACAACGAACTCATTTATTTCTAAGCAACGTTAAATTTATATAATCGATATCTGAAAGGAGAAATAAATTGTACGACGAGCTTGCTAGAAGAATAGACTGAAGTTACTTTGCTGAAGATACAGTTTATTGGTTAAGTATATACTTATGAGTAATCAATCAATACAATAATTTAGCTAGTAGTATATATATGATGCTAGTACTTAAGCTTATGTTAATAAAGGTTCCACTTTCGGTGCTACTAAAACATTTGGCACACTTTCTTCGTACTTCACTCCAAGATCTGAGCAGGCTTGCATCGCGGCGTTACGTCTGGCCTCCTTCTTGCTTCGGCCAACCCCATAATACTGTTTGTTATCAACAGTTAACGCGATTTGAAAAGATATTTTTCCTGGAGATGCTTCCACAACCCCCAAAGTATCAAACTCACACCCCGGTTTTATTTGATAGAGCAGCATGATGGGATGCAAAGCAGCAGCATTCGGAGGCAGTTCCTTCCTCGGTTTTAGCGCAGTTACTTTCCTTCCAACTTTCACTTTACAAATCTCATCGGAGTTTTCACTACCGCTGTTATTTCTTGAAGAAATCGACGGAATTTCGTACCCTTCTGCTTGCCATTCCATAAATAACTTGTGCAGAGCGAAGGATGCTAAATGAAGTATCGGAAGAACGTCTTCTTCCTCCTTCTGATCCCCGTTAGACACCGATTCATCTTCTGGTGAAGATGCCTTCATTTTCTCGATCATGATATCACGAACAGCTTTCTCTGCTGCGTCATTTTTGGCGGTCATCTTAGATCCACCTTGTCCTTGATAAGAGTTACCATTGATCACGACCTCTGCCACGTAATGCTGATTTATTGGCGTATTTGGATTCACAGATACATCAAACTCCGGAATTGCAGTGCTCTGAAGCTCGTTCAGTATCATCAGCGCATTTTTTGGAGTCAGCAACTTGCGAAAGCGTTTATTTTCGCGTTCGCGGCGGACACGATTTGACAGTTTACGCACTTTACCTGTGCTATTAATCCAAGAGAATTTCTTTCCTTGTCCGCTGTCGCTGTCAGTGTCAATCACTAAGTCACCCGAATCTTCCTGTACAGGAATTGACGGCAGTTGGACAGTGCTAGGGGTAACATTTGGTTCATTCGATGTCTCACTAGCGAATACCTGTTCTGTTGGTGCCTTCATGTCTTCAGCGTTATAGCTTGCAACAAGAGACATGCAATGTAGCCACTTCGAATAACAAATAGGAAGAAAATTATTTGAACGAACTTTCTTATTAGATCACTGGTTTAGTTATATCAGATTTATTCTAATAATACTTTACATTTTGTTTTCTCAAATGTTGCTAGATTGCTAGATATGTTAATTTATTATAGATGCAGGAACGATATTCATTTATAATTAGGCAGAGACATTGTATTTGCAACCGTGTTCTTTTTATCGGGATCAAAATAAATAGAAGGTTGTTTTTCACGGTGACTTAACTGAGGTGATAAGATGCATGTATTATTCTTTGGAAACCTACTTTTAGACAGACGTGTCTGTCTTCAGAAAGGCTTCAACTTTCGTATAAATCTATATATTGATCGCAACCAACATATAATTCAGTTTGTATTTTTGTTTTGTTTATTTGTTCTACATTCCATTAATGATAATCACATAATCAATACGTGGAGTTGTACATCATTACCTAACATCATTAGTTATCACCCCTCGATGATGAGGAACTTCAAACTCCCAACTTGTCACCATTGATGACTGAAGTCATTAGTTCATTTACACTATGTGATTCATTTTATTTCCTTTTGTACTGCATGAATGGGTGGATTCATATGAATTATAATTGTGTATTTTCAAAATAACAACTTCATTTTTACATTCATTAATATACCAATTTGTTGTGAATTACATTCTGAGTCTTTGATATGTCAACAACGTACACCTGGTTACTTATTACTGGCTTGTTTGTTTTTGTGTAACAGAATAAAAACTTGTTATTCTTTGACTTGACTTGATTATTTCGACTACCAACAGCTACAAAACATTGCCACAGCACTGATCTACTCAACAAATAACTGACGTATAAAATGCATTTCTCGTCATACATATATGGCCGACCATTTCTAGCGCTAAAACTACAATTCAAATTTTTAATTGCTATATCTCCGTTTATATTTACATATTTAATAAAATAAACACGTCAATACACATTTATTAACATTAATTTCAATCAACAATTGAACGAGTTGCGGTACGAAATTGAGTTACAAGTATTGGGCAACTGTAGGTCGATTAATCCCGGGCAGATCCCGACTGTCGCTCGTTCTTTGTAAGGAAAATTATTTCTACAAATTTCATAAAATGGTAAAGGTTATACTCTTGTTTGTTTTATAAAAATTGAAATCATTTGTTTGTTTAATTTATGAAGGTTCTAGGCGTAGGTTTTTATGATGATTTCAAATCTGCTATTTGTTTTTATATAAGTGTCAAGGTGTCCGAGATATCAGCACGTAAAGGCGTACATAGTGCACGAATTTTAAAATGTGTTACAATTTTGAAATCAGCGTAAAAAACGACGTACAAAATATGAATTATTGAAAATATGAATATGTCAACCACTTTATGCAAGGTTACGTTTCTGTCCGTTGTAACGGGGCGGAAAGCTACGAATCAGTTATAATTATATTCCTGATAATAAAAAAAAATTAATTACAAATCAGTAATGGTATAACAAAAATGAAAAGCTGATAAAAATGAACGAACATTTTAATTACTTTGAAAATAAAATAAAATAAAAAACAAATTTAATTTAAAATGATATTACGTTTGCATGTGGTACGTATGTAGATTTTGTGTGAAGGAGTACAGTAAAGAAGAGAGACATATTACGCAAAAATAAATCTAAATTCCGAACCGTATATAATTTAAGAATGCACGAGTTTTAGTACTTTTAAATATAATTTATAGATAGCAGGGCATGCGCTTGGAATAATAACATCATAACACCCTAAAAACAACCCAACCCCTGTGCTCTTGGTGCGCTGCAACCAGAGTAACCCGTAATACTTACCCCCACTACTTTGAATGTTCCTACTAACAGCGTTGAAAACTTTATCCATAAATTATATAAAATAAATTAATACCAAATATTCAATACCACAAATGAGCATATTATGCAAATCAGGTACAGTCATCTGGATCTTAAGACTTGCATCGGAAAAACACAAAGAAAATTTTACATTATTAACCCTCCGTGTGAACACTATATTTTTAGAGTCATGGCGGATCTTTGAGGGAACAGTTGAGTTTTTCCAGTTTTCTAAGCTTTCAAAAAATCTGAAAAAATCCTGGATTATTTATTGAAGTATCTACTACATGGTCTAGAAGTTGCCAAAGTCCAAAGTTTAAAACCGTTGTTAATAAAAATTCACAAATAGTGAAAAACACGGAAAAAACGGAATATTGGTAAAAAATTCGTAACTTTATAACAAACAAATATTAAGAAAAACGGTTGTAGACTTTTTTATCTTAGACTATAAGCTTTCGAAAGAATGGAGTGTCTTTGGCGTGGGCTCCAAAAAGTTGAATTATTTGTGCACCTGAAAGTGGGGAATATTTTACGGATTCAGGCATGTCATAATAAACGGAACGGTGATTATTCGGCACAAAATAAGTTTTTATTGATGAAAATACAAAAATTATGATATAATAAATAATATTAGTTAATAATAATTAGTGTCAAAAAGAGAATTTACGGTGCGCAACCGTTGAATTGTCATCTATCTTTAAAAAGTTATTGTAGTAAAAAGATGAAGTAATAAAAAAAAAATCTATATATATAATCTAAGAATTAATATATTAAATTACATAAAACATTTATTTTAACCATGAAGAAACTGTAAAACAACGAAAAAGCAAAAAAAAGTTCATTTACTAACATTGGAAAATAGGAATAGAGGCAAGTTTCACTGGCTCGCCTTTGCCGGTAAACTACCAGATCCGCACGCTGCTGGAACCTTAAGTCCCTACCACTACCTAGATTTTTAGGGGGCATAAGTGAAGCGCGCTCTGTACTCATGAGAGAGAAATAGGAGTTTCACATTTCAACTGTTCCTTAAAAGACCCAGTGTACACACGCAGGGTTAAGGTAAATTGATTATGTTTATACCTAATCACAAACTTTTTAGGCAGTGGTGTAATGTTAATTATCGTATTAAACAATCAAAGCATTAAAAGTAAATATTCTCCAAATGAAAATGTTTAAAATAAAGCTGGTTTATTTGAATGACGTACGAACAACTGATTCTGACATTTCATGTTCCAGTAAATCATAAGTATATTATTTTCATAAATATAGTGTACTATATATATCTACATCTAGGTATAAGATAGAATTCGCGAATCCGCGAGGCTTTATTGAATTCCATCACGAAATTACAGAAGAATACGACTACTCAAGCAGTTACAAAGTTATATGGAAGAATAATATACTGTTATGTTCATTCCAGAATAAAGGATTTGTCGCAAGAGAAAAACACTTATTTAAAGGTCTCTTAAAGACTATAAGATGAGATCTTGTGTCAGATTGAAATTCTCTATTGGTATTTGGTCTGAGTACATGTTTTTATTTCTGTAAAACTACTAAAATATTAATTGAAAATGGAATAAAAAATTAATTTAGAAAAATCGAAAAGCATATTAGTAGACATCTCGATCCGAACATGCGTCCTCCCTCCCTCCGCGCCGCACCTCTGGCCCGCCATAGGTTCAGGGTCATAACCCGCAAGGTCATTCCCCTTAAAAAATAAATAAAACCATTCTGTCCATAAATCTGTATAACTTTGTAATATGTATACGAGAATAATACACTTATCAGTAATACGCCGCATTTATTAGCTGACGATGCCGGTATATGAATTGCAAAACATTTCAACAAATTTATTTGTTTAAATATTTAAACTAAATTTATAAATAAAGTACCGTACACACTACAGCTGCACTAAACTGACTGATGTGTGCTATATAGCTCAGCCTATTCCAAGATAAGTTTTATTGATACTTTAGTGAGGACTATGCTTTCTGTAAAATGTTAACAACCGATTAAAATATTCCGAAAATATGTTGATTCAATTGCAATGTATTTATAAAAGTTACGTCATCTTGAATACAACCCTGAACGTGATTCATTCTGTTGATTCATTACACAACTACAACCCTGACTTTTCAATTACGCTATTTCCTATTCAAAAGTTATTACAACAAAGTTTTGTTATTATTATTGCAGATACTCGTAGTAACAATGTTAGAATCTAATGTCATTAAATTATTAAAATTTATATCATTTATGTATATGTTTATCTATAAGTTATTTTCCGGTAAACATATTTACATTACTAAATGCTTATATACCATAAAAAGTAACCATTTACATAAAAAAATATGTTGCTAAAAACCTTTCCGTTTTAAGGACCAGTAGTGTTATACCAATAAATAAATTGTTTGGCAATGGACTCATTTATAAGGGTCGATTTTGCAATGGGCTTGTGTCCTATGTCTTAATTTCTATAAAAGTGTACTATATATTGATAAAGTGGGTTACTAGAACCTCAAATGTCCAATTATTTTTTAATAACGCTTTATATGTTAGGAGATATTAACAATTAAAAAAGTCATTTTGTCTCTTTAATTATTAAAGGGATTATTAAAAGAGGTTCTAGTAAACAACTTTATCAATATATAGTACAGTTTTATAGAAATTAAGACATAGGTCACAAGCCCATGTTGATAAAATTTTTTTTTTTAAATATATTGATTTTAATTTTGTTGGATAGAGGGTTTAAGCCTGTAGTAGTAGGTGCGTCTAGCAGTGAGAAAACAAGAGGTGGTACTTTTTGTTACGTCACGGAGTTTTCGACAAGCAATGCTAGGATATTTAAAACAAAAAACAACACAAACTTGCTGTGGAAATGTGTAATTAGTTTTAAATTAAATAAATAAACAATTGAATTAACGAAACTTTCAAAACAGTTTAAATTAATTACTATTGTAGAAACTATTAAGATAAACTGGAAATAACTGAAAACTTTTGTTTAGATTGAATAATAAATCACGCAAACTCCAGTTTCAGCTCCAGCAGCAGAAAACTTGTGGCACTGCATCTGCGTGCGCCCCGTTGCAGAATGGTGGTCCACCATGTTCATTAAAATTACTTGCACAATTCCTTGTTAAATAAATATATTATTTCTCAAGATCATAATCATAAAGATTTTAGTATAACAAATAAAAACTGTGCGCACCACTGCATTGTGTAACTAGATACAATCTAACTAATTACATTTAATAAAACAGGAACAGGAAATGTCTTTTAAAAAGTTAATTATTAGCGAATAATATTATTAAAATTTATTAGCAAAATCCGGTTTGAATAATTTGATAATTGTATAATCAGCAAATGGTTCAAAGGTTAACTAAATTCTATTAAATATTTTCGAAAGTGTGTCAGCTAATTAGACGCCAATAAAACAATAATAATTTAAATTTATTAATTAAGTGGAATTCCAGGCATTTAAATCTGAGGTTTCATTTGGAATTTGACGAATGCTGAGCTAGTAAATAGAAATCATGAGTGTAGATTTTCTTTATTATACGTAGATTTAAATATATATAATTTTATACAGAAGTGTCAAATGAAGGAAAATTTTAATTACATTCTATGTAGTGAAAATTTATTGCAGATTCCATTCTATGCAGTGTCATTTCTGTATTGTGCTGTCCTTTTTATCTACATCCCCTTTTAGGCCTTGCTACTCTTCGGGGATGCTGATGTAACTGTTTCGAGACTTGGACACTGGGGACATGGAGAGTTCAGCATGGGACATTGGACACAAATTTGGAGATTCGGCACATGCTTATCGGTTTAAAGACGTCACAATATACATATTCGATTAAAATGGGCTTGTGTCCTCATTTTTTAAGTGTCGATTTTTCAATTGTTGATTGAAATTGATGTTAATGAATGTGTATTGGCGTGTCTATTTTATTAAATATCTAAATGTTGACGGAGATATAGCAATTAAAAATTTTAATTGTAGTTTCCCAGTAAACAATTTGATGAAGTGCCCTATTTAGTGACGTTTCTATCACTATTTCACTTCAATTATAGTTCGCATCAACTTTATCTTCATTTGTATTCCGACAGGTGGAGTAATTTCGCCATCTGTAGCCGATAAAGTAGACATTTTATATGAAAAAATGTGAGAAACTGAACTATAAATGAACTCTTTTATGACAAAAAAATCATGACGCATCTTCAATATGATGTCAAAGTGACTCCAAAATGTTTACTGGGTTTAGCGCTAGAAATGGTCGGCCTAGAAATTTGTATGACGTGAAATGCATTTTAACGTCAGTTATTTGTTGATTAGGTCAGTGTTGTGGTAATGTTTTGTAGCTGTTGGTAGTCGAAGTAATCAAGTCAAGTCAAAGAATAATAAGTTTTTATTTTATTTAGCCCTGTTACGGCAGACATAATATTGTAATTTGATTGTTCCTTGAAATAGCTGTAAATAATATTTGATATTTTGATATATAGATACATATAGCAGAGATTTATGAGCTGTAAGGTTGGTAGTGGTTGTGATGTCACATGCATTTAGAATGTGTACAACGTTGAATTCTTTTAATAATTAAAGAGACAAAATGACTTTTTTAATATCAATATCTCCTAACATATAAGGAGTTATTAAAAAGTAAATGAACATTTGTGGTTCTAGTAACCCACTTTATCAATATATGGTACACTTTTATAGAAATTAAGACATAGGACACAATCCCATTGATTATTAATAAATCAAACTTACATTATTTTTACTTTTAATTCACTTTCGGGGTGCTTAGCGCGCCCACTATTTAATCTGTCTTAATTTTAGTAGACAGGATGAACTCTTCTTAATTAATTTGGAAATTCAATAATAAATTCCCGATAAAACAGTCCTAGTTCATTTATTTATGTTTCGACTCCTAATGTGATGTGATGTTTAGTATAAAAAATAAAACAGACGATAGAGACCATTTTGAAAATAATAAAAATTTAAAATTACCATATTAATGTAAAAACGACACAAAAGAAACATACGAAAAAACAATGGCTGACAGCGAGCCATTGTCTGAGCCTTGCAATAAAATACTGCGTGGAGAAGAGCCGCACCGCGAACTTTTCAGCTCATACAAAACTGAATATATTTGAATTTTGAATGAAACATTCTCTAAATACAGAAATAATACATAAATATCATTTGATTAAAGTAGGGAAAATTACTTTTAATGCCATAAATAAACCAAGTTTTTTTATTTATTTTATTTTATCTACAATTTCGTTTTGTGTTTTGTCTCAAGTGAAAAAGTTCTGCAACATTTTTGCAAGCATTGAACGATATTTTAAACCGTATACATTATTTATGAAATTTGTGTCGTAAATTATTAAAAAACTTTTATTTTATTTTTTATTAGTACTTTTTTATATTAATGAAAATTTATGTTTATCCTGAATAAAAGCTACACTGTTAAAACAATATTAATAGGAAAAAATAATTGTTTTATTTTTAAATACCGTGTTCGGAACAAACTGGGTGGTCCAATGTTGACAAAAAAAAAAATCGAACACAAACAACGTGCGTGATTTTAACAATAATAGCGCACAAATTAAATGCAGCAGTGGACTAAATTTAATTTAAAGAACAATAGCTGAGTTAAGAAAACAAAATAAATAAAAGATTGCACACTTTGAACTTTAATATTATTCATACAGTCTCGGATTAAGATATTAAGAGGTATACATGATCTTCGAATACTACGAGAAAAGGTTCCAACTTTTTTTTATTTATTTATAATAATGTGAAACATATTAATTTTATTGTGTGAAAATTTGAAGTCGATTGAAGTAAAACTGACGGAGAATATAGAGATTTAAGTCTTCACTTCTCTGGTCTGGTTCTTCTTACTTTGAAACTTTTCAACGCGTTTTTTTTACACATAGTTTTTTCAGAGTCGGTGCCCTCTCTAGCTCAAAATCTACTGGAACGATTCTTTTGAAAATTTGCACACTCTTTCTTTAAATAAATGCTGAGATAACGCTGCCGAGTTTCTTTTGATTTTAACGTATTTTAAAATAACAAAGTTTCTCATTTTTTCATGAAAAATCGGCATTTTGAATCTTAAGTGCTGTAAAAAATTGAAAAATCAATAAAAAGAAAAAAAAAATGGACAGTGTTACCTGCAGAAACTTATCAATTAATGAAATCATTTTGGTTTTCCGATTTCAGCAATGTTACTTTTTTTGTGACGTCTGCAGAGATTCACTGTCAATGCCTCATTTCTTGATATTTATTTATGAAAATTTCACAAAGTATTCTTTAAATGTCATTTTATCATGTAGTAATTATAGAAATAATTATATATTATCTATGTGTTCAAAAAACATTATCGAAAATATGCATTTTTTTATCGTTTTGACCTTACCAAACCCCCCCCCCCCCCATTTAGATTGTTAAAGCCACCCTTCGCGCCTGGTTAAAAGTGTCTTAGACGCTCTTTAGAGATTAGTTTATACCATTAATTAATATTAAACAGAGTATTTTACAGACGTTCTAGGTAGGTGAGAATGGAGCCCAATACCAATTAAAACAAAACACCTATCAACTTAAACACCTAAAACTATTTTAGTAATTATTTAGTACCGAAAATTATATAAAAGATTGTACAACCACGAAATACACCTCTTCAGTCCCCACCCCACTTGTATTACCCCCCAAACCACCCATTCACCAAATATTCCTTCTGGCTAGAGATATGCAGCATTGTAGGTATGTAGGAGCCAGCCAGCAGGTTCTACTGTTATTTTATCATTTTGTAAACAAAGTAAATATTATTTTAAATATGTTTATTTAAGACAGTGTACTCGTACAAAGCATGACGTAGTTTTTTAATATAAAATAAACTGAAATTATTTCTCATAAAACGGATGTAGCAATAAAAATAACAAAATATCTCAAATAGTAACTAGAGCGAGGTACACTCTGCGACATAAAAGGCAATAAAAGTATTTTTTATCATAGTCGTTCATTTCAAACACAGGGTGGCTTCAAGGTAACTTCATAACTGCTGAGAATAATTATGTAATTTCTGTAACATTGTGAAATGAGACTTGTTAATTATTTATCAGCACGAGATCACAAAACAAAACGAAATTTAAAAAATCAACAGACAGAGGTGAGTAAAAAATCCAAGTACAAGATAATTAGTAAGAAACATATGCTTGTCTTATTTATTTATTCATTTTTTTTAGATCTGTGCAACCAGTGCCGTACCAAGACTATGGCACTGCTCAATATGGAAACTAGAAAATATAGCAATATTCATTTTCAAAACTTATTTTTGCGGTTCCAACTCATTAAAAGTCAGTGGAAGAAAGCTTAAAATGTAGATACGTTATTCATTTAACTAATTGCAACTTTAGATTTTAATTCGCGTTTATAGTTACTTACATAAAACGATTTAAACATAAAAAGCATGGATTTTTTTGATAATATTTAACCTGCTGTATAGTATCGCCATCTATATTAAAAATGGCCAAGTATCGATTCACCTTAAACTACAATTACGTTCTACTCGATCAAAAATGATAGCTGTAAAACATAAGTATCAACCAAGGATTATATTAAACCACAGTTAACTGAGCATTGAAAAGTATCAACCTAAATATATTTACAAAAATTTACAAACAAGAATTTTTTATATCATTCATTTTATTAGCTCATGGATAACGTTTGAATAACACCCTATGGCAAGGGTATCCTTATGTGTTATATATATATATATATAATTATATAATAAGGAAAGACGTATACGAGATGGTGTTATAGATTGGTATTAACTCCCAACATAACATAACACTGCAATAACATAAAATGTGTAATTTATGGTACATTATAAATGTAACAACTAATAAAAGTAACTAAATATGCCATTACACTTGCTAGCTAGCTATTCGCGATAAAAGTAAAATTGATAGTTTGGTCATTAACGAGAAAATGAGAAACGCGTTACTGTTACTCACATAATAAACCAACCGACTTAAACTATATGTGAATGTAACAACATTACGTATTAAATTTATAATCGTTTCTTCATTTTGTATTATTATACTTTCTAAGCACGAGATTTTACCTCTTGTCATGTGTTGTCACACATTGTGGACACCCTCCTCTGTTGTGACGTCACACATTTGAATCAAATGTCACACTTTAGAGAACCCATGTACTCCCCTTCCATTTAATATGTCACACACAACGAGGAAGTAACGTAAAAAAACATGTCCGTAATGAGAGACAAGGGGTGTGTGGCATTATACAGGGTATGGCGTTTAAAAATCCCATAAGATGAGTACAGAAGAAGATTTATTTACCTTTCATACAAATTCCTGATTCAGTTAGTGTGATAGGTTTCATTCAAATCTTATAAAACTTTAACACTGTCGGCGAAGTTCTTATAATGGTAACAAATTTGTTTCTAGCGCCTTACAAATTAAAAAAAGACTCCATTGATATTCCATCCTGAAAAAGATATGTGTATAATGTGAATTTAGAAATATAAATAAATAAAAAAATAATAGTACCAACTTTTTGATGATAAAAAATACTCTATTACATTTTCTAATGGGCTTTGTGTCCTATGTCTTAATTTCTATAAAACTGTGCAATATATATTGATAAAGTGGGTTACTAGAACCTCAAATGTTCAATTATTTTTTAATAACTCGTTATATTTCAGGAGATATTAACAATTAAAAAAGACATTTTTTCTCTTTAATTATTAAAGGGTTGTATACATTTCAGCTGCATGTGACATCACACTCGCTAGTTGCTATCTCTTTTATACAACAGAGCGTAAAAGAGATAGCATATTTAAGATAGAACTCTGACAAGTTTACAGGTTACCAACCTTACAGCTCATAAATCTCTGCTATATGTATTTATATATCAAAATATCAAATATTATTTACAGCTATTTCAAGGAACAATAAAATTTCAATATTATGTCTGCCGTAACAGGATTAAATAAAATAAAAGCTTATTATTCTTGGACTTTACTAGATTATTTCGACTACCAACGGCTACAAAACATTACCACAGCACTGACCTACTCAACAAATAACTGACGTTGAAATGCATTTCACGTCATACAAATATGGCCGACCATTTCTAGCGCTAAAACTACAATTCGAATTTTTAATTGCTATATCTCCGTCAACATTTAGATATTTAATAAAATAGAAACGCCAATACACATTTATTAACATCAATTTCAATCAACAATTGAAAAATCGACCACTAAAAAATGAGGACACAAGCACATTCAATTCAATTCGACTTAAAAGGATTAACTGTTATTAGATTTATTGTGCAAACATCGTTGAAAATAACAAATATTTTAATGAATTCTACTTTAATTAGTAATACAACTCTTGTAGACTTAATTGGTATGTATTTGCACACCTGAAATATTTTAGTGTGAACGTGTTTACACAAGTCTTACAGTGTTTTGCGGTTGAGTGTACGTATCATGTTTTTTTCTAAAACAAATGTTTAAAATATAATATTTTTTATTCATGAGTTTGACATTCCTTGACATGCGTAAATAATTTTAGTAATAAAAACTATTATTTTATGAGTATAATATTATGAGTTTTTATTTTTTAAATTTAATTAAATATTATAAATGTGATTTCGCTTTTGTGCTTTCATAAATATTATATATGTATGGTATTTCCTTTTTCAGACGTAATTAACATAAGAAATTGTCCTAATTTCATTTAGACGTTTATGGGTACGGTTTAAAAACATCTTAACGGCGAATATGACCTAGCAGGCTTAGCTGGCTTAGTGGATTGCAGTTGTACCTCCGTACATAACTCACAAATTTATTTTTTAAACTCTACCGGTTTTACTAATTATTAACCCTGCGTGTGTGCACTGGGTCTTTTAGGGAACAGTTGACATTTCAAACTCCTATTTCTCTCTCATGAGTACACAGCGCGTCTTCAGAGCGCCTCTAAAAAATCTAGGTAGTGGTAGGGACTTAAGGTTCCAGCAGCGCCCGGAACTGGCAGTTTACTGACAAAGGCGAGCCAGGGAAATTTGCCTCTAAATGTACTTTTTTTTTACTTTTCTCGTTGTTTTACACTTATTTCATGATTAAAATAAATGTTTTATGTAATTTAATATATTATTTCTTAGATTATACATAAAGACGTTTTTTATTAGTTCATCTTTTTACTACAATAAGTTTTTGAAGATGGGTGACAATTCAACGGTTGCGCACCGTAAATTCTCTTTAGACACTAATTATTATTAACTAATATTAATTATTATTTCATAACTTTTGTATTCTCATCAATAAAAACTTATTTTGTGCCGAATAATCACCGTTCCGTTTATTATGACATGCCTGAATCCGTAAAATATTCCCCACTTTCAGGTGCACAAATAATTCAACTTTTTGGAGCCCACGCCAAAGACACTACACTCTTTCGAAAGCTTATAATCTAAGATAAAAAAGTCTACAACCGTTTTCTCTTAATATTTTTTTGTTATAAAGTTATGAATTTTTTAACAATATTCCGTTTTTTCCGCGTTTTTTACTATTTGTGAATTTTTATTAGCAACGGTTTTAAACTTTGGACTTTGGCAACTTCTAGACCAAGTAGTTAGACACTTCAAGAAGTAATCCAGATTTTTTTCAAATTTTTTGAAAGCTTACAAAACTCAACTGTTCCCTCAAAGACCCAGTCATAAGGAGGGTCTTTTCCATCAGAAAATGGTACCTCCACCAATAAAAAAATGTGTTTTGATATAATTGGATTTTATAAATTTCCAAATCGTAAAAATATAAAGTTCTAATGAGCTACACAAAATTTCCAACGCTATGTAACTAAGTGTGAATGCGACGACTGCGGTTGCGGTTGCGGCAGAAACGGAACCAGAAACAAAAGATGATAAAAGGTGTTATTAACAGAGATAAGGATATCGACCGCGATGGTGACGGCGCCGTTTGAAAAATAATTAAGATAATTCTACGTATTCAATTCTAAGGATACAAACCATACAAACACATTAAATAAAAAGAGACAACGTTAACAATGTGTTACAAGAGACAGACTTGCTTGAAAGACAGTCATGACACCACATATACGTTTTCTAAATTTTAAATTTATCTAAATGAATTTGGTACCAGATATTGAAACGACATAGACACAAACACACTCACGTGGTTTTTAAAAGATAGTCTAGCGTAAAGTAGATCTGACCTTGGAAGGACTGGAATCCGGTCCTTAAGGTACACCAGCCCTATTCAAAACAATTCACTAACTTTCAGACTACGCGGTCTACGTTCAAGCAGTCTGCGATAATTCGTTGGCGCGGTGAACCAGTCGACCATCCGACCATCCGACCAGCCAGTCGGGTTTTCGACTCTACTGTAATCTCCAGACAGGTAGTATTATAGACGGTGTCAAACTGCACCGCTGTCGGAAGTAACATTAACTTGAACTGCACCGTGTCATCGCTGTAGTTGCGTAAGAACTAGCTTTGGATTTTAAGCAGTTTATAGGTTTATACAATCAAATCTAGGGGGTGCTACGGTGGTATTTAAGAGGGGGGGTAAGGTCAAATCGATACGAAAAAAGCATATCTTTAATAATGTTTTTTGACGACACAGTTAATATATAATTATTTATATAATTACTACATGATAACATAACATTTGAAGAATACTTCGTAAAATTTTCATAAATAAATATCAAGAAATGAGCCATTGACAGCGAATCTCCGCAGACGTCACAAAAAATAAATAACATTGCGGTGTTACTCATAACTCATCACTGGATTATCTGAAATCGAAAAACCAAAATGATTTCATTAGTTGATAAGCTTCTGCAGGCAAGCTGTCGAGTTTTTTCTTGATTTTTAAATTTTTTACAGCATTTAAAAGTCAAAATACCGACTTTTCATGAAAAAAATCAGAAACTTTGTTATTTTAAAATACCTTAAAATTAAAAAATTAAAAAAAACTCGACAGCGTTACCTTGGCATTTATGTAAAGAAAGAGTGTACAAAATTTCAAAAGAATCGGTCCAGTAGATTTTGAGCTAGAAAGGGCACCGACTCTGAAAACCCTAAGTGTGAGAAAACGCGTTTAAAAGTTTCAAAGAAAGACGAAACCCCACTCTCCCACTCATATCTCCCACAGTTTTACTCCAATCGACTTCAAATTTCCACACAATAAACTTAATATGTTTCACATTAATATAAATAAATTTAAAAAAATTTAAAAAAAAAGTTGAAAGCTTATTCCTTCCTTAAGGCTACTACCGTCCATTTTAGATACAAAAATAACCAATCTCCAACTAAATCTATAGTTTTCTAACAAATATTAGTTAATAATACTTAAGCAATAGAAATCGTTTAAATCTAGAACCGTTTTTTCTTCTGTACTATTGCATCCTAAATTCTACTTCGATTTATATTTCTAATTCTTGAGCATCCCAATGTACATACAGTTCCCCTAAGCAATAGAAATTTCAAAGACGTCCTGTTGAATTCGTAAATGACTTGTGCTAGTGATTGTACTTTTGTGATAAAAGGGGATATTTTCTCCCTATTTCTTATCGTTTCTAGTTTCCCCTAAAAGCAATAACTGTTCAATTTGTTCCCCTTCTCCTGTTATTTGTTGTAATCGAATAAAATATCTCATAAATCTTTTTATAACAATAACTAAAATATAATTAAGAAACTGCGTTTAAGATTAATGTGATTAATTTTATATTTCTATAAAAATCTTTTACATCCGCTAACACAAAATAAGGATATTACCTTAAATATATGTAAGCGAGACTTGCTAGTATTTCATGTAATTATTTTTACATAACTTTACGTTTTATTATTTACCGAAGCTTAACATAATTTTATTAAATTGTCATTAAATAAATCTTTTACAAATCTTTTAATAAATATATAATATTGCATAAAATAAAATAAAATTAATATAATATTAAACATAAAATTTATAACCAAGGATATACTTTTTATGTAATGTTACATAAACATATTATGTAAAAAGTTACATACCCTTTTTGTGTTTAGTGGGATTTATTTTCTTAAATATAATAAAGTTATTTTAAAATTTTAAAGAGTATTAATTTAATTTTGAGTATTTAATTTTGTTAAAATTTTAAATATAATAAAATAGCTGAATAAATAATAAAACAGTTATTCCATCTATAGGCTCGTACATTTGTTCTTTTAACAGCTAATAATTGACCGGCGAGCCAATCTCTACAAATCTCTAAACAGGTCACGTGATTTATTCTAAAGAAAACATTTTTGAAAGGCTTCAGGTTTAAACAAACACACCCGCATTATAATAAATTAATTTTAAATTAACACGAATTTATAAACCACATAAGATGTTTTCAAATTTCTCAGATTTTTGGAATTCCCAATTTTGTTTGAATAAATAAATGGCAACAGTTTCTAAGTATGACATTATTTAGTAATTTAATTAATTTTTATAATTCACCAAATAATATCAAAATAATAAATCTGTAAGAACTTTTATAAAAGCAATTATTTCACTTGAAGTAAAATACGTATAGTATTTATATAACGAACTCGTATATTATGTATATAATATACTAAAACCATAAAAAATGTTTGTGCGGAGTGTACAAGTCACAGGGAATTATAATTTATGAGATAATTTTAATTCTATGATAAATTAAATCTGAAATTAAATTATATACGCGGGTTGGAATTTTTATGTGGGGGTGAGAGAAAAAAAAATGGCCGCAGAACATTGTTACTTGACAAACTTGACTTATTATTTTCATTATTATATTTGTACAATACTTTCATCTGAGTAAAGTTATGTATCCATTAAATAAACATTATTATTAACGTAAGCAAACATTTGTTACAGTTAAGCGTAAGGCCCTCTGCACACGAGGCGACTGGTTACAAACTTTAGCCCCGAATCTGCCCGAACGAAATGTGATTGCAACTGTGTTGTTAGTGAGAGAACGAACGTGTATACGAGTGAGATAAAACACACGGCATAATTGTAACTAAACTGATTTTAAACTGGTTTTGAGTACGTTTGCTGCGAGTCAATTTCTCGGTCGCAGGGCATTGTTGGTTTCATGCTTTTGATGATGACATCATCAACAGAGATGTTTACGAATACTATTAAAAAGTATTTAAATACATACATACAATCAAATACGACATAATAAAATCCCCGTTAAAAATTCAATAGGGTCACGGAACACGGCTCGACTACCAGTTTAGTCTCATTCGTGCATTATGTTTTCTCTCACTCGTATACACGTTCGTTCTCTCACTAACAACACAGTTCGATTCTCATTCGGTTCGGGCAGATTCGGGGCTAAGGTTTGCAACCAGTCGCCCCATGTGCGGAGGGCCTAAATGTTATACATTTTTGTACAATTATAAAAGATATTATATTCTAATTATCCTAAAAAATTTGAAGACGATTGACCGTTTCAGACTCAAGATAAATTTAATTAAAGTTCGAATCATTTGCATGGAAAGCAATGAGAGTGAAAGAGATGCAAATACTTTCGACATGTGGTGATCGATGAAATATGGCGACATTTTGTAGATTGAAGCAATACAACTACTTTCTTCTACTGAAATTTATATGCTAGTAAAATATTCATCACCAAAAATCACTAGTAACATAACAAGTACTTCATATTTCACATTTCTGCCAAGTAAGGATCGTCATTTCAATAAAGAGAGTGAATATACATACACTCGTATTTAAATTCAATATAATATATATTTAGCTACTTACTGATTAGAAGTTGATAGATAACAATAAGAACTCACCTGAAACAAAAACAATGTAAAATTATTATATTGTTACTAATATTATTTTAATATTTTATATTCGATACTAGTTTTCTCAGTAAACATTTTGGAGTCACTTTGCCATCACATTGGAGATGATTTTTTTGTCATGAAAGACTGTTTTCACAGTCGTTCATATGAAATGGCTATTTTATTGGCTACAAATGGCGAAACCACTTCATCTGTCGGATTACAAATGAAGATAAAGTTGATGCAAACTAAACGTCATAAAATAGAACACTTCACCAAATTGTTTACTGGGTTATCACCGACCTCATACTGATGGCAAATTTTATGTTATTGACCATAAGTGCGGTCGCACATTGGAATCCAATGTGCGGCTACCGTAATGTTACACATATAGCAAAAGATCGTCGGTGATAGGACTATACCAAAAACTACAAACAGTACTATTTAAAACTGCTCTTGGAAATAAAATATTATTTAATGTATCCGCTATGGTGTGAGTACAATCGAATAATTTAAAATCAGGGAATTTTTAAATTAGAATTATGTGAACTAAAGCATAAAAAATGTAGTACTACATCAGTGGAATATTGATCGATGCTTGCACCCTCCCCTATTCTCATAATAATTTACATTTATCTTTGTTTATTTTTCATTTCAATTTGGCAGCGTGCCCGCCTGCCCCCCTGGTTTGTAAACCCCTCAGAAAAAGCCATTACGAAGAACATTAAATGTAATACATATTTATATAACCCAAATGAAAATACATATATATATTAATTACAAAATATCATAATATACAAATGTATTACTTATATATTTAATAA
Source organism: Panorpa germanica (assembly GCA_963678705.1). NCBI lineage: Eukaryota > Metazoa > Arthropoda > Insecta > Mecoptera > Panorpidae > Panorpa > Panorpa germanica. The sequence continues at coordinate 682,678 of OY783207.1, forward strand.
AATCTACGCTGATGGAAAGAATCAAGAATTAGTTTTTTGTTGAAATTTATTCACTCATATAATTTTAATACATAACCTCATTTTTTGTTTGTAATATAAACAAATTTATTAAAATATAAGTTGCATATTCTTTTTTGATTTACTACAGTAGGCTCTTCTATTTATAGCGTACACTCCGAGAAGATAACACTCTGGTCCATAAATACAGAGATTTATTTTACGTTCAACGACCTAAATGCGACATGAAATATATTTGCATAATGAAATGTTAATTATGATATTATTTATAGACAGTCTTGTTTGTAGTGGATTAGATTAAGATTGAAACTGATCTAATTATGTAAAAAGACTTGAGACTTATTATTAGATATTAGAAACTTGAATTTAAGGAATAATTAAAACATTATGTTTCTTAAAATAGAAGACCTCCACCGAGGACAAGATGTACGCTGCATTTTAAATTTTAAAATAAATTAAGGAGGTACAGGACGTTAACGTAAATGATGAAAACGTTGTGAAATTTGGATGGTCGATACAAATAGTAAAAATAAATGCTGTTTCAAAATTTTAGAGATCTAGGGTTCCTGGTTTTCTTTTTATACATGATTAAAAATAGTCATTTTCCATACAAATCATAATTTTTAGCTCAATTTCACCACATAATATAACTTTTAACTATGAAAATATGGTGACACGGCTTTCAAAAACTAGGTGTATATAAAAGAATCTTTTCTGTAACTATTGCAAAAAGAAAATTATCAAAAGGATACGTATATACGAAAATATTTAAATAAAACCAGTAAGAAACAGTAGGTGTAGGTTATAAGCCGGCAACGTTGCAAATCCCAATTTGAGCGGGAAATTCAAAATCGGAATAAATATTTTATAAAATATAACAATTTATTGGTCAAAGAACCAAATCACGCATGCGTCAACACACGTAAATTTACAGCGTTGCCAAATTTATTATTCCTTTTACAAAATATTTAATTTGAATTTAAATTGAATTAATATAAATTTGATATTAATTATAGGTAATTTTAAAAAAATCATTTTAACTAGCAAATAGCAGTTTAATAGAGAATTGAAAAATTCATTTTCAAAGATACTGTCTCAATATTTGCTCGTCCTTCATCTACTTCGTATTTTGCATGTCGTATTACCGAGAGATAAACTTTTTGCATTGACGGTACGTCCTGTACCTCCTTAAAGTTTAAAAAAAAAAAATCATCCGTTATTTTCCGTAAATAAAATTGTTTAGGTGTCAATTTCTAATTAAGAGACTCATTACATCTAATTTAATGACTCCGTATCAGTCGTTACTTTGCTTTGAGTACCCTAACCGTGGTGGTTAAATAATTAACAGTTTTCAGTTTTCAACGACGGGTGCGTTACATCAATGTGATGTAAAATGATCCATTTTTTACTCTTTTTTTTTATTGCGTCACGATAATTATTTTTAATTGATGTATCAGTATCCGTTACAAATAATAATTTAAAATTTTTAATAAAACAAAAAATAAAATGGAAAAAAATAACGTGTATACATAAAAAAACGATCGTAAAATTTATGAGTGTAATTTATTATACAATACACTGTTACTTTTAAAATAATAATTTAGGAGCATACCTAGAAGCAAGGGAATGTTTTGCGTGTCAGAGGTGTTAACCACCTCGGCTGTGATGTCACACTGCAAAGCACTGATAACTTTTTGAAACTCAACGCACTAAAATATATAGTTTTCGTAAAGCCGACAACATCAAATCTATATAAGACTTTGCTGACACAACTATATCATAAACCAGAAGATAATTATATTTAATGGGAACATAATTTTGATGTTATTAAACTGGACAAGTCCAGGGTATCACGTCCAGCGAGATGCTATAAAGTATTATACGACGGACACTGAACCGAAATAAGCCACAAAACATTACATTAATGTGCTATAAATAATAAAAATATGTATTACAAAATCGTCGTAATTGACATTAAGAATAACAATAAAAATATACATTTGTTTGTAGTTAAATTTATAATATTGTTAACTCATATATCTGTTTTTAAATCTTAGCACACATTGGAGATCTGTCTCACCAACTGTGTCGTCAAAAAAAATATTTATATTTAATAAAAAAAAATACGTAACAATATTTGGCAGTGTATAGATTTTACAAAATGATTTTAATTTGAATTTATAATTACGTGAATTCGAATCCCGTACCCGTGTACCTCTATAATTATAAGTAATTACAATTTCATAACCAATAATTTACGATCATAATTATAAATCATCTCAAAAACGAAAAGTAGTTATAAAGATTGATCTTTATTTTAAAATTTAATATGAAACTAACAATGCACAGACATGGAGTGGATAAGAGAGGGTGGTGTGTGAGAGAGTATATAAGGAGGAGGAAGGGAACGACATTGTGTGTAAAGTGTGAGTAAATTAATCATGATTAATAGAAAATAGTTTAACAGGAAAATGTTTGTCAATTGTTTACGTATGCGCGTCACGTCACACCGTCACGCACGGAGCAATCAAAATTAATTCGTAGTCGTAAATATGAGATGTACTGTAATTAAGTTTATAGATTACAATTTACACTCCGATCGCAAAGTACATACTAACATTTAAAAAGAATTAAATGATTCTCATTAATTTTAGGACATAAAATATTTTAAATTTATCAAAAATTTAACGAACCCTGTATAACCCGTTCGAGTACCCAGGTTTTGTCATAATAGGGTCACATAAAATCTTATCTTATCCTTGGCAGACACAACTGTCTTAAGATAATTTACTCTTTGTCGTAGGAAGACAGAGACAACATCATATGAGCATATTAAACAAACAGAGACAACGATATCGACATAATCTTGACACAGACTGTTTTTTAAATATCATCTAACACTTCATCTACTCTGTATATACAATTATACACAAATAAATACAATTTCTGTATTAACCAAAATCATTCAACAAATTATAAGAAACTATTAATTATCATTCCCACCTAATGATTTAGCTGTATATTTATTTTTTAGTTGCTGGAATAGTACACCATATGAAAATATGTATTCCTGTATCAGGGTGGTTTTTAAAAAAAAAATGATTTCAAATTTTCCTGATAATTCCAGGTTTTTCTGTTAAGTTTTTGGTACTTTTCCCTGATATAGAGATTTTATTGGTATCACTTAAATATTTAAAGTTTTGATTATATCGTAATTACCAATAATTAAATCTGCTATAAACTAGAACTAATTAACTCTTAATATTTAATAGATAACTTAAATTTCAGCTAAAAGTTTAGTCTTTTTTTTGACGCTAAATTTTTTTTTCATTAGCTACACGTTTTCTTTTAAAATTTTCTGATTGATTTTATGTTTTATTTTAAATGAAATATAATATACTATATATGAAATAGTTGCTGCAATCAAATTCCCTGATAATTCCCGAAATTCCAGGTTTTCCAGGTCTGTGGCCATCCTGATAGTGTTCTCTTTGATCGATCAAGGTAATAACCAACAATCTGTCAAAATAAAATACTCATCGAGATGTGAAATATAAAGAACTAAAAATAATTATATTAAATATAATAATTTATATAAAATAAAGGTAATGCCCACGTAGAAATCTGTTACAGTGTAAGTTAATACTTGTCATATAGAAAATTACCTTGCAGTGCCAGCTTTACACTTGCTAGCTTACTACAAACTAATGAAAACATTAAGTGTGAATGACCCTTTATCAGTATTTAATATTTGAAGTGTACTCGTACATCATTCAACATTCCAATAGAAACAATAATATTATTATTATTTTTAAAAATACATACTTCATAATTAAGAGCTAGATGCCAAAACGCAAATATTTAAACGAGTTATTTATTTTATATCGCAGCTTAAGAAAACAACTGATGCATGTTAAATGTTGTTAATGTTAGATTTGTTGTTTATTCATTAGGTTTGTTTCCAGCATAAAATAAATTAATAAAATATTAAGGGGGGGGGGGGGGATGGTTAAGGTCAAAACGATAAAAAATAAGCATATTTTCGATAATGTTTTTTGACCACACAGTTAATATATATTTATTTCTATAATTACTACATGATAAATTGACATTTGAAAAATACTTTGTGACATTTTCCTAAATAAATATCAAGAAATGAGCCATTGACAGCGAATCTCCGCAGACATCACAAAAAAAAGTAACATTGCGGAGCCACTCATAACTCATCGCTGGATTTACTGAAATCGAAAAACCAAAATGATTTCATTAGTTGATAAGTTTCTGCAGGTAACGCTTTCTTATTTTATTGATTTCTCATTTTTTTACAACACTTAAAAGTCAAAATACTGATTTTTCATGAAAAAAATCAGAAAATTTGTTATTTTAGAAAAAGTTAAAATAAAAAAATAAAAAAAACTCGACAGCGTTACCTCGGTATTTATGTAAAGAAAGAGTGTGCAAAATTTAAAAAGAATCGGTCTAGTAAATTTTGAGCTAGAGAGGGCACCGACTCTGAAAAAGCTATGTGTGAGAGACCGCTTTTAAAAGTTTCAAAATAACACGAAGGCAGACCAGAGAGGTGAAGACTTAAAACTATATCTTCGACAGTTTTACTCCAATCGTCTTCAAATTTTTACACGATAAACTTAATATGTTGTACATTAATATAAACGTTGAATAAAAAAGTTGAAATTTTCCACACCCACCGTTTAACTCCGGGCGCGCCGCCGCTGAATACAAAAGCTAATTTATCTAATAGCGTTTTACATTTATATCTAAAAGTGAACACAAAACATTATTGAACTTTTAATTACATTAATTTATGATATTATTGCATGTTAAGTTGTAAAGCAATGATTACATTTTAATTATATTTATTTCATTACATTAGAGAACACGTGCCTAATATAATATTAAAAGGTTTTACTTTTTTGTTTCGACAATGAATCGACGATTTCATGTAATCAATAACTTAGACATCATCGACGAGTGACGCCCTTGGGGCCCTTTGTATTACTCATGCTACTAATTAATCTATTTATAAATAATTGAATTTATTAAAATTATTATCGAAAGAATGACCGTACAGTAAAATCACGTTTCCACCATTATGCATAAACATAACGTACTTTAATAATTAGAAAGGGATAGTTATACTAATTATTAAAAATCTATCTCTTTTTAACACACGTATAAATAGTAGTTGTTTTATATTTTTATTAGTAATTATAATTTAATCCACTGCACGTACTCCTATGCGTTCATCTTGGGTTTAGCATCTGTCGATTCTTTTTGTATTATTTTTTGTTATTAAAATTAAGACCACCCGAGGGTTTTTCAATATGTTATTTACAGTGTAGTGTAATAAAAAAAAATTAATCATTGTTTTTGTGAAACAATAGAACAATGAAGAGAAAATTAAATAAAATTGAAAATTGTATTTTATTTAGAAATATGCATAATTGTTTTTTTTTTGTGTGTGTGTGTCATACAGAATTGCAGATTGTAGTTCCTGTGATTTTATTAATTTTGAGATAAAGATAAAACTTACGAGGTTACATCGGCTTCAGTTAATTGGCATATGCTCAGAAACCACTTATTTTATTAGTAGATTTGTGGTCTTCTTTTGCACTTTTATTTTATATTTAATTTCATGGCTGAATGTACCATGCGGCTTATTTGATCCTTCAAAAGATTCTACAATCATATTTCATTTCCAAATTAGTTTTTTTAAAAGCATTTTGGGACCAAATATTAATTACTTATCTTTATATATATATATATACCATTGGTTTTAAGAACTCGATGTATAGGCAAGTTTCGTATGCTTACATCTATATATGGTATAATAATAAAATAAAATTTAGCTTGCCTTGGTCACGTTGTCGGTGCATATAACACAAGAGAAATGAATCAACACTCGCACTCTGTATTGTGAATCTCATGAGATGCGTTTGACTAAATATTTACTATGTTTAGATGAATATGTACTACATAGTAGGATGACTCCTGCAACCTTACAAACCGAAGTTAAAGAGACAAGATTTTATACAAGAGTTTGACTATTATGGCGTTATGCTAGCCTCATTCGCACTCACTGTTTTGATATTTAATTAACTGTTTTTATCTAATATTTTAGTCTAGATTACAGGTTTTCAGAATAGGCATTCCTAATCACATTCGCGTTTTAATTTGAGTTTAATTAATTTAATTGGTGCGCATGCGTCTTTAGAAATATAAATTTTCGACAGTATATAAAGAATATAAAGTTCGACAGTTGGATAAAATTGAAGGTGAAATAATTAAAATTGTTGTTTTTAATAACAATTAGTAATAGAAATTGTTTTACTTCTATATTTTTGACAAACTGACATTAAACTTCTTTTAAATATAAATTCTAATCCATTTTGAAGGTTATAATATAATATAGCTTTTCTTAAACTCTCTTTAACTTCTCTGCTAAAAAAACTTAAAAAATAAATTAAATTAAAAATGGTACTGTGAATGACTACGCGTATTGCTATATGCTAAACAATTTAAATTAAATTAAAGCAGTGAGTGGGAATGATACTTAACTACATTAAATTTTAATTTACGTATTTTTTTTACATACAAAGAAATTCTATATTTAGTTATCAATAAAATTTGAACCGATACGTCCAATATTTATTTACTAATATTATTTATCAATTTTAATTGATATTTCAAAAGTTTTTTAACCACAATGTTGGGTTATGAACAGTAAGAGCTGTCAGGTTTACAGAAAGGGTTCAAAAACCTCTTGTCTCCCCTCTTCAAAAGAATACGAGTATACAAACCAACAGCTGTTGCATTATAAACGTCGCGTTGCCGTCGTATACAAATTTAAAAGTTTATTTAGAAGTTGAAGATATTAGAACCCATTGATCAACCAATTTAATAGAACTTGTCTAACAAAAGTATAGTGAGGCAGCTCAGTGCAAATTAAGAACTTGGCACGTTTCTTATTTATGATGTAGAGAATGAAAAAATGAAAGGACACAAACTGTATAACCACCTGAAAATATGCTCACAGAAAACTAAATATGGCGGTTGAAATATTAAATACAGAATAACAGAAGAATGGGCTTGTGTCCTATGTCTTAATTTCTATAAAAGTGTACTATATATTGATAAAGTGGGTTACTAGAACCTCAAATGTTCAATTATTTTTTAATAACTCCTTATATGTAAGGAGATATTAACAATTAAAAAAGTCATTTTGTCTCTTTAATTATTAAAGGCATTCAACGTTGTACACATTCCAAGTGCATGTGACATCACAATCCTTGTGTAAGGTTACCAACCTTACAGCTCATAAATCTCTGCTATATGTATTTATATATCAAAATATCAAATATTATTTACAGCTATTTTAAGGAACAATCAAATTTCAATATTATGTCTGCCTTAGCAGGGTTAAATAAAATAAAAACTTATTATTCTTTGATTTGACTTGATTATTTGACTACCAACAGCTACAGAACATTACCACAGCACTGACCTATTCAATAAATAACTGACGAAAAAATGCATTTCACGTCATACAAATATGGCCGACCATTTCTAGCGCTAAAACTACAATTCAAACTTTTAATTGCTATATCTCCGTCAATATTTAGATATTTAATAAAATAGACACACCAATACACATTTATTAACGTCAATTTCAATCAACAATTGAAAAATCGACCACTAAAAAATGAGGACATAAGCACATTGTTTTACAGAAGAAACTCAATAACGTACTAAATTCTTTTGAAACTAATTTTTTAAAATCTAAGGTTTAACTTTTTAGAATTTAATTTTTAATTTCTCTCTAGTAGAAGATTGAAAATCCCTGAGGCATTTTTGTTATTTTTAAACACAAAATTTCTTATTATTTATAATTTAAATCTGCGAATATTTTTAGCTAAGTAATGCAAATAAAATTCTTTTCCCATAAGATTTTCCCTCATTTTATTTTTAACTAAATTTTAAATGTAAGTACTTTCAATTTATTTATTATAAAAAATATAAGATTTATATTTACTTTTAAAATTTAAATCTCTCAAATTAGGGAAAATCTTTTAAATCCCCTATTTCATAGGATTATTTTTAATATAAAAGTATACTACAACAATTAATTTCGTTATATTACAACGTACAATAGTACAATTAACTAATACATTGTGAAATACAATAATATTACGGTTTTTCTTGAATAACTCGTTGGCATTGAGTGTTAAGATAAAAATGGTCTCAAGACTCAATTTCCTATAATGGGGTTGTGTCCTATGTTTTAATTTCTATAAAAGTGTACTATATATTGATAAAGTGGGTTACTAGAACCTCAAATGTTCAATTATTTTTTAATAACTCCTTATATGTTAAGAGATATTAACAATTAAAAAAGTCATTTTGTCTCTTTAATTATTAAAGGGATTCAACGTTGTACACATTCCAAATGCATGTGACATCACAATCCTTGTGTAAGGTTACCAACCTTACAGATCATAAATCTCTGCTATATTTATTTATACGAGTATTTCAAAATATCAAATATTATTTACAGCTATTTCAAGGAACAATCAAATTACAATATTATGTCTGCCTTAGCAGGGTTAAATAAAATAAAAACTTATTATTCTTTGATTTGACTACCAACAGCTACAAAACATTACCAGAGCACTGACCTACTCAACAAATAACTGACGTTAAAATGCATTTCACGTCATAGAAATATGGCCGACCATTTCTAGCGCTAAAACTACAATTCAAACTTTTAATTGCTATATCTCCGTCAATATTTAGATATTTAATAAAATAGACGCGCCAATACACATTTATTAACATCAATTTCAATCAACAATTGAAAAATCGACCACTAAAAAATGAGGACACAAGCACATTTGTGAATACAACATTTCTTTGTATATTTGATAGTTATTGAGGTGCACCGCTGTAAAGTGGAGCACTGGACATGTTCTACAACTTTTAATTTAACATTTCTTTGCTTACAAACAAATGTAAAAAACAATTAATAATTTCGAATGTATTCAAAGAATCACTGCGTCCAAATTCGTTAGAAAAGTTTATTTTCCGGCTTGCCACATTCAGTGATACTTGAGGCTAGACTATATAGCTACAGAAGTACCTAAAGAAATGATTTTTACAACAGAGTGTACTGTTTAAACCACAAATTGTTTCCTATTAAAACCCAAGGTTAAATAATAACAAAGAATTAAAAAGTCTCAATTATTCTATATGCTGCTTGATGTATATAAAGTAGTATCAATAAAATATAATTAAATAAATTAATTATTTAATAAGAAAAAATACGTTCAATGGTTACAATGACTTGGTAAAGTGGTAAATCACGAAGCTAGTGGAAAATTAGTCATTCAAACAAAATGTTACATGGCTGCGAGGTCAAGTTTTATGTAAAATATACGTTTGTAATAAATTGTAATATACTTGTAACTATGATTACTTTTTCCCTAGTTTTTGCAAATGGTATTCTGAATTTCTTTGCCTATAAACTGTCTAAGAATGCATAAACTACATTTTTACCGAAAATACACGAATGATATTCGGGCCAGTGTCTTAACTTCGCTAGCGTGGCACTGTCTCGACGTTAGCTAACGTTACGAGCGCTTCCTAAGTAATTTACTAAACAGCATTCGATGCTCGCATTAACTTCTTATTATATTTCAGTAATTTAATCACTTGATAATTTATTTTAATTAAAAAATATAAAAATAAATTAGTTTTTGCATAAATATATTCATAAAATTAGTCAATTACATTATTTCAATTTCGCGGTACATTTAATTTAATTACAAAAAATAATTAAAGATAAAATTACTTTATAATTTATAATGTTTATTGCGATAATTAATGTGTTTTCGATAGGTTCATATTAAGAACATAATCTTATTATTCATCTAGCAACATATAATTTACATTTTAGAATTCTGTTGCATTTCCAAGGTTACGTTTACATCCGTAATTATTTGATTGAATCGCGTTGCGGCGTCAGGCCTGGTATGGAGCTCCCACTAGGTTCTACCAGTGATGCACTAACTACCGAGCAACGATAAGTCATTGCAAATATCACAGACAATGTTTAGTTACATTATTAACCGTTTATAATATCGAAAATATATAAAAACGTAACCGGTATGTTAAAAAAACATTTACCATTTGACTTATGTCTAAATTAATATTCAGGGGAGTGTAATTTTTAGTTTAAAGTGCCTCCTCAATCCTAATAATGGATTTTTAACCCGACCAGATCAGATTAAGATACAGACCAACTAAAAAGTGAAAAGTATTTTGAAAGTAGTATAAAGAAAACATGAAGTAATATAGTAGAAGAATTTGTAACCCCTTGTATCCCCCCTCCGGTTTCAAATGTGCACAGTCAATGCAATAAGACATTACATCTAGGAACAGCGTAAGCTGTTTGCATAATAAAACGAATTGTATTTTTAAATTTGTTCTTTTTGAACAACTACAAACAAATTTAAGAGACAACTTTTTATATTAATTTTAAAACCTTGAGTACATTAATAATAAATTTATTATAAAAAAGATAATTAATTATTTAGAAAGTAGTTCGTGCACTGCATAGTTCGAACTCCAGGTCCAGGTCCACGTCAACGTAATATGAACACAGTACAGAGTACACAGTGACTGTACTCCAGCTCCAGCAAAGGATGCCAGAGTGCACTGCAGCCGGTATACTCATACACGCGGAATGTTCAAACCCGTTTTTAAAACTATTTATAAATAATATTTAAAAAAAAAATGAAATAAAATTAAAAAACAAGTTTGATACGAATAATCGAAAGAAAACAGGTCCAAAGGAAACAAATAAAATGGAGAAACAGTACATCATATCGATGCACAAAACGTTCAATGTTGTTTTTTGTTAAATTCATGAAAAATTAAAACAATAATTGTAATCAAGCAAAGACTGCAATATAATGAAACGCAATTAAGCAAATGGGACAGCTGTGTGGGGTGGAGTGGCTGAAGAGAGCGGAGGGGCAGGGGACAGCTGCTGAATCATGGTTCTTGTGAGTCATAGGCTGGAGCCAGCAGTTAGCTCCCAAAGAAAATTGAAATTATAACTATTGGTACAATATTTTTATACCTATGTCCTTATTATAATACTAGCAGTAAGGGTGTCCACATACTGAAGACATGCCCCTCTCACACCCCCTCCCCCTCACTATTAAAAAAAATTATCAGAATATTTTCAGAATATTCTTTCTCTTTCCAACATCATACATTTAAATTCAGATATACAGAACATCATAGAAAAAGAAACAAGATATATCTGTCTCTGTTACACTTTAATGGTTTATTTGCAACTTCATTCAATACTCGTACGGTAGTGAGGCCAGGTGAAGAGATTTTGCCATTTGTAGTTCATATCACTGACATTTCCTTGAACGAGTGAAATTAAATTGAATTGTTTCTTGACAAAAATTCATATGCATATCAATATGATGTCAAAGTGACTCCAAAGTGTTTTTTGGGTCTGGTGCGACAAGCTCTGCTAGCACAAGTTGCCAAAGGTCTAGCGAATCACCACTTTACTCATACCAAATTTAGTTGTTAACATTCAAATAAAAACAATCCCAACAACTGACCAAGTATCCGTCTTAAATAGTTACAGAAATTATAAATATGTGTTTATATTTATGAGTACCTATATATATATAAACAAATACATTACATAAATTATTACATATAATTATATGGTGCGGTGTGCAGTGCAATTTAACTGTCATGGCGTCTGCAATAATATCACTTTCAAAACAACGTTAAAACGATAAGTCGTGAGATGGATTCGATAAAATTACAAATATACAATGCTCGTACTTTAATTTATTAAATGTTCTGTATTAACACTATAAAATTACTTTATTATAAGTCGTTTTATTGGTGATAAAGACGAACATATTTATGGATTTCTAGTAAACATAAAACTTAAGCGATAACCTTGACGATGACAATGTTATCGCTTTATCAGTAAGACTCCCTTCTCCCCTCTCCACACTCCCAGCATAACAAATGTGCGTATTTCACACAGAATCAATGTTCGAGTATTCTTGTACGCTAATTAACAAACACTGCCTGTGTTTTATGAGTACTGTAAATATTTCAAGTAAAAATACACATTGCTTAATCCATGTAAATTATAATATATAACAAGTAAAATTAACCTAATTTGAATGGGTTATCTTATTTACACAGATTGTAAATTAATTGTTACTCAATTAAAATTAATAGAATCAATTAGAAATATGTTTTAACAAAAAAGTTATTTACAAGAATAGGAGAGGTGGAGATAGGAGGAAATTTTAGTAGAATTTAATTTCAATTTTATTTAATCGTAACCTAGTAATATTTAACCCTGCGTGTGAACACTATATTTTTCAGGTCGTGATGTGTACACTGGGTTTTTGAGGGAACAGTTGAGTTTTTCGGTTTTCTAAGTTTTCAAAGAATCTGAAAAAATTCTGGATTACTTCTTGAAGTGTCTACTACATGGTTCAGAAGTTGCCAAAGTCTAAAGTTTAAAACCGTTGTTAATAAAAATTGACAAATTGTAAAAAACGCGGAAAAAACGGAATATTGTTAAAAAATTTGTAACTTTATAAGAAATAAATATTAAGAAAAACGGATGTAGACTTTTTTATCTTAAACTATAAGCTTTCGAAAGAATGTAGTGTCTTTGGAGTGAGCTCCAAAAAGTTGAATTATTTGTGCACCTGAAAGTGGGGAATATTTTACGCATTCAAGCATGTCATAATAAACAGAGCGGTGATTATTCGGCACAAAATAAGTTTATATTGATGAATATACAAAAGTTATGAAATAATAATTATTATTAGTCAATAATGATTAATGTCAAAAAGAGAATTTACGGTGCGCAACCGTTGAATTGTCACCCATCTTTAAAAACTTATTGTAGTAAAAACATGAAGTAATAAGAAAAAATCTATATGTATAATCTAAGAAATAATATATTAAATTACATAAAACATTTATTTTAGCAAAAAAAGTGCATTTACAGCATTGGAAAATACAAACGTCGGGTGTACACTGGCTCTTTTAGGGAACAAGGTGTTCTGTAGAGGTTTTATGAATATGCAAATCCCCAAAAAGAAATACAATATGTCACAAAACGTTCTATTAATAAAAATTAAAGTAGAAGCTTCTTATCATAACAAAGTATGCTAATTCGAAATAACCCCTCGTGAAAAATCGCAGAATGAGAACAGTCTTAGGTTTAGCGAACACTATAAACACAAATTTGTCTTGGAAAAGTTAAGACAAAACCATATTAACACATTAGCTAAGCAGAGACAACGCTAAGGATTTTGTCTTCACTGCTAAAGGACAATTCGAATTTCTGACAGAGATTCCTTATTAACAGAAAGTGTTATAGACTTTCTTTGAAAGTAAAAACAGTGAAAATATCACATTAAACATAATTATAGCACAAATATTTGATCTGCCAACTTTCCATTACAGAAAGTATTTACTTTTCAACTTTCCATTTGTCACAATGAGATCAAACCACTGTCTTTACTATTACCAAGCAATAAACGTGCTCATTAGAGATGGGTGTTGTTAATTTTATATAAACTTGTAGGGTGTCAGAGCTGGACCAAGACCTACATTGAACTTTCTTTCTGGAATAGAAATGTATTCATCTCTAAAATTGTTTATCATAGCTGTATTTCTAAGAGTATCTAGAGAACTTAGCTACAAAAGGTAAGACAACAAGACAAGACGGTATTGCACAACTAATTAAAACTAACTTAAAACACAAAACCAATCACGTCAACTAATGATTTATTTTAATTATCAATAAAACATAAGTGAAGTCGTAAACTTAAAATAATAATAAATCCATTAATCAATATTTTCTACAGCGCTACATTATAAGTTCATTTTATATTTGTAATTAAATACAGACATTACATCGAATCATAAAATTGTAAAAGTAAAAGGTATTAACTTTATGATCTACTAAACATAATCAAGTTTTTTTTTTATTATTTTGCTCATAGAAAATATTTTTTCCAAGGTCCGAATGTAGTCCAATGGATTTTTAAACTGTTTGCAACTCAAAATGAAATTGAATCGAATTCTATCTTAATTGAAGGTCTCAGAATAAGGTGTTATATAATCTTTAATGTAATATACTCCCCTCATCTCCCTTCTGCATACCGTAAACTTCGCTCCATCAACGTCAAAAGTGTTCCAGAGCCGATTATATATTTCACATAATCGAATCAAAATCAAATAAAACGGAGCGTAATATTTTTCTTAAATTGTTGATTTTTTTTACAAAAACAAATAGAATCAATGTTTATTTACAAATTGAACTAAATGTTTTACATTCTTTCTAGGTACTGCGCATTGCGTTATTAGGGTTTCAGTTGGATGTGAAACAGCTGTCTAAGTACTCGTAGTTTAAACTAGAAATAATCATCAGTAATTTACATATATAATTACCTAATAAATATTATATAATAATAACTATTATTATTTATATATTAATTGTGTATGCCTTTCGGCTTTACAATCTACAGTATTATATTTCTAATACATTTCATTCCTATATACATTCCAAACTTAAAAACTAAACTTAAAATAAACTTAAAATCTTCTCGACTTTTACTACTTCCAAAAGTGCTTTCTGCTTCTTCTTCTTTTGACCCTCTCTATTATCCTCCACCAGATTATTTATTCTCCTGTTTTTCCTTTTCTTCTTACTATTTCCGCCATCCACCTCTTTCCTTCACTGCCTCCCTTTAATAGCTGTCCAATATTCCTTTCGCTTGCTACTTTTTCCTTACACTCAAACTTAATGTGCTCCAGTGTTTCGTCCTCCGCTCCACACATTCTACACTTTCTTTCCTCACTCTTTTCCCAGTATCTGTTTCCTTTTTCCTCATTTCCCAATCTAAACCTTGCTGTTCTTCTTATGTGTTTTATGTCCTTTTCTATAAGGTACTGAGGCACATTATTTTCCCATAACCTCTTATATCTTTTATTGTAGTTACTTTTTTCTATTTTTCCCATTCTCTCCTGCTGTTGTGTCTCCTTATCCCTTCTCCTTAGCTCCTCTGCCACACTTGCGCCACCTTCTCTTCTCCTCTCTGCCTCCTCGATCGCCATTCCATTCCTTTCAAAGTATTCTTTTCTCTTTTTTGGACCTCCTTTCCCCCCATTCTTTATGTAATCCTCTCTTATTTTCTTTAAGATTTTGCTTTCCGCTCTGTTCAATTTCTCCTCGTATTTTACCGCTCTTTCCCCTGTTTTAATTCGTATCTTGTCCCTCTTTAGCTCCTCCATCACCATGTATCCTGGCGTGCACCTGTCCAGCCCTAGAACCCATTTCATATATCTTACCTGTATTCTTTCCAACTTTTCTTGTTCCTTCCACCCCCAAACCTCTGCTCCATACGACATCATACTGGCTATCAGTCTCTCGTATATCCATATTCTCTTTTGTATGTCCCCCCCAAATACCTTTTCCCCTAGTCCCCATACCCGTCGCATTGCTTGCTCTGCCTTCTTTGCCACCTCCCTTATATGCGCCTCTTCTCCATTATTCTTTTTAAAAGTGTAGCCCAGATATTTAAATTCTTCAACTTCCTCAATGTCCTCTGTCTTGTATTTCCACCTTTTAAGTCTCCTTTTTCCACCCCCTTTTTTAAATACCATAATTTTTGTCTTTTCCACGTTTAACTCTAGTCCTTTCCTGTCTATATACCTCCCTAGCCGGTGTGCCATCTCCTGCAGCTCTCCTTCCCTTTTTGCCAACAGGACTATATCGTCAGCGTATGCTAAAGTCCATATCTTGTAGTGCCTTCCTATTAGCACCCCCCCGTCTTGTCCTCTTTCCATTACCCCCTCCAAGTCTGCTGTATATATCGCAAATAAAATGGGGCTCAGAGGACAACCTTGCCTCAACCCCTTGTCTGTCCAGAATTCTTCTGATTCTTCACCCCCAACTCTTATTCTCATTCTTGTTTCTTCGTAAATTTCTTCAATACATTTCATTATGTCCTCATCTACTTTTTTCTTTCTCATGTACTTCCACAATTTCTGTCTGTCGACCATGTCAAACGCCGCTTTAAGGTCGATGAACATTGCATATATCTGTCCTCCTTTTTCACTTAGCTCTTTTTCAACTACATGGTTCAGTGCGTATATATTGTCTAAAGTCCCTCGTCCCTTTCTAAAGCCTGCTTGTGTCTCGGGAAGTATCTCTTTTACTTTTACCTCTTCTTCCAGTCTTTCTCTAACAATCCCTGCATAAATCCTGTACCCTGTGTTCAGTAGTGTGATACCCCTGTAATTTTTGGCTTCATGTCTATTTCCCTTTTTATATATCGGCGTTATTACCCCTTCTCTCCAGCTGTCCGGCAGGTTTCCTCCTTTCCATATCTTGTTCATCGCTGTCAGTAATCCTTTCTCTATCCTTTCTTGCCCAGCTTTCCACGCCTCGTTCTTTAGTCCATCTCTACCTGGTGCTTTCTTTTCCTTGAGTTTTTGAATCTGTGTTTTTATTTCACCTACTTTTATATCGTTTACTTTCTCCTTCTCTTTTATCCCCTTCTTTGTTTTCTCGTTTCTTTTCTTTCCTCCTAGTACTCCCATAAAGTGTTTCGTCCACTCTTCCATTTTTATTTCCTTGCTTGGCTCTTTCCTTCGCTTTTTCTCCCTATTTATGTAATCCCATGCCTGCCTCTCCGTTGTTATATCTCTAATTTCTTTTTCTATTCCTATTTTGAACTCATTCTTTTTATCTTTTATCCTTTCGTTATACTCCCTTTGCTTCCTCTTGAAGTCTTCTTTACTTGATTCTCCTTTCTTCCATCTCTTTAGTTCCCTTTTTACCTCTTTTTTCCATTCTTTACATTATACATATAATAATAACTATAAACATTGCACCGATTTACTTTGTTCCTTACATGTTAAGGAGGTACAGGACGTACCGTCAATGCAAAAATTTTATCTCTCGAAATACGTAATACGAAATGCAAAATACGAAGTACATGAGGAACGAGCAAATATTGGGACTGTATCTTTGAAAATGAATTTTTCAATTCCCTATTAAACTGCTATTTGCTAGTTAAAATGATTTTTTTTATGCATATAATAGTTAAATAAATGAAAAATTACCTATAATTAATATCAAATTTATATTAATTCAATTTAAATTCAAATTAAATATTTTGAAAAAGGAATAATAAATTTGGCAACGCTGTAAATTTACGTGTGTTGACGCATGCGTGATTAGGTTCTTTGACAAATAAATTGTTATATTTTATAAAATATTTATTCCGATTTTGAATTTCCCGCTCAAATTGGCTACTTACTTTTTCTTACTGGTTCTATTTAAATATTTTCGTAAATAGGTATCCTTTTGATACTTTTCTTTTTGCAATAGTTACAGAAAAGATTCTTTTATATACACCTAGTTTTTGAAAGCCGTGTCACCATTTTTTCATATTAAAAGTTATATTATGTGGTGAAACTGACCTAAAAATTATGATTTGTATGGAAAATGACTATTTTTAATCATGTATAAAAAGAAAAGTAGGAACCCTAGATCTCTAAAATTTTGAGACAGCATGTATTTTTACTATTTGTATTGACCCTCCAAATTTCACAACGTTTTCATTATTTACGTTAACGTCCTGTACCTCCTTAAAGCCGTTACCCCTGTTTAAACTAGATATTTTGTTTTTGACGGCTATTACACACTGAAGACACAACTGTCTTAATACAATTTTATCTTGATCCTAGAAAGAGAGAGACAGCACTATATGAACTCATTGAACAAAGAGAGACAGCACTATCTATTTTCGCAATCTACTTAAGTCATTTAATTTACTAAACTGTACATATCATCCGCTGTTTTACTTTTACATCTTAACACCCCACTCCCCTCTCAATCAGCTCCTTCCATCCCGTAGTTTAGCTATCGGTTATACAATTATCTAAATTTATGATAGCTTTGGTATTATCTTAAATCGTTTTTCACAAAACTTAGTATATTTAGATTAATTTTAGTTTACTAAAGTAAACTTATTTTAACCCACACTACTTAAAACTTGGTTCAAATGGATTCAATTCAGCTAAGAAATTAATTTACGGAACAGTACACTACATGACAAAAGTTTTATTAATTAAATTAAATAATTAATTCCTGGATTTAGTACTTCTGTTACGGCGTGTGTTTTCGTAGTAAAGTCTACTTTGTATTTGTATTGTAATGTACACCGGAAGTCCAAATTAAATTATTTCAATGAAAATTGTTTGTTGGAATATCGATAAAGCTTATTTAGCTTACAATATAAGTTAATTTAAAACGTATAGAACTATTGTAAAATATGATCTAGATGTATAAAAATAATAGGTTCTTTGTTCACAATCATTTTGACAGTGTTTGAACTAGAAGGTTCTGTTTTCCCGACTTAAAAAACTAAATATAAATAAATATAAGAAGATTACGAAGCAGAAAGGACACACACATACACTTAGAGATATTTAAAATACAAATTTGTAGTTGAATCGAATTTGTTGAGACATAGTAATTTTTACTGGGTATACCTCACAGTGTATGTGTATAAATAATGTATTCATATAACAAACGTCATCATGAGTTAGGCGACTGCAGTTTAGAACAAACAAGCCAATATGTAAATTTCTAATATAAATAGATGATTATAAGAAAATCGATGCAAAAATATTTAAACAAATCTTGCTTCTATTAGAAAGTTGTTCCAATTATAGATGATTTACAAAACAAGATACGTTTAAAACATGAGCGTTCCTAGAAACTTTGAGGTTGCCCCTGTGTGAAAAACACAGCGGACGCACATGGTTTTAAATCACCAATCTAATTTTTAACATTCGAATTGAATTTACATATTGACAATGACAACAAATTCTATTTATAATCTTTTATTCTGGTTAAAAATAAATAAAATGTTTCAAAAATATAATGGAATAAGAAGGAATCTTAAAGAATAAGCAGTCTCAAGTGTATTGCAGGGAATGAATGAAAAGAATTTCATGTAACAAAAGTACTATACGTTCGTGGTGTCAATGGAAATGAAATCCATGAACACCGAGAGTAAACAATTTCTGAAGTAGTTTCGTTGCATATCAAATAATTGGTTTTGTTCAATTTAATTTTATTATTGAAAGTATAAATGGATTTGCAGAATTTTAAAACAAAATGTGGAATATTGTGAGCTCCACACCAGCAACATAACTGTCTAAAGTATACACATCGACTAAGCAGCGACTATTTATTATGACTCAACAACGTTTATTTGAATTAAATCATGACAGAAAAGTTAGCTCGATTTCATTACTAAAAATAATAAGATATAACTCATGTGGATCCGAAATCATTGCAGAGTAGTGGTAAAAAAAAATTCATGGTAAAATTAAAAATTACATTTGAATTTGCAGGTCAAAACGATAAAAAAAAAGCATATTTTCGACAATGTTTTTTGACGACACAGTTAATATATAATTATTTCTATAATTACTACATGATAAAATCACATTAGACGAATACTTTGTGAAATTTTCATAAATAAATATTAAGAAATGAGGCATTGACAGCGAATCTCCCCTGACGTCACAAAAAAAAGTAACTTTGCGATGCCACTCATAACTCATCACTGGATTTTCTAAAATCGAAGAACCAAAATGATTTCATTAGTTGATAAGTTTCTGCAGGTAACGCAGTCGAGTTTTTCTTTATATGTATATTGATTTTTCAATTTTTTACAGCACTTAAAAGTCAAAATACAGATTTTTCATGAAAAAAATCATAAACTTTGTTATTTTAAACTACGTTAAACTTAAAAAATAAAAAAAACTCAACAGCGTTACCTCGGCATTTATGCAAAGAAAGAGTGTGCCAAATTTCAAAAGAATCGGTCCAGTAGATTTTGAGCTAGACTCTGAAAAAGCTATGTGTGAGAAACCGCATTTAAAAGTTTCAAAGTAACACGAAAACAGACTGATTGGTGAAGACTTAAAACACTATATCTCCGACAGTTTTACTCCAATCGACTTCAAATTTTTACACAAAAAACTTAATATGTTGTACAATAATATAAATAAATAAAAAAAAAGTTAAAACCTTAGCCCCCTTAAAGACGAGCCTCGCAAAATTATATCAACTATAATTAGAATTAATAAAAATCATAACGACACAGAGAGCGACAGCGACGGCATTGATGCTTGAATCAGAGTTATATTTACCGGGTTTGGTTGCTACTAAGTTAAATTAATTTGCAAAGGTATTTGATCTCTAAAAATATAATTCCAATGACTGTAGTTCCTCAGTTTATAACATCAAAGCTTCAGTCTCGTAATTACATTTTTATTGATGTCAAATTTAACTAAATTACATGCAATAAAATGTTTTTGTTTTTAGTTTCAAATAAAAATAATGATAGGGGAGTGTACTTCTCTAGCACTCAACCAGTTAAACCCCTCAAATTGTGAGAGTGTACCACGAGGAAGGGTCGCGCCGACGGAAACATGAGAATTAAGGGTTTAAGAGGATACATTAATCGCATTTTCGAAAAATACATTAAATTTGAGATTATTTATTAAATCCAGGATATAAGGATTTAAAGAATATTAAAAAAAAACCTATTTGCAAACAGGATTTTAATACGAGTAATTTTAATATGAAAAAAATAATATATTGAAGCAGATATTATATGCACAGTTATATATTAAATATTTTATTAATTAATAAGTCCTCAGACTGAAATTATACAGAAAGTCCTCAGACAATATTTCTTATAGACATAAAACAATTGAATTTAATATATTTTTTTTTTATATAAACAAAAACAAAACAAGTTTAAGTAATTTAATTTAAGAATGAATGTATTGTAATTCCAACACACCCCCTCAAGACATTCATTTCAACAATTTAAATAATTTGAAGTCCCAATCCTTCAGTGAATTTTTCATGTAACTCTCTTGGCAGTGCTTTTGTTAAAATATCCGCAACCATTTCATTAGTTGATACATGACGTAATTTAATAATTCCTTCATCAACTGCATCACGAACAAAATAATGACGAATATCTATATGTTTTGTACGTGCATGATAAATCGAGTTCATTGCCAGTTGTTCAGCTCCACGATTGTCAATTAATATTTTAATTTTCAAAAATTTTTCTTGCTCTAGTTCAGTCAATAAATCATTTAAATATATTGCTTCTTTTACAGCTTCTGATAAACTAACATATTCTGATTCAGTAGATGAAAGTGCCACAGTTCT
This sequence comes from Panorpa germanica, assembly GCA_963678705.1. Taxonomy (NCBI): domain Eukaryota; kingdom Metazoa; phylum Arthropoda; class Insecta; order Mecoptera; family Panorpidae; genus Panorpa; species Panorpa germanica. The sequence goes on from OY783207.1 coordinate 704,063, forward strand.
TTGTTTTTGAGATTTCCAGCTCACAGCACCCCCTGCCAACATAAATACATATCCAGAATATGATCTTCGATCTTCAAGACAACCTCCCCAATCAGCATCACAGTATCCAATCATAGATTTTGTTTCTTTAGTATAAAGTATTCCTAATTCTATTGTACCAGCTAAATATCTCAATATTCTCTTAACTCCCAACCAATCTTGTTTACTTGGTTTGTTTACAAATTGAGCTAATCTTGAAACAGTATTTGCAATATCTGGTCGAGTTCCAACCACTAAATACATTAGTGCTCCAATAACTTCTCTATAAAATTTACTATTAATTTCTTCTTTTTCAGTTGAATAAAATATTTTCTTCTTTTGTAATTCTGCTGGCGTTTTAACTGGATTGCAATTATTCATTTCATATTTTTTAAGTAAATTGATAATATATCTTGATTGATTAATAAAAATATATTGATCTGATTGATTAATTTCTATTCCCAAACATTGTTTTGCAAGACCTAGATCCTTAATTTCAAATTCTTCTTGTAGTTTAATTTTAATTTCATCAATCCAATCAACATCTGATGATGCAATTAAGAAATCATCAACATAAACTAGAAATAATAAAATATCTTTACCACGTTTTGCATAATACAAACAACTCTCCTTTTTTGTTGACTTTAGTCCAATACTTTCCAACTTATTTGATAATTTTTCATTCCATTGTCGAGCAGCTTGTTTAAGACCATAGAGAGCTTTATTTAATTTACAAACATCACCTCCTTCTTCAATACATTTTAACATTTTTGTAGCTTTATATTTTAATTCTTCAGACACCTGACTATCATCAATTATCCACATCAAAATTTCATGTAGCATATCCGGTATTTCCATATAAACATTTTCTTCTAATATTCCATTTAAATAGGCAGTTACAACATCAAATTGTCTTATTACAAGTTTTAATTCCACAGACAATGCAATTAAAAGTCTCATTGATTCCATTCTTGCAACTGGAGCAAAAGTTTGATCATAATCAATACCATATTTCTGACTATAACCTTTTGCAACAATACGAGCTTTTCTTTTTTCAATAAGCCCATCTGATCCAAATTTATTTGTTAAAATCATTCGACTTCCCACAACACTTTGACCTTCAGGTAATTTTACAATATTCCAAGTATCATTTTTTAATAAACTTATGACTTCTGATTTAATTGCTCTCTTCCACTCAGCACACTCTTGAGAATTAATAGCATCTTCCAATTTAACTTCAGCTACTCCAACAAATATATTATCATTATCATTATCATCTTCATTAGAATCAGATTCAATCCTTTCTTTAACTTCACAATTATTAACTTTTGAAAATAATTTTCTGGGACGTCCTTTCAAACCTGTTTTAATTAATTTTGGTCTTCCTGGTCCTCTTCTTTCTTCTCTAGTATATTCTCTTGAGTTTCTTCTAGGAGTTTCTTGAATAGATGATTGAATACCAGATGAATTTTCATTTTCTTCATTATCTTCTAAATTTTCTTCTGGAATTCCATCTAAAGTTTCTGTCTCATTACTATTTTTAAATCCTGTTATCAATTCAATCCATGGTTTATCCTTGTTTTCAAAATCATTAATAATCAGCTGTTTAATCTCTTGGTTCTTTAAAACTGTAGTAACATTATCTTCAATAAATTTCACATCACGAGCAACAATAAATTTTCTCTTTTCTGGTAACCAAATTCTGTATCCTTTTGATTCACGTGGATAACCTACAAAAATTCCTTTCATTGATCTATCAGATAATTTGCCTTTTGTTGGATCTTTATCTAAGACATATACAGTTGATCCAAATGCTCGTAAATAATTTAAATGAACTTTATCCCTGTTGAACCATCTCTGATAAGGAGTATCTCCATTAATACTTCTTGAAGGACATCTGTTTCTCAAATGACATGCTGTAGCTACAGCATCAGTCCAAAACATATCCGATAAATTTGATTGAAGTAATAAACATCGTCCCATTTCAATTAATGTTCGATTTAAACGTTCAGCAACACCATTTTGCTGAGGTGTTCTTACAACACTTAATCGACGTTGAATACCTTGATTACGCAGGAAAGAATCCATCTCAGTATTACAATACTCTTTACCATTATCACTTTGAAGATACTTAATCTTCTTCCCTGTCATACGTTCAGCTTGATTTTGATACATTTTGAAAGCTTCTAGTGCACCACTCTTCTGTTTAAGAAAGTATACTTCACACCATCGAGAATAATCATCAATAAATGTAATAAAATATTTTGCTCCATTCACTGATTGTGTCCTAAACGGTCCAACAATATCTGTATGAACTATTTCAAGAAGTTCTTCACTCTGTCGTTCACTTCCTGAAAACGGTAACCCTGTCATCTTGCCTCGTAGACACACTTCACATCTTGACAAACATTTCAATTGTTCAGAGGTTACTTTACTTGTAGTATTCTGATTAATCACCCGAAATAAATCCTTAGCATTTAAATGACCCATACGACAATGCCACATCAATAACTCAGAATTAGCTTTATCTTCTCCAATACAAGCTTCTTCATTACCTTCTTGTAAATAATAGAGATCACCACGCCTTTCAGCAACAAATTTAACATTTCCAGTCATATCCATAATTACAGCTGAATCTTTTTTAAATAGAATTTCATGATCCTTATTAGTAATTTTAGCAACTGATACTAGATTTGACCTTAAATCTGGTACAAATAATGTGTTTGAAAAATCTACTGACCTCAGCTGTTTACCATTACTAATCGACAAATTAACAGTACCTTTTCCTTTGATTTCACTATTTGCTTGATTAGCCAAATTTATTTTCCCACTAATTTCTTCATTTAAAGACTTAAATAATTGTTTATCACCACATAAATGTGTTGTACAGCCACTATCAAGAATCCAAGGTCGACAACTTGGAACACTACCAGCAAATTCAACATTAAATACTGCAAAAGTATCATCATCCGCTTGAGAACATTGGTTTTCTTGTGTGTATCTATTCTGTCTATCTGGTCTATTTCTTCTGAAATTTGGTTTCAATTGAGTTGGACATTCAGGAGACTTATGTCCTTGTTTTCCACATTTAAAACAATATCCTTTAAAAATATTTTTGTAACTCGGTTGATTTTCAGCCCTTACATTTCCAGCTAACTCAACAACTGAATTTGAACCAATTTCACTCTTCTCAAGTATCTTAACCTTAAGAGCTTCAACCTCCAAGAGTTCATCACGTGATTCCATAGCACATTTAAAACCTTCATAGCTATCTGGTAGACTATATAATAACATTACAGACAATAAATCTTTATTCACTTCAATATCCATAGCTCCAAGTCGATCAACTATATCCGAAAACTTGTTTACATGATCCCTGACATCACCACCTTCAGACATCTTGTGAAGCATAAGTTGCTTAAGTAATAAAGCTTTTCTTGCAGGTCCTTTGGAAGCATAAACTGAGGCAAGTTTTTGCCAAACTTCATGAGAAGTATTACAACCTCGGACATGCTGCAATTCCGTTGAACTAATTGCTAATATTACTTCTGACTTAGCTTTACGATCAATTTTTATCCATCCATTTCTTTCTTCTTGATTATTTTCCGCAGCAACAGGAATCGGTTCTTCACCACTGACATATTCCCACAAATCATTTTTGATCAATAGCGCCTCAACATGAATTTTCCAGGCTTCATAATTGTCCTTACTCAACAGCTCAAATCTTGTAGCACTCACTGATGTCGTCATATTAATTTTTTAATTAAAGCTTGGTCCCATAACCTATTGAAGCAGATATTATATGCACAGTTATATATTAAATATTTTATTAATTAATAAGTCCTCAGACTGAAATTATACAGAAAGTCCTCAGACAATATTTCTTATAGACATAAAACAATTGAATTTAATATATTTTTTTTTTATATAAACAAAAACAAAACAAGTTTAAGTAATTTAATTTAAGAATGAATGTATTGTAATTCCAACATAATATTTAATTGCTATTAATTAAATTTTAATTAGATATAAAATGTAATAACATATTTAGTTAATGAGTGGATTAAATTATTTACAATTAATATTTAATTCAGAGTTTTATATACCAGGTTTATAAACATTCCGCAAACCAACTGATTTTAGTAATACGAAATTAACTGGGCTGGGTGTTTTGTTGTTTGTGGTGCATTAGCTGTTAAGCTGCGGTTGGTTGCATGTGCATCATTCAATTAGCCGCCGACTCGTACATTTAAATCTGTTTTCAATATAACGATAATATTTAATTGCCCTCAAAGCCTAAACTCTTGCTGATTATTAACGCCGATCGGAATCGCGTCCATTCAATTAAAACCAATCAATTAAATATATACTCGTACATACATACTAGCGCTTCACCTTGTCGAATAGTTGCGTATGATTTTAATATACTGCCTAATTATATTTTTAATAAAGATATATGTTGAATTTACTATCATTAGTCCTGCACTCTTCTGGGGCGCTATTCCTGAGTTCAATCGAATCACAAACTCTTCTTCTTTCCGTAAAAATAACTCGATTTACTCAAAAGTGCTATTCCTGAAAATTTGACGAAAATTTACGAGGAAAGAAATCGAGCAAAAAAATGAACATTTGCACGTCGACTATTTAGCTTGCGAATGTACGATCGAACAGTAAATTTTAGTGATTTTTATTAGTTATCACTGTTTCAGGCAAGAAGAGTATTTAATAAAATTTGTGTAGTTTGTTTTATTTTTCTAGAAATGACAAAAAATTAATATTTGTTGAAATTAACCTAACATTTTTCTATTACTTTTTATTGCGCTCTATATTAATTTAATAAAAATGACATCTCTAAGAAGTATGGCTTTAAATAATTTACCTATGCTTGAAGAAACGGTGTTAAATTATATGGAAAATGAAATACAGTTAAGAAAATACAACCATTAGAAACAGAAACTAGACGTAGCCAAAACACTTAATTAATAGATCTTATTTATAATAGAATATACTGTTTATTTATTAATAAAATTAGAAATAGTATATTGTGTTTATTCTTAAATATTCTTATTAAAATAAGTGCTGTTTTTTTAATCTATCGTAATTTAACAAATATAATGTATTCTAATATTCTATTAATGCATATCATTTTTAAAATTCAATTGTTAAATGATTAAAAGTTCTATAAAATTAATAAATAGGAGAATATATAAATTATTATGCAAACTATGTATTCAATATTAAATTTGTACTATACTAAGATAAATGCTTCTTTTAAAATCCAGAAAAACAGTAGAAATAATAGTTTAACCAGATAATGATATCCAACTTACAAAAAATATTTAAATTAATTTAAATTTCCCGCATTTTGCTGGTCTACAAAACGTTCTACACAATATATTCAATCGAATGGAGAATGTTAGTTTTGATTGTACTCAGGAATAGTTTTTCAATTGTGATCCAATCTTACTTCACTCGCTTCGATCGAATCTGTTCGATTGCGAACATTGCTCGCAAAATTCAGGAATATGGCCGCTGATCATATTTTATAATAAAAAATTGTTGCAAACCATATTAAATAAGAATAAGAATTATTACAGCCCAGATATTTCTATTTCTAACGCTTGTAGACACACATTGTTTTCATAAGTGCACAAATGTTTGTAGTTAACACGCTAGCTAGGTTTTTATTCGTTTAAAATCCTTTTCTTTTACAATTTCTTTGATGGTGTAATCTCAGTACATGATGAATCTATTAATAAACTTTATCACAAGATGACGAACAGAATGTCTGTTATAGTGATCGTCAAACCATGGTCATGGTTGATGTGACGTCACTCATAAATAATACTAATGCATATCGCACTATCAATTGGGTTCTAGAATACGTACTAATTCCAAATTAAAAAACCATATTTATATAAATCAAAACAGAATCAAATCAAAGCCTTAAAAAACAATCTCAAAATAAATCAATTTTCTCTGTGTGTATAATAATTTTGGTATAAATTTTTTAATTAAAATGGTGACCGGGATCAATCAATTTTAGCTAGCCGTTTGCACAATTTTACCCAGAATTGGAATCTTTATTATCTATGTGAATCACTTTTAATGAAACCGGATTTTAAAATAATTTTCTTCTTATTTTAAAAGTAGGAGCTAGTATTTTTACAAACACTAAAGTGTGTTTTTTACCGAGGTAAATCGATTCCATATTATAAGCTTTTTACACTAACAGATGGACTGAATAAAGAAATGGGTTTATATTAAAAATGCCAATATATGTAAAAAATTACGCCTGGCTGCAGTCTACACTTATTACATCAACTAATTTTAAATAACTAACTTTAACAATTTTAAATATAAATAGCACAAAGGCTAGAATGCGTATAAGCTATAGTGTGTGTAATTCGCCTGCAATTCTGTCTTTAAACAAAACACAGGGTTTCTAGGGATTATGCAAAATAAGTCAACAGTAGAAGCGATGGAAAATAAAAAATATATTTAAAATCACTCACCAATGGTAGACTGCAACGGACACCTCTGGCTCTTGAAGATGTACACCTTGTTTAAACTTTAATTTAACGCAACGAAAAATGTTTATTTAAAGAACTAATCAAAATCATTCATTTAAAATTTTACGAAAAATTTACAGTTTGTAAATTTTTGATATTAAATCAAATAATTAGTTTTGAAAGGCTCATAATTTATCTACCACATCACTTAGATTTAACACAGATATTATTTTAAAAAGTTTGTAAGAAACGCGTCCCGAAAATTGTCCCGATTTTCACCATGGCCGTATGTCACAAATTACAGAGGCTGGACACATTTGAGTAACTGTTTTTCCAAGGAATACTCATCCCAGAGAATAGCGTTACCGAATGTGACCCACAACAAATTAAAATAAGCAAACGTGACAACTGGTGCCAACGTTTCAATATTTTAATTAGCCCCTCTATCCATTAAGAATGAACTTAAAGAAACAAAAACACAGCTACAAGTTACAAAAATACTGCACTTCCAGCAGAAGCACAGACCTTTGTAACCAGTAGATGATTTTTGTATTCTGTTTTGTAGAAAGTCCGAAAAGGTTCCACCGGTTGGTTCCTTTACCCGTTTGCTGAAAGAAGAACGAGCAAAGATTAAAATTATTTACAACAAATTTCAATAAGAAGACAATTGTCATTGGACTTGGTCGGTGCGTATAGGAAATTAGTTTAAATTAACCTAAGGTTATGACATGAATAACAACAACTCTAAAGGCTTCAAATGTATTGAGATCTTACCTCATAAACATCGAGCGGCATCTTGAAACACATAGAACACTTCACAAAACTTGTTTACACATATTTTAGGCTGTAGTTTTAAATTACAAAAATAGACTTCAAAAAACTTTACACTAAATTAATAAATACCTAATATGTTAATACTTCTATTTCAACTACTTGTTGAACTACAAATATATGGAATCTATCCTTAAAGAACTGTCCTGTTACATTACTTATAACCAAAAATATTTTCGAAGCAATTTTATTTTAGCTGTCAAAAACTACTGTACTCTAAAAGTATAATCATCTACTATTCAACTAAACTATAAATTTGTTACGTGCTAATAATAAATTAATATTAAAAACTTATATAATTATGTGCTATAGTTTAAAAAGAATCAAGGTCAAGAAAAGCTACTACCCTGAAGGAAATTTGGAAATATAAACAAACCGGTGTGATGTGTGACTATAACTTTTAGATATAAATAAAAGACACCACTTTTAACATAAGTTAGAAATATTTTTAAACACTTAATGAATATAAATTTTTTATATTATTAAATTTTGAAACACACAACGACTCATTACGTTCGAACTAATTAAACTTTAAACCAATTATGTCGGCCATGTTGGATTAAATAAACTAGTATCTATTTATAAGTAACGAGCGTTTGCATGGAGCAAAGGGATTAACAATTGTTAGATAATGTGTGGCAATGGGTGGCCCATTGATATATGAATAAGTATTTTATATTTTAGTAATTATAGTTCTCTTTCTTACATTTCAATACTTAGATAATTGTAAACAATATGCAAATCTATAACCATCATGTAAATCTCCTGGCTCACGAGGCGATCTTAGTTTATGGATAAGAAGAATAACTAAACGAGTTAGGCCACAGTCTCACTTGGACGTTTTATTTGAATCAGGAAAATCAATCGTCAAAATTGATCCGTTAGAACCTTACATTCAGTCAAATAGATTAACTATTGAACGGTTCAACAAAAGTTTGACTTAAGCCGCTTTTAGACGGGGCTATTTTGGTTGAACCTTAACTCGTTCAGTTATTCTTTTTCTTCTTATCCATGAACAAAGATCGCCCAACTAAAATTGCCTCGTGAACTCACGGATTTACATGATGATTTGTTTTGTTTATATTTATCTATATAAATTGGAAGTATTGAAATGTTACAAAGCGTTAATTATTATTACTAAAAGATAAATTATTTATTCATAAATAAATGTACTACACATTGCCACACATTATGAAACAAATGTAAACCACCCTTGATAATGTAGACGGTACTTACTAAAAAATAGATACTAGTTTATTTAATCCAACATGGCCGACATAATTGGTGTAAAGTATAATTAGTTCGAACGTAATGAGTCGTTGTGTGTTTCAAAATTAATTAATATAAATAATTTATAATCATGAAGTGTTTAAAAATATTTCTAACTTATGTTAAAAGTGGTGTCTTTTATTTATATCTAAAAGTTATAGTCACACATCACACCGGTTTGTTTATATTTCCAAATTTCCTTTAAGGTAGTAGCTTTTCTTGACCTTGATTCCTTTTCAAGTATAGCACATAATTATATAAGTTTTTAATAGTAATTTATTATTAGCACGTAACAAATTTATAGTTTAGTTGAATAGTAGATGATTATACTTTTAGAGTACAGTAGTTTTTGACAGCTAAAATAAAATTGCTTCGAAAATATTTTAGGTTATAAGTAATGTAACAGGACAGTTCTTTAAGGATAGATTCTATATATTTGTAGTTCAACAAGTAGTTGAAATAGAAGTATTAATATATTAGGTAGTTATTAATGTAGTGTAAAGTTTTTTGAAGTCTCTTTTTGTAATTTAAAACTAGTGCCTAAAATCTGTGTAAACAAGTTTTGTGAAGTGTTCTATGTGTTTCAAGATGCCGCTCAATGTGTATGGGGTAAGATCTCAATACATTTGAAGCCTTTAGAGTTGTTGTTATTCATGTCATAACCTTAGGTTAATTTAAACTAATTTCCTATACGCACCGACCAAGTCCAATGACAATTGTCTTCTTATTGAAATTTGTTGTAAATAATTTTAATCTTTGCTCGTTCTTCTTTCAGCAAACGGGTAAAGGAACCAACCGGTGGAACCTTTTCGGACTTTCTACAAAACAGAATACAAAACGCATCTACTGGTTACAAAGATCTGTGCTTCTACTGGAAGTGCAGTATTTTTGTAACTTGTAGCTGTGTTTTTGTTTCTTTTAAGTTCTCAAATTGACAAAGGGGCTAATTAAAATATTGAAACGATGTCACCAGTTGTCACGTTTGCTTATTTTAATTTGTTGTGGGTCACATTCGGTAACGCTAGTCTCTGGGATGAGTATTCCTTGGAAAAACAGTTACTCAAATGTGTCCAGCCTCTGCAATTTGTGACATACGGCCATGGTGAAAATCGGGACAATTTTCGGAACGCGTTTCTTACAAACTTTTTAAAATAATATCTGTGTTAAATCTAAGTGATGTGGTAGATAAATTATGAGCCTTTCAAAACTAATTATTTGATTTAATATAAAAAAATTTACAAACTGTACATTTTTCTTAAAATTTTAAATGATTGATTTTGATTGGTTCTTTAAATAATATTTTTCGTTGCGTTACATTAAAGTTTAAACAAAGTGTACATCTTTAAGAGCCAGAGGTTTCTGTTGCAGTCTACCATTGGTGAGTGATTTTAAATATATTTTCCATTGCTTCTACTGTTGTCTTATTTTGCATAATCCCTAGAAACCGTACTGTATTTTGTTTAAAGACAGAATTGTAGGCGAATTACACACAGTATAGCCTATACAAAGTAGCCTTTGTGCTATTTATATTTAATATTGACCAAGTTAGTTATTTAAAATTTGTTAGTGTGATAAGTGTAAACTGCGGTCAGGCGTTTATAAATATTTCCATATATAATATAAACCCATATCCCATAACCCATACTATTGTTCTTTACCTGAATCAATTGTTTCAACTTATTTAGATGTTAACTTTAATTGAAGTCCTTTAACGTAACTAGTAACTACAAAAGTGCAAACAAAAACAAATATTTTATTTAGTTAAGACTTCCGCATTCAAAAGACAAAGCGTGCGCTGTGCTGCCATTCAGCCATTCAGCTAAACTAAATAGCTAAACGACACGGAATTATCATGTTGACCATTCGCTAGTTAAATATAATTTGAATAAATGATTTTATAATTAGCTCAAATATATTTTATAATTAAGTTAATTAACCTATTAAGAGTCAATTGACCTTTTAGAAACGTGACGTCATTTGGTTCATTTCGAAATATCACATATATAGTCTCATTATAAGTATGCATCTGCACTTGAGAACTTTGAATGTCAGCTTAAAGTTTACTGTCTTTATTTATTATGCATTGCTAATAATATATAACTGTCGAGGTAAATATTTTCTTAATAGATGTAGAAGTTTGTCTGAGATAACGTGCAAAGGTCTCTCACACTGGAACACATTATTTACGATTGGAGATGTTTTGCATAAACAAACATTATCATGAGATTGTTTGTATTTGAATGTATGTCAATATAGACTCTTTGAAAATATGGTGTAGCAAATTGCATTGTCGGTGAATACATAATCAAATAAGTTTGTTAGAAACAACCAGGTGGAGATATAGTTTATGAATTATCACATACATTTTTAGTAGAGGTATAGTTCTTCGTTTTCTTCACATTAAATTACAGTTAGGGTAGTCGCACACTGCAGACACGACTGTCTTGTTTTAAAAGTTAAGTCTACATTTAAATCTCTCTTTAGACATTCATTGAGTTGGCATCTATAAATGAGTAAATGAAAGGAACTTATGTATGCTTAGTTTGAGAATGAGAGAGAGAGTAATATAAGCGCTTAACTGGGTTAAAAAGAGATTAATATTTTTATTATAAAATCATATGGTGGTTTATATGATATTCTCTCTCTCTCACTCTCTCCGACAAAGATAATAAAACAATTTTGTATTAGGAGCAACAATTTACGTAACCCTTACGCATTTATATGGTAATTTGAGAGATTCACAAAACTGAATGATATAAAAATAACTACAATGTATTGAGCTGTATAATTTCTTAATTCATTAAAAACAAAAATCATTCAAATTCAAAAATACGTTAAAGTAACCGACCGTGTGGTCCACAACGCAAAGGGATGCTGCTATGCATCGTACTTCACAAACCGGTTAATGTGAGTAAATTTAAACCGGATTGAGGCTCATCTCACAATGTGGACCAAATCACCGTGATAATTCTTTTACGTTAACTGGTAAGACCAGAATGTTAAATAAAAGTAAATTTGACACCATATGTTGTTTTGGGATTTGGGAGACTGAGAATGAACTATATATTAAATAAACTGAAGAGTCAAATCTTAAACAGTTATACAAAGAATTTTAAACATTGCAAGTAAAAGATACACTGGGTATTGAAGCTGCATTTCGATTGGTTCAGAGGTTTTTAACGTTTTTAAAGTCACATAACTAAATAGAATGTTAGAAAAGTGTGCTGTTTTGAATCTTGCTAAACAACGGAAAGTTTTAGCAGCCTTAGCTTTCATTTTTGTAAGCTTAGAATATAAACATAGAATTATAAATTTAGAATTAAAATTATCACGTTAAATTTAGAACAGATCGGGAATAGCGTGTAAGAATTAGAATAATTAGGAACGGAATAGATGGTTCTGAGTTTAAAAATTGAATGATGTTAGTCATAGAATGTATCTTCTTCTATAAGTTGCAGGTACTAACAAACTTTTAAGTCCTAAAAAATAAAGTGCCCGAAACTAACTGTACATTTTATAACAGCGCAATATCAAAATCATTAAGAACTTGGAACTAACAGCAACAATAGATGAATCCAACTTTTCTATAAATTAAATATTACCGTTTTTTCAATTCTCAGTTAAACTTCAGTTATGGCAGAACATAGTCTATGGTTACGTCTGATTATTATTGCAGTGCGAGTATATATTATTTTGCTCTCATGTTTATGATTATTTCTGTTTTTCTGAATACGTTAATAACTAAACTCATTAAATTTAAAGTAAAGTTAAAGTTCTGAATCATGCAAAGTAATTACATGAGCACTTATTACAAACAAAGTTAAGAATACTTAAACAAGAGTCTGTTATGGGGAAAGAAAATCAATGGCAGGTAAAATGTATGAGGGTTAAAGGTTGTTTTCGAAAACATTGAAACAAAAATAGCTAAAAATAAGTATAGCATACTAACTAAATTTAAATCATTACATTATCAATAATAGTTTATAAAATATAAGCACGACAAACCGTTAGAGACCCCTACACTAGGGTAGTCATAAACCAGAACAATCACCGCTCATAAACTGATAAGATAATATTGTTTATATAATTATTAAACACCAAAGCAAAACCGGGTACTTATAATAATTAATAAATGTAAACAACTCGATAAATACAAAGAAAAAGTTAATTACTTGTTACAAATATAGATATATATGCATAAATAATAATTATTGGGATAGAAAAAAGATTTATTAATGGTTATTATAGCTAATTATATGTTAAAAACAAAGTAAAATTTAAGCTAAACACTTATTTTACGCATTTAGCAAATAAATCGCATCACCACATGTCTTTTAACAATGTACATATCTTCCGAAGTGTATATTTAATTTAGCTCTTCGAAAGTCGTTTATCAAATTCATTTTAATAACATTTATCTTATCAATATTAGTATTTTCCTGTGTAATGTAAACAAGAATTGTTCTTGTTTCCTTATCGTGCGATAACAAATGAAACTATTTCCCAAAAAAACTCATTTTTTCCTTCAAATTTTGTTATTTAAATTACGTTATAAATAATTGATGATATATGGAAATAAAACAAAATTATTTTTGTGTATTATAATGTAAGTAATATACCTTAGAAATAGTTGTATACACAATCTAGAAAGTAAAGTTATAAATATAACTACAAAGGCCTATGTATCAAGTCTACGGTAATAGGCTTTCGAATATTCCCTTAATACCCTTTTAGGAAATAAGTAGGGGGATTGCAGGCTTTGCATACAAATTGCAAATCTTTGTAGTATACATTTAATTTTAAATAATACTTTAAAAAATAAACAGCTGTCATTTAAAATATACTTAAAATTTAAATAAAAAAGAATATTAAATTTATATAACAAGATTAGGCACATAAAAATATGAGGTGCAGAATATTAAACTTTAAAAGTAATTCAGTAATTTAACTAGGTTTAAGCAGACGCAGTTTCAATTGATTAATAACAAAAGTTCTCACGTCATTGTAATTTGTGTTTAATGAAATTCAGTTTATTATGGTCGGTAGTTTGAAAGATTGTTAAGCAAAAGAAATTTCAATGTGTAGCTGCGGTTCCATTTTTAGGATTTTAATAATTTGGAAACGGAAACGACCGCTATTACAATCTTGAGAGCAACAAACGTTAAAAGCCTTTTCAGACGATATGTGATGTTCGTTCACTAGTAACGTGACGGAACCTCTACTTCTTTTACTAAGAATCGTATGAAATTTCAAGAAAAAAATTCTATCATATTATCAGTGAACAACAGTCGGAAATAGGACGCAGGTTCAGCTTCTGATTCGATTTTAAATCTGACAGAATTGTTTGCCAACACTTTTCTGTTTGAATCTGAAACAAATTGAAGTTCCCATAATAGAATCAGCTATTAAGCAAAATTTAGACCATTATAGATTAAATAATTAAGGTAATATTAATGTTTTGTGTTTGGAGAGTGATGCTGCTATAAAATGATCCTTATATATAACATGCATAAAATTCATACACTACGCACGCACTTTTGAATCTTATGACAGGTTTAAATAAGGTTCATTTTACAATAATATTCGTTTTACTACACATATAAGATCGCTAGAAATGACAAGTCTGTATAAAATGCCTAGTTTTATGACTAGAACATACAATTTAAGATTAAAACTAAAACATACCGAACCAGTTATTAATTGCGTGAAACTGTAATCATATATTAAGAAGTAACAGTAGTGTAACACCGTGAAGTAATACATTCAATCTAAATATTCATTAGGTAGTAAGACGTTAATTAAGTGTTACTGGTTAGTTACAAATTCAAATTATCAAATAATTAATTAATGATAACCAAGCAAGGAAAAACATGACTAAGTTTAATCACCATACACATGCGGAAGTTCAATAATTAAAAGATGTAATCTAAAAGTTTCTTAATTAATATTATAATTAAAATTACCTTGTACAAGTATTGATCAAACATTCTAAAAACATCTACATCATTTCCAATCGAATAGGTTGCTTCCATAACGACTTTAATTAACGGGTCCTTGATTAAGGATGTGTACAGTTTAGTTTTACGCAAACACAAGCACCAAGTTTCATAAGAAGTAAAAATGAAAACACAAATTTGAAAACAAAACTCACCAACGATTCTACGGGTCAAAGAAATGTTTTAACAAAACTTTTAGTTTGAATTATCCAGAAGAATTTAGATATCTGTATTTAATACAGATAAGTATTGTTAAAAAACGGTTCATTTTTAAAGTAGTAACTTGTTTTTAGGATGCACTAAATATGGAGTAAAGTTTTAGTTGTTTAGAAATAATTCACTGCACATCGGTCATTGTCATGTCAACAAAATATTCAAATTTCGCGGTATTATTTTTGAGGTTATAAACACAGAATATAACAGTGTTGATTTCCACAATTAATACCCAATAAATAAACCGCAATCACTTGAATACGAAATAAATTAATTAACACGTTTATTTTTTTGTAACAAAGTTTCTTTTATAACTTTCTTAGGATCAGCTGGTTTGACCCGCAAACTTGAGCCCCTTTACTTTAGAAACAATGTTTATTTCTACACATAATTTAAACAACAACACAAAAATTAATATCGTATTTTCTTTGAATATATCTAAAAACGTGGTGGTAATACTTCAACGTTCCAACACGAAATAAACCGAAGAAAACGAACAGCAACATCAAAACTAGCATGGTACACTCAATTTAATAAATAATATATTATATTTATAGCATAAATAGTAGAAAACAAGTCCTAGTGAGTATGATTTTATCCCCTCCAACAAAATGGTGGAATGAGACACTGGTACAACTAGACGGGGTATTGTGGAAAGAGAAGCAATAAAAACCTGCGCAGAACTTAACTAATATTAAAACGGCCCGCGTCGATTCCAATCGACTCAACAAAAATCCATGAGAAAACGAATATATAATGAAAATATAAAATGGTTTTGTACACTTGTTCACAAATATTTTTTAGATATTTTTATGAAATTCATTTAAAGACACTATAAAAGTCTGAAAGAGTTTAAATAAGAATTTAGCGCATCTTAAACTTGTTTGTTAACTTAGAATGTAGCGGTAGAAGTCAGGGTCGACTCAGACCTGGGTTACTAGTACCTCAGATCGAGAGCCTACTCTCGATTTTTCAAAATTATAATAAAAAACTATTACTTACAAAGTTCTGTGCTATAAAATCATACGAATTCATACTAGATATACTTTACTTTACTTATTGCTTCATGGGCGCTGGGCAAATTTGAATTTGGTGGCCCTTTAATTCTAATTTCGATAATAATGAGTACCACAATGGACCAGTAATGGAAATTACTAGATTCTATTTTAAGTTTTAAGTCTAAGTGATAAGAAAATATTTCAGAAAACAGATTTTTTTTATCGTTCTTACGTTACCCATGGGACCTGTCCAATGCACGATAGTCTAGCATAGATTGAAATTGAATCTTCACACTTACTCTTTATGTGTGTGTGTGTGTGGGATACACACGCACGATGAGCACACGTCCCCATGTGTTCAATATCACTATTACATTGCACTAGCATTTAATGCCGGTTTCACACCAGAGAGACAGTTTTATAAAACACGAACAAAAACTTGTTTCTTTGAACAAAAACATCAATGTTTACACAATTCTTAAAACATTTTTGTCTTTAAAAACTGTTTTAGTAAACAAAACACATTCCCATCTGGAGTGGGTAAGATCAAAGTATGGTTTGAACATGCAGTTTTGTTTTTTGTGAACATTTGCGTTTGTCAGTTGTTGTTTATCATGTTTATAATTTTTATGGGACACACAGAAAAACACTAAAAACAAAACTAGGAAAACAGAACTGTTTTAAAATAAAATATGTTAGATTAATAAAAAATGTTTTTGTTTTATTTTTTGACAAGAAAATTGTCTCTCTGGTGTGAAACCGGCTAAGGTCATTTCCATCTACAGTTCCATTTTATCAATTAATCCTAAATTATTTGTTTTATTCACAGAATAAGTTTTATTTTAATTGTAGTAACAGTAATATACTTTATTTAATATAAATTATTATATGTATCATATTTATTTTTATTTCTTTATCTTTCACAAACCGGAAATTAATTTTACTTTGTCAGGTTGAGGGTCATATAGACAATGTGACAAATTTACGTTAGATATATTAAAGTCTGAAACAAATTTATACTGGAAAGAATAACCCAACGATCCGTGGGCAAATGCTATCGAGTAAAATTTGTACTAGATAGAATGATGTCTATGAACATGATGTCATTACAACTGCGACAACGCCGCCTCCATAGTTATGATATATGAATTCGGTAATAATATACACAAATGTAAATATTCCAAGTTCCGCCAGAAGACTTCGCTCGTATTTCAGCTGCAACGGACTGTACGAGTTCAGCATATAAATGAGATCCGTTCTCAGCATAAATCTATTTTATGCGGAATTATAAAATCAAATAGTAATGCAAAAGGATTTTAGGTTTGAAATTGAATTGAATATTTGAATATAATTTTCAATTTTGATTTGCATATAGCTTTACTTAATATAGTATAAAATGTAATATGAAACAAGATAAAAAAAAAACCTAGCTATTCCAACGAATAAAAAGTGAATTGTGTGTAGATCAACATAGGAACAGGGAAGAGCGAGAGAGAGGGAGAGAAAGAAGAGGAAGTATTCTAAATCCCGTGGACAAGAAATAAGAGAAAAAATAACTCAAGGTGAAGACAAGTGACTCGTGCCACAATTGATCTAAGCATGGATTCAGGCGAAGGGGGAAGGGAGCGTTGCGAGTTGATTTACCAACGAACGAATGGGCTTTGTCCTCATTTTTTAGTGGTCGATTTTTCAATTGTTGACTGAAATTGATGTTAATAGATTTGTATTGGCGTGTCTATTTTATTAAATATCTAAATATTGACGGAGATATAGCAATTAATAGTTTGAATTGTAGTTTTAGCGCTAGAAATGGTCGGCCATATTTGTATGACGTGAAATGCATTTTAACGTCAGTTATTTGTTTAGTGGTCAGTGCTGTGGTAATCTTTTGCAACTGTTGGTAGTCAAATCAAAGAATAATAAGTTTTTATTTTATTTAACCCTGCTAAGGCAGACAAAATATTGAAATTTGATTGTTCCTTGAAATAGCTGTAAATAATATTTGATATTTTGATATATAAATACATATAGCAGAGATTTATGAGCTGTAAGGTTGGTAGCGGTTGTGATGTCACATGCATTTGGAATGTGTACAACGTTGAAGCCCTTTAATAATTAAAGAGACAAAATGACTTTTTAATTGTTAATATCTCCTAACATATAAGGAGTTATTAAAAAATAATTGAACATTTGAGGTTCTAGTAACCCACTTTACCAATATATAGTACACTTTTATAGAAATTAAGACATAGGACACAAGGCCATTATATAAATATTGAACTAAAAATTCAGGTTCTTCCGAAATAAAGTTTCAATTTGATTTGTTGATCTGTCTTAACGAACGCTCGAATGTCAATCGATGGCACGTCTTTCGGGACTTCAGTCGCTATAAAGTGTTTCTCAGGAACGAATATTTTCGTAAGCGGGTATGTATCTAGATACAGCTTAAAACTCATGCGTGGCATTTATACCAACATGAAGTTAATTTTGATGTACATCTTATACAAAAGGATACAGATGTTAATTTGCAAATAACCTGTCAAAACAACTACTTAAAATTTTATTATACTTAAGCTTCTGTTAGCACTATAACATGAAATGAACATGTATACAACGAATTTTATCTTCGTAAATCGTGAAGTGTTGTACAGGCTAACTATTATTTCTGCGATGTCATTTCGTAACTTCTTGCATGACGTGAAGACTATAGTCTACAAAATAAGATAAACATAAAGGATCATTCATCTCTGCATCATAATGGTCTGGTTCAACGGTCAAACTCTTCGCCAGACAAAAAATACAAACGAACACAAATCGTGTTACAAGAAGTTTTCAGATCTGAGCAGACGGTGTGTAGTAGGTTCTGCCGTTAAAATTGTAGATAAAATTTAAGGTGGTTCGAACGTCTAACTCATCTAAAAATTTAGGCAGCTACAGACAGTGGAGACTATGAACACATATAGAAATATAAAGGAGATATCGAGGAAGAACACGTAGAAAGAATTGATAGGAGTGCAAGGAAGATCGCACGAGGATAGGTGTGATAAATTAGAAGAAGAAGGCGGTCAATAGAAACGAGTGGAAAATATCTTCAAGTAAGAGGCGGCCTTGGGGGGTGGCAATCAGGGCAATCGCCTGGGGCCTTGCATTCTCGCGCAACAACCCAAGTAGAAAAATTCATTTCTATATTATTTATTTATTATATTAATTGTGTGCCTTTCGGCTTTACAATCTACATTATTATATTTCTTAATGCATTTCATATAAATTTAAAGTTAAAACTAAACTTAAACTATTCTAGACTATTACTACTTCGAATAATACTTTCTGTTTCTTGATCCTTTCTCTTCACGTCCCCTACTCCTCCTTTATTCACACCGTTTCCTGCTTCTCCTTCCTTATTGCCTGTATCTTCATCTATCACCTCTTGCCTTCTTTGTCTCCTCTCGACAAACCCTCTATTATCTTTTCACTATCTTTCCTGCCTTCTCTCTTCGTTTTCACTTCTCCACTTATGTCTATTACAGGCATAAACGCTCTATCTTTACTATTTCCTCTTGACTCTCTTACTTTACTATTTCTTCTTGACTCTCTTCCTTTACTATTTTATTATTGTCTCTATCTCAGTCATCCACCTCTTGTCCTTATCTCCTTTCCGCAAATCCTCCATTTTTCTGGACTGAAGTTTAACTGTTTCCTCGCTACTTCTTTCTTTCTCCTGCTTCGCTTGACTGCCTCTTTTAGTTCTTCCTCTCTCTTCATGATACTTATGCAACCCAGCTACGAGCTTATTTATTGTCCTGTTTTTTCTTTCCTTTTTTCAATTTCCGCCATCCACCTCTTTCCTTCACTGCCTCCCTTTAATAGCTGGTCAATATTCATTTCACTCACTACTTTTTCCTTACAATCAAACTTAATGTGCTCCAGTGTTTCGTCCTCCGTTTCGCACACTCTACACTTTCATTTATATATTCATTACTATATATGTATCTGAATCTCGCGTCTCGCTCTTTAGAAATCCCACTAGAATCACTGCGTATATCTTTTAAGGCATTCATGTACCTTAGTTTATCATCATTAATATTTGTCGTCTTTGCGCTTGTTAACTTTTATAAATCTTTCAATATAAAATTTGATTTTTCGTCAATTATCATCAAAAATATTTACTTATAATTTACATAAATTATACAAAGAACAAGGGCCTCGCAAAGGCTAAGGCCGCCCCTGCTTCAAGTAGGTCAGAGCTCCACCTTATTACATTACTCATTTATCCTAAATCTTTATTTATTTTCTATTTACCACCTATATCGAAGAGTGACATATTTTTCGTCAATTTAATGTTTTTTAAACACTGTCTTAAGATATCAATGAAAACGATTAGTAATTGACAAAGCTACAACATTTTTAATTGGTGTCAATGATGTTAGACGAATTTGTGGAAGTCGGCTAAACTTATTTTTGTCTTTATTACAAGGTAAAGTCACTTGACACTAGAAATAATTGTCTTTTTAATGATCAGAGTAATGCTGGATGGAGTCAATACATTTACAAAAAGATTTTAAGGAGCCTAGCACTTCTAGTGGACCATAGCCTACAATATCTTAATGCGGAACTGGGTTTATTTTAATTTCTTCGGCAATTAACGCAATTTTTCGTACAACAAACTCAGAAAACACGTCCAAGAATCACGGTGCTAGCATCTGAGAAGCATCCTGTCAATATCTGGTTACTCAAGTCGTCTCAGAAGATGTTATGAACTCAGGTTATAGTCTCGACTCCACCACTTTCCCAGCTTGCGGTTTGGCACGCGACAAACATCACATAGCCCAACAGTGGAGCGCCACGCTCTACCCAATCACCCAAACTCCCCCCTCTCCTTACCACAACGTAGGCCCTCGTCCAAAGAC
Organism: Panorpa germanica; assembly: GCA_963678705.1. Lineage (NCBI taxonomy): Eukaryota > Metazoa > Arthropoda > Insecta > Mecoptera > Panorpidae > Panorpa > Panorpa germanica. The sequence goes on from OY783207.1 coordinate 724,807, forward strand.
CAAGCAAACCGACTATGGTCTCACTTTCTTACAATAAAACGTGATTTAAAATGATTCAAGATAATATTATGTGTGAATTGGATAAACATATGAGATAACATGAGTGCTGAGGTCTTAGCTCTTGTCTGACATGACTTCCGAGAGAAGGAAGTATTCTTAAATAAATCTTAGTGCTTTTGTTCGTGATTTAACAGATGCTTCTTGAGGTTTGGGTCTTAGCCCTGTGTTATGCATGAGGAATAAACTAAATCAAGAAGAATTAGAGTCAATTTTACCAAATGGGGTAAAAACTGGAATTAATGAATTCCCTATTTGTAGTTTGAAAACAACCGCGATTTGAAAGTCAGTAAAATAGGGCTGAATCAAATTCGAAAGCATAAGTGCCTGATCTTAACCAGTTGCGGATATAAGGGCCCTATTTCGGAAGGCAATTGTGATTGTATACAATTGATTTTAAATTCACAGTGTCGGAGTTAAAAAAATAAAAAAATATGGTTACCATGTATTTATATTTTCACTTTAATTGTTTTTAGAGCCTCCATCGATATTAATCGGGCACTAGTCTTCTTAAGGGTGTACCATAACATATTTTTAAATTGAATTAGTTAGCTAAATAAAGCTATATTTATACGAGAGTGTACACAAAATCAATTACAAATAATTGAATTATAATTTATTTGTAATAAATCCAATTTAACGTGGCCAATACTAATACTAATAAGCTGTAGAGTGGGGCACGCATTCAGGCAATAAATTTTAATGAAATTGATGCTATTATTAACCCAAAAAACAACAATTCCAGTTATTTTATACGTAAAATATTAATAGAACTAATAAAATGTGTTATTTTGTGTGTCTATCAATAACAATGTAAACAAATACATCAATGAACGACGCATGTTCATTCATTTGATGACGCGGTGGTTCACAATCAATTATTTGTACAGCTATCTCCTTATGTATAATTAAAGACCCTGTTATCAGCCGATAAGAAAGCATTGTATGTTTTCTGTTACATTATTGTAGCACAGGATTGTGCATAGAAACTTGTCAACTTTGTTATACATATAAATAGGATGTACGTAGTCTGTTATAAAAATAAAGGAGAATTTTCATTTTTGTCACAAAAATATTTATTTATTCATCAATTTCTATTTTGTCCCCTTCCAAAGTAGTCCCCCTCAGATATAATACACTTGTGCCAACGTTTTTTCCAATCCTCGAAGCAGTTCTGATATGCACTTTTTGGAATGCTCTTGAGCTCTCTCAGCGATTCGGTTTGTATCTCCTGAATCGTCTCAAAACACCGTCCTTTCATGGGTGTCTTCAATCTTGGGAACAGGAAAAAGTCGTAGGGGGCCAAATCTGGTGAATACGGTGGCTGAGGCATGATTACGGTGTTGTTTTTGGCTAAAAAATTGTAATTAATTAAAAATTAAAATTTTTTAGGTCAAAATTCAGCAATTTTGGAACAAATTTCGCTGCCACACGCTTCATGCCCAAAATTTCCGAAAAAATTGCATGGCATGAGCCAACCGATATGCCGACATCCTCAGCATAACAATTTTCTTCACTTCCTCAACATTTTCATCGGTTGTTGATGTGCTGGGGCGTCCAGGGCGAGCGTCGTCATTCACATCTTCTCGACCTTTTGTGAAAAGCTTGTACCACTTGTAAACATTTTTTTGGCTTAAAGTAAACTCACCACCTCACCTGTATGCCACTTTCAACATTTCAAGTGTTTTGGAGCACTTGATTTAATTTTTCACACAAAATTTAATGCAAACTCTTTGATCCATGTTTTTCGACAGGAGAAAATCGCCGAACACGCAAAACACTTCTAACTTTTATGCCTCTCACAAACAAACTAAATGTGCTATACAGCTAAAACTGTGAACATATGTTCGAGACGAGTGTGCCAACATAACAAAATAAAAAAATCGATAATTCAATGTACGTAGCCCGGGAAATTTGACCTTTTTCAAAAATTCACCTTATTTTTTGAACAGACCTCGTAGTTCAATATTTCATAGATATTAACGTTTCGGTTTTGTTTATTTTTTAATGGTTCTTAAATTATCGTGGTGATAGACCTGTGACCTATGGGAAACGAGGAACATGGACTGCAGGTCGGAATCAGGAGCTCTCGACACCGTTTATGAGACACTTGTAGATTTCGATTTGGAACTATCGATCGCATAAACATGTTTACGTTTGTTTTAGTTTACTGTATTTTATATTCCAATTAATAACGAACCAGAGACAATTCGTTTAAAGCTCTAACACATTTGCTACATTCCTTGCTACAAAACATCCTCAATCCCTGGCGCTCTTCTGTAGATCATCTACAGTCCCAAGAGTTGGTGTTGGGATTCACACCATCCACGTTTCATCATGTATCTTTATCCAAACACATGTTGAGACTTGTCTGATAGACCAGATAATACCAGAGATCGATATGTCTAAGTTGTAGCTAGAGCCCAGACTGTGAACTCTCAACTTACAGTGTACAGTGGTACAGCGCTACATCTGATGTCGGATGTCGGACGAGACGGCAGGACGGACTGCCTCCGGAAACATTTAGAGACGGAACTGTCCACGGAAATTGTTTCACTTAAGTGATAGTGGTGTATTTAAAGACTAAAATGTTTGTGGTTTAAAACGATTGACAGTGGATTTTCAGGCACGGCGTAAATGCTAAAGGTTTTTCAGTTTTAAATGGTCCAATTGTGAAGTTTAAAAGTGAATATACAAGAGGCAATTTCTTATATATTTTTTTCAGTGTGTGGTTTAAATATTTCGAAATCTATTTACCAAAAATCTCAACCAACTTCAGCAGATCTCAGTTTTGGAGTCAATTTGCCATCATATTGAAGATGCGCATGACTTTTTTGTTATGAAAGAGTTCAGTTTCTCACATGTTTATTGTATTGGCTACAAACCGCTAAACCACCCCAGTAAACAATTTGGTGAAGTGCCCTGTTTTGTGACGTTTCTATCACTATTTCACTTCAATTATAGTTCGCATCAATTTTATCTTCATTTGTATTCCGACAGGTGGAGTAATTTCGCCATTTCTAGCCGATAAAGTAGACATTTTATATGAAAAAATGTGAGAAACTGAACTATAAATGAACTCTTTAATGACAAAAAAATCATGACGCATCTTCAATATGATGTCAAAGTGACTCCAAAATGTTTACTGGGACTCCACCTGTCGGAATACAAATGAAGATGAAATTGATGCGAAATATAATTGAAGTGAATAGATAGTGATAGAAATGTCACAAAAAGGGTCACTTCATTAAATTGTTTCCTGGGATGTTAGTAGTTATTTAATTTTCAGTTTTATGTTTGTGAATTTCACCGCTGCTTCGCTGCTAATTTTGTAATTATGAAAGCACATAATCAAATTAAAGTTGACAACAAATTAACCTTAGAGAAAATGACGCTGGGGCCAGAGATCTTTTCAGAAGATACAGGAGTCTTGCGGCAAACATAACTCCAACATTTTAGCACAGTTTTTGATGATAATACACAAGAGAGAGAAAAGAAATGTCTTTGATACCAAGTCCATGCAACACATAATAACATAATGTGCAATAAACCTCGTCTTATCATAAAGGATTTGAACATTTCAGCTGTTCCGTTTAATAAAAATTCATTTCCAGACAGGCTTTTGGATTTCAGCTTCAACTTTTGGCTTTTGAGTCTGTTTGCCTTTGCTGACTGTTGCTTGCACTTCACCAGGGGTGAATGTACGGACGCTCCCCCGCCTCTTAGCCCCCAGCCCTGTTGGGAGCGGTAGAGTGAGGGTGAAGGGACGAGAGAAACGAGACAAACAGGAGAAGGGTTATCAGGGTGTCTCGTGCCTATGTTTTGTGGGATCTTTTGGTGTTTTGTAGTACACATTTGCGACACTTTATTCCCGCGGCGCTGTTGAGGCTCTCAATAGAATGACTCGTCTAACTAGAACACTGAAAAACCCGAAGTTAGAATCGGGTTTACGAAATCGTTAATGAAACGCAATTAGTTTGTGGAACTATTCATTTAAAATGCATGTCGCTGGGGAGGTCATGAAAAAGTTCATATTTTATTATTTATTATAATGTTTTTGCCATTAGACACTACATTCTTCCGCCTTAAATCATTAAATTACATAACATTGTGCCTAATTACATTTCATTTGTGTTTCTTATTGTGTTTACTCATTCTCTCTTCTTCAAACAAAAATAAACATAAATAAACTTAAGCCACTACTGCGTATCTCTTCCTGCTACTTTCTCTCCCGTTTCTACTATTTCGTAGAGACAAAAATTCTAAGATTTTTGGCGTCCTCGGATTTTCCCCTGAATTTCCTGGAAACTCGCAATTTTGGAAAAACTAAAAAATTTTTTTTTTACTTTTTCCTCTATAACTTTTAATTCATAAAAGATAGAAAGTTGAAATTTGGCATGTGTATTACGGTGTTCAATGATAACATTTTTTGAAATTTGTTGAGAATTTTAGGAGGCCCGGTAGGAAACTTTGGAGAGCGTTATTAAAAAAAATATATTCAAAATTAAAATATTTTAATTGGGGCCTAGGAAGTTGAAATTTTATATATGGGATTACTTTGTTAATTAATTTAAAAAAGAATTGTACCAAATTTTGAAAAAAAGTTGGTCAAATAATGAACCAATTGAAAATATATATTTTTTTAGTCAGTTTATATGAAAAATTATTTGTTGTTATTGGTAAAATTAATATGGAACGAGTTTAATATTTCAATTTAAAAATGGAATTAACATTTGAAATGAAATTCAATCCATACACAAAAGACAGTCGTCGCTTGCGACGGGGGTAAACTCTAGTAACATTATAAAGAAGTAGATCATTTTCATATAAGTCTAATACCAATAACTAAATTGGCTTGTGTCCTATGTCTTAATTTCTATAAAAGTGTACTATATATTGATTAAGTGGGTTACTAAAACCTCAAATGTTCAATTATTTTTTAATAACTCCTTATATGTTAAGAGATATTAATAATTAAAAAAGTCATTTTGTCTCTTTAATTATTAAAGGGCTTCAACCAACCTTACAGCTCATAAATCTCTGCTATATGTATTTATATATCAAAATATCAAATATTATTTACAGCTATTTCAAGGAACAATCATATTTCAATATTATGTCTGCCTTAGCAGGTTTAAATAAAATAAAAACTTATTATTCTTTGACTTAACTTGATTATTTGACTACCAACAGCTACAGAACAGTACCACAGCACTGACCTACTCAACAAATAACTGACGTTAAAATGCATTTTACGTCATACAAATATGGTCCAATATTTCTAGCGCTAAAACTACAATTCAAACTTTTAATTGATATATCTCCGTGAATATTTAGATATTTAATAAAATAGACACGCCAATATACATTTATTAACATCAATTTCAATCAACAATTGAAAAATTGACCACTAAAAAATGAGGACACAAGCCCATTGTATTTAGTCATAAACTACTTTCTGGATATTCCCTTCGCGTTTATGCCACTCAGTTGATATGACTTGACGAAGTAATAAATACCTATTAAGTGTAATCACGTGGACCACGTCACGTGGTTACAACAAATACAAGTTACACACGAATAGTTCAATGATTAGCCCAATCAGTGCAGTCCTCATGACTCAAGCAAGGAAGGTATTTGTTATGTGAACTAATTCGTGTTTAACAGATCAGGTTCCTATTTAATTCAATGTCAACGCAAAGAAAAAATTAATACCTTTACAAAAATATCCATCATATAATAATAGCTGAATATGAAGTACAAATTAATAATAATTACCTTATAGTTAGCTTAATTTAAAGCCAGCCTTCAATATCTCAATGTCCATTAAATGTCTGATGAAGGTCAAACTCTGCAACCAAAAAACAAGATTCTTTACTCCTATAGATACTCCAAAAGTAACTAGATATAATAGCTAGAATCAGGGACACATAAAAGTTAATAAAAGTAGATAACATTGGTAAAGAATATACCAAAAATAATCTGTACAATTTATATAAGAAACAATATTTTTATAAAAAGAATATTATGAAACAATATTAAAACTATTTCTCTTGTCATAATATTTAGTAATTTATTTTCCCCTAAAGGTTTTCTAGGAGATATAAATGATAAAATAATAATAAAGTTCACTTAAATAGGGGGCGTGCATGGGGGTGGTATGCTACAAGCGTACTACAAGAAGGGGATGACGATGAAGACGTACAGTTACCGCTAAAAATGAAGCAAAGAAAGGTCATGAATGAAAAGAGAATCAATGTCAATTGGATGTCATTTAGAAAATCTATGAAAATAATATAAAAAGCTAATTTACAAAAAGTTATACATTGATGACACTGACATTGTTTCAAGTCCATTTTGTGTGCCGTAGAAAAATTGAGACAGGGTTAACTATTTTGCCTTAAAAGGGACTTTACCAAGGTCAAGTTTTAAGTTGCTAGATTGTTTTCAATAGGGTAGTTCGTTATATAAAATAAGCACTGTCTTACGAATATCATTATCAGATAGAGAACATTGCGCAGAAGCTATGTTTCTTTGATACCCAGTAAACAATTTGATGAAGTGCCCTATTTAGTGACGTTCGAGTCACTCGTACAATTCAATTCTAACGCTTTACAAGTTCTCTACCTGTCACAGATTTTGTGTTAGTTGTTAGAATTTTTTCATAATAATATTCTTTCTTTTACCAACATCATTCATTAAGTAGCAGTTGTTTCTTTCACACTAGGATATATTTTTTTTAGTTCATTTTCATTCCAAAGTGAGAGAGAAACGAGATGCGGTTAGACAAGTGAAATATATTTTTCACCGTTACACTTGTATACTTGTATAGTATTTCGTTCAGTACAGTTTGTTTAAAGTATATGCTATCCTTTTTCAACAAATATTTCTTTAATGGTAATAGGCACACGCTGTCTCCCTCAATCCCCGAATATAATGTGTTTAAACGAATACTCTAAGCAGCAATGGTAAGACAGAGGTTTTAAACATAACGCAGACCTGCCGATCGTGGATTTTTGAATCACCAAAACAATGTAAAAAACTAATATAACGAGTATTGTTGAAGATGAATAATATTCATTAAAAAAATCACGATCCGTACTAAAGATTACATCTATTTATTTCTTCATTTAAATATTTATATTTTGCAGATTCTAAAAAGTAGAATTCCATTAAGTTTTATACCCCTGCCATCCCTGCTAGTGTCAAGTTTATAACTCCGGTCATAAATCATAAACCGACTCCACTTTTAATTCAGCAGTGAACCGTCGTTGCGATCTCTGTAGGTCATAAAAAGGGCCTTTCCTATGAACGACTGAATAGAAAACGAACACGTTCCAGACAAAAAAGTCATGATATGTAATAGAAATTAAGTAGAATTTACTCCAAAATGTTTACTGGGATGTCACCATTTTCGAGATATCGGGCAGAACGGAGCAGTGGATTCCAGTTACAACATTAAGTTAAGTTTATTATTAGACAAAGTTAACAGGATGCATCAATTATTAGCAAATTTGAAACCTCGATTAGGCATATCTTATTATCCTCGACAAGGTGTTTGCACAAGTAATGAAATATCTTAAAATTAGTCCGACTAGGGCATGTACAATCGGGTATATTGCTTGTAAAGCTTGTACAACTAAGTTACATGCCTTATCAGGACGTGAGGCATGCTTGGCAAGAACCTTATCAGTCCTCTGTAACACCTAGTATTAAATTCAGCTCAGGAATATATATTAAACACATGAATTTAAGCAGATATTAAAATATGTAGCAATAAAAATGTTACCGTTATAAAATAAAATAACAATATAATAGATTAAAATAAATTCCATTACAACAAAGTGTTTGTTTACAGTATTGTAAAATGATTTTATTCTGCAGAGAGAATTAAATCTCCAGGAAGAGAAAAAGTAACATTTTAGTATATAACCCTCATTTTAGATGGCGCTGGGAGCGCATCTGTAAGTGTGTACATTCCTGAACTAATATTATGTAAATCCTGAAATATATTTTGTTGGCACAACGTCAAACTTTTTGTTTGAATTAAATAAATAATGTTTACTTTTTCTAAAACATATTTATAGACGGTTCTATTGTTCAGTAATGAAAAATAAATGTTACGTTAACGTTCAATTATAATTTGGTTGTTAAATAAAAAATGTGAACTTCTGTACTACCAATATTTTATATTTCACTCATCATTTCAAGGTTCATCTTGGAGCATCTTTGTGAATGCTAAACTTTATGAATTGCAGTGTAAAATACGATACAGTGAAAAAAGTTTCTTTTACTCTAATTGTAAGCCAAAAAGGTAACAATTTGACTCGTTGTCTCACTATTGTTCGATAAGCACATACATTTTACTATCATGCGACTCCGCAAGTACAAAATGAGCCTTAGAATTACCTTGTGGTACACTAGCAAGTGTAAAGCTTGCATTTCAAGATGATTTTCTCACTGTTTATACACCAACATTGAGAAACGTTTGTATGACAATATTGAAATAGGTAGAGCCTTTAGGGTTTTAGGGCTTTACAGTAGTTCCTGAACTCTAATACCGACGCCGACGCCGGCGTCATCGCCTTGACCTATTCCCTCTTCATGATAATATATACCACACCGCACAGTCTTAAGACCGTGATAACAATTCATTTTGTATAAAGCTGTGAGGCAATTCATATAATCCTTTTATTAAATTATTTTCTAATTAAACTGAGGTCCTAATAGTTGTAGCTATTAATGAGTGACAACATTTGCATATTTATAATATATTTAGAATATATATCAGGCGCGGATGGTCCGTAAGAGATGTGCCTAAGACCATCTTCCATTACGTTTAACACAATACTTAAAAACTAAAATCAAACTAAATCTACTTTTTGTAACTTTCTTAGACCAACCCAGTAAATATGTTGGAGTCACTTTGCCATCATATTGAAGATGCGTATAATTTTTTTTGTCATGAAAGAGTTTCTCACAGTCGTTCATATGAAATGTCTATTTATCGGCTATTAATGGCGAAACCATTCCACCTGTCGGAATACAAATAAAGATAAAGTTGATGCGAACTATAATTGAAGTGAAATAGTGATAGAAACGTCACAAAACAGGACACTTCACCAAATTGTTCACTGTGATGTTCTTCTCTTCTACTACTAATATTTAGGAAGTGCTATATCCAAATAGCATCTAGAGTCTCTAGCGGAATTCGGCGTGGTTGAGGAAGAGTTATACGATTGAATTCGTTTATGTTATATGCACCGACAACAAGCTAAATAAAATTTGATTATTACATATATACTTTAGTATAATTTTAGGTTATTCTAAGAATAATAAGAGTAATTAATTTACAAAATATATTAAATGAAGAAAAACGTAACTAACAATAAATGTAACTAGAGTAAGAACAACGAAGATGACATCCGAAAATACACATCTTAATAATTTAAACTTTATAGGAAAGAAACTGACACAATTAAACTAAACAAAAAGTACGAAAATACAAAAATTTAAATAAAGTAATTATATTTTTAATTAAATATGAAACACATACAGAATATTTCTTTCATAATGTGAATAATTTATTAAAACAGAGAAAACACATTTCATATAACTTTGATTCGTATTCCCGGGGTTTATTGATTTTCAAACCTCCCTGTGCCACCCTTATCTCTAACCTAGTGCACTTCCCTCCTTCCAAACACCCTCACATATATCCCTACACCTCCTACTACCCCCACCCACCCCTGGTACAGTTCCTTCCACCCTAAACACCCTAGCAGTACCCCTTGCATCACTACACCCCAAGTCCCACCTCGAGTCATCGCACTAAAACTGTTTTATGCGTCATGTATACGTTCACACACACACTCCTATACATCATGTATACATATATATCTTATAGTAATATTCATATTAAAAAAAATTATATTAAGCAAAATATGATAAATAATTTTAGTTATTATTAATTGGCAATTTATTCAATTTAACTGATGTTTACCATTAGTTAAAATATCAAATAACGAGTCTAGTATTTAATGGTGGACTAATTAACATGATATATTAGCTTTTTCTACAGTAATATAAAACCAAAGGAATCATATTTGTATATAATAAATTTCTCAGAAACTACTACTAACTTCAGAGTAAAGAAAACAAGCTTTTCTGTGTTGTCAAGGAGGACGTTAATTACATCATCCTTTAAAAATTACCTGTAAATTATAGTTAATTGTAACACGACTAAGTAATTAGTTCGGGGACTATCAAAGCATTAGAAAGCTTATAGGAATTACATATTTTTATATTTAATTCATTTAACGTTGGTTAAATGTTTTTCACTGTTTTTGTTTTTCAATATTTATTTGAGTGCATCAACTTTCAAAAGTTATTAATACTTAAAAAGAGAACTCCAAAAAAGAGAAAGGAGTACTTTGAAAGGAATGGAATGGCGATCGAGGAGGCAGAGAGGAGAAGAGAAGGAGGCGCAAGTGTGGAAGAGGAGCTAAGGAGAAGGGATAAGGAGATACAACAGCAGGAGAGAATGGGAAAAATAGAAAAAAGTAACTACAATAAAAGATATAAAAGGTTATGGGAAAATAATGTGCCTCAGTACCTTATAGAAAAAGACATAAAACACATAAGAAGAACAACAAGGTTTAGATTGGGAAATGAGGAAAAAGGAAACAGATACTGGGAAAAGAGTGAGGAAAGAAAGTGTAGAGTGTGCGGAGCGGAGGACGAAACACTGGAACACATTAAGTTTGAGTGTAAGGAAAAAGTAGCGAGCGAAAGGAATATTGGCCAGCTATTAAAGGGAGGCAGTGAAGGAAAGAGGTGGATGGCGGAAATAGTAAGAAGGAAAGAAAAAACAGGAGAATAAATAAGCTGGTGGCTGGGTTGCACAAGGAACAGGAAGAGAAAGGAAGTACTAAAAGAGGCAGTGAAGGGAAGCAGGAGAAAGAAAGAAGTAGTGAGGAAACAGTTAAACTTCAGCCCAGAAAAATAGACATGGGAATAGACCAGTACAGAAGGAAGACTAGGGAAAATGAAGGAAGAGGGTCAAGAGAAGAAGAAGCAGAAAGTACTTTTGGAAATAAAAAGGTCTAGAATAATGTAAATTTAATTGTAAGTTGAAGTATATGAAATGTATTAAGAATGTAGATTGTAAAGCCGAAAGGCGAACAATAAACAATTAATAATAATTAATACTTAAAAGAATATATACATTTACAATATAATTTACAACTTATAGATACTAGTAAGGGTACTTAAAATAAAGAGATTAAATTAGTTTTATTGATAAAGGGAATAATGTTTTTCAGACTTTCCCTGCTTTCATATATCTGTCTATATTCTTCAGGCTTGTCTGTGCAACGAGTACCTTGAGCATCGAAGAATAATATGCTTTACCGTTAGTTGGTTGTTACTTTGACCAATGTTGGTAGTTTTTATACTTATGAGAACACAAATTCATTTTGACTAATATAGCACTGGTCCAGGAATCAGACGAAATTAAATTTCCTATCAATTTCTTTGAAGAAATATATATTTTAATCAGTCAATACTAATTAACTCCTGTCATATACCGGATTAACAACTTGGTCCACAAAGCAGTGATTTCGAGGAATAAATAAATTGTGATGAATCGAATTTGGAGTGAAGATAAAAAGGAGATCCTTTTGGAACAAGAAGAAAGTGTCTCATAGAAATTAAGGTGCCTCAAATGCCTTAATCATTTTTAGAAGTAGAATGCATGCATGAATCGATACATCGAAGCCTTAGTTTTAGCCCCTTAGGTTGTTAGCATACTCATTAGCCTATCCGATTTAATTCGATATTTGATTAAGGAGGTATAGGACTTTAACGTAAATGATGAAAACGTTGTGAAATTTGGTGGGTCAATACAAATAGTTAAAATACATGCTGTCTCAAAATTTTAGAGTTTTTTTTATACATGATTAAAAATAGTCATTTTCCATACAAATCATAATTTTTAGCTCAATTTCACCACATAATATAACTTTTAACTAGGAAAAAATGATGACACGGCTTTCAAAAACTAGGTGTATATAAAAGAATCTTTTCTGTAACTATTGCGAGAAGAAAATTATCAAAAGGATACCTATATACGAAAATATTTAAATAAAACCAGTAAGAAACAGTAAGTGTAGGTTAGAAGCCGGCAACGTTGCAAATCCCAATTTGAGCGGGAAATTCAAAATCGGAATAAATATTTTATAAAATATAACAATTTACTTGTCAAAGAACCAAATCACGCATGCGTCAACACACGTAAATTTACAGCGTTGCCAAATTTATTATTCCTTTTTAAAAATATTTAATTTGAATTTAAATTGAATTAATATAAATTTGATATTAATTATAGGTAATTTTTCATTTATTTAACTATTATATGCATAAAAAAATCATTTTAACTATAGCAAATAGCAGTTTAATAGGGAATTGAAAAATTCATTTTCAAAGGTACAGTTCCAATATTTGCTCGTCCCTCATGTACTTCGTATTTTGCATTTCGTATTACCGAGAGATAAACTTTTTGCATTGACGGTACGTCCTGTACCTCTTTAACTTGAGTGTTTATTTAAATGCGGAGAAAAAAGTTATTCGCCATCCAATAACCATCAAACTTTTAAGATAAAATAATCTTTGAAAATAATATAAAATTGAATATAATGCAATGTCTCCGGTCAGTAACTTAGAGTTGAGATTGAAAATGCATCCATCGCATTCTAATCTCCCCCCCCCCCCCCCCTTCTCACTGCTACTACGTCTTAAATGCATACGTGCGCCAATAAACTAGAACAGCTATAATTTAGTATTTTTTGCCGTAATTTACGTTACTTAAGAAATACTTTCACGTAATATACGAGTGTCATAAAAATAAACAAATTATTTTTAGATGTTTTTTATATGTTCTATTATTTTATGGTCCAACAAGAACAAAACATTTTTCAGCTAGAAAAACAATTTCTCGCAACATACGAGTACAATACAATGTTGCACCTTTATGTAACAAACTTAGATCTAGTATGATGTATGTATGAGTACCGTATATATTTTCAATGTTTAAAATTTACATTTACTGTCCAATTTACAATTTTCAATTTACTTTTATGTAAAAGCTTAAAGAGATTGTCTACCACACAAATCAAAGAACAGGGTGGGTTTGAATTTTAACGTTTTTGATGACAAATTTCATGTACATTCCCTCATCATTTACGTCACGCAGGAGATAATGTTGTGCTAGGTCATGGCCTGATGCGAGCTGTCTTATTTCATGGTAATCAATATGGGTCTAAGTCTAAAGCAACCCCTAGCTTCCTACTTCCCTCTGTCCCTCCCTTACCACTTAGACTTGTCGCATGCAGACTTCGTGCTGTATTCAATTTAGAATTGTGCATCAACAAACGTTGGAGGTTGTTTAATTGTTTACGAAACAAATGTATTGATTAAGTATCTGCTTTACTTTATTTATCTGAGCCGTGCTCTCAACAACCACAACGCTGAGAATTATTGAAATATTTGGCTAATACTCTGCAGTATAAATTGGATTCGATTGACTAATTTTATTTATGTATTGAAACGATGAAAAAGAAGCATATTTTCGATAATGTTTTTTGACGACACAGTTAATATATAATTATTTCTATAATTAGTACATGATAAAATAACATTTAAAGAATACTTTGTGAAATTTTCATAAATAAATATCAAGAAATGAGGCATTGACAGCGAAAACTAACATTGCGGTGCCATTCATATCTCATCACTGGATTTTCTGAAATCGAAAAACCAAAATGATCATTAGTTGATAAGTTTCTGCAGGTAACACTGTCGAGTTTTTCTTTTTTTTAATGATTTTTCAATTTTCTTACAGAACTTAAAAGTCAAAATACCGATTTTTCATGAAAAAAAAAACAGAAACTTTGTTATTTTAAAATACGTTAAAATTAAAAAATAAAAAAAAACTCGACATCGTTACGTCGGTATTTATGTAAAGAAAAAGTGTACAAAATTTCAAAAGGATCGGTGCAGTAGATTTTGAGCTAGAGAGGGCACTGATTCTGAAAAAGCTATGTGTAAGAAACCGCTTTTAAAAGTTTCAAAGTAACACGAAAGCAAACCAGAGAGGTGAAGACTTAATACTCTATATCTCCTACAGTTTTACTCCAATCGACTTTCAATTTTTACACAATAAACTTAATATCTTGTACAATAATATAAATAACAATAAATACGTAGAATAGGATGTAGAGGCAAATCTTAAACCAACGCACTTACACTACTAAAAAAATTCGCTTCAACAGTTAATTATTTTCAAAGGCATCGATTTGGATAGCTGGATTTTACATGTAAGAGTCATGAGACCGTTTACAGCAGTGGTGTATCGTTAAACAATAAGATAGACACTTCCACAAATGGTAAAATGTGCTAATGTGACTACACCCTACTGAAAAAGTCGATTCCAATGTGAGAGACGATTTTATAAGTCGAAGAAATTTCAAAATTATCGTTTGAAAAGCAATATTCTACTAGTTCTAAAATGATCAAGGATTCGAGGTGCTATTTTAAGACACTGATTAGTCCATCGATCTACAAATAAACGCTTAATGTCCATTAACTGGACAAGCTAGAGTCCTTAAGAACTAAATCTTAAGTACATAAGGAAATATAAACACATAACCTGTTTTTTCTTTGAAATCAGTTAAATCTAAATACCAGTTTTCTATTCTCTACACGAATAGTTTGCAGATATATAAAGTGCCATTCCCACTTACTGTCTTAGTTTTAGTTTTAATTAACAGTTGCAAAAATAGTTTAATCGTTTCCTGTATATGTTTTAGTTTTAGTTTTAAAAATAAGCAAACTTTAAATTTAGTAAAACTAAATCTTAATAATTGATAGCAGATTATCTAGAGCTTGATTTCTAATGAGTTTTTAATATACGGTGGCTTGAATATTAGGTGGGAATGGTACTCAATACTCTTTGCCATGTACCAGCCAGTTTATATTTGTATTTACAAAATGGCGGTTCGAGTGCGGGTGAGGGGAGTATAACTTAAGAAATAAATTGAACATTTATTTTATAAGAAAACCGGTTTGTCGAGAAAGTCGTTGTTGGTACATGTTAAGAACAAACAATTGTTCTATATTTGATTTTATTTTAAAATGTTGTTGAATCCAATCAAAAAAATTAGTTAAATAATAATGGTGTAAGCGTTTTGTGAAATGTCCAGTTCAGTAATTGAATTATTACTTTGAATTAAATACTATCACATATCGCATGTGCTCGAACGTAAAAACAAACTGCAAATATTTAGAAGGAGGTGGACTTGTCGACCACATTTCTTAAATAGCTTGAACTAAGGTGTTAGCTACAATACAACGTAGAAAAATACTGTAATTAGGTTGTAGCAAGCGTGACACTATTTTCGTTATATTTTTGAACTGAGTATTAGTTCTATCAGTTCTAAATTCAAAATTATATTTTTATTCTAAAGCCTCATTTCCACTCACTGTTTTGATGCGTAATTTACTGTTTTTATTTAGTATTGTAATCTAGATTTCAGGTTTTCGTTTAAGCATTCCTTTTCACATTCGTGTTTTAATTTAAGTTTAGTTAATTTAGTTGGTGCGTTAGTAATATAAATTTTGATAGTTCGACAAAATTGTATGTGAAATAAATAAAATTGCTATTTATAATAACAATTAGTAATAGAAATTGTTTTCTGTTTTATATTTTTCAAAAACTGACATTAAACTGCTTTTAAAAGTAAATCCTAGTGCATTTTGACAGATTGTCACATTTTGGAGGTTTTAATATAATACAGTTTTTCTTAATTTAATATTTTAACCCTGAAAGGTTGTAAAAGAACTTAAAAAATAAATTAAATTGAAAATGGTACTGTGAATGTCTACGCGTATTGCCATATGCTAAACAATTTAAATTAAATACAAAATTAAATTAAAGCAGTGAGTGGGATTGATATTTAAGTCTATATTCCAAATTAAATAAAAAACAAACTGTATTTTTTTATGTATATATTTTGTTGTTATGATAAGACCGATACCCTGTGTTTATATGACAAAACTAGATCCAGTGGCGGGGGTGAATAGGGAAGCTTATATCTATATCTCTGCTAATATACGTAAGCAATCTAACCAATAACTATAGAGCATAGATCTGAGATACAAGACCACCCAATGAGAATTTCATTGAAGTATTATTATTAATTTGATTTGTGAAATAAGTTTTAACGAGTAAAACTCTAAGATAAATGATAACAGATTTAACACAGTTGTAACACATGTAGCACCAGCCCAGTCCCAGTCCCAGTTTACCTCGCGAGGTTCATTTATCATCTGTGGACTCCTGGACCGTGGACTGTGAACCGACAGCTTCTCCATCGATAGTGACACATTACAGCGTATAATTATCACGTGACTCATTTCATTTACACGTGCAGTAACCAATTATAGATATTAATTATTTTAGAATCGGATTTATTAAATTAAAGTACATAGAATCAGTCGTACAAATTTAATAAATTAATATTTGAAGTTTTAATTACATAACTCGATAAGCATAGTTAGTTACGTGAAGTTATAATTTATATAAAAACTTCAATATTCAAAAATCAAGTTTACGTTGTATTATTTAAATACCTAAACGGTTAATCATCTTTGTTTTAAATATAATCACAATTACAAATAAAAAACTGATGTAACAACACGTGAAATATATTTGCCTCTCTTTCACTCTCATTGCTCCTCCAGCAAATGGTTTGTACTTTGGTTCAATTTATCTCTAGTCTAAAACGGTTTATCGTCTTCATATTTTCTGAATAATTTTGTATTGATATCCTTATAATAATCTTGAGTGTAGCTACAAAAAAGTAGGGCCCATGCTAAGTGCAATTGAAGAATGTTTTTCATTGATTCAGGAAAATCGTCACTGATATTTATAGACTGCTGGTGGTGTGCTCTGCTACTACTTAATGTCATTTAAAATAAACTAAATGAAAATTGAAAATACTTTTCTTTATATCGAAGCATGTGAAAACTCATATATATAACAATACCCAAGTATATACTAAACGAATTTTCCTGAATACAAAAAATAGATACATATATATAAAAAAAAACGAAATAATAAAAAAATGCAATAGTGTATAGCGATTAAATGGCCAATAAAATATAAGAAAAACACATAAAACACATTTTATGGGTGCGCTACAAAAGTAGATTTAAACTTTTATACCACGTCGATATTTCCCTCAACATATAAAAGACATTGAGTGCGAAAGAAACAACACTATTCAGTATTAGTATTTATTAGAAAGGGATATAAACACTTTAACAAAAATATAAATATATGACATATTTTTTTATTGGAAATATTTTTGTGAAAAATTCAACTGCCATCTGGCGGTAAAAATATATACTACTATTATAATAAAAAAATATTTTTGTTCTTTTTGTTCACTTAAAAAATATAATACAATTTGATATTTATACAGATTTATATCTTTTTCGCTTTTGTGTTGTCTACCAGTTTTAGCATTCCATCAATTCTTGAGTAGACTGACTGACTGACTGGCTGACTACTTCAAATCTAATGTATCAACGTTTAATATTTTCGTTTGTTGATTTTTTATTGGGTGCATCAACCCTTATGCCGAACTCCCACATACGTATTCGTATACGAATTCCTTGTAATCTTGTGTTGTGTGTTAATTAAATTTATTGCAATTATTTATGTTTAAATATTTTGATCGTGCAACATTGTAAATTTATTTAAACATTACTTTAATTTTATTTATGTAAACAAGGCAACAATGCATTGGTGTTTTGTTTATATTAGAACACCTGCGTATCTATAAACAAACTCAAATTCTATTAATTATTTCGCAATGTTTTATTTTTAGAGAAAAATTATTGTAATGTGTTAAAGCAGTGCATAGTTTTATTTTAAAAAAGTTATATGTAAGAGAAAGGGACAACGATATTATTTTAAAAATATTTATAAAGTAAATAATTTATGTAACTGTGGCAACGCATCAGTGTTTTGCTTATGTTTGAACACGTGCGAAATCAAATTCTATTAATTATTTTGAAATGTTTCATTTTAGAGAAAAATTATTGTAATGTGTTAGAGCAGTGCTTAGTTTTATTTCAGATTTTTATATGTAAAAGAAAGACACAGCAAAATTATTTTAAAAATATTTATAAAGTAAACAATTGAATTTAATGTAGGGTTATGTCGGTGGATGTGTTACAGTTAAAGACGAGCTTGAGACATTGCGTTCGACTGCCTAATAATTAGCTGTTTAAGAAAAGAGATAAATATAGTTTCCAGATCAATTTAACAAAATAACTAGCAACTACATATGGATTTGAATTTACGAAAATATTTGATTCGTTTGCAAGTTGAAAGTTGTTTGCTGGCTAGGTGGTGGGTGGGAGCTGATTATGTGGAAGAGGGGCTTTTATTCTATGGACATATAGGCGCTAAATTCAAAGGTCTTTCAAGTGCTAAATGCACCACTGCACGGACGTATGAAATACGCACTTCTTTAGAGAAAAATTTCCATTCATGATAAAGTGTGTCAATGCGACGACACCCTGTGAGAGTACCCTTACCCCAATAGTAGCATGGCTGTAACTCTGTAAATTTGCATAAAGAGAAGCTGTATTATTTTACTTGATTTATATTGTAAGTTTAAAATCGTTTATCAAAAAATACAACTACAAAAAATGAAGAGACAGAAAGAGAAAGAGAGAGAGGTAAAAGAATAAAATAAAATATTTGAATTTTAAATTTCTCAAAAACTTTTGTCCATTGTAAATTTAAGAATTGTGATAGCAACCGTTAACGACTTTAGTTGTTTCCAGACGCACGCGGCAGTGGAATGATTTATATGTTTATCAGCCCGATGATCTGAAAATATTCACAAAGAATACGTAAATTTACATATCGTTTGAGACCGATTCGATTGTATTGCCAAATCAATTGCATTTAACATATTTACTTTTATCTAAAATTTAAGAAGGTCATTAAATTGAATGGGTACTAGCAGCTTTAATTAAATGAAATTATAATAATGTATAATTAATTTAACGAGATGGAATGGAATGATATTTAAACACGATAGAATGAAATTAATATTTCTGTTTAAAAAGTTATTTAATTTTCTTTTATTTATGCTAATCAACAATTGGATTTATAATTTCCAACATGAAAAAGAAAGAAGCAACTACGGTTTTTAGTGGCATGTGTATGTTTGGTCGTACAAATGTGTTAAGTCGGCTCCAAACGATGCTACGAAAACCTTCCAACGTTAGACGCCATGTGTCGTTAGAAGATGTTCGGGCTGTTTTTCCTACCCCCACCACACACTTGATCCATATGTCATGCACTGCTGCACGAATCATCCAACAAAGGAAGGTTTTATACTTGAAAGTTTTTGTTAAGGTGGTACAGGAGGTTAACGTAAATGATGAAAACGTTGTGAAATTTGGAGGGTCGATACAAATAAATAAAACACATGCTGTCTCAAAATTTTAGAGACCTAGGGCTCATAGTTTTCTTTTTATACATGATTAAAAATAGTCATTTTCCATACAAATCATAATTTTTAGCTCAATTTCACCACATAACATAACTTTTAACTATAAAAAAATGGTGACACGGCTTGCAAAAACTAGGTGTATATAAATTAATCTTTTCTGCAACTATTGCAAAAGAAAATCATAAAAAGGATACCTATATACGAAAATATTTAAATAAAACCTTTAAGAAACAGTAAATGTAGGTTATAAGCCGGCTACGTTGCAAATGTCAATTTGAACGAAAAATTCAAAATCGGAATAAATATTTTATAAAATATAACAATTTATTGGTCAAAGAACCAAATCACGCATGCGTCAATACACGTAAATTTGCAGCGTTGCCAAATTTTTTATTAATTTTTCAAAATATTTAATTTGGATTTAAATTGAATTAATATAAATTTGATATTAATTATAGGTAATTTTTAATTTATTAAACTATTATATGCATAAAACAATCATTTTAACAAGCAAAAAGCAGTTTAATAGGGAATTGAAATATTCATTTTCAAAGGTACAGTCCCAATATTTGCTCGTCCCTCATGTACTTCGTATTTTGCATTTCGTATTACCGAGAGATAAATTTTTTGCATTGACGGTACGTCCTGTACCTCCTTAAACAGTGTCAGTGTCAATAATATCAACAAATTAATAAAATAAATATAAATCATTCGGATCAAACATTCGTTTCACTGTGTAGTAGGAAACTTTCCATGTCAATCTTCCAATATTCGACTCAAAAGTTGGAGGCAAGCATTTGAATTAAACGTTCATCGCATCGTCTGAATCCGGTTTTATCGTCGGCATTTTTACCGAGGTTGCTTTGCAAAGCATCTTTCTCTCTCTCTCTCTCTCAAATAGGCGATCATGGTTTATAACATCTCAAACAAATAATGGTATTATTTCCAAGGTTAAATTACTGCACTATATATATATTTCATTCATAATTATATTTTACAAGAGAGTGTACTAATTAGTGTGTCCCTTAAAGCGTAAATTCGCGAATGGATTCCTTTCACAGCCATGTCGAGTGTCGACTCAATTTCACAATGAAAAACCCGTCAAGTTATTAGTTAAAAATAAATAAATAAATATGAATATAAGAAAAAAAAATACTAATTCTGGTTTTTAATATAGTACTAATTTTCTAATTATATTTAATTCATATGAAGCGAGATGAAAATCATTGAGAATAATTAACGCCCTTATGTACACTACGAGAAGTAATTAATTTTAATTGGTTTAAGAAATTAACGTTCATTCATTCGCTATTATAACTGAGGCAAAAGAATTGTGAAAAGAAAATTCACCCAGTTTAACAAGGGTTTATAAATATTGAGTATAAGTTTCGTTCCCACTTAATGTTTTAGTTTTATTTTTTAGTTGTAGAATAGTATAGCATAAAGCAATAAGCGTAATCGTTCTAAAGACACTGTTCTTTGCATGTTTGTGTCACAGTACATACAAACCACGTACCGATACGACAGTACGCCAAGTCAAACTTGTGTACAGTAGGGTGTATCGGAGTTGTTTTGCACTAACATAATTTATCAAAAGAGCAAACTTTTACTTTTATTTTTATCGATACACCACTGTTATGAAAGAGACTATTGCATTCCCTTCCAGTCTGAGACGGCTGATTGCAATTACAAAGTAGTAGCGCGTATACGTCCGGTCAAAATTCGCTTAAATACGCTTGCAGTGTGCGACATGCCTAATAGTTATCCAAGTGAGAGGCTACAGCAATTGCAAACAGCAAACGACATTGCTGAAGAGAAATTCCCTCTGATCACGATTTAGTTGTTTTTATTTAGCTGGACGTATCTAACATACACTTCTATTTATTATTTGACTTTGTTATTTATGTATTAGTATGTAACTTACAATAAATCAGCATCAGCCCCACAAATTAATAATAGTTGTACTGCGCAGGACAGCTGCCGCCGCCACCGCGCCCCTCGTGTACCAATAATCAAAATTATTGCATAACAATTTACGTTGTCGATAATAACAGTGTTTATATGTCATTAGTTTTTACATACTTTTATATATTATACTTTATGTTCCTTAGAAAGAGACTGTGTATTCTTAGAAATCATTATTGGTTACTTCTACAAAAGACAAAGTAAAGAAATCATTGTAATTACTAAGTTGTACTTAATCTTATTAAAGAAATCATGTAGTATATTATTATTTATTTGTAACCAATGATAAAAAACAATTTTATCGTAATACAGTTTTGTCACAAGTGTAAGCGAGTGAGAAACAGTGGTTGAACAAAATGAATTCTTTGTACAAAAAGGACTTAACTTAAGAAGTAGAAACAAGAATAATCGTAAGGGCCAGGGAACGATGAAAGAGGAAGCAAACAAAGATAAAGATAAAATATGTAGGATGTGTGGGAAGGAAGATGAAAAAGTGGAGCACATTAGGAGTAGGTGTTTGGGAGAAAGTGAAAGTGGATTATATCTAGAGAAGATACTGCAAGGAAGATCATGAGTAAGAATCCCAGTAAACAATTTGGTGAAGTGCCCTATTTAGTGACGTTTTTATCACTATTTCACTTCAATTATAGTTCGCATCAACTTTATCTTCATTTGTATCCCGACAGGTAGAGTAATTTCGCCATTTGTAGCCGATAAAGTAGACATTTTATATGAAAAAATGTGAGAAACTGAACTATAAATGAACTCTTTAATGACAAAAAAATCATGACGTGTCTTCAATATGATGTCAAAGTGGCTCCAAAATGTTTACTGAGATGGCAGGAGTAAGGAGAAACATTTCTGACAGAATGGTACAGAGAAATGGAAACGGAATAATGAGAAATAGAGATAGCCGCACGAGAAGAAGAGAAACATTTTTGGAAATAGTAATTTAAGACAATCCAGTAAACATTTTGGAGTCATTTTTACATCATATTGAAGATGCTTATGATATTTTTGTCATGAAAGAGTTCAGTTTCTCACAGTCGTTCATATGAAATATATATTTTATCGGCTACAAATGGCGAAACCACTCCACCTGTCGGAATACAAATGAAGATAAAGTTAATGCCAACAAAAATTGAAGTGCGATAGTGATAGAAACGTCAAAAAACTTTTACTAAATACATATTTTACCTGGATTAATAATTTATTGAATAATTACTTTCACCAATAGTTGATATTTGCTATTGTAATTATTCTATCTAAAATCTCATTTGAGATGGAAAATATTCTGCATAACATGACGATATACTTAGAACAGCATCCGGTATAAATATTCAATTATTACAAACATTTTATGGATTAAAATATATGAATAAAATTCTTTTAAAAATATATTATAAATAAAAACGCATTCGATTAATAATGCAACTTGCATTTCTCTTGTTCTCGGTTTTATTTCAATTTCATTGCGTATGAAATACATCAATGTCTTTCTAAACTTCTTATTTAAATGATCTCATTAATTCACAAGATGCAAGCGTTGATAACGACAGACTTAAATGCACATATCTTATCTGCAACATTACTAAATTACCATAGATGGTTAATTATTTAAAGATATACATATTCTATATTTTTGTGATCTATATTTAGAAGCATGCGATGATGGACATTTGTTCAAAATCAAACACGACAGGGCCTAGTGGCCTGTCAATTAGAGACGTGAACAGATGATGATTTAAATGATGTTTTCTTCAAAAAACCAACTGGATCTCCCGCTTCCTTTCTTTTCTATGTTTATACGATAACTCCAATGCGTTTGATGCTGTCGTCAATTAAAAACAAACTGTTTAGGCCTGTCTCAGTATGGCACCGTATTTAAGCGAATTTCTGCCGGACGTATACGGGCTACTACGCTTTACCTATCCGAACCATGTAAGGCCTGTCTCAGTATGGCACCGTATTTAAGCGAATTTCTGCCGGACGTATACGGGCTACTACGCTTTACCTATCCGAACCATGTAAATGTAATGAGATCTCTCTGGAGCTCTCAGACTGCAAGCTACAAAGCCGTCCGAATACGGGCGGCACTACCTCGCACATTAGAACCGTATAAGGCCTGTCTCAGTATGGGACCGTATTTAAGCGACGGCGTATTCGGACGTAAATCAGCGGATTGGATGAGCTACAAAGCAAACCGCCTATGTATGTATGTATGTCACAGATGTCTGTAGTCGTGTATTAGGGGGTGTATTGGAGTTCTTTAGCACTTATATAATTTATCATGAGAGCAAACTTTAACTTTTAACTTTTAAATTTTTATCGATACACTACTGGTATTAAAGGGACTTTAGCATTTATTATATATCTGAGTTCTGGTTGTCATGAATTTAAATTTAGTTCTATCGTATTGGTATCGGTATCCGTGTCCATGATTCACTGAAATACAAACATAAACTGCATGCAGAACATACTCGTCATAAGCGATGTCGCAGATAGACTTCATTTGAACCGTATTGCAGCGTAACAACAAGCGATCTTAGGTATCCCCACCAGTCTGAAGCGGCTGTTTGCATTTACAAAGGTTCGGATAGGATATCGTTGTAGTAGTGGTAATGCTTGGATAAAATTCCCCTACAGTACACAAGTTAGTTATCTGACGACTGACTACAGACATCTGTGACACACATAGGCGGTTTGCTTTGTAGCTCATCCAATCCGCCGATTTACGTCCGAATACGCCGTCGCTTAAATACGGTCCCATACTGAGACAGGCCTTATGCATCCAAACAGTGTTAGCCCAGCGCCCCAAATTGTCCGTCCTAGGTTTTATCGAAAATGTACGACTCTACTACGGCCTACTGAGTACGTTTCTGCAACTGCTGATTTAATTGTAAAAGACATCTTCAAGTGACTGACGATGACATTTTCAAATATTATCGACTCTGGATAACATTCTCAACAAGGAGGAAATGTCACAAATTACCTATACAATGTAATGTAAGGTAAGGTAGGCTACAAGAGCATCGTGTTAAGATAGAATCTTCATGTTTCTCCAAAGACAACACATGTTCCAATGTTCTCTACTGCAGCAAGTAACATAAGTTCAACATCTTAGCGTATATATTACACCGATATCTTGGAAACGTGCAAATATAAAATGTATTTATGCATTTAGTATCAGAACCACAATGCAACGTGTTTTAATCTGGACAATATCATCAGAAGAGAAGACAATGTGTTAAGACAATAGCTGCGAAGGTGCGGTCCTTTACTATATATACCGTCTTAAAAATGGCAAGGAATTTTAGACCGAGAAAAACTCTTATTGATTAAGACCCTACTACAGTAGAGAGAAGCCTTCTAGAGAGAAGAATTCTACCAAAATTGGAAGCAGATAACATTACAGTTTCAAAGTAACCACACCTTCGATTTCCAAACTCATTATCGTACGATGCTCGGCAGTAATTAGTGATATTACTAATTGCTGTTGATGTCAAAAAGTGTTTTATTTGATATGTCGAGAATGTGTTTTAAAAGAGAAGAAAATCTTTGAATCATGTATACTAAAGATATCTCCGCTAGTTGTCAGATGTCGACTTGTCAGTATTTGATTTATTAACATAATTTAAATATAATTATCTTTAATTCTGTAATAGCTGACATCTTCACCATGATACTAAACAGCGAAAGCTGAAAAGCATAGTGTTATCTTTTATGTTCAGGTATTTCATTAATCTTAGCCTTTATGGCTCATGGCCTTATTAGTTACGCTAATGGAGAAAATGAATTGAACGTAAAAGTATTTATCTCAAAACAAAAAAGGAGTTTCCTGAAGTTTGTACGAATTAATAATGTAAACGACTTACTGTTGGTAAACTATGAATTGGCACATACAGTAACTACAAAACTATTTCTGACGTCACAGTGCGTTGGCTAATCAACAATCAGTGCAAGATTTAGGTCTTGTTTTTTAACGACACAGTTCATAAATAATTATTTATATAATTACTACATGGTAAAACGACATTTCAAGAATACTTTGTGAAATTTTCATAAATAAATGTCAAGACGCCACAAAAAAAAGTAACATTGCGATGCCACTCATAACTAATCACTGGATATTCTGAAATCGAAAAACCAAAATGATTTCATTAGTTGATAAGTTTTTGCAGGTAACGCTGTCGAGTGTTTCCTTTTTTTATTGATTTTTCAATTTTTTACAGCACTTAAAAGTCAAAATACCGATTTTTCATGAAAAATATCAGAAACCTTGTTATCTTAAAATACGTTAAAATTAAAAAATTTAAAAAAAGTTGACAGCGTTACCTCGGCATTTATGTAAAGAAAAAGTGTACGAAATTTCAAAAAGATCGGTGCAGTAGATTTTGAGCTAGAGAGGGCACCAACTTTGAGAAAGCTATGTGTAAGAAACCGCTTTTAAAAGTTTCAAAGTAACACGAAAGACTTAAAACTCTATATCTCCGACAGTTTTACTCCAATCGATTTCAAATTTTTACACAATAAACTTAATATGTTATACAATAATATAAATAAAAAAAAATTAAAAAGAAAAAAGTTGAAACCTTTCATATTCTAGTACAGTTTTATAGAAAAGAAGTCCATACACAATCAAGCGAAATAATTTTAACCGAATATCAAGGTTTTACAGTTTCACATACGTGGCTTATTCGTACAGGGTACAGGCGAACATTAAAACCCTACACAAGAGGCTCAAATACCGGGCCAGGGTGCGCACCCCTCCCCTAACTCGTCCTCTACCTACAGCACCCACTCCCGCACCCGCCATTTCGATTTAGATCTCTTTCGTTTCATATTTCGTTATTGAAATTTATTATTTTCTGTCCCCTGATATGAGATATTCGCTGCAATAAAAATGATAAAGAAGTACAATAAATTCTGCATACAAAATAAATTTACAGCCATTTTATATGGAAAATATACGAGTTTTAAATATAAAATACATTTTAACTAGAGAAAGAATGTCTACTTTCAAATAATATGGCAAAGGTATAATAGATATGTACGAACCTTGTAGACTTTTTATATGCCTCTAGAGGTTCAAACATTTTAACATTTGAAAGTAAAGGCATTAAGTGTATTTATTGTAGATATATGTAGTTCGTTGATAATTAAAAAACGTAGTGTTTCATCCTGTGTCGGGGCGGTAAAATGGTAAAATGTCGCACTCCAACAACAACAGGATGTACATAATAGTTAAAGAAAAGAATAAAACCAAAACTTGTTTCATTTACTTAATAAAAAAATAAACCAAATATAATAAAAAGTAGGTTTTAATATTTATCATATATTACCTTCAAAGCCGCAAAAAAATATTCAAAAAATCAACATGAACCACGTGTGACAAAGCATTAGGTGTTGGTACAGTCTGAAGAAAAATTTTATTTTGCAATTTGGAATATTATTACGAAAAGCAAAAATGAAAATAATATTTTTGGACCAACGTGAAAATTAATTGTATCTAGCCAAACCATTACCTTGCTACCTTTTTGTGATACAAGTTGTAGGTCCCCCCGCGAAAAACAAATGCATCAAGTGAAACCATTACCTTCTTTGGCCTATTACTTAGAATTCATTGTAAATTCAAAAACATGAATGCCGCTTAAGGTGCAACGATACTTGGCCATTTTTTCTCGCGAAATATAGATGACGATACTATACAGCAGGTTAAATATTATCAAAAAAAACATGTTTTTTATGTTTAAATCGTTTTATGTAAGTAACTATAAACCCGAATCAAAATCTAAAGCTGCAATTAGTTAGATGAATAACGTATCTAATTTTTAAGCTTTCTTCCACTTCTTCTAGTTTATCATAAATAAAGATTATTTATGATAAACCCTTAGAAATGTTACCAGTCATATAAAAATTGGAATTTGACTAGAAAATATAACAATATTCATTTTCAAAACTTATTTTTGCGGTTTCAACTCATTAAAAGTCAGTGGAAGAAAGCTTAAAATGTAGATACGTTATTCATCTAACTAATTGCATCTTTAGATTTTGATTCTCGTTTATAGTTACTTACATAAAACGATTTAAACATAAAAAAACATGTTTTTTTTAAATAATATTTACCCTGCTGTATAGTATCGCCATCTATATTTCGCGAATCAAAAATGGTCAAGTATCGTTTCACCTTAAGGTCGCTATAACTTACATTAGATAATTTTGTAAGTTGAATTTATTATTTTCTGAACCACAGTTTCTAATCAGACTGTACAGACCGGATAGCGGTCGTTCGTCGTTCATTTCCTTTGGCCACAAGTTGCCTTTGAACTCTTGTTTCAGCACAAGAACTCATGTGGAATGTAATTCTTTCAAAGTACGTATTATTTTTATACCAACAAACGACTAAGCCGCCAATACATATTAAGTAGATTAAATAAATATTTAAAATAGATGTTAAATTCAAATTCAGGTAAACGTTTACGTTTCTGAGATTGAGTTGACATTATCTCGTAATGCTCAAGGATTTTAGGTAAATATTCATTTGGATTAAGCAATTAAACATCGACCTAAAACACAAAACGAGAAAAACGAAAAACATTATTTCGTTTATTTAGGTTAACGAAAAACGCTAATTGCAGTAACTGGTTTTATAAACTGATAGATATATGTTAAAGTTAAAATGTAACGTAACGTAAAAACTACTACGTTAAATAATATATGGTTTACGTTTTGTGGTTAAATGGTTAAAATATTTATTTATTATAATTACGTTTCGTGGGCTAAGGGAAGAAAAGATGTTAAGGTACAGGAAAGTGTGGGTGGATGGAGGAAAGAAAATATGGATTGATAAGGGAATAAAAGACAAGAAAAGATGCAACAAAAACTAAGTAAATAATTGGGGGAAATAATTGTAGAGGAAAAAGAAATTAGAGAAAAGGAAAAGATTCTGAATCAGCTAAGAAAAACATATCTTTAAATTGTATTTTTACTATAATTTTATTGGCCAATATTAATGAACAAAATAAGGCACTCGTATTTAAACATACAACATTTTGCTGGACAATTCCGACGCATAATGATATATGGTCTTGAAGATATAGGCATCGCTTAAGTCGCTACTGTCCTAAAAGATGTCCAATTAATTCACAGACTCCAACACAAATCACAATCAGACAGATAAAACATCTAAAATTTAAATACCATAAAGCTTATAATTTAAAATATTTAATTTTTTATAAAAATCTGTCTGTCATAACTGTAAAATATTTAAAAACTGAATACATTAAAAGAATATTATAATTAAAAGGCCAATTAAAATTCTTAGAAAATAAAAACCTTGCGATCCCAGCCCGTCATTAATAGATTCAAATAAAATGTTCAACTTTAATTAACAGACGGTCGTTATTCGTTATTCGTTATTCGTTAATATCTGCAAAACATTTCTCAGCGCGAGACGCGAGATGTATTTGGATTGTAAATTATAGGTTATAAAATTATATATAATAAAACAAAATAAAAATTACGAAAATTAATAATTAGGATATTCATTAATATGTACTTAAAGTTTAATAAATTACGTTACGATATTAATTACTTAGGTAAGATGGTAATTCGTATAGTGCTTATCGTGAGAACCCAATAGGAAGAAAATTCATCTTCCATCAGCTAAAAGTTGTAGAAGTCAAACGAATTTGTTGTCCGTACTGTGGCAAAGTCAGTGAGATGAAGATTTTTGTATCATACACGTCTTCTTCGCATCTCGACCAAAATTTCTACCCAAGGTTATTCCTATGACCAGTGGCGTAGCTAGGTAATCAAGAGCCCCGGTGCAAAAAAAAATCTGGGCCCCTAACTAAACTGTTTAGGTTTTTCAAGTCAGATATAAATATATATAAATACTTTAAAGGTACAAAGTTACTAGTTTATCATCAGCTCTTTATCGTGCACTGCATGGCACAGCAAGACTACTTACTACATGTATGTGTATGTGTGTCTTGTGTGAGCTTCAATAATCGCCTAGGTGAAGAGTTTAGGAATGTATACTTGGATTTATAATATTGGTATTAATCAATAAAACGAAGTAAATCAAAAGATGTATGCATGTATGTATGTAAAACATTTATTGTACATAAAACATTAATAGTATATTACACACCGAGGGAAGAAAGTAGGACATTTTAACCCGCGTGTAAAATTGACTCTAGTTAGCGATATTGCGCTCTAAGACTCTAAGTACAATCCTGCAGCTACTTTTGTTTCAGCTTAATCTTAACATAAACAATTCTAGAATGCGTACCTCTGCCTGAGAGAATTACGTAATAGACTTAGACCCTTGCCTGGTCTATGTTTCCCCCCTCCCTCATGTTTAGTGATAAAGTTGTACACAAGTGAGTATGAAATACACTCTCAATAAAAAAAATTCATTCCTGTTTAGAATTTTTGTTATTGTTTAAGTTTTTGTTATAAAAGTTTTGTATGCATTGTCGGGAATAACTATTTACTAAGAGTATTACTTCACTGTGAAACCGTTAAAATATAAATATAAGTTATAAAAGTCCGAGGGCCCCCTGGGCTTGGGGCCCCGGTGCACAGCACCGACTGGCCCATACCTAGCTACGCCAGTGCCTATGACCCATACAGAGTTCCCTACGACGATATTTCGCCACTGGAGAACATTTTGAGATGTTTGTTCTTAGAATATCATTACATTTTCCCCTATAAAGTCAAACCCTTAGCAACACGTAAAGTCAAATTCCACATGAAACACTCTTTATAGTATTCAGCTCTCTCTGCTTTCTGGTTGCCAAGGGCCTACAGAATTTAGCTAAATTTCTCTGTGCACCTGCACTACATAGTATTCTCTCATTTCAATAAACCTCCAGCTCTTTGGTGCTCAAAGAATCGTTATTGAATCATTTGAAACTGATTTATCAAAGGCTGACGATTAAATTCATTGGCGCAAGTATAATACAATTTATTATCCCTCTCTCTCTCTCTCTCTCTCTCTCTCTGTATGTACAGTCTAACTAACAAGTATTAATTAGAAGATGATTATTGACTCATTAAAAATTAAATTATGGTATTTCAAGGGCGCTTTACTTACGAGCAATTTATGATTGTTTTCTTTATTACAACTTAATTGGTAATCTTATATGTATTGGATTTAATGGAATTTGTATTTGACTAAATTAAGCTATGTTTAAGCCTAAGGCCGCCGCACATGGGTCCAAACACGAGCTCCGAATCTGCCCGAACCGAATGAGAATGCAACTGTGTTGTTAGTGAGAGAACGCACACGGCTCGAACGAAATTAAACTGATTTGAAAATGGTTTTGAGCGACTGCGTTTCCCGGTCGCAGGACAATTACGTTGCATGCTATTGATGGTGACATCATGAGTAGAGATGTGCACAAATACTATTCAAAAGAATTTAAATACATACATACAAATACTCTACTCATAATACGACACAATAAAATTCCCTATATTTATTTCCCGTTTTCATTGGAAACTTCGTTGCTCGGCTAGTTTGCAAACAGTCGACCAGTTTGCAGACGGCCTAAGGAGACGCGTAAATTTGCAACTAGATAGTCTAGCCAAATCAAAAACTTGACATTGTTTTCATATAATATTTTCTAACGCTACTAACACCAAAAATTTAACAAGCATTCCCTAAAACGTCTTTTTAAATTCTTAAAAGGAAATAAAGTCAAAATGAAATGACGAAACCCTAATTTATCGTTGTTCGCTACCCCATCTAAGCTTTAGTTCCAAAACCAACCCCAACCCCTAAAGCTCGAGGGTAAAATAAACACACTTTTCAACACGTGTGAACCATGTAAACTAAATTCAATTTTACTCCGGTGCAAAATTCAATATTCAATATTTTAGTAATATTGAAATTATCGTCGTTTGGATTTTTTTTTACTTCATATATTTTATGCCCATAGTTATTGACGACTACATTCCCTATAAGAAAACGTTTATTAAATAAAAAATGGAGTAGGCTTGTGGAAAGGTAAGATGTATTTATATTGCGAATAGCCAGTGGCGGACTAACAATCGTGAGCTAAAAGTGTTGCAGTCCTACAGGCGCTTATATGTATTACCAGACCAAGTAGATTGAATTATGAGAGAATGAAGAGAATAGACTTGTGTCCTATGTCTTAATTTCTATAAAAGTGTACTATACTATTGGTAAAGTGGGTTACTAGATCCTCAAATGTTCAATTAATTTTTAATAACTCCTTATATGTTAAGAGATATTATCAATTAAAAAAGTCATTTTGTTTCTTTAATTATTAAAGGGATTCAACGTTGTACACATTCCAAATGCATGTGACATCACAACCGCTGCCAACCTTACAGCTCATAAATCTCTGCTATATGTATTTATATATCAAAATATCGAATATTATTTACAGCTATTTCAAGGAACAATAGTTAACAGAGTTCAATAAAATATAAACTTATTATTCTTTGACTTGACTTGATTATTTGACTACCAACGGCTACAAAACATTACCACAACACTGACCTACTAAACGAATAACTGACGTATACAATGCATTTCACGTCATACAAATATGTCGAGCATTTCTAGCGTTAAAACTACAATTCAAATTTTTAATTGCTATATCTCCGTCAACATTTAGATATTTAATAAAATATTTAAATTATGTTAATTGTAACACAGTAAGATTCCTTTATATCCAGCATTCACGAGTGTTTTATTATTTTTATTTAATTAATATTTGAAGAAAATGTTGCTAAAGATTTACAAAGAACTTTTCCAAGTAAATTCACTTCTGCTCTCATTGTGAAAACCTTTCTACTACATTTGTAAAGCAAATGATATTGGTCATACTATAATTAAAACAACTTTTCTTATAATTAACCATGAAGAACGCTAATGAGTATAATTAATAATAAAATATAGCACAATGTAAAATATTGAAAATCGTTTACAAAGTTTAATGGAGCGGTAATGCCATAAATACTTCAAACAAAGCATTTGTATTTCTACGCACCCCTCACCCCCTTCACCAGTCCTCGTCATCATCTTCGAATCAGCTACAAGAACCAGGACGTTCAGCAAACAGTCCGTAAGAGGATTGTGTGGAAGGAAGTGAGGGGGGGGGGGACACTTTTCTTCATAATAGGAGGCTTAGGAACTACCTTATCAATATAATTGATAATTTGCAGGTAAAGGGTAAAAAGATGAATCAATCAAGATGAAAATATTAATTAAACATTTTGACAAAGAATTGGAGAACCCTTAAGTACAATTTTTTAATTACAGGAATGGTATAGTACATGGCAAAATTGTGTAATCGTTTTCTGCATAAATTTTATAACCTGTGTTATGGTTCTCAAACTTACGCTTACGACTTAAAAATATATAGAGTATTCGATAATATCCCAGTCATATAAAAATTGGAATTTAACTAGAAAATATTCATTTTAAATACTTTATGCGGTTCCAACTCATTAAAAGTCAGTGGAAGAAAGCTTAAAATGTTGATACGTTATTCGTCTAACTAATTGCAGCTTTAGATTTTGATTTGCGTTTATAGTTACTTACATAAAACGATTTAAACATAAAAAAACATAGTTTTTTTTTGATATTATTTAACCTGCTGCATAGTATCGCCATCTATATTTCGCGAATCAAAAATGACGAAGTATCGTTTCACCTTAAGCTACAATTACGTTCTACTCGATCAAAAATGATAGCTGTAAAACATAAGTATGAACTAAGGTTTATATTAAACCACAGTTAACTGAGCAGTTAAAAGTATCAACCTAATTATATTCACCACAATATATCACCTTAAGCAAAAATCAAATATTAGTAACCGACTAGACTAATGAAAACGTGACCTTTAATTATTTTGTAGCCTTCACAATAAACATTTCTGTATACAGATGTGATTGGTCGCTAATTAGCAGCAAATTATTCTCATAATTAGTGACAACAGCAATTACAAACCCTGAGAAGTTAATTAAACGAGGAGTGGTTGTTAAAAGAAATCTATTTATTTTTTGTAATGTGTAAAAGATGACCGTAAATCATGTAAGTAAGCAAATAGTTTATGTGATAACTTATAATCACAAAATAT
The DNA here is from genome assembly GCA_963678705.1 of Panorpa germanica. Lineage (NCBI taxonomy): Eukaryota > Metazoa > Arthropoda > Insecta > Mecoptera > Panorpidae > Panorpa > Panorpa germanica. Next base: position 758,546 of record OY783207.1, read on the forward strand.
AATTAACAGCATGTGTACCTAGTCCCACTCCCCTTCCATCCATGCCTCCCCTTCCACTGACACCGTCCATAATCAAACATTCTGCAAACAATGAGAAAGAAAATACTAGTATACGTTGAGTACATAATTTTGTCCAAAATGAGTTTCCCTTCAGGAGAAGTAATTACTCATTAATTATTAACGAAACAATATTACGAGAAAATGAAGTTTGGGTACAGTAGGGGCTGCAAGTTTTTGATGAAATTAGAGAAAAATATTTCTAAGTAATTGAGTAAACCTTTAGATAAATATACATTTATTAACCTGCACTAACTCACTGCCAAATGACAGTACATATCTAAAGATATTTTGCTAAATTATTAAAACCATGCGAGAAAAAATAAACACAACCTGATTACCCTGATTAACAAGATCGGATGGAAAAGAATTCATCGATTATGAATGTGACAAGATATTAAAATCGTCGAAAAATTTTCGTCGTAATTTATTTATATTAATGTACAACATATTAAGTTTATTGTGTGAAAATTTAAAATCGATTGGAGTAAAACTGTCGGAGATATAGAGTTTTAAGTATTCACCTCTCTGGTCTGGTTTCGTCTTACTTTGAAACTTTTAAATGCGTTTTCCTGCCAGCTCAAAATCTACTGGACCGATTCTTTTGAAATTTTGCACACTCTTTCTTTACATAAATGCTGAGGTAACGCTGTCGAGTAAAACTTGACAGCGTTACCTGCAGAAACTTATCAACTAATGAAATCATTTTGGTTTTTCGATTTCAGAAAATCCAGTGATGAGTTATGAGTGGCACCGCAATGTTACCTTTTTTTGTGATGTCAGCGGAGGTTCGCTGTCAATGTCTCATTTCTTGATATTTACTTATGAAAATTTCTCAAAGTATTCTTTAAATGTTATTTTATCATGTAGTAATTATAGAAATAATTATATATTAACTGTGTCGTCAAAAAACATTATCGAAAATATGCTCTTTTTATTGCTTTGACTTTAAATATTTAGTAAACATATGACATAAAAATGAACACTCATGCTAGCTATAAACACTGACACAGACTTCTAGTCGATGCAACATTTATATTTAAAAAGAAATCGCTATAACGTAAAGAAAAGCTCAGAACGTCAGTTGTCAGTCTTCCGTCGTTTCTCGTCACTGTCTCCTGGAGTTCAGCTAATCGCTCCAGCTCCAGCTCCAGCTTAAGTTCCAACATTAATCAACCCCTTTCTATTTATTACAAACGAATCCATCAATCTTAATTTAATTCTACGATATTTATTTTTAACACAATTTAATTACAAAGTTATAATTTCAACTCACTTTCTCGCTAATCGATTTGTTATGTATTTTAAAATAGATTTTTTTATGACTCTATATTCATATAATTTAATTCATTACTTTTTAAAACTTATTTTTTACACGACTGTACTCTTTTTTAAATCGATTCAATGTACACTCTCTGATTACTCTTTAAATTATGAAATAAAAACTAATATTTATTTTCATTAGAGTTAAAAAAGTTAACTTTTTTAAAGATCATTATTAGTCGTGTTAGAATATAATATTTATTGAAGTTCACTTTGTTGATATGAATATTTACATACATGTCGCTGCTACAGCGATTGACAGCTGTTTCTCTTTCCTTCTCTTTCTAATGCAGTGCCTCTCACTTCAGTAAACAAATCAGCCGTAGCCTTCGTTCGCATTAGAGTTGTATTTTGTTTCAACGTTTGCAACGAATTGTTGTGAAATATCACATGAACCTTTAGATGTGTCCAACCAGCACAGATCATTGGCCCTTCAATCACCAGTACTTAGGCAAGACTCCTAGCGGGATTTGTGTGAATCAACAACATAACCTCTATTTGCATGACGCAACAGAGGTTGTAACTTATTAAAGTATTACTAGATTGTTATGACCTAATTTTATTTAATAAAGGAGCCATTTATTACATTTTATTTTTAATTTAATAGTGGCACCAATTTTCAAATTGTTAATGCCTTTACTACAGGAAATACAATCTTGTAACCAATTGCGTCTTGACGTTTTCTTTATTGGACTTGTAGCTCACAAACTAAATTACTACTGAAATTATTTATCAAATATGACGTCGAAGCAGTAGCGTAGCTATAATATGCGTGTGTGTGGAAGGGGAGAGGGGGGCATTGACATGTAAACTGAGAAAATGAAAATAATTTCAACAACAGCAGATTTCTGAAGTATATGAGCCAAAGTAGATTAGACAAGATGAATAATTATGATTTTTAAATGTAGCATGTCTTTGATATAACGGCCCTCTATATAACAGATTATGGATAAAACGAACTAAATTTTCGGTCCATTAAATCCTATATTATAAGGTTCCAGGCGTATATTTATATTCTTATATGTTTATATGTTTGGTTCGAATTTTGTAGCTCGAAAACGGTTCCAGTGAAATTTTTGAAAATTTGATTTTGTAATAATTGAATATTATATTAAAAAAAAAAAAATTCAAAATTTTATTTGGGAGCAATGGAGGCACTTCTTTCTGATTTCTTATTAATATTACGACGTTACGAAGTTTATGATTACAACAAACCCCCCCGCCCCAGCCCTTTGTCATGTCTTGTCACACATGTTGACTCTCTGAATTTGTCCCCTTAAATATATTTTGCTAATTTAATTTGGTGAATTTTTTTCTAATATAATCAACATCAACTTATTGTGGGGAGGCACTCTGAGAATGCTTGCATAAGTTCCCCCAATATTCCTAGGTACGCCCCTGCGTTAACTTCTGATTATTACGATACTAGATTTTCGTCTATCTTAGCTAAAACACAACTTTATTCAGAACTGTAACGATGGACAAAATTAATTGATTTGAATGTAATTTTTTAATGGAATTAAATTCATCATCAATCATTTAGTTCATTTATTAACTTTTGTGCGAATGGGAAATAAAATAAAGGAATGAGTGAGATAGATATATAACTATATGTATTAGTAGAGGGGGAGTTTCGACACTGACTGTTGGCTCACAGAAATAAATAATAATTAACTTCATTTAAAAGTTCATGTACAGTGGATGTCAAAAATAAAAATACAGCTGATTGATGTACATGTTAAGATATTTTTTATCGGCTACTGGCTGTTCAAACATCTCACAGTCTTAACCTATAGGTAGTTTTTAATTACCGCATCTCATTAACCAAAGTTGTTTTGTTGAGAGACAGAGAGAGAGAATGCTATAAGTATGATACGCACCTGCTCTCACAATCTCTGAATTATCGATATGGATATACAGTGTTAAGCAATATAGATATCGTTGTCTCTGTTTGTTCAATGTGTTCACATGGTGCTGTCTCTTTCTTTTTGCGACAAAATCAAATTGCGTTAAAGGAAATCGTGCGTTCACTGTGTGGGCTTCCAAAGTTTGTCTGTATACCTAATTACTTCTATCTAGCAACGTTTGCGGACATATGGAATCATCCCTTTTGTTTTAGACTCATTATAAAAACCTCCACGATATTCAGATCAGAAAATAATGGCGTCATTTTATTATTCATAAAATTGAATAAGTTTATATAAAATGAAAAAGTAAAATGTAAATATTTCAGATGATTTTTAACGAAAATAGATTACTTCCGCTTCGGATTGTACGAATACGTATAAAAATGATGCTCAAATAAAACAGAAAAATGTAATATTTATTTTACTCCGAACATTTTCATATTACATTTACGATTACGTTATATACTCGTACTATGTACATTCTTCTTTTTATTTCTCTTTGTTTAATATAATGTTTCCCCGATTATATTTTATTGATTAGATTGTTCAAATATTCACTTTGTATGTGATAATAATAATTGAAATTGTTTTAAGCAAACAGAACGCATAATGAATATTCTATTGGGAACGACAACGACAAGATAGCGTAGGTCGATTGCTGTACTCATAGTTATCGCAATCGCAAAGTTAAAGGAAAATAATTATAATCAAAATTTGTTTTAAATATTTTGATCGTGCAACATTGTAAATTTATTTAAACATCACTTTAATTTTATTTATGTAACTATGGCAACAACGCATCGGTGTTTGTTTATATTTGACCACCTGCGTTTCTATAAACAACCTCAAATTCTATTAGTTATTTCGCAATGTTTCATTTTAGAGAAAAATTATTGCAATGTGTTAGAGCAGTGCATAGTTTTATTTAGGATTTTTAAATGTAAAAGAAAGAGAGGGCAACATTATTTTAAAAATATTTATAAAGTAAACAATTGAATTTAATGTTAGGGTTATGTCGGTGGATGTGTTACAGTTAAAGACGAGCTTGAGACATTTCGTATGACTGTCTAATAATTAGTTGATGAAGAAAAGAGATGAATATAGTTTCCAGATTAATCTAATTTGAATTTAGAAAAATATTTGATTCGTTTGCAAGTTTAAACTTGATCGTCAAAGGTTTTGACACAGTTTCATTATTTCAAATCTTGCCTCAGATTCTATGAACATACAGGCGCCAAATTCAAAATTAAAATTTGTTTTACAGTGAATTGAAATATGATGTTAATATAATATAAATTTCTTCTTAAGTCGCTATGAGAATATTTCATTTAGTTGAGATAATGGAACATAATTGAACCATTATTCAAATTCCATTTCTATCAGTAACAACAGAAACAACTTAGAAGAACAGTTAAGCAAACTATTTGCTGGATTCCAGTGAAATAACTATGCAATTACGAAATGATAAATGTATTAGATTATCTAATGTGGCGGCTTCTAGCTACATTGATTGGATTGCCAATTACTGGAGATTCTATTCATAAACCAGAACTTAGATGTTTAGAATATTTTACTACGTATCTAAGTTGAAAAATTCTATCAGACAAATGTTAATTAAATTTACATTTAAATTAAAATTCTTTTGACGGCATAGTTGCCGAATCATCACTGTCAAATTTGAGCCATCTGATCGTCAAGAGATATAAAAGCAGTGCTTCTTAGTATGCACCATATTCTTACTTATAAATGTCATTGCTTTCGCGCAGACTGTATTTTTTTATTAAGATTCACAAAGTTATACGAAAATTAAATTACAATACATAAAAACTTTTATAATTATTTAAGAAATATTTTAATAAAAAATCACATATTACGATTCGAGAATAAAGAACTTCTGTGAAATAACTTTTTTAAATTTTCTTTTGATATCAGTTACTCCAAGCATGTTTCAACTTGCAAACGAATGAGTATGTAGTTGCTAATTATGTTGTTAAATTGATCTGGAAACTATATTCATCTCTTTCCTTCAACAGATAATTATTAGGCAGTCGCACTGATTGTCTCAAGCTCGTCTTTATCTGTATCACATCCACCGACATAACCCTAACATTAAATTCAATAGTTTACTTTTTAAATATTTTTAAAATAATACCGCTGTTTTTTTTTTACATATAACAATCTTAAATAAAACTATGCACTGCTCTAACACATTACAATAATTTTTCGTTAAAATGAGATATTGCACAATAATTAATAGAACTTGATGATGCATGTGTTCAAACATAAACAAAACACTGATGCGTTGCCATAGTTACATAAATTATTTACTTTATAAATATTTTTGTAATAATATTGTTGTCTTTTTCTTTTACATATAACATTTTTAAAATAGAACTATGCACTGCTCTAACACATTATAGTAATTTTTCTCTAAAATGAAACATTGTGAAATAATTAACAGAACTTGAGATTGTTTATAGTTACGCAGGTGTTCAAACATAAACAAACCACCGATGCGTTTTTGCCATATTTACAAAATTAAAATAAAAGTAACGTTTAAATAAATTTACAATGTTGCACGATCAAAATATTTAAAAACAAATAGTTGCAATAAGTCGCCGCTACCCATTATACCCTGTATAAACCCCAAGACTATTATTTCAATAAAGGGTTGTTAATTCAAAATCTATAACAACCTGATACACATGTCGTGTGTTCGAATGTGGGTGGCTCGACATCTCGCGTGACCTGTGCCTCACTTATCCCTTGTGTGTTCCCAAAAACCTGTTCTTTTGCGACCCTGAATGGATGAATAGCTGAATGCTTGAACCACTGACGACAGATTGAGTTCCTGGTCATGACGCGTAACAAACAGGGAGTAATGAGGCGGACATTGTTGTTCTGCAAGAATTATAAACCGAATCTGTATACAGCATCACCTTGTACGTATATCGAGCCCATACAAATGTACACTGTAGCTGTAATAGACACCGGCTGATGAAGTGAGACCTACCAGTGTTTTAAATGGCGGTCAAGAATTTTAATGTAGCTATAAACTTTCTTAAATATTTATTTCATTACTCAAATTTTTAACACTTTTATGGTTTTCCCGAAAAGAAACCACTTCTAAAGTTTTTATTATTATTATATTATTACCTAGTGTGTTTTTGAAGATTTGCTTATTGTATTTGTTTATTATTTAGTGAGTTATTTCTATAACTGTTCGTTTAATAGTGGACTGTGATTATAATCGTAAGTTTTGGATAGGTTATGTACTGGCACCGATTATAATAACCATCGAACACTAAGAAACATAACTGTAGCTTAAGGTCAAAATGATAAAAAGGAAGCATATTTTCGATAATGTTTTTTGACGACACAGTTAATATATAATTATTTCTATAATTACTATATGATAAAATGACATTTGAAGAATACTTTGTGAAATATTTATAAATAAATGTCAAGAAATGAGCCATTGACAGCGAATTTCCGCTGACGTCACCAAAAAAAAGTAACATTGCGGTGCCACTCATAACTCATCACTGGATTTTCTGAAATCGAAAACAAAAATGATTTCATTAGTTGATAAGTTTCTGCAGGTAACGCTGTCGAGTTTTTATTGATTTTTAAATTTTTTACAGCACTTAAAAGTCAAAATACCGATTTTTCATGAAAAAAATCAGAAACTTTGTTATTTTAAAATACGTTAAAATTAAAAAACAGCATATATATATATTTTGACAGCATAACCTCGGCATTTATGTAAAGAAAGAATGTGTAAAATTTTAAAGTAATCGGTCCAGTAGATTTTGAACTAAAGAAAGCACCGACTCTGAAAAAGCTAAAGCTGAGTTTCAAAGAAACACGAAGGCAGACCAGAGAAGTGAAGACTTAAAACTCTATAACCCCGACAGTTTTACTCCAATCGACTTCAAATTTTTACACAATAAACTTAATATGTTGTACAATAATATAAATTAAAAAAAAGTTGAAACCTTACCCTCCCCCCCCTCTTAAGCAAGCAAAGTAACTTTGAAATTACATCCTCTATTGGACATTTAATTTATGTTTTTTACAATATATGTTTGTTGTTTCCGAACTTTTGATTGATATTGTACAAGAAAATTAAAAAGCAAAAACATAAAAACTAAAATCAAGTTTAGCAAATAAATCACTGTCGATTGTCGAAACTACCAACGTAATAATAAAACAAAACCAAAGCAATCAAAAGCACTAAGGTCTAAGTCACTAGTCAAGCCGGTCTATAATTGAATTAAAATAAAAATTGTTTATATTACAGACTCCAAGTATAATATTCAATAATTTCTTTGTTTTTGCTTGGTAGTCATTCGTTATAGATTTGTGACTTAATCGAATGTTTAAATTTAAGTATTCGTGACATGTTTAACAACATTAACATTGTTAAATTGTTAAAAAACCAAAAAAGTGTTTTGTTAATATAACTAAAAAGTTACCGATGTCTTTTGTTCTCGGATGTCCGACATGCCATGCCACCTCTGTGGCGCCAGACGGGAGAACAATGTACTAAAAGTAAAGGGAATTTCGAAAATATATAAACATATTCTCTTCAATTACTAATTAAAATTGTTAAAGATGTTATTGATAATTAGCTGAAAATAAAGTAATTAAAGTTTATAGAAAACTATTTTTAACAGTGCTATAGGATGCAACATAGATGGCATTGTGTTCTTTGGTTCGATTCCTGAATAAATGCATCAGTTTCTTCTGTAGAACATGATAATATTTACAGGAGAACCGCTGTTTCATAATAGAAAACAAATATCAATACTGTATTGGAAGAGGATGTAAAAATGCACAAGTCTTATTGCGTAGAGGCCCGAACAATATACAAATTACACTAGATAGAAAGAAATTTCAATTTTTTGTTACTGTCTTTTCTCCTAGCAACAATTCATAGATGTAGAAAAATAATGTAATGCCTACCGGCAACAAAATATTAAGTAAACAATTACGTTCTTATTGTTTTTCATTAAAAATTATATAATATTTTATTAATATGTGCATTGAGACTGATTTTCCTACAATCTGAAAGACAGTTTTGCTATTTAATATTTGAATATTTTTAACGGATAATTTTGATACGCTTTATATCTAAAGGTTAAAGAATTAACGTTATTCCATAATATTGTGACTTAGGAGACATTGGAGACTTAATAGAAATTAAAAATAAATTTCAGTTTGTATCACAATCAATTAACATTGCATTAAGCTTCATCCAACGGTAAATTTATATAACTAAATAATAATATATATCCTAAAACAAGCAAGTGTTACATCACTTCGAAAGGCCTTTACTTTTTATTATCTTTTAAAATCAGAAAATTTACATTTATAAAAATAAATAACAAAAACGTCATATAAAAAAAACTATAAAAATATTTGAACAAAACAAAAGATTTTTTTAAAATTCCATTCTATACGGCTAGGATTCTGTTCTGCGCGAACAGAGGAATAACGTCCAGGTATGGTATACTCAAGGGCCATTAAAATTAATTAAAATTACCCCAGATTTATATCTATATTCATTTTCTGATGAAATTATAGCATGTGAATCTATTGCAGCATGCACTAGTATAGTTATGTTTCATAAAATAGAATAATGACCGTTTGCTGCTACTATAATATATACGAGTATTATATTTATTTGTCTAAACCATTGCACTGCACTGGAGCAAATAAGATAATTAAATCAAAATGAATGGTTTCAGAAAATAATATTGCTTTGGTAATTATAAGAACGTGAAAGAAAGATGGATGATTACCTGGCTAATTAGTTTAAAATTAGCGGCGGAGTTAAACAGAAATATAACAATTAATATTCATGAAAAAATATTGTTAACAAGCTTCTTGGCTAATAGAACCAGAGCGAGAGAGTTCAATTCTGTGCTGAAGATAAATCCTGCTAAAATACGAGTATTTAATTATAAATGTTATAATATAAAACGAACATCACATCAAACGTTTCTTTAAAATTATCAAGGTTTATCTCTTATTATTTTTTATATTTATTTGCCTTGACTTTTATTCGTCATAGCCACCATCAAATATTTTTTATACATATTTCACATTTTATAACTCAATTTTACAAATTTCTAAATATTTATATAATTCACTACTTAATTTTGAATCACTTAACAAAAATTTAGTATTAACAGGAAAAGTTTTAATCACATCTAATATTTCACTATTGAATTTTGATCTTTCTAAACTATAATTTATGCATTCAAATATAATATGATCCAAAGTTCCTTCTTCACCACATTGACATCTATCGTCGGATTTAATATTAATTTTGTACAAGTGAGCTGGAGTTTTACAATGATTAGTTTTGATTCTGATTATAGTTGATATAAATTTGCGGGACTCATTTCTAAACTATCTTTTCTTACTTAAATTTGGATGTAACATATAATTATCTCTTGTTAATAATCCAAGCTCTTATTTAACGTCGGTTTATAAATATGAATATACATAATCAATACAACTTAATTACAACCAAACCCAGAAAGATATAACTCTGGTTCAGGGATTGAATCCGTCAAGCATCAATACTCTCGCTCACAGTGTCGTCTAACATTTTCTATAACATTGCAACTATGTAAAAATAATCACATTAAAGATCTTAAAACTTAATTCTATCAATATGTACGAATGATACAATTTTTGCTATTTAATTTAAACGAATCATGTGCGAAAAATATGTAATTTGGAACGAAATCAGTCGCTCATTTGAAATGTCTCTATTATGCTTAACAATGGGCTTGTGTTCTCATTTTCTAGTGGTCGATTTTTCAATTGTTGATTGAAATTGATGTTATTGTATTGGCGTGTCTATTTTACTAAATATCTAAATATTGACGGAGATATAGCAATTTTTCTATGACGTGAAATGCATTTTAACATCAGTTATTTGTTGAGTAGGTCAGTGCTGTGATAATGTTCTGTAGCTGTTGGTAGTCAAATAATTAAGTCAAATCAAAGAATAATAAGTTTTTATTTTATTTAACCCTGTTACGGCAGACATAATATTGAAATTTGATTGTTCCTTGAAGTAGCTGTAAATAATATTTGATATTTTGATATATAAGTACATATAGCAGAGCTTTATGAATTGTATGGTTGATCACATGCACTTGGAATGTGTACAACGTTGAATCCCTTTAATAATTAAAGAGACAAAATGACTTTTTTAATTGTTAATATCTCTTAACATATAAGGAGTTATTAAAAAATAATTGAACATTTGAGGTTCTAGTAACAACTTTATCAATATATAGTACACTTTCACAATAGAAATTAAGACATAGGACACAAGCAATTGTTGAAACCACTTCACCCTTCGAAATCTAACCAGTGAATAATCAATCACCAAATAGTTTCCAAACCAATCTTTAACAAATGTTTATTGGACAAAATTAAATCTAGGGCATATTTACACTAAATTAAATAGAGTCTGTAATAAATTTAAACAGATACAAATATCTACCAAAAGTATTACATACCAACCTTAAAAATTAATTTGCTAAATAATCCAAAGTTTCACTGACAAAATCACAAGAAAGTTACACACATAAAAAACACAAAAACAACACTATTCTAATAAACCTAACACTAAATCACTTAGTAAATTTATAAAAACAAAATGTACTAAAACTTCTAGCATAGAATCATATAAAAGTTTAATAAACATAATTTTGTAATTTGTATTTATAGTTTCTGCGTTCCAAAGTAAACTAAAACAGAAAAAATATATTTCAGGTATAAATGTATAGTACACTCGAGTGCAGAATTATTTACAAATGTTAAATGTTTGGTGGTAGAATAATATTTGTTAGGAAAGTTATTAGATACGAGAAATATACCTGAGGCAGAGGTGTTGGCGTCTCTATTAAAGTTACAATATATATAATAGAGATAAAGAAACCACTATGATATAAAATTGGAGTTTAACTAGAAAATATAGCAATATTCATTTACAAAACTTATTATTGCGGTACCAACTCATTAAAAGTCAGTGGAAGAAAGCTTAAAATGTAGATACGTTATTCATCTAACTAATTGCAGCTTTAGATTTCGATTCACGTTTATAGTTACTTACGTAAAACGATTTAAACAAAAAAAAACACGTTTTTTTTAAATAATATTTAACCTGTTGTATAGTATCGCCATCTATATTTCGCGAGTCAAAAATTGTCAAGTATCGTTTCACCTTAATACTAGAAAGCACAGTACTCGTGCAGACGCCTTCCATCCCGCTTCTCTTCTCTCCCATATGCAAACTAAACTAGACAACCCTTAAATGCAATTTAAATCAATCTAAATATTTAAATTTATAGTGCTGTCATATTAATGCATCTGATAAGGCCCGGAAGTTGTCAATGGTCATAAATTTTATTTAAATTTTATCAAGATCAAGTGTGAGAAACTATGGCTACCATGGGAACACGTTAGGGGTCTAGCCATTTCATCGAAATGTTTACTGTGTTGTTATCAACGCCTTCTAAATCAAATTCCAATAAAATAATCAATAAAAGCAGTGAAATAGTTTAGACCTTTTTTGTACTCATTTAAAAACCTTTCATTTTCATTCATTTCACATAGAGAATAATATTTGTAATATAAGTGTATTTTAAATCGGTAATAATCGCTTCAAATTCTTTAGCCTGAAGTCTCTTTGGTCTCTCTGGAACACCTGACGCTCACTTAAGGGGCCCCGAGCCCCCAACCGTCCCCAGCGCACCTGTTGTGTTGTGCTCTCAAAGTACACTCAACGACGCACGCGTATTTGATTGCTATACGATATTAAATAAATATCTAAAACACACATTCTTACAAAATTAGTAAAAATTTCTTTACCTTTATTTTAATTAATATAGACATATTCAAAGATGTCTTACTAATAAACTGGATCATCGAATTATGAACTCGTTGAACAAAGAGAACAACTAGATTGTTTTTGGAGAATCTTGCACTCAGTACCAACTTTTAATACGAATTCAAATGAAATTTATTTAGTGTAACAATTTGTGATTACTCTCCCTGGAGTGGTAATTATCAAAACAACTTTTAACGGCCTTTCTTCCCCATTTGGAAATGCCCTACATAGTATTTAACGTGAAAGTTGAACAGATTTATCCCAAGTCATTTGCAGAATTTCTCTTAAGTATATAGGATCAAACATGCTAACATAGCAGATGCAGATGTGGGTTATTCTTCATTGCAATCTTTGGCGTCCTTTATAAAGTAAACAACACTGCCTTAACCGTGAACCAGCCATTTTAAGGCAATGTACAGTTCAACATTTGATGTATTATAGTAATTATTACCCAATTTAACAACAAAAGAAATTAACGGTACATTCATAATAAATATGTAATTTAAATATGCATGTAATTTAAAAACGTGACATTATGTAGAATCATTTAATTAGATGTTGGTTTACGAAGAATAATGGGCTTGAGAACCATGTCTTAATTTCTATAAAACTGTAGATACATTTCGCTATTAGAACCACAAATGTCTAATTAAGAGTCTAAAATGGAGGTGGGGGGTATATTTTCAGCATATTTTCGATAATGTTTTTTAACGACACAGTGAATATATAATTATTTCTATAATTACTACATTATAAAGTGACAATTGAGGAATACTTTGTGAAATTTTCATAAATAAATGTCAAGAAATGAGGCATTGACAACGAATCTCCGCAGACGTCACAAAAGTAACATTGCGGTGTAAAAGTAACTCATAACTCATCACTGAACTTTCTGAAATCGAAAAACCAAAATGATTTCATTAGTCGATAAGTTTCTGCAGGTAACGCTGTCGAGTTTTTCCGTTCTATTGATTTTGCAATTTTTTGCAGCACATGAAAGTCAAATTACCGATTTTTCTTGAAAAAAATCAGAAACTTTGTTATTTTAAAATACAAAAAGAACTCGACAGCGTTACCTCGGCATTTATGTAAAGAAAGAGTGTGCAGAATTTTAAAAGAATCGGTCCAGTAGATTTTGAGCTAGAGAGGGCACCGACTCTGAAAAAGCTATGTGTGAGAAACCGCATTTAAAAGTTTCAAAGTAAGAGGAAAGCAGACCAGAGAGGTGAAGACTTAAAACTCTATATCTCCGACAGTTTTACTCCAATCGATTTCAACTTTTTACACAATAAACTTAATATGTTGTACAATAATATAAATAAATAAAAAAAGTTGAAACCTTAACCCACTCCTCCCTACTCTCTCTAAACAATTAAAATAGTTATTTGTCAGTCGCTCGAATTTGATAAATTATTTTTCAACTTTGTAAAAGAACAAAAGACAATTAAAAAAAAGTTGGGGTAATAGAAATTAAACTTTAACGGTGGTTCGGGAATCGAACCTAATTCTAAATGAATAAATGTTATAAACAAAACTTAACTGACAATAAAGATTATTTCAATTCAATTAAAAGTTTGTATATAAGTTAGTAATTCCAAATTAATTATGCATGTTTCAGAAACAAAACTTATTTATAAAGTTACGTTTAAACTTTGTTATTAAATAATGTTCTGAAATAATTGTAAACATAGTCGAGCTCGGGAACCCGTGGCCGTGTGGTTCAGACTCCTGGAGAGAAGATCCCGGCACCGAGTCCATGCACAACACGAAGTTCTGTTACTGACGTGCATTTAATTGTACTCCTAGTGCTACAAGAAAATAAATGACCCAGATGGTGTCTGCTAGAAAAACTTAGAAAAAAATTGATAATGAAAGTACTGTAGTGATTTACCAGTTATAAAAAAGGCAGTCTGTCACTTGTAACTTACTTTATATATACATAAATTCGAGCGTGAAGTTTGCACTGCAATGGCATCTTCAAGGCACAAAAAAACTACCAATATGGTTCATCTGTTGCGTGCGTTAAGCACGGTATCAAGTGCATAACACGCGCATAAGACGCACATAAAAAACAAAGCCTATCAAATATCCACACACTAATGTAAGGAACCCCCACGTGTTTGTCACTCAGTCAACGTTAGGATAAGATTACCACTACTCTACTGAAGAGCAAAAGATCAATTGCGCCTGAATGGATATCAACAATCCAAACAACAGACACATTACGCCTGATTTAATAGCAATAATCAGAGCAATGCGTTGAATTTACTCCAAGTACAGTATATTGTATATATTCCTTACTAATACCACATAGAATTATCTTCTGTTAATTAAAATTCGAGGTCAAGAAACAAGTATGTACTACTATAATCCTCAAGGTCAAATGATTATCATAATTTAAAAGAAAAATATCATTGGAATGTTAATTTCTTATCAAAATAAAAATATACTTCAAAAGAATGGTTACGTATGCTTTTACCGTTATATCCGTACTAGTCAATGCTGGACGAACATCTCTCCAGGGCTTGGTGCAGATGATAAACGATCGTCGTGTGTCGACCAGCGAATGGTGAATATTGCAGTATATTAGCCTAAGCCATATGACCACCCGCCATTTTGATTAGCTCAGTGAATATGACTGTATTTTATAATGTGTAGAAACCTAATAATAAACCAGTTGGACCACCCGCACCGCGCATGGATGACCAGACTCTAGTGTACTGTCATACTGACAACCTTACAAATATTAAATAACTAGTAAATATCTTGCACAACAATTATTGCTTATTCTTAAAGCTCAATTAAAGGAAACAATTAAATTAATGTATATAAATAAACTTATAAGTATTTATATTGGTTATTACGACAACGCTGATACTACATCGCATACACAAGGCAGTTCTCAAATCTACTGATGATGTCACCGATTGTCAGCTTTTATTAGTATTGGATTTTTCAAACCGGAAGGCAGGAAAGCAACAAATTATTCTTCAAATTACATGACTAAATATATAAGATTGGGAGTGAAGGGAAGCAGGAGAAAGAAAGAAGTAGCGAGTAAACAGTTAAACTTCAGTCCAGAAAAATAGACTAGGGAATAGACCAGCCCAGAAGGAAGACTAGGGAAAATGAAGAAAGAGGGTCAAGAGAAGAAGAAGCAGAAAGTAATTTTGGAAATAAAAAGGTCTAGAATAGTTTAAATTTAATTGTAAGTTAAAGTATATGAAATGTATTAAGAATGTAGATTGTAAAGCCGAAAGGCGAACAATAAACAATTAATAATAATATATAAGATTGGGAGATATAAGGAGATTGAAACATTGGAGCATATTAAGTTTTCATGCCAGAAAAAAGTAATGAGCGAGAAGAATATTGTGCAGTTATTTAAGGGAGGAAGTGAAGGGAAGAGGTGGATGGCGGATATAGAGAAAAGGAACGAGGAAAGAGAAAGAATGTCTAATAAAACCATGCGAACACCTATTTGCCATTCGGACAAAAGAAACAGAGTAATAGACGTAAAAGGCGGGAGAAGTGAAAATGAAGACAGATGGGAAGAAGAAGTGGGCCAAGAGAAGTAGAAGCAGAAAGTACTTTTGGAAATAGAATTTTGAAGTTAAAGTTCTATGAAATGTATTAAGAATGTAGACTGTAAAGCCGAAAGGCACACAATTAATATAATAATAATAATACAAGACTAAATATTAAACAGAAATTAGTTTTATTTGGTTTGGTTTTAGCGAAATACGTCATAAAATGAAACATTTAATTTTAAATAACAAGTCACGTTTTACGTCGTGAGTTTTAATTTTTACCGCGGTGTGGCGCGTAATATATACGTAACCTGTGAGTGGCTTTTAATCATTTTGTCATTTAATAAATATAACACCCATATAGTTATAATAATAATAACCTCAAGCCACATCATAAATTACACGTCTTACATTGTAATGATCACCGGTGGTGACAATTTCATCCCACTTATTGTGGTGTACCTCCACCATCACCCGTACCACGTACTGTTCAGTACCGTCGCGCTCTCTCTCCCGTCGCGCTCTCTCTCCCGCTACCCGAATAACATTCCCCTGGCGGTGGTTTACCGCACCACACGGTCTGCGGCTGGATCCCCGTTCTCCTGTGTTTCTGTGTTCCTGTGACGGTGAACCCACTGGATAAATCGTGGATGTCAACCCGGCCATACATCAGATATTACACGGAAGGATTTGTCTTCGACTGTTGGCATAAGCTACGCAAGCATGGGGCTAGAGCTATACGAGTATACCATAGCTACACCACAATGGAACTATGATAAATATTTATTGAAAGTTATGAATTCATATTAAGTAATTTTAGAATAAAAATAAGGTTTAAGTTTAGGTCAAAACGATAAAAGAAGCATATTTTCGATAATGTTTTTTGACGACACAGTTAATATATAATTATTTCTATAATAACTACATGATAAAATAGCATTTGAAGAATACTTTGTGAAATTTTCATAAATAAATATCAAGAAATGAGGCATTAACAGCGAATCTCCGCTGACGTCACAAAAAAAAGTAACATTGCGGTGCCACTCATAACTCATCACTGGATTTTATGAAATCGAAAAACCAAAATGAATTCATTAGTTGATAAGTTTCTGCAGGTAACGCTGTCGAGTTTTTCTTTTTTTATACCGATACCGATTTTTCATGAAAAAAATCAGAAACTTTGTTATTTTAAAATACGATAAAATTAAAAAACTTAAAAAAACTCGACAGCGTACTTCGGCATTTATGTAAAGAAAGAGTGTGCAAAATTTTAAAAGAATCGGTCTAGTAGATTTTCAGCTAGAGAGGGCACCGACTCTGAAAAACCTAAGTGTGAGAAAACGCGTTTCAAAAAAAGACGAAACCAGACCAGACTTAAAATTCTATATCTCCGACAGTTTTACTCCAATCGACTTCAAATTTTCACACAATAAACTTAATATGTTGTACATTAATATAAATAAATTTTAAAATGTTGAAACCTTACCCTTCCCTTAAAACCTCGTCTAAAAAGTATTAGAAATATTCACATTAAATTTAAAATATTAACTTATTAATCAAGCAACAACGTTAAATAATATTAGAAAAGTTAAAAAAAAACAATAACATTAAATACATAATATCTTCTTCTTAATATATATAAATTACGTGTCACTGCATCTCTTCGCGATGGACTCCTAAACTACTTAACCGATTTTAATCAAATTTGTACACCGTGTCCAGTTTGATCCAACTTGAAAGATAGGATAGCTTACATCTCAATTTATTTATCTTATTGCTAATTATTTGTCTATTAATTATCTGTATATGACATATGACATCGGGCGACGATGATGGCGACATCTGTTGACTAGATTGAGTAAATATTCTGTTGAGTAAATCGAAATCTGTTGACTAGATTGAGTAAATATTCAATAGATGGCGTTAGGCACAGCAACGCGTGGCCGGGACAGCTAGTATCTTTATAAAATTTTGATAACAATATTTTCATTTAAAATTTATTTACCTAAAATGTTTTTAAAGTTCTGTCAGTTTGTTTTCTATTTATAGATAATTTATTGCTTTGACCTCGTTTTGTTTTGCACGTGCAACTGCATCTCTGTCCTATCCCTGCAATTAATTATACTAAACTAATTTTGGTTATTTTAACAAAACTATTATTTATTATTGAGAGTGTTACGTTTAGATATTCAACATAAAAATTTAAACCAATCGGATTGAAGGTAATCACATGATTAGAGGAGGGGTAAATAAAACTGATTTGTTAAAAAGGAATATGTATATTATAATATTTTTTGAAATACAATTAGTTGCAAAGTGTTTGTGCCACTGACAGAATCTCTCTGCAGCTCTGGTCTCGAATTAATTAGGCGAATGCAAAGGACTCCAATTGCTTTGTACTATTTACGTTTCTACGTCTCATTTTATTGATTAGTTTTAAGTAACATTATAGCAGCAGTGTAGCACACATATATGGGGTCGCAGCACCATAATTACTGTCAACATAGTAAGAAGTCGTCAGTGGTAGGGCTATCATGGTAAATAAATAAATTTAAAGTGAAAATATCGACTCACTTCCGATGATACTCCAATCACCGACAGCCTCTTACTACGTTGGAAATTTATATAGTGTTAAAGCCTCACACGTGAAACAACACCGCTGCCTAATAAGTTTATGATTATGTAAACGCAAAATAAATTTACAAAAATTATAAATTAAACAAAAGCAATTTGTCGTAACTGTTTCTTTATTTATTGCAGAATGCAGGTCTTCTTCTACCAAAAGCTGCGTAGGCGCTTTTTGTAGAAGTATTTTTATATGAAGAAATTATTTCTCTTGTTCCAGGTTTCTTTCAGTGTTATTGCAGCAGTTCATCTTTAGCGGCAGGAGCCTTCTTGCTCTAGGATATCATCAGAAAGGTGATTGTCAAACTAACATACGTAGAATATTCTAATTTATCTTTAATGTTTATTTAATTAATGTTTTTTTAATTGCAGCTCACTTCAGGGTTTCCAGTGCAGTGACAATGAGCTCGGTGAGTGCTTTTTAAATATTTCAGTGGTTTCCAAACTTGACTTAACTACAAATAGTAGTAGCTTCACCCTCCTCCCTAATATCTTACACCTCTTTTTTGGTTTTTCGGTAAATATGGGTTTTAGGTAGAGAATTATGTTGAGAGTATTGATTTAGATAATCCCGTGCACCTTAAGTGCCTTGTCCCACAGTTTGGAAACTACTGCTCTTTTGGTGTTGGGATGAAAATATACTGTGCATGTTTGACACTTGTTGCATTTCTTAATATGTATTTGATTTTTCTTAAATTTTTGGTTAAATTATACTTCATAAGGATACCAATTTATGTCTTTAGGTAGTCTGTACTTAGGGCTTTATTCTGTAACTTTTCAAAAAAATCGATTTAAAATACCTAAAGAGGTATTCTGTATGCAAAAATTTCCATCGCCCTTATAATATACAGTGGTGAAAAAGTATAGTGACGTATTTTAAGATGTCATCAATTTTAAAAATATTTGACCAATCACGGAATTCAGAATATTCAAATATTTAAAAATTCAAACACTTGACAAGTACGAATACATGTCAATTGTTCAAATCAATTGACAAGCAACATAACCTCACTTTCTGATATATTTATATTTGTATATTCATATGAAAATTTGTACTGAAATTCAAATTATAATTCGAATTGTTTGACAGTTCTAAAAAATACAGCGATGAAAATTTTATAGTGAAGAACACCGCTGAAGGCGACCTTATAATTTGGTCGATTTCTTTCCAGCGACAAAAATAAAATCGATGGAAACTTCTTACAGAATACCAAATTAAAAATCATCGCTTTTGTGACGTCATTTTACAGCGATAAAATTTTTTCACCGGTCGAAATACTTTACAGAATAAGGCCCTTAATTTTGAATGATAGGCAGTCGTGTGTGTATTGTCCCAGATGTTGTATTAGTGTCAAATTGTTTAGTTTATTGTTTTTCGTCACTTGATGTAGTCGAGTAGTACTGCAGTAGTTTTGACTTGTCTGTACACAGATAGAAGGATTTTTTTGTATTTAACAAGATTTGTTAATATTTAATAAATAATTTATTAGAGGATAGGTCCTTAACAAATATTTATTAACAGTTAATAAATCATTTATTAGCAGCTATTTTTTTGTCCTAACTAAATATTTATTACTAATTAACAAACGATTTATTAATATATAAAAAATGATTTATTAACATTTAAAAAATATATCGTATATTACCATGATGCGCACGCACACACGAGTATTCTGTTATGTATATATATACATATTTATTTACAACTACGCGTTAAGTATAGCCATCTACCAACACCGACCACCAACAAAATATTTTTTAACTATTAACAAATCTTATTTGGTGGAAATAAATATTTTTTTCAATATATTAAAGCTTCTTAATAGTTACAAAAATTTTGTTCTCATAAAAAATAGATTTAGTTAATACTAACGAATATTGTTAATAGTACAAAAATATTTTTGTATTTAATAAATTGATTTATTAAGTACAAACAAATCCTTCTATCAGTGTAGGTTCTTGAGTCGGTTTGTTGTATGTTTATTTTGTTACTAAGTCCACTGTCTTTTCTTAATAGGCCATACAGTGCTCCAATAGCTTTATTTCCCTTGCAAATGGTGACACTAAGATAAAACAGTTGAGTGTTTATTTGATAGAATCGTAACTTTGTGAATCCCTGTTCATGAATGTTAACACGCCCTCGTCGGGTGCTAGCTACAATAGCAACGGGAACCGGACATGAATTCGACCACCTGTAGCTCGGTCACGTGATTTCCGTGTTCTTCGTGATGCTATAAAGTGTGATAAGGATAATGCGGAGGTTAAAGTTTAAAGTGGATCCCAAACGTCAGGGTCACATGAACACCGGAAAACTTGGAAAATGTTGCGATATTACGTACTAAGTGTGAAAGATATTTATGCTGGAAAAGTATTTTTCACTTTAGGAGCAAGTATAGGTTACGTGTGTTAAGGAGGTACAGGACGTTAACGTAAATGATGAAAACGTTGTGAAATTTGGAGGGTCGATACAAATAGTTAAAATACATGCTGTCTCAAAATTTTAGAGACTTAGGGTTTATAGTTTTCTTTTTATACATGATTAAAAATAGTCATTTTCCATACAAATCATAATTCTTAGCTCAATTTCACCACATAATATAACTTGTAACTATAAAAAAATGGTGAGACGGCTTTCAAAAACTAGGAGTATATAAAATAATCTGTAACTATTGCAAAAAGAAAATTATCAAAAGGATACCTGTTTACGAAAATATTTAAATAAAACCAGTAAAAAACAGTAATTGTGGGTTATGATCCGGCAACGTTGCAAATGCTAATTTAAACGGGAAAATAAAAATCGGGATAAATGTTATATAAAATATAACAATTTATTGGTCAAAGAATCAAATCACGCATGCGTCAACACACGTAAATTTGCAGCGTTGCAAAATTTATTATTCCTTTTACGTCGCTGAAGTTAGCGAAAATTTTCAGCGAAAATATCGAAACTAGTGGTGTCCAACTGACATTCGCGCAAAAGTCTATATACTTGTTGGATTTAATATTTGCAAGTGTATTATGTCTTCTATTTAAATAAATACTTTACAATGTGTACGAAAAAAAATAAAAAAACATAAATAATAATAATATGGTAAAAATACCATATATTTGAATCGGTCAAAAAGTGTTTATAACACACATGGCAAATGTCAATTTTCTCCAAAACAAGGAAAATTAAACGGTTAAAATTTTGCAGGGAGCTTATTAACATTACAACTAATTAAATAAATACAATTTTATTGACGCCTAGTATATTAATCAAAAAACTACAGACATCAGAATTCCCCCAACTCAAATTCGTTCCTTGCATATGAACAGTGTTTGTAGTAACTTCGAAAATGTCAATTTTCTCCAAAACAAGGAAAATTAAACGGTTAAAATTTTGTAGGGAGCTTATTAACATTACAACTAATTAAATAAATACAATTTTATTGACGCCTAGTATATTAATAAAAAAACTACAGACATCAGAATTCCCCCAACTCAAATTCGTTCCTTGCATATGAACAGTGTTTGTAGTAACTTCGAAAATGTCAATTTTCTCCAAAACAAGGAAAATTAAACGGTTAAAATTTTGCAGGCAGCTTATTAACATTACAACTAATTAAATAAATACAATTTTATTGACGCCTAGTATATTAATAAAAAAACTACAGACATCAGAATTCCCCCAACTCAAATTCGTTCCTTGCATATGAACAGTGTTTGTAGTAACTTCGAAAATGTCAATTTTCTCCAAAACAAGGAAAATTAAACGGTTAAAATTTTGCAGGCAGCTTATTAACATTACAACTAATTAAATAAATACAATTTTATTGACGCCTAGTATATTAATCAAAAAACTACAGACATCAGAATTCCCCCAACTCAAATTCGTTCCTTGCATATGAACAGTGTTTGTAGTAACTTCGAGAGGCACTTGTTCTTTGTATAATTTGTGTAAATTATAAGTAAGTATTTTTGATAATTGACGAGAAATAAAGTTTTATATTGTAAGATTTATAAAAGTTAACAAGCACAAAGACGACAAATATTAATGATGATAAACCAACTATTAATGATGATAAACATGAATGCCTTAAAAGATATACGCAGTGATTATAGTTTAATTTGTAGCTTCTTATGGAACAGTAATGAATTTGTGTACTTAAGTTGTTGCGCGAGAATGCGAGGCCCCTACAAGAGCGAGGCCCCGGGCGGTTGCCTCCTAAGACCGCCACTGGGTATATATTTTAAACTAAGGTATTACAAAATGGTCTCCGCCTCTTGAGTACGTGAGTTTGTATAATAGGATAGAAATGTGTTTATCTTATTACGCAATTTGGTTTTTCCAAATTTAGTTAATTGTTATATTAGGGTCGCTTTTGGCCGTGGGAGAACTAGGTTATCTATGTCTATACTTTTTACTAAACCTATGAATCACATTATATTAGAAGGACAAGGACGAATTTATTTAAAAATAACCCTATTCTCAAATATAGAAAGAGATGAAATTACAAAAAAATAGTTTAACAAAAATCCGTAGAATATAGCGCCAACATCGACTTCTTTGGCGACATTTGAATTTTACATTCATTCTTTGTACAATCGTGTTATAGACCTTGTCTAAAAAAGATTGTTTAATATCATGTCTTCCTTTATTTCAACTGTACCACTTGAAATAAGTAGTTATTTTAAAAGTTTACAATCCAACGACAATGAATTGGTGAAGGCAGAGTGTAATATCTGCGCTACAAAATTGTTCAGCAATATTGAGTATTCAATAACAAATTGTTACAATCATTTGCAGGTAAGTTAGTTTAAATCAAGATACAACTCAGAAATTTTTTAGAACATTATAAGTAGTACTATATTGTATTTTAGAGATTGCATCCAGACTCTGTTTATAATTTAGAGGATGGAAATTTGAAATTTACTCCATTGAATCAGTGTAAAGCCAAGAAGAATCGATCCGAAAATAATGAACTCGTAAGTGAAAGTATAAAAAAATATTTTTGTAAAAATAGTTTGTAAATAGAATTCAATACATCAAAGTACATTTATTTTCAATCTTCAAGTATTCTAGCTTTACTCTATATGGAGATAGCTATCTCGTGAGATATGAAAAACAACTTTTAAAAAAAGAAAAAACCGGATATAATGAAATCGACTTTGCGAAAAGTGGCAGAAAATCTGCTAACTTATTAGAGCATATAAGAAGAAGCAGAGGAAATTCTTTATTAAAACAAAATGCTCTAATAATGATTGGAATAAACGACATAAATAAAGTAAGTATAAAATAACATGGAACCTTACATATAATTATTGATGCAACAATATAAAATACTCTCGAATTTGTTTTAAGGGAAAAGACCACCAAGCCTTTGGCAATAACATTAGAAAAATTGCAAACATATTAAGGCATAGTACGACCAAAGCAATATGGTTGACATTACCCACTCCGCAAATATGGGAAAATAATCTAGACAAAATAAAAATGTTGAACAAGTATAATAGAAAAATTTGTACATTGCCAAAACACCGTAAGCTACGTTACTGATATACATGTATTGTAAGACATTTATTTAAAAAAAAATTAATTTCAGATCCTTATATTAAAGTTATTGATATTCGAGAAATATTTTTAAAAAATGACAAAGTAAACACGCACCTCTTCGAACAGTAAGAACAAGAAATTTATACTTAATAAAGAATTTAAATAAATAGTTAATACATTTACTAAATATATACTTTTAATCATCACAGATTTTACATAAAGAACTGTAAAAAAGATCAATTGCACTGGAATCTGAAAGGAATGCTAAAAGTACATGAAGAAATTAAACAGAGTTAAATTAAATTTGAGTTGGGGGAATTCTGATGTCTGTAGTTTTTTGATTAATATATTAGGCGTCAATAAAATTGTATTTATTTAATTAGTTGTAATGTTAATAAGCTCCCTACAAAATTTTAACCGTTTAATTTTCCTTGTTTTGGAGAAAATTGACATTTTCGAAGTTACTACAAACACTGTTCATATGCAAGGAACGAATTTGAGTTGGGGGAATTCTGATGTCTGTAGTTTTTTGATTAATATACTAGGCGTCAATAAAATTGTATTTATTTAATTAGTTGTAATGTTAATAAGCTCCCTGCAAAATTTTAACCGTTTAATTTTCCTTGTTTTGGAGAAAATTGACATTTGCCATGTGTGTTATAAACACTTTTTGACCGATTCAAATATATGGTATTTTTACCATATTATTATTATTTATGTTTTTTAATTTTTTAGTACACATTGTAAAGTATTTATTTAAATAGAAGACATAATACACTTGCAAATATTAAATCCAACAAGTATATAGACTTTTGCGCGAATGTCAGTTGGACACCACTAGTTTCGATATTTTCGCTGAAAATTTTCGCTAACTTCAGCGACGTATTCCTTTTTCAAAATATTTGATTTGAATTTAAATTAATAAGTAATTTAAATTTAAGGTAATTAAGGTAATTTTTAATTTATTAAATTATTATATGCATAAAAAATCATTTTAACAAGCAAAAAGCAGTTTAATAAGGAATTGAAAAATTCATTTTCAAAGATACAGTCCCAGTATTTGCTCGTCCCTCATGTACTTCGTATTTTGCATTTCGTATTATCGAGAGATAAACTTTTTGCATTGACGGTACGTCCTGTACCTCCTTAGAGGATTCTTTAACACAAAAAGTAACATGTACCGAGAAAAATGTGCGTTTCTCAAATACATATACCCTAAGTGCAAGTACAAAATAGTAAATATCTATTTTCTTCAAATAAATTCCAAATTTTATAACCTTTATTTATGACAAACCCTTAAAAATGTTACCAGTCATATAAAAATTGGAATTCAACTAGAAAATATAGCAATACTCATGTTCAAAACTTATTTTTGCTGTTCCAACTCATTAAAAGTCAGTGAAGAAAGCTTAAGATGTAGATACGTTATTCATCTAACTAATTGCAGCTTTAGATTTTGATTCGCGTTTATAGTTACTGACATGAAACTATTTAAACATAAAAAACATGTTTTTTTTGATAATATTTAACCTGCTGTGTAGTATCGCCATCTATATTTCGCGAGAAAAAGTGGCCAAGTATCGTCTCTCCTTAATTTAATTTATCGTGTAAAAATTTTTTCAGTAATAAATATATTAGTATAAGAAAAATCGAAAACTAGAACCCTTAACGCCAGATTTGGTTTCTTAGATAACATAAAGTTAAAGTTAGGAGAAAAATTAAATAAATAAATGACGTGTTCAAATTACTATCATATTTTCACAGAGTTCAACATTTAAGTTATATTCAAACCTTCAAATAATTTAATATAAAACAATGAATGAATAATTTATAATAAAATCCCAAGAGACTGTTATTTTAAATGACAAATCAAAAATGTCAAACAAAAAATATATCCCCTATGAAAAAAATAACATACAAAATAAATAAAAATAAATGCCAACCATATTCTCAAAGATAGACAAGACGTAATGCAAAAACCTTTTATTTCATCCCCTCTAAAATGCCTCCCCATTTTTCCAACCAGAACGAATGTACAGTTCCATTGAAAAAGAAAAACAAAATTATAAAAATATACTCAAAAAATTTAAAAGGGTAATAGCTACTACAATATGATGAAAATATTTGCCGCGAATTGTTTTTTATGAAATGCGAAAATTAGGGGGGTGGGAAGGGATGAGCGAACTCCTCTTTTCTTATAAGAAACTGTCAAGGCATCGTACGAGTATCTTTTGTTAAAAATATAAGATATTTTTCTTTCGAATGATATAAATTTAAACTATACAGGTATATACAATGGGCTTGTGTCATATGTCTTAATTTCTATAAAAGTGTACTATATATGGATAAAGTGGGTTACTAGAACCACAAATGTTCAATTATTTTTTAATAACTCCTTATATGTTAAGAGATATTAACAATTAAAAAAGTCATTTTGTCTCTTTAATTATTAAAGGGATTCAACGTTGTACACATTCCAAGTGCATGTGACATCACAATCCATGTGTAAAGTTACCAACTATATGTATTTATATATCAAAATATCAAATATTATTTACAGCTATTTCAAGGAATAATAAAATTTCAATATTATGTCTGCCTTAACAAGGTTAAATAAAATAAAAACTTCTTATTCTTTGATTTGACTTGATTATTTGACTACCAACAGCTACAGAACATTACCACAGCACTGATCTACTCAACAAATAACTGACGTTAAAATGCATTTCACGTCATACAAATATGGTCGACCATTTCTAGCGCTAAAACTACAATTCAAACTTTTAATTGCTATATCTCCGTCAACATTTAGATATTTAATAAAATAGACACGTCAATATACATTTATTAACATCAATTTCAATCAACAATTGAAAAATTCACCACTAAAAAATGAGGACACAAGCCCATTGAGTCGGTTGGGTTCAAATCCTGACTAAAAATGTATTTATTGAGAGACTGAAGAAAAATAAGGTTATAAAACTATATGTGAAAAATCACCGTTATCTCCCAATGAAAACACGATTGTCTTAAGACAGATGCGGGCTACAACAAAGCGCAAATTTAAGACCAGTCACACAAGACTCTTACAAAAATGTGACAAATGTATCGAGAGAAATAAAAGATAGAACTCAAAAAACAAACCGAACATTTATTATTATACATTTTGAAATGCCGTGTTATTTGGTTTTTAAAATGGATGACAGTATATTTAGCAATAGGGGTAGTTCAATTTAGAAATTAACAAACCCAAATTTCGATCAAAGTAAATATTAATCAAACGGCATTGTACGTTATCTCATAAAATACAGTATTTGACAAAATTCTTTTGATCATTTAATTTTCAACATTTTGTTTTACACTTTTCCTTTCATTGATTAATTTGTTTGAATTATTAATCCAGCTTTTAGAGTCATGCCATTAACAATAATTGTTGATTTCTTTTGTTTCATGTTCAATGAAATGTTTTTAATTTCATTTGTACGAGTATTTCAATTATTTTTTTTTCATTTCGTTTTTACATTTAATTTTTTACGTCCTTCGTAATTATTTATCATTAAAACATATCTCATAGGTCTGCACCCGAGATATCTGTTGCTATTTGTAGGCTTTCTTCATTTATGTAAATTATGCACACTTTAATTGTTACTGTGAAAAACTTTCAAGCCTCCCGCGAAAACTTATATTGGATCTATCGTATCAAACATAGAGGAGAGTAATAGGGAAGGCATATGCAGCGACAGCTACACTTTTGGAAGTATCTGAATCTGTTTAATACAAATGTGAAATGTCAACATTGCCAACAAGGTTGTTTCGACAGCAACTCGTGCAATGCATTTCGATAGGCGATCTCAGTTTGGTAATAGTAGGGTTGTAGAATTAGTGTACACGCTTTTCCTCACACTTTCATGTTTGCTACGATAAATTCATTGCGAGCCTGGGACGCTCACCTTAAAAGATACCACATCGTTGTCGTATAGTTATTAAATTATACAGCACTAATAAATAATTCGTGTACAAACATTAATTTCTTGTGTGATTGATTTGTTTAATCAGCTTTCATTTTCAATCTAAAGCAACTCTGATTCGTTTCATATATTTTTTTCTATAAATAATTCAATTACAGAACACATATGTACGAGTATGTATGTATGATCACATAAAAATAAAAGTTTTATGTAATATTTTAAAAATCATACAACTGTCCGTTCTTGTAGTTCAGATAAATTCAATAAAAATGTCTGGGACTTGACGAATTTGTAGCCCGTGGTTGTTGGGATAGGGGTTTGAGTGAGAGGGGTCGTCCATTCACCTAGAGGTCACCATCCGTAAACGTACATTTAGTTAATTGATTTTTGGGTGTTCTGGTATGAAAATATCCAACACGGATGTTGACTAGCAATCATTTTAGACAAATCACTGTAATTCTATTTAACTGGCAGCCGAAATCAATCATGCTTTGGTTCCTGTGTCCCGGGAAGGTTTGGGGAACGCCGTGTCGAACGTATGTGTGATTGTGATGTTTCCCAATGGAATACTCTTAATTACGCAATTATAAAGATTATACTAGCGCATCTTAACTTTTAACTTTGTAACCAATCAGAAGATGTCTCCAAAAATGCTGTTACGTCAGAGAAATTTAAACAATAGCAGTTGCAATGAATACGTATTGTTCAAAAAAGTAAACAAATCAACTAAAATATTCAGGCATGAATTTTAACTGAACACAATTAGTAAACCACCACCAACTGGTAGAGTTGATATCACTAAACATTAACCATCGAGTGAATCATCTATTTGTCATAGTTACAGGTATTTTTACAGGTAAATCATTTGTTATTTCAAGAGGTGTATTAACAAAAGGAGCAATTGCGGTATTAGTGTATTTCCTTTTACAATTATTTCAGTGTAAATTTATTACAATGGGAAACATCTCGAATAAAATGAACAACGAAGAATTCGCGAATGTAAATGAAATTGATATATCAAATTGCAAAGAGGTAGTAAATAATAACGACTATGATGAAGAATTCGCGAATGAAGAAGATGATGCTGATGTAAACAGATATGATTTTAGTACCGACGATATTGATTTTATAAAACCGAAACAAGAAGTATTAACTCCTCAAGAAGCTTGGAATCAAATGAAATATGTTGTTGTTAATGTAAAAGAAAATTTTAAAGCTATACCTTCATTAATAATCTGTGCCTTACTAATTTATGTAAAATGGGATTCGGAAAAATTGATGAGCAGACTCCGTGAAGATCGAGATAATCTCTTTAGAGCTGCCCGCATGGACAATCCATACAGCACGCAACAAGATCCTAGAAAACCAACTGAAGATGGAAGTAAGGAATGTGAAATATGCTACGTATCGGTTCCATATATTAGTGAATTAAAATGCGGCCATCAATTTTGCGAGGGGTGCTGGAGAGAGTATCTCAGAATTAAGATAATGGTAGAACATCGTGGACCAGGAATAACTTGCGCTGGACATAATTGTAATGTAGTAGTTGATGAAAAGATCTTGAGTTTGGTGGCTCCAAATGTCAATTTGGAATTACACTATCTCGTAATCAATAGCTTTGTTGAATGCAGCCAATTTCTAAGTTGGTGTCCTGATCCAAGTTGTTTTTATGTGATTAAAGTGGAGCAATCAAAATGCTGCCCAGTAGGATGTTATTGTGGTCGCACATTTTGTTTTGCGTGCAAGGAAATTTGGCACGATCCAATAGATTGTGCTTTATTTAAGAAATGGCTCAAGAAATGTACTGATGATTCAGAAACATCAAGGTGGATAGATGCAAACACAAAACAATGTCCTAAATGTAAAACTCCGATAGAAAAGGATGGAGGCTGCAATCACATGAGATGCCAGGAGACATTTTGTCGTTACGATTTTTGTTGGATATGTTTGCAGAAATTTGAAACAACCCACAGCTATGTCTGCAAGAGATATGTGGAAGACCAGTCAAAAAGAGAAAGTCGCAAACTATTGGTACGCTATTTGAGTTACCACAGACATTTTATGAGACAATATCAGTCTTTAAAAGAAGAAGAAAAGGAGTTTCCTCTTACTACTTATAGAGCAAGTAAAATAATGGAAAGCGCTAACATTGAGCGCGTGATTTCCCAAGCCCCACAAACTTTTGTAGCACTACGTCGGTGCCGCGAAGCCCTTATGGCTACATATGTATTTTTATATTACTTGAAAACAGGTAATAGTCATTCCAAACAAATCGAAGATAATGTGCTTAATCTTGAAAAGGTAACAGACGATTTCTCGGAGTATTTGAAACGTGAAAACACGTGTGATGATTTAGCAGAATGGACGGCAAATGCTTTAAATAAATTTATTTATTGTAAAATTCGTCGGTATGTATTATTGCAACATATTCATGAAGGTTACAAGAACAGCTGGTGGCAGTTCACAGAATAATTACTCAACAAAAAATATATTTTGTTATTTTATTTCAATGCAAGACACTTAATATTATTATTCGAACGTTTTAAAATATTAAATAATTAATATTGAAAAGAAACCCTTGTTTTTATTTCTGGTGTGACTATTATTTTTTTTATAAAAATTGGGGTGGTTATAATAATGGGTAATTTGTCGGGAAAATTTATTGGAAATATCTTAAATAAATAGTTTTACTAAACGAATGTAGCATTTACGTTTAAATGTGTTTACCATAAACCAGTCCCAAAAGTTATACAAGTACTTTATGTCAAGAATAAAATAAAATTTTATTTATTTAATTATTTAAAATTTTATTTTTTTAATTACTTTTAATTCTAATTATTTTTAATTTAAACTCACAATTATTTTTTTTTACTTATATATTTTTTAATTACATTATTTTTAATTAAACCCACATTTTATTTTATCTCAGTATATATCTTTTTCATGTTGTCGTTTGTTTACGTAGTTAATATTTACATTACAAATTGCTAAAATAAGAAAATTAATAACTTAAAAACAATAATTTAAATAAAACTTCAATTATTAATTATCATTTTAAATTAAAAATAAATAATTTAGAAGAAAGAAATAGATTTAACAGAACAGTGAAAAGAAATATGGAATTACAATCCAATAAATATAACAATACCGGTCAACCGGTTTTAAAATCCGATTTATAATAATTAAGAATAGCAATTTCATTAATATTAGTAATTCAATTCTTTACGAAAACGAGGTTTTAATTATTTGAAGTTTTAGTGTTCAAATACATGCGATTTTAATCAACGAGTTTTTAAATTTAAATTAGTTTTATTGCCTAACTGATATTAGTGATTTGTACATGTGGTTTTAGATTGCAAGTAAAACTAGTCCTAATATGTTCAATCTTCGAAATCCGTTTATACAGCAAACTTTGCGTACGGCTAGACAATGCGCTACTCGGAATTTTTCAAAAACTGTGCCCTTAACAACTAAATTTGAAAGTCAGGTAAAAATTTATAATAAACGTAGTTTAATACAGCGTAAATTTTTATGAAAAATTTATGATGAAATTTTCGTATTGAAATATAAGAAGCTGAAATTATGCACAGACCTTTGCTTTAACATTTTGAAGACTTCCTAGGATGTCTCATATAATCTCTTGTCCGCCTCATAAGATATTCGAGGTCAAGGGTCATAAAAATCTGTTATTCTAATTTTTTTTCGCGTGCATTCAATTCAAGTGATAATTTTCACAAAAAGGCAATTTAAGTTGCATCACTATTGCAAACAGCATCGATACTATCTGTAAAACTATGAGTACGTGTATTAATTACTAATTATTCTAATTAAAAATAGAAACCACAAGAATGGGAAACAGCAAAGCGTTTCAGCGAAATTCCAGGCCTAAAAAGTTACCCCATTATTGGAAATGCATGGGAATTTATTTTTGGTAAGTTTTACAATACTGACTTGTAGTTTTCCGTACTCGGATGTGGAGTGAAACTGTATAAATCTTATACATAAAAGTGCTTGAAAAAGTAAGTCAAAATATATTAGAACCGAATGTTTTAAGACAGTCTGACTATCGGCCATGGTGAAAACATGAAATTTTTTAAGGATGACCCTCCAATTTAATTTGGTTCTTACGTTACGGCGATCATACACTGCATTTTCTTAATTTTGTATTTTAGGAAGATATAGAAATCTACAAATGTTAGAATTTGTTGCACAATTATCAGCAGAATTTGGAAATATTTGTAAATTGGAAGGAATCTTTGGAAGACATATAACGGTTATGCTATTTAACCCTGCAGATATGGCTCTTGTAAGTATCATAATTTAATTTATGTACACATCCATCCATCCATCTTAAGCGCAAAACGACTCACATAAAACATATTAGATTTATGGATTGTTCAGTTACTCGTATAAATGTGTTATACCGCTTCTCCTTCATTTTCAATACGGATAATCTAATGCGTTTGATGCGAGCCAAGAGGTCCTGCGAACGCTTATCTTAACGCACATCTAACCATGAGCTGAAAAGTCCCGGGCATAACAAAGAAAACACAGTTTTTTTGGTTCAAAATTAGCTTTATTCATCAACGTAATCTCCATCAAGAGCAACGCAATCATTCCAGCGCCGCTCTAACATTTCAATACCACTTTGGTAGAACGATTTATCTTTTGCCTCAAAATAGGCCTCAGTTTCAGCGATAACCTCTTCATTCGTGCGAAATTTCTTACCGGCGAGCATTTTTTTCAGGTCTGCGAACAGGCAGTAGTCGCTGGGAGCCAAATCTGGCGAATACGGTGGATGTGGGAGCAATTCGAAGTTCAATTCATGTAGTTTTGCCATTCTTTTGATTGACTTGTGACACGGTGCGTTGTCTTGATGCAACAAATTTTTTTCTTTGCCATATGCGGTCGTTTCTTTGCAAACGCTCCAATAACGCTATATAATATTCACTGTTAATGGTATTTCCTTTCTCAAGATAGTCGATGAATATTACACCACGCACATCCCAAAATACCGAGGCCATAACCTTTCCAGCCGATTGTTGTGCTTTCGGGCGCTTTGGACGAGGTTCACCAGTTGCTGTCCACTCAGATGACGATCGTTTTGATTCCGGAGTGAAGTGATGGATCCATGTTTCATCCATTGTCACATATCGACGCAAAAATTCCGGTTTGTTACGTTTAAACATGGCCAAACACTGCTCAGAATCATCAACACGTTCTCGTTTTTGGTCAACAGTGAGCAAACGCGGCACCCACTTTGAACAGAGCTTTCTCATAGTCAAATGCTCATGCAATATAAAGCGAACACGTTCTTTTGATATCTTTACGATGTCAGCTAACTCACGCAACTTCACTTTTCGATCATTCAAAACGATTTTGTGGATTTTTTTTATGTTTTCTGGTGTTACCGCCTCATTTGGACGTCCACTGCGTTCTGCATCATCGGTGTCTCTACGACCACGTTTGAAGTCAGCAAACCAACGTTTTATTGTTGTTTCTGATGGAGCGGAGTCCCCATAACACTTTTCAAGCCATTGCTTCGCTTGAACGGTATTTTTTCCCATCAAGAAGCAGTGTAAAATTAAAACACGAAATTGTTTTTGATCCATTGTTTTGAAAATAACAAAAGTAGCGTCACTCTTAGCACAATAACTCACAAACTACTGAATAGAATATCATGAAATTTTAACAACTGTCTTTTGAAGGTTAGTATTAACAGAAAGGTGACTGCAATAAAACTAGCGCCATCTATGTGTTAGGCCCGGGACTTTTCAGCCCATGTGCTATTTTAGCAAAAACTCATTGAATTCATAAGAACCTCTTTGCTCAATGGTAGAGCCAGCTACTAAACTAAATGCATACTTACTATATCTAACATTTATTTCGGTTTATCAAGGTTTATCGAACTGAAGGTAGTGCTCCTTATAGAAAAGAAACGGAATCATTAACATTTTACAGAAAAAAATATCATCAAGAATTATTTGGAAAATGTTTAGGCGTCTCACAATCGTATGTATTTTTCTAAATAAACAAACACAATTAACAATATTCATTGTTAACAAGTTACGTTAAGTTTATATATATGTTAAAATTCTAATACAGACAAGGAGACGACTGGTCCGACATAAGGTCAAAGGTTAATCCGGTGTTGACGATGCCAGGAGTTGAGAAACTGTATATTTCTCCCATCCAAGAAGTCGCCGATGATTTTATAGCCCGGTAGGATATTACATACTGCAAACAGTAGACCCTTATGAATCAGTGTTGTGTCAAGAACTGTCTACCGTATTAGTCTTCTATTACGCAACAATTTAATATCAATATGTTACAGAATTATATCTCTGAGAGATGAAAACGACGAGATGCCAGATGATTTTTGGAATGAGTTAAACAAATGGTCTCTTGAGACTATTGCACGCATAACATTAGATACACGAATAGATTTTAGTAAAGATGGTTTCCATGGAAAATCTGATCCTCAGAAGTTAATTGAAAGTGTCTTGAATTCCTTTGAGCTAGCTTATCAGCTGGAGGTTATGCCGTCGTTCTGGAAGTACGTCAGTACGCCGGCTTTCAGAAGAATTATGAATACCTATGATACTATCACTGAGTGAGTGTACTATCGTCTAAGACAATTAATTATTTCTTCAGTATTAGTTTGCTGATATAAATTATCCACCCACATGTGGGTGAAATCCTCTGAAAGTTAAATTTACAATTTAATAATTCAATTTGCGTGGTGGGAGCTAAAGAAAAGAGGTTATTATCATTATATTTATTATGTTCTTTCGCCTTAAATCAATAAACTACATTTCATTTGTTTTCCTTATTCTATCTCCTTTAAAAAATAAACTAACTCGTATTCCTCTCTTCGTGTTAATTTCTTTGCTACTCTCTATCTTGTTTCTACTTCTATTTCCTTCCCCCTTCATTACCACCCTTCAATAACTGCACAATCTTCTTTTCTTTCCATTTCCCAAATTAAATTTTGCGAAAAAAGGATGTAATTTCAGATAAGACAATCGTAATTAGATACAGAGAAAGATGCGTAAAGAGTCCTAGGTTTGTTCTGCATTTATTTAAGATGTAATCTATACGTTTACTTAAAATTTGGATCAGCGATTATAGCATTTACTAATTGTTGACTAGGATTACCTCAAAATACGTTGATGCCGCAGCTGCAAAGATTGCTGTCACAGACAAATCATCACGCCCAGAAAGTGTTTTAGAAAAACTGCTAAAGATTGATGACGCCGTTGCCAAAGTGATGACGATGGATCTGATAATGGGCGGTGTGGATACGGTATCGTATTTGCAACGGTAAACTGAAACTGTAGGTGGGAATAGAACTGCATTTTAATATTACTTTCAGATATCTTCAAGTATTGCACATTTCTTATACCACATCGCAAAAAACCAGTCAGCACAAAACAAGCTCCGAGAAGAATTAAGATCAGCTTTTCCTGTTGGAGATTCAAGCATAGAACGTCAGACACTGGACAAAATACCGTATCTGAAAGCTTGTATGAATGAATCAGCAAGGTTGTCCCCGATAACACCAGGGAACTTAAGAAAAACAGGGCAGGATCTTGTTTTATCGGGATACCAAGTTCCGAAAGGGGTAATATTTAATCCATTAATATCTAAACATAAGAACTAAACGAATATTAAAGATGTGGCGATTACAATTTCAGACTGACGTTGTGTTGTGTCATTCGGTTCCTCAACTATTTGAGGCGCAGTATCCTTTCGCGTATGAATTTGTTCCGGAGCGATGGTTGTCCAAAGAGAAGGGGCAGTGCATAAAACTTGAAGGGAAAGACGATGTCTGCATTATTGCAAATGCTAAAGACGCGCATCCGTTTACTCACATGCCCTTTGGATATGGGCCGCGGATGTGTATTGGTAAAAGATTTGCGGAACTCGAGATGGAAATCTTCCTTATCCAATTCTTAAAGAACTATCGCGTAGAATGGCATCATGGGGAAATAGAGTACAAGTTCTCGTTGCTAAATATTCCCGCAAACCAGTTGAAGTTTAAGGTTACTAAAGTTGACTAGAAAATGATCGATAAAAGGGTCGTTAGGCATAAAATAGTAATGCGAATTTTCCCAACTATGGAAACTTTTATTTATTTATACTTTAATTATAGCATGCAAGATATGAAATTAAATATTTAATCCAATATAACATTGTATTTATTTTCTATTATGAAAGTTTGTGTGCACTATGGGTTGTTGAAACCGGGATACAATTTTATTTTGTCGAAGTGCAAGGCACCCCATTTGGCCTGCATCTTGAAAGTAAGGGTTTATTTGATTTCTTTGTTTATCTGGACCCATAACTTGAACAAACAATGTCTAAATAGGTTCTAAATAACTTTTGTTGTAACTTTTTAATTAAAGCTACAATAAATTGTAATTTAAGTGGTCTCGTTTAAACGGGTCATTTATAAATTACGTCACATACAGCGCTTACATTCGTTTAGTGCAGGCGCTATAGGTACCAGCAACTATGGTCGGATTCTTATACCTGAGACCCCAAATAATAACAAAACACATCTTGCCACCAGCTGTGATGGGGATGTGAATGTATAATCTTTTTTATTAATAAAAAAGATTTTATTACTTTTATTTTTATTTTATTTTTTTCATTTAACAATCCATCCTCACTTTCACCATTAGAAAAAAGTATAAATTATTACTGAAATAATCATTAAAATGATTTTATAGATTGTACTCAATACATTTCCTTTACAAATAAGAGTAGAGGGGTAAAAAAAAATGGACCAAATATTTGACCGGCAAGATCCGCATTATTAATTTTTGACCTTTTCTTAACTTAAATCCATTGGTGGAATTCGGTCCTCACATTTTGCATACTCACTTACCTCCAGCGCCCGGTCTAGTTGTATTTTTACGTCTTGTCACACTTTCGGGCTCCCCTCTCCCCGTGTGGAGAATTGCACCCAATACCTCGGCTGTATCTTTCAGAAATTCGTTGATTGGAGCTAAGCAAAGCCCTCAATGAAATGAAATGATATTGCCCATATTAGATTTGGATAAAACTTGAAAAGTAATAGTGGTTTTCAGTTATGCATTAGTGGACAGGACTTCACTTGAAAGAGACTTTGTAATTTAGATTATTAAAACACACAGTCTGCAAAAATAAACATCAGCTACAAAATTGCGTGTTCTGTGAAGTTACGAATGTGATGAAAATAATCATGTATAATTCCTGTGTTAGAGTTTTCACTTTGTTCTTGAAAGGGAATGTAGAATCAAACGGAAATTGAACCCCGTGCATTAAACTCGTGGAAAGGTCTTTCATTTTCATATCTGTCCCGGAGGAAATATTGATTATTACGATTGGGAAATAGGAAACATGAAATGGCAAATGATAGACACTTATTAGTATTTATTTACTCTGTTTAAGGTATATTTGTAGGTTAATTGTGACTAAATACAATTGATTTCGTGAGAGGGAGTAAAAAATGAACATTAGAATTAGTTAGTTTGTAAATTGTTACTAAATGTAATTAATTTTAGGAGGCAAGTAGAAACAACTGAATTTGCGTTTAAAGATCCTAGTACGCTGAAAGTGGTTATTTATTTATATTATTGTCCAACATATTAAGTTTATTGTGTACAAATTTGAAGTCGATTGGAGTAAAACTGTCGGAGATATAGAGTTTTAAGTATTCACCTCTCTGGTGTAGTTTTGCCTTACTTTGAAACTTTTAAACACACATAGCTTTTCAAAGTCGGTGCCCTCTCTAGCTCAAAATCTACTGAACCGATTCTTTTGAAATTTTGCACACTCTTTCTTCACATAAATGCCGAGGTAACGCTGTCAAGTTTTTCTTAATTTTTTAATTTAAACGTATTTTAAAATAACAAAGTTTCTGATTTTTTTCATGAAAAATCGGTATTTAACTTCCAAGTGCTGTAAAAACTTTAAAAATCAATAAAAAAAAGAAAAACTCGACAGCGTTACCTGCAGAAACTTATCAACTAATGAAATCATTTTGGTTTTTCGATTTCAGAAAATCCAGTGATGAGTTATGAGTGGCACCGCAATGTTACTTTTTTTTGTGACGTCTGCGGAGATTCGCTGTCAATGGCTCATTTCTTGACATTTATTTATGAAAATTTCACAAAGTATTCTTCAAATGTCATTTTATCATGTAGTAATTATAGAAATAAATATATATTAACTGTGTCGTCAAAAACCATTATCGAAAATATGCTTCTATTCCATTAAGCCTTCTAATCTCTACTGCAAATAAACTACTTGTAAATTCAGATTTTCATATATGTGGGTTGATAACAATTTAATACCATACAAATATAAATTATTTCACAGTATTTTTACCATAAGAATTTATTTTGCGCATTTAATGAACGAATCGTGAGCATTCAACATTTAATTAAATAGTTAATTGCTCATAACGCAGCTACAAAGTGTACCCCTACCACCCCCTCTCACTCTCTCACAACACAGACACTCTAATGTTGCATTACTCCACTTTTTAAGTGTTTGTAAATGTACTTAAATAAAATAACATTTTGTTGTTGAATGTACTCACAAGATTTTATTGATTTTTACAACAGACATTTATTATCTACTTTAAATAAATATTTAAATTTTAAATGTGATTTATATTTATATTTATTTTTTCTATTAATAATTCACAAGTAAAAGCAATTTCAAAGTTTTATTAACATCTAAATGTAATGTAAGTCTAAATTGTTATTGTACATATAGTGTGAGAGGTTGAATTAGAGAAGAAAACTATTAAATGTTTCAACTGCTGAAGAGAAGTGGGTGGTTGCAGGATGGGGGAATGGATGACGATGACATCATAAGATGAGCCCAACTAAAACACTTGTCTTTTTATTAATAATTAAGAATATCTTTTATGAATTATGTAATATGAATTGTAATAAAAATTAGTTCAAAACAAATAGGTCATTTGTATACGACTGCGTTTAATGTATAGTGATACAAAGACCATATTCATAAATTTCATTTCTATGTCCAATTACTTTTATTTTAGGAGATATTAATTATTATTTTTATTAGGAGTCTTAAGCCTTATTCCCACTCACTGTTTTTATTTAATATTGTAATCTAGATTTCAGGTTTTCAGAATAGGCATTCCTTGTCACATTCGTGTTTTAATTTAAGTTTAGTTAATTTGGTTAGTAATATAATTTTTGACAGTTCGACAAAATTGTATGTGAAATAATTATTTATATATTTTAAAAAATTGACATTAAACTTCTTTTAAAAGTAAATCCCACTGCATATTGACAGATTGTCACATTTTGGAGGTTATAATATAATATAGTTTTTCTTAATTTAATATTTTTAATTTAAAACATTGGACCTTGTAAAGTTCTAAAAAAACTAAGAAAACTTAAAAAATAAATTAAATTATAAATGGTACTGTGAATGACTACGCGTATTGCCATATGGTAAACAATTAAAATTAAATACAAAATTAAATTAAAGCAGTGAGTGGGAATGATACTTTATGCATAGTTATTAATTTAGATATTTTAAAAATATATTAAACTTTATTTCATTCAAAAAATAAAAAAAAAACTACCTCTAAAAATGAGTTCACAAGCCCATTTTCTTAATTCCTTATATCTTACAAACCTTTAAGTCTTCGTATTAAGGATGTTGTAGAATATATTGTAGGATCTTCAAGGAAAAGTTAACACTGGTGTGAAATTAATATGTTGAAAAGTTCTCTTCTGAGCCTAGCAGAGTGATTGTATACAATAATTGCAATTACATGCTTTACATGCTTCTCAGATGCTTTTAAGTACGTCGTAGGAAGTATATGTTAATAACCACGCATTTAGTGACAGTTGAGGCTTACTCAACGACTATTATGGACGATGAATCGAGCTGTAAACTTCACTGGCAAAAAGGAAAGAGAACCCGTTAGAACAACAGACGTATTTTTCTCATGATGTAGCAGTTATGCATGTGACCACTGTTGTTGTTACAAGCTACATCTGTTAAAAGAATAAACGCAATAATAGCAACGCCTGAATCGATACTTCTACTAATACAAATAATTTCTTTCAGTAAATAAATCTTGATCTTGAACAATCAACTCACATTACTCATTGTTTATCTTAATAATATTGAAGTGAATGATTGCCTTTATTTTTCACATTCTATTTATAGATATTAATTATAACTTAATAATATAAATTTAATAATAAATAAATTGGTAAAATATTTTCTTCCGTCAAACATCATTACTCAAACTCAAAATATAAAACAAATTAAAAATAACAGCACCAAGCGAATAACGACCAACGAGAAATAGTAGGCACTGGTAGAGGCTGAAGCAGAGGCAGAGGCAAAGGCACGCCAAAACGTCAGAACGGAATAAATTATGTTTTAATATGAGTACAGAACATGATGTATAGTGGAATAATCCGCGACGTACAGTCTACTATATTTTTTAACATTAATATAAATATATTTGGTCGTTGCTTCTGTCGTTATAGAATGATGTGATAATTCGTAGCGACATGTTTTGATGCCTGTCTCCATCCCAACCCCTCCCCTCCCACCTCATCCTGGACAAGTCCTTATTGGAATAAATGATAATCATCACACCAAATGTCACAGTCATAGATAACGTTTTGAATTTCACAATTCCAGACAGACAGTTTTATATGGAAATGGAAAAAAATCGGCATAAGGTGAAAACTTAAATATAAACTTATATTAAGACAGAGCCGAGTCCGAAGTGCATGTGGTTCATTTCGTTTCTACTATCGGTAAATTATCATTTCATATCTAAAATAAATTTCTCTCAGTGCGGCACTGATGAAAGATTGTTATATGTACTATAGTAGGGCGTTATAAAGAAAGCCGATCTGATAAATCTTACTTAAATAAATTATCTAAGTAAGCATGGATGTCCGAAACGAAAGGCAAACGGAGAATTACTCCCATTTCCCCTCACCACTGGATCTTGTGTATTACACTACATACAATTGAATCTAGAAATGTACGCTAGGACGATAGGCCTTAATGGTTATCAGACTGCTCTTATTAGGTTTGATGGTTATCAAAATTAGTTTTATTATCTGTAGCATTCATTTATCAGGCTACGACACCATAAAAGTTACCAACATAATATTAGCTTGTCGATGATAAGGCGGAAGTAGGTTTTTTTTGGAATTAACGTTGTCAAGTAAAGTCTGTTTTGTTTTTGTATTTGACATGAAAGTCGCTTCGGTGATTTGAGCAGTATTAGCAGGATTAGGCGCAGGTCACAGTCGTCTTTGTCTTTTAAGTTATTTCTTGTAGTGTTGTGATTTAAACTAGGGTAAGCGATACATTTTTTAACGATGAATTTTTAACCATTTCAGTTTAATAAATAAGTGTTGCGATCTTTTAAATGGCCTAAGCTGCTTTTAAGTCAAGCAAACGAGTGTGGCACATACTCTGCTGCAGCGTGAGAGCAACCTTCTATGTGAAGAGTGTCTACAAAGAAACTCAGAGACCTATGGAACCTATGGAATTCATCTGTGGGCTATACTAAAGATGAAGATGATATCAAAAGTATCACGTATTACTGAATACAGCTCTGCGGAAATGAAAGTGAATTTAAATACTACATAAAAAATAGTTACTTACATTGGAAGCTCTTGATGAATTGTTCGTTGATTTGTTCTTATGTCTAGAAAAGCTGAAAAGAAAAGGTACTATTAGTATTTAGTAAAAGAAGAAGTTTTTCTACATGTCTACAAATATTTTTCTATCTCCTTTCTTTCGAGCTCTCCTTCCCTTTTCCTTATTTGTCTTGTTCGTACTTGAATCGTTGATAATTGAAAGGATAAATTGAAATCATTGCGGTGTGGGAAACACACATACTGATGAAACAACGGCAACGTCCAACGGCAGGTTTTTAATAACATAAAATGAAAAATATACCTAGCTATAAAAAAAAGAAGAAAAGTGCACTAAATTTCATGAATATAAAATTTATTTTAACAAAAAATTATATTTCATATTTTTTAAATAATATTTTTGATTACAATATGAATATAAAAGCAGACAAAAAAAAAAGAAAAGTATAAAACAAACACAAAAAATACATAAAATATATTATTTTTTAAATAAAACATCGCCGACGTTAATAATACAAAAAAAATGAAAAAAAAAAAAAAAACTGCAAACATATTCGAAACAAAAGAGTCGCTCGGAAAACAATAGAATGGCAATCATAACAGTACACCGTTAATAAACGCAATGGAATATTTCAGGTACACTGTTATATTATGACAGGGATATTATCGAATATTCTATATATTTTTAAGTCTTAAGCGTAAGTTTGAGAACCATAATAAAGGTTATACAAATTATGACAAACCCTTAGATATGTTACCAGTCATATAAAAATTAGAATGGGCTTGTGTCCTCATTTTTTAGTGGTCGATTTTTCAATTCTTGATTGAAATTGATGTTAATAAATGTGTCTATTTTATTGAATATCTAAATATTGACGGAGATATAGCAATTAAAAGTTTGAATTGTAGTTTTAGCGCTAGAAATAGTCGGCCATATTTGTATGACGTGAAATGCATTTTAACGTCAGTTATTTGTTGAGTAGGTCAGTGCTGTGGTAATGTTCTGTAGCTGTTGGTAGTCAAATAATCAAGTCAAATCAAAAAATAATAAGTTTTTATTTTATT
Organism: Panorpa germanica; assembly: GCA_963678705.1. Classification (NCBI taxonomy): domain Eukaryota; kingdom Metazoa; phylum Arthropoda; class Insecta; order Mecoptera; family Panorpidae; genus Panorpa; species Panorpa germanica. The sequence continues at coordinate 801,150 of OY783207.1, forward strand.
TAACTCTGCTAAGGCAGACATAATATTGAAATTTGATTGTTCTTTGAAATAGCTTTAAATAATATTTGATATCTTGATATATATAAATACATATAGCAGAGATTTATGAGCTGTAAGGTTGGTAACCTTACACAAGGATTGTGATGTCACATGCACTTGGAATGTGTACAACGTTGAATCCCTTTAATAATTAAAGAGACAAAATGACTTTTGTAACTGTTAATATCTCTTAACATATAAGGAGTTATTAAAAAATAATTGAACATTTGAGGTTCTAGTAACCAACTTTATCAATATATAGTACACTTTTATAGAAATTAAGACATAGGACACAAGCCCATTTAACTAGAAAATATAGTAATATTTATTTTCAAAATGTATTTTTGCGGTTCCAACTCATTAAAACTCAGTGGAAGAAAGCTTAAAACGTAGATACGTTATTCATCTAACTAATTGCAGCTTTAGATTTTGATTCGCGTTTATAGTTACTTACATAGAACGATTTAAACATAAAAAACATCGTTTTTTTTGATAATATTTAACCTGCTGTATAGTATCGCCATCTATATTTCGTGTATCAAATACGGCAAAGTATCGTTTCACCTTAAGTAGGATTAAAAAATTAGTTGCTGATATAAAAACATGTATAAGAAATCCGGAGCCAAGGTTTCATACTACAAAAACGAAATTACTTTCTTGCCAACCAACCAATAATTTTAGCTATAATACGTATTATGTTTCCTGATAAATTGAACTTTCCACATAAAGTCGAAACTTTGTGTGACCTACTTGTTGATATGACGTCATGTAATTAGATTTAAGCATAATTTATTACGTCATTACATTTATACGTTAAGTAAAACATTAAGGTGCACTGCATTGCGTTGTTCACTGCTTTAACGTTGATTTACGCGACATAATGCAAGTATTACTCCTGTTGCAACTTCATTAAATTGTGAATTTAATGCATTTTTTTATGTGATATAAATTTAAGTTTTATGCATGCTACCGCATTATAAAGATCACTTTATAGCGCGTGGATAAAACAAATTATATTTTAGCTAAATTTTAAATCAATCAAGTTATGTGTTTCACAAATCAGTTTTGAGAAAAACACGTTTTAAATACATATTGCTTATATTATAAGTACAGTGTTTGTAAGAAGCTTAAAACTTTCTTCAAGGTTCAGAGTATTTGCAATATTCCAACGCTCAGCCTTACGTTTACCTGTCTTAAGATTTATATTTAATGTATCTATCTTCATAATCATCTAACACTCTTTTACGGACTATGGAACATATGAAAAAACGCACGTCAGACGAAATTGGAGTCTTACGACCACTAGAACAAGACCAGTGCGCAAACTTGAGACAAAACTGTGGTGAAAAAATTTGGTTTTTGTCAGGGAGATAAAGATAGAGACAAGAGTGTATTTGGATTTATTTTTCTGTGTGAAATCTGGCTTGCTTCTTGGTAGATACTATCCAAAAAAAAGTGTCTTAACTCAGATGTCTTTTAGAAATGTTCAAAGACCCTTTAGTACAAGTACACGCCTTTGAAAAATCGCCTAAAGTTACTCTCTCAGTTATTAAGGTATTACTCGAAATACAATCATATCTCCCGGTGCATTCTACCACCAAGGAATTTCATTATTCACGTACCTTACATTCTAGAAATATTCCATCGCCAAAGTTATTTCAAATTAATGAATTTTGTTTTTTCAAGTAAATTTTACAATAAGAGCATCAAATAATAAAACATTTTTCTGTTGCATACAGTTTTTTTGCAAGGTGAATTCGTGCCACCAACGATATTTAAATTACGATACATTTTCGAAATTATAAAAAATTATCTTCAAAATATTTCCTTGTTCTTGTTTCACGCTTTTGCCATCTATGAATTGCTGTTTGTTTTATACAACAGTGTGTAAAAGAGATGCTTAATTAAACGTCAGTATCACTTACGCCTGTCTCGAGCAACACATAAAGTTTTGATGTTTATTATTAACGTATAGTGATGTCAAAATTAATAAATTGGCTTTGCTAATTTTTGGATATTTAAAAATAAATAGCGAGATGTATTTCAATATAATAAATAAGAATAATACCATAAAATTTATGTGGATACCAGGATATTGTGGAATAAGAGGAAATGAAATTGCGGATAAATTGGCAAAGGAATCAATAAATTTGGAAATTGAGATAAAAGTGAAATTACCTGCATATGAAATTTTTAATATAATCAAAAAATTAAACTTTAATTTGAGAAACCAAGATTTCATTAACAAAAGTCAGTTAAAAGGAAGAAATTATTATATGTTACATCCAAACTTAAGTAAGAAAAGATGGTTTAAAAATGAGTCCCGCAAAATTATATCAACTATAATCAGAATCAAAAGTAATCATTGTAAAACTCCAGCTCACCTGTTCAAAATTAATATTAAATCTGGCGATAGATGTCAATGTGGTGAAGAAGGAACTTTGGATCATATTATATTTGAATGCATAAATTATAGTTTAGAAAGATCAAAATTCAATAGTGAAATATTAGATGTGATTTAAACTTTTCCTGTTATTACTAAATTTTTGTTAAGTGTTAAGTTTTAATATATATATAAAAAAAATAACATCTAAATTCTCAACCTGTTAATAGTTTTTCTTGCCAACCCTTACTCTTAGAGGACATAAATTACGTGACATAAATTTCATGAATAATAATCGATGTTAGTCATCGATGTTTTTCGTTCGATAGTTATCGCCATCCCTAATATACGATATCAATATACATATGAATATATCGAAGGTATCACATTCCTCTTTATATTGAAAAATGTTATTGAAATATCGATAACGTACACGATTACGGGGTAGGGTGAAAGGGTGGGGGGTAAGAGTACTGGCTTTCAAAGACACACGGCGCTACCCAGTCTCTATATCACAAAGAATAGAAAGTTATTCCTTTGATAATATAATAATTGAATTTAATATAAACCATAACACAGTCGACATCAGCGCTTGTGTCACTCGGTAACTCGGCGAGGGTTATCTCTTGTCTTATGAGAAATGATGGGGTAGAAGAACGTGGGGAGGAGCGGCAGGTAGATAGGTGCTAGGGAGAGGAGGGTGACGGCTATACGAGTATAGTGAAATATGACTTGCTATCTTCGAACTTATAGTCTAAATGAAATTACGATAGAAATAGTTTGCAGAAGAAAAGTTATAAGTCCAATATGAGTACATGTCCACTGAACAAATGAACTTGTTAACTTATTTATTATTATCTCATTAAAGCTTCATTTTGTTTTGTTATCAAGTTTTTATTATTATTAACTTTAACAAATGATTTATTTGCAACACATGACTCAGTAACTTTGTAGGATAGGACTAAAACCACTGTAACTAATAGTCGGAATATCATGAAAATTTAACACATATCGTTCGAAGATGGTACTATCTAAAAATCATTTGGATTCGTTAATAGTGGCGCCATCTATATTGTAAACAACTTTTTTTTCAATTTGTAAAGAAGTTTTTGAACTCATATGTATTTATTATATGAAACGTGGAAGACAAGGGAAGCGGGAAGGAAAGCGTATGCACCGAGGACTAGTGTATTTCTATGTTTAGTTTATTTTTTATATATATAGTTTCTCGTGCTTCCTAGGCACGTAGCCTTTTATCGCCCCTAATATTGTTGTACTTCTTCTTATACGTTATATCCAGTCAACAAGAATGATCTATTCATGGCTGCTGCAGTTATAAATTTCGGTTTCTCAATCAAAAAGGCGGTGTCAACAGGAAGCGTCTGCGAAGTCTTTAGCACCGCCCATTGGAGTCCATTTCTTGCCATTGCTGTATTTTTACATTGCCACAGAATGTGGTCAGGATCTGCCTCCTCTTCACCACATTCGCATTTAGCGTTTAGGGTTTGGAATGATTTTGTTTCTTGCAAGATGTTTCGGAGCTCCAGTATGATTCATTCTTAGTCTTGAGGTCATTGTTATTAATCTTCTTGGCCATGTTAATTTGGCAAACCATGGCTTACGTTTCAGTATTGGTTGTATTTTATAAAATCCTCTACCTTTATCAGAATTATCCCACTTGTCTTGCCAATTTTTCATTTCATTTTTTTCTAATTCTGCTTTCATATCTGATTTTATAAAATATGAAATGTAGTTATCACAGGAAGCAACTAGCTTGGTCTTTTGGTCAGCTTTCCCATTTCCCTTAATTCCCTTATGTGACGGTATCCAAATTAGGTTAATATTTCGACCCTTATCTATTTCCCTATTTATTTTTTCTTTGACATAAGAAATTTTGTATTAATGCGCTTACTGCTTAACGACTGTATGTTTTATGTCTAGGTGTATCAATGTATTATTAACATTTCACCAGCATGGTTACTTCAAAAAACAACTATAGTTCAACTTACGAGAGTTCGACGGTGACTCAGACTTAAAACAAGTTCTGGAGTATAAACTGCTGACATAACTAAAAGGCACTGACTCACTTATTTTTCTATAATGTATATAGAAACAAATAAGATAAAATTCATTATCGTATTATAGATTTTTACCGCTCTTATAACCTCTTTTAAGTATAAGGCGCCACCGAACTTTCGTGATTTGCTGTATAAATCTCTTACAATACCTGACGCGATAGTGCGTAAATTTTTACCCCCGCTTCAGTTCCCTTCCATGTTCTCAATAACCCTGTAAACATTTTTAACCTTATCTAAGAATGTTGTGCAATTCAAATTCTACCTCCAGCAGATTTAAACTTTTCAATTACGAATTTATTCAAATGGAAAATTATCATAATGCAGAGTATCAGCCAACGCAAATAATAAACTTTCTATAACGACACAAACACAACAGATTTTTATTTTTTTCTTCATTTCCTATATTTTCTATTAAGAATATTAGCTTTTCACAATTCAACTGCACAGTTCTGTGACAAACAATTATATTCTTCAGATATCATTTTCTGCTTTATTTAACAATAAATATTGACATTTCTCCGAGAAAAATATACTCACGCGTTTCCGTCAACAATGTATTTCTGCACAAAGCTTTTTCATTATTTCATTTTATCTTTTATCAAGACTTGCTTGACGTCTGTTGCGCCTGATAGAATTGAGTTGAGCAACTATTCTTGCATTACACTTACAATTTCATATGACTAAGGAGTCTACTCAATTCAAATTATGTTATATATATTATGTTATATAACACTTATATCTTGTAGACCAACGTCTAAGGCCTGTCTCAGTATGGGACCGTATTTAAGCGGCGGCGTATTCGGACGTAAATCGGCGTGTTGGATTAGCTACAAAGCAAACCGCCTATGTGTGTCACAATACATGTTTATACTAATTTATTTATCTATATATTTTATGATACAGCATCCTCTTGATGTTTACGTCATAAATCTGGTGTGCTTGGATAATAAGATAAGGGTATATTATCTTATTTTATGTTATTGGTTTTTGGTTTTGTTATTGTTTTGTTAGCCTGTAGTGATCTCCTGTAGTCGTCAGATAACTAACTTGTGAACTGTAGGGGGTGTATTGGAGTTCTTTAGCACTAATATAATTTATTATGAGAGCAAACTTTAACTTTAATTTTTATCGATACACTACTGGTATTAAAGGGACATACTCGTCATACGCGATGTCGCGATAGAGGCGAAAAGACCCGTATTGCAGCGAAAGAACAAACGATGTTAGGTATCCCCTCCAGTCTAGGCGGCTGTTTGCATTTACAAAGGTTCAGATAGGATATCGTTATAGTAGTGGTAACGCTTGGATAAAATTCGCCTTTATACGCTTCTAATGTGCGAGGTAGTGCCGCCCGTATTCGGACTGCTTTGTAGCGTGCAGTCTGAGAGCTCCAGAGCGATCTCATTACATTTACATGGTTCGGATAGGTAAAGCGTAGTAGCCCGTATACGTCCGGCAGAAATTCGCTTAAATACGGTCCCATACTGAGACAGGCCTTACATCGGTTTCCGATCGGATCTAGTTCCTTTTTGAAGCATGCACCGTTCAACACATTTATACGAGTAAACATACAGATACCTTAGTCCTCAGTACACACGCTTTCCATTCGGTACCAAATGTTTGCTTCCAACGTATGAGTCAAATATTGGAAGATTGAAATGGCAAGTTTCCTGCTACACTGTGGAACGAATGATTTATTTATTTCATTAATTTGTTCATATTATTGACAATGGCACTGTTTAACAAAAACTTTCAAGTATAAAACCTTCCTTTGTTGGACGATTTCTGCAGCAGTGCATGGCATGTGGATCAAGTGTGTGGTGGGGGTAGGAAAATCACTTTTAACGCGGGTCAAAAGAACGACAACAGCCCGAACTTCTTCCAACGTTACACTAGTCTGTACCGCACCTTATGTCGACACGACTGTTACATTTATAGAGGAATGCAAAATATTATTTATTCATCTTCCTTTACAAATATAATCTGACCATTTAAAAGTTATGAGTAATGAAACATTACATTTTAGTTGCTCGTAAATCGATGTAATACATTTTTTTATGATGCAAATAATGTTAAGTTTATTTAAAGTGAAAATTCAATGCCAATAAAACTATAATAACAAGCTACCATCTCTGTTAATGATTTAGTACGGCACTATGATGGATAGCAAGTTACAATGTTTTTAAAATGTGTGAATGAACGTAGTAGCTAGGGTAAAAGCAGTTTATATTTCAATGAAATTAGGAATAAATAAAATACATAAATACAAAAGGGAAGTGAATCATTTATCTTGATATAATTTAGAGGCGGAAGTGTACATTTCAATCCATTTTAAATGGCATGGCATCCAGTCGCATTTTCATTTCAGTTTGTTGTTTTTTACCTCTTATTTTTCGCTTATATTCAACGTTTTTTTTTTGTTATTTTTGTCGAAGTCAAAGATTTATAACTCCTGTCAGATGCCTTTTATATTAGGATATAATATTTTTTTCATAGCTCCCTGTATGTTTTATTACGTACAGCAGTGTATCGGGACCTTTTTGCGCTACTTCACTGTCCTTCAGGAAATATACTCTTTATGTGTATGTGCCATTAATCCATCTGTTAATTAGGTAATTAATGGGACTGTACTAAAACTATGCAATCCTATATTAGAATGTTCCAACTGTATGTTTATATTCTTATAATCTTATATTCTTATATGTTTGATATTGAATTTTGTATGGTAGCTCGAAAACGGCTTTATCAATGTTTTTGAAAATTTTCTATTTTGTAGAGAAAACATTCTGAGACTTTTGGCGTCCCCGAATTTTTTCCTAAATTTCCTGGAAACCCGTAATTTTGGAAAAAAAGTGAGCCCTTTTTTGCTGTAATACTTTTAATTCGTAAAAGATAGAAAGTTGAAATTTTGCATGTGTATTAAGGGAGGGTTGAAGAAATTCGGGGGCCCGATAGGGAACTTTGGAGAAAGTTCATATTCTGGATTCTAGAATAATTAAGTATATTATTATTAAAAAAAATTTCAAAATTTCAAAATTTTATTTGGGGCCAGTATTTGCCGAGAGTAAAAATTCTGTTAGAAAGTTGAAATTTTGTATAAAGGCTAACCTTGGTAACTTAAATCGAAAAAAAAAATCTTAATTTTGACAAAAAGTTGGTCAAATAAAGCATACATTGAAAATATTTTATATTTTGATAAAAATGTAAATTTTTTTAGTCCATTTATATGTTTCAATGTATATGTGTGCGAGTTTATTATTTCAATTTAAAAATAGAATTAAATATGAAATGTAATTACGAATTAATTTATTGGATTCAAATGATACACGCCAAAAAGACGTCGCATTGCGACGGGGGTAAAGTATATTGATAAAGTTGGCTATCAGAACCTCAAATGACCAATTACTTTTGAATAACTCGATTTTTCACTTTAAATATTAAAGGGATCCAACGTTATAGAAAATTTCAACAGACGTTATCATCTCTTTTATTTGACGGAGCGTAAAAGAGATAGCATACTTAACAAAGAACATATATACATATAATAAATAACTGCGACACGTTACGTCATAAATATGGCCGACATCTGTAGCGCAAAACTACAATTCAAATTTTTAACTGCTATATCTCCATCAACATTTAGATATTTAATAAAATAAAAATGCCAATATACATTTATTAACATCAATTTCAATTAACAATTAAAAAATCGACCCCTACAATACATATTTTTACAATTTTTAATTTTTATAATCTATAATCAGTACAGGTGTGATTCACCAAAAATGTAGGAGCTCATCTTTAGTTGGAAAAGTAATGCAATATTATTCGAGGATGTGAATGCTAGCAACCCCTGCAATGTTTTGATGTCAGCCATGCATGACGCCGGGTCCATAATATCACCCTTTGCCACATTGTTTCAAAGCTATTGTACATTGTGCTACACTTTTCATTAAATTTTATTTTCAAATAGTACAAAGCTCTAAAGCATTAATCCTTTATTATTTGAATTCTGTGATTATTATTTAATTTATATATTTTTTTTATTTTCCAATTTATTTCAAATTAGATAAACATAATTGGTTCACCGATAATTTGAATTTAATTGCTGCTAGCTCTGATGGAAATATACATATATTGAATTGTGTTTTTGTGTTACTATTGTCATTCTAATTATTTGCAGAGGGTGGGGGCGGTATATAAACCCAGTATTCATTGAACTCTAAAACACTTAAGCGAATTGTGAATTTGTGAGCAAAGAAAAACGCGAGTCAATTTTCATTTGCATTTTGTCTATGAATGTACTTTTTCTTCTAAGCCTTGTTTATTTGTTACAATAGCTTTGAAGGCTCTTTGAGAATAAATAATTTACGTGAAATAACAAAATACCTTGAATCCCATATAAGCTGCAGAAACGGTGCTGAGATGTCTTCCGTCTGCACCCTTCCCCATTCCCGCATCTGTACCTTAATCCTAACCTAATCAATAACTCCTTAATTAACGTGTTTATATTAATTGCTATTTACAATCCACTTTTCTCTCCAAACATTAATTTCAGTACAAAAGGAAACTAAATCAATTCCACGATTATCTTGAGACTCTCTCCAAACAGGGGTGGAAGGGGAGGCAGCTCTAATATCAGCATATTGTAGTACAACCCACGGTGATGGGAGAGGGGGTGGGGCGGTAGAGGTGTACACAACGCAATATCATTTTGCTTTCTATATGTATGTAAATTGTTTGAAAATTAATATTTAAATATGCGGCAGAAAATCTGAATCTAAAATAGAATAAACTTACTTGTTACGAAAATGTACACTCGTTGTCAAAACTTTATCTGTCACCTTGTGAAATATAGTGCAGGAAATGGTATTATTTAAAAACTCAACGCGGTAAATCAAAGTTTTCCACATAATGGTAGTAAGTGTCGTAAATTTATTTTTTATATGAAAAATATTATAATGGGAAAATATATTTATAACAAAAGTTTGCAAATAAAAGAAAAATAATTTAGAGAGGAAAAGTTCATGGTTTGATTTGTGTTTATAATTTAAAGAAAGTAAAGCTGCAGAGCTACTCGCACCGAGTGATCATATAATGCGAGTCACTGTCACGTGCGAGTTCAGTAGCTCTGCACGAAAAAACAAGAAACAGAAAATCTTTTTTCAACATGCAAAATCTTTATTTATTTATTGTATACTTTCTTAATTATCAAATATTAATTGTATAACATAAACAACGTTATGAACAAAAATACATAAATTTTAATTAATATCAATTAAATTATGCAAGTACATATTATAATACATAGAGTTAACACAAACATTATTAGATATACTCGCCCTCTATTTATTTAGCGAACACAAATATTTACACAACGAACATGGGCCTGAGCACGGGCTCGGAAAAATTAAAAAGAAATGTTTTGTTTAGAACAGGTTGAAAACACAACGTGAATAGAGGGATGAGGAGGGGTGGGGGAGGATAGATGGAGGGTTAAGTTGATGAAGAAAGTGAGAGTTGTACGTACCACGTTAAAGATGTAAAGCACCGAGATACTTTTTAAAACAAGTATAAATTGCTATGTAAATTGTATATAAACAAATAATAGTTTAAATTTAAAAAAACAAATCATATGTAAAGTATGAGATTAATTATTGGTAGAGTCGCCAAGGTGGTTGAGGCATTAACGCTTTAATTTTTCTACCCTTTTCTCAACTTTTCCACACACTTGATCGACATGTTATACATTGCTGCACGAATCGTCCAACAAAGGAAGGTTTTATACTTGAAAATTTTTGTTAAGGAGGTATAGGACGTTAACTTAAATAATGAAAACGTTGTGAAATTTGGAGGGTCGATACAAATAGTTAAAATACATACTGTCTCAAAATTTTAGATACCTAGGGTTCCTAGTTTACTTTATATACATGATTGAAAATAATCATTTTCCATACAAATCATACTTTTTAGCTCAATTTCACCACATAATATAACTTTTAACTATGAAAAATGGTGACACGGCTTTCAAAAACTAGGTGTATATAAAAGAATCTTTTCTGTAACTATTGCAAAAAGAAAATTATCAAAAGGATACCTATTTACGAAAATATTTAAATAAAACCAGTAAAAACAGTAAGTGTATGTTATAAGCCGGCAACGTTGCAAATGCCAATTTGAGCGGGAAATTCAAAATCGGAATAAATATTTTATAAAATATAACAATTTATTTGTCAAAGAACCAAATCACGCATGTGTCAACACACGTAAATTTACAGCGTTGCCAAATTTATTATTCCTTTTTCAAAATATTTAATTTGAATTTAAATTGAATTAATATAAATTTGATATTAATTATAGGTAATTTTTAATTTATTAAACTATTATATGCATAAAAAAATCATTTTAACTAGCAAATAGCAGTTTAATAGGGAATTGAAAAATTCAGTTTCAAAGGTACAGTCCCAATATTTGCTCGTCCCTCATGTACTTCGTATTTTGCATTTCGTATTACCGAGAGATAAACTTTTTGCATTGACGGTACGTCCTGTCCTGTACCTCCTTAAACAGTGTTAGTGTCAATAATATCAACAAATCAATAAAATTCCCTCCACCCTGTAGCAGGAAACTTACGATGTCAATCTTCCAATATTTGATTCACACTTTGGAATCAAACGTTCATCGCATCGTTTGGAGCCGGCTTTAGGTTTGGGACAAGAGCAAGACTTAAGACTCAAGACACATCTATAAATTGTAGATATTATATTTGTGAAGACAAATATTTTCTTTTGAGTTGTATTTACACATGGAGCGTGTTTACCCAATCTTAGTAATAAACAGGAAACAAACATGGCGGGTGTTGGTAAGAGAGAGGGACATGATAGAGTAGGGAGGGGGACGTTGAGGATGCAGGGCACTCAGATATAAATCCTAAATTCAAAATGAAAATATTACTCCTGGATGGTGAACAAAACGAAACGAAACGAAACGGAATGAATATAGCGAATGAAAAAAGGACGTGAGTTGTTACAAAAGTACGTACTAAAGAAAATGAATTATTTAATGAGGAAGCACGAGTACAATCCGAAATAAGCCGATTTGTACTCAGTCGGTCTGTGCCAAATTGAAATGAATTTTACGTTAAGTGCTGCTAGTCTAATGAATTTGTTATTAAGCAAAGATTTGCTCAAGAATACATGATAAGTTTTTTAATCTATTACTTAATGTTTCTCGTTGTTTCCTTTCAATCTCCTCCATCACCATTCCCCTTCGTTCATAGTATCGTCTGCTTTCCTTCTTCAAGAATATGCTACAGATAACAAAATCGCTACTTTAAACAGCGATAATGGATTAAACATTGAAAGAAGAGACTTTTATTTTTTAATTTTTTATTTAACTTTTAAAAAAATCTCATAACAAAAATATTTCTTAATTATATTTTCTTAATTAGTTTTTTCTCTAATGTTAAAGCACCAGTTTCTTTTTATATTTCTTAAGTTAATTCATTAAGATATAATAAAAAATAATTGTAAACCTTTTCTAAAGTCTTTATAAAATTATTGAATCAATTTTTCTTAAGAGCACTTTTCAAACTTTTGTAATAATCATTAAAAAAGTCTAAACTTACTTTTATACTCGTAATGACTCTTAAAAAACAAAGTAAAATAAATAACGAACAAGCTCACAAATTATATAAATATGTTTATAATATATAGAATATCGCAGAGGCGTACTAGGGGTATGCGCTCGAAGCCCCTACTCCATTTTATTCGCATATTGTAATCTGCCATCATTCTCAATGTTATATTTTGGTAGAATGAGGATAAAGGAGTGAGAGTACCCCTAGGTATTATCATGGTTCTGTACCCAAGTGTGGCAACGAGAGAACGATCTTGATGAAAAAAGTAACACACTTTACGCGCTGCCAAAAAACCATACCAACTTTTGTTTAACACTAATACTTTTACTAAAGTTTAGGTTAGAAATCGCAAGCATGTTCATATGCAAAACGTGTCTCGGTATATCTTGAAAGCTATATAAAAAAAATTGATTTTTAAAAATGTTTTAGATAGAGAGTGTATGCCCTTATTAAAAATAGTGGGTGAGAAATAGCGAGATTGAGGGGTAGTTTTTCAACACAGTACGTACGTAAAAATGTTCCACTTGTTAGTAATAATTTATACAGCTTTTTGTACTCAACTAATTATCCAACAGAATTTGAAAACATTCATCTAGCTTTTAGCTAGAAATTCTCTAATGCAGAATACTTTTCACTGTTTCTAGTGCTACTAGCTCTATTTGTTCCTACAAGGTAATTCATTTGACTGCGAAAACTAATAAATTCACCATTGGGTCCCGTTTGGCAGTTTAATAGATTACATCATATAACTAATGACGTAATATTAAAATTCTTGCTGTCAACAACAGCGAATGTAATAACGGTACAGTCCCGCGTACTCGTCCACCCCTTCCCTTCACTTCTCTTCTGTTATCTTTTCCACAAACTGAATTCTACAGAATTTGTGCGAGAATATGCAGAGTAAAAGAAATGAGACAGAGCAAGAGTAAATGGAATTACCATATAAAGTGATAATTAGAAATTCTGTAATACATAGTGGAAGGTAATCTGTAATTTGATTCATGAAAAGTAAATTATGTTATGCTCAGTTTGATTACATTGTTAATGCGTCGTGGTTTAGGTAGGCGTAAGATACCTATTTATGTTTACCAGTTGTGATACAGTGTCTGAGATGCTCGGGAAACCACTGAAGCGTGCGGAAAATCCACGGCAAGGTTCGCATCACGTCAGACGCATTGGATTTGGTTTATAAAACATGGTTTTTATTAAAGAGTAAATAAAAAGAGGACGAAACACTGCAGCACATTAAGTTTGATTGTAAAGAAAAAGTAGTGAGCGAAATGAATATTGGCCAGCTATTAAAGGGAGGCAGTGAAGGAAAGAGGTGGATGGCGGAAATAGAAAAAAGGAAAGAAAAAACACGACAATAAATAAGCTCGTAGCTGGGTTGCATAAGGAACATGAAGAGAGAGGAAGTACTAAAAGGGGCAGTGAAGGGAAGCAGGAGAAAGAAAGAAGTAGCGAGGAAACAGTTAAACTTCAGTACAGAAGAAATAGTAGGACTTGCGGAAAGGGGATAAGGACAATAGGTGGATGACGGAGATAGAGACAATAATAAAATAGTAAAGGAAGAGAGTCAAGAAGAAATAGTAATGTAAGAGAGTCAAGAGGAAATAGTAAAGATAGAGCGTTTATGCCTGTAATAGACATAAGTGGAGAAGTGAAAACGAAGAGAGAAGGCAGGAAGGATAGTGAAAAGATAATAGAGGGTTTGTCGAGAGGAGACAAGGAAGGCAAGAGGTGATAGATGAAGATACAGGCAATAAGAAAGGAGAAGCAGGAAACGGTGTGAATAAAGGAGGAGTAGGGGACATGAAGAGAGAGGATCAAGAAAAGAAGAAACAGAAAGTACTATTCGAAGTAGTAATAGTCTAGAATAGTTTAAGTTTAGTTTTAACTTTGAATTTATATGAAATGCATTAAGAAATATAATAATGTAGATTGTAAAGCCGAAAGGCACACAATTAATATAATAAATAAATAATAATAATAAAGAGTAAATATGAATTGTTAATTTTGAAGACAATTATTACAGATCGTGAATCAACGACCGTATTTTCTCTTATTTAAAACTTTCAATGGAGTTGCATAATAATGTTTGTGGACAAACACAACTCTGATTAGACTCGGCGCTCGGTGCTCGGTGCTTTGTGTACATTTTGTTCGAGTACGTAGCGATTCCGCGAGTTCTGTACGATCTGTACGGTCTGTACGGTTTCTACGGCACGGTCGGCACACGATGTAATTGTTATTTGTTTATAATGTGCATTAACTTGATAATGTTTGCAGAGACGATGAGTTGATAACATATATTTGTACAGCTAAAAGAATTTCTGAACTTTAGAAATTGCATGATAAAATAACGAAATTATGTAATCCGTACAATGCAACTGCTAGGGTAGTTCATCGTATAGAAATTCATCGTAATGTGATTGAAAACATTATTCACTAAACTTACCCTATTGACCTGAACTCTTTATCACTATAATCTTAAAGTCTTCATCAAAGTTATGTATAAGAAATAAAACGCCGTTTTATGCATTAGAAAAGTGTATGTATTTTAGTTCCTTGGTCTTACTTTTTAACACAGTATAAAATAATAATAAGTTGCGACGTTAGAATATAATTATTTGAGCGGTGCACTCAATGAATGTAGTTTAATTGTGACTGAGCTTTCCGAACGGGTAACGTTATAGCATTGGGTAGCATCATTAATAGATTAACCGATAAATTAACAATCAGACAAAGAGGCAGGTATAGTTTAAATTACGAGAGTTCGCCGGCAACTCATGGTTAAAACAGGTTGTACCGTATAAATCTGCGATACAATGTAAAAACACTTTCTCACACATTTTTTTATAATGTACTCGTATATTTGTAACTAATAAGTTCACCATCGTATCACCATTTCTGCTGCTCTTATAACCTCTAAGGCAGCGGTTCTCAAAGTGTGGGGCGCGACCCCTAAGGGGGGCGCAATGAAGACTCAGGGGGGGCCCAAAGCTTGGTTGAAAAATTAATTAAATTTATAAAATTACAACAAGTGTATAATTTTTAGTCAACGTCGTAAGAATGCCGAACATTTTACTTTTTTTAGTTTATCAGAAAATACGGAAAAAATATGCAAACCTTCCGCAATGTACTGAAAAGGTGAAAAGCTTTGTAATGAAGCTAAGTTTGTACAAATGCGGTCTGAAAAGTGACAATTTGGAGCTATTTCCTAATCTGAAAATTGAATGATTGAAGAAATGGATCTCAAAACTATGCCAACCAATGCAAAGAAATGCTCTCTTAAACACTTAGAAATCCTCAAATCTCGTTTTGAAAAATATTTTAATGAGAACTTGGATGGTTTGGCATGGATTCAAAACCCGTGCAAACCACTTCACACTGAAGCTCTTTTAATTATTATTGCTTTGAGTTACAAATATCAATTATGTACTATAGTAGCAAAAATAATTAAATAAATTGTAATAGTTTGTATAGAATTTGTTGTTTGATTACGATTAAATCAAACATTGCCCCATTAGAGTATGCATAGAATGTGTAAAACTTAACCAAATAATAATTGACTGTAAAATGTCAAATGCAACTTATAATATATAGTACGCTTACATGTAGGGGGGGCCCGACTTACAGCTGGATTATGCAGGGGGGCTCGAAGTAAAAAGTTTGAGAACCGCTGCTCTAAGGTATAAACTCTCGCAATTTCGACTATACAAGTTCATTTCTATGAGAATTAAAAACAAAACAAACAGTAAGTTGTACTTATATTAAAGAACCAATAAATAAATCTAATAACTAACCTGGGAGACACTTTTCTTGCAGTGTAAGTTTCACACTTGCTAGCTAATTATAAGCTAATTAAAATGTTACATTTTCTACACTAATATCCCCACTCTTTCTCGTGACAGATTTGTTTTGCTATTATTAAGCAGTTATTTGATTTCTTCTATTTTTGGTAATCCCACCAAAGTAACACTTGTATGTTATCCTAATATAAACAATGTCACAACATAGCGGGGTTTCCCATAATCCACAAAAAAGATATGGAGATTATGATGTATGTATTGGGACGGTGATTAAAATATCTTAGTAACAGAAACGTGTATTTATTTCTGGTCTGATCTTAGAACTAACACAATTAAAATAGTATAGAGCGGTGCGCTTACAGTAGGTTAAGTGCGATGTTCACATATCGAAGTGTAAATTGTTACTATAGTAATTAACACCGTGAAGTAATAAGTGGTCAGATTGTGACTGAAGCTAAGTGGTATCCATCCAACGACGGTCCGAAAAATGCACTTGAAGAGAATGCAATAAGACGCAATGTAGCTCACAAAGTTTATAATTTATTACTCCTGATTGGCATCTTTCATAATGGCATAATAAGAATAGGTAGTTTTTAAAATCTGAAACAATTTTTTAAGAAGAATATAATATAGAGAATAAATAGTTAAGTGTACGATATTTGGGTGAGAATACTAGTCTATCATTGGTGCTATAGAGTTTAAAAAATGAACAAACCCCTAAATAAGTCTCCAAACAAATTTCTGAGAATCCACCTGCTTTCAATGATTGATTAATTTGAGCACAGCTCATCATGATAACTAAAGACTTCCTCTGCTCGATATTAAGATTGTACCACTTGTTATTGTACATAGTAAACAATGTACTATCCAGCTGAAAACGAAATATTAGTCAATTTTGTTAACATACCTACTTTAATCAAATATCTGTTGTACCTTGTTTTTGAGAAATTGGCCATACCAGCAGTAAAAAGACAATTGCAAGAATACTGCTACCAAGAACGATATTTGGTCGATGTTGACCGTCGCCGTTAGCATGAACATAGAACAACTAATCATCAGAAAGCTTGTCAAAAACTGCACCAACAACGTAATCGAGAACGTCTTGTTTATAGTGTTGACAAATCTAAAATTGATTCATCAATGACACCTGTACTAACCAAATTGTGAATAGATATTATTACCTGACAAATTCATCATGCATGAAATATATCTCGCGAAGTTTTCGCGTCTCAGTGTCTTCATCATCGTCTCCAACTGTAGCTAGTTTGAAGCTGATGATATCAAATTGGAGACATGCTTCAGAAACTAGAAGGATAAACACAGCCTCCACTCCCATCATGAGGAAGATAATCATAGGGCCTTGTATTAGTTGGTATCCATAATTTATTTGATAAAATGGTGTTTCCAATGGCGGCCCGTATGAGATGTAGTAATCCATTGGTAGGGTTCTCTCTTCCACAAAGAACGGGTACGTAACCTTCAACATCACTGCGATGAAGTAAGTGATACACATTGCGCGAATTGACAGAAGAGGGTGTTTCATATATATAGCCTCCATTGAAGTACTTCTTTCTATTTCTATTTCCTTTGCATACTTATTGTGAAATCTTCTGGCTACTTCAATAACTTCCCGGATATCGCGGTAAAAGTATTGGAAAATAAACATCTTCAAGTAACCTTGGCCACCAGTCATTGTCAGCATGATTGTCTGGGAGAGTTTTATAAAGTCGTTCCAGTTGTAGTAGAAAGCGGTGATGTTGCCAATCGGCTCTGAAGCTATGATAACCATCGGGATGACCCGAAGAAGCTTCCCCTTAACACCTTGTGACCATTTCTCTTCCAAGATGTTGCTACCACAAACAGACAACACTAAATTTATGAACTTAATCGTTTTTTCGAATTCTTCTAAATAGGGATACATTTCTATTTTCTTGTTTCCGGTTTAAATGAAATGGTAAAGACGTTTGAGACGTAACTTATATAAGAAATAGGCAGATATTTAGGCAGTGTTCCAATGTGAACAAGTTGTCTTGCAATGCAGTTTTATACTTACTAGTTAGGTTCATTTCCCACTTCTAATATGAACTAGCAATGACCTTCAACTAACGTTTTAGAAATTAAAAACAATATTGAGATAGAGCTTTCATGAAAGAAATGAACTATATAATCGTAAGTCTTAAATAGCAAAAAGAATTACAAAGAAATGTCATAGGCTATAATTCTATGCGACTTATAATTTCCGAGTAGATACTTATG
Organism: Panorpa germanica; assembly: GCA_963678705.1. Taxonomy (NCBI): domain Eukaryota; kingdom Metazoa; phylum Arthropoda; class Insecta; order Mecoptera; family Panorpidae; genus Panorpa; species Panorpa germanica. The sequence goes on from OY783207.1 coordinate 819,357, forward strand.
AAAAGTAGTCTAGTTAAAAACTAAATTTTTAATTAATTGTACTTTATGATTTGTCTTTTTTATCATTAATTATAAAATTATATAATCACATGCTGGAGCAAACAAAATGAACTTGTTTCTGTAATGAGTTTTGCAGTAAGTACAAGTAATAATAAGTGATTAGTGCTAGCCTTAGTTAATTATAAATGATATCAGTGGCGTACTGAGAAGGTTTTTGTCGTGGTGACAACTTATCGTGATAGCCAGAAAAGCTTCAGACTTATATACAGAAAAGCACCTTTTTAAAAATAATTTTATCTGAGTGTAAAACCTTTAAGACAGTCGTTGTTCATGGCAAGAAGAATGGAACGAAGAAACTGATAATAAATTAACAGACAAGCAAACAAGAGTTACCGGATAAACTAAATAGAAGACTGGAAGTAGTAATATGTCGGCTTATGATAAGTCATACAAATCTTACTCATACCAACTTATTCCAACGACGACAACCTCAAACAATATGTGAACAATGTAACAGCCTACTGACGGTAAAGCATATTATTCTTCGATACTCAAAGTATTCGTCGCATAGACAAGGCTGAAAAACCTTATTGACTTTATCAATAAAACTAATTTAGGACCTTATTCTGTAACTTTTCAAAAAATCGACTTTATTTTTTCACCGGTGGAAATATTTAATTTTTTCATCGATAGAATAAGGTCGCTGTATTTAAAATATCTAAAGTGGTATTCTGTATGCAAAATTTTCCACCGCCCTTATAATGTACGAGTACAGCGGTGAAAGAGTATAAACTGTTATTGATGATATTTGACCAATCACGACAAAGTATTAAATAGAAAAAATAGAAAATATTTTAAATGACAGTTGTCAAAATCTATTAAAAAAAGTCAATATGACATCTACGAAAAGGAAAACGGGAAAATCAGTGGGGAAATAATTATTATAAATAGAATTTCTAATGGTCATGCACAATTTATGTAAAAAAAGCATTCACCTGAAGCAATAATTGACAAACAACATAACCTCACTTTCTGATATAGTTATATATTCATATGAATACATATTATTATATCTATGGATAGATTGTAATATTCTGGGATGTCAATAAAAAAATAAAAAATATATGTATACATAATAATACTAACTTATTTCCTATTTTTTCGTAGAATCCTCCAACTACAGCAAATTATTGTTCAAATTGTTTGACAGTTCCCAAAAATACAGCGATGAAAAATTTTAAAGTCACCGCTGAAGGCGACCTTATAATTTGGTCAATTTTTTTTTCAGCGACAAAAATAAAATCGATGGAAATTTCTTACAGAATACCAAATAAAAAATCATCGCTTTTGTGACGTCCTTTTACAGCAATGAAATTTTTTCACCGGTGGAAATACTTTACAGAATAAGGCCCTTAATCTCTTTGTTTTAAGTACTCATACTCGTATCTATATGTTGTAAATTATGTTTTGCAAATGTTTATAAATGTATATATTCTTTTAAGTGCTAATAACTTTTAAAAGTTGATCAAACAATCACCCTCGCGATACCCTAAAAACTGCCAACATAATAAAAAATAATAAATGAATAATGTTAAAATAATAAATTGAACACATTTATAGCTAAATAGTCTAACAAAAAAAGCAATAAAATAAATTGTGGTTTAACAATGTTCATGTTTAATGTAACGTAACGTTCTTAAATATTACCTATTAAGAAAGCCAAACTAGGAAGACTCACTTTCACAAACTTTTCACAAAGTTACAAAGCTTAAAAGTTGAACAAAAGACTTTCGAACACAACTTTTCTAAGTGGCGTTTCCGCCGATTCAGGCGTTTTACAGACAGATATTTTTTTTAATAGTCTAAAGCGATATTCCCACCTAGCGAGTTTCAATTTTATATTTCAAGTTTAGGGGCGTGCTTATTGAAAAATCATCTTGAAAATTTAAATATATATATATATTATTTCATTAACAAAAGTTAGTTAAAAGGAAGAGATTATTATATGTTACATCCAAATTTAAATTAAAAAAGGTTTAGAAATGAGTCCCGCAAAATTATATCAACTATAATCAGAATCAAAAGTAATCATTGCAAAACTCCAGCTCACTTGTACAAAAATCATATTAAATCCGACGATAGATGCCAATGTGGTGAAGAAGGAACTTTGGATCATATTATATTTGAATGCATAAATTATAGTTTAGAAAGATCAAAATTCAATAGTGAAATATTAGATGTGATTAAAACTTTTCCTGTTAATACTAAATTTTTGTTAAGTGATTCAAAATTAATTATAGTAAATTATTTAAATATTTAGAAATTTGTAAAATAGAATTATAAAATATGAAATATGTATAAAAAATGTTTGATGGTGGCTATGACGAATAAAAGTCAAGGCAAATAAATAAATAAATATAAAAAAATATACATATATATTTGTTTATTAATATCCTTTATACGTAGAAAAAGTTTCAATACTCCTTGCGGTACTAAATTCAATATATGAAACCTACAGCGACCGAAACGGATGTCTTGTGATATAACAATAGTAATTTTCTCTCCATCATTTTGAAAAACTTAGATTTCTTAATTGAAAATATGATAAATATTACCCTGTAAAGAAAATTACAGCAACTGGTATTTGTTTCTTTTATAAAATATAAAAGTAAAATATAAAAATATAAGTGAGTTTATTTTGATCGTCTTCAACTTCTGCACATAAACCTAGTGACTCGACTTAACGATAATGAAAGATTGCACTAGACATGAACTATTTTGAGCATGATTGCTTCTTGGAAAGATAATAATTAATATTAAATAAAATATATAACTGACAGACAACGCATGCGTTTTAAGTGCATTCAAAATTAACTTAAAACGTAAAAGGTAGATGGGAATGCTGCTAAACACGGACTGTACAATATATTTTTGATTCTTTTTCTTTTTAACTTGTTCTGTAAGACTTTAATATAATTATATGTTTCGTTACAAAATAACATTCGGTATTACGATGGGTAAAGCCGAAGCCAAACAAATCTTAACTCGGTTAATACAATACGACGTTACGGCCTTATGTTACGACATTCATTTATAATCTTCAAATAAATAGATTTGTAACAAATTGAATATAAAAATGGATTACATGTGTTTCACAGGAAACGTGGAACCACTGTCCACGTAGCGGCATGGTTTCGTTATTTACCGCTTATTGTACGCTTTCTTGCAGCTTGCATTTAAGCAAAGGAGGCTCTGTCCACGGAGCTGCAACATGTCACAGCTCTAGCATATTGCACAACGCATATTCTTTTAAGGGGGGATAAGGTCAAAACTATAAAAAAGAAGCATGTTTTCGATAATGTTTTTTGACGACACAGTTAATATACATTTATTTCTATAACTACTACATGATAAAATGACATTTAAAGAATACTTTGTGAAATTTTCATAAATAAATATCAAGAAATGAGGCATTGACAACGAATCTCCGCTGACGTCACAAAAAAAGTAACATTGCGGTGCCACTCATAACTCATTACTGGATTTTTTGAAATCAGAAAACCAAAATGATTTAATTAGTTGATAGATAAGTTTCTGCAGGTAACGCTGTCGAGTTTTTCTTGTTTTATTGATTTTTCAATTTTTTACAGCACTTAAAAGTCAAAATACCGATTTTTCATGAAAAAAATTAGAAACTTTGTTATTTTAAAATACGTTAAAATTAAAAATTTAAAAAAACTCGACAGCGTTACCTCGGCATTTATGTAAAGAAAGAGTGTGCAAAATTTGAAAAAAATCGGTACAGTAGATTTTGAGCTAGAGGACACCGACTCTGAAAAAGCTATGTCTCTTGTAGCACTAATACCATTAATTAGAATGTTCAACTATATTAATTATATAACTTAGAGAGACGCCAATTAATTTCTATACTCTTAATTATAATTATTTAATTTATTAAATGGAATATTCGTATGGCATATCGAATTAATATTAAAGTTAATAATTTGAAACCAATTTTTCACTTTTAACAACACAGTACATTCAATTACATAAATTTAATTACATCTTAAATACATTTGTGTTCTAAGAAGTTTATGGCGTTGGAAATGGTCCGGTACACTGAATCAATTAGTTACAAAGTTTCAATTCATTACAGAGTTCAACAGCTGAGTTCTGAGCCTTTTCACACAAAGGAAACGAGAGGTGAGACCAATCGACCAAATGGTTTAACAAATGTCTCGCCGAGAGTGAACTGTCGACATAATATACGTTACCTTATATTTTTCTAATGCTTTGAACATTTTATACACAAACAAAATAATGTCAAAATAATAAAATCACAAAAAACAAATAACTAAGAAACATTACAAATTTATTATTTTATAAAAGTTAAAAACATTTCATTATCGCAAGATGTTTCATTTCATAAAAAAATAAAATTTTATTTCATATCTTATTGAATTATAATGTATCCCTTAATGGTTCCTTGAATCTCGTTTTCTTATATTCCATTTTCTTGTATTTGTCGAATGTACGTTCTCATTTTCAATGAGTGTAAAGTCGTAGATAGCACGGCCCGGCCCGGCCATATAAAGTAAATGTGAGAATTGCGGCCCATCTGTTAGAAGTAAGGGTGGTGGTGGGAGTGGGGGACACTGTTATCTTATCTTTGCACATTCTATACTTGTCTTAAATTTCATTTTTATCAAAATATAGTTTGTTATAATAATATACACATATTCGCTAAAGACAAAATGTTCTTATTACCTTAAATGTAACATTTTACTTGAATTCCTGAACATATCTGAGCTCCTACTGAAAATTAGTGATGTTTTAAAACAGTGGATTACATTGAACAGTGCTTACAATCTTAGACAACACTATATTGAACAAACTGAGACAACCTATCTTTTCTCTATGCTTTAATAACGCATTAAAAAGAATCCCTCATTATCTTAGCCCACCGCGGATATAGCTATCCCGCTTACTCTAGTACTAACAGGGTTTCTACGACAGATAGAAAATTAGAAAACAGTAAAAACTGTTTATCTTGATATTGTCTAACAGTGTAAGATACTGTGTCAGAATATAAAGTCAATAGTCATATACGGGGTGGTTCCCCCGAATCGAATCATGGTATAAAATATCCAAAACACATTTGAATGCGTAAATTCGTTTCGTGTTGATGGCTTGATACAATTTTTATTTTATTGCGTCATATAAACATCCAAATAAAACGTTTTTAACAATAGTTTATAAATATTGATCATTTTTATTGCAAATATTGTTATTATATTGACTCCACATGATATTTGACAATAACTGTATCGTAAATGTTGAGCATACTGCTGTGGGTTAGATATCTTTGCGTTTGTTTACGTCATTCGGCAGTCGACTCGATAACAGATGTGATAAATTGGTATATCGTTGTTACAAAAGCTCAAAAACATGCCACGTTAATTCGAGCAGGCGCTGGTACAATTAATGCACCGCCATGAAACTTAATATGTCTGTTACTTATGATGTAGTAATTAAAAAATGCCGAGTTGAACAGGTGCACGCCGGGATACTTGATAATGGAAGAAATAAAAAAGGGACAAGATAAGAATTGAAGCAGAAAGAAGAGCAGTAAAATATGAGGAGAAAATGAGTAGCGCTGAAAATAAAATTTTAGGGGAAATAAGGAAGGAGAGTAGAAAGGAGGATGGGGCAGGAGGCTCGAAAAAGAGAAAGGAGTATTACGAAAGGTATGAAATGGCGACAGAGGAGGCAGAGAGAAGAAAAGAAGGAGGCACAAGTGTGGAAGAGGAACTAAAGAGAAGAGACAGGGAGATACAGCAACAGAAAAAATGAAAAAAATTGAGAAGAGCAGTTACAACACAAGATATAAAAAGATTATGGAGAGAGTGAAACCACAATACTTAAGAGAAAAAGACAGAAAACATGAAAAGGATTACCAGATTTAGATTGGGAAACGAGGAGAAAGGAAACAGATACTGTGCAAATAGGGCAGGCTGTGCGGAACGGAGATAGAAACATTGAAGCACATTAAGTTTTCATGTGAGAAAAAAGTAATAAGCGAGAAGAATATTGTGCACTTATTAAAGGGAAGCAGTGAAGGGAAGAAGTAGATGGTGGAGATAGAGAAAAGGAACGAAAAAGGAGAAGGAACGCCAGAGCAGAAGTGATGTCTAATAAAACCATGCGAACACCTAGTTGCCATTACAAAGTGAAAATGAAGACAGAAGGGAAGAAGTATAGTGAAAATATAATGGAGGGTTTGTCGAGAGGAGACAAAAAAGACAAGACATGAGTAAACGGTGAGAATGAAGGAGGTCTAGGGAAAATGAAAGGAGAGGGTCAAGAGAAAAAGAAGCAGAAAGGTCTAGAATAGTTTAAGTTTAATTTCAAGTTGAAGTTTTATGAAATGTATTAAGAATGTAGATTGTAAAGCCGAAAGGCACATACAATTAATATAATAATATTAATAATAATTAAAAAATGCCGGAATGCAAACAGTTACCTGGAAAGAACTGATTTAAAATGAGAACAACTTGAGAACTCATCTACAACTTGAATGAATCTGGAATTACTATATTAATGACAGGGTGACAAATATAATAACTAATAGAACCAATTCAAATGAATGTATATTTTATATAACAAGAAAGTGCCTGCAGAAAAGATTAACAAGGCGAGAAAAATTAGGGAGAGAAAAAAATGAGATAATTTTAATAAACAAAAAAAAAAGGCTTTGAAAAAATATTGTCATAAGAGTCCCCTTCAGTGAAAAGTGGAAATGTAGAAAACCAAGCTGGAATATCTCAGCATTCACTAACGGAATACCATATAATTACCTTTGTTCCCATTTATTTAGCTATAGAATTAAACACCCCCAGTCCCAACCCTGTGTAATATTATTCTAAAAGAAACATAATTCGAAAACTTTTAAATATATTTATATATTAAAAGTAACTTTTCTACTTTATTTTTTTTTTCTCAGGCAGTTTTTTATTTGATTATAAAAAAGTCTTTTTATAGCCTATATTATAAAAAAGGTAAACTGCTGTTAGGTACACTCTTAGAATGAACTAGTTTTAAAAACAGAAAAATATAAAAAAAAAATCATATATATTAAATCTTGTTGCCATAGCAACTGTACACAGTGTTCGCTCTATGCCTACATGATGGAGCATGTAATAAAATATTTCCAAGTTTATGAGGAAGTAATATCATTTTATTATTTCAAAAAAATGTTTTGCGTATAAAATGTTAATATAAGTAAATGTATTGCAAAGTATTATTTTAAAATTTCAAAATGTCATTCTGTACCCTATATGCAAATGTTCAAATTAAACGGCGCGGTTATGAGAGACACGTCCTAAGTTTTATTGGTTTTTAAATATACGTCCCATTAGTTTCAATGAACTTTATGTTATTTATGCTATCATATGCTATTTAACCATACAGGGGCATTGGTACATCTTAAAAGAAATCACTTGGTACAAGAAGATATGTGCAATTGTGGAGAAGGGGTAGCAGATCCAGAACATTTGATCTTCCAATGTACAGAAACGGAGGCCTGCAGAAATAATTTGTACAGGATTTTGGTAAAAAATGGAGTGGTGTTGCCAACGAGTATGCAGGAACTATTAAGATATCCGAGGTGGCCAGTGTGCTTAGTGATATACAGGATATGGAATACAGCTGGTTTAAAAGTTTAGGTGTAATAATAAATGAAATGTAAATATGTAAAATGTTAATCAAATGAATTAAGAAGGGTGAAAAAAGGATCGTGGTCCTAGGAAGCCCGGTAAATTATTAATAAAAAATAAAAAATATGCTATTTAAAGAGCATGTTCTTAAAAGTGTTTGTCATGTGTGAGTCAAATATTGGAAAATTGACATGGCAAGTTTCCTGCTACACGGTGGAACAAATGATTCATTTATTTTATTAATTTATTGATAATAATGACACTGACACTGTTTAACAAAAACTTTCAAGTGTAAAACCTTCCTTTGTTGGACAACTCGTGCAGCAGTGCATGTGTGGATCAAGAGTGGGGTGGGGGTAGAAAAATCCATTGACGCGGGTCAAAAGACCGACAACAGCCCGAACTTGGACACAATTAGTTCCAGCATCGGCCACACGAAGCGTCCAAAAAATCGTATAAAAAGGTGAAACATAGATTTAAATTTAGAGTTTTCTGGATGACAACTGCCGCCATCTTAAAAATGCTGCAGCAATAATTAGTTTTTTGTGTTATCTTAAAGATTCTTAACACCCACAAAAATGTTGTAAATAGGTTCTTGGTAGATAAACATTACATGGGGATATAGCACACACAAAAGATAAATGCATTGTTTTATTTTCTATATGGAAATTTCTTAAAATATCTTCTTCTAATTATTTATAACAATGAAACTCATTAAATATTGTAAGTTTATTCGGTTCTTGATTACTCACTGCAGAAACAAAGTTTTAATTTTATAAAATAATCCTCAAAGTTTCCATTTAAGTTTTTAATTAACTATTTAATAGTAGCAATTAAATCCACTGAAATTGTTATGGAATGAGGCCAGTGGGTGGTGGGTGGTGGGTGCTGGGTAAACGGGTGGATGGGTGGCGGTTCCACCCATCGCTTTAGTCTGAGCGTTAGAGATGTGAAGAGTGAATAGTTTGGATAGAAACTAAATCATCTCTGCAAGTTCGATAATCAAATATTCCTTTTCTAATCACGCACCTAGCTTATGGCGCATAGAAATAACCCTTATACACAGTATAAGACAGTAAATATTGCTAGTCTTTTCACAATAGTCTTAGCATAAACTATATTCTGATATTAATTAGAAAACGTTACGTATACGAAGTGTGTTTATTAAATAACGAGACTGATGTAAAACATTTCATTTTTATTTCATACATATTTATTTATTTTTTAATTTATTTATTTTTTAATTTATTTATTATATTAATTGATTGTGTGCCTTTCGGCTTTACAATCTACATTATTATATTTCTTAATGCATTTCATATAAATTCAAAGTTAAAACTAAACTTAAACTATTCTAGACTATTACTACTTCGAATAGTACTTTCTGTTTCTTCTTTTCTTGATCCTCTCTCTTCATGTCCCCTACTCCTCCTTTATTCACACAGTTTCCTGCTTCTCCTTCCTTATTGCCTGTATCATCATCTATCACCTCTTGCCTTCCTTGTCTCCTCTCGACAAACCCTCTATTATCTTTTCACTATCCTTTATGCCTTCTCTCTTCGTTTTCACTTCTCCACTTATGTCTATTACAGGCATAAACACTCTATCTTTACTATTTCCTCTTGACTCTCTTAATTTAATATTTCTTCTTGACTCTCTTCCTTTACTATTTTATTATTGTCTCTATCTCCGTCATCCACCTCTTCTCCTTATCTCCTTTCCGAAAATCCTCTATTTTTCTGGACTGAAGTTTAACTGTTTCCTCGCTACTTCTTTCTTTCTCCTGCTTCCCTTCACTGCCTCTTTTAGTACTTCCTCTCTCTTTATGTTCATTATGCAACCCAGCTACGAGCTTATTTATTGTCCTGTTCTTTCTTTCCTTTTTGCTATTTCCGCCATCCACCACTTTCCTTCACTGCCTCCCTTTAATAGCTGACCAATATTCATCTCACTCCCTACTTTTTCCTTAAATCAAACTTTAAGTGCTCCAGTGTTTCGTCCTCCGTTCCGCACACTCTACACATTCTTTCCTACATATTTATTTATTACCACCTTCAATATAAATCTTCCCTCTATCTCGCTGTTCGAAACAGTGCTGAAAGCTCTGCTTCTTCAGGATGCGTGCCGCTTTCTTTTTCAGAGCATCAACGGACTCAAATCTTGTTCTTTTAATGTAGAATTCACCTTCGAAAGCAGATAAACCCGGTTAATAAGGATGATCTAACACTGAGATGGTGTACTTGCCTGGAAATCTCTGGACAGACTACTGATTTTTTCGATATCGGCATACTTTCTTGACTGGAAGGGCGTGAATCATCTTGAACTTCTTCTTGGTCATCTTGCAAACGCTTAAACCACCCAAAAACACGTGCACGTAATAAAGAATCATTGCCATCTACTTCTTTAAATAAATTATAAGTTTCAGTAGCGGTTTTTCCTAGTTTCATGTGAAAAATTTTGCTCTATTGTTACACTTAACATAGGTATATCTAAACAGAGTGAATACTGAACCAGTAGGGAGCAGACGGTGTATATAACTCTGGTTGCAAGACTCCAACGCGTAAATTGTGCAAGACAAAATAAGAAAATGTATTGTGTAACTGGAAGAGATCCGATTATTAACCGGTGGTTCTTTACTAAGATATTACACAACATACTAAAAGACTGCAACGTTCCGAACACCCTACAACTCAAAAATAAGGTTTCATACAGATTATACCAAATCCATAATAGAGTCCTTTAATTGCATGTAATGCTGTTATATACTTATTCATGCAAATGAATTTAAATCAATATTAGTTCTATAACTAAGCAGTTTATTCTGAGGAGAGTTTTAATGGTAATTTAAACTTTAGAGTTTAAGTAATGGCATAACGCTCGTGTACACTAGATACGAGATACCGCGCGTATGTGTATTGGTTAATTTAGAAATTTAATGCAATGACACAAATATTTATATTTATTTGCATACGATGCTTTAATTCATAAAAATAATATACCTACTCTATGAAAAATAAAATTTATTAGTCGGAGAAATCAGTCATAGAGCAATTTTCTTTTTTCATCATATATAGGTTGGATTTCAACTTGAATTTTCCAAAAAACCGTTCCAATCAATTCCTTAAGGAGGTATAGGACGTTAACGTAAATGATGAAAACGTTGTAAAATTTGGAGGGTCGATACAAATAGTTTAAAATACATGCTGTCTCAAAATTTTAGAGATCTAGGGTTCATTGTTTTCTTTTTATACATGATTAAAAATAGTCATTTTCCATACAAATCATAATTTTTATCTCAATTTCACAACATAATATAACTTTTAACTATAAAAAAATGGTGGCACAGCTTTCAAAAACTAAGTGTATATAAAAGAATCTTTTCTGTAACTATTGCAAAAAGAAAATTATCAAAAGGATACCTATATACGAAAATATTTAAATAAAACCTTTAAGAAACAGTAAATGTAGGTTATAAGCTGGCAACGTTGCAAATGCCAATTTCAGCGCGAAATTCAAAATCGTAATAAATATTATATAAAATATAACAATTTATTTGTCAAAAAACCAAATCACGCATGCGTCAACACACGTAAATTTACAGCGTTGCCAAATTTATTATTCCTTTTTCAAAATATTTAATTTGAATTTAAATTGAATTAATATAAATTTGATATGAATTATAGGTAATTTTTAATTTATTAAACTATAATATGCATAAAAAAATCATTTTAACTAGCAAAAAGCAGTTTAATAGGGAATTGAAAAATTCATTTTTAAAGATACAGTCCCAATATTTGCTCGTCCCGCATGTACTTCATATTTTGCATTTCGTATTACCGAGAGATAAACTTTTAGTATTGGATGTACGTTTTGTACCTCCTTAATCAATCATTGTAATTTCCGTTTTTGTAATTAATAATATTATATAAAACTTTCCTAAATATTTGTTGTAATCTACGCTATAATTTGACTTCCAAAAAGAATAAAATGCAAGACCAAAATAATATATTTTTTTGGGAAAATTTTTCACATGATGAATTACTTATTCTCACTTTAATGCCGAATTTATCCGACTATATTGCAAACAAGAAAATCTTATCTTATATATTTTATAAAATATTTTAAAACTTTTTCTTAAATTCAATTTCTATTTTCTTCTGTATTATATACGAATACTAAACAAATAAAAAATAATACAAAAATATTCAATATACATAAATATATTACAGTATATATTTTTGTAAAAGTATGTACACTTGCGGCGAAAAAACAAATATGTTGTGCATACTTTGTATTCACTGCATAAATATAAATATTGCAAGGGTTAGCAGACACCCACTGGTGACATGGTGACACCCCCACCCTTTCCTTGAACCCTCATTGTTCTTACTATGTTTGCTGTAGTTGTTTGATCTAACTTGATTTATCGGCGGCTCTTTGTTGGCGACGAAAATGCTGCTTTCTGATTCGCGTAGACTTTACCTAGTGAATATAGCTTCAATTAAATGTGCATTAGTAATTCACTTGCTTTGTACATATTAGATTAAACACGTTAACTGCCAAAGAAGAAGAAACAACCAAAACATTGTACCCAGAGTCACCACGATATTATCTGAATAGTAATCTTGAGGTAGCTAGATGAATTGGCAACTGAAGGTGGTTTTAAGAAGTACCTAATACCCGTTTGTTAAATTCTTATATACCTTGGTTGATAGTTAAGGTTCTCAGCTCTTATGTTTGCACATAACTGTAGCTTAACCAAGCAAAATACCTCGGTTACATTTTATGTTAGCTTCCTGTAGTAGGTCCTTGACAAAACTAGAATTGAATAAATAATTTTGTCAATTATACCTTAACTGAAGTTTAACTGGGAACTCAGTTTGTTAATAACATACGAGGTCTGTTCAAAAAATAAGGTCAAAGGTAAAATTTCGCGGGCTACGTACATTCGATTATCTATTTTTTTATTTTGTTATGTTGGTACACTCGTCTCGAACATACGTTCACAGTTTTAGCTATATAGCACATTTAGTTTGTTTGTGAGAGGCATAAAAGTTAGAAGTGTTTTGAAACAGAATTGAAAAACATGAATCAAAGAGTTTGCATTAAATTTTGTGTGAAAAATGGAATCAAGTGCTCCAAAACACTTGAAATGTTGAAAGTGGCATACGGTGAGTCTACTTTAAGCTAAAAAAATGTTTACAAGTGGTACAAGCTTTTCACAGAAGGTCGAGAAGATGTGAATGGCGACGCTCGCCCTGGACGCCCCAGCACATCAACAACCGATGAAAATGTTGAGGAAGTGAAGAAAATTGTTATGGAGAATCGTCGAATCACTATTAGAGCAGTTGCTGAGGATGTCGGCATATCGGATGGCTCATGCCATGCCATTTTTTCGAAAATTTTAGGCATGAAGCGTGTGGCAACGATTTTGACCAAAAAAATCGTCGCATGAGCATCGCTCAGGAATTGTTGAATGACGTCAACGGCCAAAAACAACACCAAATCATGCCTCAGCCACCGTATTCACCAGATTTGGCCCCCTGCGACATTTTCCTGTTCCTAAGATTGAAGAGACCCATGTAAAGACGGCGTTTTGAGACGATTGAGGAGATACAAACCGAATCGCTGAGAGAGCTCAAGAGTATACCAAAAAGTGCATATCAGAACTGCTTCAAAGATTGGAAAAAACGTTGGCAAAAGTGTATTATATCTGAGAGGGACTACTTGGAAGGGGACAAAATAGAAATTGATGAATAAATAAATATTTTTTGAGAAAAATGAAAATTCTCTTTATTTTTTGAACAGACTACGTATCATCATCCACGTTCCGCCAAAAGTCAGTAAGTTATTTTCAACAAACTGGAATTGAAAATTTTGCAAGGAAAAATCAAAATTAGAAAGTATTCGCATGGCTTTTTAATAGAAAAAATTATCTTTCAAGCTTGGCAAGTGTTATTTGGACTCTGCTCTATCGAGACAAATCATAGCAATACTTACAGACGAAATTCACATATTTCCATTGTTTCGAAAATTTCTAGAGTAGCATAACTAAAACTGCTGCGTCTCATGGACTAATGGTCGCAATATCATGAAATTTTAACACAAATCGTTTGAAGGTTGGTACTGTCTAAAAATCATTCGAATTTGTCAATAGTAGCACCATCTATATGTCATACCACGAACTTATTGAGTGATATCTTATACTCTATGAAAGAAAATGTTTAAAAATATAATGGAAGTATTTGAAAGGTAAAGTGAGATAATTAGAGTTTGTGAAAATATCAGTTTGGACCACGAAAACTTAAAAAGAAAACACATTTCAAACAATTCACTTCATAAATTATTTATACTCTCTATTTCCCATTTAATTAATAATTGAGTTCAAATTTATAAAGTTATTTTTTTAATATAAATTATAAATTAAATATATTCTTAAATTAATTGTATACTTAAATAATAAAACAAGCATTTTAATAACATTTATAAAAAAGATATTATCGTTCGCGCAAGGGTGGTAGAGGTGCGAAGGGTGCAACAGTGGAACTACAGGTCCCGTTAGAGAAGGGGTTGTCCCGTCCCATTTGGGTTGTAGGACCCACACCCATGTATCCCCACCACACTCGGTGTAGTAGATTGGGGTAAAAAACACAAAGGGGCGAGAAATTGGAAGGGGTATGTGATGTAAAAAAGTAATACGATGAATATGTGATGGGGTGCCTTGTTAAGGAGCGTTCTAGATCCTACAAAACTTAATACGTCAAAGAATATTACAAGTAAGAATCGTTGTCGACAAGAACACATTTATACGACTAACCATACATACACGTATGCTACTAAAACCATAGTAGTCGCTGCATAAATATTTCATTCTGTTTCTCATCTCTTCCACGTTTCAAAGGATGATTCCAATGTGTTTCATGCGAACCTGTGGTCGCTCACGTTAAGGAAGAAGTTAATCATTAGAAGAAATTAAATCTACTACTCTCAAAGCAATAGCAAATTGATATAAACTGTACGAATATCATTTATATTTTACATTTTGATAGAAATTTTTCAAAATATCTAATAAAAATAGTTAGACAATAAAACAGAAGTAGGAAAGATATAACAGATTTTTTAAATCAAGTTTATGAACCTTTATTACGCCCCCCCCCCCCCCCCCTCCGTGTCTCTAATGTTACCAGTCATATGAAACTTGGAATTTAACTAGAAAATATAGCAATATTCATTTTCAAAACCGGTTTTTGCGGTTCCAACTCATTAAAAGTCAGTGGAAGAAAGCTTAAAATGTAGATACGTTATTCATTTAACTAATTGCAGCGTTAGATTTTGAATCGCGTTTATAGTTACTTACATAAAAAGCAATTTAAACATAAAAAAACATGGTTTTTTCGATAATATTTAACCTGCTGTATAGTATCGCCATCTATATTTCGCGAGAAAAATGGACAAGTATCGTTTCACCTTAAACAAATATGGCAAGAAAAGATACAGTGTGTGCATTTGTTTTCTCCAATTTTAATTTGTGGATTAATTTATATCTCTTAGTTGTAGTTTCCCAGTAAACATTTTGGAGTAACTTTGATATCATATTGAAGATGCGTCATGATTTTTTTGTCATAAAAGAGTTCATTTATAGTTCAGTTTCTAACATTTTTTCATATAAAATGTCTACATTATCGGCTACAGATGGCGAAATTACTCCATCTGTCGGAATACAAATGAAGATAAAGTTGATGCGAACTATAATTGAAGTGAAATAGTGATAGAGACGTCACTAAATAGGGCACTTCTCCAAATTGTTTACTGGGTTATAAAATTATTACAATGTTTCTTTTCTACTTTCTGCGTTAAATCGTAAGCGTTCTACCAATGCTTCATTTCCTCGCATGCGCACAAACTTTTGCTATGCTGCCCTTCGAAGTTATTTTTGTTTAGGCGCCGAAGGGACAAAACATTGCAGCGTCTATCAATAGTTACATTTTACACTCAAATCTTGTCGTGCATCTCAGTACAGCAGTTGTTACCAACAGAAAAATGTAATAAAGTAGTTTCAAATAAAGACGTCCTCAAGAATTGTTATTTCATCCATCGTCCAAGTGATCGCAGTCAATATTTTGAAGAAGACTTCAAGTTTGATCTCAACCTGGTTCGCTAAACCTAAACCTCCAGAAGACTAGATGTATATGTCCAGAAGTATAAATTATTGTCAACTATAGAGGAAATAAATTCGTTCGGAATTGATCACCAAATATTTGTTACAAAATTAATTATGAAATTTATATATTTTTATATGCTGCTCAAATTTATTAAGACCTACCCACCAAGAAGATGATGCTAGATGCACACTATGCACAGATATGTATCTGTCGCAAAAAAATGAAGACAACTGCTTTAGAAAAGATGAATCCATCCAGATCCATTTTGTAGTGTGCGTTTAGCGTAAACAAAAGAATTCCATTAAATATAAGTATCTACACCATTAATAAAAACAATTTATTTTCTTATCAAACTTCCTCATTTTTCTTCCTAATTTGAAGATTAGGAACTGACCTAAGACGTAATTGAACACAACAAGTGTAAGAAAGAGGGCAATACCCAAAAGGGACAAAAAACGATCGATACGTCGTTAGGGAGTTACCATGGGAACGATGTTACACGAGCGCATGCGCCACCTTCTCTTCTCTCGTACGACGACTTCCGACGATGTTCGTCGTAGACCGTGGATCCGTAGAAGCGTAGAAGGACCACCGTTCGTCGTTCGTCGTAGAGGACAAGCGGGAAACGAATATTTTCATTTAATTTTTTTTTATATCTTTTTTATTTTTTTTATTTCCCAATGAATTTTCCAATACAGAATTCTGTTTACTTAATTTTATTTTTTTAAGAGAAAAAAAAAATTGACTTGGGTTTATATTTTAATAAAAATATTTTCATATAATTCTATATGTATGTATTTACGTAAAATAAATATAATTTAAAATTTAAAGCACACAGACTTGTACATACAGTGGTATAAATTGTAAAATTCGATGATTTCAATATTTGCACTGTATTTCCTACAGCTAGCTTTCTTATTTACAAACATTAGAGTCCATCTATAAACTACGTCGTCACATTCTGACCCCTACGTAACTTACCGTAGCTAAAAAAAAAGAAAGAAGGTCATTTCAATTTTTAGCTGTTCGCGAAAGGTAAAGTTGCTTCACTCTCAATCACTCTTCAATAATATAATAATTATGTGCTCACATTGATTAGGCAGCGATGTAGTTCACATATAATGATGCTAAGACACCATAAAACCTCCTATCATAGAAGAAGGTCGTCGATAATAAGACTCAGCATTAAAAATAAACTGACGTTAAATAAATTAAATAAAAAATCATTCTTATCTTCTAGCAACACTAATATTTTTAGGCACAGTTCGACAGTTTTTGTATATATGAGCTTCTACTTGAAAGAAATTACTAAGATTAGTATAAGGTCGTCGGTGATATGACAAGTACCAGATTTGCGTCAACGTTAAATAAAAACTGATGAATTAAATTTATGTTTTGATTATTTAGCAAATTGTAAAACAATCATTTGTAATAATCAGTAGTTGTGTCGATTGTAAACAAGTACATGTGTGTGTTAAATGGACATAAAATTATCCAATTCAATGGACATTACATTTCTACCCCCACCACCATCTCAATGACCATCCCACCACATAATTCGAGTGTGGATTGACTACTACAGGATGTTTATTAAAGATTGAACAACAACCTGTTGGTGTTGTTGTCAAAATCATGTTTTATCAATGATTATCAATCTGTAGTTGTTCATTCGACAGTCTGATTAAAAGTATATAGTCGAAGCGGTTAGTCCCAGTTGAAAATTTCTGTGGAACTGCTAACTACTAACACATGGGCTGAAAAGTCCCGGGCCTAACAAAGAAAACACAGTTTTTTTGGTTCAAAATTAGCTTTATTCATCAACGTAATCTCCATCAAGAGCAACGCAATCATTCCAGCGCCGCTCTAACATTTCAATACCACTTTTGTAGAACGATTTATCTTTTGCCTCAAAATTGGCCTCAGTTTGAGCGATAACTTCTTCATTCGTGCGAAATTTCTGTGTGGATCCATATTTCATCCATTGTCACATATCGACGCAAAAATTCCGGTTTGTTACGTTTAAACATGGCCAAACACTGCTCAGAATCATCAACACGTTCTCGTTTTTGGTCAACAGTAAGCAAACGCGGCACCCACTTTGAACAGAGCTTTCTCATGCTTTCTCATGTCAAATGCTCATGCAATATAAAGCCAACACGTTCTTTTGATATCTTTACGATGTCAGCTAACTCACGCAACTTCACTTTTCGATCATTCAAAACGATTTTGTGAATTTTTTTTTATGTTTTCTGGTGTTTCCGCCTCATTTGGACGTCCACTGCGTTCTGCATCATCGGTGTCTCTACGACCACGTTTGAAGTCAGCAAACCAACGTTTTATTGTTGTTTCTGATGGAGCGGAGTCCCCATAACACTTTTCAAGCCATTACTTCGCTTGAACGGTATTTTTTCCCATCAAGAAGCAGTGTAAAATTAAAACACGAAATTGTTTTTGATCCATTGTTTTGAAAATAACAAAAGTAGCGTCACTCTTAGCACAATAACTCACAAACTACTGAATAAAATATCATGAAATTTTAACAGCTGTCTTTTGAAGGTTAGTATTAACTGAAAAAAACGTGACTGCAATAAAACTAGCGCCATCTATGTGTTAGGCCCGGGACTTTTCAGCCCATGTGCTACATCACTACTACTGTTCAATTTTTTTATAACATATCAAATTTTCATGAAGTTTGGAATGAAAGCCCGTGTTAAAATTACAAAATTTTGATTTCGTTTTAAATAAAAACGGCGTTGTCAATTTTAAAATAATTAGGCTTATATGATTTGTAATTAATCAAAGAGTAATTAAGTAAATAGTAAAGCAATAGATTTATACAAAATCTTGCTTTAAATGCATCCAGTGAACTTGGTAAACAACCAGGTAGAAAATTGTCTTGCAGTTCACACTTCTTTGTCAAACTTCATCACATTGTAAAGTGTGGTAGATAACATACAATTACGTAATACTTTATATCTCTGTTATATTTACTTAATATAAAAAAAATGAACTCATTATGAATGGTGACTTGAAATATTAAATAACTCTAATATTATGTGGACTCAAATAACAAATAACTTTCCACGCATTTCAACATAAACAAAATAGGACCATTAAAAATTACTATGAAATTAAAACCTTAAGTGTTTCTCAGAAATATAAACATTTCCTCGCGACCATTGTGACTTATTTTAGAAATGATTACCTAAACAAAAAAGCCAGGATAAATAAATTTGTTTGAGACCATTCCAGTTAATCTCTAGAATAACACCACAATAGTCGTACGTGTTATTTTGATTCAGTAATAGTCAATTTTTATCGCATACTATTGACATTGCCACAAATTAGATTTAAGAAACAAAAGTCGAAAAAGACACAAAAGCACAAAGTGCAAAAGAAACAAACAAAAGTGTTAATTCACAAAACAAGAAAGATTCAAAAAAGAATCAAAAACAAACGAAACAAGTAAAAGTAAAGATTAACAAATAAATTAGAAATTAGTGTATTAAAATAATCAACCAACTAACAAATAATATTAACGTCATACATAAATATATAATAATCAAAACTAACAAGAAACAAGTGTAACTTAGCATTTGAATTTATTAAATAAAATACAGTATTTTAAATATATGTTTAATTCTAATACTAATGTCAACAAATACTAACAACCTATAAACAACAACGACAACAATATATGAACTAGCACAACGTTCTTACTGAATAAATTTATAAAGTAAATTAATCTACTAAAATATAAATTTGTTAATATTTTCGGCTCTCAGAAAATATATAACTTGGTTATGTAAAACAACTACAATACTCAGCACTGAAAAAGTCGACGTCACAAGTAGTCAATTGCAATGTGAGAGCACCCTAATAAATGTTTGAAAGGAAGTTATTTACCGGTTCAAATTTACCGGTGTGGTACAGAAATCACTGTTTCCTCTACCACCTACAACCTACAACCTACAACCTACATAGACTACAGAACTGAAAACAGTTTTATTTGAATTATATTTCCAGGATTTTATCAAACATTACGTATAAAATATATATATAAAGTGTGTTATTTGAAAACTAGTAACCAGGATTGCGAGTGCGGGTGCGAGCAGGCCCGGATTTGAGGGAGAGCAGGCGGGGCCTCCACAACTGAGATCAAAGCACTAAATTCTTGAAAGAGTTGACGGAAAAAAATTAGAGGTTGTTTCAGTGCCTCCACACCTCTAAATGCGGCACTGGATGCGGGTGCCGATTCTACACCCAGTCGCAGTTCTTTATTTCAAATGATATTTATTTCTAGTTGAACGAAATAGATGTGCTCTAGCTTTTTTTTGCAATACAATTTACACTTTTTTTAAACATGGACACAGATTTTTAATTAAACTTGAACAGTGAAACTAAATAGAAAATGGAAAAAACTAAAAAAAGAAAAACTACTGTACATATACATAGTATGATATACGGGTCTACCAAAATATTATAAATTAAAATAACTTGAAATAATATCGGATAAATATAAATTTTATTTTTATGTGTGAAATAATATTTTTAGTGTAATGTTTTTTTACTTTACAGCTCAATAAAAGAGATATATTTTTATAGTATTGTATTATTATATAAAAAATAAATATATCGTAAGTCGTAAAAGAAACGGAAATGGTCTTCAGATGGGTGAAAACAGATTTGATAAAGAAGGATGATAACAAGAACGTCATAATGATAACAAGAATACGGTAGACCTTGCTATAAAAGACCTAACATATACCCGAACATGTTGGGCTCGGCTACAAGCCATACGCGGCCAACATTAGCTAGCAGTATGGTGCGCTAACTCTTTTTCGTTCTTATGTATCTTTAACACTTTTACCTAAGTAACGCTATCCCATCGAATAGAGATAAAAATTAGCTTTAAGTAACAAAGTAACACCTGGTTAAAAGAAGTTGCGGCCAAGTGGGAAACAGCAGCACAAACTTTTAAAGGTTTTTTTGAAATCACTTTTTGAAATGAATTATAACAAGTGAACGAAATTGTTTGGAAAAGTTAATTAAACAAATTTTAACATTTTTTTGGATGATAAAAGAAAGAGATGGGGAGATTCAATAATAGGAGAGGATGAGGAAGATGCACGAAGGAAGATACAATACAAGATTGGAAAACAAGGGAGGAAAGTATGTCAAAAAGATTGCTAGTTTCAAGCTGGGGAATAAAGAGAGGGACAGTAGGTATTGGGGAACGGTAGAAGAGAAATTATGCAGCTTATGCGGGGAGGAAGAGGAAAAATTAGAACACATAGGTGTCAGGATAAAGTGGAAATTGAATTAAGCAAAGAGGAGTTATTGCAATGAAAGAGTGTGAATGAGGGAGGTGAGGAGAAAGAGAAGAGAGAGAGAGAGAGAGAGAGAGAAAGCGAAAACGAGTCAAGAGAAGGACAAGCAGAATGCGCTTTTGAAAGTAGTGAAAGGTTAGAATAGTTTAAGTTTTAATTTATATAATAAGGAAATATAATACTGTAGATTGTAAAACCGAAAGGTCCACAATTAATATCATAAATACAATACAAATAATATTTAACTAAAACTATTTGCGGCCATATTTTATATGATATATAATTATCTATAAAAAAATGTATGTACGGATTTTAGACTATTTCAACTCGCATAACTTTTAAATATACTGTACAATCCGCAAAATGAGTAAATTTGTAAATTTTAATCAAGAAAATGTATTGTAATTTTATATATATGCATTTAGTGTTTTTGAGAGACACTGTACGTTATTAATGACAAATGTTTAAAACTTTATTTTAGTTTAAAGACTAAGAAGTATAAGAGTATGCTGAACATAGTTTGAAAATTATAATGGATTTATAAATTATAATTAATATACGACATATTAAATAATATCGCTCTACCTCTTTGCTTTCCTTGCATACAGAGAGTATATATGAAAGATGATGTATGTGTGTATAGAGTTTGCCGTGTACCTACTACTAATACTTCAAAAGAGTTTGAAAGCAACAAAACAAAACAAAACAAATGAATATTAAAAATATAATTAACAAGTTGATGTTCTCGTTACACTTTGCTCGTATTGCCCAAGTTTTAATGAAACAGTGTTATTTTGAAGTTGTTAAATAAATACGAGCCTTATAATACACTGTATCATCTAAATTAATAAAAATAGATACTAAATTAAATGTAAATAAAGATCAAATTGATATAAATATTGTAAAAATATTTAAATACAATTAATATTAAAATTAATTTTTTTTTTTATAGATTTAAATCAAACATAAAAAACAAACGTCGCTTCGTGACGGGGTCAACGCTAATAAAAACATATTCTATTCACTCGTCCAAGTCTTTGTATTAAATACGCGAAAATATTAATTGCAGTATAATATATTTTTAAATTAATATTTAATCTAAAATTACTACTTCTAATACCAACTTCAGATATCACGTGACCAAAATCCAAAATGGCGACAGTTATTATTATTTACTCTGACAGGTGGGTGCTAATTAGTTTTTCTCGTACAATTAATTGTTTTTTCCGGGTAATAAATGTATTTGCGACTTATATTTTGCTTTTATAATAAACTTAAATGTGATCTGTTGTGTTTGTGATAAATGTTATGTGTAGTGCAACTTTAAATATGTGTGTAAAGAGAATTTTACTTTGCTTAACCTAAGTGAGAGTGTATGATTTCAAGACCTGTCAAAAATAAAATAATGTTACTAGTGCCTAGGAGATTGCAGCAAGATTCGGTTATCATGTTTGCTGTTATGAATCCTTTTAACAAGGTAAGAAATTTAATAAAAAATAATAGCCTCAAATACAATACATTACAGTCAAAGTTGTTTATACCCAGCGCTTGCCAGAATCTAATAAGAGTAATGTGTTTCTTTTTATATTACTTCTGTCCGTAATATTTTACCAGTATATTATTCTGTGCTTTAGAATATATCTAAGCAGGTGCATAAGTTAGTTTTCATTAGATATATTGTTGGTACAAATTAAGAATTGATAAATATTTTTGTAAACGTCATCTAAGATATTTAAAAATGGCTGCGCTCGGACCGACCAATCAGATGTGACATACAATAGCGCGGTGTTTGAATGATATAAATACTAATAAAATAAACTATTTCGTAAAAATTCTAAAGTAAATAATAAAAATATTACTGTAATATGTTTTAACAACCGTGTACCCCGTCGAAAAGCAACGCGTGTTTACTGTGTTTGATTTGAATTCAATAAAATAATTTATTTGAAATTTCGATTTCATTTATAAATCGATTTATTGAAGATATGCGATCAGTTTATTACAAGTCTCATAGCAACAAGATATCTTCTATGTTCACAACAAGTAATTTATAAATTCCGCACAAAGTCAGTGTTTAGTTTATAGATTTAATAAATGAGTAAAGTTTCGAGCACATAGTTAGAAATACACACTGATGTTAAACAACATTTTGAAAATAGTTTACAAATATTTTAATTGTTCAGAAGATAATTACTAATACTTTAAAGTTTTTAACAAAACAACACAAGAGAAACGTTACGGTATTATATTAGAACCAGTGGCGTCCACTGAAGATAAATACATTTTATTTACTACTACGCCCATGATACCGAGCATTATAAACCCGTAAATTATAAATTTGTTTTATAAGGTCATAACTTTTCAATTTAATATATTTATTATAGACACATTACGTCATTCCATTTATTACTTATACTTGCACGTTTACGGCTGAGAGTTACATGTTCTTACCGCTTGCTTACAAAGTAAAAGACGATATTGACAACGGACCAGTAGGCGGGGCTTAAAAAACATGGCTACTGCTGGTGTGCAACCAAAGAATTAACCATAAGTTTACATTGAATTAGTGTCATGAATTTTAATTATTTATGTTTTCTTTAAATCAACTTTTTCACTGGGTTGGATCAAATCCAGCTCAGAAAATTGTTAGAAATGCAGAAAAAATTCTGCAAGCTGGACATTTGATAAAATGTGGTAAAAATAATGATAATCCAAACAGTGACGTTGTGATACACAAGTATATGGTTTAGTATAAATTTTTTAACCGTACGGAAAAAATGCAAGTTAGATAAATTGTAGAGAATTTAAATGCGCATCTAGCCGTACTATTTTAAAAATTTAAAAAAAATATTTTACCATAGTTTTTGTGTTTTTCTGTTTTTGACCTCACGTTTTTTGACCATAACTAGGCGACAAAATCAAAAAGTCCACGTTGTTTGTTCTACAAGTTGTAAAACTTATTGTTTTAAACATATTTACACATTAGAAAAAAAAACACTTTTCATATAATTTTATGAAAAAACGTGGACCAACAAAAATTAATTTTCAACATTTACGAAACGTTTTTTCACGTTTTTTTCATAAAATTATATGAAAAGTGTTTTTTTTTTCTAATGTATAAATATGTTTAAAACAATAAGTTTTACAACTTGTAAAACAAACAACGTGGACTTTTTGATTTTGTCGCCTAGTTATGGTCAAAAAACGTGAGGTCAAAAACAGAAAAACACAAAAACTATGGTAAAATATTTTTTTTAAATTTTTAAAATAGTACGGCTAGATGCGCATTTAAATTCTCTACAATTTATCTAACTTGCATTTTTTCCGTACGGTTAAAAAATTTATACTAAACCAATCAAAATTGTGTATCAAGTGCACACCAGAACTAGTACTTCTTTTGACCACCAGGCGTCGTGGCCAAAGTGGTCAGTTGTCAATTGAAAAGAGCTATAAGATACATGGTTTTATATAGGTAATAGACTTCCACATTTAGTAAAAAAAACTTGCAAAAATTAAAGCGATATAATCTGATGACCGTTGTCAACTTTACTTGTATTAAAACAGATGTTGGGTCGTTTATGCTCATTGCCTCTTCAATTCATCATTCCTTGCACAACCTTCATCTTCCCTCGCTCCCTCAAGTACAAATTTCTTCGCGTTGCATTGTGTGGCGCCCAAGGTTATTGCTAGATTTCAATTTAGGTTCCGTAAGACACGTATCTAGTTAAACCATTATCTTTCCTTAACATGCAAACTAATTTTAAAATTAGTAATTTTGTCTAAATCAAATCATAATTGTCGAGCCTTATTTATTTATTAATTAATCAAGCACTGTTCAGATATTTAAAATATAAACACAATGGGCTTGTGTCCTATGTCTTAATTTCTATAAAACTGTACTATATATTAATAAAGTGGGTTACTAGAACCTCAAATGTTCAATTACTTTTTAATAACTTTTTATATGTTAAGAGATATTAACAATTAAAAAAGTCATTTTGTCTTTTTCATTAATAAAGGGATTCAACGTTGTACACATTCCAAATGCATGTGACATCACAACCGCTGCCAACCTTACAGCTCATAAATCTCTGCTATATGTATTTATATATCAAAAAATCAAATATTATATACAGCTATTTCAAGGAACAGTAAAATTTCAATATTATGTCTGCCTTAGCAGGGTTAAATAAAATAAAAACTTATTATTCTTTGATTTGACTTGAGTATTTGACTACCAACAGCTACAAAACATTAACACAGCACTGACCTACTCAGCAAATAACTGGCGTTAAAATGCATTTCACGTCATCCAAATATGGCCGACCATTTCTAGCGCTAAAACTACAATTCAAACTTTTAATTGCTATATCTCCGTCAATATTTAAATATTTAATAAAACGGACACGCCGATACACATTTATTAACATCAATTTCAATCAACAATTGAAAACTCATGTAATATTTTTTTTATCTAACATAGTGGGCTTGTGTATTCATTGTTTAGGGATTGATTTTTTAATTGTTGATTTGTTTTTATTTTATTAAATATCTAAATGTTGACGGAGATATAGCAATTAAAAATTTTGAATTGAAGTTTTAGCGCTAGAAATGGTCGGCCATATTTTGTATGACGTAACATGTCGCACTAGGTCAAGGGATAGGTCAGTTATTTTTTCTATGGATAATAGTTCTGTGTTCTCTTTTACGTTCTGGTGTATAAAAGAGATAGCAACATATCGTACGTGACTCCACATGTCTTGGAATGTTCTATGAAATGTTCGTTGAATTCCTTTAATATTTAAAGCGAAAAAATGACTTTTTTAATTCTTAATATCTCCTAAAATATAAGGAGCAAACGTTATCAATATATAGTACAGTTTTATAGAAATTAAGACATAGGACACAAGGCCACTCTGCTAGAAAGTTACAAAGAGGTCTAAATCTATATTACTTTCAGACACGTATAGAGTTTTTGGTAAACGTGGGGGGGGAACGTTGTAAGGGGGGTGAGGAGTATGTAAACATAAACTACTGGCATGTAGTAGAGCACAAACCTTCTCAGTAAGCAAAATGAATTACAATAAAGCGCAGTATTTGAAAAATGCAACGTGTTCCAGTTCATAGTAGCACTAGCAGCAATATTAAAATATCTACATGAATATTTCAATATATTTCAAATTACTTATGGAAGTATCTCTAAGCTACAAGGGAAAAATATTTAATTTTAAACAAAAATGTAATATTATATCTATTTTTAAATCATGCTACAAAACAGAGAGGTATAGAAGTATTAGTATGTGTATACACGAGTATGTATGTATGTGTAGAAAGGATGATGTGAAACACGTCTATTGGAAAATGTTTTTCCTTTGATCTTTCGTTCAATTACAAAGTAAATTGAACCCCGACCCCCTGAAGTCTAAACATTTTGCCACTATTTTAGTATGATAAAGCTTTCTCTCTTTCTTTATCTACTCTCTCGCTGGTATGTATCTCTTTTGAGTACAAAACAAAACAAAATAGCCCAATTTATATTAAAATTAGTTGGAAATAAATTTAGAACATAATAGAAGAACAAAAGACAATATTTTAACATTTATTAAATATGTAAAATCAAAACCTTAAGTTACGTCGAGGTGGAAATTATTTGAGCAGATGAAAAGATAATGTAATTCGTTGTAGCTGCAGGAGGGAAACTAAGAAAGCTAATGTCGTGGTACTGTCTTCGAGACAGTGCGGGGTGATAAGACACGCTTTGTAGAGTAAAAGAGTTGTACGCTGATGAGATGGCAGAAGTGAGAACTTTTTAAAATAAATGTAGTTACTTAAAACAAAGAAAATGCATGCGAAAATAAAAGGAGACCTTTGCTTTGAACACAGTAAATGTGTAATTAGTTTGGGAAGGGTTTCTTAAAGATACCGAATAAAAATGACATATTATCGAACGTAACTGCTGAAAAATTTAGGGGTTAAAGGGTTAAGGTTTCAACTTTTTTTTTATTTATTTATATTATTGTACATCATATTAAGTTTATTGTGTAAGAATTTGAAATCGATTGGAGTAAAACTGTCGGAGATCTAGAGGTTTAAGTCTTCACCTCTCTGGTCTGGTTTCGTCTTTCTTTGAAACTTTTAAAGGCGTTTTCTCACACTTAGGATTTTCAAAGTCGGTGTCATCTCTAGCTCAAAATCTACTGGACCAATTCTTTTGAAATTTTGCACACTCTTTCTTTACATAAATGCCGAGGTAACGCTGTCGAGTATTTTTTAATTTTAACGTATTTTAAAATAACAAAGTTTCTGATTTTTTTCATGGAAAATCGGTATTTTGACTTTAAAGTGCTGTAAAAAATTGAAAAATGAATAAAAAAGAAAGAACTCGACAGCGTTACCTGCAGAAACTTATCAACTAATGAAATCATTTTGGTTTTTAGATTTCAGAAAATCCAGTGATGAGTTATGAGTGACACCGCAATGTTACTTTTTTTTATCGCGTTTGCGGAGATTCGCTGTCAATGTCTCATTTCTTGATATTTATTTATGAAAATTTCACAAAGTATTCTTAAAATGTCATTTTATCATGTAGTAATTATAGAAATAATTATATATTAATTGTGTCGTCAAAAAACGTTATCGAAAATATGCTTCTTTTTTATCGTTTTGTCCTACATCGTTCGACGTCGTTCAGCATCGTTCGGCGTCGTTGCGTTGGTCATTCAACGTTGTCCACCATATCGCACGCCATCTGTGTCTTATCTTACTAAATCACTGAACACAACAGATTGACTTTATGAACTTTGAAATTTATTAAACATAAAACAACAAAAATAAAACTTTATAACATTGAATAAGAATAAAAAATATTTTCGCGTAAAATGACAATTGTGTTGTAAAGTTCTTTACGAGATTTATTTCATGAGGAATAAAAACTTCAAAAAAATAAACATAAATCTACATATTGTTAAAAAAGGAAAACACAAATACATAAAAACAAAACAAAAAAAAAAAACTATAAAATTTATTTTTATTATTCAATAAAAGATTTCCTCTATACTGGCCGTTCTGTGCCATACTGCTTGAGCCTGGGCCTGCCATATGCCATATGACGTTCATATTTCAAAAATGTAGACGAAACTACAACTAATACCAAATATATTAGATTTTAATTTTAATTTCAATTATTCTTGCCATCACTTTTAAACAACTGAATGTAAAAAAAAAGTACATACGCGTGCTACTCACAGCTATCTCGAGCAACACATAAACTTTTGATATTATAAAGTAACAGACAATTATGCGACCAATCAGAAATACAAATTTCAAATAACAAAATGTTCTAAATATTTAATTAGTTAATACCCAGTAAACAATTTGGTGAAGTACAATTCTATTCTAACGCTTTACAAGTTCTCTACCTGTCACAGATTTTGTGTTAGTTGTTAGAATTTTTTCATAATAATATTCTTTCTTTTTCCAACATCATTCATTAAGTATTTCTGTTTCTTTCTCACATGGATATATTTTTTTTAAGTTCACTTTCATCTCATTTATTCCAAAGTGAGAGAGAAACGAGATGCGGTTAGACAAGTAAAATATATTTTTCACCGTTACACTTGTATACTTGTATAGTATTTTGTTCAGTACAGTATGTTTAAAGTATATGCTATCCTTTTTCAACAAATATTTCTTTAATGGTAATAGACAGACGCTATCTCCCTCAATCCCCGAATATAATGTATATAAACGAAGATAGTATCTAGCGATGGTAAGACAGAGGTTTTAAACCTAATGCAGACCAGCCGATTGTGGATTTTTGAATCACCAAAACAATGTAAAAAACTAATATAACGAGTATTGTTGAAGATGAATAATATTCATTAAAAAAATCACGATCCGTACTAAAGATTACATCTATTTATTTCTTCATTTAAGTATTTATATTTTGCAGACTCTAAAAAGTAGAATTCCATTAAGTTTTATACTCCTGCTAGTGTCAAATTTATAACTCCGGTCATAAATCATAAACCGACTCCGCTTTTAATTCAGCAGTGAACCGTCGTTGCGATGTCTGTAGCTCATAAAAAGGGCCTTTCCTATGAACGACTGAATAGAAAACGAACACGTTCCATACAAAAAACTCATGATATGTAATAGAAATTAAGTAGAATTTACTCCAAAATGTTTACTGGGTATTTCAATTTACAAATCGGACTTCGTTTCACAAGCCTATTTATTATTTCTAAGGTGAAGCACTACATCTTAAAATTGTGTCTATGTTTACAAAAAGAAAAACTAACTTGAAAAAAGTACATGTAATCATACTCTTACATGTTGCTTTGTAAAAGTAATATTATATTTTCATAAAAGAAAATGAGAAAGAGCGAAATATAAAAGTTTTCCAAGAAATACAGGTTTTATAGCTTACATCTGTGAGATTACTCGTGGGGAAGTAGAACTGTTAGTATTCATGCTCACATAAGATGATTTTACGTAAAAAATTATTAAAAATATGAATAAAAAGAAAAAAAATATAAATGTACTTATACAAAAGTGCGCAATATATTCCAGATCGATGTTAATCTATATGTAATATTTCTGTATTTAATAATTTTACGCCGAGAATGTTAAGGAGGTACAGGAGGTTAACGTAAATGATGAAAACGTTCTGAAATTTGGAGAGTCGATACAAATAGTTAAAATACATTCTGTCTCAAAATTTTAGAGACCTATGATTCATAGTTTTCTTTTTATACATTATTAAAAGTAGTCATTTTACATACAAATCATAATTTTTCACTCAATTTCACCACATAATATAACTTTTAACTATAAAATGGTGACACGGCTTTCAAAAACTAGGTGTATATAAAAGAATCTTTTCTGTAACTATTGCAAAAAGAAAATTATCAAAAGGATACCTATATACGAAAATATTTAAATAAAACCTTTAAGAAACAGTAAATGTAGGTTATAAGCCGGCAACGTTGCAAATGCCAATTTGAGCGAGAAATTCAAAATCGGAATAAATGTTATATAAAGTATAACAATTTATTGGTCAAAAAACCAAATCACGCATGTGTCAACACACGTAAATTTGCAGCGTTGCCAAATTTTTAATTAATTTTTCAAAATATTTAATTTGAATTTAAATTGAATTAATATAAATTTGATATTATTTATAGGTAATTTTTCATTTATTTAACTATTATATGCATAAAAAAAACATTTTAACAAGCAAAAAGCAGTTTAATAGGGAATTGAAAATTCATTTTCAAAGATACAGTCCCAATATTTGCTCGTCCCTCATGTACTTCGTATTTTGCATTTCGTATTACCGAGAGATAAACTTTTTGCATTGACGGTACTTCCTGTACCTCCTTAAATAAGCGAAAGTTAGCTATTTTCAATGCTTTAAAGTCGTCATCAAACGTTGGAAGAAGTTCGGGCTGTTGTCGGTCTTTTGACCAGTGTCAAAGCGATTTTTCTACCCCTACCACAAACTTGATCCACATGTCTGCTGCACGAATCGTCCAACAAAGGAAGGTTTTATACTTGAAAGTTTCTTTATTTACTTTAAACTTTTTGTTAAACAGTGTCAGTGTCAATAATATCAACAAATTAATAAAATAAATAAATCATTCGTTCCACCGTGTAGCAGGAAACTTGCCATGTCAATCTTCCAATATTTAATTCACATGTTAATCTAAAATAAAATATACTCCAAGATGAGATTATCAGATTTAATGTTGCATAAAACGTTGAATTCGCTGAGACTGTACTGAACATAATTCAACTCTCCAAAGACCACTTTCAAAACAAATGAAAGGCATTTCAGGAGAATTAAATGTCCTTTTTGTCCTGCGAGAGGAAACAGAATTTCTTGTTTTCTTTTTTAATAATTTACGAGAAAAACATTTGTTTATATAATTCGACACGCTTGTACCTTGTACAATTTATACAAAAAATAAGAGCAATAATTGAGATTGTGAAACAGAGTAAAATGATATTGTGAAAAGATTTATTTATAATATACTCTATACTCATCTTAATAATGTTGACCTTAGATGGACCTTAGATGTTGACCAATTATTTTTTAATAACTCCTATGAGTATCCTTATTTAGTTACTGAATATTCCAACGCGGTAAATGGCACGACAAATAATATATATAATTCCTCGAGTACCTCGAAT
Organism: Panorpa germanica; assembly: GCA_963678705.1. Taxonomy (NCBI): domain Eukaryota; kingdom Metazoa; phylum Arthropoda; class Insecta; order Mecoptera; family Panorpidae; genus Panorpa; species Panorpa germanica. The sequence continues at coordinate 850,758 of OY783207.1, forward strand.
TGCACTACTTCAATTGCATCCCTCGATCTCGTCCTTCACATTTAGTGAAATATTCGTTCAATAATTGAACGCGAAGTGGAATTTTACATCATAAAATATTCAGATCCTTTTTTCCATTTTCTGCTCATATTTTATAAAGCTGTACAGCCGCGAAAATTAGTTTATATCGTCGAACAAAAAGATATTTAACCAAAAATAAGCCTTAGGATAGTTAGATGATTCATATATGTGTACCACACCGTTGCGTTTTAGTACACTGTTACCATCTATATCTTACTAAATAACCATGAAGTAATGTTTCACCTTAATAAATTTTTTATTATATATTACTCTGAAATGTAACGTGTAATTTCTAATAAAATATAAGGTTTTTAACTCCTTAAGTTCATTGCCTTAACGATCATTGCATTGTATTATAGGCGTTAGTAAATATTTAAAACCAGAGGTATCATCCCTTAAAGGGATTCCATTTATTAATGACGTAATTTTGTAATATGTCATTATAAATATTTACACTGAACAAATTCTAGTTCGAATATTTCTTTTCAAGTACGGCGTAGAACGATATGTTTCCGTAGATTTGTTATCTGTTAACAGTGGCCTCCACACTCGCCAGACTTGTCACCATTTTTAATTGGAATCTCTTTGAGTGAATGTTTTTTTATTAATAAAAGCCAAAGAGTTTGTATGTAAGTCATACACATAGAATTTTCACCTTATCAAATATTAAGCTGAAAAATAAAAATAAGTTTAACTATTTTTTCTAGATTGTACAAAAGCAATATTTTTCTTTATGCTTTTAAAACTTGAATTTATTTGTCTTCTTTAAAAAAATATTAAAAGTTATTTCTGCTATTTTTTCATATTATCTTTGTTTCTATCTTGTGCTCTCATTCGCTTTTTATTACGCCATAATATTAAATGTGTTAGCTTGCAGGATATTATACGAATAATAAAAACATTAAAATTATGTTTTAATTAATATATTAATTATTTAATTATAATATGTAGAAAGTTTTATTTACAAATTGCATTATCGATACCGTACTATATATCATATTAATTCGAATTGATAATTCCTGGCCATCTATTAGAATTAAATCGTACTATGTAATCATGTTACCTTCTCGATAATCTTAAACAAAAACTGATGTCTCTCAAAAAGTAGTCATTTAAATATATAATATATAAATAGGATTAAATCCTAATTAAAATAAATATATAATGTTAATAATTAACAAAGTGTTTGTAACCAAACTAATATATCCAAGACCACAACCATTTGCAGATTTTAGTAGTTGTCATATTTACACATTTTCAAAATACTAAATATAAATTAAAATCGTACATCATAAATGAAATTAATTTTCATTAGCTATATACATTCGGGTTTAGCTGTGTCACAATCATTTGTTTCAAAGATTGCAATGTTGTTAGAAGTATGATTTTTTAGGTTATGTTGATGTTATTATAAATAAAAATAAAAGTCTCTTACCTTTCGTAAAAAAATATATCCAACAAGTTAGGTATATAAACACTTATTAACTATGGTAATAGTATGAAAATAATGAAGTAGCACTTGTATTGTATTAAAAATATATCTAATTTATTGAAATAAACACTATGCAAACTTAGATACTATGACACCATCTATAAAAGTCAATGTGCTTATTAATTATTCGATCATTTCATAGATGGCGCAGTCGACTACATAAACTATGTGTAATTACCATACATTATTTCTTTTATAGGAATCGGCTTGTGTCCTCATTTTTTAGTGGTCGATTTTTCAATTGTTGATTGAAATTGTTGTTAATAAATGTGTATTGGTGTGTCTATTTTATTAAATATCTAAATGTTGACGGAGATAAAGCAATTAATAGTTTGAACTGTAGTTTTAGCGCTAGAAATGGTCGACCATATTTGTATGACGTGAAATGCATTTCAACGTCAGTTATTTGTTGAGTAGGTCAGTGCTGTGGTAATGTTTTGTAGCTGTTGGTAGTCAAATAATCAAGTCAAATCAAAGAATAATAAGTTTTTATTTTATTTAACTCTGCTAAGGCAGACATAGTATTGAAATTTGATTGTTCCTTGAAATAGCTGTAAATAATATTTGATATTTTGATATTTAAATACATATAGCAGAGATTTATGAGCTGTAAGGTTGGTAACCTTACACAAGGATTGTGATGTCACATGAATTTAAAATGTGTACAACGTTGAATCCCTTTAATAATTAAGGAGACAAAATGACTTTTTTAGTTGTTAATATCTCTTAACATATAAGGAGTTATTAAAAAATAATTGAACATATGAGGTTCTAGTAACCCACTTTATCAATATATAGTACACTTTTATAGAAATTAAGACATAGGACACAAGCCCATTCTATTTTGTAAAAATTATTTTTGAAACTAATTAAACAATTTATATAAAACAAAGTTATGTATAGCTCGTTGCGTTCATTACTAATTCTCGCTGGTTGTTATAGTTTTTATTTTGAATGTACTGAGTGTGGGTTTTGATAAACATTAAAGTAAAGAAATCATCTCATGACAAAAAGTGTTTATGTGAAACAACTTTAATACATTCTAGTAAAAGAGTCGACGTTGCAAGTAGTTTGTTTCTGCGTGAGACATCCTTTCATACATATTTATTTATCACCGACCTCCTAATGTGTTAGCAGTGCTTATAGTATCGCGCTTTTTTATATGTGAGCTTCTGCATTGATTTATTAGTTTTATAATTATGAGAGTACATAATTAAATTAATTTTGGTAACAATGAAACCCAAAAATATATATATATATCTGCTCCTTTCCGTGGTACAGATGCACCGCGTAAATATTGTTGCAGCTTGTCAGGCGTCATACATTCAAATCACATCGATTACTGGTATGGGGACATAAAGTATTGGTGGAACTAATTGCAAAAACAATTCAGTTTAAACAGTTGAAGTGAAAGGAAGAGGTTGTAAAATAAGAAATAAAAATTCTTCATTGTTTAATTTCTTTGTAAAATGTTTTTGTTTTTATTTGTAGGTATAAAAAAGGACACTTATATGTAATATCCTGTCATGATGCATTCTTTACAAAACTTCTTGGCATGTACAATTCATAAATTCTTTAAAGATCATTTAATAACCTAATCTAATATGGTCTTAAGTGATGACTGAAAAATAATTCTTAATCAAATAATACAAAAAACACAAGCATTGGCACATGAGAAGACTGGCTGCTTCGAGCGCCTACCTCATGCAACCTAAATAACTCGTAAACGCGTTAGTCTGTTGAAACATGATCAGACAGGCCAAGAAATGTTGCCTTATTTATATTTTATTTAGTTCTATTATGAGTATACGTATTTCAATTATTACTTTTTATTGATAAATACTAAAAATAACTAAATTAATTAATTAATTTTATAAGTTCCTAATTATTACAATAGATATGAATGCATCCTTAACATAAAATGTACATAAAATATATGAAAATTTAATCTTAAACGTTCAAGTAACAGAAATAATAATATTTAATTAATCAAATTATAAAAATAATTTTCTAAAATAGTATACAATTTATAAGATAGGTTTTTCTGTTGAATCAAACAATTCAAGCTATAAATCTGGATGCATTTATCCCATGTCTTATTTAACTTCTTATTTGAGTATATAAAATAATTTCTCCTTTTTCTTTCATTAGTTTTTTTCTTAAATAAATATTTGAAAAACAATATTTTGTTTATTAAATATTTAAAATAATTTTTGAATTTCACATCTTGTCGCAGTAATTGTATCCCTGTAAACGCAAACGTAACAATTGTAAGTAAATGTTACGTAACTGCGTTTACTGGGATGTTATATTACAATGAAACGTAAGGAAGAACGTAACGAAACGAGTCAGTCGATGTCTTTTTATTCATAAAAAAACAACTATGCGATTTCTACTACAGTCATAATCCAACAATAGTTTTATATAAGAATGCAAGAAATACGGCCATTTACAAAAAGCATAGTATCATTTTATAAGAAATGCACGAAGGTGCTAAATTAAAAATAATAAAAAATTTAAAATCGTAGTTTGGCACCCGAGTTGTGTATATTTTTAGTGGTATCGAAGTTGGTATCGAGTTATGCACCACACTAGTAATAGTTTTATGTACAGTTTTAAAAGTATGTAGTATTTTTACCGTATACTTTTAGAGCTGTGAAACCTATAATAATTCTTATTTTATAAGTACGATAATGCGATTTGTTGTGAATGAAGGTTATCACAGTAAATCGCGGACTTTGAGCACATTAAGACAGTTCTTTAGGTTGTTCATCTTCGTCTTCTACTTGCGGCTGCTGCTGCTATCATTTGCCGCAACATTGGCTCCGGACTGCACACTTTAGGATCGCACTTCATTTGGCCATCACCGCCACACCTGGAATTAATAATTATAATTAGAAATATCCATAAATCTTACTACATTTCAATTACTAAGGTCATAAAGTGAAACTTACGTGCAATGCAGACAAGGTCCAGATGCTGAGCGCACGACCTCGCCTACTTGATAGGCTTGGCCGTTGATCTGGCAACCCCTTCGTGTAGCAGCCCCATGGTACGCGTGAGACAAGAAATGTGGAGGTAACGCTGTGGTACTGGTTGTTGTGGTTGTTGTAACATTTAACATTGTCGCCATTGACACGTGACATTCATATCGAGGACAACAGAACCCTTGAATGGGTTCTTCATGGCATCCCGGGATTGGCGGAGGACAACTTTGCTGTAGACAGATGATATCGCTGCGGAAGCAGAAGCAGAAGTCACAAGGATCATCTCTAGGTATTTGTTGGGCACTGACGTATACTTTTCCTCCATATCGACATGTACCGGGTCCGAATGGTGTTTGCTCATCTTCTTCATAGTCTTCCTCCGCGGCTTGTCCGTATGACCCGGATGGGAACGAGTTTTCGTAGGCGTTATCATCTGTATGACTGCTTGGAGAATGGGATTCATGTGGCTTCGAGGAGCTTGGCTTTTCATGGGATTCATATTCATGCGGCAACTGACCATATGATGATTCCGGCAAGTGTCCATATGTTGATTCGTTAGATACTTGTGATTCTGGTAATTGTCCATGCGCCGATTCGTTAGATACGTGAGATTCAGGTAGTTGTCCATATGTTGATTCGTTAGATACATGTGATTCAGGTAGTTCTCCATGCGGTGAATGGTTAGATACATGTGATTCAGGTAGTTCTCCATGCGGTGACTGGTTAGATACATGTGATTCAGGTAGTTCTCCATGCGGTGACTGGTTAGATACTTGCGATTCAGGTAATTGTCCATGAGCTGATTCGTTAGATACATGGGATTCAGGTAATTGTCCATGAGCTGATTCGTTAGATACATGGGAATCTGGTAGATGTTCAAATGTTTCAGGTGCTTGAGGTACAGAGCTGGAATCGTTGCTGGTACTGACAACATCCTCTACTTCTTGAACAGACTGCTCGATATGCGGTACGGAAGTTGGAGCTTGTTCAGATGTCAGATCTCCTTCTATCTCAACCTTTTCTTCTTCTGTTACTGTCTCGGGTTTGACGGTTTCATCGTCACTGTGACCACTTAATGGTACACTGATCTCTGACGCAGGCGTATCTTCACCAGCATCAACAGGAGCAACGCTAGAGCTATCAGTTAATGAAACATTCTCTTCTGCGGCTTGGTCTTTGTCGTTATTTTCCAACAAAATAGAGTCAGTTGGCAATTGTGGTACTTGAGCAGCTTCTGTTACTTGAACTTGCGTATCGATAACTTGACCTTCTGAATCTTCAACAATATCTGATTCTGCTGGTTTATCTAATTCAGTTTGTGTTACTTGTACATTGCCACCTTCTGTTTCGGTAATTTCTGAATCTACATTTATTTGAGATTGTTCGTCTGTATTAATAATATTATCAGTTGGTTTAATATTTACTTGACCTTCTGTTACTTGTCCAATGGCATCTTCATTATCGTCAATTAACTCAGGCAGAACTGGAACTTGCGGTTGAACTGGTTTGGTTTCAAGAATCACATCCTTTTCAGGTATTTCGTTATCTTCTTGTACTTCTGGTAACTGCACTTCCTGTTTGTCATTCTCTACAACGGGCTCTGCAATTTTTGTAGAAGTGGTTTCAGAAGTTTCCACTGGTGTATTTTCAGTAACCTGTACTTCGGGAAGCTTCTCACTTTCTAAAATTGGTTCTCCAGTAACTGATACTTGGAAGTCTAAGGTATTGTCTTCTTCCGGAGTAATTGGTTTGCCATCGTGCGATATAATTACTGATTCAGTTACATCAGGTAAACTCGAGTCAGTGTGAACATCTAGTTCTGAAGAAATATGACTTTGCTTATCATCTTCTAGAAGAGTAGGAATGTTAGCTAAATGCGAATCAGATTCCATGGGGATTGCTTGTTGAACACCTTCTTGAATAGATTGATCTGTGCTGTCAACGTCACTGCTTATCTCCGGCGTGGATGTTATTTCAGAACTATCATTATCGACACTGGGTTCGGGTTGTGTATCAATTTGAACTGGTGCTATACTGCCTTGACTATTTTCAGATGATCCTTCATTAGTTACAGGAGATGGTGTTTCGTTTATTTTATCAGACTCAGATATTGTGTCACTATGTTCAATAACATCTGGTATTTCGGAAGTTTCTGGTTTAGAGGATTCAGATGCAGAAGATAGTTCTGTTTCTGCGTTAGACACCAATTTAATTTCATCTCTATCTGTTACAGCTACAATTGACTGTTGTGTTGTTAGTTCTGCTTCTGCTTTGGTGTCATCTGATGAAGTTTGAGTTGGATTCTTATTTAGGTCTTCATTTAATATGTCTGTTGTTTGTTCTGAATTGTTATCTTCCGGCAAACTCTCATATGTAACTGGTAATTCAGGTTGGGATTCCTTGTCTGGTATCACAGGGGCATCTTCTTTGATGGAAACTGTCTGTTGCTCAATTGGCGACTCACTTGATCCTTCAGACTCTGTTTGAATATTAGTCTGTTGTAAAAGTTCATCTTTGTTTTCAGATATTTCAGGCTTAGCATCTACTTTAACAGATATTTCAGTTTGAACATCATAAGATACTGATGTGGAGTCTATTTCACTCGTATGGTCTGGCTTAGTGCTTTCATCAGTTTCAGTCAATATCTCCTGAATTCCTGCAGAGACTTCTTCAGTAACTACTTGATCAACATTGTCTGATTCAACAATTGTTGGAACGTCTTTGATTAATGTTTGTGAATCAGATTCCAAAGGTGCATTTGTGCTTATTTCTGGCGTTTGTACATGTTCTGCATCAACGGTTACTTCAATAGGATTTTCAGAATTTCCTTCAGATTCCTCAGGTTTCTGCTGTGATTGAACATCTTCAGACACTTCATAAGATGGTGTTGAAATATCATCGAGTTTGTCGGCATTTTCAGTAGATTCTAAAATTGTGTCCTGTGAATGTGACTCGGGTACAACAGTCTCAGAGCTTTGAACAGAAACTTCTGTTTGTATTTCAGTTGGTTTTGAAGTAGCACCGTTAGTGTCATCAATGGATTGATCCTTTTTAACAGAAGATTGATCCTCTTCAACTAAAGCAGTAGTAGCATCAGTTTGCGAAATAGGTTGACTAGGTAATTCTGTGTCCAACGGGCTACCGGTACTTTCTTTCTCTGACTCTACTTCACTTGATAGATCGACTTGTGGCACAGATGCGACAGGCTCCTTAGTTTGCTGCTCTGTTTCTTCGGGAAGGATTACGGGATTGTCAATTTCAACAGGTTTTTGCGATTCCACAGATGGTTCAATTGCTTCAGGTTGTGACGTAGATGTTATTGTTGACTCAACCTCAGGCTTGATTACATCTTCAAGAGGCTGCTGAAGTTCAGGTACGGGTTTCTGTTCATCTTCATTATCAGTATCAACAGGTGTTTGCAAATCTACTGAGTCAATAGAATTATATTTGATTGGACTATCAGTCAATGCATGTTCAGATTCTAATTCTGGTACGTTAGTAGCAGGTTGCTGCGAATCTTCTTTCTCAGGGGAGATCTCTGGTTCAGTTATTGATGGTAGTTCAGCAGGTATTTTAGAATCATCCGTGATACCGGAGATTGGTTCTTGAGATATACTCTCAGTAGCTATTTCCTGAACATCACTGCTAATTACTGGTTCTCTTATTGTTTCAGAATTTGCTGAAATTTCAGAACCATCATCTAATTTTACAGGGGTCACTGTTAAGTTCTCATCCAACTCTGATGTAGTAGAACTGTCACTAGGAACTGATACTGTTGTGTCTTCATTTTGATCAACAGAGGCGACTGGTTTATCGGCTTCAATCACTTGGGAATCGCTAACTGGTACAGGTGAAATCTCATCTGGCTTTGCGATTTCAATAATGTGTGGTGCAGAAGTTTGAATTTCTATTTCAGTATCTACTGGAGGTACAATTGGTTCTTGTTTCTGACTATCTTCATCTGTAGCAGGTAATTCGGATTGAACAGTTGGTGTTATTGGCTGTTGCGTTTCTGATGATACAATATTTTTGTCGCCAGATTCAAGAACAGGTTTTTCCGATTCGTGATTAATTTTATTGTCCTCTGCAGTTTCTGGAGTTTGCAGAATTTCATCAAGTGGAAGCTTAGGTTTTTCATCTACTTCATTTTCACTGTCAACTGAATTAATAGAGTCAACATTTATTGAGTCAGTAGTTGGTGGAATATTTTCGGATACTGCAACTTCTTTGTCATTTTCGTGTAAGGCAGGTTTGTCTAACTCAGATTGTGACGCACTCTGACTGTCGATTCCTGACTCCTCTAAAACAGATGGCATACTTAGATCTTCTTCTGGTTTCACAGCTACTTGACCTTGACCTTCTGATTCTACCGCTGTTACTGGAGCTTGAGTCAATGGAGAATCATCTTTCTCTGGTTTAATGGATGTTTTCAAATCGTCAGCGTTGTCTGTATTCTCAGAAACTTGTACTTCAGTTATATTATCAATTGGTATTTTAGGCAACTCCTCATGTGAAGCAGCTTCAATTTCCTCTGGTTTTGAAGATGTATCTTCATTAATATTGTCGATTGTTTTCTCTGGTACTTGAAGAATTTCGTCAGTAGGTGTTAAACTTATCTCCGTTTCAGGAAGTCCTGTTTGAGCATCACTTTCTAACAGAATATTCGTTTCCTTGTCAGCTTTAACTTCGTCTTGTTCTATATGTGAAGCAATTTCAATTTCCTCTGGTTTTGAAGCTGTATCTTCAATAATATTGTCGATTGGTTTCTCTGGTACTTGAAGAATTTCATCAGTAGGTGTTACACTTGTCTGGGTTTCTGTAAGATGTGTTTGAGCTTCATTTTCTAATACAATACTTGTTTCCTTATCGGCTTTAACTTCTTCTGGTATCTCAACTTTTTGTGAATCATCGCTTTCTGTAGTTGGTAATATTTCTTTGTCATCCAGGATTATTGTACTTTGTGAACTTGTATCTTCTGGTTTTGATTCTGTATCTTGGTTACCAGAATGTACATTAGAAATATCTATCTTCTCATCCCCTTCCGGCTTTACAGATACTTGTGTCTCTGTTGACAAAATAACTTGTGGAGCATCAGTTGGGTTTTGTTCTTGTGAAACTGCTGATGTTTCTGAATCATCTGGTTTTAGTTTAAGATCATTTTCTGAACTTGTTGATGGTTCTGAGATATCAGTTTGTTGTTGCTGTGATGCATTATCGGGAGTTAATGTTGTTGCCTGATCTGTTGAGTCTATTGAGTGCTGAGAATCGTTAGTCTTCTGTGATTCATCATTTTCAGATTGTTGTACTTGCTCACTGGAACTTGGAATTTCAACGTGTGCTGTTTGTTCGTTAGATTCTTCACTTGGAATAGCATCCACTGGAGTCTCTGCTTCTAGAGTTACATCAGATGGAACTGTAAGAAGGCCATCTTCAGGGTTAAGTGTTTGTTGCACTGTATCAACATTATCGTGTTCTACTATTGGTTCAATTGGAAGATCATGTGTAGAAGAGATTGGAGTTTGGTTTTCAATTGCATCTTCAGGAACAGTTTGTTCTTCATCTGGTTTGCTAACAGAATCAATTGATGATGGAGTATTAATAGAATGTTCTTCTGTTTGAGAATTATCTTTGTCTTTTACGGTTGAATCAGTATGTGAATTTTCGCTTTCACTTAATACAGGCGTTTGTGTATTAATATCTTGCTCCAATATAGTATCGTCTACAGGTTTTTGAGAATCATGTTCTTGAATTTCTTCTACTGAATCCTTCAATATTGTTGTAGTAACGCTTGAAGTTTCATATTCATCAGAAATATCAGATGTAACTGGTACAATTTCTTGATCTGGTTTATTTGACAATTCCGTAGTCTTATCGCTATCTTCAGCAAGATCTACAGATTGTTGCGGTATTTGTAAATCATCTTGATTAAGTACATTTGCTGCTTCGTTATCAACTTTTGTAGTTTCTGTTACTAGTGGAACATCAGGAGATGGAGTTTCCAATTCTAAGATATGCTGTTGATCAGTTTCAGAAGATTGTGGGTCACTTTCAACTAATTCAGGCTTTACAATTAAATCAGAATCGATATTTGGTACGACATGAGTTTGGATATCTTCCTCAGGAATTACATCAGATCCTGCATCTGTCACTGGATGTTCTTCTGCGTTTCCAGTTGATGATTCTATTTTCTCATCAGAGTGATCGACTGATTGTGGAGTTACTGACGATGGTAGCTCTGGAACAATAGGTTTTTCAGCGTCAACTTCAATCGAATCTATTGGTTTTTCACTGCCCTTAGTTTCGTCATTAGCATCACCAGTAGTATCGGACTCACTTTGTTGACTAGTAGAAATGTGGTCGGTCTCACCTACTTGTTGAATATCGGGTCTGTAAATTGGTCCCTCAGACTCCTCGGATTTTACTAAAGGTGGTTTAACTGAAGCATCAACGTGAACTTTTTGCACAGGTTCCACTGGACTGTGAGGACTTTCAACTGCTTCAATAGGGGCTGATGTACTTTGATCTTGAGTATCTGTGCCACTTATATCTAATGTAATTTCAGTAGGTGTTAAAACATCAGGGTAAGATTCAGATATGTGACTGTCGGATTCTAAAGTTGCTGCTTCTGTTCCTTCACACATGTATGTTGGACAGCAATCAGGACCATGATAAACAGGTTGGCAACGGAACATGTTCGGTGGCGGAGGAGAGCAGTCTACAGATTCACATCTGATTACACTGCTAATACACATACATGAGATTTGACATCTATTTACTGTAGCAATAGATGTGTTATTCAAGTACGTAACGCCATCTACAAGACAATCTCCTTCTCCAGGAATTAAGGGAATGTACTCTTCATGTTCTTTTTGCACAGTTTGCTCATCATCTGTAGGCTTCTTATCTACATCTTGTGATGTAATTTCAAACTCATTAGAGGTAATGGAAGTTTCTGTTGTCTGAAGATCTCCATACGTCTCATCGGGTTTATTTAAAATTGTTTTTGTGGGCTCTATTTCTTGATTATTAGCAATTTCGGTTACAGATTGTTCAACCGTAGGAATATTTTCTGGTTTACTCTCTGTTTCACCTACCAAGTCAGTCTGAATAGTTTCAGAACTTGTGGATTCTTTGTTGTCCTCTTTCTTTGTTTCACTGCCAACTGGAATTTCAGTTTGTTTATCTAGTGTTTGATCTGATGATACTTCAGTTTCAATGGTCGACACCACTTCCGGAACTTGGAAGTCATGTTTATCATCTGCATTAATAGTATCGCCTTCTAGTAAAGTTTCTGATTGCAAAGTAGTCAATTCAACAGGTGTCTCGTATACAATAGGTTCGCCTGTTTCAATTTGAACAGGTGATTGAGCTGTAGGTTCTGACTCTTGAGACTGAATCGGTTTGTCTTCGGATTCAAGAGGTGTTTGCGATAGTAATTCATCATCCTTATCAGATTTTAATGGTTTTGTGTCAACATTTTCCTCTATAGGAAGATCGTGAGAAGATTGAGATGGTTGTTCGGATTCAATGCTTATATTCTCAGTTGGAGTAATAATAGAAGAGCTTGTTGTTTCAATGTTATTATCTGAATGAGCAATTTCGGGTTGACTAGTAGTGCTATCTGAGTTTTGTAATTTCTGGTCTGTAGTAACGTGTTCATCAGCACCGGATACCGGAAGTTCTTGTGTTTCATCATCATGGTTTTCTTGCTTCTGTTCTTCTACTGGAGATGTTGTTGGGTGGAATTCTTCTTGAGTGTGAGATTCTCCTAATTCATCAATCTTTTGCGTTTCAACAAATGACTCTGTAATATGCTCCTGTTCTAATGACGGCTCACTGGGCTTAGCAGCTTCAATGATTTGTTGATCGCTGTCTGAGTCTTGTTCAGTACCATGAACTTCAGGAATTGGTTTTTCACTGTCTGTAGATTCTTGTTCAATTAGTCCAGATGTTTGTGATTCATCTGTGTCAGACTTAAGTGTTACTGCTTCTTCAGTCAAAAGTGTTTCAGATATAACTGTTACTGCTTCTTCAGTCAAAAGTGTTTCAGATTTAACTGTTACTGCTTCATCAGTCAAAGAAGATTCAGATTTAACTGTTACTTGTTCTTCAGTTAAAGAAGTTTCAGATTTAACTGTTACTTGTTCTTCAGTCAAAGAAGATTCAGATTTAACTGTTACTGCTTCATCAGTCGAAGGAGTTTCAGATTTAACTGTTACTTGTTCTCCAGTTAAAGAAGTTTCAGATTTAACTGTTACTTGTTCTTCAGTCAAAGAAGGTTCAGATTTAACTGTTACTTGTTCATCAGTCAAAGACGTTTCAGATTTAACTGTTACTGCTTCATCAGTCAAAGAAGTTTCAGATTTAACTGTTACTGCTTCATCAGTCAAAGAAGTTTCAGATTTAACTGTTACTGCTTCATCAGTCAAAGAAGATTCAGATTTAACTGTTACTGCTTCATCAGTCAAAGAAGTTTCAGATTTAACTGTTACTGCTTCATCAGTCAAAGAAGTTTCAGATTTAACTGTTACTGCTTCTTCAGTCAAAGGAGTTTCGTATTTATTTGTTACTACTTCTTCAACTAACGGAGTTTCAGATATAATTGCAGAGTCTTCAGTTATTGATTGTTCATCATCTGTTTGTACTTGAGTTGATTCGTCAGATGTAACAATTGGAACAATCTTTTCACTTACACTAACTTCTTCATGTTCTGGAACATTAGCAGTATCAGTGACTTCCGCTGGTAAATCGGCTTTAATAACCGTTTGTCCTTCAATAATTTCATCTTCATTTTGCTCAGTTTCTTGCTTATCAATTGAAACAATAGTTGTAATATCAGAATCACTAATTACTTTATTATCGTCAGTTACTTTCTCAGGTAGTTCTTCGGTATTCTGATTGATAACAGATCCTTCTGATTCTGTTACGCTTTGTTCAGAGATTTTAGTATCAACGTCAGAAGAAGGTTCTAAGCTAGAATCTTCAGGAGTAATTATATTTTTAACGTCTTCATCAGCTTCAATTACTTGAGGAACTTCATCCACAGGAACAATACTTTGAATCTCTACATTTTGTTTATTATCTTCAGGTACAGTTTGCTGGCTTTCTTCCGTTGAATCTATTTCATGAATAATTTCTTCATCTTTCTTTACATCAATGGGAGTTTCATTCGTAATGGCAATTTGACCAATATCTACATCAGTAGATTCATCGTCTGACGACGCGGAAATACTTTGCTCAGTGGGTAATACGTTGTTGTGTTCATCGATACTGTCGGTATCTAGAATAGTTTGTCCAATCACATCTTTTACATGATCAATAATTGGATTAATGTGTTCCTGTTCATCATCAATTCGTACCGGTTTTTGTTCTAATCCAGAAGCTGTACTAGATCCATCGCCCGATGAACTTACACTGTCTTCATCTTCATCTACCACTACCGGCTCAGGGCTACTTACTGAAGTTTGAGGAGGCACTGATTGCTGGTCAATAGCAGAGACTTCTTCATGGGGTTGCTCTTCTTCCGTAGATTGTTTTTCAGTTACAGGGACAACCTCTTCAATCACTTGGTTATCTGACACAATATGGTGACCACTTCCTTCATGTTGATCAGTAAAGTGAATTTCGTTATCTGCATCGACTGGTGCTAAAGTGTGATCAATAACTGGTTTCAAATCGTCTTTGTTTACTAAAATTTCTTCTTCAATAATAGTACGTTCAGTTGTTGGTTTCGCATCGTGTTCGAAAATGAAACCGGGATGAGTAGGATGCACTGGTCTGCTTTCCTCTAGGATGTCACCATCAATTATGTGAGGATTAACTTGCTGTTGTACATCTTCTTCTGGTTGTTGATGGAAATCTGATTCCTTTTCACCAGAACTTTCACTTTCCAAAGTTGTTTCTTCTGAAGCGGCTTCAATGACCTCTTCTTCAGGCGACTTTGTAATTGCAGCAACTGTGGGGACAATTGATTCTTCTGTATCAGCAATGCTACTAGTTTCAATTTCATGTTCATCTAGTGTAACAGTAGATTGTGCGTCAACTGATGGTAATTCGTCTTCTTTTTCTACTTCTTGTTCATGTTCTGCAGGTGTAGATGGTACATCTAATTTCAATGGGGTTTGTGCAGCGATTTCTTCTTCAATACTGGTGTCTTCATTGGAATCAGAACCAGAGGATAACGTTGTGCTATCAATAACGTCCGTTGTGATCGATAGAATAGTAGCGTTGTCACATTCATAGGTGTCTGGACAACACTGGTCGTGCTTAGGCGGTACGGCTGTGCAGTTCTTGCCTTCATTTTCTAAAGGAGTTCCACACTCTTGAACAGCGCAGACGATATCTCCACGCATACAGTAGCAGTGCTCACAGGGTTTTACAGTTGTTATTAATGCACCATCAGCATAAACGTCGTTTTTGTAGGTACAGTCAGTTGCTGCTCCTGGTTGTTGGGTTGTTGTTAACAAGAAACCAGGGGTGGGTCTCTCTGTTGTTGTTGTTGGATCTAGAAGAAGAGTTTCTTCGTTGTCGCGATCTGTAGATAGAAATAAGACGTTAGTTAAGTTTGTTTTCAAATCAAAGTAGGGGTACATTACTCGGTATTTACTCACCGCAATCATATCTGACCGGACAGCAGACACCTTTCTGGTAAATAGGACGGCAGCCTTCTACGTGCAACGTACATTCCTGCATCACGCATGCAGTCATGTTGCGGATGCAGTAACACAATTCACAAGGTTTCTTCGGGTTGGAAGGAACTTGAGCACCATCGGAGTAGAACTTATTTTCAATTGAACATCCATAGTTGTCTAGATGACCGACATCAGTAGTTTCATATGAAGATGCGGTAGTTGTCGATGTCAATAGCTCAACTGGCACTGAATTAATAAACATCTTTTAGTATCTGATAAATGTATAGCATGTTAATTAATTAGAGGATTAGTTACTGACCTTCAGGGCAAGTAATGACGGGGCAACACTGGTCTTCTCTTTTCTCCACTGTACAATCTTGACCAATCGGCTTGGTATACGGGCACACCCTTAAGTAGCACATTAACATCCTGTTGTGACACGTGCAATTTAGGCAAGGTTCGTTCGTAATTATTCGGTCGCCTTCGTGATAACTTTCGTAATTATAATAACAACCTGTTGATTCTGAAAAATAATTTTAGGAAACATGTTAAAGTTTAGCAGGAATATTTTTACAAGTCTTTGTTCTAAATAGACCTAGCAAACATAGCGGAACAAATCTTTTTTTAAAAACACATAGCACAATGCGATTATTTGGATAATGACTTTATAAATATAGTCTTTAGATGGTGTAATGTTTTTATATATAGATAAACTAATTATATCAAAGTATGACATCACAATAAAATATTGAAGGTCCTAAATAATATCGGCCTCATACTTACAAAGAAGGATATACACATTTTTTAGTAATTAATTCAGATGAAGAAGCATAAACAATAGAAGGTTATGTTGAATAAATAAAACAAACTGCGCATGCGTTAAATATTTAAACAAGTTTTAATTATTTTATTATCTTTTTTTTGTGTTATAATATTGTTATATAATTGAAAATAATTACCTCCGAAATAAGAATCGATTTCTGTTTGCTGGCTTTCTTGAACAGGAGCTGGAAATAAAAAGCAGTTATTAATAAATTGTTGAAATGGTAATAATGGGCTTTGAATTGTGTTGATAGTGATCATTAAGTAGAACGTTATTATTGGCATCGCATAATGATCCAGCTAATGCCTCGACTATGCTACAGAAAAATCTAGGCAAACTTTCTTCGTGGATGAAGGACTGGAGAATCAAGGCCAGCGAATCAAAATCAATACATGTCACATTCGCAACTAGACAGGGAAACTGCCCAAGTATCGCTTTAAACAATGTCAATATACCGCAGGCTGACCATGTGAGGTACCTGGGAATATACCTAGACAGGAGGCTTACTTGGAAGAAGCACATATTTACTAAACGAAAGCAACTAGGTCTACAACTGCGGAAAATGTACTGGCTGATAGGACGGAAGTCACAACTTAGCATAGAAAACAAACTCCTGCTCTACAAAACCATACTTAAACCGGTATGGTCATATGGTATACAACTATGGGGTACTGCATCTACCTCAAATATTGAGATACTCCAAAGATTTCAGTCCAAAATGCTAAGGATTGTCACGAATGCACCATGGTTTATACCTAATCACATAATACATCGGGACCTGGATATACCTACAGTAAAAGAAGAAATAGTGCTTAGAACCAAAGTATACAAAGAGAGAATAATAGAACATCCAAGCAATTTGGCCAGCTGTCTAATGTCCAATATTTCCACAGTACGCAGGCTGAAAAAGAAGGTACCTCAGGACCTACTAGCCAAATAAACAGAATCTAGGATCTATTAAAATTGAGGGATGAGTCGATGGGCATATCCCGCGCAAGATATTTTATTTTGACATACCTATCACTGAATGTCCTATAGGCAGGACAGATTGTAATAATCTTTAGTAATCGAAAAAAAAAAGAAAAAAAAGTAGAACTTTGAGCCTAGCACATCAAATTGGAGAACCCAACGAATTGGAGTATGTATTGAGCACTTTACACTTTTCGTATTCTTCGCTTTTAACGTTTTAACTCTGTGGTAAACAAGCCTATCTAGAGAACTATATTATCTAACCGAAATATAATTTCCCGCAATAAATTTACCGGTATAAAGACACGCCAATGTTTTATTAAATGACGTATGCCCCAAAACCTAATGACTAGTATTGACATGCTAACATTACATATGCATTTCATGTTTGAATATTATTATAATATTCAAATAATTCAAGTTACATTAATGTCCGACATGTACAGAAAGTCAAGCACTTGTAAAATAGTTAACCATCTCATTTCTGGTTGTTAATAGAGCCGAGCCGTAGTGGCCAGGTCACTTACCTCACAAATTTACCTGATTCTTTAGCAAACAAGGTCAATGTAATAAAAACTGAATGATGTTCCCATTTCGTGAACTTTTTACCTACTAAATATTACACAACACTTAGTAAAGCAGGTAGATCACCTGAGGAGCATCTTCCTACGTAATCTTTGCTGATTGACCTGTCAATCAAGTGGAGAAATGGATAGCTCTATTTGTATCTGAACTTTCACCAATTACGTGAGATAGAATTATCACTTCTTAGCACTTGCAATGTCAAGTTAAACTAGTTTATATTATGTAGCATCGGTGTCCAAGGACAGGCCTTATAGTTAATAAACTGATTGCAAACGCGATTTGAAATGTGTTTTGAGCGATTGTGTTTCTAGGACGCGGACAATTACATTGCATACTTTTGATGGTAAATATCATGAGCAGGAATGTAAACAAATACTATTCAAAAGTAGTGAGCGAAATGAATATTGGCCAGCTATTAAAGGGAGGCAGTGAAGGAAAGAGGTGGATGGTGGAAATAGAAAAAAGGAAAGAAAAAACAGGAACATGGGACTTAAGGAACATGAAGAGAGAGGAAGTAGTAAAACAGGCAGTGAAGCGAAGCAGGAGAAAGAAAAAAGTAGCGAGGAAACAGTTAAACTTCAGTCCAGAAAAATAGAGGATTTTCGGAAAGAGGAGATAAGGAGATAGAGACAATAATAAAATAGTAAAGGTAGGGAGTCAAGAAGAAATAGTAAAGTAAGAGAGTCAAGAGGAAATAGTAAAGATAGAGCGTATATGCCTGTAATAGACATAAGTGGAGAAGTGAAAACGAAGAGAGAAGGCAGGAAGGATAGTGAAAAGATAATAGAGGGTTTGTCGAGAGGAGACAAGGAAGGCAAGAGGTGATAGATGAAGATAACGGCAATAAGCAAGGAGAAGCAGGACACGGTGTGAATAAAGGAGGAGTAGGGGACATGAAGAGAGAGGATCAAGAAAAGAAGAAACAGAAAGTACTATTCGAAGAAGTAATAGTCTAGAATAGTTTAAGTTTAGTTTATCTTTGAATTTATATGAAATGCATTAAGGAATATAATAATGTAGATTGTAAAGCCGAAAGACACACAATTAATAAAATATAATAATACTATTCAAAAGTATTTAAATACAAATATAAATTAATAACACAATAAAATCCCCTATTATGTTATTGTTAAAAATTCTATAGGGTGACGAAACACGGCTCGACATGGCTCGTTTTTCGTTTTCGTTGGAAACTTCGTTGCGCGGCTTTACGTGTAGTAAAAGTTTGTCTAACATAAGAAAAGTTACATGATGCGTAAACAATGTTACCTAAAGCGTGTTAACATACTCATAAAACTTCTCCCATTCACATGATAGAATTGAATTAAAAATGTTGCAGAACGTATCAATGACAAATACCATTTGCAACATTTTTTCAGTGGATTCCTTGTGACATAACATTAACAGTAGAAGCACGACACCCCGGAATGTAGCACCGTGTGTGAGACAATGTTACCAACATAAAACCGGACGTATTCCTTTAAACTTAGAATATTTATAATCCTTCCTTTTTTAACACATAATTCTGTTATTTTTACAACGTCGTCTTTGCGTGTTTCCGAAACTTAAATCTTAACAGTATGCTTAGTGACACCGACTAGAGACACCTGTCGGATTAAGCTCGAATTAAAAATAGTTAGGTAATAAAGTTTGATGTCACTGTAATAAAAATATGAACGTGACATATCGCGGCAACGCTGTTGAAGACCGAAATGCAGTAGCAGTATTATAATGCAGCAGTTGTCATATCAACGCTATTGGCATTATACCATTAATACAATATTTGCTTAAGAGTAATTTATAATAAAGGTAAGCGTCCACTTTGCATCAAACATATTCATCGACAGTAACAGGTCTACTGTGTGCAGAGTCGAATTGTGACCATCACAGATTACTCACCGACAATCTCATAGTATTTTTATTAAAAAAAATATTTGGCAAGGACGTATTTTTAGTACACGGTTTTTTAAAACGCGGCTTTATATTTATTACCCGCGTTATAAGAAGTCTATTACAATATTTATTTAAGAAAACATACGCTTTCAATATTTTGTTATTATTGCACTTTCTTTTTCTTTAGCTATGATCGGTTTTTATCAGTTTGTACTTTGCAATTGTCGTGGTCTCTTTCAGGATAATAAAATTTATTTTATTACTGTTTTGCATTTCCACCCACATTGAAACAATGCTACAAGATTTGTATATTGTTCTCACCCACATAAAGTTGTATGGTAAACTTTTAAGTTTTTTAGTTACTTTGTTGCAATTTTACATATATAAATAAATAGAGTCAATATTTTCTTATTGTTATAAAAGAATTAAGATATGTATAAATAAATAGGTACGAGAGCAAGTTACGGTGTTTAACAAGTTCATTAGTCGTTTAAGTACCACTCTAGATATCAACACATGTTGGAATTATTCAATAAACACATAAAGATTAGATAAATAGTATGTGTGCGAAAGAGACAACTATATAGAACACATACAGATTCAAAGAATGAACAACGTAAAATTAATTTTATAACATAATATTACAAGTTTTAACATATCTAATTGTAACGCATATTAAAGAACGATTAGGTTATAAAATATCTGAATTAATAATTGTGAAGAGCAATAGAGATAGAATATAATGCAAACATTTTCACTGGATAAAAACGCAACTAATAACTGATTAATTTTTTTTGTTAAGGTGAAACGATACTTGGCCATATTTCATTCGCGAAATATAGATGGCGATACTATGCAGCAGGTTAAATATTATCAAAAAAAAACATGTTTTTTTATGTTTAAATCGTTTTATGTAAGTAACTATAAAATCTAAAGCTGCAATTAGTTAGATGAATAACGTATCTACATTTTAAGCTTTCTTCCACTGACTTTTAATGAGTTGGAAACGCAAAAATAAGTTTTGAAAATGAATATTGCTATATTTTCTAGTTACGTTTGAATAGAATTTTTGAAAAATGTTATAACTGTTATTTAAAAGGTCACGTAACAGTAAATTTTAGGAAATTTATGAAATAAAATAAAATTTATATGATTAAATAATAAATAATAATTTATGCATAAATCATAAGCGTTTGAAGCGGACTCGACAGCCCAAAGCGTTTACGAAGTATATTTAGTAGCCCTCTGGCGGGACTTTGTTCGATTACATTTAAAAAATTTGTTGGTAATATATGCTCAGTCATGATTATGTATTATTTATTACACAATATCGTAAAACGGTAATATTTATATATTGGATAATAAGAATTGATAGTATTTTTTTTGGCAATGATTTTTATTATGCTTTGAAATTGTAGCACACTTATATTAAATGTGTAATAACCTTTGAATAGTCATCGGTACAGGTGGCATGTGCCCCACAAAAATTTAAATTGATCCTTAACATGTGCTGGAGATTGCGATGACACTCATTTCTTCTTAATTATATATTAATTGTATTTAAACGGCTAATTGTATTATTAGGTGAAATTTATAATCACTAAGTCTTATAGAATTCAGTTACATAACGCAAAGAAAATATTTCGAGTAGCTGAACATGTTTCGACATGCTTGAAGCCGTCATACCTACCATATAGCTGATAGCTGCAGAGCCTGAATGCGCTTAAGCCAGTTCTCAAGTATACTTGTAATCGTGATCAAGTATGGATAAATTTATTACAGTAATAATGTACTTGTATTATAGTATAATACTCAAATAAAATGTGCAGTCAATGGCGTCTGTTGTTGTTGAACACGGGTGTCCAAAGTACAGACCAAGGGCCCTATCCGTTTCATAAAAAATGAATTTCAATGAAGAATACAATATATACAATAATTAAGTAATTCAAACTAATTTAAAACCTGCCATGTTTATTGTCTTTTTAACAGAAAATATGAAAAGAAATGGATTTGGATCGTTACTATTTATTATTATTGTTTGAGAAATAATAAAGGTCACTAGGGGCTAAACCTGATAGCGTAATTGAATTCATTTTCATTGTATATATTTTGTTTAAATCCAGTGCATAATACTTTGAGGACCCCTGCTGTAGACTGTTTAGTGTTCACGTATCGTAATTCAGCGCTTATTGATAAGAAACGCGCGTGTTCTAACTTGAAGAATATATTTTTAGGTTAAGATGTGTCCTACATGTAACATACGAGTATGAATCGGATGTTAACCCTAATCTTGTGGAGAAGTCAAGAAGCGTTGCAACTTTAAAATGATACAAATTATCTAATAATTTATTTCTTATTTTTACGAATGGTTAAATATAGCTCTCAGCGCATTTTATAATTAACTTTCGAGAACATAGCTGTTATTAGATAGCAATATCAATGTGTATTCCGTTTCCAGTGAAATTTGTCACGTAAATTACCAAATATCAGAGCTGTCAATTGTATTTTCGCTTAATGAATTAGAGAATCCTATAAATAGTAACAATGTTCTGAAGTTGGTATTGATTTATAACAGGAAAATGTACTTCAATGATCAAGGTAACTTTAAATTATAAATATGTATCTTCAGACAGAGATGTACTCGCAAAAAAGCCCGCAAAAATTGAGTTAGGAGTCTTCTGTAATACATTCTGAATATACTGGCGATTTTATATTTGCAACTAAGTTTGATTTGTATACAAATGATACCCAAGAGCGCTTATATAGTTGAAATTTCGGCTGCGACTTATACTTAAAGCAAGTTGTGGGGTATAAACTGCCGATATAACTAAAAAGCACTGACTCACTTCACACAAGATAAAATTCATTATCGTATTATAGATTTATACCACTCTCATAACCTCTTTTAAGTATAAGTCACCGCCGAACTCTCGTGATTTGAACTATAAAGCCTTTTTCTTGTGATTATGTTCATAAAAAGAATTTCTACAAATTCGTATCCAATAAAAGCAACATTAGAGATATATTACCAGTAAGTGCACGTAATGCACATGCATTTATGGTATCAGTTAGTAAAACAAATGATCAATGTGACATATACTGCATCTGTCAACATTTTTGTTTTTGTCTGTTCATGCCGCCTGCTCCTGTCGATCTCCATCATTTGTCAATATGAATCAGAGTGGGTAGGGTCTGGAACCCCATCTTCATCCCCTATCATTAATCTGTACTGTCAACTCATCCTACAGCACACAGCGCTAACCTTTATTACCCCAACTTTATGAAAATGTCAGTTTAATCATATTATACTAGTCTCGCGGAATTAGTCCCGAGACTGATGCTTATTGAATCAAGGGTTCGCTGCTGCGAGCTGGAACTTATATCGATTGATTTTTATTATTTATTGTAATCCAATTATAGATTTCAATTTAGCTTAATGTAAGCGCATCTGGACAGCATCCGTGCTATGAATCATAAATAGAACAGAGCGAATGTTACGTGTATCGATTGTTTTATAAGTTATAGAAAAGATTGTAGTGTAAGTCGGAGAAAAAGTCCAAACTGTACAAATACGTATGTTTAAATCTAGTCCGTAAATTAGTAGGAGAAATATTTCTAATTACTAGGTTAAAATTCATAAAAGTATGGTCCACTGAACCACCCATATCTACTTGAGGCATTAATTATATATTCAAGAACCGACCCTATCCTCAGGGCTCGTAGATGATTATCTACCCCGAGTGATTAATAACTTTGGTCTAAGATATAATTGCCGCTAAGCGTTTCAAAGTCACACCCAGAAAGACCTAGCTCAAGAACGTGTGTAGATCATACACGACTTAAGATATGCTTAAGTATTCTCACACTAGACTATATCTCACACTAATTCTAATATAATACTGGTTTGTGTTTCGTAGATTTGTTTATTTTCTTAGTGGAATATTTGTTGTTAACACAGTAGTTTTGTTTTCCCAAATACCGTTTAATTTAAATACCAATATTCCCTTAAGGTGAAGCGATACTTGGCCTTTTTTTTCTCGCGAAATATATATGGCAATACTATACAGCAGGTTAAATATTAACAAATAGGCCGTGTTTTTCTATGTTTATATCGTTTTATGTAAGTAACTATAAACGCGAATCAAAATCTAGATCTGCAATTAGTTAGATGAATAACGTATCTACATTTTAAGCTTTCTTCCACTGACGTTTAATGAGTTTTGAAAATGAATATTGCTATATTTTCTAGTTAAATTCAAATTCTTATATGACTGGTAACATTTCTAAGGATTTGTCATAAATAAAGGTTATAAAATGTGACCAAGTATCGTTGATTTGAAAACAATGCAGTATTTGAAAATAATTACAAAAGATACCGCTGAATACAAGACAATCGATTCATAATGAACAGTTACTTATGTTATTAAGAGATGGCAGCACCAGTAGTTACTTGCCCATTACATTCACAATATATAATTGTTTAATGGTATATTACAGAATTACAATTTATATTCCCGCACTGGAACTTTACGGTACTTTAACTATGTGGCTTTTGTCCAGCGTTATATACGAGTACCTATAGTGCATTTTACCCATGAGTTGTACTCTATGGATTCTATGGGTTATTTGTGTGCCCTATGGAATATTCTCTATGTTGCACACAACAAGACACTGCCTCCTTTTATGTATTGTGTGAGTACATACTTGTGAATATCTTTATACACTAGTATTGTAGCATATTCTCTGCGTCTTGTTCGACCTTATGACACTCGTTTATCATTATTTCCCGGACAGGGATGGACGATAGTGCTTATTTGCAACCACGGTAACCAACATTATAACCAGAGGCGGTTTAAACGTGGGCCTGTCTGAGCTGTATGCGGGCAGAGTAAACTATTTTATGATAGACTTCTTGGACCAGTCCTGTGGCGTTTTGTTTTGCAGTTAATGATGGATTTGTCCTAAAAATCTCTTAGCACAAGATGATAACCTTTCCTGTACGCCAATGTTCCCAATGAGCTTGTTTTGTGTTCCCGAAATTCGTGAGCTTGCTTAGCTGTTAATAACATATTTAGCTAGCTTATACAACACTTTTAATCTATTCGATTGGGGTACAATTGGGCCCAAATGAGTTGAGCATTAACAAAATGTGTCCTTATAACTAATATGTAAAGTACAAACCGCTATAAATTGTGTATCATTTGATTTAAATGGATAAGTTGTCACTTGTCTTTCTATTTAATTGTTTTCACCAAGCTGTATTAGGTTACTTCTCTATGGATGCTAACTCAGCTATACAAACAAGCAGCTTTTACCATGTAGTAAAATAAACATTGGTCTAGCAACTGATGATGCGATAGCTAAACAAACATATCTCGGTGTGGTACTCATAGTATTGGAGACTGGGTACTGCATATGCATAATTTTATTTAAATACTCAAAATGTATGTTTACCATCCAGCCAAAGCAAGAACTGGACACACGACATCGAAGTCAATGAACTCAAGAAATGTGCAAGAACATACATCTGATTGTATATCTTGAATTTTTACAAGAGAAACCGGAAATCTTTCTGAGCAAAACTTTGTGAAGTTACAAAGTTGAAAACAGACATTTATTATTGTCATTCATTCTACCACCATGAATGACGTGAAAACGTAAGTTGAGGTCTAACAGAGTCTGATAATGAGAGAAAAAATAAATCTATCTTACGGGAATCACGGCGATTAGTCCAAGTTCAAGGTAATAAAGACTAATATTATTGGAGAATCAGGAAACGGTTTGTGAGAAGCTGAAACTGAGCTGCTCCAAAGTTAGAAGCAGCTAAATGTCAATGTCGTTGGATGCTTAACGGTTTCTAGTGCATGATGGGAATTCCAAGTTTAAGTATAAATCTTGTATACGAGAAAATACCCTTGTATGGAACCAGAACTACACAAACGGAACGGAGCAAATATTTTCTTATGTTCTGCTTGAAAATTATAGAAATATATGATAAAATTTGTTTCAGTACTTACCGGCATATGTGATATGCACCAGCAGCAATAAACTAAGACCAACCATCCCCGGAGAGAGCCAAGAAGGCCCCGAACTTAACGCCGCCATGGCGTTAATTTGTTCCCAATCTGAAATTAAAAGAATATTCCTTTTATTACATAAATTCTATTTATGGTACATATAATACTTTAATATACACGTATAAATATCCTTTTCTCGTAGACTATATTTATTTTGACATAGATTGATTTTAAGGCACGCCCCCCTCGTGAAGTGAATTTCCTTATTTGATAACCGGAGGGCACAGATGTTAAATCTAAAAGGGGCTTTTGAAATAAACTCAGTAATCTCAAAAGGAGTATCCACGGAGTGTATAACTTTTACAAATATTAGCCAACGTACTTCTACATTAAAATGCAATCAAATAAGTTTCCAAGGATTAGTCATATGTCCGACGTTCACGTTGGAAGAAATTCGGGCTGTTGGCAATTTTTTGATCCGCGTCAAAAATTTGGGCTGCACGAATCGTACAACAAAGGAAGATTTTACACTTGAAAATTTTTGTTAAACAGTGTCAGTGTTATTAATATCAACAAATTAATAAAATAAATAAATCATTCGTTCCATCATGTAGCAAGAAACTTGCCATGTCAATCTGACAATATTTGTCTCACACGTTGGATTTGAATCAAACGTTCACCACATCTTCTGGAGCCTAAATCTAGTCTTGCCAATAATGTTAACTTATTTTGAGAATAATCACGTCGTCCATTTTGAATTCATTAACCTCGTACCAGCAAAGAATGAGATTTTTAACAAATAGTTAAACGCATTTCATACAGTAACTGTAAATGTTTAATAAGATCACGCCGTAGAACGAATCAATGGAATTAAAAATCGTTACAATACAATAATAAGTGAACAATAAAGTAACTCGCTAACACCTGTTAACACGAGGTTGCCAGAACACTGCCACTGCCACTACCACTGCCACGTCTACAATGAATGATACATTCCTGATATCGCTTCAAGTGTCTTGAACTTGATCATCTGCAATCAAGAAGCGACATCGACTAGTGAGTGAACCATGCCTAGTTCACTCACTAGTCGATGTACGCTGTGTTCTGTACATACTAATAAATATGCGAAGGTGTACTTATTGGTCAATTAGAAGAATAACATTCCCACAATTTATTGATGGTGTACGCTCAGAAATGAACGATGCGACACAGTGAGAATCATTGACAACTGATGCTAATTGGCTTGTGGATTCTTATTGATTTATATTATGGGTATCTGTCGATTGCTTTTTATATTATACTTTTGAAAAAATCCATTTAATTTTTGCTGGAAAATGTGCCAGAGATGTGCACAAATGCTTTTCAAAAGCATTTAAATACAAAATGCAAATACCTAGTTATTTTCCTATTTCAAATACAAAATAAAAAATAAATTTCATGTTAGTATTTAAATACAAAATACAAGATACGTATTTTAAAAATACTTTTGAGAAAATAGAATACCCTTTATGTTACTAATATAAATGTTATTTTTTTTTAATAATTTATGAGAATTCTCTTTGATAAAGACCGACTTCGTTTTGAAACGTTTTTGATTCATAAAAATACTACCTAGAATTTAGCAAAAGTAAAGATTTTATTAGTGTCTCATGTTTATGTCGCACTAGTCTGCACGTTAAAAGTACAACACATTTAGTACACTCATGTCTAAATAATGTCAACTTATAAATGAAAATGTTGGATATCGCATGTGGGAGTAGTAGGGGGTATTAAGATAATTGTGCTGATACTTTTAGATCATAGATGATGCTAATGTTGGTGGGGTTTTAAGTTTATATTCAATAAATAATATTAACTGATTAACACTATGAAGTAATAAAAATGAAAAAAAGCATTTTGTATTTTCCAAATAGGAAATAGGTTTGTAAAAGTTTTCAAATAAAATATAAAACTCTATACTCGTTGAAAGATATTTAAATGCAAAATAGAAAATAGGTATTTACTATTTTGTATTTGCATTTTGAGTATATGTATTTGAAAAACGCACATCTCTGCTTATATGTGACTTATATTTTTCTAAACACCTGTGAATGTGACTTAGTTTAAACAAAACTTAATTGAATGTTATTTATTTTCAGGGTTCAACGAAACTCTTCGAGCGATCCTTCAAGAACTTCTGAATAAGGTAAGAAATTATTCTTAAATATTATCTTGTATTAGAAAATAATATGGTTTGTTCACTTAAAATCACTATTATGACCCGGAAGAAAATTGTCTTCCAGTATAAATCCATTACTTACATACTTGCTAGCTTACTACAAGCTAATTAAAGTGTTACATAGCATTACATTCTCTACCTACACAGGAAAATTGCAAGAACTGTTGTAGAAAAGAAAGAACTATACTTTGCGGGGAATAGTTTGTCTCTATAATTATTAAATATCTTTTGTAATATTGTAACTAATTAAAATAACATCTAAGCATGTGACAAACCTATGAGGTATATTGCTGATTGAATAATGAAAATATTAAACATATAAAGTTGACATAACTATAGCCATCTCTCTTTAACTCGTAGTAAATGCGTTGAATGTGTTTAATTCGATTGCAGATAATCTTAATATATATAAATTACGTGTCACGTTGTATGTCCGCGATAGACTCCTAAACTACTTAACCGGTTTTAATCAAATTTGTACACCGTGTGCAGTTTGATCCAACTTGAAAGATAGGATAGCTTACATCTCAATTTATGATTGCAATATTATCTTATTGCAAATTATTTGTCTATTAATTATCTGTTAGCTCCAAACGATTTTAAAAGATGGCGACATCTGTTGACTAGATTGAGTAAATATTCAATAGATGGCGCTATGTAATGTAATATGACAAAAACGTTAGACACAGCAACGCGTGGCCGGGACAGCTAGTTAATAAATATATTTGAATAGTTAATCGTTGTATAATAGCGCATCCGAAATCTTTTTATAAAAGACTGAGTGACTTATTGTATTCTAAGTATAAAAGCACAAAGAAATCTAAAACATATTCTACAGGATGTATTTAATTATGCTTGGAGGTAATTATCCTTGACCTCATGTGGTGTTAATTATCCTTTCTTTATGTCTGTCTCTTAAAAGACAATAATTATTTTATTTGACTTAAATCTTGGAATCATATAGCGCACATGTCGGTTTATCTTTTAAGAATGAAATAAGAAATCTGGCTGATTTATGACCCGCAAAACGCTCTACAGACTTTGTAATTTGAAACTTTATTATATTCTTTTTAAATTTGTTTTATTTTTGTCGTTAACTTTTATACCAGTTCCAAATAAAATATAAATAAAGTTGCATATGTGTTAAAAGTTTTAGCTAATATTTTAAATGTTTCGAATTATTTTTTAAATGTAATATCTATCGCACAATGTATCGATGCATTCTACAGGATATGCGCCTTGCAATTGTCTAGTACTGATTCCCATTCAAAGAAATTATAATTCATAAAATCGTCTGGCGATAACAGAATAATTTTATTCATAAATAGTAGTGTGCTAGGGAGGTCATAAGTCGCTGATAATTAGCTAATACTATTTATGGTTTTAATAACCTAACTAATTCTTAAGTCTTCTGTTGTCTGGTCTTCTTAATAACCTAAGATAAAATGTGATCGTCAGAGGGTATTGACATTTGCGTAACTTGCTTTACGCTTTAAAAATATTCTCAACTTCAAATAAAATTTTATAGTTCCAGAGAAATCCCACCCAAGCTATAGATACCAGCTATAACTAACAAGTCACAAACAACATGAAAAAAACAAACATTACAACGACAAAAACTGACATTGCATAGCGAAGAAAAAGTGCTGAACAAAGCAAAATGGCTAACGTTTGAATAGAAATAGATTTTAAGAAGTGTAATGAAAGTGACAAACGTTAGTTCGAAGAAACTCCGCGGCTCCATTATTATGTTAAGGCGCTGATGCTAGTTAGAATTTGTGAAACAGAATTTTAGGTTTTTCTGACAGTAGAACAGACTTCGTGCGACTTCGGGTTTATTCGTAGGGTGCATACATGTTTCGCATTATTTATTATAAGTGAAAGCTTCCACTTTAATGTTTATTTATACACCACTGTATTTAAAGGAATGAATGTGCAATTTGGTAAAGTGTCCTATGATTATCACTATCGCACTTCAATTATAGTTCGCATCAACTTTATCTTCATTTGTATTCCAACAGGTGGAGTGGTTTCACATTTGTAGCCGATAAAATAGATATTTCATATGAACGACGATGAGAAACTGAACTCTTACATGACAAAAAAATCATACGCATCTTCAATATGATGTCAAAGTGATTCCAAAATGTTTACTGGGTTATCTGCATCGTTTTCTGCTCTCAGTGTTCATTGTTTTTGCGAAAAAAATATTTAAACCGCAAGAAGCCTGTTCCAGTGAGAGAGCTCCCTAAGTCTTACTTGGATTATAACCTATAAAAACCAGTGACTTCACTTCACTTGTCAATGATAGGATAACAGTAAATAGTAAATCAATAAAAAGCCGACACGGATTCTAGTTTCATTCGATTTTCTAAAAAATCTATAAATGCAAATGATAGTAGTATGATTAGCCGTTGTTGATGATGCCATTGAACTTGAAGATTTAAATAAAAAATGGGACAAAAAAACTTGTTTACACTTTATATATTATGACATTAAATAATCACACATAGTTATAGTGTTTGATATATTAATATGGGCATAAATTAGCGTCTTCAGAGATGTCGTAACGCGAACAGCTGAGATGCTGCAGTGCCGCGGTCGGTGAGAACGGAAATATAAACATAGAAACGTCTAACGGGATAACCAAATCGATTTTATTGGTTTAGTCATTAAATTACGTTTATTTATAGAGAGAAGATATTTTTAGAATAGAACTGAGTCGATAATTACATCGACTAACTTATTATTTATAGAGAAATACATGGTAACCATTGTTATAATTATCCAACACTAACTTTAACACTTATTAATCTAATTATAACCTGTTTATTATCGTTAGAATCACAGGAAATTTTTTTTCGGGTTATTAAGCAACCTTTTTATATCTTTTTTATTATAAAAGAACCCATAAAAACATTTTTAACCCTTTAGAATTGTAAACGTTGAACTGGTAACCAATATTAGAATGATCGTTAGAATATTCTACAAATTATCACTATCAAATTATCGTGAAAATTTGAATTTGATTGACCGTTTCTAACTTGAGATAAATTTATAGGCAGATCTTTGCGAGGCCCTTGTTCTTTGTGTAATTGATGTAAATTGTAAGTAAGTATTTTTGATGATGATTGACGAGAAATGCAAAAGTTATAAAAAAATAAATATAGAGTTTTAAAATTTTATATTTATAAAAGTTAACAAGCACAAAAACGACAAATAAATGATGATAAACTAAGGCCCATGAATACCTTAAAAGATATACGCAGTGATTCAAGTGGGATTTCTAAAGAGCGAGGCGCTAGATTCAAATACATATATAGTAATAAATATTTTTTACTTGGGTTGTTGCGCGAGGGTGCGTCTTGTCAATGTGACCGAGAGTGACCGAGATGCAAACATATTTGCCCTATAGTTACACCAGTTCTTTTATTTTTAATTATAATAAAATTAGCTGAGCATAGAGTGATATTTTTTGCGTATGCTAAAATGATTATGCTTGTACAGCTTCTGCTTATTTAGTCGCAAGATAACTGTTGCATCATATTGTACTTATTATTTATACCTCATTAATAAAAATAATACTTATGATGGTTATTTTAAACTAAAGATTACAGTAAATGGTAAAAAACATATAACGGTAAAACAGAAACCTAAAATATTTCGTGCAACCAAAAAAGAAAAAAAAGAGAATAAAAAACAAACAAACAGTAAAATTTAGTATATGTAATTGTTAATCGTGCATTATTATTACGATGAACATCTGAATCCAGAACGAAATAAATAAAGCGTATCGTGGAACAAGAAAAAGACGCGTACAAGAAGAGAAAGAGTCCGAGTGAGTTTGAGTCCGTACTGGCCGCCCGCCGGAAACGACGGATTATAATTTTCTTCAACAGCAAACAAAAAGTTCATTGTACGAATACTTGTTATAGATAATATGTACTTTAACTTTTATATAATATGGGAAAATTATAAAAGTAAAACAGCTATTACCTGTACGTAACGTAATAGAATAAAATGAAGTTTAAATCTCAATTTCTGTTCTCTAGAAATGCTCGTGTGTACTAGCAGACAGTACATCAATGCAATTTGTGCACAGTCATGTGAAGTTGTCGTAAACGACTCTGTAATATGTAAATCGCATTCCTGTAATTACTGAGAGAATAAAGGTGCTTCCATCTAGTTGTAATTATAATAGATAATGAATTAATTAAGAAATGCAGAGTAGTCATAGAAGATGTAATGGAAGATGCAATTGTAGGGGCCTGATTGGGGACTGACTTTGTTGACAACAAGGGCCCCTTTTGGAAAGAGAAAAACTTCACACCCTTACACATCTGGGTTTTGATAGAAATATTTATAATCCTCTTATACTTCTTAGAAAGAAACTTATCTTAACCATGCGTGCGAACACTATATTTTTCGAGTTATGGTGTGTATAGTGGGTCTTTGAGTTTTTCCAGTTTTCTAAGCTTTCAAAAATTCTGGATTACTTCTTAAAGTATCTACTACTTGGTCCAGAAGTTGCCAAAGTCCAAAGTTTAAAACCGTTGTTAATATAAATTCACAAATAGTGCAAAACGTGGAAAAAACGGATTATTGTTAAAAAATTCATAACTTTATAACAAACAAATATTAAGAAAAACGGTTTTAGACTTTTTTATCTTAGACTATAAGCTTTCGAAAGAATGTAGTGTCTTTGACGTGGGCTCCAAAAAGTTGAATTATTTGTGCACCTGAAAGTGGGGAATATTTTACGGATTCAGGCATGTCATAATAAACGGAACGGTAATTATTCGCCACAAAATAAGTTTTTATTGATGAAAATACAAAAGTTATGAAATAATAATTAATATTAGTTAATAATAATTAGTATCAAAAAGAGAATTTACGGTGCACAACCGTTGAATTGTCACCCATCTTTAAAAACTTATTGTAGTAAAAAGATGAACTAATAAAAAAAAATCTATATATATAATCTAAGAATTATTATATTAAATTACATAAAACATTTATTTTAACCATGGAAAAACTGTAAAATAACGAGAAAAATTAAAAAAAATGCATTTACTAACATTGGAAAATACTAACGTCGTTTGTACACTGGCTTAATCCAATCCAGGCTCTGTTAGAAAACCCCATTAAAAATGTCAGCATGGATTAATGCGGCTCTGAACTATTCTATAACTTTGTAATTAATAACTATTTGTTTTTATAGAGTAATTAAAACCGATTTTAATAGATGGTGATCACACCCAATCAAATTAAAATAACTTTTTTTTTTATTTTTTAATTATAGATTTTTGGGCTTCGTAGGCACGTAGCCTTTTATCGCCCCTAATACTATTCTGTCTTTTCTTATATATTATACCCAGATAACAAGAATTCATCGATTCATGGCTACTGCAGTTATAAATCTCGGTTTCTCAATCAAAAAAGCGGTGTTAACAGGAAGCGTCTGCGAAGTCTGTAGTACCGCCCTTTGGAGTCCAATTAAAATAACTTTGTTAATTTATTGCTTTCAATTTTACATTACATAATAACTTAAACTGTAGTACATTTCAATGCACTAGAAGTGAGAGTTCGCATAAGACATCCCGTGGGTTAAAGCTGTTGAATTACTTTCAATAATAGTATCTGGTTTCTATGGAATGTAAATTAGCAAACTACAAGTAAATTAAGATTAAATGTAATCACAAATACCACCTTAAACTTAAACTTGTAAAACTGTTACAATACCATGTAATGATAATCCTAAGAATGATGAACGTTGGTTAGTTAGATTTGAGTGCTAGTGCTACTGCTCTCCTGGGAATAAAAAAGTCAATGATCTTGCTTGAAGTCAGCGAACAAGTCATGTGGTTCTTGAGGGCAAGAAGACTACTATTGTACACTACTACTTCCAGCGAGAAAAGTATCATTCACACCTACTGTTTTAAAGCTACGTTTTAACCTTAAATTGTATGTGCTAGTCACGAAACAGCGTTGTACGCATTTTTACAGTTATTTAATTATTGTATATTAGTTTTCTTTATATTTCATTTAAGCTAATATTAGAGTAAACATTTTGTAGGTGGGAATGACCCTTAATCTTCAAATGTTATAGAAAACACATTGTCTTAGACTTAAAAAAGAAAGGAGCTGTACCGCTTTTCGCACAAAAACTTGGTGTTTTATAGTTCTGTGTAGCAAGTCTGAGTGATATCCGCTGCGGTAATATAAATCAGGATTTTCTAAGAACAATCTACAAAAAATCTGCATGCTGTCGTTATTTGTGATGTGCAAAATATGTTTCTTATCAAAATATATTAAAAGATGCTGCAACACACTGCAACAGACCTTGTCCTACCACCGACTATGACAATAGTATCGGAATTGAATTAGAATGAGCTTGTGTTCTCGATTTTTCAATTGTTGATTGAAATTGATGTTAATAAATGTATATTGGCGTGTCTATTTTACTAAATATCTAAATGTTGACGGAGATATAGCAATTAAAAGTTTGAATAGTAGTTTTAGCGGAAGAAATGGTCGGCCATATTTGTATGACGTGAAATGCATTTTAACGTCAATTATTATTTGAGTACGTCAGTGCTGTGGTAATATTTTGTAACTGTTGGTAGTCGAAATAATCAAGTCAAAGAATAATAAGTTTTTATTTTATTTAACCCTCTTACGGCAGACATAATATTGAAATTTTATTGTTCCTTGAAATAGATGTAAATAATATTTGAAATTTTGATATATAAATAAATATAGCAGAGATTTATGAGCTGTAAGGTTGGTAACCTGTAAACTTGCCAGAGTTCTATCTCTTTTACGCTCTGTTGTATAAAAGGGATAGCAACTAGCGGGTGTGATGTCACATGCACTTGAAATGTGTACAACATTGAATCCCTTTAATAATTAAAGAGACAAAATGACTTTTTTAATTGTTAATATCTCCTAACATAAGAAAATTGTTAATATCTCCTAATATAAGAAGTAACATTTGAGGTTCTAGTAACCACTTTATCAATATATAATACACTTTTATAGAAATTAAGACATAGGACACAAGCCGATTGTACCAACATTAGAAGCGAATTATCATTTTACCAAAAAATGTATATTAACTAAGTAAGCTTATTTACATTTTAATTTTTTCAATAATGTAAAAGATTTATTTACATTTTCAGTTGTCAAGTTTTCGAGTGTTGCTAAGATCACTAGATTGCTTTTTGCAATTTTTTACGACATTTTAAAATGCGTGACTTTAACAAGTAAGCATTTACGTTACAGTGATATACAACAAGTAATTGTATAACCATAATGTCCCGCGTCCAACGAGAACACTAAACGGTATGCATGCTGAATATAGGTGTTGAATATTAGAGCAGTGATGGTCAAATATTTACAAAATAGAAAATGAACTAAATTGTTCATGGAGTACACATTACCCTTGAATTAGATTATGGTAAGCTAGCAAGTGCGAAAGTATAATGTAAGGCAATTTGTATTTGGTGAAAGGGTGCAATTGTCCGTCTAAATACCTCAGGACGACACAGTGGGAAAGAGCTTAGAGCGGGTTAGATTTAATTGATTATGTATATACATTATCGTATGCTTATTAGGCAGGCCACAACATCACAAATATTACTAATGTCATAGGAGATAGGCCGATGTTAAGTAATTAAAATAAAACAAAAAGCTTTAGCCCGTAGCAACTGCAAAAAAAGAAAATTTGTGTATTCATTTCATTTTGGCCCTTTCAGAATTAAACTACACTGGCCACCACTGTTTAGATAGGCTCTTACAGGGTGCACTGTGTGTGTGTTCTTGACACACACGAATATATATTTTTTTAATTGGACACCTACGGCGAAAACCACGGTGCAGAAGTTTTTTATGACTTAAATTTGCATACGGCAAGTTGTGATTGAAACTGCACTAACACTTATTATTAAAATTAATTACCAGATTGTATATCTACAATTGACAAGTATATTTTAAACGAATAATTTATTTTAAATGGGTGCATAATTATGCATATGATATCTAAATCAAAGATAAATTATGTCTTGCGCTTTATGTCTTACCAGAGTCTGAATTGAAATGCATTTGAACTAAAATAAATAAAGTAAAATCTTTTGACTATGGTATATACTCGTGACAATATTTAACGGCGGCTCTAGAATAAAATGCGGAGAAGATTCACAATATGTTAAATTTAAGAGTTCTATGCTACTGTAAAGTTTGAATGATAATCTTAAAATTTAATTCATCAATTGCAACAAGCTTCTTAAGACCATAATCCTTTTTTGTTATTTAATCTCACCGCTTGGATAGTGATCCTCTCTGCAAATGTTAAAAACAGTGATAAACAAAGAAATGGGATGTAGCCTTCTGAATATGCATTAATTTTTTATTTAAAAAAGAAGATTTCGCAATTACGAAAATAATTTTAAATTTGTCATACTTTTTTTAAAAGTTTTATCTTATTAGCGTTTACAACAACTTGTCTGAAGAATTCGCACTAAAAAAGTGTGTTCTTCCAGACTGAAGTATTGCAGTAATCGTAAATCAAGATCAAGCAAAACAATTCTTTACTTCGACACAATTTAAAAAATGTTCAAAACAGCTATAAATTACAAAAGCACCATCAAAATAATAAAGCAATTAGTCGATAGTGATTTATTTTATAAATCATCGTTATTTGACTGTTAAACGTCTTACAGTCGTAAATAATCAACATTTCTTAAATGAAGCCGTTAAAGACGTAAATTATATATTGTGAAATACTCTCTACTGCTCTTGGCCTACGGTCAGTCACATTACGTTCACATAATGTACAACCTTGGACATGAAAGTGTACATGCTACATGCTACATGCTATATGCTACATTCTACATGGACAATAGGACGGACGACATGAACAGACAGCGGTGCAGAACCTCAGCAACTGTGACGTCACGTCAAGACTAATTACTCTAGATAATAATTTCTTAGACAATTTTGTTTAATTATAATATTATCATCAGATATTCATTATTTCTTTATCTATAATCATCTAGGAGAGTGAAGAATTAAGTCTTTCCTTTCTTTAACTACAGGTTTAACAAGATTATTAATAAACGTATTGCATTACATGGTTACCATGAGTATCTTCAGGCAATGCAAGATGGTGTAACTGGTTCACTAACAATATTTGAAGAGAATAATTAAAAGTGAAATTATTAATACATAGTTAAATTCTTGGGTTCAACAAATATTGCTCCCTGCATCTCCTAATCGTTGCACAACCTCGCTATCACTTTATTTACATTTTATTATATACTGACCTATACAATTGATTCATGAAATGTTTTTATCATTTAAAGGTACCCTTTTCCACATAACCATACTTATAAATCTTTTTAAGAACACCTTTTCAAGGATTAAAGGCTTATAGAATAGCTATAAAGTAAATTTTTTCAGGTTGTTTTTGTTTCAATGAAATATTACATAACGTAACGTAACATTTATGTTTTGTGGGTAGTAGAAAGGCCTTATTCCTATAGAATACAGTCTTGATCTACATTCCATATTCTCTGAGCAACACCGGGTAATATTTAATTTAGTTTAACAATTCCCACACGCAATCATAACGTTCATAAGGCACTAGCAAAGAGCACGAAGATGCTGGTCCAACAACAACAGCATCCACTTTTCTTTATAAGTCTACTCAAGTCAACAGTCATCTCGGTCTCGGACTCGGACTCTCGGACACTCGGACTCGGTGTTAGTGAGTGAAGCACCGTTGTTTTAACATACAATAAACATAGAGTGCCTTGAAATTACTATATACATTATTATATTTATTTACAAATCATTATTTTGTTAGTTCTTGTTAATTATATACTTATTTTGCATACAGAAGAAATGTATTGAAATAATATAACAATAAAAATGCAAACAGAAAAACACCTGAAAATCCAAGGTTATTTGTTGATGGCTTTTGGATTTCTTCAATGTACAATACCATACTTGTTAATTAATTCAGAATTTGTTTGCAAAAAGTGTTTCCTAACAAACCTCTGTCTGATTTACAAATTACTGCAAACAACATCGCGTCGTGTGGTACGTTTCGTGAATCGTTTCGACATTTCCATAGTCAGTTTTAGGTCAATAAAATCAATAAACTGTTATTACACTTCTACGCATAAAAACACCTCTAATAGAGAACTCAATTTCGTGCAATTTGTATATCGAGCTGCACTGTTTTAAGGTAGAGATTATAGTATATAAACATATCATATTGGAGAATGACATAGTACCAAACTTCAAACGATATGTGTTTCAAACAAAATGTCATGACATTCCGACCAATACTTTATAAATTGCAGTTAGGGGTAGCCTTAGCCATTGCGAGGCACAGGCCAGCAGATCTTTTGCGAGGGACTTGTTCTTTGCATAATTTATATAAATTATAAGTTTTATAAAAGTTAATAAGCAAAAAGGTGACAAATATTAAAGATGATAAACTAAGGCACATGAATGCCTTAAAAGATATACGCAGTGATTCTAGTGGGATTTCTAAAGAGCGAGGCGCGAGATTCGAATACATATGTAGTAATGAATTTTATTCCTTGGATTATTGTGTCAGTTGCCCTGCTTGCCACCCCCTAAGGCCGCCTCTCATTGCAGTGACTTTAGTGTCCCTTCTTTTGCAATTTTCAAAACATTGTGTTGATGAAGCATTTTTTTTCCCACCACAGCCGAATGACACTTGTTAAACCATTGCTTCTTTTACTACTACATTAATTGTCCATGAACAATCTTTTATTAGGACAAAGCATGTCTTTAATTATTTTTACTGTTTAATTAAAGTTACCAAAAGAGTCAGCATCTGTATCTGAGCTCTGTATCGCTGATTACTATCTTAATTACTCTACCAGATCGCTAATGATCTGTAATATACCTGTTTCTTGATGAAATGAATCAGATAAGATATAACGTTCTTAAACACCCTGTCCCGGTTTCTTGTTATATCGGCTGTTGGCGTCCACTTGTTGTTCACGAACCCTAAAGCTCTAAAGTCAGGTTTAAGCTGACAATCGGACAGTACGATTCATCGAGTGTCGGCGTTATTGCGATTCCGATTTCCGTAGGTTATTTTAAGAACAATAAATTTCATTTCATTTCATTTCTTAGTATTATAATATACTCGTACATTTTACTTTTATGTAATCAACATTTTATATACTGACAGGTTCTTGAAAAGATATGGGAATATTTTTAGCATCATTTACAAACCGTCTCTGTTTTTAATTAAGCTAGATGTACATTTTTTAACACAAGAAACCTGTTGTTTTAAACAAGCAACAAGTAGTTCTGTTTCCGGTAATGAATCTACGTACGAAACTGAGGGAGCCAGTTCATTACCATCATCTGGTTTAACCTCTCACTTTCAAGACACCTCAAGTATGTATTATACAAGCACAGAACATAATACTTATTTTTATAATCCAGTGATTTTAGACTTTATAATACAACTTTGTAACGCCTGGTTTTCTTAATCGTAGCACCTGTAGCTCACCTTGTACAATTGTTGTAACCTAAGAAGAAGAGGTTCATTACTGACTTCACTCGCTCCGTTGAGTAGCTAGCCATACCTGCTCATTCTACTTAAGGCTCTGCATTGTATCATATAAGTTTCATGAGTAGAGTCTATTCAATTTTTATGCATTTGCAAAATCTAAGTCATTAACCTTGTTTTAGAAAAAATCACTAGATGTGTCCATGCGGATCTGTGGACATACCGTTACACATTGTATTCACACTCGTAGGTCGGACAGGTGGTCCAGACGAGAGCAGAAGCTTTATCAAAAATTCATGCCGTTTGATTTATTACGCCTCATTGTTTATACTTTTTATTTGAATTATTCGAAATAATGTTAACTGTGAAAATACGTGTCAATTGAATAGGATTTATTATGTTAATCAAATATCTATCTATAGCTAAATTGTAATCGTGCTTTGAATTTTGAAAAAACTGTTAAAATTATGTTAATTTAAATATTGGCGCCTTAAATAATCTCGTTCCATATTCGTTTAAACTGTGGCAACACCGTAAGGTAAATAACACTTGCTAGCTTACTACAAGCTTGTTAACATGCTCTACCTGTGTCTATCTTAAGATATTTAACAATTTACTCAAGTTTATATCACGTATTAAAAGGTCATTACTCTTCGAATCAAAGAACTGCACAATTATCTCTATTTTATTAGAAAGAAATTAGAATATTAACTAATTAACTTTTTAAATTAATTATTTAACTCCAGGTTAATTCTAACATAGACACATCATTCCATTTCTTACTCTTTTTATAAATAAAATAAAAAAATGTATAAATTAACAAGTCGATACTCTTGATCTTGACTTCTTTTTTACCATACTCCTTCCCCCCGTCCCCACTCACTGCTTTCCGTCCATCCCATCTCACTCTCTCGTCTTTTTCTTGATGCTAATAATATATTGAGAGAGTTGCTGATTGCTATGTTGCACAATTCAAGATTAAATTAAATCTTATATTATAACTAGTATAGAACGCGATCTGCGTAATGATCAACTGATCAGCAGGATGACTGGCCGATTAAATAATACATTTTGAAAATATATAATATACAGTGGCGTCCGCAGAATATTCGCTCTAAATCTTTCCCTAACCATTGCGCTACCGAAGATGCTAATGTTACTAGTCCAACAGGGATGCGTTATTCGTTTGTAGCTCCTATGGACGTCCATGTATATATATACGTTAAACAGGTTTTCTAAAGAAAATATATCTTAAATAATTATAATAGAGTTTACTTTTATACGTTGTACATTCAATAACAAAAGTAATTTTACAAATTGAACATAACGTCAATCATGAAGCAATTACTGCGATTTGTAATTACATTTTGTCAGAATAAGATAGATTATATGGAAGATGAAACTCGCTTCTTCTTATTCTTATTGTATTGATATGTCTATGTAACATAAGAGCATTGCAAGATGATTGCATCTTTTAATTTGAAATGGAAAATTCAAATACATAAAACATAATTTCACAGATAATTTTTATCGTTGTAGATGTCAATTAAT
Source organism: Panorpa germanica (assembly GCA_963678705.1). Classification (NCBI taxonomy): domain Eukaryota; kingdom Metazoa; phylum Arthropoda; class Insecta; order Mecoptera; family Panorpidae; genus Panorpa; species Panorpa germanica. The sequence goes on from OY783207.1 coordinate 891,544, forward strand.
TTCATCGTAAATGACTTGACCATTGCCAAGAAGGCCATTGGGTCGATTTGGTTATAATTCGATGAATCGTTGTCAATCAGAACAGTTAGTTGATTTTTTCTATGCAACACCCACTTCTGAATTAGCATAAGGTGTGTTTTTATTTAGGACAATTCGGTTGTTTATATGACGGTCAACTGTCCAGGTCACTCGATCGCGTTCCGATTAACTAATCGAACGAATACTTTCTGTTCTAGAAACCATAAAAATAATGGCCTGGTGTGTACACAATTTGCATTATATTTGGAAACTAAAAATTAGGTTAACATGTATTTGCACCATGAGAAATTAACACTAGATGTAATTTTAACTAAGCTTTTAGAGATAGGAAAACAGGAGGAAGATCAATGCTTCATCAAACAAACAGATAACGAGAATTAAGAGCCTTATTTCGTAACTTTTCTCTGACGTAATGCGTCCTAAATTGAGCTAGTGTGTTATTTATTTGTTTGTTAATGTGGGCAAATAAAATTGTACTGAAAATGCGGCTTTTATTTGGCAATATTAACAAACAAGAGAAAAGCGGAACAGTGGAAGATAAATTAAGCAGCATATGCGAGAAGGAAGAGGAAAAATTGGAACACATTAAGTATAAATGTCAGGATAAAGTGGAAAGTGAAATAAGGTTGGAGTAGTTATTGCAAGGAAAGACAGAGGTAGGGAGAAAGAGAAGGATGAGAAGTGAGCGCAATGATACGTGAGAGAGAAGGAAGACGAAAAGAGAAACAGCTGTATATGAGAAAAAAATGCGGTAATAGGAACGATAGGGAAAAGGTAATAGAGAAAGAAAGCAAGAGGTGAGGGACTGAGGTACAGGCAACAAGGAAAGTGGAGGAGGAAACAGAGTGAATGAAGGGCTCTTGAAAATAGTGAAATACAACAAACAAATGAGTATGACACTAGTCTTTTTCAGGGCGTACGACACCATAGAAAGTGTTACAAAATAAGTCCCTTAGTTTCTAAATTATAAGTGTGATATCAGCGAAAGAAACCACATTTAAACATGAGCTAACAATAAGTCGAATTCCTCATGTTGGTCAGGTTGATGGCTTACCGTACCCCGGCACTTCTCCTGAGTGTTTAGGCAACAGGTTAAAAGGTCGATGGTACCTCAATGTTCTTATTACGTCATCAGTGTCAGTGAATGTATTAGAAGAGTTGTCGAAGTGTCGACGTACGGACGGACGGACAGACGGGACCAGGTTGTATGAGCCCATCAGGAAGTGTTTTCTGTCTTTTATTTTTTCATCTTATTGTTTTTTTTTTCGAGTTTCAACTCAGGCGCTAAGCAAAGCAAACCTTTTACGCTTTACGGTTGAGTCATGATTTTGAAGTCAGCGTATGCCTTATGTGAGTACAATTGTGTGAGAAATAATCTTATAATGGGTTTACAGATACAGTGTTATTAACATTATTTTTATAATTAAAGAATACAATGAAGAACGCAGTTTATAACGTTTATACATATTTGTATTTCACTTTCTGTGATATTGTAATAATATTGTTAATTTATAGACAATTCTTAGACCACACACAGTGGCGTATTATAAGTTTTTGTGAAGGCAATATGGTATAAGAACCCAACGGTTTTAGAATCGTTCTCTCTTGTTGTTTTGTCTGTCAAAGGGTAAAGACATATTTTGTTTATAATTTCATTTAAATAAGAATGATAATAAAGATCATAAAGTCATGCAATTCCAAACTACCAATCAATTCGAACCGAATGAGAATGCAACTGTTGTTAGTGAGAAAAGCGAACGTGTATACGAGTGAGAAAAAACACACGACACGAACGAAACTAAACTTATTTGATATTGGTTTTTAGCGACTATGTTTCTTGGTCGTAGGGCATGCTTTTGATGGTGACATCATGAGCAGAGATGTGCACAAATACTATTCAAAAGTATTTAAATACATACATATAGTCCAAATCACGATAGTTCGGCGGCGACTTATACTTCTCGTTTCTATATACCTTATAGAAATATAAGTGAGTCATTGCTTTTTAGTTATATCTGCAGTTTATACCCCACAACTTGTTTTAAGTATGAGTCACTGCCGAACTCTCGTAATTTGAACTATATCAAGCATTTCTTGATTATAAACGCCTGTTGATATCAACAGATGCAACCACCTTTACTTATTGCATTTTATTTGCATTTTGTATTGAAGATCAGGTTTCTCGTATTATCATTTATGAACTTTGAGAGCAATAAATCTAAAATTGTTTTTAAACCTATATCTTTGCCAATGTCGGATTTACTGCACGACTATTGACTCTCTACTTGTCCTTTTTTTTGTTTCGCGTAGGAGTTTTATACAAGGTGTTCTCGAAATATAAGTATACCATTGACCAATGCAAATAATATTAAGCAAGAAATGTATTAAATCTAATGAACTCTAAACCGGACTATTACTTTATAAACAGTCATCTTATAAAAAGAAAAAAATCATAAAATTATTTGTTTTTAAATTAAGAAACATTTAACATCAGTTTTTTATTTTATACAAAACTGACACAATTTATGATACGCCTTGTTTGCAACCTACTCAAAATGCGATTAAATTATTTGGGAATTCTCAACAAATACTACACATTAATCATCATTAAGGCAGTAGCCTTATAGCTGAATTTGGGTTCAAAAACATTGATGATTCAACATCTTTAAATTTGATTTATTTATAACTCTTAAAATAGAAATTGTCTAATTATATGCTGATGCATATAATAAAAAAACATTCGTTGTCACTTGTTACTACTTGCTTTTAATTCCAAGCTTACTGGCAACACGTTTTTCTACATCTTACTCAAGTCACCCAGTAAACATTTTGGAGTCACTTTGACATCATATTGGAGATGCGTATGATTTTTTTGTCATGAAAGAGTTCATTTATGGTTCAGTTTCTCACAATCGTTCACATGAAATGTCTATTTTATCGGCTATATATGACGGAACCACTCCACCTGTCGGAATACAAATGAAGTTAAAGTTGATGCGAACTATAATTGAAGTGAAATAGTGATAGAAACGTCACAAAAAGGGACACTTCACCAAATGTTTGCTATGCTATATAAATGCTATGTTGTCACAATCTATATTACATCTATTTTTATTAAATTTCATTATCTATATTAAAATATGAATTTCTTTTGAGCCTCTATATATCAATTATTATCAGTCCAAATTTTTAAAATACTATACAAAATGTTTTATTTGCTAACACCCTGTATTCAAACCATGATAGCCTGCAGGTATCGTGCTTCTACATGCACTTCGCTTTGTATTTAAGATGATATAAAGTAAAAACAGTTATTATAAAATATAATACCAATGCTTATTGATTAAATTTATACGGGAACTAGTTCAAAAGAGCAACTTGATTCATTTTGATAAATGGATATTATATAATAAATACTCCATAATACGTTATGATTATTATCTACTATTTATAATATTTAAAAAGATCATTAATTTTCATAATTTTAAAATCATAATTCTATTTATATTAGTACAACATTATTAATTATATTATTTCTTACAGAGGTAACACTATTTATTAAAAACGAAGTTCGGTTTTTCCCGTAACAATTCGGGATTGCCTTAGGTCAGTTTACGTCCTTCAAACCCGTCGCGTAGGTGTGATGCAAATTGTTGCATAAATATTTAAATTAAATAAATATTTAATTATCGAGAATAATTGAAACAATAGTGTTACAACGTGCTAACAATTATAATAATTAATTTGTGTTTGTTTAAAGTTCATTTAACTACCGAAGATTTAGTATTTCTTTAAAAATTATCTACAGATTTTTAGGTTATAATTTTATGTTTGATAGTGATAGCTGAGTTGTCTTCTCGGAGTGTTTTTGTGATATAAACGATGTTTAAATCAATATTTCTTTAAATAATTAGTAGATAATTCAGTAATAAATCTTTTAGTAGGTAGTATTATTTTAGAGAAGTGTTTCAGAGATTTGCAATTGACAAGTGGTTTTGTGAAGTGTTTGTAGATTTGGATGTGCGACGGATTGCAATCGTAAGTTCTTTTAATACTTTATTAATATTATTAAATACATATTATTTTATCTATTACAATACTTAAAATTCGTTTATGTAATGTTGGTTTTTCTATCCGAGTCATTGACAAGTGTTTTTACATAAGCAGTTTTAAATGCAAACCATGTAGACTTACTGGAGGTTATACCAAATAATGTCTGCGACTTGACTTATGTTAAAATCACGGATCTTACGTTTTACGAATATTAATGTTGATATACAGTTTTGTGAATTAATATTTACTTCATTCATAAAAAATACTTTTATTTAGACTTAGTAAAACACACACAATTACTTAAAAATATTGGACAATGAACCTTTTGCGGTTTGACAGTTGACTAATGGATTTTTTGACAATACTCTTCTGGAACTTACGTCAGCGTCATTATCTATTTTTGCACAAGTTTATTACTCTCAAATTTGCATAACCGCAAAAATGTATTCATTGCACATTTATTTATAGATTTTGCATTAGAGAAACATTTTGTTTGGTTATGTTATTACTTGACAAACCTATGAATTGTTATAATTAGGAGTAGGATAATTATTACGTTCTGGAACTATTTTGTCGATGTATGTTTGTACGTATACTAATAATTCTTAAAGGAATAAAAAAAGTAAACGATTCAAAACAACCTATTTGAATATAAAATAAGCAGTTACATGAATTTTGAGGTCGTCGTTTCGTCGTTTGACCTAGGTCAGTTTGTCAGTAAGTCACCTAAAAAATAATACGTTCTTGAACAATAAGTTTGTCAAAAAAATAAAAGAACAGACACAGTGATGGCAATATCATACTTAACGCGTGCTGAATAGGAATGAGGTATTTTTATGAGTCGCTTGTGGTGACATATTATTGCGTAACTTGGTGGAGAATCCTTGTTCAGGTAAGACTTTGATTACGCGATTAAACGATGCTTGTTATATCACAATGATTGTCAATAAAAAATGTATAAGGGTCAGGCGCTTCCAATAATGCGGTGTCGTAAATATTTGTATCTAGAACGTGATTGTTATGACAGGGATAGATTTAGCGTTGTAGCATGTATTCGCTGGGTTAAAATTCTTTGTTATACAGTTCGCTTGCAGTGTTTGAGATTCATTACATTTACAGGGTTCGGATAGGTAAAGCGTAGTAGCGCGTATACGTTCGGTCAAAATTCTTGCTTGCAGTGTACGGCAGGCACGAATGGTAACTGGAATTTGCACATGAGAGATTTGTTTTTAGTTTTAAGAAAATCATAGTTCTAGTTCAAATGACGTTGACCAAGTACAATGTGGCCATGGGGAATATCCAACCACAAAAATAAATAACATATTAAAATACACAATGTCATACAAATGTAGACTAATTTAATTGCAACAATGATTCATGCAATTTATATTTACTATGTTCTAAAACAATAATTATTTATGGTCATTAAGTATTGTTATTCATTTTTTATTTCGGTTCGTCATTTTTCAGACCACTAGTGATTTATTATATGTATATGTAGTAACATGTGATATTATTTAAGAGAAATTATGTCACCTTAATAAATGTAGTGGACTTGTAACAAATAAAACCCGTTCTCACGATTCAAAGTCGTCCGAAGTTCATTACCAAAAAAAAAAACTTGTCCCATAAAAACCGGCAGACTTTTGTTACGTTGCTTACGATGATAATGCTAGCGTAGAAATTAACATATTATTACGATAGCATCACGGTAACACGGAACTAGATATATAAACACTTTTCATTGACTAGTATTTTAAATGTCAGTTGTTTCTTTATGTGAAGGCAATAGATTATTTATCGATTTTAGAATATGACTGATAGTCATACGAAAATACGTATGTTTATAGAATCTGTCTTTGTGACCATAAGTCAACATTTTAGACATGTACTTTTTTTCTTTTAATTTATTTATTTGTGATGTTGAGTTTGGTCTCACATTTGTTACCTACTCCGCTCCCTAATGATTATGAACACATGTAAATTAACTTTGATAACAACTACCCCCGAGGATTGGAATTTAACTAGAAAATATAGCAATATTCATTTACAAAACTTATTTTTGCGGTTCCAACTCATTAAAAGTCAGTGGGAGAAAGCTTAAAATGTAGATACGGTATTCATCTAACTAGATTTTGATTCGCGTTTATAGTTACTTACATAAAACTATTTAAACATAAAAAACATGTTTTTTTTTGATAATATTTAACCTGCTGTATAGTATCGCCATCTATATTTCGCGAATCAAAAATGGTCAAGTATCGTTTCACCTTAAAGTACATAATATATGAGTTATGGAACTGTACTTTCAGATTCGATTCCCGGAGCAATACAATATGTAAAATTTAATATATTTGTAATAAAAATTATACGGTAATTTCAACTATTAAGGTTTATACGCGTTGAGCATTATTTGAATTACGGTATATCATAACTTGTGAAGAATCTTTCATGTTTTTTATAGTTTATTTCAAGTATATATACATATATATATATATATATATATATATATATATATATATATATATATATATATATATATATATATATATATATATATATATATATATATATATATATTTGAGCTATAGTTTGTTTGAAGTTCCTGTGAGAAATATGTGTCTGATCAAATACAACGAGAACGGGTGTTTGATGAAACTAAACAGAATTGACTTTACTAATATAGTTTTGAAAAATAGTTAATAAAACAATAGATAAGCCGCTATACTCTGCAGGGTATAACTGCTTATTAAATAATATTAGTTGGTTTTAAATTTTAAGGTGTCGATCTAATACACTGTTAAAAATAAACACATAATTTATAATAAATTAATTGAAATTCAATGAATTACGGAAAAATATGTGTACCATTACAAACTAGTAGTTTTATGTGTAATTAATTACATTATTTAGCCTTGTTACCGATTCGTTTGCTAAAGGCTAAATATCTAGAATGCTAATAAACAGGTGGTGTTGAATCTTATGACTCTTTCGACTATGATTAAATCAAAACACCTGCACTTGTAAAACGCAATCGAAGTATCTAACCCATAAAGCGTTATGTACTCATCCGTTGGTGCAAGTGAAGTATTTATAACTTGCGTTATAGTTATTATAAGACCTATGAATAGGAGGGTCGTGGTGGTGTATGCAGAAGGGTCTGGTAGTTCATGTATCTAAGAGGGTCTTCATTTATTATTTCTTAGCGATTCTAAAAGCTTTTAATTCTTAAATATGACTTCTTAGGAAGATTACATTTATACAAGACAGATTTATCTTTCAAAAAGAAGAAAATACGTCACAAAACGTTGTGCATTGTATAAAATCATTTAGCTTTTATCAGTGTGTGTCTAGCTTAATACGCAGCGCGTCTTAGCTTGACCTGTTCAAGTCTTTTATTTACGGTTGGATTCACATTTTCATAACAGTGTCCTTTATTTATTTTAGGACAGTTTTAGTTTTTTCTACATTAGTTATAAGTGGATGAACAAACAAAAGCCCTAACAAGTGAAAAGGGTTAAAGCAAACTAGAATACAACGTATATGTGTATACGCACACGCACACGTATACATTCCAATGTTATACAAGTAATAAGTACACCTTGACAACAGACGAAAAGATTTCCTTAAAAACCCAAGATAAAACATACGTCATTAAAAGTCAATTACTTCCTAAGATTGAGAATAACGCGGAAATCGAACGGAATGTGCCATTACTCTAACTAATCACCGTTATAAGTCGTATTAATTATAGATGACATATGTAAATACCGAAATCAGTTGGAGATACTTAATATTTACTGTTACGCCTGTAACACCGCGGCCACGACCGCTGCATTCTGTGGATACTCTGAAGATGAACCTTATTCTTTATTGCTACACGAACAAAAAGAGACATTATTGACTAGATGCACGTGATTGTTTTACGTAATTAAATTATAATTAACACTTTAAGGACCGTACCCGCGTTGACACTGTAAGTTGTTAACTACTTCTATTTTGGGAGAGAGAGATACCAGAATACTTAAGAGAAAAATACACAAAAAACATGGTAAGGATTGCCAGATTCAGAATGGGAAACGAGGAGAAAGGAAGATACTGGGCAAATAGCGAGGTTTCTTGTGAGAAAACGGTAATAAGAGAAAAGAATACTGTGCAGTTATTAAAGAGAAGAAGTGGATGACTGAGATAGAGAAAAGGAGCGAGGAAAGAGAAGGAATGGAAGAGTAGCAGGAGGAACGAAGCAGTAGCAGTAGCAGTTTTGTTTTTATTTTTACAAGGATTTTTTTTTTCTTTTAAGAGGAGTGAGAATGTTTAGATATAATAAGGATGAAAAATGAATTAATGAATGAATAATGATATGTAATTTAATGAGAAAAGACTACTTCAATTTTTACTCAATTTATGTAATAGAGTTTTTTGGCTTTTAAATTTGTAAAAATTATTTTACAATGTTTTCTAAAATGTTTAGTAAAAATTCCCGCGTTAGTTTAGATAATTTCCGGTAGTCCTTAAAGTGTTAATTATAAAAATATGGGTATTATTTGAAGGAAAGTGTACAACCACAGGCTGAGCTAGATACAAATTATTTAAAAGTACAGCGAAAAGACACATGTAATTAGTTCATAAGCATTTTAAGTGCATTAGGTTTTGTAATACATTTAAGTATTACTGGTTCATTCAAAGTATAACATGAGGTTGGGCTTGATTTGCTACACTAGTGCAGGGACAAGTGTGTTGTACAATTACCGGTAGACGAATTACAAATCTTCGTTGAATAAATAGCATCCTCACGTGTGCAGTCTGCAGTCTTCTGCAGTGCTCTTCAAGTATTTAAGTATGCTGCATTAATGATTGAAGTGCATTTAACAATTATAGACGGTATTTGTACTAAAAACTCTTAAAAGTATGTCAATAAATGAAACAATTATGACAATAAGTACGACGTAATGGGTAGAGCATATCACGTACAGCAGCGCTGCGCCGCGCAACGACGACTAATGGAACTAAAATGTCTTAGATTTATTTCACTAAAAATAGTTATTAATTTATATATTCAGTTCTCGAAAACAGAAACGCGGCAAATGGAACTCAACATGGACATTAGAATTCCATAAGTGCGACTTGAACGGTAAGGAATGCAATGTCTTAGACTTGTGTAATTTATAAGTGTATTTAGAATATCTGTAGACAGGTGGCAGTTGCATCATTCTGACAAATTATCACTTCTTAAGACCTCACACATTATGTTAAATAATTTTTTTTTAATAATTAGCATTTTGTTTTATATTATAATGCCATTTTAATAAACGGTATGTCTTTTTAAAAAAGATTTACGTATTTGAAATAATAATTTTTTTGTAATACATTTATTCATGTATTTTTCTTTTTTGTTTAATATTGTGAACAAGCCATTGTTGATAATTTTTTATATTAAAATGAAAGAATATATATTATTTTTTTGAAACTTATTTAGTCGCCACAGGAATCCATGCGTAACTTTCTTACTTCTCCAGTCAACTCTGTACACTGTTTGAAATATTGTCCGTCTCCGTTCAAGCACCTGTGTCCACCGTCCACCGTCCATCGACATTGTCCGCGCACAACGGTGCAAGTGCTCCAAATTGTAACGGAATTAATTCTGAAGATATTTGATGGACCATTTCATTTTTAATAGCTTATTTATCAGTTTAAAATATCTATAACAAACTCCCGAAGCTGATCTGCATTTAATGGTCTACAGCTCTTTTGTATTGATGCTCTTCTAAGTTATAAAAAAATATTTTTTAATCCTATTTATATGGTAATCAAAATAAATCTCATGTTTTAAACCGAATTAAATATGTTCGATAATGTTCTGCTTGTTAGAGAATTTAGTTTATTTTTAACATGCGATAAATTGCTTATAGTATTTGGTAGACCAATCATTTTTACCGTCTAAATAAACCTCTAATTTTAGGGCGCTTGAAAACTGTTCGCTTTTTGTTCAGATAAAAATAGATTTTCTGTTTCTGATATTTTTATGAAAAAATTATCCTTTAAAAACAATTTTCTTGTACCAAACTACGTGTTTATTTTATTCTAATTCCGAAAAATATTCAAAAATATATGAATTTTTTTTATTGATTTCTTCCAAAGTTTTAATATATCTAGTCTAACTTTTTTCTATTTTTTCACAATTCTTTTTGTCGTCGGGTTATTTCTGATACTTTTATTCTTTTAGCAATTTAATATATTAACTTTGCATACATTTTTTTTAGATTAATATAATATCAGGTTACGTAATATATGTTTTCTTTCAATTTAAATTTACGTTTTCTAAATTTTATTCAAGAATATATAATGTTACATATTAAACTGATATACCAATAACAGATTTTTAATGTCTCATGTATTTATTTAATAACTATTTAACTTTGATAAATAAGAGAATGTAACGTTACGTAAAATATATCGTAAACCCAGAATTTTGCGGCCAAGACTAGCGCAAACGTCTTTTCACATGAGCAGATATAAGCATAAATATTACCACCCTTTTTTGCATTTTTAATGATAATTTAAAGGTTTTCAACAATCCTGCGGAAATTAGCAACAATAAACAGTACTTTGTTCAACAGAGCCATGTCTCTGAATAATTTAAATTCTCTACACTTTGCTCAAAACTTTCTCACACATTTTTCTCAAGTTCTTAAAGACATTGTAGCATATTTCCTTAGCATATTACTACAGTGTAAACCTGAGTCCACCGCTAGTGCATGAAGTGCTTGCTGGTGGCCGTGGCATTGTAGCTCCAAGCTTTGAATCTTGAATGAACACAGAACAGGCGCGTACACTCGCTGGACAGCGAATTAATTCAACAAAACGCTAATAACGCAATAAAACTAATAACAACGACTAAATTAAAAGATCTCCTGCGAAATCTGGCTAATTATTTAATTAAGAAATGATTTAATGATTTAGCTTTTTAATTATTAATTTTCGTTATTTTTACGCAAAAATTTGCATAATTATACGCTAAGTATTTAATCTGGCATTAATTAAAAATTATTTTGTAAGGATTGTTAACTTAAATATGCGACTTGGCGATTAATTTGTTCATTTTTTTTAAGAGTATTGTACGCAATAAAATGATGGTAATATAATTACGCAGAACAATTTTCTAACACAAATATGCAAAATTATTTTAAAAGAAGAATTTTTGTAAATTTTATGAGTAAGTGCTAACATTTTTCAATGATTAGTTTTTTAAAAATTGAGGAACTTATTTTTGAGAATTTATTTTCCAAAATTTTTATATATAAAAAATATATCTTTTTATATGTTTGAAATTTTTCACGTTACAAATTTTTTATTTAAATATCAAATATTGTAGTTACACAAAAACTCAAAATTCACAGAAATTTTCACAAAATTTATTATTATAAATATTAAAAAATACTCACCAAAGAATGCAAAAAAAAAACTCCCAAAAAGTTCAAAAAAGTCTTCACTTTTAAAACAGAAAAAATCACAATAATATATAAAATATTATATAATAAACACAAGTCACAATTAGCTTTATTCGATGTTGGTGATACACTGATGATAGTAGAGTAGAGTCGAGTTGAGTAGAGGATACCCAAAATGTGGCTTATCGGGTAAAAACACTCTCTAGTTGCTGAATGGTCGGCGGTCAGAGTTGGAGTGAACTCATGTTGCGTCGGGTATTCTGGCTTTAAATACTTCTGCCGCGGAGGGGAAAGGTAACGGATAAGGTAGCTTCACTTGCCATTGGTTCTTTCGCCCCATCTCAAAGAAGACAACTCCAAATCCTCATCGCAGATGCTAACGTAGATTCCAGACTTAGATGCCGAAGATATTTGTTGAACAAGCGTCTTAAGACGCTAAACTCTAAAGCTATTCCGACCATCGAAGATCTGGTGATACTGATTTTTAGTAATTTATAAACACGCATTGGAATACTGCAGACAATGTGACTTTGTGATTTTTGTGATTTCAACTTAAAGTGATTAGTGAACCAAGCAAAATCATTAATTGTGGAAAATATTTTTGTTCAAATCTTCAGAAATATTTGTATTCTTTTTTAGAATAAATATTTTGGAAATTTTACTAGATATTGTCAATCTGTGGTATCTTTATTACTCTTATTAGTATTCCTATAAAATATACGTATTATTTACGTAATATATATGTATCTAAATGCAAAAGGTACACAAATTTTTTTTGGTAACATATTTTTTTATTAGACAAATGATTAGTGCTTGAATACGGTGTTCTTGGGTTCGATTCACAAGCTTGATACTAGTATGAGAATACATTAAGTATTTTTTTAAACAAATTGAACAATAATATAGAATGTACTCATGTATTATGTAAAGTAATATTGTTTACCTAACGTAACGTTATGTTCTGTTACATTGTTATTAAATAAATGTAAAAGACTTGTAACATTGTTCTATCAATCCATTATTTAAATCTCTTTAAATTTGATTTTCAATTCGTGCGTATAGAAATGATTTGTATTTTAATCTTTTTGCAAATAAAGTTCAATATTTGTCAAATAGTTTTAGGTTAAAGTCCCGTAACGTGGGAATCTAATTAAAATGTGCAAAGTGTTTAAAAACAAACGAAATTCATCAAAAATCTTTAGTGATAAATATTTAAATTCGGATGAGTGTGGAACCTGTTTCAAATGAACAGTTACGAACGAAAGAATCAAACGCCGCACCGCGGACTAACATCAGATCATGAGAGACTGGTTTTATTGATAATATTTTTTGACAGAAAATTGAATAAAAGTTTGAACTATATTTTAATAGATTTCAAGTACTAGAGTAAAGTTTGCTTTATGTGGAGGATTCACCTCCCTCAAACACCCCGTCCTCCTCATGTGTGAAAAGTAAAAGTCCCTTTCATCTGTGCTGTCGTTATCATCTCTCCTTCAGCCACAGGAACTTTCAAGCATAAAACATGCTACCGGAAATTGAATATAGAAAAAATCATGTGAATATTTTCAAAATAAATTTAAAAGTAAATGAAAATTTTTTAAACCGGAAAAACATATGCAAACATTTCCTGTATTTTAGTGAGGGGATACATCACTCTTACATCTTAAATAATTGTGTTTTCATATATATAATTTGTTATATATAAATTTATAAACCTATTTCAAAGTCGCTACTTTTAGTGCTAAAGAACTTGAACGCATTTTTCTCGAAACCATCGTTTTCATGTTGGTGGTAATCTTTAATACTAATAAATGTGATGATACATACAATGGTAACACTAGTTCGGTTGACATGTTGACAGATATGTCGAACCAAACTTCTGCTGTAAGAGCCTTTTCACACTAGAATCAATTGCTTGTCACATTCGACTTTTTTTAGTTGTGTTTTTAATACGGACGTTTGAAAAGAGATAATTCTTAATTCATACGTACCAAATACATTCTTCAACGGTACAGTGGTGTATTAATAAATATTACAGTAGAAACTTCCTCTCATCGTTTAGGGAGACATTTTTACTTGAAAATATTAAGGTTAGTTATTATTAAGGTAATGAAAGGGTTGGTTTAACTCTATAAAGTGAAGTGAAATCAGAGTTAATTTAATACAATTGAATTTCAAGCTTAAATTCGTCCCTGACTATGCACATAAAGTGAGGTTATGTACAAACAAATCGAGCTGCAAATTGCCTGTTAATAAAACAAATACTGTTAACAAAGCTATTGACAAATCTTCGAGTTATTTTTGACATTAGTGATTATTACCTATTGAAATAAATTGGCTGGTTATGCAAATAAACACCTGTGCTGCCAATGACTATGTGCAAATGTTCCATTAGGCGCTCAATGTCCACTCTGTGAAGAACCTATTTCGTATCGATTAGCAGGAATCGATTGGCACGTTAACAGTAATATCATTGACGTAATTGGTACCTTTTAACGATAACACAGATTCTCAAGAATATTGATTTATTGACGATGTTTATACCGTTAAAAGAATTAAGTCATCATAGAACCTACAATTTTATTCTGCGAAGATTTAAGACATTCTATTTTTATATTAGTAGATACGCGAGAGTACGAGAGAGACCTTGGCCGAGGTTGAAAATGACTCACCGTTTATCTATGATTTATCTTCGACTAGACAAGTTACTATTTCATTAATAATAGAATATAATATAACATCCGCTGACATTTATTTTAATATTTTTTTTCGTATTAGAAGTCTGTTAGTCTGTTGGTTCCCCCTTATATGCTTTTACTTTGGAGAGTACGCTATGGAGACAATCGTATTAGATATTTTTTGCGTTTATTTTCAATCTGCTCAGGAAGAGCAGTGGCGTAGGGGTGAGAGTCAAATATAGGAAGATTGACATGGCAAGTTTCCTGCTACACGGTTGAACGAATGATTTATTTGTTTTATTAATTTGTTGATATTATTGACACTGACACTGTTTAACAAAAACTTTCAAGTACTCGTAAATAAAGAAACTTTCAAGTATAAAACCTTCCTTTGTTGGACGATTTGTGCAGCGAATCCCTTTTGACATTGGGAAAAAGACCGACAACAGCCCGAACTTGGACACAATTAGTTCCAGCATCGACCACACGATGCGTCCAACCATCAAGCGTCTACCAACGTTGGAAGGTATTCGTAGAATTGGTACCGCCCATGACGCACAATTAAATACGTTATCTAAAAAGGAATCGTACATTATTGCGTGCCCTCTTAGACATTGCATTGCATTTCAACATGGTTTCTTTTTTTGTGGAAGTGAAGCAAGTAGACAAAATATAGACTTTTTATTTTTGTTTATGTTTAATGTAAAAGTCCTCTCAACGTCTGAAGGCTCTTCGACAGTTAATGATATAATAAAACTGCATTGCAAGATTTCCTAGCTTACTACAACCTAATTCAAATGTTACATACTTTTTAAATTAAAGAAAAAGTATAAGTAACTGAATTATAATAATCATTTACCATACGTTTCATGTACAGTACAATATTACAGAGGTTATTAGGGCCCCACATTTTTAGTAGATCGTGGGCCTTTAATATCCTAATGCGACACTGTATTTAAAACTGACTCTAAGTGATTCTAAACTGACTCTTTTTTTATATTTATTTATTTATTTACCTTGACTTTTATTCGTCATAGCCACCATCAAACTTTTTTTATACATATTTTACAGTTTTACAAATTTCTAAATATTTAAATAATTCACTAATTAATTTTGAATCACTTAACAAAAATTTAGTATTAACAGGAAAAGTTTTAACCACATCTAATATATCACTATTGAATTTTGATCTTTCTAAACCACAATTTATGCATTCAAATATAATATGATCCAAAGTTCCTTCTTCACCACATTGACATAGATGTCACAGATTTATTGAACTGACTTTTTTGATTAACATGATCTACTTCGAAAAGTGCACAAACGAACTGAGCGATTATGACGCTTCCTTTTTATGATTTTTCAGAGAAGGATAATGACACCTTGCCCCCACCTTTCCACAGCTACCCGCCGCTACTGTACTACGATGCTATGACTGTGATACTCTGTATTGATATGAATATCAGTCACTTCACCTCGCTGCGCCACCACGTAACTCAATAATATCACATCCCGCTTGCATCCCCAACCAAGGGAGAAGGGTTGGTAGAGCGAGGGGAGTATTGTCGGTAACATCCCTATACTGATAGCGGGAGTATGATGTTGAGAGCATGGGGATGAAGTTTAGGGGTGTTTGTGTTCAGTGCAAGGGCGAAGAAGGAGAGCGGCGGGGGGGGGGGGTCTATCTTGTGGGAGAGGAACGCGTGCCGGCGCGTACATTGTAGAATTCAATCGCAGACGATTCTATAATATTACTGCGAAATTGACAGGGAAATAACAAACTCGTTTGTTGCAGTTGTAACACTTCATCATCATTTTTCTATTAATTACAACAAACAATTATGAATAATTTATAGCAAAATGACTTCATTAAATGTTATTTTCTTAAGAACAGAACGTGACAGAATTCAATTATTGCAAAATCATGTTCGATCACAAAAAAGTAATTCACTACCTAAGTTTTTGCCTGAATAAAGTGTCAAATTCATCAATGTGACGTCTTAATATAACACTCGACCCTTAAGACCCTTTAGCAGCTACTTAAAACTAATAACAAAGTACGAACTTATCTGAAGAGATTTTCTAGCTCAACAAGTTTAATTAACTAACTCTCTGATTTGCTTTATGTGTGCTCCTCCAACCTAATGACCATTTTCTAGCGCTCTGAGAGGTTTAACAAAGTTTCGGTGATCATTATTAGAACAACTCTTCTTCCGGCAAAAATTGAAGACAACCAAAATGAAACTTTACTTTCATTTGTAGCTCACGTCTTTCTTTAAAGTTACTTGATTATAAATAGCAAAAACTTCCACCATTTTTTTTACTATATCATTTTCTTATCTTTACTGTTTTGACAAGGTTGTAATAAGTTGGATTCCCTCAGCTATGATATTGCAACATAAAATACTATAAGTTATGTTGATTCAGTTTTTATGGAAATTCCATATGTTGCCTTAAATATTTTTATGGTTTGCATGTATGGAATATAAGGTGTATACTCTTGAAATATTTCTGATGAATAATTGCCCGGGTTTTCCACAACAATCTGTATCACCTGAGAAAATCAACACTTGTGGTGGGTTGACGTTATGGTAGAAAGATTCCTAATTCAAATATCTTATTCAGTTGACATCATTTTTTTAAACGAGGTTGATTTAAAGAGCTGGAAATATATGCCGATATTGTTCATATACTTTCCCTTCCGTTTCCCTTATTATAAAGTCAACGATGTTTTTTTGCGTTAAGCAGCGTTTGGGTTTTTATGTCATCACAAATTCTTTTTAATTTCATGATAACTATTTAATATTCAAATGCATTGATGTTAAAATAATATGCTCTATTTAAATAATTGTCATTCATAAAAGTTTCTTACATTCTTATAACAACGAAAGGTTTTTCCCTAAATTATTACATTGCTAGAGAAAGACCACCACGATTAATTTACCAAATACGTCATAGACACTATAAATTAGCGGTCAATATTATTACTTACTTAATTCTATTTTAATTATAACAATATTGACGTCAAAGTATTCAGCAGAACTGAAATGTGTTACTGCAAGATATTTATATCCAAAGTGGGAGAAAAAATTGATACTTGACGCTGACTGCTGTATCTTCGAGTTTGATTATGTATATATTTCAGTATGCACAGGGCGATACTTTTTACAGTGCAAAACAACTTTGTCCAGAGAAACTGCACGACAAAATGTGACACTTTCTTTGAAAAGAAAGCGTTATTATTTACGTAATGCGATGTTGTATTCTATGAAAGCTTGACCAGACAGATTTGGGTTGGGTTTAGGAATGGGCTTCAGGAAGATAACAACAGTGATGCCACGGAGTTGGAGTAAAAATGTTCACTTGATTGTTCCTTACAATTCAAGAGAACAATGCTTATAGTACAACAAATGCAATAACGGTATTGATTTTACGAGTTACCCACTCTGGGCTACGGAGTGGGCAACCACGTTGTACGACGAAGTGCTACCCGGCTCCAGTGTGTATAGATACAGAATCCGTCATCATAGGTCAGGGGCAGAAGCAGGACGTCCTGCTCTAAACTGCATACTAATAACGAGATAGAAAGAGATGGGAATAGATAGAATGAGATGAGGTCACTTCACACAAATGCTGTAAGGGGTTGGTGAACTGTGTGTCGAGACGGGGGTGGATTGTCATGTGCCCCTGCCCAAATATCAAACCCACGAAAAACTTGTCGTCGGTAAACTAAAATAGTAAAATAAACTATTGCCACAATAGCATTAAAATATGAAGAGTTAAAAACCATTTCAACGTTTTAATTTTATGTTTTAACATTAAATATTACACTAGGTACATTTTCGTTTCTTTCTGACAACAGTTCTTAATTTATCATTATACTAGAGTGTACCCCCGTCGCAAGCGACGTCTGTTTTTTTTGTATGAATTGAATTTCATTTCAAATTTTAATTCCATTTTTAAATTGAAATATTAAACTCGTTCTATAATATTAATTTTACAAATAAAAACAAATAATTTTTCATATACACTGACTAAAAAAATATTTTTTTTCAATTTGATCATTATTTGAACAACTTTTTTCCAAAATTTGGGATCTTTTTTTTCGATCTGTAAATTAGGTAATAAAGTTAGCCCATATCTCTCAATTGGAACATTATTATATAGAATTTATGCATACACCAAATAATATAAGAGCTTATAAATAATGACAAAACATAATTTAAATTAAAGCTTACTTACAGAAGGGCAGCACAAACCGCCAAGTCCACCCCCATAGACGATCCCTTGTGTAATACCTTTTAAAGTATAAATCTAGTCAGTCAATTACCCTGCACGCCTCTCACTCCCTCGTTGTTTTACTATCCCAATTATAAATGAGAATAATTTGATTTGGAATGCCGCGGATTATTACCAACCAGCCAACCAAAAAACAACCAACCCTTGTTTGTAATACATATTTATAATTTGTTCCATATGTATCAGAAGCCCCTTCAACACACATGCATGCAACCCTAATTACAATAAATAACTCCGGACAATACCGCTGCTGGTGACAAAACCACTTTACTCATTTAATTCTATGTGAAGAGTTTGTCAATAATCATGCTATGGTCTTATGTATGTTAGATTATGAAGAGTTAAGAAATATATAAGTAGTTAAAGATCTTCTCCGTTTGTGGTACATGTCTGATGGCATGTCACGTGACCTATTCGTCTAATGGGTGTCCCGTTATTTGTATTTCCCGTAAAACGTAATCCACCTACATATTTAAACAATATATATGTGTGTGTAAAGAAATTATATTTATTTAGTTGGTACAAAGATCGTCTATCGCTAAAACAGTGACCGTTCAGTGAAACATATACTCATGCACGTCATAGATGACGCTGTAGGAATAACGGCCAACACAGTGCATATCGTTAGGTTATAATAAAATTAGATAAAAAGGATTTGACAACTTTAAGTTTCAGAAGCAACACATGAGTTTGAATACAAATTTATAATTCCTGAAAAAACTGGAGATATTGTCTTATATATACACCAGTTTGTCACGTTATAGCTTCACAATTCCTCCTTCTATATAAACTATTAAGTATACCCTTCACTCATGTTCAAGCTAAACATATTACAGTCTCCTAATTGCGTTTGTGGAGAAGAAGGAACTGTTGATAACATGGTGTTAGAATCTAAAAAAAATAAGATACATTTCATTTTACAATGGGCTTGTGTCCTCATTTTTTAGTGGTCGATTTTTCAATTGTTGATTGAAATTGATGTTAATAAATGTGTATTGACGTGTCTATTTTATTAAATATCTAAATATTGACGGAGATATAGCAATTAAAAGTTTGAATTGTAGTTTTAGCGCTAGAAATAATCGGCCATATTTGTATGACGTGAAATGCATTTTAACATCAGTTATTTGTTAAGTAGGTCAGTGCTGTGGTAATGTTCTGTAGCTGTTGGTAGTCAAATAATCAAGTCAAGTCAAAGAATAATAAGTTTTTATTTTATTTAACTCTGCTACGGCAGACATAATATTGAAATTTGGTTGTTCCTTGAAATAGCTGTAAATAATATTTGATATTTTGATATATAAATACATATAGCTGAGATTTATGAGCTGTATGCACTTGGAATGTGTACAACGTTGAATCCCTTTAATAATTAAAGAGACAAAATGACTTTTTTAATTGTTAATATCTCCTTAGATATAAGGTGTTATTAAAAAATAATTGGACATTTGAGGTTCTAGTAACCAACTTTATCAATATATAGTTCACTTTTATAGAAATTAAGACATAGGACACAAGCCCATTCTCATATCGTCACATCTAATTTGAAGTACGACAATTAGAAAAATAAGATCAAATAAATTTTTATTCAAACAAGTGAGAGGGTGAGTTCGTAATGTGTGACAAGAGTTGGAATTAATGACCTTTTCATCTTAGATTAAATATTGATATACGGATCGTGAACAACTAGCTATTGACCAGAGCCGCATTAAGCTATGTGAAGGCCCAACACTTTAAAAAACATCCACTTCTTTAATCTTTTAGCTACCAATTAATCAGCTTAAGCCTAATGTCCACCAGCTGCTGGCGCAGGCTTTATAGCTGACACTTAAGACGTTAAGACGTCGTAGTGTTCTGTAAACCGGACAATAAGTATAAGAAATATTGTACCTAGCGGATGTTCAATTCATCAAAAGGTTATACTTGTATTTGCTGTAAAACGAATCCTTTAGAATTTATTGCAATTTTTTATTTGTTGTTCAAGGTTAACAACAAGAGAATTTTAATTGGTGTTTGCTTTGTATAAGTACGAGTTAATATCATTAGTTAAATAATTATTTTAAATTGAATTTATTCGTGTTCAAAACTACAGAAGTTCACTTTTGTTAGATTAAATATACCATTAAATAATTAACAATGTAAAGATTCTACATATTAAATAATTAATTAAGAAATTAGTGCAAATTTATGTAAAGATTTCACTCTCGAGTACGTAGTAGCGGTGTTTATGTTCAAGGTTGTTGTTTAAACTTTGAATTGTCGATTGCTGAGAAATCTAGCTCGGTAACGCGTTCGTCTAATTCGTTTCTAAATCGTACACCTGATACTTCAAGCAATTCTTGTATAAACTTTGATAAAAATTAATCTTTATAATAGCATCATCTCAGTAAACAATTTGGTGAAGTGTCCTATTTTGTGACGTTTCTATCACTTCAATTATAGTTCGCATCAACTTTATCTTTATTTGTATTCCGACAGGTGGAGTGGTTTAGCAATTGTGAGTAACTAAAATGTAACTGAACTCATTCATGACAAAAACATCATACGTATCTCAAAATATTTTATTTAATACTAATTATTAGTCATAGGTTTAGTCAGTAAGTTTAGCTAGAGTCATATTTTGAGCCCCTATTAGTAACGGTTAAACCATAAGGGATGCTGTGGCCAACAACCCTAGTCGACAGATGTGTGTGTGTCATAACAACATCCACAGAAATTAATATTTGACCATTATTCAACTAATGAATTAATAATTTGTTAATTTTATTTATTTACTAAAATAAAATGCAGCAGATGGCTGCAATGGATAAATTGAAGGACGGAGAATCATTGCATTTTGTGGTTTTGTGATGGCTATACGTATGGTCAACTGGAGTATTCATAGCATTGAATGTGTATTAGTCAAATGCACTTAAACTAAAGCTATTTTACTTTCAGACTTATTTAATTACCGGATGTTGTAATTTATAAGTTATAAATAATTATGAAGAATACTTATACTATAGACTTAATGTTAATGGAACAAAAGTTTGCTTGTGCACTACTTGCTGGTTTGGTTGGATTATGCTAAAGCATTTATATATTATTTCTATAACCAAGGCTTTAGTAAAATTGACGTTGGCGATCTGCAATGTATTGATATTGTATTCATTTATTGTACACACTTGTGATTATATTTTAAATGAGAAATCTGTCTTCCCCCTTGCACCTACTCTTCGTTCCAGATCTTTATCCATGGAAATGTGGCGTCAAAATTAGTTTAAAAGTAGAATAGACTAGAACAGTTTTAACTGGTTAACTTTAGAACGTGAATTTTGTATGATATTTGCTTTCTAGAGACTACTGCTACCAAACTTTGATTTAAATTGTCCTTTATAATATCCTAGAGTCATGATCTAATTCAAATACAAGGGGGGTTGTAGGTTGGAAGTAATAACCAAATAAACGAGTGAATAATTTATGACCATAATGCATCAGTAATAATGTTAGCACTGAGATTTAAATGACTCTACTGGGAATTCATTTACTACAGCTATGAGTTATGCGTTATGGCTGAACTTTGTACATCACCGGGCTGTGCTGCTGAATACGGAATGTTGTGGAACTTCTAGTATGCATTATGTATTAGAAACTTATATTCTGTGTAATGTATCTATTTTCATTAGCTATTCATTTCCTAACTAATTATATTTATTACATGCGAATTTGGAGCGAAAACAATAGAATCAGTAGGGGAGGCATTGAAAGACATGAAAAGGGATCGAAAATGTATCAAATTGATAATAAAGATGATTCTGTCCACAGCTCAATTTACATTCGCTAGGTCCTTATCTTTATATTTAAGGTCCAACGAGAGATAAGTTCCAATTTTTGTAATTTTTTTTTTATTGTAATGATTGTGTGCCTTTCGGCTTTACAATCTACATTATTATATTTCTTAATGCATTTCATACAAATTCAAAGTTAAAACTAAACTTAAACTATTCTAGACTATTACTACTTCGAATAGTACTTTCTGTTTCTTCTTTTCTTGATCCTCTCTCTTCATGTCCCCTACTCCTCCTTTATTTACACCGTTTCCTGCTTCTCCTTCCTTATTGCCTGTATCTTCATCTATCACCTCTTGCCTTCCTTGTCTCCTCTCGACAAACCCTCTATTATCTTTTCACTATCCTTCCTGCCTTCTCTCTTCGTTTTCACTTCTCCACTTATGTCTATTACAGGCATAAACACTCTATCTTTACTATTTCCTCTTGACTCTCTTACTTTACTATTTCTTCTTGACTCTCTTCCTTTACTATTTTATTATTGTCTCTATCTCCGTCATCCACCTCTTGTCCTTATCTCCTTTCCGAAAATCCTCTATTTTTCTGAACTGAAGTTTAACTGTTTCCTCGCTACTTCTTTCTTTCTCCTGCTTCCCTTCACTGCCTCTTTTAGTACTTCCTCTCTTTTCATGTTCCTAATGCATCCCAGCTACGAGCTTATTTATTGTCCTGTTTTTTCTTTCCTTTTTTCTATTTCCGCCATCCACCTATTTCCTTCACTGCCTCCCTTTAATAGCTGGCCAATATTCATTTCGCTCACTATTTTTTCCTTACACTCAAACTTAATGTGCTACAGTGTTTCGTCCTCCGTTCCGCACACTCTACACTTTCTTTCCTCACTACTTTCCCAGTATCTGTTTCCTTTTTCCTCATTTCCCAATCTAAACCTTGCTATCCATCTTATGTTTTATATAGGTATTAATTTCTTAACTAATTATATTTACTACATGCGAATCTGGAGCGAAGACAGTAGAATCAGCAGGGGAGGCTTTGAAGGACATGAAAAAGGATCGAAAATGTATCAAATGGATAATAAAAATGATTCTGTCCACAGCTCAGTTAACATTCGCTAGGTCCTTATTTTTATATTTAAGGTCCAACGAGAGATGAGTTCCAATATGTCCATTATCAGTCACGAGCACCGGCTATGACATTTATATTTAATGTCTAACTGTGATAGAATATAAAGAAGTACAGAAAATAAAATAAAGGAAGAATAGGAGTTTTTGTTCATTTCTGTCTTTCATTTAAAATGAACCGTCTGAACACAAAATAAATCAAAAGTGTCGAATGAATTCAGTGCATTTGGCATCGTTCACTCGCGCTGCGCACATGAAAAATGAAACGTCTGAACACAAAGTGAACGTTCACTCGCGCTCAGTATTTTCTCAGTCATCTCAGTCATCAGTGTTCTGTAGTGTGGCGAATTCCAATTCGCACAACATCGCTTGCTGACTTAGTAGAGTATAATGCCGAATGCATGGTCATTTTCGTCTGTACCGTGCACACAAAGCTACAAGTTTGTCTTAAGACAGATTTTAATAAGACTACATGAGTAAATATAGTCCAAATCACGATAGTTCGGCGCGACTTATACTTAAAAGAGGTTATAAGAGCGGTATAAATCTATAATACGATAATGAATTTTATCTTATTCTTTCCAAATACATGATAGAAAAATAAGTGAGTCAGTGCTTTTTAGTTATATCGGCAGTTTATACCCCACAACTTGTTTTAAGTACGACTCGTAATTTGAACTATATTACTCCTATTTACAAATAACCTATAAATAGAATCGTCATGATCATTGACGGTGTTTTGCTCAAGTTCATATTTTGCATAACAGGATTCTAAATGAAGCTCACACAAATGTAAATGAGTCAATAATTAAAATACAGCGATAAGTTACACTGGATATCCTTGGAGTTGATAATCCATACATATAAATGAATTTAATAATAATATTATTTTGCAGTTTCAACTATGAACTGTCTGTCCATTTGTAAAGTGTAGCATTGGATTTAAATCTTCCGCATTTAGTTGCATAATTTTTTTACCCAGTTAAATTTTGTCTGACATATAGATAACTCACAAATCCATACGATTTTTAGATAGTACTAACCTTCAAACGATATGTGTTAAGATTTCATGGCATTCCAACCCTTAATTTACAAGTTACAGTAGTTTTAGTGACGCTACTTTCGTAATTTGCTACTTGTTAAGGAGGTACAGGACGTAACGTCAATTCAAAAAGTTTATCTCTCGGTAATACGAAATGCAAAATACGAAGTACATGAGGGACGAGCAAATATTGGGACTGTATCTTTTAAAATGAATTTTTCAATTCCATATTAAACTGCTATTTGCTAGTTAAAATGATTTTTTATGCATATAATAGTTAAATAAATTAAAAATTACCTATAATTAATATCAAATTTATATTAATTCAATTTAAATACAAATTAAATATTTTGAAAAAGGAATAATAAATTTGGCAACGCTGCAAATTTACGTGTGTTGACGCATGCGGGATTTGGTTTTTTGACAAATAAATTGTTATATTTTATATAATATTTATTCCGATTTTAAATTTCCCGCTCAAATTGGCATTTGCAACGTTGCCGGCTTATAACCCACATTTACTGTTTCTTACTGGTTTTATTTTAATATTTTCGTATATAGGTATCCTTTTGATAATTTTCTTTTTGCAATAGCTACAGAAAAGATTCTTTTATATACACCTAGTTTTTGAAAGCCGTGCCACCATTTTTTTATAGTTAAAAGTTATATTATGTGGTGAAATTGAGCTAAAAATTATGATTTGTATGGAAAATGACTATTTTTATTCATGTATAAAAAGAAAACTATTAACCCTAGGTCTCTAAAATTTTGAGACAGCATGTATTTTAACTATTTGTATCGACCCTCCAAATTTCACAACGTTTTTATCATTTACGTTAACGTCCTATACCTCCTTAAACTATTTTTTTCCAATTCAATGTGACAAGAATTTTTCATCTTATAAAGTAACAACGTTACAAGATGTTTCACTAGATCGAACCGAATGTGACTGTACTATTACGTCTGGATAATATTGAACGACGAAGAAGGCGTTCTGCTTTTGAGGGTAACAACCCTATCTCTTTCCCTTTCAATGTTCTCTACAACTTTCACCTTTTTATATACTTTCTGCTATATATTTAAACTGTCTGTGTCTCCTCTTTTATTTCTTGTTTTTCCCATAAATATATTTTTTGTGTGCGATCGGGGACATAATTAATAATAAATTGGAATTGTTTTTAATTATTTAATATTTGACTGAAGATAAATCTTACGTGTGAAATCTAGGCCAGCTGGAATTCGTTTGGTTTAGTTTATTTAGTTTAATAAAGACCAACCTGAGTGCTCTTATTTCATACGCTAGACTTTTTCTAAACAATTATTTAAGTAGGGGAAGGGGGAATGTGATAGATCGTATATAGTCTAAAATGTCATTAAATAAATAGCTTACTAAGATAAGCAATTACTGCTGATTCCATAAAATATTTTCATAATAATAATAAAATGCTAATTAGGCTTTCATTTCTTCAGTGAGATACAAAAAGTTATTAAATATAATCTGACAGACTTAAATATAAAACGACTAAAGGAAAAGCTGACTAAAATAAAAGCTCTTATTAAAATGTTTGCAAAGTTGTGGTAAGGGTTAAAAGAAGAGAGCGAAAGTCATTATACGTAAGTGCCAAAGGGGTTGATTTCAGTTTCAGGGACTAGGGCTGAGGGCTGAGTCGAGACTATAAAATATCAGTTGGTTCAGTCGTAAAACGCATTCAAAAGGCGGATACAACTCAAGGTCAGAGAAGGACAAATTCGGGATGTTATTTATTTAGAGAAGGGTCTTGAAACGTGAGCTGAATATTAAAGTCTTGCGTATTCCGCTAAACACACTTGCGTAAACTTGCGTAAAAGGTTACAATTTCTAATTAGATACAAATATAATAAGCAAATAAATTTTATTAAGCTGCTTGTAGATTTATTCTGAGCCCGTTTGTAATATTTATTTACATCCAATTAAAGAAAAATGTGTAACAACTTTTATAAAAAAATGAAGAGGTGTGTATACACTATATTCAATTTTATAAAGAAGCTACCATTAGCTGCTATTCAATTTAGAACGTTTCACCTGATCCTTTAAAAGCCCTACGCTCCCTTCCTCGTATCCTACTTCCCCTTTCCCCCTACCCGTTACTTTTCACTCTTTATCGGAACATTTCCTTCTATTCAGCATATTACAGCAATAAATAAAGGTTACATTGATACATTGCGACACCAGTGTGGTTCACAAGTCACTGTGGTGGTTATTAGGTTTCTGTAAATGGCCCAATATTCAGTGGAATATATTAGGTTGGTAACTGGCTCGGTTAACATGCTTTCTTGGCATCCCTTAGGTATCTATTTCAATTGGAGTTCTGAAATCCCTTCCGCTACTTGAATATATATCTCTTCAGAGATGTGCGCTTTTCAAATACATATACTCATAATGCAAATACAAAATAGTAAATACCTATTTTGTATTTAAATATCTTTTAAGGGTATAGAATTTTATATTTTATTTGAAAACTTTTACAAACCTATTTCCTATTTTAAAAATACAAAATACTTTTTTCATTTTTGTTACTTCATAGTGTTAATCAGTAAATATTATTGTTTCAATGTAAACTTAAAACCCCACCAACATTAGCACCATTTATGATCTAAAAGTATCTGCACAATTGTCTTAATAATTCTAATTTGAAATGATAGATGTGCCTATTATTTTATTATCCTTCCTGTTACCCCCACCATAAGACATCTGATTTTCGTTTACCTAAATTATTTTATATTTTGTATTTAAATACTAACATGAAATTTATTTTTTATTTTGTATTTGAAATAGGAAAATAACGAGGTATTTGCATTTTGTATTTAAATGCTTTTGAAAAGTATTTGTGCAGATCAATGTATCTCTTATACTATAGCAATGCTGCAAAATCTTTCAAATATATTACGTAGTTCTAAAATACGTTTACTGTTTTTATCAATATTGATTCAGTGAACATGCTCCTGTAATTATGGCAATACAAACTACAATAAAGATTACTTTAATGTTTTTAAAACAGTTTGTGTAAGATTTTGTAAGTAGCCGGACTAATTTAGTTGTCCAGTCTTCAGATTCTAATCTTAATGTTAATTAAAATTGGTCAGTTAGTTGTGTTATACGTGTAGCTGACAAGACAAGGCGTTGGTAACTGGTAGCTCGTAGCCCTTTAAGAATTAGAAAGATTTACAAGTGTAGTACATGTCTTAGTTATCGTTGTATCTTTACATTATGTTAATCTTGTTCTTTAACCGGTTGTTGTAGAAACATACATTTACATTTTGGTTTTCAGATAAAATATTACTTGTAACTTCTGTGTACACCTTATAATTTATAAAGTTCCTTAATAAATTGTCCTGTTCTTTATTTATATTTTCTTCTTGTATTTGTTTTTGATTTTTCGTTCTTGTTTTTCCTAATCCTACATGCTTGCTTTTACACCTTCTATCTGCATCATTGTGTTCTCTTTGTGTATACGAGGTCTGTTCAAAAAATAACGTGAGGCAAAAATTTCGCGGGCTACGTACATTCGATTATCGATTTTTTTATTTTGTTATGTTGGTACACTCGTCTCGAACATATGTTCACAGTTTTAGCTATATAGCACATTTAGTTTGTTTGTGAGAGGCATAAAAGTTAGAATTGTTTTGCGTGTTCGGCGATTTTTCTGCTGTCGAAAAACATAAATCAATGAATATGCATTAAATTTTGTGTGAAAAATAGAATCAAGTGCTCCAAAACACTTGAAATGTTGAAAGTGGCATACGGTGAGTCTACTTTAAGCCAAAAAAATGTTTACAAGTGGTACAAGCTTTTCACAGAAGGTCGAGAAGATGTGAATGACGACGCTCGCCCTGGACGCCCCAGCACATCAACAACCGATGAAAATGTTGAGGAAGTGAAGAAAATTGTTATGGAGAATCGTCGAATCACTATTAGAGAAGTTGCTGAGGATGTCGGCATATCGGTTTTGGGCATGAAGAGTGTGGCAGCGAAGTTTGTTAATGCACCTGCTCACTCGTCATTGCTTGTTCGTAGTTTTTTGGCCAAAAACAACACCGTAATCATGCCTCAGCCACCGTATTCACCAGATTTGGCCCCCTGCGACTTCCCTGAAAGGACGGCGTTTTGAGACGATTGAGGAGATACAAACCGAATCGCTGAGAGAGCTCAAGAGCATACCAAAAAGTGCATATCAAACCTGCTTCGATGATTGGAAAAAACGCTGGCACAAGTGTATTATATCTGGGGACTACTTTGAAGGGGACAAAATAAAAATTGATGAATAAATAATAAATAAATATTTTTTGAGAAAAATGAAAAATCTCCTTATTTTTTGAACAGACAGCGTACTTATATGTGACTTAGTTTAAACAAATCTTAATTCAATGTTAATTATTTACAGGACTCTTCGCGCCATCCTTCAAGAACTTCTGAATAAGGTAAGAAATTATTATTAAATATTATATGATTTTGTGAGAGGCAAGTACTATTTTCTTTGACCGCTCTGCTCTAGTATACTACTAGACGAGTTTCATTTTCTATTCTACATGTACATGCTGTGTTGCGATTGATATCTCTGTCAATTTCATAACCATTCATCGTCGGCGCCATTGACATCCTTCTAAAGCAACGACCACCATTACCTGTGCGACCATTGCGTGTAAGATTTGTGTATATAATTTTTTATAATATGTAGTTTGTTATTAACCACAACATCTGTTATTTTCACTCATCTGCGTTCAACTCATGATGATTATTGATACGGTTTTGTTCAATGTTCGGTGTTCATTAAAAACCAGCTTTAAGGCTTCTTGCATCCGTTATATGTTAAGTAGCGTCCCCACTTACACTAGTTTGGTAGTTCACTGTTGTACGTTATTTTTGTTCGTGTTATCCTATATTATAATGTCCTATATTATAATAGTATAATGTCTTATATTCTTATATGTTTATATGTCTGGTTCGAATTTTGTATGGCATCGCGAAAACGGCTCCAGGGAACTTTTTGAAATTTTTTCCCTGAATTTCCTGGAAACCCATAATTTTGGAAAAACTGGAAAAAAAGTGAGCCCTTTTTTGCTGTATAACTTTTAATTCGTAAAAGATAGAAAGTTGAAATCTTGCATGTGTATTAAGGACATTTCTCAAAAATTAGAAATCCAAAAATTGAAAAAGAGGGGTTGAAGAAATTCGGGGGCCCGGTAGGGAACTTCGGAGATAGTTCATATTCTAGATTCTAGAATAATTAAGTATATTATTAATAAAAAAAATTCAGCAATACAATAGTAAGACACTTTCTTACAAATTTTTTTATAATATACATATTGTAACTAATACAATAAAATTCACCATCGTATCACTATTTATGCGGCTCTTATAACCTCTTTCAGGCATAAGTCACCGGCGAACTCTCGCAATTTCTACTATAACAAAAGATATCATATGTAAACAAACGCAGATCTTTTGAAAGTTTGCTTTAGTACATGTTGTACAATTATCAAGCTAAAACTGATATCAGAGGGTCCTCGTTTTGTTCATTTCTGCTTTCATTCGAAATGAACCGTCTGAACACAAAATGAATCAATAGCGCCGAATGAATAACCAACGATGTTAGATATGTACATTCGGCATCGTTCACTAGGGCCCAGTCTTTTCTCAATCTTTCGTTCTGCAGTGTAGCGAATTCTAATACGCACAACATCGCTTGACGACTTAGTAGAGTATAATGCCGAATGAATGTTTATTTTCGTTTGTGGCGCGTCACTCGAGTGAAATTGAATCAGATCTCCATAAATCTGAAGTGAAATTAAACCAAAATCGAAACTGCAGCTCTAATAGAAAATGTGGTACACTTATTTAAAGAAATATCAATGTAGAATACTCAGTAAATTTTATATTAACACTGAACAAAACTTAAAAAATAAAAACCACACCCTGCGCTACATTATATAAAGCCATTTATTTCTAAAAGGTAATAAAACATAATTTTTAACACATTCAACTGATTTCAATGCAAGTGTTAATATAGAAATTATCTTTAGTGGGGACTCCGCTCTACAACTAAAACTCTCAGCTCCCAGAGCGTTGCATGACCGCCAAATGAAAACACCAAACCACTTTCACTTCTCATTGGATTGTATAATATTCAAGATCGAGCCCAAGTTCAAATCTCATTACATTTTAACTCTAAGAAAGAGTTCAAAGTCAAAGAAAGTTAAATTATTTAATATAGACAGTGTAGAGTCGAAAACCACAAGTACACTGAGATGTTGTGAGCCTTGAAGATGTTTCGTAACACGATAATCAATTGTGTAGTAATTAGTATCTTCTAATAACATCTGCTATCGAGTGATGGCAACGCAAACAATGAAATTCTTCAACGCTTATCGATTGGAAAATCTTATCTATTCTTTACTATATAATTATCTTATAATATTATATAGTTCATTTTACTTTTAATTTATTTTTTAACCAATTAAAAATGCTGTACTCTCGTCAATTATGAATCTATCTCATACTTTAAGACAGTGGCTTCTGTCCTATGCCTTAATTTCTATAAAACTCTTGTCAATATATTGATAAAGTTGGTTACTAGAACCTCAAATGTCTTCTGTCAAATAACTTCTTATTTAAAAAAAGTCTAATTCAACGTAAAAGAGATAGCATATTCAATCTAGAACTCAATAACTGACCTATCCTTAATAGTACAGACATGTTACGTCATAAATATGGCCGACATATGTAGCGGTAAAACTACAATTCGAATTTTTATTTGCTATATCTCCGTCAACATTTATTGAGATTTATTAAAATAAAAACGACAGTATACATCTGTTAACATCTATTTCAATCAACAATTGAGTACACAGCCCATTGTCATTTGATGTTGTTTTTCTCTCGGATGGCTTCATATTTAATACATTAATCAGACACCTCACAATTCCTTTGATTGCATTTTATAAGTTATCTGGGTATTGAATCAGATAGGGGGTACAATTTTATTTATAACATATATTCAACTTAAATTTCAATGTCGAGATGTTCGATATAAGGTCAATACCAATTAGTAGTAGTATTAATAGTAGTACGAAAGTACCAATTCGCCTCTGCTTTTGCTCATGCATAGGTGCAGTAGCTCCACAGGTTTGGGTCTTAGCTTCAGTGTGTAACACAAAAACGAAACCTTGAAACCTGAAGGTTGGTTACGCAATGCATGCGGTCATAATTGTGATATTAATTGGATAATTTAAAATGAAAGTTGGGAAAGTAGTTGCCCATAATAAAGCGTAATAATGCGGTAATGTCAGACAGAAAACAACATTCATAACAAAATGTTCAAAAACCGAGAAACGAATGAACGAACACTCTGGTCTAATAACAGAGCGCTGCAGTGCATCTTAATTTGAAATAAATTAAGTTATTTCTGTAATAGGCGGCCTGCACCGCAACTATTAAGTAACCTGTTAACACATTCGTTTTATTAGACCTTAGTTCTGCTGGTAACTGTTTAAAATTTGTGTTCCTGGGGTTGCATTATTTATTAACAAGGCGAACTGTATTTATTTTCACGTGAATAACACATGACTCAATAAGTTCGTAGTGTGACTTATAAATGGCGCTACTGAGGAATCCATATTATTTTTAGATAATACCAACCTTTAAGGAGGTACAGGACGTAGCGTCAATGCAAAAAGTTTATCTCTCGGTAATACGAAATGCAAAATACGAAGTACATGAGGGACGAGCAAATATTGGGACTGTACCTTTGAAAATGAATTTTTCAATTCCCTATTAAACTGCTTTTTGCTTGTTAAAATGATTTTTTATGGATACAATAGTTAAATAAATTAAAAATTACCTATAATTAATATCAAATTTATATTAATTCAATTTAAATACAAATTAAATATTTTGAAAAAGGAATAATAAATTTGGCAACGCTGCAAATTTACGTGTGTTGACGCATGCGGGATTTGGTTTTTTGACAAATAAATTGTTATATTTTATATAATATTTATTCCGATTTTAAATTTCCCGCTCAAATTGGCATTTGCAACGTTGCCGGCTTATAACCCACATTTACTGTTTCTTACTGGTTTTATTTTAATATTTTCGTATATAGGTATCCTTTTGATAATTTTCTTTTTGCAATAGCTACAGAAAAGATTCTTTTATATACACCTAGTTTTTGAAAGCCGTGCCACCATTTTTTTATAGTTAAAAGTTATATTATGTGGTGAAATTGAGCTAAAAATTATGATTTGTATGGAAAATGACTATTTTTATTCATGTATAAAAAGAAAACTATTAACCCTAGGTCTCTAAAATTTTGAGACAGCATGTATTTTAACTATTTGTATCGACCCTCCAAATTTCACAACGTTTTCATCATTTTCATCGTTTTATGTTAAAATATTATGACATTCGGACCATTAGTTACAAAAGTTTGAGTGATGCTACTTTTGTGATTTTCAAAACAAAGGAAAAATCTCTGTCGTCACTATTTATATCATAAATATTTTGTGAGTATAAATATGATTGATATAGTTTAAATTACAAGAGTTCGGCGGCGACTCATACTTAAAACTAGTTGTGGGGTATAAACTGATGATACAACGAAATAGTACTGATTTATTCATTTTTCTATAAAGTACAGATGAACGAATACGATAAAATTCATTATCGTATCATAAATTTATACGGTTCTAATAACCTCTTTTAAGTATGAGTTTCGGCCAAACTCTCGTAATTTGAACTATATTATTATCATTATTCTTTCCAGCATGCATTGCACATATAAATTGGCAAAAGAAAATATTTTTAATATAGAAATTAAATTTCCTTTTATTGTAGGAATACAAAAAAAACTTTTAAAAATTTAATTAAATATTTTCTGTAAAGTTTAAACAAAGTGTTCAAATATCCTGGAAACTAATGTTATTAGAGCTTCTGCACTTTCACTAGCAGCAAAAGAATTTTACTTTCTCTATAGAATATTAAAATGGACTTGTGTTATACGAATATAAAAAAAATAAGTTTCCTGCATTACCTAGCTAGCAGCCCCTAAAATTGCACGGTACATGAAATTCGCATCAGAGCATGTGGATTTTACTTGTGGGGGGTACATACAGCGATCAGGTGGACGGGTGGAACAATGGAAGGGGTTTACTTTCCAGGAGGGTTGCCACGATGAAAGGTGGATGGTGATGTTGAATAAATCGCGACTGCATCAAAGTTACTTCACTTCCAATATGCGATACGTTGTTGGTACCACGCAGTGGCGTACGTACATAATCTAACCTCTTCGTCTTCTATTTTAATTTCTACTATAAATTTTCCTCGCTGTGGCACTGTCGAAATCATATTCTTAAGACAATTGTGCTTGTGATTGTGTACTTGCAGTTTAGAACGCCACTGCTCCTACGATGTACGACGTACATATTCAACGTTAACTTTATCGCCCCCCAAGTAAGCAAACTTCACTAAGGAGATGACGGGGGCTGCTAGGTTCCAGCGAGGGTGCAAAATGTATTAATATACCACCCCTATAACATAAACTGACAGGTTCAGAGAGGGAGAATGTAGAGAATATTCTTGCATCGATGGTTCTCAATATGTTTTATTTATTCAGAATTTCGTAAACTTTTAGAAAATTATTTTAAGTACACTTTTATGCGAAATAGATCGCTATTAAGGTCTATAGCAATGCCGCTACACTATTGTATCCTATAGTTCGATTACCGCCAGTTAATATTCAAAATAGACTGCTTCATTTTGGGCAGATTGTTACATAAAGGCAATATTTTTATGGCTTGTTTTGACGTCTTAGATAATCCACGATACAGTCGAGATAAGATTAAAATTAATCATAGAATCATTTACACATTTATATGTCACTGCTTGTTTACTTTTCATTCAACAGATAAAAATCACAACGTGATTTAAAATATCATTATTTTTAAGTACACATATTAATATAAATCTATTTGTATTGTGATTGCGAGATGCTCTGATAAAACTGACATTGTTTTGTTAAGGTACATAAATCAAAGTTCTGTGAATTTGTGTAATGACTTTGCTAGTACAGACTTGAAGTAAAATGTTTCTACAGTTCTTTTATAAGTAATTTTATTACTACTCTGCACATGCAATGAAACGTTTGAAACATATTATAACACGTAGTGGCATAGCAAGAAGAATTATGTCCCTTATAGGAGGCACCTCGTTGCCTAAAAGTACGACGAAAAAGTTTTACATCTGATTATTGCAAGGTCATTTTAAACTTTAAGTAATTCGCTTAATTATTTTATTACTTATCACATTCTATAATAATAATTAACAAATTATCACCACGAACAGTGTGAACATATCTCATTATAATACTTAATTGATCTGTTTTTTAGAAATGTTTTTAATCGTATCTAACCTTTGGCAGGTAAAGTGGTGCCAAATTAACCTTAGGGTCCATTCATTTATTACATTTTACCTTGGAAGAGGGTCGCAAAGAGGGGGGATGAGTCATAATTAATCTGAAAACCAAAACTTAAACTAAGACTTATTTTTTTTAGGAAGAGAGTTCACTCTCTATGGCTATAGGGAAGTGGAGAAGTTGGTGAGGGGAGGGGGGTTTTGTTAAAAGCCATGAAAAAGATATGACGTACCTCATGGATAATTCCTTATGTGCTACATTTTGCGAGGCCCCGGGCAGCAGATCTTTGCGAGGCACTTGTTCTTTGTATAATTTATATAAATTGTAAGTAAGTATTTTTGATGATAATTGACGAGAAATAAAATTTTATATTGGAGGATTTATAAAAGTTAACCAGCACACGACGCAAAAACGACAAATATTAATGATGATAAACTAAGGCACATGAATGTCTTAAAAGATATACGCAGTGATTCTAGTGGGGTTTCTAAAGAGCGAGGCGCGAAATTCAAATACATATATAGTAATGAATTTTTCTACTTGGGTTGTTGCCCTGCTTGCCACCCCCTTAGGCCGCCTCTGTAGATACGTACCCAAATAAGGTCCTCAGCCTACTTATACTGGTAGCACGACAGCAATCTTGAAAATAATTTTACAATTTCATTTTGAATGCCAATGGGCTTGTGTCCTATGTCTTAATTTATATAAAAGTGTACTATATATTGATAAAGTGGGTTACTAGAACCTCAAATGTTCAATTATTTTTTAATAACTCCTTATATGTTAAGAGATATTAACAATTAAAAAAGTCATTTTGTCTCTTTAATTATTAAAGGGATTCAACGTTGTACACATTCCAAGTGGATGTGACATCACAATCCTTGTGTCAGGTTGCCAACCTTACAGCTCATAAATCTCTGCTATATGTATTTATTTATCAAAATATCAAATATTACTTAAAGCTATTTCAAGGAACAATAAAATTTCAATATAATGTCTGCCTTAGTAGGGTTAAATAAAATAAAAACTTATTATTCTTTGACTTGACTTGATTATTTCGACTACCAACAGCTACAAAACATTACCACAGCCCTGACCTACCCAACAAATAACTGACGTTAAAATACATTTCACGTCATAAAAATATGGCCGACCATTTCTAGCGCTAAAACTACAATTCGAACTTTTAATTGCTATATCTCCGTCAACACTTAGATATTTAATAAAATAGACACGCCAATACACATTTATTAACATCAAGTTCAATCAACAATTGAAAAATCGACCACTAAAAAATGAGGACACAAGCCCATTGTCATGAGAAGTAATTTTGAGAATCTGTGCAGCATCCATACATCATATTTCTTCCTAATTTCAAGTATACTTCGCCATACATCATACGCACTCCTTGCTAGTGTATTTACCCTTGCAAGGTGACCGCTTGTAACATTAACACTTAAGAAAACATAGCAACACAATGCACATCAACTGTTACACATCGAATAAACCCTCCCCCAGCGATTTAGGGTGGTCAATTCGGGTCCAGGGAACCAACGAAGCGATCGAAACAATTGTATTAACAATAGGGATGATCTAATTGATTCCACCCCCAGCTGGGTAATCGTGGTAATGGAAAAGTAACGCTGAAGGTACTTAATCACTTAGGGGTACTTTGTACGGTACAGGCTTAGGTCAATCCTGATTGCAATGATTAATTTATGTTCAGTAATTGGGTTTTATTACAACCAGGGTCGGTCAAACCCAAATATATACTCACTCTAAACTTCAAATAAGTTTACAAAATTAAATTATTCTTAAAGTCTAGTTGCAAGACCTGGTGGGATATATCGTAGTAGCGTCTCGTGAGTAAAGCAGGCTCCAAACCATGCGATGAACATTTGATTCAAATATTTGCCTTCCTTAATATTGGAAGATTGACATGGCAAATTTCGGTGGAACGAATGATTTATTTATTTTATTAATTTGTTGATATTATTGACACTGACACTGACACTGTTTAACGAAAACCTTCCATTGTTGACGCGGATCAAAAGACCGACAACAGCCCGAACTTCTTACAACGTGAACGTTGAACACACTTAGTTTTAACATCGCCCACACGATGCGTCCAACGTTGGAAGGTGTTCCTAGCATCGTTTGACGCCGGCATTACAAACGTGTCAATTGTCATTCAATGAGAATCTACGTCACCATAGCAAAGTACTGTATCCTTATGTCAATATATATGTAAACATTAGTAATACGATATTTTATCTTGTCTGGAACACTGTGAGTGAGACAGGATGATCCTGGAAGACAGGAATATCTTATAACTTGAGGGTAGGGGTCGCTAAGTTCTTTTAACTTGTACCGCTCATGAACATATGTTGTTTACCATTTGATATTTTTAACAGTTTTTTGTAAAAGTTACTAAAATAAAACGCCGGCGCCTAAATTAGATTTTAGGGTTCGTTAAACCAAATTGTACGACGTCACCATTAATATTCTTTCTCCAGGAATACGTTGATCCTCTTAGGACACTAAAGCAGATGTATTCCCTCAAAGTTATAACAATATTAGTAAGAACAAAGTTAATTTGAATTAATTAAACTTCAATTTGAGAAACCAAGATTTCATTAACAAAAGTCAGTTAAAAGGAAGAGATTATTATATGTTACATCCAAATTTAAGTAAGAAAAGATGGTTTAGAAATGAGCCCCGCAAAATGATATCAACTATAATCAGAATCAAAAGTAATCATTGTAAAACTCCAGCTCGCCTGTACAAAATTAATATTAAATCTGACGATAGATGTCAATGTGGTGAAGAAGGAACTTTGGATCATATTATATTTGAATGCATAAATTATATTTAAGAAAGATCAAAATTCAATAGTGAAATATTAGATGTGATTAAAATTTTTCCTGTTAATACTAAATTTTTGTTAAGTGATTCAAAATTAATTAGTGAATTATTTAAATATTTAGAAATTTGTAAAATTGAATTATGTTTGATGGTGGCTATGACGAATAAAAGTCAAGGCAAATAAATAAATAAAAAAATAATTTGAAATCATTTAATATAATATTTATAAAATATTAACAAGCTGTTGTTAGTGTAAAGGAAACAAAGTTGACATTTCTTAAGCAGTCATGTGAGAATTGATCCAGTCGGTGTAAGCAGAGACGCGAACAAACACGGAAGGAGCGTTGACTGATCCGCATGGCATCCATCCCCAAGATACGACACCAATGACAAGTGGCTGTAAAGAGAAATAGATTAAAATAAGTATAAGAAAGTAAGTTATGCATGGATGTAGAGGAGGTGTGGAGTTAAACTTACGATTGCTCCTTGGATGTAAGTAAGAGGGCCGCCTGAATCTCCAGAGCAGGCTGAGACTCCTCCGGTGACTGGTCCAGTGCAGATATTGTTGACATGGAGAGGGGTGCCATTTCCAACAATTGCTAAGCACTCGGCGTGGGGAATAAGGGTCTTAGTAACATGATGAAGAAGATTTGGCATAGATGGTGTGTTGGTAGAAGATGTAGATCCCCAGCCGGATAATTCAGCAGTTCCGGTGTGGATAATTCCAAATCCAGGGAATGCGATGGGTTGCACGAAAGCGTTGAAAGACCATGGAGCAGCTACTCGGATCTACATCAAATATTTTAATTAATAAACTGATAGAGTGAAACTTTAGATTGATTTTAGTTTCCTGTTTAGAAACTTACCAGAGCAATATCATGGGGTCCAACTCCGCCAGCGTATTGGGAGTGGATGTCGGTGCGCGCAATTTCGCGGGTCTGGCGTGTTCCTTCAGTGATGGCAATATTGTGTGCGCCAGCAACAATCTGTAATTATTAGATTCTTGTTAATTTTATTTTCTAAGAAATCAGTAGTAAAATTTGTCAAATGAAACTTACTATAAGACGGCCAACACCTGGTGCTTCGGTGATGCAATGGGCGGCTGTGAGGACATAGGTGTCACTGATGATGGAACCTCCGCAGATGTGGGTGTTCAAAGTAAGAATAACCCATTGAATGGAAATCTGGTGAGGGTATTGGTTGGGTTGAGCAACTGATCCACCCACAACGCGTCCCTTAGGGAACCCGAAGGCTACGTCTGTAACAAGAAAAGAAAATTATACATCTCGGAACATGTTTTAAATTTGCATCAAAACATTTAAATGCTTAAGTATCATTCCCATTCACTGCTTTAATTTAATTTGAATTGTTTAGCATATGGCAATACGCACAGTACTATTTTTAATTTAATTTATTTTTAGGTTCTCTTAGTTTTTTTAAAACCTTACAAGGTCCAATGTTTTAAATTATAAATATTAAATTAAGAAAAACTATGTTATATTATAACCTCCAAAATGTGATAATCTGTCAAAATGTAGTAGGATTTACTTTTAAAAGAAATTTAATGTCAGTTTTTGAAAAATATAGAAGAGAAAACAATTTCTATTACTAATTGTTATTAAAAATAGCAATTTATATTACTAAGGATGCATACGCACCAACTAAATTAAATTAAAACACAAATGTGAAAAGGAATGCTTAAACGAAAACCTGAAATCTAGATTACAATATTAAATAAAAACAGTAAATTAAATATCAAAACTGTGAGTAGCTTATTTATTTTGAGAGTACCTTATTTATTTTAGTCAATTCAATGTTTATAAATTTTTAGTAATTAATTTTTTTTTAAATTTCTATTGTAATATGATCTATAAATTTTAAAATTATTGTTCATAAGCATGAAAAAAGTAATAAGTAATATAATATTGTTACGGAAATAATTTTTACTTACCTTTGGCGTAAGCCGTTGCTACCAGCAGAGCAAGTGTCAGTGCGAAAATCTTCATTTTGAGAAATGATGCTCTTGTTCAAACTTCTGCTCCTTTTATACAGAATCAAATCAGCACTAACCAACAAAATAATAGATAACATGATTAAAATCTTTGTTCTATATACGATGTATTTGTTTTTGTAATTAAATATTTTAAATTATCTTCTTAATCTACATTAATTAATAATTCAAATTTGATAAAACCTCGAAAAACCCAATTTAATTACACCAGTTTTGATTGCAAATAATTAATCTTAAAATGATGAATTAGATAATTTGGTGTTAATACCAGAATCAGTCAATCAAGAGATTAGTACTGTATTGATTCAATTAATTTAATTTGGTAAATGACGCCTGCCTGGTTTATCAAAAAGATTTGTTATCATTTTTATATTCCGCCCACTTACGCAGTATTTGAAGATCTACTATGACTTGCAATATCCAAATTAGAAGTATGGACCTTGTAGTAGCTATACATAAGGTTCATTCTAGAATAATACCGTCTAATCGTAACAACAATCACTAATTAATGAAATTTTTTAAATAAAAATAAATAGGAATAGAAAATTTATTAATGTTGTTCTACAGATAAATTCAAAATAACAAAGAAAATATTTTCGATTCGTGTGAAAATATTTAGTAATAAATAAACTTGGACATGAAATAATATTTACAGATGTATGAAGCAAGTCTCCTGTAAGATGTTCGATTAGAATATAAGATGAAAACAGTAACTAGAAGAATGCACTAGTGCGCAGCGGGAAGCACCTTAATAAAGAAATGAATAAATTACATACTCAGTTCTATTGCGTAAAGACTTTTATATTAGCATATCATTTAATTCGTTAAGTCATGAAAACGCATCTTAACTTAGGCATAGTTGCATGTAGTATTTAATTTGAGACCTCGTGTTTGGAATATGTTGTCAGTATCTGAACTCTCTCTCTCTCTCTCTCTCTCTCTCTCTCTCTCTCTCTCTCTCTCTTTCTCTCTCTCTCTCTCTCTCTCTCTCTCTCTCTATCTCTTTATTGTTGCCAATGGATCTAAAACTCTTTTGCAGTTGACTGAATGCTCAATTTAAACTGCTTCGACCTTACTTCCTCGGGCTGTATTTTACGTAAAACTGGTAACGAAAAAAGTGAATTCGATTTTCGAAAACACGCGCGTCTTGTGTCAAAGTTTCAAGCCAATCGACCGACTACTTTTCGAGTATTGCACAAATAAACACAGGCTAAATATAAGTCTAAAGTCTATATAAAGAACACTATTATTTTAATAGTACTTTCTTATTCGAATGTACAATTCAATTGGGAAAATGTGAAAATGTCGTATATGACTATGATGATACACTGAGAGACTTCCCCCTTCTCCTTCCACCCCTAACACTATCCCTATTTGTCGTTTTGTTTACAAACATGTTCCACTAACATTTATATTAAAAATTACTCAAACTCAAACAAAAAGTTTTGTTTGTTAAATATATAATAAGAAGTAATACAACTTCATATGTATGCACCCTATTTTGCACCCCATTTGCACCCTATTGTTAAAATACTTTTACGTTTTACAATACATACTCGTGTTGTGTTTAACTAAAGCAACGCCGATGCATCTTTGTCATTACTTATGCATGTTTATCATTGGTCTTTATGTAACAAAATCCAGAGCGGGATTCAACGAAATATATTCTTTCTACAGCGTAGCTTATTCGTAAGATGTTCGCATTTAATTAATTATTTCTGCTACACCTCTACAAATGTTTAAGCAATTGACCTGCTCTATAAGAATTTGATGAGCAAAAATATTCTTCCTATTTCAAAAGTAGTATAAAAAATATATATATTTATATGTAATTATGCAAGTAGCATTATGTAAGAAATAAAGTATTGAATTGTTATGATATAATGGGTTCGAGTTCCCATGTCGAAATTCGTGAATACATTAAAAGTTGTTGGGCTGCCAGCCAACTCTAATGAGCATTCATTATGACGTGATGTGTGATAGCCGATAGCAGCGCATAAAAACTGCAGACTGAAGATGCTTCTACGACTATGCCCATGTCCCACACATGTTGCACTTGCAGTTGCAGTCTAGTTTGTTAATTACATCGTCATGGGAAATTCATTAGACTGACTTGAATGCATTTATTAAGAAACGAGCAAATTAGCGACATTAGCTGTCTTGGGTTTACGAGACGGTTGCTTTTCTTTAAGGTCTTTAACTTTTTTAATTACTTTTTCAACAACAACTAACGCAAAGTAGTCTTTATTAGTGTGTAGCTCTCAGGATTGTTCTTAAAGTAGCAATAAGCTCTGCACATGCAAATTAAATTTACATGCCTTATTTAATTTCTGCCTATTTCCGAAAATATTGATTCGTTTTGTTTATCAGAATAAGTGAGAGAAAACATTTTCTCCTTACTTCCAAATACAGACACACAAAATGATTTATCTACAGGTAATTAGACTTCTTTATTAATTTACTTAATTAATAAGATATAAATTATATAAATTAAATTCGGGATTTACAAATAAACAAAGCAGAATATGTTAAAACGACGGATTTATTAATTATTTAATTTCCAAGTTGAATAAACTGTTTCTAACCAGGTTCAGGTGTTTCGCCAGGTGAGCGACATTAGCCTTAGCGTAAATTCAGGTCCAAACAAACAGGAAACTGTCGGTCATCACGTCGACTAAATTTTTTCTATTATAATTAATATTGTTTTAAATTTTAGGGACAAAATATACTACAAGTAATCTACATATATTATAAAAAGTGTGACGTCATAAATTTATTATAAATAGTGGGGGATACACGCTTATTGTCTGTCTTCAGATTTACATATTATTTAAACAGAATAATAAAATATTTAATTTGTATTTAAATGAATACTAACAGAGATTCTATTATCATTAACGAAACGAATCGTTGGATTTTAGTACAAAAGGCACCACGTAGCGGTAAAAGATGGAACTTAATAAGTATAAATGTGTCTGACTGCCTCACAGACGTTTAGACTCATGAATTACATCTTAAAAAGAACTTGCATTGACTCGCTCGGTTGTATGACTACATGAAAATTATCTTCGCAAACAGTTAGATGCAGTTATTTGTGTATACAGTAATTGTATGTTAAATTATATGAAATTGATTTAAAAGTATGTTATTTGATTAGAGGCATTAGCTATGCAAACGCTAATTAGATTAACTTAATCTTATAATTATAACGTATCTATGTGCTTAACATCAAAGTGTTATTTTGTTAAATGTATAAATAACTGCTTTATAGATAAAGAAAACATAGCACGAGTATATAAGCAAAATGTGTTATATTTATTATTAATATTTTATTGTAATGTTTTTGTCATTAGGCACTATCATTGTGATTAATTACATACTGTCTACCCATTCTCGTTCTTTCCAAAAGAAACACATATAATTTATATCTCTGCTTTCCTTTTCTCTGGGAGATAGAAAGGAGAAACAAAAAGAAGAAAGGAATACTTTGAAAGTAACAGAATGGTGAAAGAAGAGGCAGAGATAAGAAGAGACGAAACCGCACGTGTGGAAGAGGGGCTAAGGAGGAGAGGCAGAGAAATATAGCAGCAGGAAAGAATGGAAGAAATGTATAATAGCAAATATAATGAAAGATACAAGAGGATTTAGGAGAGAGATACGAGAAAAAGAGACAAGAAGAGTAGCAAAATTTAGATTTGGAAACGAAGAGAAATGCAGCAGATACTGGATGCTGGAGAGAGATAGAAATGCTGAAGCACATCAGGAAAAAAAATTGTGCAGCTATTGAAAGGAGGCATTGAAAGGAAGAGATGGATGGTGGAGATAGAGAGAAAGTACTAAAAGAGGCAGTGAAGGGAAACAGGAGAAAGGAAGAAGTAGTGAGGAAACAGTTAAACTTCAGTCCAGAAAAATAGAGGATTTTTCGGAAAGGAGAAAAGGACAAGAGGTGGATGACGGAGATAGAGACAATAATAAAATAGTAAAGGAAGAGAGTCAAGAAGAAATAGTAAAGTAAGAGAGTCAAGAGGAAATAGTAAAGATAGAGCGTCTATGCCTGTAATAGACATAAGTGGAGAAGTGAAAACGAAGACAGAAGGCAGGAAGGATAGTGAAAAGATAATAGAGGGTTTGTCGAGAGGAGACAAGGAAGGCAAGAGGTGATAAATGAAGATACAGGCAATAAGGAAGGAGAAGCAGGAAACGGTGTGAATAAAGGAGGAGTAGGGGACAGGAAAAGAGAGGATCAAGAAAAGAAGAAACAGAGAGTACTATTCGAAGTAGTAAT
Source organism: Panorpa germanica (assembly GCA_963678705.1). Taxonomy (NCBI): domain Eukaryota; kingdom Metazoa; phylum Arthropoda; class Insecta; order Mecoptera; family Panorpidae; genus Panorpa; species Panorpa germanica. The sequence goes on from OY783207.1 coordinate 935,618, forward strand.
AGTCTAGAATAGTTTAAGTTTAGTTTTTAACTTTGAATTTATATGAAATGCATGGTGGAGATAGAGAGAAAGAGCGAGGAAAGAAAAGGAATGGCAGAGTAGAAACAAGAGAAAGAGTATCAGGACGAAACAAGCAGTAGGGATTTAAGTTTATTTGTTTTATTTTTATATATTTTTTAGCAGGAGTGAGAATGGGTAGATAGAATAAGGATTACAAATAAAATGTAATCAAGCACAAGGCGGCAGAATGTAGTGCCTAATGGCAAAAACATTAAAATATAATAATAATAAATAAAACATATATATTGTGAGACATTCTTATAATTTAAAATAAGTACTGGCCCTTTGTCACGTGACAACTGAAGACAGTTACGTCGAGTGCTACTTAAGCGACAGGCAGCGAGTCAACCCACTGTTGCTACTAGGCGTAGTGCTAGGCTCCGGGCCTATTTAACATAATTTGGAGCACCTCTGTTACTCTAATGAAATCACGTACACAGATGAGGTGTCACTACATAAATAATCCTATGAAAGTGCGTACTGAATTCCTGGAATTTAGAAAAGAATTCGAGGAATTTGAGCCCATAGGGTTTTAATTTATTCCGTTTATAGAACAGACGTTGCGTACCTACTTGTAAGCCGCTTAACTGTTCATCTAATTATTCTCTGATCTTACAAAGATTACATGTATGGTATATTTACTCATTCGGAACTTAATGAAAATTATTTGTTAGTATCTAGGTACACATGTTGGAAAATTTGGAGTCTTTCACATCATGATGTGAGCAGTACTGTGCAAATTAGTTGGAACCCACTTTCGTTCATTGTATCTAAGTGAAGATCGTTCTGATACAAGTCTAAACTTGCGCGTGTCCATTGCTTATCCGAACTAATTCGCAGTACTGTAGATTCATTATCAAGAACTCTAATAAAGCAGTGGTAAAAATATATCACATAACATCGGTGTGTGTGTTTCATTGAATGATTCTTGCAAGTCACAGACCTGTCAGACTTCAGAAAAAGTCGCTAATCTATGAGCATTACGAATAGAAATGTCAAATTTAGAAATACCAAAACAGCGATTATATTTGGCAAACCACTTATTATGAATTCTAAATACATTTGTCGAATTGAAATGGTTTGATATGGTAATTACTTCATGCGGTCTGCGTTCTGGAAACGGATCTTCAATAGAATTACCATAATTGCCAATTCCATGGCGCATTGAATAGTAGATGGCTTAGTTTATTTTTTTTAAATATAACTCGTGATATCGACTCCAGATTATGTGTGGCTAATTTGTAGACCAGTCGAATTATATACTGTAATAGCAAACAGCCTTGGATCTTGGACTCTTTTTAAACGGAGCTATTTACTGATACTTACTTGAAACTTGCAAAAACGAGGCCTGAAACTCCTAGGTGCAGGATAAAAACAAAGTACAGTGGTACATCATATCTCTATGGATATTGAAACAAATTAATTTGGGGTATCCTCTGTTCGCGTGAACATCATCAATCTAAAGCCACAGTTTCTTAACAATTAAAATGACTATTTCCTTTGCAAATCTGCTCTAAGGTCAATCTAGAATTAAGTTTAGCACACTGTTGGAATTTATCTTCTAAACAATTACCTTTTGTGATATTCGAAGTTTCTTTTAATAGACAACCAACTATGTTTCCTTGCATAGGCATTTTTTTCAATTTCCGCATTATTCTTGCATTCAATCTTACAAATGTTGAAAGTAATGAAATAAATTCAAAGAAACGGGAAGCTTATTGATGCACAGCCTCTGCTTTTGTGTTGTAGATGATAAGAAAAAGTCAAATTGTGTCAGTCATGCTTTAAGGAGGTATAGGACGTTAACGTAAATGATGAAAACGTTGTGAAATTTGGAAGGTCGATACAAATAGTTAAAATACATGCTGTCTCAAAATTTTAGAGACCTAGGGTTCACAGTTTTCTTTTTATACATGATTAAAAATAGTCATTTTCCATACAAATCATAATTTTTAGCTCAATTTCACCACATAATATAACTTTTAACTATTAAAAAATGGTGACACGGCTTTCAAAAACTAAGTGTATATAAAAGAATCTTTTCTTTAACTATTGCAAACAGAAAATTATCAAAAGAATACCTATTTACGGAAATATTTAAATAAAACCTTTAAGAAACAGTAAGTGTAGGTTAGTAGCCGGCAACGTTGCAAATACCAATTTGAGCGGGAAATTCAAAATCGGAATAAATGTTATACAAAATATAACAGAACAATTTATTTGTCAAAGAACCAAATCACGCATGCGTCAACACACGTAAATTTACAGCGTTTCCAAATTCCTTTTTCCTTTTTCAAAATATTTAATTTGAATTTAAATTGAATTAATATAAATTTGATATTAATTATAGGTAATTTTTAATTTATTAAACTATTATATGCATAAAAAAATTATTTTAACAAGCAAAAAGCAGTTTAATAGGGAATTGAAAAATTCAGTTTCAAAGTTACAGTCTCGTATATTTCCTTCTTGTATTACCGAGAGATAAACTTTTAGTATTGACGGTAGGTCCTGTACCTCCTTAAGAGTATCTAATAAAAAATTTAGGAAACTTTGTAGGCAATGCATTAGAATTTACTGCCTTAAGGAACAGTGCAATTTTATCAAAAGTACGTGAAAGCATAGGTTTAATTATTTCATGACGTAATATTTAGATTTTTATTTTATTGTACTGTATATCGTAATTTCAAATACTAATATAAAACTGGCCACTCATTATCATTCGGAATGTATAGGCCAAAAACTTCACTGCCAAAGTGATGTACATTAGTTCGATTCCAACTCGGCAAGATCGCGTCATGTTCTGGTCTTATTTTGTACTTGAACATGCTTGCGATTTCTAACCTAAATTTTAGTAAAAGCGTTTATGCGTCCATTGTTGCCAGACCATCCACTTATTCATATAATGAATTCCTTCTTATACATGTACACTCACTAATTAATATCTTAACGCCAAATTTTCTTATTTATTTATGATCAAACGTAAATGATTTGGTAATTATTTTAATTCTTCATTTCCGCAAATAACACTTAAGATCATTTTGAAGGTCAAACATAATAAATAAAATCATTAAGTGTTGTTGATATTTTGGCGTACCCTTGTCCATGTAACCAGCTACTTGATACGTGAAATTTGTAAACCATATGTCTTAATTATGTCTTGAATACTTCTGGAAGAAGCTGCTGCAATTAAATACTCGTAATTATTACATTTACATAATAGCACTCATGTGTAACTAGTTTTGTTTGTAACAAATAATGACTTATTACTTTGTTAGTTATTAGATAAATTTATCAATAACAAAGAGCACTTTTAGATGGGTACTCATCACGGAAAAACAATTTTCTATCAGCATATATTGGCCAGCTATTAAAGGGAGGCAGAGAAGGAAAGAGGTGGATGGCGGAAATAGAAAAAAGGAAAGAAAAAACCGGACAATAAATAAGCTCGTAGCTGGGTTGCATAGGGAACATGAAGAGAGAGGAAGTACTAAAAGAGGCAGTGAAGGGAAGCAGGAGAAAGAAAGAAGTAGCGAGGAAACAGTTAAACTTCAGTCCAGAAAAATAGAGGATTTGCGGAAAGGAGATAAGGATAAGAGGTGGATGACGGAGATAGAGACAATAATAAAATAGTAAAGGAAGAGAGTCAAGAAGAAATAGTAAAGTAAGAGAGTCAAGAGGAAATAGTAAAGATAGAGCGTTTATGCCTGTAATAGACATAAGTGGAGAAGTGAAAACGAAAAGAGAAGGCAGGAAGGATAGTGAAAAGATAATAGAGGGTTTGTCGAGAGGAGACAAGGAAGGCAAGAGGTAGATACAGGCAATAAGAAAGGAGAAGCAGGAAACGGTGTGAATAAAGGAGGAGTAGGGGACATGAAGAGAGAGGATCAAGAAAAGAAGAAACAGAGAGTACTATTCGAAGTAGTAATAGTCTAGAATAGTTTAAGTTTAGTTTTTAACTTTGAATTTATATGAAATACATTAAGAAATATAATAATGTAGATTGTAAAGCCGAAAGGCACACAATTAATATTCGTATAATAAATAAAAAAAAAAAATTCTATCAACCGTCTTCTTTCTCATCATCCATCAGACTCATCAACGATGCTTGCAGTGCCATCCATACGTCACATGGACACATTTCTTGGCGCATGCGCATCGTTCAGTTCTTCTAATTGTAGTTTGAATTGTTATTCACGCTTTGTAAAGGATTGTGTGAATTGTTGAGCGTTAAACATAGAGTTAGACCTCTGGGAATAAGATCGTAACGGGATTCAAACTGATTTAATACAAAACAGACATTTTAAAACATTTCTATAAACGTAAAACCATCAACGATTAACTCAACGTTTTCATTCATTTCGTATTCCCAACGTTCATTGTTCTTTATACGTGATGAAGTTGCGTAATCAAATTTTACTGAAAAGATCACTCAAGAGTTGCATGCAGACAGTGGCATTCTGCGTGGTGTAAGGCTAGGCGCACACTAGAACATCGGTACCCCAAAAATCGGCTACCAATCTTCGCTATAGTGTAGCTTTATAGTTTGTTATACTGGCTAATCTATATGACCTAGAGACAAAGGTAGAAAATGTAACGCACTGTAGTAACACTGAAATTAGATTCTGTCTAATAGAACTATCACATGTGAACGTTACAAGACAATATAAGAAGTAGAAAATTAACTTTAAAATTAGGTTGGTGCATGCCAACAAAAGTTCCTTGCATTGCAAGACTATTTTCTATCTGGGGGTTAATTTCAGACTTTCTCAACTTCTCTTTACTTAGACTTTGACTCACCCCGAGTAAGACTGACTGACTTTGAGTTACTTGGACATATTCCGAATTGTATTTCTTTTTATAAAGCTTGACATAGTTAATACATTTATGCAACATGTATTGTTGCAATTTATCCGGACCGCATTTTATGTAAATGTTCCTACCTCCACTGTCTGCAACAATTCGGAATCAGTCATTCCTAACAACAGAGGCGGCCTTAGGGGGTGGCAAGCAGGGCAACCGCCCGGGGCCTCGCTCTTGTAGCAGCCTCGCATTCTCGCGCAACAACCCACGTACAAAAATTCATTACTATTATTTATATATATGTATTCGAATCTCGCGCCTCGGTCTTTAGAAATTCCACTAGAATCACTGCTAGTTCCTCATCATCATTAATATTTGTAGTCTTTGTGCTTGTTAACTTTTATAAAACTTTTAATATAAAGTTTTATTTCTCGTCAATTATCATCAAAAATATTTACTTACAATTTACATAAATTATACAAAGAACAAGTGCCTCGCAAAGTTCTGCTGCCCGGGGCCTCGCAATGGCTAAGGCCGCCCCTGCCTAACAATCCACTTTTTATCAAAGCAGCAAATTCGGTAGCTCACTCCAAAAAAACAAACATATCGCCAATGAATTGACTTGAAATAAACCAATTAATTAGCGATTTTAATGGACCAACCACTGTGGTACAATCGTAAAATTTAAAAGCTAAATCAAGTAGATTCTTTTGGTCAATAAATCCATTAAACTGTTTCGAATAAGCAAATTAATATTCATTTTAAAATTATAATCAACAAGGAATTTTTTTCGTACATATTTATTTAATATAATAGTTGGTTTATATTTAGGCGCCAGAGAAAGAACCGTATTTTGATAACGATGAGACGCTGACAGATCCATTTAGTTTTCGTAGATCTGCAGGTCAAATTTAACAAGCTTCTTGTTTACATATTAAATTTAGAATTTAATTTATGATACTCTTAAATATATTTGAAAATTTTATAGTCATTTATTAATCAGAAATATGAATATTTACTTATTTATTTCATTTTTATTGTCTATGTATTTGTATTTTTTGTTTATACAAAATTAATTGCGGTTATACCTCGTTAATGAAAATTAATAATAATATTCAAAACCATTGTTTTGTGTCCTCATTTTTTAGTGATCGATTTTTCAATTGTTGATTGAAATTGATGTTAATAAATGTGTATTGGTGTGTCTATTTTATTAAATATCTAAATGTTGACGGAGATAAAGCAATTAAACATTTGAATTGTAGTTTTAGCGCTAGAAATGGTCGGCCATATTTGTATGACGTAAAATGTATTTTAACGTCAGTTATTGGTTGATTAGTTTAGTGCTGTGGTAATATTTTATAGCTGTTGGTAGTCGAAATAATCAAGTCAAGTCAAAGAATAATAAGTTTTTATTTTATTTAACCCTGCTGAGGCAGACATGATATTGAAATCTGATTGATCCTTGAAATAGCTGTAAATAATATTTGATATTTTGAAATATAAATACATATAGCAGAGATTTATAAAAGAGATAGTCACATGCATTTGGAATGTTGTACAACGTTGAATCCCTTTAATAATTAAAGAGAAAAATTTACTTTTTTAATTTGTAATATCTCCTGAAATATAATGAGTTATTAAAAAGTAATTGGGCATCTGAGGTTCTAGTAACCCACTTTATCAATATATAGTACAGTTTTATAGAAATTAAGACATAGGACACAAGCCCATTTTAGATCATATCGTTTATAGATTGGTAGTATCTAAAAATCATACAGATTTTTGCACCATCTATTTGTCATTCTACTAATTTATTGAGTGATTTGTCAATTGTTTCTAAACCAAACTATTTCACTTTTGTAGTCAAGTTTGACTGAGAATTGAAATGGCTCTTACAGACAATGCAGCATGAAACAATTGCATAATATTAGTCCAGCTAGAACGCTCTAGACCTCATGAGGTTCACAGGCTGTAGCCATCAAGCCATGAGCATTGCACCAACTTTACAGTTATGCGTTCAGTTCGATATTTGATCATCAATTATATTACAATGTATTCATTAAGCAAACAAATATCAGAAAACAAACAAAAGACATTCTCTACACTAAATAATTATACGTAACTCGTAAAGAGGTCTCGTTGTTTGCTCTGTACTTGTCCCATGGCTGTCCACAGTACATTGTGGATGGTGCGAGGGGTACAGGAGAGAGGGGGGATTCTGTCGAGGTACTTCACTCTTTGCTAAGTACTTGGATATGTGAACAAATGTCTTCGGAAGATGCGGAATGCAAAGGTATAACACGGTGTCCTAGTTAAGCGTTAAACAACTGCTTCAGCGATGAATTACATTGCGATAACCTAGTCCTTTTTATCTAATGATAGTTTTAGATAAACTCGATACAGTGTAAGACTTAGCAACGTTGCGAAAAGATGATTTTAGGTCGCCTGGTCTTTTTCTTCGTAGAGATGCGATTAAACCATGTTTTTTTAGCAATATTCATTTTCAAAACTTATTTTTGCGGTTCCAACTCATTAAAAATCAATGGAAGAAAGCTTAAAATGTAGATACGTTATTCATCTAACTAATTGTAGTTTGAGATTTTGATTCGCGTTTATAGTTACTTACATTAAACGATTTAAACATAAAAAAACATATTTTTTTGATAATATTTAACCTGCTGTATAGTATATTTCGCGAATCAAAAATAGCCAAGTATCGTTTCACCTTAAGTAGTAATTCTATCTCTCTCCTGTCGCTCCTAGCTTTATACAATACGTATCTTCATTTTAACTTATACTTACTTAAAAATAAAATAATAAAACTGAAGTTAAAAAAAACTGTCCACCGATTAGTCCAGTATCTATGACAGACTCACTCTGACATAGTACACGGTATTTAAGTCAAATATTCGCAGAATGTTGCAGTACGCATGCGCATATTACATGCGTGCTAAGAATGTTTTGTGAAGGAAGTGACATTCACATACACTGGCGCCACATGTTCCAAGAAAATAGTAGCTAAGTAGCTAAGCCTAGTTGCTTTGACAGCTACAACATAAACTAGTTACTGGCTTGACTCTAACTGCCACTGCGAGTGCAATTCCAATACGGGAATGGTGTTTACCTAATTGCTATGATTATATATAATTTTGTAATAGATTTCCGTCACATACAAATGAAAATTGTTTATATTAGGATTTAGGTAAAAAAATTTGTTGACATTCGGATGTAGTTACAAGAGAATGATGTTGGGCACACTACACTGTAAAAATGACTATGTGCACATAGTACCTAGGTGCTATAATGGTTTTGTGATACCCTGCAGGGGACCTTCACTTAGTATAAAATGTTTCGATATTGAAAAAACCGCTTTTAGCGACATCATATATTTATGTATCTTCTATGAACTAAAATTACTCGGCGACTCTATAAGCGTGTTTTAAATAAGGACTAAATAAGGACGATGCGTTTATAATTAAAGTATATGTGAAAGTATTACGTAATAACGTCTTTAATACTACACCGCTGCCTAATAAGTTTATGATCGACACTCAATCCAGAAAATATAACTATGGTCCAAGGAACGATCCCGAAGGGTCAAACATCAATGCTTGCTCATACTGTGTGTGCCTTTCAATATTTTAAGGAGATACAGGACGTACCGTCAATGCAAAAAGTTTATCTCTCGGTAATACGAAATGCAAAATACGAAGTAAATGTGGGACGAGCAAATACTGAGACTGTATCTTTGAAAATGAATTATTCAATTCCCTATTAAACTGCTATTTGGTAGTTAAAATGATTTTTTTATGCATATAATAGTTAAATAAATGAAAAATTACCTATAATTATTATCAAATTTATATTAATTCAATTTAAATTCAAATTAAATATTTTGAAAAAGGAATAATAAATTTGGCAACGCTGTAAATTTACGTGTGTTGACGCATGCGTGATTTGGTTCATTGACCAATAAATTGTTATATTTTATAAAATATTTATTCCGATTTTGAATTTCCCGGCTTATAACCTATACGTACTATTTCTTAAAGGTTTTATTTAAATATTTTTGTATATAGGTATCCTTTGGATAATTTTCTTTTTGCAATAGTTACAGAAAAGATTCTTTTATATACACCTAGTTTTTGAAAGCCGTGTCACCATTTTTTCATAGTTAAAAGTTATATTATGTGGTGAAACTGAGCTAAAAATTATGATTTGTATGGAAAGTGACTATTTTTAACCATGTATAAAAAGAAAACTAGGAACCCTAGATCTCTAAAATGTTGAGACAGCATGTATTTTACTATTTGTATCGACCCTCCAAATTTCACAACGTTTTCATCATTTACGTTAACGTCCTATACCTCCTCTTAACTGGGCATTTTTTAAAATGAGTCTTAAGAAAATAGAAATTTTGGTAAAATTCACAAACCCTCTCCTTAATCCTTCCTTAATGAACTGACTATTAATTGGATTCAGTAACTTTTGTAACGGATAGCAATTAGAAGAAATAAATTAGCATCACTCTAAGAGAAATAATTTTATTGCGTACAAACACACACATAGATAAATACCAGGAGTCGGAGAAACACACATTAGCAGTGGCTTTATTAGATTTATTACTAATCTAATAGCTTCCATACAATTTTATTATTTAATCGTAAATAAATATTTAGTTATTTTTTTTTATCAGTTTCCTGGGTTCATTGTCCAGTTGGTCATAGGAGTCTCCTATCGGGCAAACACTTTGCAATGGAATAAGGAATGATGTTGGAATGGTGGTATGAGGGGCAGGGGTTGAACCAACGCTTCCATTCATTCATTGGAATCACATAATTATGATATTAATTAACGTTAATTATTCACTATCATTTGCTACTTTTTTTTTTGAGTTAATTAGCTATAATCCATTTGAATGTAAATGTTTATTTGAAGAAACAATACATTCAAATGCAAAATAACGGCTCTCATATATCGATTATTATCTTAAACAACTAAAGATGTAAAGAAAATCATTTAGAAATATACTAGTATAATAATAGCACAAAAAATGGAAAATTATAAATTTAATACATAATCAAATTTCGTATAATTTAAATCAATTTTGTTCTGAATCCTCTTTCTACATTTTTTTAACTTATCTTCTTGTTCACTTCTTGTTTAACTTCTTCGATTTTTCTTCATCACATCTAGCTCGATATGTGCATTTTTTAGGGGCGTAACAGATGTGCCCAGGTTGTGGTTTAACCCCAAACATTTTTGCGGGGTTGTATATTGTGTTCGTATAAGGTTCAATATCTATTGGAAATGATAAATCAATATCCTTAGTTATGTTCGAAAATCGATCCGCTACTTTGAATAACCTTGATTTGCACATTGGGGTATTAGTGTAATTTTCTCGAGTAGTTTGCGTTGGCTTGCTTCGTTGCAGGACAGTCTGTGTCAGGACGGAAGGCTTGCCGTAAGTGAGATAAGTCTGCGAGGAATGCGTCTTACATCGGACAACCTTAGACTGAAATATATAAAGAAATAATTGATGAGTTCACAGTCTGAAATTTTATTTCACCTATTTATCCTTCACCGTCTTCCATCGGGATCTAATTACCTTCATTCCCGGAATATCTCCCAAGTAAGTAACGGATTCCTAACTCATCTTTATAGTGTAACGTCAAAATCAAAAAAAACTGCTAATATTTCTGGGTGGTTGTGAATAAAGTTCTACCGGGTTTTGTTTCTAGCACATAGCGATTATGTTGTTAACATGTTCTCGGACTGGAGATGTTTGCAATTATTGATGTGATTTGTAATTATTGATTATGTGTTTATAGTGGACATAACTTAGATTAAGTGTCTGTATGTGTGTGATAATTACAATAGTGTCAGATTCCAATTGAAAATACAGTTAGGAATTTATTAGCGAATTACGCTATTAATTAAATGAATAGATTATTTCTTAATGAAATGTTAAACATGTGGGTACACTGTCTGTTCAAAAAATAAGGAGTTTTCATTTTTCTCAAAAAATATTTATGTATTCATCAATTTCTATTTTGTCCCCTTATCATTTTGATTTTTTATATTAACATCACTGTCCGTCACTGAATTAGTGTTCATTGTGGTGGTCACTTGGGCCTCAGGCCCGAACATGTTTATTTGTACCCAATACCAAACAAATTTATTTAATACACTCTCTATTAATTAAAACTTATCAAAAAACTGAAAGAATAACAACTGAAACAAACAAAACTAAAAAATTTATTCCGAAAATAGATAATTTAATAAAACCTCTGTGCGTAAAAATACAGCTACTCACTAAGAGATCTGAAACTCGACTCCTCCCCCTCAGATATAATACATTTGTGCCACCGTTTTTTCCAATCCTCGAAGCAGTTCTGATATGCACTTTTTGGTATGCTCTTGAGCTCTCTCAGCGATTCGGTTTGTATCTCCTCAATCGTCTCAAAACGCCGTCCTTTCATGGGTCTCTTCAATTTTGGGAACAGGAAAAAGTCGCAAAGGGCCAAATCTGGTGAATACGGTGGCTGAGGCATGATTACGGTGTTGTTTTTGGCCGAAAAATTACGAACAAGCAATGACGAGTGAGCAGGTGCATTAACAAACTTCGCTGCCACACACTTCATGCCCAAAATTTCCGAAAAAATTGCATGGCATGAGCCAACCGATATGCCGACATCCTCAGCAACTTCTCTAATAGTGATTCGACGATTCTCCATAACAATTTTCTTCACTTCCTTAACATTTTCATCGGTTGTTGATGTGCGGGGGCGTCCAGGGCGAGCGTCGTCATTCACATCTTCTAGACCTTCTGTGAAAAGCTTGTACCACTTGTAAACATTTTTTTTGGCTTAAAGTAGACTCACCGTATGCCACTTTGAACATTTCAAGTGTTTTGGAGCACTTGATTCCATTTTTCACACAAAATTTAATGCAAACTCTTTGATCTATGTTTTTTCGACAGCAGAAAATCGCCGAACGCGCAAAACACTTCTAACTTTTATGCCTCTCACAAACAAACTAAATGTGCTATATAGCTAAAACTGTAAACATATCTTCGAGACGAATTTACCAACATAACAAAATAAAAAAATCGATAATCGAATGTACGTAGTCCGCGAAATTTTTGCCTCACCTTATTTTTTGAACAGATGGGTATGGGGCTCGTATACCAAGATGGGATGTGGTATACTAAATTAATTATGTCTCGCTTGAATAATATAATATGTTAATTGTCCTTCCCCCTCAAATACATAACCCTGTCAGCTTGATACTTATATACTCCCGGATTAATACCCTGCAAACAATTTGGATTCGAAGCGGATTTTGGATATTCTAGACCTCCATATTATAAACAACAAAAAAAAAAAAAGTGTCTGTGTTTCGAAGGTATTTCAAGTCAAAAACGGATGTGAAAATTTCAGAAGCAAAAATAAATTACCCCACCTTATAAACTTAAGCTTTAAAATATGAAATTTCTATTCCTGAACGTACCCAAATATATTTTCTACCTGTGGCTTAGAACGTGCTTCGAAAAATCTTACTCAAATTTAGCAGGCTTCACGGAATCACTAAAATGAATCTATTTACGAAAATATCTCACCAATTGCAGGGCATTCTTCTTCATTTCCCAAATGTTCCATTCATAATTGGCGACTATCTTGCTGGTGACTGGATGTATTTCGGTTTGCATATATTTATCAGACTTTTGACAAGCATTAAACTTATCTCTGTACTTCTCACACTTATTCAAAGCAACTTTAACTAAATCGTTCACTTTATCTTCTATTCCCAAGAAGTATGGTAGTGCTGGTCTAGTGCGAATGGCTTCAAATATTCCACAGGAGTACCTAGAGAATAGTTTCTTTGTTAACAAGTTAATCACAATTAAGTATATTAAATAGAAATTATATATTTACTGCAGTCCTTGTTCTGTTATTAGTTTTAAGGATTCAAGTCCTGCTGCTGCACATATCTTATCAATTCCATGCTTATGCTTACACTTGTCAGGCGGAAAACGGAGGCCACACAATCTTAAGACTTCCCAAGGACATAGGCTGGTATACTAAATATTAGAACACGTAATGAACATGATTCTATACCTATAAAGTACTTGTCTTGCGCGTGACGTCAACGTTTAATTATTCGTTATTAGACGTCCCTTTAATTATTAAAGGGATTCAACGCTGTACATAATCCAAGTGCATGTGACATCACAATCCTTGTGTAAGGTTACCAACCTTACAGCTCATAAATCTCTGCTATATGTATTTATATATTATAATATCAAAGATTATTTACAGCTATTTCAAGGAACAATAAAATTCCAATATTATGTTTGCCTTGGCAGGGTTAACTAAAATAAAAACTCATTATTCTTTGACTTGACTTGATTATTTCGACTACCAACAGCTACAGAACATTATCACAGCACTGACCTACTCAACAAATAACTGACGTTAAAATGCATTTCACGTCATACAAATATGGCCGACCATTTCTAGCGCTAAAACTACAATTCAAACTTTTAATTGCTATATCTCCGTCAATATTTAGATATTTAATAAAATAGACACGCCAATACACATTTATTAACATCAATTTCAATCAATCGACCACTAAAAAATGAGGACCCAAGCCCATTAGTAATTCAATAAGTATTCACCTTAATTGGACATGAAGCTGGTCCAAAAAGTTTGTTGCAGATGCATGTCTTTATTTCATCTCGTTGCATCATATTAACTATTAGCTCAGCTTTGTTAATTCTTTCCAATTGACTTTGAATAGTTCCTTTATCTAATTCACCCATTTCGAAGCCAAGTAAACCAACAATAAACCAGAGCCCTTTTGAAAGTGCCTTTATTTCTGTAAGCAACAGCGATATATCTTGAAGCTGAAACCATACTGTGCAGATTTCATGAAACAACGGCTGAAATAATTATGTTAAATTTATATGGCTATTTTTCAGAGACTTTGTTACGCTAAAGGATCTTTATTCATACATACTTTGGAATAACACATACCAATACATTTAATAATTTAACGACCTCCTTGTCTTTCAATTCAGTCGAGAGTGCATCCACTCTTGTATTAAAATTTTGCACAAGGTGGTTCGTGTTTTCATAAATGCCATGAATATGTTTCGCCAAATCTTTCAGCAAGACCTGCAATAAAGTGTAACGATCTCCTTAAGTTTCATAAGGCCTGTCTCAGTATGGGACCGTATTTAAGCGACGGCGTATTCGGACGTAAATCGGCGGATTGGATGAGCTACAAAGCAAACCGCCTATGTGTGTCACAGATGTCTGTAGTCGTGTATTAGGGGGTGTATTGGAGTTCTTTAGCACTTATATAATTTATCATGAGAGCAAACTTTAACTTTAATTTTTATCGATACACTAGTGGTATTAAAGGGACTTTAGCATTTATTATATATCTGAGTTCTGGTTGGCGTGAATTTAAATTTAGTTCTATCGTATTGGTATCGGTATCGGTGTCCATGATTCACTGAAATACAAACATAAACTGCATGCAGAGCATACTCGTCACAAGCGATGTCGCCGATAGATTTCATTTGAACCGTATTGCAGCGTAACAACAAGCGATCTTAGGTATCCCCTCCAGTCTGAGGCGGCTGTTTGCATTTACAAAGGTTCGGATAGGATATCGTTGTAGTAGTGGTAACGCTTGGATAAAATTCGCCTTTATACGGTTTTAATGTGCGAGGTAGTGCGCCCGTATTCGGACGGCTTTGTAGCTTGCAGTCTGAGAGCTCCAGAGAGATCTCATTACATTTACATGGTTCGGATAGGTAAAGCGTAGTAGCCCGTATACGTCCGGCAGAAATTCGCTTAAAGACGGTGCCATACTGAGACAGGCCTAAAGCGTACTTTCACAATTTTACAGAAATACTTGTTGGCCTTTACCACATACTGATTAAACAGAACATAGTTGTCTCTAATTTGCTCGATATCCTTCATGATGTATAATCCTCCAACTTTGTTCGAAGAATGTTGCCTATTCTGTTCTAGAAAGTCGAAATACTTTCCAACACCTGATGTGTAAATATTGCTACTGGTTTGGGCAAATAAGAAATTCATATCGATTAAATTTTGCATTTGTTGAATTGTTTCGAATAATGTTCCCGCAAGATTTATAATGCTTGCTCCTGGAATTTTATCTTTTTTCCAATTATATAGTCGAATTCCTGCTACGTAAGACGCCCAATTGTTAAGAGCCTTTAAAAGATAACGATATTACTTATTAGTGGATTTAATGTGATAGGATAACGAAAAATGTTGTAATCACCATCAATCGGTGCTTCTTATGCAACGAGTAGAAGAATTCAATATCGTCGTCCTCACAGATGCTGTTGAACGCTGCCAAAGTTTCGTTGTAGACATCGATATCCGTCGGTTGGCCTATTGCAATTTTAAGAATAATGTATACCAATATCTTTAGTCGTAATTTTTTAGAATCTTCGTCATTGTCGTCCTTCTCCGCCATCAGTATTTCATCAACTAACGGCTGGTAACTTTCCAATTCACTCCTCCTGTGAATTTCTATGCATTCATTGATATGCCGCCATTTTGATATGTAAAGCCATTGAATTTTAAGTGTTATTAGAGATGGCGTGTTTTGATCTGCAAGTTATACGACCATTATTGGTAATGAAATCATCTTAAAGGAAAAGGAAGGCATCTTATTATAAACTTACTGGATAATTTCTTCACACATCCCTCTACAAATCTCTCCAAAATATGTATGTCAAATGGTCCCGTCAGAATAAAACCAAAATTAGGATCCAGTGAATACGAATTTACTAAATATGCAACAAAATCTTGCTCGACAGATATTCCCTTGACATTGCATTCCTTCATTATTTCGGCAACAATATTTTTGATAAGATTGTTGCCATCGAATGTTGTATCCTTCATTTTTAGATAACAAATTTTATCAAAAACTATTTGATTTTTCAATAATTAATTTTGATAATGATGATTTATCAAATAGTGCAAAATGTGATAAAACTCGAAATAAAATAATAGACTCTACTTTAGTTATATGTACCTATGCATATACTAACTGATCGTCTTTTTTTCCTAAGGCGAGTTGATATATGAATTTCTAAGACTCATTTGATTTAAACCAGCGTCGGTTTTCTTTAAAAACTATCTCTGTGTCCTTGAATCTACTTCAGCATTCTACAAATATCCTGCCACTCTCTCTCAATGGGCTTGTGTCCTATGTCGTAATTTCTACAAAAGTGTACTATATTTTGATAAAGTGGGTTACCAGAACCTCAAATGTTCAATTATTTTTTAATAACTCCTTATATGGTAAGAGATATTAACAAATAAAAGTCATTTTGTCTCTTTAATTATTAAAGGGATTCAACGTTGCACACATTCCAAGTGCATGTGACATCACAATCCTTGTGTAAGGTTACCAACCTTACAGCTCATAAATCTCTGCTACATGTATTTATATATCAAATATTATTTACACCTATTTCAAGGAACAATCAAATTTCAATATTATGTCTGCCTTAGCAGGGTTAAATAAAATAAAAACTTATTATTCTTTGACTTGACTTGATTATTTGACTACCAACAGCTACAGAACATTACCACAGCACTGACCTACTCAACAAATAACTGACGCTAAAATGCATTTCACGTCATACAAATATGGCCGACCATTTCTAGCGCTAAAACTACAATTCGAACTTTTAATTGCTATATCTCCGTCAATATTTAGATATTTAATAAAATAGACACGCCAACACATTTATTAACATCAATTTCAATCAACAATTGAAAAATCAACCACTAAAAAATGAGGACACAAGCCCATTAAGCTATAAGCACAAAACTTAAAGTTTTGTATTACGTACTTAACATAATATTTGTTACGTAACGTTACGTTTTATTATTTACCGAAAATACATTCTTCTTATTTTAAATTGTACGTTAATTTTCCTTTTGTTATTTTCAGATGATGAAGAAGTCAGGCAGTTACTGTGGTGAAAATGTGAGTAAGCTTTATTTTAATTATTACTTCATTAATTATACTATAGACAGTGGTGTATTTACATTAGATGAGTATACAGATGCATCCATTGATTTAGAAAGAAATAAAGCAAGATTTGCTATATATGAACAAATAAATTTAAGATATTATAAATTTAAATTAAATAACAAAGTTTGCTCTTATACTGGTGAAAAATTAGCATTATTAAAGGCATTGGAAATTAATGAAAATATCAACAATAATAAAATTATAATAATAACGGATTCTTTAAGTGTTTTAAAAAATTTAAATTCTAATGATAACAAATAAAATAATGGTATTTTGACATGCAAAATTAAGGAGATGTATTTCAATATAATAAATAAGAATAATACCATAAAATTTATGCGGATACCAGGACATTGTGGAATAAGAGGAAACGAAATTGCGGATAAATTGGCAAAGGAATCAATAAATTTAGAAATTGAGATGAAAGTGAAATTACCTTCATACGAAATTTTTGATATAACCAAAAAATTAAACTTCAATTTGATAAACACAGATTTCATTAACAAAAGTCAGTTAAAAGGAAGAGATTATTATATGTTACATCCAAATTTAAGTAAGAAAGATGGTTTAGAAATGAGTCCCGCAAAATTATATCAACTATAATCAGAATCAAAAGTAATCATTGCAAAACTCCAGCTCACCTGTACAAAATTAATATTAAATCCGACGATAGATGTCAATGTGGTGAAAAAGGAACTTTAGATCATATTATATTTGAATGCATAAATTATAGTTTAGAAAGATCAAAATTGAATAGTGATATATTAGATGTGATTAAAACTTTTCCTGTTAATACTAAACTTTTGTTAAGTGATTCAAAATTAATTAGTGAATTATTGAAATATTTAGAAATTTGTAAAATTGAATTATAAATTATAAAAGATGTATAAAAAATGTTTGATGGTGTTTATCACGAAAGAAAATCAAGGCAAATAAGTAAATAAATATAAAAAAAAATGAAAAATTAGATGAGCCCTTGGGCGCAAAAGAAAATGTTGATTGTTCGAAGAACAGCACTCTCTCTTGTTAAAATTGTTACTCAGGAAAAGTGCATGATATTAAAAACGTTTTGTACTCTTATTGCCTTACAATTAAAGCGGTTATAAAATTTATACCAGGTATAAGCCTCTCCGGATGGGCTTTATACCTGGTATCAATTTTATAACAGGTTTATTTGTAAGGCGGTAAACTTATAATTAGAAAATAATAATTTAGTGGTTGTTGTTCATTGACCTTTAATATTGCTTGCCACTTCGCTTTGGTAGAGTAATTAAAATTGCAACAAACCAAACTTGGTGTCATTACAAAAAATTTCAGGCGCGCGCCTTGTGCACCCACTGAATGTAAATTCCTTTTAAAATACTCTCCAATAAATAATTAATTTACTCGTTGATTTATTTCAATCATAGATATATAATTATTATATTAATTACGATTGAGGGCCCACAAAGTGGTTCTTGCTTACGTATGCCATTATCAAATCACTCGATCTTGCAATTAACGTATTTCTAAGATGATCCACACTTGCTTGCAGATCACTGCCTATTATAATTAATAACCTCTTAACACAATGTCCAGTATCTTCAGATGATTGTTAACGTAAACACATGATGTAAGTCTCCTGTAAACAAACCAGGGAATGGTCTACAAGTGTGACTGTCAGATTAGAATTAATTTTATTATATTTAATTGATTTTATGACAATGACTCAATATAGAAGTACTTGCGCTGTTCAGCGGCGTACAGTTCTCTGTAAAAACTTTGTGCAGAATCTATATGTATCTAGATACAGTTTAAAATACAGATACAATCCTCTAGATACGTTGTAATGTATAATAATCCCCTGTAAAAGATAGGATAGTCGTTTAGATACTTTAGTTATATAGTATATTGTATTTGTATCTGAAAATACATGTAGATATTGTATTTGAAAAAGTATTGATATCAATAACTTTTTGCAATTATTGTACTGCACCGCTCTGTCATGGCTCGGTTCGGATTCTGGCTCCAGCTCCAGCTCCGGTTCTTTCTAGGGATGCTGAGTGTGCATCACCAACCGGTTATACATCCCGATCTAAAAATATCTTCCATAATACGCTTAGAGTTCGATAATATGCCTACCTTCCTAAAAAAAAAAGAAGAAACTGCATCAACAGCAGTAATTGCCTCCATGAATATTACATCAAAATTCTCAGTAGGTTTTAAATTTCTTAAAGTTGCACATGAAATAATTTTAGTATCAATATATAATTTATCAGGAAAGAATGGAAAAAATTGAGATGAGCAATTGCAATAAAAGATATAAAAGGATTTGGGAGAGAGAGATACCACAATACTAAAGAGAAAAAGACACAAAAAACATGAGAAGGATTGTCAGATTTAGATTGGGAAACGAGGAGAAAGGAAACAGATACTAGGCTTAGTTTTCATGTGAGAAAAAGGTAATAAGCGAATAGAATATTGGGCAGTTATTAAAGGGAGGCAGTGAAGGGAAGAGGTGGATGGCAAGGTTAAAGAAAAGGAACGAGGAAAGAGAAGGAATGGGAGAGTAGAAACGCAGGAGGAGCGAAGCAATAGCAGTAGCAGTTTTGTTTTTATTTTTATAAGGATAAATTTATATATTTTTTTTTCGTTTGGAGGGAGTGAGAATGTTTAGACTTAATAAGGATCAAAATTGAAATAAGCACAATGTCATGTAAATAAATGAGTTAAGGCACAAGAATGTAGTGCCAAATGGCAAAAACATAAAAATAGTATAATGTATCTAAGTCATTAGACTCGATTGCGTAAATCGGCTGCTTCATTGAGTTGTTTTGCACTAACATAATTTATCATGAGAACAAACTTTTACTTTAATTTTTATCGATACAACCACTGTTATGAAAGAGACTACTGCATTCCGTTCCAGTCTGAGACGGCTGATTGCATTTACAAGGTTATCGTGTATAGATTCGGTCAATATTCGCTTAAATACGCTTTCAGTGTGCGACGGGCCCTATCTTTATGATTAATCACACAAATGTGCTTTTTCAAAGAGGTTCCTTCAATTATCCCCCTTTTGGATCTTCTTTTCTCCTCGTTGCGTTCAATTGATTCACTTTTTCGAATGTTTGCAAGACCCCGCAGTCAAATCTAGAAGTCATATGGAATTTTCTGGGTGAATAACTTCAACGTATTGGAGTTTCCTTGTAATGTGATTCAGATTATTTTATTGGCCAGTTATCAGACATAACTGGCTGCAGACCCCAGTAAAGGAGTCTGGCCATTCAAGGCAACTTGTTACTGCACATGCGCGTACAATGGTCATTGTCATGGAACACTCACAATCATTAGCAATAGATAGAAACAGAAAATATTTTTTTATCACCATACAGGGGTGGAATTACAAATAATTATAAAAAGTATCGGGTATTTAAAACGATCTCATATTATTGCCATTGCCTTTTGAATACAATACATTTACTAGCTGTAGTCGCGTGTTACAGAGATATCTTTAGGGTTGCCAACGGTTCTTCTTTCGCGCCTTTTCATCTCCTTCTATATCCTCTTAGAGTAGATTCCTTCAGTATTTAACAGTTGGCAACCCTATACGCTGTAGTATACACACTGTGCAAACGACATTATTCTAGCGGGACTCTAACCATTATACAGCAACGTTCGAATTGTTAATTCCACATTTGCATACAAGACTGAGTTCTACTCATCGAATTTATTATATATTTAGAAATGGTAAAGCTATTTTTAGGTCGAAAAAGAAATAAAACCATTTATACAGGTTTCAAAGATTAAATAGATAAGTTCTAAAACAACTTTAACAAAAAGAAAACGAACGAACTTGATATATAAAATGTATATATTGTATAGTATTCTCTATTTTATTCTCTACTACTTCACTATTCACTACGCTTCTACTCTATTTTCGGTTGAACTGTTCCACAATTATAAAAAGAATTATTGTGCAGAAAATTTTAAATGTGTTCTTCCGCCTTTGTAGAACCTCACTCATAAGTCCTACATTTAAATTGGGTTCGTTATCCAAGGTAAAAAATTGCGGAATGGAGGACGAAACACTGGAGTACATTAAGTTTGAGTGTAAGGAAAAAGTAGGGAGTGAGATGAATATTGGCCAGCTATTAAAGGGAGGCAGTGAAGGAAAGAAATGGATGGCGGAAATAGATAAAAGGAAAGAAAAAACAGAACAATAAATAAGCTCGTAGCTGGGTTGCATAAGGAACATGAAGATAGAGGAAGTACTAAAAGAAGCAGTGAAGGGAAGCAGGAGAAAGAAAGAAGTAGCGAGGAAACAGGTAAACTTCAGTCCAGAAAAATAGAGGATTTGCGGAAAGGAGATAAGGACAAGAGGTGGATGACGGAGATAGAGACAATAATAAAATAGTAAAGGAAGAGAGTCAAGAAGAAATAGTAAAGTAAGAGAGTCAAGAGGAAATAGTAAAGATAGAGCATGTAATAGACAGAAGTGGAGAAGTGAAAACGAAGAGAGAAGGGAAGAAGGATAGTGAAAAGATAATAGAGGGTTTGTCGAGAGGAGACAAGGAAGGCAAGAGGTGATAGATGAAGTTACAGGCAATAAGGAAGGAGAAGCAGGAAACGGTATGAATAAAGGAGGAGTAGGGGATATGAAGAGAGAGGATCAAGAAAAGAAGAAACTGAAAGTTTTATTCGAAGTAGTAATAGTCTAGAAGAGTTTAAGTTTAGTTTTTAACTTTGAATTTATATGAAATGCATTAAGAAATTTAATAATGTAGATTGTAAAGCCGAAAGGCACACAATTAATATAATAAATAAATAAATAGGTAAAAAATTGCTTGGCGCAAGCTAATTTCATTGCCATAATCATTTGCTTATCCCTTTGATGATATATCTTTCATTAATCACCTGAAATATCTTAAGTAACTTAAGCCAAGTGCCTTGCACCTAGTTAAATACAAGTGCAGTGCAAGTTACTTGTAATCTGCTCTTTGCAGACAGTTGTAGCTTCGACGTTCAACTGCTCCTGATGATATCTATTCTCTCAGCAACCCACAGCGTCTGGCTGACAACGTTTTATATCATTTACAAAAATATCTATTTATTTTCATTGCACATACTATGTAGTGTTTACTAGATCAGTCCGGTTCTTCACTTGTTGTGAAATCGAAATTTAATTCATCAGACAGTATTTATCGCGCAAATTAAAACCTTTTTTATGGCAAAAGCGCAACATTGAATTTTAATATGAGATAGAAATTTAGAAAAATTCGTGACTTGGTTATGAGGACAACCGTCCGGGCATCCGTTTTTGGAAGATATTTTATTATAGGTTATTAACTTACAAAGGTGTGAAGACCACTTGCAATATCTCAGTTTATAGATTGTAATTAAATTTAAGACACCATTAACTTAATCCTTTAATTAGAAACACCATCACAGATGTTATCAACGTAACTCAAGGTTGGATAGTTCTCTAGCCCTCTATTTATGAGCGGATGCACGCACTTTGCAACAATTGTTACAATGATAAAGCTCTTCTACTACGATTCGGCTACGAAGACGTTCAGAACAGACACTGGTTTATTAATGTGATTGTCGTATTAGTTTATAGTTACAATTATTGCTTGTAGAACAATGTGAGAAGGTGCATTTAGTGCAGCGTTCCATGTCTGCACGGTTGATATCTTTGATCTAAATCCGACATTGCAGAATATGCGCCTGGCGCCTCTCATTATAAATATATATGTATATACTATCTTTTACACCCGTCGCAAGCGACGTCTGTTTTTTGTGTGTGGCTTGAATTTCATGTCAAAATTTAATTCCATTTTTAAATTGAAATAATAAATAAACTCGTCCTATATTATGCTATATTAATTTTACATATAATAACAATTAATTTTTCATACAAACTGATTAAGAAAATATATTTTTTATATCAAAATAAAAAATATTTTCAATTTATGCGTTATTTGACCAACTTTTTTTCAAAACTTGGATTTTTTTTTCGATTAGTAAATAAGTTACCAAGGTTAGCAGCCTATATACAAAATTTCAACTTTGTAGCACAATTTTTACACTCGGAAAATACTGCCCCCCGTGCCACCAAATAAAATTTTGAAATTTTGAATTTTCTTTTATTAATAATATACTTAATTATTCTAGAATCTAGAATACGAACTTTCTCCAAAGTTCCCTACAGGGCCCCCGAATTTCTTGAACCCCCCCTTTTTGCAATTTTTAAATTTCTAATTTTTAAAAAATGTCAGCATTGAATACCTTAATACACATGCAAAATTTCAACTTTCTATCTTTTACGAATTAAAAGTAATACAGCAAAAAAGAGCTCACTTTTTTTCCAGTTTTTCCAAAATTACGGGTTTCCAGGAAATTCAGGAAAAAATCCGGGGACGCCAAAAGTCTTAGAAATTTTTCTCTACGAAATAGGCAATTTTCAAAAACATTGACAGAGCCGTTTTCGCGCTACCATACAAAATTCACTACCAAACATATAAGATCAGAAGATCATAAGATCATAAGAATATAAGATCATAAATATACACCTGGGACATTATAAATAAGATATATATCACTAATCCGGCCCTGATGTTGTCTTCAACAACTCCAGCATCAACATCTATTTATAGAACTAGAATCCCTTAAGTTAGTAACATTGTGTGTTCCATATGTGCATAACCTGAACGATCGCACTGGTGAACTGAAACTGGAATACTTGTAGATGGTCTGGAGCTGGAGCTGGAGCTGGAGTATTTAATAGTTCCAACAGATCGTCATATTAGTTCCACATGAATCTTGATGCAGGAATCCTGATGAAGACTGAGAACGAAGAACCAACTCGCCGTAACACTTATTACTGAACTATTATTTATCAAAGATTGTTTTACGTTGTTTAACTTTTATTAACAGTACTGCTATTACAGTTGCTAGTTTATTTATCGAATTAGGGTCTTCTAAAAATATTAATTAATAGAGCCCAATCGTGCATTTTTATGTTCCATCACGTAAATGGGTTTAGCCTAAATATAAATTTGAATTTTCGGAGTGCTGGATGCTCCCATTCGATCGCCATCTTGAAAAGAAGATTGTAACTAGTTTATTTTGTGTTTATCTTGATAACTAAAGCTTTCATAGATAATGTTTATTTTATTTACAACTTTCATAATAAAAAAGTTACGGTACTAAAATAGTAGTGTGTAAATTACGTCACAAAATTAAAGCTTTAGATTGTTTTAAGCTAATTACAAGGTTTTATTTTAATCTATCATATATAAATTATAACGCAGTGTCCATGATTCTGTTTGCTAGCATGCTATTATCTAAATCAAAAATGTATTTAGCAAAATGACGCCAGTTATTTAAGCTTCCTATTCGAAATTCTTCCTTTTCTTGTTTCTTGTTGAATTGTAAATTTTTAATCAAACTCTGAAAATTAAAGACTTTTATTTTAGTAATTTACGTACGCATTATAATAATTACACTGTTTAACTTTAATCATACTATCCTACCTGAAATCAAAGAAACGACATTTAAAGTTTATTATTTAAATTAACAATATGCACAGTGAGTTCTGTCAGTTATAAATATCAACTGTGTTTCCTGTTATTCCTCACAACATCATCTGTGGATTCCATGAGTATATGGCCACTGTTTTACCGACAGACAATTAAAGAAATTTAATTTCGTTACATATATATAGTTGCAAGTACGCCACTGCTTTTTGAATAGCTTTATTAGCACTTGTGCTTCATAATAAATTTTATTATCCTGAGGAATGATGATTCCATTGAACTTCCCGTTATAAAATAAAATAAATAATAACACAGTATAGTAATAAACCATTAAAAACAATACTAAAAATATGAGGAGCAAATGAAAACTTCAAAATGGTGCTATAACAATAAAATTCATGGTCCATTAGAAACAAATATCTTACTCTTACCACATCAGGTTCAAATCGAATGATTTATAACAGACACCTGTTTGCAAATGCAAATTTAGATAAGCGTTTAAATAGTTAACTTCATCGTTTCTTCATTAGAAAATGCTTGCCTGGTTATGTTGGTACTGTTAGGATGTTATTAAATTTAAGATAAATATGAAAATATATTAATTAAAACAGTAAGCAACTCATTAATTGTCTCATTAATTAACCACCTAGTGATTAGATGTCTATTTAGCAAAATATTTAAATAAATATCTTTATAAGTATTTTAATAAATTATGTAAAATTGCTAATTTGCTAATTGGTTGATACCTATTGAGATCTTTTAAGCAATAATTTTTAATTTATGTTAGAATATGAATTGTTTATAATACTAGATTTTAAATATGTTAGTTATGTAGGTTATTTTCCAATCTTCGAGCCGAAGAGACTCTCTCGCCTTGCTACTTTATTGAACTATTTTTAATTATTGTTTATTATATTTGTCGCGTTTTCTTTTCATTGAGAATTTCCTTGCACTTTCGAACCAGTGTAAAAATTCTCTGCTCCAATGAAGAAAGAAATAATGTCGATTAAATTTTGTCGAGATCTATAGCAGGATCATTTTTGGTACGTAAAATACGATTTGTCTTTTCAATTTTCGTTATAAATTATACAGGCTACAGATTTTACATGAAGGACTTTGTTAGGTTTGAACCAGTTGTAATTGTGACACCTATGTAAAAATGCTTTTATTCAACAAGAAGTGTAATATTAACGTTAAGTTTAAGTACGAGTATATTAAGATTTTCTTAAAAAACTGAGAATAGTAAAGTTATTTTAAAGTAAAAGAAATGATTTAATTTTTTTAAATTTTAGTATTTTAGGTATTCCACCTCTATATTAGAGTAAAAAAGACACAGTTGATAGTACTGCAAGTACAAAAAATATTACAATTAACAATAATTTCAATTTTCTATTATATCAAAAAAAATAAGGTTCAAAAAATAAGGTGAGGCAAAAATTTCGCGGGATTTTTTTATTTTGTTATGTTGGTACACTCGTCTCGAAGATATGTTCACAGTTAGCTATATAGCACATTTAGTTTGTTTGTGAGAGGCATAAAAGTTAGAAGTGTTTTGAATGTTCGGCGATTTTCTCCTGTCGAAAAACATGTATCAATAAGTTTGCAATAAATTTTGTGTGAAAAATGGAATCAAGTGCTCCAAAACACTTGAAATGTTGAAAGTGGCATACGGTGAGTCTACTTTAAGCCAAAATGTTTACAAGTGGTACAAGCTTTTCACAGAAGGTCGAGAAGATGTGAATGACGACGCTCGCCCTGCACACCCCAGCACATCAACAACCGATGAAAATGGTGAGGAAGTGAAGAAAATTGTTATGGAGAATCGTCGAATCACTATTAGAGAAATTGCTGAAGATGTCGGCATATCTCGTTGGCTCATGCCATGCAATTTTTTCGGAAATTTTGGGCATGAAGCGTGTGGCAGCGAAGTTTGTTAATGCACCTGCTCACTCGTCATTGCTTGTTTGTAATTTTTTGGCCAAAAACAACACCGTAATCATGCCTCAACCACCGTATTCACCAGATTTGGCCCCCTGCGACTTTTTCCTGTTCCCAAGATTGAAGAGACCCATGAAAGGACGGCGTTTTGAGACAATTGAGGAGATACAAACCGAATCGCTGAGAGAGCTCAAGAGCATACCAAAAAGTGCATATCAGAACTGCTTCGAGAATTGGAAAAAACGCTGGCACAAGTGTATTATATCTGAGGGGGACTACTTTGAAGGGGACAAAATAGAAATTGATGAATAAATAAATATTTTTTGAGAAAAATGAAAATTCTTCTTATTTTTTTAACAGACCTCGTAGATGACAGCACTTGTGTGCACAAATGGTTATGTTAAAAAGCGGTCGGAGTACTAAAGGTAGCGGCGCCCTCATGTCTTTTTATACAGCCTAAGGTCTCAGATGCCTGATCTATGTTGTATTGAAATACTTTAGAAAACTATTTGTGCACATCTCTGGTAGTAAGAGTATTTTACAGACAGACTGTTACACTGTGGATGATACGCCACTGCTTTTACTCCGTGGTATAATAATACTAATACTAGTAATTGCAGTATTTCTAAGTAACTTTGTTTTCATGTGAATTGAAATAGTTTTTCGTTTTGTATCACGCATCTTTTGTAGAAGACAGTTGCAATAAATACAAGAATTGTTCGAGGTCACTATAGTGCGCATGCTTCAGAGGTCAAGAGGTCACGCGCAGGCGCCAATAGGTCGCTCCAGCTTTACCTCACATGTGCAGTTTATATGATGCACCTAGAGTACACTCTATTACAAATATACAATATATATCTTAATATATTCCTAGCAAGATTTAAATGTGATGTATCAATATTATGTTATCATGCATTTTTTGTCAAGCATGACGAAATATTTTTAAAACTGTATCTTACAGATAATTATATAAAACTTTAACTGTTTTAAATTCAAATTTTGTGGTTTTAGAAGAATACAGTTAAGATTGTATGTTAGCGCCACCACCAGTAGCTACCGCTCCTCAGCTGTCCACCACACGTGGTCACTTGGGTTGCCGAGCTATCACTATAATCACTGGAGTATAAATATATATTCGACATTGATCGCTGTAAACCATCAATTATTAAAACATAATTTATCTCATTACTGCAGTCCCGTTGTTTTTCTCCATCGCATCATCGAAAACGTTACGTTCAGTATACGATATTCTAATACAGGTCTGATAAACATATGTAACACGTGCCAATATATAAAAGTCCACATCCACAAAGGCGATCGAGGAGGCAGAGAGGAGAAGAGAAGGAGGCGCAAGTGTGGAAGAGGAGCTAAGGAGAAGGGATAAGGAGATTCAACAGCAGGAGAGAATGGGAAAAATCGAAAAAAGCAACTACAATAAAAGATATAAAAGGTTATGGGAAAATAATGTGCCTCAGTACCTTATAGAAAAAGACATAAAACACATAAGAAGAACAGCAAGGTTTAGATTGGGAAATGAGGAAAAAGGAAACAGATACTGGGAAAAGAGTGAGGAAAGAAAGTGTAGAGTGTGCGGAGCGGAGGACGAAACACTGGAGCACATTAAGTTTGAGTGTAAGGAAAAAGTGGCGAGCGAAAGGAATATTGGCCAGCTATTAAAGGGAGGCAGTGAAGGAAAGAGGTGGATGGCGGAAATAGTAAGAAGGAAAGAAAAAACAGGAGAAGAAATAAGCTGATGGCTGTTAAACAGTTAAACTTTAGCCCAGAAAAATAGACTAGGGAATAGACCAGTACAGAAGGAAGACTAGGGAAAATGAAGGAAGAATGTCAAGAGAAGAAAAAGCAGAAAGTACGTTTGGAGATAAAAAGGTCTAGAATAATGTAAATTTAATTGTCTGCGAAGTGACCGTCGTCCATATACGAGTATAAAGGCCAGTTATCTGGTCCAGCTCGTTATCTAGTTTGCATGGGGAACATGAAGAGAGAGGGTCAAGAGAAGAAGAAGCAGAAAGCACTTTTTGGAAGTACTAAAAGTCTAGAATAGTTTTTTTTTTTAGTTTTAATAAATAAATAAAGTTTAGTTTTAAGAAAATAATTAGTTTTAAATAAAATTAGTAAGTTTAGTTTTAAGGTTGAATTGTTAAGATAGGAATGAAATGTAACAAGAAATAGAATACGGTAGATTGTAAAGCCGAAAGGCACACACAATTAACAATAAATAAAAAAAAGAAAAATATAAAAGTCCACATAAAACTGAACACAAAGTAAATTGGGAAGTGTTTCCAAAAAAGTTCGCCACATCTGTCTGGGTGAGCTCACTAGTTCTCGGATGATGTACTTTCGATTGTAGTAGTAATGAATCGGCATTTTTAAAACAAATATCTCTATCAATTTATACGCGAATAAATATATACGAGCCTGTTCTGCTGGCGCTAATTAACGCTGGCTGCGTACTTACATAATTGTCTTGTGTTTGTTTTCATTATATATGCTTATTTATTTATTCATATTCAATGAGTTGTAGAAAATTTGAAGGAAGACAAGTTCTATTACAACAAAAAAAAACATGAGCAAATTTACTTGGGATCAACAAGTGTAAATGTGTATTTTTAGATGGAGGATAGATAAGAAATAGCGGATGAGTCAAGCTAGCGAATAATATTTAATATTGTATGTATTTAATCCTCTGTGTATTCAAATTTAAATCATTGGATTATCTACAATCTATAACGCTCCACAAAAGTTACAATTTTCATACTAACAAGTTAAGAATTTATAAACTCGGGGAAATCCGTGATCGAACTATTTTGTGTAGGTTTTTTGTGTAGCTATTTCATCATAAAAAATAATAGAACATGACTTCAAAAGTAATTTCTTGGTTCCTATTTAGCTGCCGTCTTCAAAATATATATGTACTCATCACGCAAGTGTGGAAGAGGAGCTAAGGAGAAGGGATAAGGAGATACAACAACAGGAAAGAATGGGAAAAATTGAAAAAAGCAACTACAACACAAGATATAAAAGGATTTGAGAAAGTAATATACCTCAGTACCTAATAGAAAAAGATATAAAACATATAAGAAGGACAGCAAGTTTAAGATTGGGAAATGAGGAAAAAGGAAACAGATACTGGGAAAGTAGTGAGGAAAGAATGTGTAGAGTGTGCGGAACGGAGGACGAAACACTGGAGCACATTAAGTTTCGATTGGAAGGAAAAAGTAGTGAGCGAAATGAATATTGGCCAGCTATTAAAGGGAGGCAGTGAAGGAAAGAGGTGGGTGGCGGAAATAGAAAAAAGGAAAGAAAAAACAGGACAATAAATAAGCTCGTAGCTGGGTTACACAAGAAACATGAAGAGAGAGGAAGTACTAAAGGAGGCAGTGAAGGGAAGCAGGAGAAAGAAAGAAGTAGCGAGGAAACAGTTAAACTTCAGTCCAGAAAAATAGAGGATTTGCGGAAAGGAGATAAGGACAAGAGGTGGATAACGGAGATAGAGACAATAATAAAATAGTAAAGGAAGAGAGTCAAGAAGAAATAGTAAAGTAAGAAAGTCAAGAGGAAATAGTAAAGATAGAGCGTTAATGCATGTAATAGACATAAGTGGAGAAGTGAAGACGAAGAGAGGAGGCAGGAAGGATAGTGAAAAGATAATGAATAAAGGAGGTGAATAAAGGAGGAGTAGGGGACAGGAAGAGAGAGGATCGAGAAAAGAAGAAACAGAAAGTACTATTCGAAGTAGTAATAGTCTAGAATAGTTTAAGTTTAGTTTTAACTTTGAGTTTATATGAAATGCATTAGGAAATATAATAATGTAGATTGTAAAGCCGAAAGGCACACAATTAATATAATAGATAAAATATGTACTCATCACTTTTGTTTTAATTTATCCTAAAAACTATGATCCCCACAAAATTTTGTGAAGAACCTTTTTGTCTCAAAAGATTATCTTTGAATCTTTATCAAAACATTTGAACGTTATCAATTCTATTTTAGGAACAACTTTGAACTTAATAATTTTTCTTTAACTTTTGATTTTTGGTCTTTGTTTAGTAAAGGTAACTGGATTTCCTTTTTTATGTCAGAAAGGTACAAGCATTATACCATTCCTGAATCTTCATAACAGAAGCAAGTTTTTAAAGTAATTTGCTCATTTCGTGTCTAGTTCTTGTTCTTCAGGGTAGGAAGGTAATGTTTTTGCTGAGGATTTAAGTCAAGATTAAACTAGAATCTTTTCGTATTTTACATAAGTCATCGACAAAATAATGCTTGCGTCGTCTTAAGTAACTATTCACGATAGCGTAGAAATAAGAAAAACTAAAAGGAGAGCTATTCAAGAAAACGCTGGCCCTAGCAGTGTTAATAAATGGAGATCATTGTTTAGTGGTCGATGTTTCAATTGTTGATTGAAATTGATGTTAATAAATGTGTATTGGCGTGTCTATTTTATTAAATATCTAAATATTGACGGAGATATAGCAATTAAAAGTTTGAATTGCAGTTTTTGCGCTAGAAATGGTCGGCCATATTTGTATGACTTGAAATGCATTTTAACATCAGTTATTTGTTAAGTAGGTCAGTGCTGTGGTAATTTTCTGTAGCTGTTGGTAGTCAAATAATCAAGTCAAATTAAAGAATAATAAGTTTTTATTTTATTTAACCCTGCTAAGGCAGACATAATATTGAAATTTGATTGTTTCTTGAAATAGCTGTAGATAATATTTGATATTTTGATATATAGCAGAGATTTATGATGTGTAAGGTTGGTAACCTTACACAAGGATTGTGATATCACATGCACTTGGAATGTGTACAACGTTGAATCCCTTTAATAATTAAAGGGAAAAAATGATTTTTTTAATTGTTAATATCTCCTAACATATAAGGAGTTATTAAAAAATAATTGGACATTTGTGCTTCTAGTAATCAACTTTATCAATATATAGTACACTTTTATAGAAATTAAGACATAGGACACAAGCCCATTAAAAAAAATGTAAACTGCGACTTTTACTCAAGTCATGTTAGGAAACCCCGTACATGCAACATTATAAAAAAGTTTAAACTTGTTTTGTAAGTATTTTACTTGAGAGTTAAATATAACAAATATAATTCATAACTTTGCAATCTATAATATTTTGAATCGACTATTAAATACACGTTGCTTTCTGACGGGGCGAGGCGCCATTCATTTTAGTTCACTAGTTTACTACGGTGTTCTTGTTATTTTTTGGTCGCTGGATATGTTCACGTCAATAAGAAACAGTATATTATTCTTTCGTTATACGTTGTATATCTTGTGCCAATAAATTATTGATCTTCTACACATGAGATATGAAACTAACCAACGATTATTATCTCTACCAGTTTTTCCTTGACCTTCATTCCATGTTTTAGTCTGGACTCTTCAGTCGATACGATACGATACATTAGGTACATTTGATCACCCCTGTGGTGATGCAGTTGTAGAGATGTGTTGCCCGAGTTGCACAGGCTTTAGAACTGCAACAAATATCTAGATTTTAAAACAAAACGAAGAAGAAGGTCAACCTTGATGTACATACTTTATACTATTACTAGCTTTTACTCCCGTCGCAAGCGACGTCTGTCTTTTGTGTGTGGCTTGAACTTCATGTAAAAATGCAATGCGACATCTTTTTGGCGTGTATGATTTGAATCCAATAAAATAATTCGAAATTACATTTCATATTTAACTCTATTTTTAAATTGAAATAATAAACTCGCTCAATAATAAATTGACTAAAAAAATATATTTTTTTTTATCAAAATAATTTATTTGACCGCGTTATTTGACCAACTTTTTTTCAAAATTTGAGATTTTTTCGTAAATAAGCGATTTTCGTATTTTCGATTCGTAAATAAGCTACCAAGGTTAGCCTATATACACAATTTCAACTTTCTAGCACAATTTTTACTTTCGGCAAATACTGTCCCCGTGCCCCCAAATAAAATTTTGAAATTTTGAATTTTTTTTTTAATAATAATATACCTAATTATTGTAGAATCCAGAATATGAACTTTCTCCAAAGTTCTCTACCGGGCTCCCGAATTTCTTCAACCCCCCCATTTTCAATTTTTGAATTTCTAATTTTTGAGAAATGTCAGCATTAAATACCTTAATACACATGCAAAATTTCAACTTTCTATCTTTTACGAATTAAAAGTAATACAGCAAAAAAGGGTTCACTTTATTTCCAGTTTTTCCAAAATTATGGGTTTCCAGGAAATTCAGGGAAAAATGCGGGGAGCCAAAAGTCTTAGAATTTTTTTCTCTACGAAAATGGAATCGTTTTCGAGATGCCATACAAAATTCGAACCAAACATATAAGAATATAAATAAACACTTGGAACATTTTTTTTTTTTTTTTATTTTTAATTTAGGCTTTGGCTTATTCAGCCTTCTTGCCATTGGTTTTATTTGTAAAATTATATAAAAATTTACATATAAATTATAATTATTCTAATAAATACAAACAAATTGATTCTTTTAAAAAATTAAACTTAAAATTAAATACATACTAAATAAAATATTCTAACTTAAATTACACTTCTATATTATTTTCTATCACAAAGTCTTGGAACATTATAATATTGGATCTATATTATTCTACGCATAGTTTCTTGCGTATAATATCTATAATATAATCAACTGCAAAAGTAAGATTAAGAAGTATCTAAAATGTATTTAGATACCTTGCTAGAAAATACGTTACTAACCTAAAAATGTATGTGCTTACAACGACACAATCTCTGGAAAAAATGAAATTGTGTTCATACATTTGTCGCTGCTACACCTTCCCTGAGGTTTGTTTCATTTTCTACGCTTTACTCAATGAAGCCAATGCGTTTGATGAACGCAGTGCGGACCTGTGGACACTTACGATGCTCGTTTTGGCATTGATGAGATATTTCCACGTCAAATTAAAAATTAGAAAATAAATTAAATTTCTTTGTATTCTTAGTACCGGAGCAATTGATATGAAGCATATTTATATGGATTCACTATCCATATATATAGCCTATATTTACTATAGATTAAAAGTGTATCCAAAATGTGTGCGAGAGAGAAAGGTATATGTTTCTATTTGTTCTCTGTACGCATGCGTCGAAAGTGACAGCTGTCTAGATATAATAAATATTCAATATCTAAAGGAATGGACTTGTGTCCTATGTCTTAATTTCTATAAAAGTGTACTATATATTGATAAAGTGGGTTACTAGAACCTCAAATGTTCAATTATTTTTTAATAACTCCTTATATGTTAAGAGATATTAACAATTCAAAAAGTCATTTTGCCTCTTTAATTATTAAAGGGATTCAATGTTGTACACATTCCAAGTGCATGTGACATCAAAATCCTTGTGTAAGGTTACCAACCTTACAGATCATAAATCTCTGCTATATGTATTTAAATATCAAAATATCAAATATCATTTACAGCTATTATTTCTGCCTTAGCAGGGTTAAATAAAAAAAAAACTTATTATTTTTTGACATGACTTGATTATTTCGACTACCAACAGCTACAAAATATTACCACAACACTGACCTACTCAACAAATAACTGACGTTAAAATGCATTTCACGTCATACAAATATGGCCGACCATTTTTAGCGCTAAAACTTCAATTCAAACTTTTAATTGCTATATCTCTGTCAACATTTAGATATTTTATAAAATAGACACGCCAATACACATTTATTAACATCAATTTCAATCAACAATTGAAAAATCCACCACTAAAAAATGAGAACACAAGCCCATTATATTTCTTTACTTGGTACAAAGCTCGTCTGTCGGTAAAACAGTGACCGTTCCGTGAAAGCATATACTCATGAACGCCATAGATGTCACTGAGGAGTGGGGACAGAACCCACGTTTTTATTTATATTTATATATAGTGTATTTATATTTATACATATCTACATTATTCTACATCAATTAAATGTCATATTTATCAACTGTCACAAGATCTAAGCTCTATATATAGTGTTTTTTTAGCTTCACACTTTATCATGATATAAGAACGTGCTTAGAAATATACAATTTCGTAGAGAACATTGGTGTGTTGATAAACATTAAAATACAACAAGACTGAAAAAAATCGATGTCACAATCGATTGTACTGAGAGCAGTCTAACACAAAGTATAATCTACTGAACATACATTTATCTATTAGACTGTACAGCCCCACTAGTAATCACAGGTTCTTGCATTTCTGGACATCATCGCTGTGCTCGTATATAGCTAATTCTAACATACGAATACGAGGCAAGTACATGGCATGTAGACGTAATTACTCATCTGTTTTGTGATGTTTATCCACCATTTTGATGATCGTGATCGATCACATTATCACTGCAGACACTTGTTGTTTGTTGTTCTTGTGGTCTGCTGTTTCACCGGTCTAATGCGCAGACATTGCCACTTGCGATCCACCATCCACCATCACCATCACCATCTTCAGCTTCAACCTGCCGTTGTACATCATCCATCGTCCATCGCGTTCGTTCGGCGTTGTTTTCAAACTTTTTTATTTATCATATATACAAGCTGGTATTTTTTTTTTTTTTATTGTTGGTGGGTTCTAAGGTTTTAAATTGCGCATCTTTCTCAAGTAACATTCTTCGATGACTTCGTCATCTTTAAATCTTTTTAGAACTAGAATCTGTTTTTCAGTATTTCAAATATTTTAATTCAATTTTTTTTTTTTTTGTGTTCAATGTTTTGTACGTTTTATATTTTATGTCAACGATCTCTTGATATATGTACGAGTATCTTTCATTTGTCATCTGTGTCATTAGAACATCGTCGTTTCGTTACGGTAAGCTGAAACAATAGCAGACAAAAAACTTGAGCATTTATACTTATAAACAAGTGTTTTTACCACTTGCTGTAAAATATACTACTCCTGATGTATGGCAACAGGTCCGTACTAAGTCATCACACGAATTAATAGATAAATTATCTTGTAGTGTAAGTTTCACACTTGTTTTCATTTTCTACCTGGGTTAATTCCATCTAAATGCTAATGAACTACTAAAATAGCTACGAAAACCAAAAGCTGGGAGACACAACTAACTATCAAGACAAATAAAAGCGTTATGCAGACGAGCTTTGTACCAACTAAAGAAATATAATTTCTTTCCATATTTAATATTTATTATATCTAGACAGCTCTAAGCATCAGAGAGACAGTTTTGTAATCAAAAACTGTTTTGTTTTTAGTGTTTTTCTGTGTGTCCCATAAAAATTATAAACAACAACTGATAAGCGAAAATGTTCACAAAAAACAACATTGCGTGTTCAACCCAAGCAGACTAGAAAACAACAACAAACGTGTTTTCCTTTGATCTTACCAACTCCAGATGGGAATGTGTTTTGTTTACAAAAACAGTTTTTAAAGACAAAAATGTTTTAAGAACTGTCTCTCTTTGTTCAATACGTTCATATTATGTTTGTCTCTATCTTTCTACTACAAAGACAGTAGTTAAATTGTTGGGTTTTCGTCCGGTATCCAAAGAATTTATTCCAAGCAAAACTCAACTTGCGTCATACGCTAGGCTCGAATTACTTGTGCGTGCACCTGCAGAATCTATTAAGTTACATGATTCACATTTCGATATTTATGCGATGGTCATTGCTATGAGTCAATTTGTTTTCCAACCAGAATATTCCATCGATTTACGTCACTGACGTACGCCTATCAATATGTGAATTAGCTAAAACATTAAAATTAAAGGAATCTCTGTCAAAATAGAACAAGCCGCAATCTCCCAGGTATTCATTAGAGCAGTAAATAATAAAAGTAGAGGTGAAGAACTGCAAAGAGCAATGGAGTTACAAGACATAGCTGGAGCAAACGCCGAGAAGCTGCAACCGCGCGCGATTTGAAGCCGCAAGGCCGTGCAAGGCCTGTCAATGCCCCGTGAGGTGAGAGTGGGAGACATCGTGAGGGGAATTACATGTGAACCACAGCAACTGTATGATGACTGATGAAGAGGGAGAAGGAGAGGAAGTGAACAAATGATTAAAAATAAGGTGAGGTAGAGGGGAAGAGATGATATCATTATCTGTTGTAAAGAAAAAGCAAAAAATGTGTAAGATTCATTTGACGTGACAGCGGAGGGATTTTAAGAATTTTGTAATGGTCCATGGATTCTGAATTTGTTAAATGATTGCAAACGTTACTATTAGGGAAGTGTTCTTAATCTTTAGAGATTATTTTGGGACAAATATCTTTGTTGAAATAGAGGTGTCTTACTTTTACTGTAACTGCGGGAAAATATAAGGCATCTTCCCGATTTATTGGGACATGTATGGACAAAATGAGGAATTGTCAAGTGCCTTAATTAACCCTCCGTGTGAACACTATATTTTTCGAGTCCACGGTGTGTACACTGGGTATTTGAGGGAACAGTTGAGTTTTTCAGTTTTCTAAGCTTTCAAAAAATCTGAAAACATTCTGGATTACTTCTTGAAGTGTCTACTAATTGGTCCAGAAGTGGACAAAGTCCAAAGTTTAAAACCGTTGTTAATAAAAATTCACAAATAGTGAAATACGCGAAAGAAAGGTAATATTGTTAAAAAAAAGTAATAACTTTATAACAAACAAATATTAAGAAAAACGGTTTTAGACTTTCTTACCTTAGACTATAAGCTATCGAAAGAATGTAGTGTCTTTGGCGTGGTCTCCAAAAAGTTGAATTATTTGTGCAACTGAAAATGAGAAATATTTTACGGATTCAGGCATGTCAGCAGAGCAAGTTTCACTGGCTCGCCTTTGCCAGTAATCTACCAGATCCGTACACTGCTGGAACCTTAAGTCCCTACCACTACCTAGATTATTTAGGGGGCATAGGTGAAGCGCGCTCTGTACTCATGAGAGAGAAATTTCAACTGTTCCTTAAAAGACCCAGTGTACACACGCAGGGTTAATATTGACGCAAACCTTCCGCTGCATTGCAGTCGATGCATGTTAACGTAAACTTTTATACGTTATGGATAATACCACTTTACTATTACGATAAAAAATTATCAATAAAGTAA
Source organism: Panorpa germanica (assembly GCA_963678705.1). NCBI lineage: Eukaryota > Metazoa > Arthropoda > Insecta > Mecoptera > Panorpidae > Panorpa > Panorpa germanica. The sequence continues at coordinate 973,128 of OY783207.1, forward strand.
CAAATTCACGGACCAAAATAATGTCCAGAATTTTTGATAACGGAAAGTATTTTTTTTTGTAAATGTTCATCTTTTGAATCCACGGTGTCAGAGGTTAATTTCACGGTTACAGTCACTATGATTATAGCCATAATTTTACATATTTATAGTCTGGGTTCAGGTGAAGGACCTTAATGTATTTGAATAACCAAAGTTTCAAGGAATTCATTAATATTGGTCATTAACGGAACTTGATATTTTGGTAAATATTAAATTACTGTATTATATTTCAAAAGGCTGTATTTAAAAAATAAATGTTTAGAAGAATATATTATATTAGCAAGGGCTAAAGATGTTTCACTTTTTAAAAGAGTTTCTGCACATCATATTAATGATCTACAAGCACACAGGTTACAATTTGCTGGCATATACGCAAATAAAAAGTGTTTCTTTGTCCTGCGATGCATTGCTTTGGCATCACTGTCTGCATCTCCCGTCTCTGCGCATCTTCTAACTTATAGAGCTAAAGCATCCTCTACTAATTTGTTCATTACAGAGAGCGTATACTGTATTTGTATATTTTATGACTGATTTATTATTCTTCTTATTATTTTCTTGTCGTCCTTGAACGGAAAAATACACGTGTTATGTTATTGTGCTGTAAATTGCTGATTATTGTACAGTCGCTCACAGAAGTCCAGACGATAATTATAGAGCAATCATCTTACCATAGCTTAGAATGATGCTGATGCTGATGTTGATGCTCTTTATACATTATGAATTATGTCTCTAGGTTCAGAGAACTGAACTACAAACCAAACTAAACTAAGGGTCCATTTGTCAACTGTGGTTTATTATAAACCTTGGTTTATACTTTTGTTTCTCAGCTCAATAGTGCGACTTAAACATACGACACTAATCAAACCGTTAGGAGGTATAGGACGTTAACGTAAATGATGAAAACGTTGTGAAATTTTGAGGGTCGATACAAATAGTAAAAATACATGCTGTCTCAAAATTTTAGAGACCTAGGATTCATAGTTTTCTTTTTATACATGATTAAAAATAGTAATTTTCCATACAAATCATAATTTTTAGCTCAATTTCACCACATAATATAATTTTAATTATGAAAAAATGGTGACACAGCTTTCAAAAACTAGGTGTATATAAAATAATCTTTTCTGTAACTATTGCAAAAAGAAAATTATCAAAAGGATACCTATATACGAAAATATTTAAATAAAACCTTTAAGAAACAGTAAATGTAGGTTATAAGCCAGCAACGTTGCAAATGCCAATTTGAGCGGGAAATTCAAAATCGGAATAAATGTTATATAAAATATAACAATTTATTGGTGAAAGAACCAAATCACGCATGCGTCAACAGACTTAAATTTACAGCGTTGCCAATTTTTTTATTCATTTTTCAAAATATTTAATTTGAATTTAAATTGAATTAATATAAATTTGAAATTAATTATAGGTAATTTTTAATTTATTAAACTATTATATGCATAAAGAATCATTTTAACAAGCAAAAAGCAGTTTAATAGGGAATTGAAAAATTCATTTTCAAAGGGACGTATTTTGCATTTCGTATTACCGAGTCATAAACTTTTTGCATTGACGGTACGTCCTGTACGTCCTTAAGCCTCATTCCCACTCACTGTTTGATATTTAATTTACTGTTTTTATTTAATATTGTAATCTAGATTTCAGGTTTTCATTTAAGCATTCCTTTTCACATTTGTGTTTTAATTTAAGTCTAGTTAATTTGGTTGGTTAGTAATATAAATTTTGACAGTTCGACAAAGTTGTATGTGAAATAATTAAAATTGCTATTATTAATAACAATTAGTAATACAAATTGTTTTCACATCTATATTTTTTAAAAACTTTCACAAAAAACTTCTTTTAAAAGTAAATCTTCTACTGCATTTTGTCAAATTGTCACATTTAGTAGGTTATAAAATAATACAGTTTTTCTTAATTTAATATTTCTAATTTTAAACATTGAACCTTGTAAAGTTCTAAAAAAGCCAAGAAAGCTTAAAAAATAAATTAAATTAAAAATGGTACTATGAATGACTACGCGTATTGCCATATGCTAAACAATTTAAATTAAATACAAAATACAAAATAAAATTAAAGCAGTGAGTGGGAATGATACTTTACTTAAGCAATTTTAAAAAATTCCAAGTATTATTTTTGTAACAAAAAAGTTTCAATCCTTCGGCGGGACTTCTAAAAATATATAATATATTTATATGAATCTCACATTGGTTTGGACCGTAAAAGTTCAACAAATCTATCATGTTCAACCGTCATGTTCAACAAATTCACAAATAAAATAAAATAACAAATTAGCAACAAGGAAGAAAATTATTTCGTTTAAATAATTAAATTTTTTGTTGGCTAAATTTGTCATACGATTTTAAATTACTATATTACTAATTTCTTAGAATTGCAGATCTAAATGTAAAAAGGGACAGAGCTGTTACAAAAACCAGCGCCTGTTCGCAAGCAATTCTTTAACTTAAGCTCTTAAGGAATTTTATTCAATTACAAGATTTTTTTGTCGGCTGGCGGTCTCCATTAATACGGATGTCATATCTTAGTTTTATTATTTATTTTCATTGTTTACTTCTGCACCAGGTGTCTCTACCTATTGTTATTCTTCTTTTTTATATATAAAATATATTATTTTAAAGGAATTATATTAAATTAATATTCGAATAATACAAACAATTCAAAGTCACGCCTATTTTGTTATTATACTTAATATAAATAAATAATTGTTGTAGTAAATTAAAATCTCAAAAATGTACTGATCTGAAAATGTTATATAATGAACAAGATACTTGCAGAGATGTGCACAAATGCTTTTCAAAAGTATTTAAATACAAAATGCAAATACCTCGTTCAAATACAAAATAAAAAATAAATTTCATGTTAGTATTTAAATACAAAATACGTATTTTAAAAATACTTTAGAGAAAATAGAATACTCTTTATGTTACTAATATAAATGTTTTTTTTTTAATAATTATGAGAATTCTCTTTGATAAAGACCGACTTCGTTTCGAAACATTATTGTTTCATAAAAATACTACCTAGAATTTTTATAAATAGCAAAAGTAAGGGTTTTATTAGTGTCGCATGTTTATGTCGCACTAGTCTGTACGTTAAAAGTACAACACATTTAGTACACTCATGTCTAAATAATGTCAACTTATGAATGAAAATATATAAATGTTGGATGTCGCATGTGGGGGTAGTAGGCAAAATAATATATATGTATGTATATATATTTCAGTAAGGAATGTAGTGGAGTGATTGTCTTGTAGTAAAACAAATAATGAACGAGCAAATATGATAAACAAATTTAGATAAACGAAAATCAGATGTCTTATGGTGGGGGTAACAGGAAGGATAATAAAACAATAGGCACATCTATCATTTTAAATTAGAATTATTAAGACAATTGAGCAGATACTTTTAGATCATAGATGGTGCTAATATTGGTGGGGTTTTAAGTTTATATTCAAAAAATAATATTTACTGATTAACACTATGAAGTAACAAAAATGAAAAAAGTATTTTGTATTTTCCAAATAGAAAATAGGTTTGTAAAAGTTTTCAAATAAAATAGAAAATTCTATACGCTTAAAAGATATTTAAATAGAAAATAGGTATTTACTGTTTTGTATTTGTATTTAGAGTACATGTATTTGAAAAACGCACATCTCTGCTAACGTTTCGCCTAGTAATTAAACCTTATACATACAGTATATCATTTTACTTATTTCCTAGTTTCATTATACAATTATTATTCTACTAATAGAATTTTTTTTATGTGATTTCAATAATAATTTTATTACAGCAAATAAGGAAGTACATTAGCAGTAATTGAAACCAGTCTTACCTCAAATGAATACAGGTAACATGACTAAAATACTTATAATCGATTAAAGACAAAAACTTGTTCATTTAAGTGATATAACGAACAGCAAAGAACAACCTCAGTTTGGAGCACGTAAAAATCAGCAAACCACTTACATCTTAAAGAAGATTAATCGGCGATAAACATCAACAAAGATTACGCCTGGTTTGGCCAGTGTATTAGATTATTACGCATTATTTTTACTTAACAAAAATCTGACCGATAAAATACGATGTTCACAAAATTAGTATAGCGAGAAAAATGTTAGGAATGTAATGATACTTACTTAGATCGACTTTGCTACGCATTTTTAATTGAGGTATTTGTATTTAATCTAAATATGCTAATCAAAAGTGAGCTATTAAGTTTTTATCAAAACAAAAATGAATTTGGAATTTTAATGGTACATTGTTACAAAGCCGACAAACCAAGAAAATACAACATTAAAATTTTAGTTAAATATTTCTTTTACAGTTACTCTATATACGTAGTCTGTTCAAAAAATAAGGAGAATTTTCATTTTTCTCAAAAAAATATTTATTTATTCATCAATTTCTATTTTGCCCCCTTCAAAGTAGTCCCCCTCAGATATAATGCACTTGTACCAGCGTTTTTTCCAATCCTCGAAGCAGTTCTGATATGCACTTTTTGGTATGCTCTGGAGCTCTCTCTGCGATTCGGTTTGTATCTCCTCAATCGTCTCAAAACGCCGTCCTTTCATAGGTCTCTTCAATCTTGGGAACAGAAAAAAGTCGCATGGGGGCAAATCTGGTGCATACGGTGGCTGAGGCATGATTACGGTATTGTTTTTAGCCAAAAAATTACGAACAAGCAATGACGAGTGAGCAGGTGCATTATCGTGATGCAAAAGCCACACGCTTCATGCCCAAAATTTCCAAAAAAATTGCATGGCATGAGCCAACCGATATGCCGACATCCTCAGCAACTTCTCTAATAGTGATTCGACGATTCTCCATAACAATTTTCTTCACTTCCTCAACATTTTCATCGGTTGTTGATGTGCTGGGGCGTCCAGGGCGAGCGTCGTCATTCACATCTTCTCGACCTTCTGTGAAAAGCTTGTACCACTTGTAAACATTTTTTTGGCTTAAAGTAGACTCACCGTATGCCACTTTCAACACTTTAAGTGTTTTGGAGCACTTGATTCCATTTTTCACACAAAATTTAATGCAAACTTTTTGATACATGTTTTTCGACAGTAGAAAATCGCCGAACCGCAAGACACTTCTAACTTTTGTGCCTCTCACAAACAAACTAAATGTGCTATATAGCTAAAACTGTGAACATATGTTTGAGACGAGTGTACCAACATAAGAAAATAAAAAAATCGACAATCGAATGTACGTAGCCCGCGAAATTTGACCTTTTTAAAAAATTCACCTTATTTTTTGAACAGACCTCGTATATACATATATATATATACCTAGTTACAAAGTTCTAAAACAAAATACTTTTTAGACTAACCTTAGAGAATATATATATGGAGTGTGAATAGCCTATGTTTCCTATAGATTAAATACGTATCCAAAATGTGTGCGAGAGAGAAAGGTATATGTTCCTATTCGTTCTTTATGCGTATGCGTTGAAAGTGACAGTTGTCTAGATATAATAAATATTAATATTCTATTAAGATATAATAAATATAATATATGTAAAGAAATTATATTTCTTTAGGTGGTACAGAGCTCGTCTGTCGGTAAAACAGTTGTGAAAACATATACTCATGAACGCCGTAGATGTCGCTGCAGGGATAACGGTCAACACAGTTGATATTTGGAGAGAACAGAACTCACGTTTTTAGTTATATTTATATTTATACATATCTACATTATTCTACATCAATATAACGTCATATTTAATAACTATCACGTATTATATCTAGACGGCTCTGACATGACAACTGTCACTTACGACGCATGCGTATAGAGAACAAATAGGAACATATACCTTTCTCTCTCGCACATATTTTGGACACACTTTCAGGTCCAGCATTCTCTCCATATATATATACTCTAAGAGACTAATAAGCTAAATTGTATTGCACTGCCACTGCATTATACGTCTCAATCTGCATTTAATTCATGTCACACATAATCTAGTACAGCTAACGCTATAAGATGATGAAACGAGAGAGGCAAGAGATGACAGTCGGATGACTGATGCTTCATTAAATAAATAATCTCCCTGTAGCGTCATTTGTTAACTGTTTTACTTATTATATCAAAATATTTTTCAATTAAATTTATATTCATACATTTTTTATGGGAAATATTTTAATAAAGATTTAAAATCTCCAGGAGTCGATGACATAAACAAGTTCTTCTTGATAGGATGTTAAACCGTATAGAATAGTTTTGTGGTATGTCTATTTGCTGCGGTCAGGTCACGTTAGTGACAAACTTGGTCTCTCTGTGTTTTTCGATATTGTAACACTGATGCGCTTGACATATTGACTGATATGTAGTCCACTGTCTCTTTTCAGTATTTGTATAAGTAATCGGAAGGTTTATTCTCCTAAATACAGCAAGAATCATTTAAAAATATTAAACGGTGTAGCTTTAGCAGCTATTTCAAAAAGAAACTTACAGATGGCCCACTGCATAGTTTTAAAAATATTTCTTAAATTCCTTCTATAGACTATATTCACCTGATTTATAACTCGTTCCTCTTTCACCTGCAATTAATTACACATTCTGACTATTAACAACTAAAATTGACTACAGCATGTTTTAATTATGTAAATATTATGACACCAGGGTGAATGGACCGTAATTCCTCACAAATCTCGTTGCGGAGATCCACAGAGTTTTATAAATAATGCATAAAATCTAATATTAAAATTAGCTAATATTAATAATTGGAATGCTATTAATATCTAAACGATTTATAATTAATAGCTGATATTAAAAATGTTGTGAAATCCGTGAGAAAACTTTGACATGAAATTGTCGAAGACGAAGTTCATACTGATGTCATCCTGTGGTGATGAAAGGTCACACGGGGTCATCCTCTGTGCAGATGCAAATGTAATTAGTTATAAATATATATGACTTATAATTAGGATAGTGAGTTATAATTAATTGATGGTGCACTAGACATCATTTAACGCCTTCTGACGTCATTTTGGTATAGTGTTTGAAAGCAACCATCGTGTTCTACCATTTTTCAAGCGCCGCCATGCAATTTTCCGTATTGATTCATAAGTTAGTTTTAATTTGACAACTATTTGTGTTATTTAAACATTCAGCGCTCAGGTCAAACGGATAAATTGATGAAATTATTAAATTGGTAAAAGTGAGTGAAGTAACAGACGTCGTAGGCGTGTGGGACTCTTTAACATCATTTGGTGACGTAATTCTTTGCTAGTCATGGAATAAATTTATTCCATCTGCGAGAATCGAACTTAGATATCAAGCAACATCAAGAGAACTTCAATTTATGCATTTCTATTGAATGGGCTTGTGTCCTTATTTTTTAGTGATCGATTTTCCAATTGTTGATTGAAATTGATGTTAATAAATGTGAGATGTGTGTGTGTTAGGCGACTATTTTATTAAAAATCTAAATATTGACGGAGATATAGTAATTAAAAATTTGAATTGTAGTTTATGCGCTAGAAATGGTCGGCCATATTTGTATGACGTGAAATGCATTTTAACGTCAGTTATTTGTTGAGTAGGTCAGTGCTGTGGTAATGTTTTGTAGCTGTTGGTAGTCGAAATAATCAAGTCAAGTCAAAGAATAATAAGTTTTTATTTTATTTAACCCTGCTAAGGCAGACATAATATTCGAATTTTATTGTTCCTTGAAATAGCTGTAAATAATATTTGATATTTTGATATATAAATGCACATAGCAGAGATTTATGAGCTGTAAAGTTGGTAATCTTACACAAGGATTGAGATGTCACATGCAGTGGAATGTGGAACGTTGAATTCCTTTAATAATTAAAGAGAAAAAATGACTTTTTTAATTGTTAATATCTCCTGAAATATAAGTAGTTAATAAAAAATAATTGGACATTTGAGGTTCTAGTAACCTACTTTATCAATATATAGTACACTTTATAGAAATTAAGACATGGCTGGCTAGATGCCTATAGATTAATCTAGGTAGTCCCACCCCAACCAAACAAGCTTCGGCAACCCAAATAACAAGTTGACATCGAACGGTATAGATAATTTGTATTATTTCGCACACATTTCTATGACAACTCGTATTTGACCTTTTCAGTGACATTTAACACAGAAGCATAATTTCGCAGTCTTGTCCTATCACTATCAGGTAGTTTCATGTACTAGCCGATGTAAATCTACTATCACAGTCCAGCCACAGTACAGCTTACGGTATTTGAAACGGATTTCACAAGAGGTCAGTTTGTTTTATATATTTCCTTATTAATTACATTAAATTATTTAACATTTCTTAAGTCACGGATTCTCCAATCTTCCCGGTATTTACGACCGGATTAATCAGTTTTTTTCTTAAAATTTGTGACACATATTTACATACAGAAGACATGAGAAATTTCTTAATGGTATTGTGTCCCAACTCAAAACGCGTTAGTTGTTGCTAATTATGTTAATCAGATATTTATTGGTCACAGAACGAAACAAGATTTAACAGTACTATTGTTAACAAACGGGCGGTCGTTTATTTATCAACAGATGCTAATGAAACTTGGGATCCTTACAAATCATAAATTTGCATACGTAATAGAGGTTATTAGCATAAAACGTTTAAATTCGCTCGTAAAGTACTAGCACTTCCTATTTCAATATTGTCACACACTTGTCAAGAGATTAGCAACAAGTTGTTTTGACAGATCTAGTGTTATCAGATCGTGAATCACTTTAAGCTAATTTATGAACAATTATTTGTTGTTTAATTGGCTATATCTATATAATCCAATGGTTGTATTTTGTTCAAGGGTCACTGCTTCAAAGGTAAAGCCGGTCAATCTATTTTTTATGATGTATTCGGACGTAGAATTTCCCGCTAATTCCAAATGTGGCAGTCATTTTGAAATCGGTCCATAATTTGATCTATGAAATGCCGATAACTCGAAAACCGGCAGTCCAAATAAAAAATTAATTGCAGATATGGAATCAGCGTTGAAATTTACTACAGGAACCGTTTAAGTTTGCCAAATCGAAGACCATCAATTTTTTGACAAAATGAAACGGCTCCCCCTGTTTCGCTTTTTTTTCGAAATTATTTTTATGATGTATTTGGACGTAGAATTTCCCGCTGATTCCAAATCTGTCAGTCATTTTGAAATAGGTCCACATATTGAATTAATTTTCGTGAAATACACGGCTTCACTTTGCTTGCTAGTTGTATATATATATATATATATATATATATATATATATATATATATATATATATATATATATGACATGTTCAGTAAATTAGCATTTCTATTAATAAACAATTGACGCCTACAAATCGATCGGGACGTTAATTGATTTGTGTTTTGTTGATCATTGTTTTAAAAATGTTTTTTTTTTACAAAATATGTACTCATCACTTGCTGCATTTATATCCTGTTTGACGCTTAACATGATATCATACATTGCAAATTTTTAAATTTAAAAGTGAGGGGCTGTCACAAGGGGTATTGCAGTTTCATTACATCACCATTGATTCTTTATTGTTATCTACAGACAAAGTACAAGGATGAGACAGCGCAAGTGAAAGGTCATTTAAAAGTAAAAACTTCGTCAGTAGCATAATGCAGTTACCTTCAATATTGGGCAGTAAAACTTTAAATTGTAAAATTACACTATCGCTTTATTAGACAAAATATTTGTAATAATTCGATTTATATTTTAAGCACGTTTTATTCCTTAATCACGATGTGTATTTAATTGTCATCAATTAAGTGGCCTTCGATGATATATTTATTATTGCAACCTGCTACATTGTGGAAGGTTTACTACAATGTTTGTTTATTGTGATCGATGCTAGCAATTGTTCCAAATATGGCCAGACGTGCAGCATTGAAGAAGAATCATAAACATCGGTTGCGTAACTTAAATAAGTCGCAAATATCCGTAAATAACTACAAATTTCTTATAATTATTGGTGTTAACGCAACTGCCAATGCAAAAACGATGCTGGGCGAGAATTCACGGGTTACACTGTTAATATATAATTATTTCTATAATCACTTCATGATAAAATGACATTTGAAGAATACTTTGAGAAATTTTCATAAATAAATATCAAGAAATGAGGCATTGACAGCGAATCTCCGCAGACGTCACATTGCGGGGCCCTCATAATTCATCACTGAATTATCTTAAATCAAAAAACAAAATGATTTCATTAGTTGATAAGATTCTGCAGGTAACCCTGTCGAGTTTTATTTTCAATTTTTTACAGTACTTTGAAGTTAAATCACAGATTTTTCATGAAAAGAATCAGAAACGTTGTTATTTTAAAATACGTTAAAAATTAAAAATTAAATTTGAAAGCGTTACCTCGGCATTTATGTTAAGAAAGGGTGTACAAAATTTCAAAAGGATCGCTTCAATAGATTTTGAGCTAGAGAGGATACAAGTGTGAGAAAAACGCGTTGAGAAATTTCAAAGAAAGACGAAACCAGACCAGAGAAGTGAAAATTTAAAACTTTATATCTCCGACAGTTTTACTCCAATTGATTTCAAATTTTCACACAATCAACTTAATATGTTGTACATTAATACTAAAACTTTAACACCCCCTCCCCCTACCCGCCCTTCTTAAACGAGGTACTACAACTTATCTTCCTCAATTATTATAAATCTACGACCTTGTAGAGCAAATGTATTATCTAACTAATATACAATATGCTTAATTATACTGTTCATTAGTAAGTAATATGTCTTCAAAATAATACAATGATATGAAATTAATCGTTTTCAAATTATGCCAAAATCACCTGTGTTCAAATTCAAAACACCTTGCATAAATTCTATGTTTATTAAAAATCATTTATTTATTTAATTAAAATATAGGATATACCATTGACCTGCTCACAAATTACTTATTACGCAACACACCATATCATAGCATGTCCCCGAACATACACACGCACAATAAAAAGTAAAAGCAAGCAAGGTAACAAGTAGCACTTGTTAGAAAACGATGAGCATTACTTATTTGTACAATCAAATTAATTTGTTTTTAAAGTTGTAATGACAGCCGTTTGAGGTCACTAATGTCACGATAATCTAACGATAAGTGTTGAGCGTCACGTTGAGACCCTTGTTGAGCCATGACAGGATAGAGTTTTAATGATACTAAGTAAACGGTGCAAAGGTCGCGGCTTCCAGGTGTCCGGAAGTCGTTACAGAGTGTTCGCCATTCTGCAATTCCACCAGACTTTGTTGCGCTTTAAGTATCGCATAGAATGAGCACTAATGAGCTTAAATAATAACCCTGTCGTTGTTTTAATTTATTCTTAATTAATTTTATGATCGTGTAGTAAAATATTACTAGATTTAAATTTACTAGGGAAAAGAAATTCACGGCAAACGTATGCCTATATTTATTTATACTCTATCAATATTTTAGCATTACTATCTTTCTTAATTTATCATTCCTATGTCTTAATTTCTATAAAAGTGAACTACATATTGATAAAGTGGGTTACTAGAACCTCAAATGTTCAATTATTTTTTAATAACTCCTTATATGTTAGGAGATATTAACAATTAAAAGTCATTTTAATTATTAAAGGGATTCAACGTTGTACACATTACAAATGCATGTTACATCGCAACCCCTGCCAACCTTACAGCTCATAATTCTCTGCTATATGTATTTATATATCAAAATATGAAATATAATTTACATCTATTTCAAGGATCAATAAAATTTCAATATTATGTCTGCCGTAACAGTGTTAAATAAAATAAAAACTTATTATTGACAACGGACCAGTAGGCGGGGCTTAAAAAACATGGCTACTGCTGGTGTGCAACCAAAGAATTAACCATAAGTTTACATTGAATTAGTGTCATGAATTTTAATTATTTATGTTTTCTTTAAACCAACTTTTTCACTGGGTTGGATCAAATCCAGCTCAGAAAATTGTTAGAAATGCAGAAAAAATTCTGCAAGCTGGACATTTGATAAAATGTGGTAAAAATAATGATAATCCAAACAGTGACGTTGTGATACACAAGTATATGGTTTAGTATAAATTTTTTAACCGTACGGAAAAAATGCAAGTTAGATAAATTGTAGAGAATTTAAATGCGCATCTAGCCGTACTATTTTAAAAATTTAAAAAAAATATTTTACCATAGTTTTTGTGTTTTTCTGTTTTTGACCTCACGTTTTTTGACCATAACTAGGCGACAAAATCAAAAAGTCCACGTTGTTTGTTCTACAAGTTGTAAAACTTATTGTTTTAAACATATTTATACATTAGAAAAAAAAAACACTTTTCATATAATTTTATGAAAAAACGTGAAAAAACGTGGACCAACAAAAATTAATTTTCAACATTTACGAAACGTTTTTTCACGTTTTTTTCATAAAATTATATGAAAAGTGTTTTTTTTTTCTAATGTATAAATATGTTTAAAACAATAAGTTTTACAACTTGTAGAACAAACAACGTGGACTTTTTGATTTTGTCGCCTAGTTATGGTCAAAAAACGTGAGGTCAAAAACAGAATAACACAAAAACTATGGTAAAATATTTTTTTTAAATTTTTAAAATAGTACGGGTAGATGCGCATTTAAATTCTCTACAATTTATCTAACTTGCATTTTTTCCGTACGGTTAAAAAATTTATACTAAACCAATCAAAATTGTGTATCAAGTGCACACCAGAACTAGTACTTCTTTCGACCACCAGGCGTCGTGGCCAAAGTGGTCAGTTGTCAATTCTCTGACTTGACTTGATTTTTTCGACTACCAACAGCTACAAAACATTGCCACAGCACCGACCTAATCAACAAATAACTGACGTTAAAATGCATTTTACGTCATACAAATATGGCCGACTATTTCTAGTGCTAAAACTACAATTCAAACTTTTAATTGCTATATCTCCGTCAACATTTAGATATTTAATAAAAAAGACACGCCAATACACATTTATTAACATCAATTTCAATCAACAATTGAAAAATCGACAACTAAAAAATGAGGACACAATCCCATTACAATTATAACTTCTTAATTCTAAAGAAATAATAAAAAAGTTGAGCAAGATGAATAGTGGAATACTAATCTGGCTTATCTAGTAGCTCTGAAAATGAATGGGCTGCCTATAATCAGTCGTTGGGGCAAATGAAGCATTCATAACTTGCGTTACAATTATTAGATTAGAAGACCAAATAAGTCCACAAGTTGTTGCAAACAGATATAATGGAATCTGTAACAAATTGACACTGTATACATTATAGTTTAAGACCAATTTCCACTGGATAGAACGAAATTAGTATTCAGACATGAAAGCAGAGTTAGAAAAAAATGAAATGAAAAATTGGCAAGACAAGTGGGATAATTCTGATAAAGGTAGAAAATTTTTGTACAATACAACCAATACTGAGACGTAAGCCATGGTTTGCCAAACTAAAATGGCCAAGAAGATTAATAACAATTACCTCAAGACTAAGAATGAATCATACTGGAGCTCCGAAACATCTGGTAAGAAATAAAATCATTCCAAACTCTAAATGCGAATGTGGTGAAGAGGAGGCAGATCCTGACCACATTCTGTGGCAATGTAAAAATACAGCAATGGCAAGAAATGGACTCCAACGGGCGGTGCTACAGACTTCGCAGACGGTTCCTGTTAACACCGCCTTTTTGATTGAGAAACCGAAATTTATAACAGCAGTAGCCATGAATAGATCATTCTTGTTGTCTGGATATAACGTATAAGAAGAAACAGAACAATACTATGGGCGATAAAAGGCTACGTGCCTAGGAAGCACGAGAAACTATATATAAAAAAAACGAAATTAGTAGTTTTAAATCTCCTCTACCAAATTTTCTGCTGCAGCTTGTAAAGTCTCAAGGTAACTTCAAGTTCTTAATCAGGCTGCTACATTGCTACATTGTTACAAATTCTTGTTATTTAACATTTTTCCTCGCTATAATAAAACGCTTTACTGATCACTTAGCAGGAATGCGGCTTACGGCGTGCGTCTTATCTCTGTTTTATTGCACGATAGCTTTAGCATTACTTCGAGGCGTAATGATGAGTCTTCCGTCCAGGTTTTTTACAATTCTCACGTTTCTTGTATTCCAATCCGATGACTATGTCCGCAACGAGATAAGCCTGATGTCATTAAATTGACCACGATCTCTGATCTTCAGAAAAAAAATTCTAGAAATTTATAAAGAAATGAAGAAAACATGATGTGATAATCGATTGTTTAAAATTTATTTGGTGGTTTTTTTATCGGTGGTTTTTGTGGTTATTAGAACGTCTTGTTAATTAATAGATAAGTATGACTCATTATAAAGTTGTAATGAGATAATAATAATTATGCAGGCTATGCGCTAATGAACAGAAGAATGAATTTCTGAAAAGTGATAATTTCTAAATACAATGTAATCTAAAAGACAAGGTCGCCAATGAAGCATCTTTAAAGTTCTTATGATGTCACTATCTGTTTAGAATTCGCGTTGTACGAAACTTTACAATACATATTGCAGCTTTAACAGAAAGTAATACAGACCCCTGTGCAACCAGTGGCGTAGCTAGGTAACCAAAGGCCCCGGTGCAAAAAGAAACTGGGGCCCTAACTAAACTGTTTAATCGCATTTTTGTAAAATTTTAGATGCATAATTGATGTCATTCAATACATGGTGCATGAATTTGCAAAAGAACACACGAACTCGAAATTTAGCATTTTTGTTTTAATACTTTCTGTTCGTCTTTACTGGAGCTCTTGAGAACTATTTCTGATAACGCTTTGATAAAAATTTCGAAAAAACGAAGTTTTATTATAGATATTGTATTTAGTCGGGTTTAGTTTTTTTAGAGTGATGTCCAGTGAATTCGCCAGTGAATTTTGACAGCAGATCCCGACGTTTAATGCAATTTCCGAAAAAATTATACAAATCTTACAACGTTGCGAAAAAAATCTGTAATTCGATACAAGTGCTAACGGCATCATTTACTATCAAATTTAAATTATGTGTGGCGCAATGTATGTTCAATATCTTTTAACTGGTTCTCTTTTAATCTTATTATAATCTACTAGTACGCCAAATTTTAGAAAATATTAAACGGTAACTCTCTGACCGACAGTACTACCTTAAAGTCGTGTTGCAACCTATTTCATTTACATTCCAAAGGTGGGTGAATTTTTAGCTAGTACAATACGAGGTTTGCTGGTCAGGGTCCGAGGGCCCCCAGAGCTTGAGGGGCCCATACCTAGCTACGCCACCTAGTGTGCAACTATCCTAAGTCTATTGTTGTTAATCATGTTGCTGTTTTTATGTCTCCAGTTGTTGCAGAATGTAGAATATGCTACAAATATTTGTATTATTATGTTTTACAATACTTGTTTAATTAAAAACACTAATTGGCCGTACATAATCCTACTTGTGACATTCCACGCTAGAGATGGATGCACTCCCTCGTCGACGCGGCTTCATGTCGCTACTCTCTCTCTCTCTTTCTCCCTTTTTGCTGCACCGGAGAATAAGAATACCATCTAGCACTTGCTCAGAGGTTCTCAACACAAAGTAAAAATGCTATAATACATAAAAATGTACGTGCTAAAAGTCATGACAGTGTTCGTGTAATGCCGGTTTCATACCAGAGAGACAGTTCTATAAAACACGAACAAAAACACCAATGTTTACACCAAAGAGACAGTTCGTAAAACATTTTTGTCTTTAAAAACTGTTTTGTAAACAAAACACATACCCATCTGGAGTTGGGGTAAGATCAAAAGAAAACACGTTTGTTGTTGTTTCTTAGTCTGCTTGGTTTGAACACGTAGTTTTGTATTTTGTCAACATTTGCGCTTGTCAGTTGTTGTTTATCATGTTTATAATTTTTATGGGACACACAGAAAAACACTTAAAACAAAACCAGTCTGTTCAGTATGAAGCAAAACATGTTTTTGTTTTGTTTTTTGACAACAACAATCTGGTACGGACGTAGAATTTTCTGCTGATTCCAACGGTGAAGTCGTATTTGAAATCGGACAATTATTTCGACTAGTAAGTGCCGATATCTCGGCAGGGGGGAGAAGCCATAAAAATGGATTTAAAATTTGAAATCAGCGTTGAATTTTACTATAGGACCCGTTTAAATTTTTCAAATCGGAGACCATGAAATTTTTGAAGATTTAAGAAGGCTATATAGCCATCTTACTTTTTTGGCCCCAAAATTTTTTTTCGTTTTGAAAATGTATTTTCACGTAAAGTTGGCCATTTCTCGAAAATTTTTCGAAATTTGTGTTTTTCCGAGTACAACCTCAGCTTGTATTTGACAATCACTGTTCTAAGTCTATTCGGGCGATGTCCATTCTAAAGATTTACTTTCCATGTACTGTGCATGAATTGTTTGTTGCTGTTAAACACTCCTAACAATGTTTGCTGTTATTCTAAACATAATTTAATGTAAAAATCAATTATTATGTCTACACAAGTTCTTAGTAAACTTGTGATAATTGTTTTTGTATATTTTTCGCGTATTGTTCCCTGCTCTTTTATTAACCATAAATCTAATACCGAGCAGTCTAAGTTGCTTCTAAGATTTCTTCTAGCTTCTTTGCCTTGCATTTCCTTGCTTTGTGTTTAGAAATAAATGTAATACATAATATGTACTATGCAAATACGTAACGCACATTTATTATACACTCGTTATAACATATATATAAAAACGTTTCTGATGCATGAACGTTGATAGGTAAGAGATATAATGCTATACATTTCGTTTTTTATTTTTTTATGACATATTTAGACGTAGAATTTCCCGCTGATTCCAAATATGACACCCATTTTGAAAGCGGTCCATAATTTGACCTATGAAACACCGATAACTCGAAAACCGGAAGTCCAAATAAAAAATTATTGGCAAATATGGAATCAGCGTTGAATTTTATTACAATAACCGTTTTAGTTTTCCAAATCGGAGACCATAAATTTTTTGGCAAAATCAAACGGTCCCCCCGTTTCGTTTTTTTTTTCGAAATTTTTTTTATGATTTATTTGGACGTAGAATTTCCCGCTGATTCCAAATCTGACACCCATTTTGAAAGCGGTTCATAATTTGACCTATGAAACACCGATAACTCGAAAACCGGAAGTCCAAATAAAAAATTATTTTCAGATATGGAATCAGCGTTGAATTTTATTACAATAACCGTTTTAGTTTTCCAAATAAATAAATAAATTTTTTGGCAAAATCAAACGCCCCTCCCCCTGTTTCATTTATTTTTTTTCCAAATTTTTTTTATGACGTGTTCGGACATAGAATATCCTACTGATTCCAAATCTGGCAGCCATTTCGAAATCGGTCCATAATTTGACCTATGACAATGCATAGCATTCTCGCATCTCATTGTACCATCATCCATAAAATTGTGTGTTAAAAATCAATTGCAAAGTTTTGACCTCCTTAGTTAAATAAATAACACAATAAACGTTAATGAGTTTACAAAAATAAGGCAGTACACACACAGACAATGGTTGAAAATGATGTCATCAGATGAAGATGAGTTTGGTTACTATTCGTAGTTCCATTAATGATGATGTTGTCTTGTAAACGGTGCAAATTACAGTAATGTTCAACGACCTAGCCAATTAGAACAATTAAAAACCCATCAAACATAATACAAAGAAAGACGGGGAAACGTTTATTAATAATTGTAGGATAATTCGCTAATAGATGCCTATGAATAGGATGTGCATTGCTGGGTATGTTGCAATCACACGTCAAGAAATCCGCAATCATGTGTGGGCCAGCTCTTGGTTTCTTTTTCAAAATAATTTAGAAACTAAACCGTTAAATACTCTAAATGCGAATGTGATGAAGAAGAGGCAGACCCTGACCACATTCTGTGACAATGTAAACATACAGCAATGGCAAGAAATGGACTCCAACGGGCGGTGCTACAGACTTCGCAGACGCTTCCTGTTAACACCGCCTTTTTGATTGAGAAACCGAAATTTATAACAGCAGTAGCCATGAATAGATCATTCTTGTTATCGGGATACAAAGTATAAGAAGAAGCAGAATATATTAGGGGCGATAAAAGGCTACGTGCCTATGAAGCCCGAGAAACTATTTAAAAAAAAAAAAGAAAACCGTTAAATATTTTTCAATTTTCTGTGGTTCTCTTTTGCATGAAAGACTCTTTGTCATCAAGAAGATATTATAAGATTATTTATTGTTCGCGTAAAATTAACGTTTCCCTATTCTGTTTATTTGCTCACGTAGATATTAATTAACTAAATACCGATATGTAAATAAAATGCTAATCTACAGTTATGTGTGAATCTACTAATTAAGGAATGGGTTTTTGAAACTGAAGCAAACATAAAAAGTATTTTTAAATATGTGATTTAAATTTTTGAACTTTCGAGAGGTCATACTTTTTTGTTCATAAAACTTAAACACAGCACATATGGTTTTTAGATAGTACCAACCTTTAAGTTATACGTGACAAAATTTCATGAAGTTCTGATCATTAGTTTACGGAATACAGTGGTTTTAGTGACGCTACTTTTGTAATTTTCTAAATCTGAATTTCGTGTGTTAATACTATTTGCATTTGATCTTGGTTATGCAATAAAATATGGCACTTTTACTGGAGAATATAGCTTGGCACATATCTCTAATATGGTTCCAAGAACTACCGCTAGAATACCATAAATTTACGACTATTACATATTCGTTAAAACAATGGATACTAACAGTAAAATTTATTGTAGTTTACAGGAGCAGGCATCTTCTTTTGTTTACTTCCTCGGATGTGATATCCGCGAAGTTCGGGGCCTGTTCTAATTATACAACTTCAGTAATTATAAAGTAAAATATAGAGGAAGACATGAACACTAATGGCTGAATTACTGAAGATGGAATGAACTGAATACAATTCTGAGAGAAAAAGTGGAATCCGTTAGATGAGTGCAAAGTAAGTATCCGTCACCCACTGTTCTTTGGTGATGGGGGAGGGAAGGAGAGAGAGAATCATTACTGCGTGTAATGTCATGATTTATAAAGAATTTCAGCGAAATTTATAAATATTAATCCATCACAAACAAACATTTGTTTAGCGCGACATGCTTCGGTGACTTCTCGCGTGGTTCACTGAGTGCTTTGCTTTGTTGACCATATTTCCTAGTAGGTTCAAAACAACATTAATTATCTTATAATAATTGTACAACGAAGAAGTTTGCCGTAAGATGGTCATTGAATATACGTTTAACAATATTCTGTTGAGGAAATTATCTTTGAAGACGTGAATATGTTCATACAAGTTTTGTTTAAACTGTGACTTTCGACGCATACGCATAGAGAACAAATAGGAACATATTCCTTTCTCTCTCGCACACATTTTGGACACACTTTCAAGTCCAGCATTCTAGTTCCATATATATACATGCTCTAAGGTTTTTCCACAACAATATTTTAGCTCTTTCTCTATTTATATTGCTGTACTCTTTTCTTCGTATACAGACATCTTATTGTCACCAAATTATATTATCGCTGGCCTATCCTTATCTTAAATAGACCACCGCTCTTATTTGGCACTATCTGCATAAGCTTATGAGATAAACTAGAAGAATGACTTGATTCTCGCTCATTAACCCGTCTTCAAAGTACTATTACAAATTGACTGCAATTAGTACCTGCAACATAATCTTAAAGGCAATCAATCACAACCAAATGAACTGCATAACATGCAGTGCTCATCCGCGTTGAAGACTTGTTAATGAGATCATCAACGTACATACGTTACATAAGAAGTAAAGTTAATCTGTGAACAAAACGACAACTAGACAATATTTTAAGACTGCTCTGAGAGCTATGCCCGCGGATATGTTAATTGTGCGGTATCGTTGCCATCATCATTACCTGTACCACCATCTAGAGATGGAGCGAGCACTGTGCCCCCTGTGTGTGAACTTTATGTCCGAAAATACTAATCTGTTTAAATATCTTAGCAGAGTAACGCTTGAACAATGAAGAGGAAGCAAGTCATTTTGTTGGTAACTTCGTATCTGATATAATTACGGTACAAGTGGAATTATTGTTTCAGCGAGTTCCGTTATTGGTGTTCACTGACATTGAAGATGACAGAAATTAAATTTGGTGACATACCATCCAATTATAGAGATGTCGGCGAATTAGTTGGGATGAGAACACTAACAACGCAATAGGTACGAGCAAGTTTAGGCTTGCAACTCATGCGTGTTCGGGTACGAATGTTCGTGGTATTAATACGCACACCTACGCGAAGATATCGAGATGGAAAGAGTAAGTCGAGGAAAACCTAACGAAAACGAAAATGTTTTTCGACGACACAGTTAATATATAATTATTTCTATAATTACTACATGATAAAATAACATTTAAAGAATACTTTGTGGAATTATCATAAATAAATATTAAGAAATGAGCCATTGACAGCGAATCTTCACAGACGTCACAAAAAAAAGTAACATTGCGCCACTCATAACTCATCACTAGATTTTCTGAAATCTAAAAACCAAAATGATTTCATTAGTTGATAAGTTTCTGCAGGTAACGCTGTCGAGTTTTTCTTTTTTATTGATTTTTCAATTTTTAACAGCACTTAATCTATTTTTCATAAAAGAAAACAGAAACTTTGTTATTTTAAAATACGTTAAAATATTTTTTTTTAGAAAAACTCGACCGCGTTACCTCGGCATTTATGTAAAGAAAAAGTGTGCAAAATTTCAAAAGATTCGGTCCAGTAGATGTTGAGCTAGAGAGAGCAGTGACTCTGAAAAAGCTAAGTGAGAGAAACCGCATTTAAAAGTTTCAAAGTAACACGAAACCAGACCAAAGAGGTGAAGACTTGAATCTCTATATCTCCGACAGTTTTACTCCAATCGATTTCAAATTTTTACACAATAAACTTAATATGTTGTACATTAATATAAATAAATAAAAAAAAAAGGTTGAAACCTTACCCCCCTTAAAAGAGGTCGATATTGAGATTTTTCATCTGAATTTGTGCCCTCTTTTATTGAAAATGCGATTGCGTTTTTTTATTACGGCACTAAGTAATTTTAATTTTTATTTATCTCAAGTCGAGATTTGTTTACACACCAACAAAACCAAAATAAAATAATCAGCATTTATTGGAAAACCATAACCTTTGGCATCCAATATCTTAGAGGCACAAATCAGCATACTAGTAATATTATATTCGATTTAATTATTCAGCGAAAGTAATAGAAAGCACACATTCACTAATTGAAAGAAAGCTGCAGTTGTTGCAATGTTAAAAAAAGAACTTTACTTGCCTATAATAAATTAACTTGTACATACAGGGTGATAAGAACTGGCTGGCTTTACAGTTCTTGGTGCTGGCAATTTTGTTTCTTGAAATTAGAGTATTTCTAGAGGGTATTCAGTATAAATAGGGGAGGAGGAGAATCATAAATTTTGTAACGTTACACCTAATATAAAATTCGCCTTTCAAAACCCAAATAAGACTAAAACATATGTATCCCGTTTGTCTCTGCCTACGGACATCAATGCTACAACGTGAAATTTAACTGATAAGTTGATAAACATTGATTAGAAAATTAGCAGCATTCTTTATTAAATATTTAAAAGAGCATTAACATGGCCTGAAGGTAAATCCGTCTGCCAAAATTCTCTGTTGATGTTTTCTTGATTTGTGCGTACCTCCAAAAGAATTCACCTGCTGATTACAATATTAAACACAATGTCGGCTTTTGCTGACATACATTCTTGATTAAAATTACATAGATTAAATGTTGTTATTTTATTTACAGATGCCATCTCATCATCCCAGTTGAAGAAGTGCGTAACTACAACAACAAATAGTGCCGAGTCATTTGCAAGCGAATCCATGCGATCATAGTTCTATAATAGCTCATGATATACATCTTACACAATGGAAATATAATTAAGCACACAATTACAAAGCTAAGTTGTTTTTATCTGAGGTAGGTTCAAGATATAATCCTGTATTCCTATATTCTTCAGAAACTAATGACTTTAATATTTTTTAGGTGTTAATATAGCTATAGTACTGTGGAAAATAGTTGAGCAAGAAGAAAACTGCACTAGCTAAAGCATAGAGGAGAAGGTTGCAGGAGTACAAGAAAATTACGAATTTCCGCTCTAAACATGTCCGAACCTGTAGACGCATATATGAACCCAGCAAATACACGTACGTGCAAAATATTATATTAATCAATTTTATATAAATTAATTAAGAGATTAATGTCAATTTAATAGCCGCATAATTAATTTTAATAAACAAACAATTTATCCTCTGGCTTTAAATTAATTAAAAACATTAATTATAAGCCGTTTCATTAATTATTTACTCATTCATATTTAAGACTAGGCGCACACTGCAACAGTATTATCTTTGGAGATATTTGTCTGAGCTAGACAGTCGATCGGTCCGAGTTAAGGAGATGACACCACTTGACCACGATGACGTCACTAGCAAGGTGATTCGACGAACAGGATCTGCAGGTTGTAAATTAAACTAGAAAGATGTTAAAATATTAATGATAACCATCATCTGGCGTCTGCCACAGAAGAATAATCCAGCGGATATATAGAAATAGCATTCCAACGTGTGATTTCACAGGATTCGAACTAATCAAAGGGCGAAGGGTAACGCGGGGTACGGAGGAGGTTCGTGAGCAATACGGTCGATGAGATCACGTCCATATTATTGACCGAGACATCAGACTTCATCGCTGGATGCTGAATGCTGGAGTCAGAAGGTCATCTGCAATGTGCTTACGAGATGTAAGTTTAAGCAAACAAGAATTAAATATTAATTAAACATAATCTGATAACGGGAAGACTGGTACTTTAACGTTCTTGCTTTTGCTGGTGATAAGAAGGAGAGATATGAAGACAGGTCGTCCATTTCTGCCAGGTTGTGCATCTCAGTGTCAGATGAATATGTCAAATATAAATCTTCTTGTTATAAACACACGTGCCAACTGCAAAACAGCTTTATGATAAACTTAAGAGCAGCTGCTGCAACTGAAATGGAATGAAAATGAGCAACACTTCTTGATTAAAATCTAGCTATATTGTTATTTAAATCTGTATCTGTTATACGATAGAAATGGTATCTTAACTATACCACATAGCTTATATGGAATCTGCGAAGACTAAGACTAGGTGAAGATGAAAAATATTGCAGTGTTTCAAGGCGTGAATCTGTCGATTTGACAGGATTTGTCTCATATTGTTTCTAAGAGAAAGTCACAGTGAGATATTTGTATCTTTATCCTTTAAAGAGAGAGAGAAAACACAATGGAAGGGAAATAATTATATTTTAAAGATGTCCTACTTGCAAAAATATAAAAGAACCAAAATATTTATAATTTATAGCAACTCACGCGGTAAAATGGGGTCCAGGGTAATTGTGCGATATGATTTGTTACCAGGGCCCGTATTCCTGAGTCTTGTGATCGAACAGATCTGATTTATATGAGTAAAACATTTTACGAATCACTTTTAAAACAGTATTCTTGTAGTATTCCTAAATTTTATTATTAATTATTATTATAGTTCAGGAACACTCTTTTAAAAGTGATTCGTAAAATAATTCACTCATAATTCAAATCTATTCGATCACGACCATTGTTAGCAAGACTATATTATATGTTTTAGCGGCTACAA
Organism: Panorpa germanica; assembly: GCA_963678705.1. NCBI lineage: Eukaryota > Metazoa > Arthropoda > Insecta > Mecoptera > Panorpidae > Panorpa > Panorpa germanica. The sequence continues at coordinate 996,933 of OY783207.1, forward strand.
GATAGACCCCTCGAGAAAACAGTAAATTGTAAATGGATATAAGTGAATGTATCGTAAGAGCAAGAGATTCTTGTAAGCATCAACTATGAAACCACCAGAAATATTTAATAATATAATATATGTATCAGAGATGTATAAACTTAAGGTGAAACGATACTTGACCATTTTCCGGCGAAATATTGATGGCGATACTATACAGCAGGTTAAATATTATCAAAAAAACATATTTTTTTATGTTTAAATCGTTTTATGTAGTAACTATAAACGTGAATCAAAATGTAAAGCCCGTGTACTAAATTAGTTAGATGAATAACGTATCTACATTTCAAGCTTTCTTCCACTGACTTTTAATGAGTTGGAACAGCAAAAATAAGTTTTGAAAATGAATATTGCTATATTTTCTAGTTAAATTCCAATTTTTATATGACTGGTAACATTTCTAAGGGTTTAAATTATAAATTTTATAACCTTTGTTTATGACAAACCCTTAAAAATGATACCAGTCGTATAAAAATATACAAAACTTATTTGTGCGGTTTTCACCTTAAAATGTAACCACTAGAAATTAATTACGAACAGCAGAAGAGTGCGTCCATTATGTTTGTCATCACCTGATGAAGGAATGTAACACAGAAATTAAAATGGACCTGAAGAGATACAAAAGAAGATTCCCATGCGAATCTCATCCGAGTATCAGACCACCGCATGGACTAAGTGTTTGCATCCGGTAGATGAGTAATGCTATCATATATATATTTAAGAAACTGTTAATCTTTGTTACGTATACCTGACCCTTAATTGCTCACTGTTCAGGTATCTCAAAATGTTTTTCGGCCCCAGGCAAGGTCGTTCCAACTTCCAGCTACGGATTCGTCATCGTCATCTTCACTTCTGCGCCAGTGCTTACCGTTGTTGTTGTAGCTGACGACAAAGGTCATCATAGTATGCCATCATCAGTTTTGAACACAACACCTTCACTGCCACTACTATATGTTTAATAGGAGAATATAATTTATTATTTGATTGAGCGTGAATCGCAAGCATGTTCACGTGGTACAGATGTGGATTAGGCCTATTGGGGAAACCACGAAAAAAAAAAACGCGCCATCAACTCTACCGCAAGGTGGTGTGGAAAAGAGTTAACAAAGATTATGTTTGTAAGAAATAAGATTGAAAACTCTAAGAAGATATTTTTAAAATCGTTTTCTTAGCCTGTGTTCAAGATAGAAGCGTAAAATAAGTTGAGTCATTATAGTGTTAGCCATTTAATATAAACAATAAAGGATTCCACAACATAAACGATTGGCGCTCACTCATTATACGGTGATTAAACACGTATGCAAAAGACTCTATCGTAAATTATTGTCTAATTGAATAGTTGAACCACAGATGGTACGCCAGGAGTGTCGGGTGGTGGACGGATTTATTAGGTTATTGTGCAGGCTTAAGTCAGGTGGTTATGTATCTTGTCTTAACCAGATATGTGAAGATTTCTAAGATACATTTCTAACACGAGCAATCTTATTTTCAGCAGCTTTTAACGCCTTTAAATTTGGTGAAATGCCTCGCTAGGTGAAGCATCAGTCAACACAAGAACTCTACTCAAGTACGCATCAATTTCTCCGTCGTTTACATTCTGGAAGGTGAAGCAGTTTCTCCATTTGTAGCACGTAACAGAAAGATTCCAAATGAACGGATAAATTGTTAGTATCTTAGAGTCAAGTCATCGCTGTTACTGACTCATTATTCTTATTTACGTTCTTTAAATCATGATGTTTTGATGATAGAAATGACAATGTGAATAATAACATAATTTTTTTAGATCAAATAAAAGCTAGCGGGATGCCATCAACATCACGAAGCAATAATTACATCATGAACAGCATGTGACCAGATCCTTGAACGTGTGAGGCATACGTGTGCAGTGCTGTATTTGTAAATGGGCCCCAATTAAGACTGGATACTATTCATGACCTTTTCTGCAACCAATACTTGAACGACAGTATCTAAATTTAGATTATAAATATAAGTAAAATGTAATTTCTATCAGGATTGATTAGTATGTGCTTAGTTATTAATACTTTCCCTGTCTGAAAGATATAGCTAAGAAACTTATCACCAAAAGAAAGTTAGCATAGCATATACTTGTTGAATATTCTTTTATTGCATTTACAAAGATTGCATCAAGCGGGGAAAGGGTATACACTCTTCGATAATGATGGTGTTTAAGCCAATTCAATTAAAACTCTATAGCAGAGCTCTAAATCTTCATAAAAATTCAGCCCGTGTACTAAATTAGTTATAGTTAGATTCACGTCTTGATTTAAAAATCAATCGATCATTATTATATAAAAAAGCAATGAAACTTTTAAGCTGAAGCCCTACTTGCATAAATAACTAATAAATTTAGACTTTATAAATGACTTGATGTAAAACAGATCCAAAAAGTTTCAGATTGAAAAACCACGAAGTGTGTTAGATATAAATTGGGTACTTTTTGGGTCTGAGTTCGTTTTATTATTTATTAACGTAAAAAGGAGGCAGCGTAGCGAATTCATAAATTCCGTTTAACCTCTTTTAAAATTAAAATAGCATGTTGGTATAATTATATTGTTGAAATTGCTGGCTTTGAAAATTGAATTTTAAAATATTGACGTTAGTTAAAGTAATCCCACAGTGGCAAACAACTGTTTTTAGGTTCGATTCAAAGATCAGGCTTCTTTAGTTGATTTTAACGTCTCTCCTAGACGTGCTGTGTTATTTGAACGCACAGTTGTGAATTGGAACATATGCAGTAGCATACAAACACGATCGATCGCTTGATTGATTTCTTTATGAAGTATTAATATGCAATTTGCTCTTGGCAGTTGTTCATGCTAGGTGGTTAGTCTTGAACTTGACTGTATCGAGCAGTGGAGTCGTGATTGGAATCCCAATGCACGCAAAAGTCTCCATTTCTTGGAAATTATCCACAGAAACAGAGTGAACGTGAACTGTCCAGTGTACAACTATCCCCAGCGCAACTGCAAGTGCTATGAAATGCAGAAATGCGCTGATACAGATGCCATGCCATGCTTTCCCCTTTCCAGATTCCTCGTCGTAGGGTTCAATGATACAGCGAGCTCAGCTGAGCCAGCAATCAGCGCTACTGCAACATGAATTAATAATGCAATTCACTCTATTTATACAACCGCTAAAAAAGGTTGGTTAGGCCAATAAGAAATTAACAAGAGTGTAACCTTTAAAAATGTTCTATACCCCGACTTATGAAATTTGAATTTTAACAAGAGTATAACCTTTGTAATTTTCAATAAAATCATGCAATTTTTTTGACGATTTTAATATGTTTTTTAACGTAATTTTTAACGCTGATTTCAAAATTAAAAACCATTTTTAAATATCTTCATTATCAAGGCCTTGACAGGCCAATATCTCGAAAACCGGAAGTGCCACTAAAATATAAATTGCAGATTTGAAATCAGCATAAATTTTTACGTTAAGAACTATTATAAATTTAACAATCGGAGACCATCAATTTTTTATCAAATTTTAAAGGTTAACCCCTTGTGAAATTTAAAAAGAAATTAAAAAATTAAAATTGTTTATTTTTAACTTTTAAATATGTTTTTAAACGTACTTTTTCCCGCTGATTCCAAATCTGAAAACGAATTTAAAATGCAGAAATTTCAATTATTATAAAATTAACAAGAGTATAACTTTTAAAAATTTCTATACCCCGACTTATGAAATTTATAATTAATTAAATAATGAAATTAATATCTCGAGAACCGGAAGTGCCACTAAAATATAAATTGCAGATTTGAAATCAGCATAAATTTTTACGTTAAGAACTATTATAAATTTAACAATCGGAGACCATCAATTTTTTATCAAATCTTAAAGGTAACCCCTTGTGAAATTTAAAAAGAAATTAAAAAATTAAAATTGTTTATTTTCAACTTTTAAATATGTTTTTAAACGTACTTTTTCCCGCTGATTCCAAATCTGAAAACGAATTTAAAATGCAGAAATTTCAATTATTATAAAATTAACAAGAGTATAACTTTTAAAAATTTCTATACCCCGACTTATGAAATTTGAATTTTAACAAGAGTATTATTATAATCTTTGTAATTTTCAATAAAATCATGCAATTTTTTTTGATGATTTTGTCATGTTTTCTAACGTAATTTTTAACGCTGATTTCAAAATTAAAAACCATTTTTAAGTATCTCCATTATTAACGCCTTGACAGGCCAATATGTCGAAAACCGGAAGTGCCACTAAAATATAAATTGCAGATTTGAAATCAGCATAAATTTTTACGTTAAGAACTATTATAAATTTAACAATCGGAGACCATCAATTTTTTATCAAATTTTAAAGGTTAACCCCTTGTGAAATTTAAAAACGAGAATAAACCTTTAAAATTCTCTATACTCCAACTTATGAAATTTGAATATTATGAATATTAATTATTTTAGGAATTTGGGACAGGGGAATAAATAATTAACAAACAATGAATTCAATTTTTAATTTTTTTTATAAAGAAACAAATTTCCTGAGACAAATGTTACACTGTCATTTAATATATTTATACAATAATTGATTTATACAATAAGTTTCATTACTTTATCTATAATACACAGTAATTATAACAAATATTATTAAAATTAATCGAAATAAACAAACATTGTTCAAAAATACAATTACAAAAGTTTTATATTGATAAAAAAATAAGTCTTAAAATTAAATTTAAAATTATCTAATAATTAATTAGCTATCTAGAGTGTACATAAAATATGATTTCATCAATAATTGAATACCAAATCACTTGTAACTGATTTAAAATGAAAATATTCATAACAGAGTCATCTGCATGACTCGGAAGATCAACTATGAAATCCAAGGTCAAATGGCGATTACACTAACAAGCGAGTTAATCCCGTGGAATTAGAGTCACTGTTTGCTAATATAATCGCTGATGATAAACTTTATTGAATTCATGAGATTTGAAAGATCTTCCAAGAGTCACAAGATTTAACCAGTCCTAAAAATGTCAAAAATAAAATTGTGCAAAATTCACAAATGTATAAATAGGAGATTACAAACTTAGATCGTCTGGGTGCTTTTAGGTTTTGAGGGGGCCTTAGCCTTAGAAATGTGATTAGGTTTTTCAGTATACTATGCTTTGTAATCATTTCTCTCTATTTATAGTTTTGTGGCTAAAGTACAGAGCCAATTTCTTTTAAAATAAATTGTATGTCCAAATTATATTATAACTAAGGCTAGGAACATTTTTGTTTCATCATGAATATTCAAATAAGTACATATTTTAAATTTATTTATCTAAATTATAACACATTTATAAAATGGCACAGCAGTCTAGAAATATCGGTGTAACACAGAAGTAGGAATGCCTGATTTATATATTTTTTTATATTTTAGTAATTTTTATTTCTATTTTAATGATCTCGCAAATAAAGATCAAGTCAAGCAAAATACGTCAATGTGCATACATAATTAGTCTGGGTGGATTAAAATTTCAAAATAGATACAAAAATACAATGCGTCAAAACAAATCAAAACAGCTATAAAACATTATACAATTTATTTTGCATTTCTCGTACGAAAATAAAGTTATTTTCTTTTATCTTTAAAATACTAAATATTTATACAATTTTTATTACTATAAATATGGTGTACATTACTATATATCTATCAACTATAACAATAATATGTTCTCACAATAAACGTTATCAAAAAACAAAAAAAAAAGAGATTATAATGAAAAACAACTTAAAAATTACATTAACCCAAAAATAAAAATATATGCACCAAAATGTATGATCGACAAAATGTTCGAAACGGCATCCATCAATTTTAAACACTTGGTCGGTTAAAATTCTCCAAAATATGGTACAAACCTGAAAAAATAGAAAGCTATGTAATATAAATAGTCAGCCATCTTCAGTCTTTTAATTCTCCCGTCCATTTGTCTAAGACTTAAAAAATTTGAAAAAAACTGGTGTGACACTCCAAATGGAATGAAGGAAACGATAAGAAAATCTATCAAACTCACCTCTTTTCACAACTGTGTTCACCATGACGTGGTGATCATGACTTCATGCATTTTGTTCCAAATATTAAAATGGTTTACCCTTCAGATTTTTGCAGACTGGTATTTGCTCTTTTCATTCTAATCCCGCCCATTTCATAAAATCCGGTAATTCTCTAACCGGAACATCTCTTGACAGCGCCTTCACTCGTAAATTTCTATCAGTTGTCAAAAGAACAACTTCTCTAAAAATCTTGCGGGGTTCACCTGTAGAAAACAAATGCTCTAATAAAAGGTAGAATGTAAGCTAGCAAGACAATTTCTATATAAGCAACAAGCTTGTAGCAAGCTATCACTTTTGTACATAAGATTTAAATATTAAATAATTCATAATTCACAAAAAGGATTTTTACTTTGTTTATCAAAAAATGTTGAAGAAATATAAATTGATAAAGGAACTCTTACCAGGCATAGGTGTGCCTTCTTCACTCCGACTTTTGCAAAGACTTAGCGCCGTGGCAAGCACTCTGTCGTCATTGGACATGCAGTCATCACCGTCATCTTCTACAGTGAAGGCGCTGCTACTAAGTACTGTTCCTTTAGAAGTGAGACATTTTATTGCAGAGTTCCGTTGGCGAAGAAAAGCAAGTGCACTGGTTGCAGCTGCACCTACTACAGCCGCATGATTTGGATCATGTGGCCCTCGCTTAGTGGGAGGCTTGCCACCACGGGTTAGACCCTCGAGTTCATTAAGCACTGAAACAAAATGTTAAAATTAGTATGTTGTACGAGATATTAATCATGGAAATAGTAAAAACTCAATAAGTACTGCTTTATGTTTCATGTAACTGAGCTATCCGTATATTAGGTCGACAAGTGACGTCACAAGAATGGCTACAAATGAAGGGGAAATTATAATTTTAAATAGTTATAGTTAAGCATTGGGGGGTTAAGTTGAAAACGATAAAAAAGAAACATATTTTCGATAATGTTTTTTGACGACACAGTTAATATATAATTACTACATGACAAAATGACATTTGAAGAATATTTTGTGAAATTTTCATGAATAAATATCAAGAAATGAGCCATTGACAACAAATCTCCGCTGACGTCACAAAAAAAAGTAACATTGCGGTACCACTCATAACTCATCACTGGATTTTCTGAAATCGAAAAAAAAATATGATTTCATTAGTTGATAAGTTTCTGCAGGTAACCCTGTCGAGTTTTTCTTTTTTTATTGACTTTTCAATTTTTTACAGCACTTAAAAGTCAAAATATCGATTTCTCATGAAAAAAATTAGAAACATTGTTATTTTAAAATATGTTAAAATTAAAAAAATTAAAATAAACTCGACAGCGTTACCTCAGCATTTATGTAAAGAAAGAGTGTGCAACATTTGAAAAGAATCGGTCCTGTAGATTTTAAGCTATAGAAGGCACAGTCTCTGTGTGAGAAAACGCGTTTAAAAGTTTCAAAGAAAAAGGAAACCAGACCAGAGAGTTGAAACCTTAGCAGACTTATTTAAAATAATAAAAACGGTAATATAGATTGACCAATGTATGCTTCAATAAGAAATGAAGAAAGATAATTCTTTCATTTGCAAATATTAAATAAAAATATAAACAAATCATAAATAAATATTCTTGTAGAAATGTATGACTTGTGTCAACAAATTGTCATTATGTCAGTGACCAGAGACCAAATAATCGTCCAGACATGATTTGTTCTTGACACAAATGCGCATGCGCACGGTACACACCGCATGAGAGGCCTAAGGTCTTCTCGTACGTGATTACACAGATGATGACGAAACACCGAGCCGTGATTTGATTTATTGTGAACAACAGAAATTACTGCTCAAAAAAATGTATGGTAAAAGCTGGTATTTTAAATACATGTAGTAACTACCGAAAAGTATAATTTCTAGTCTTTAAGAGCCACAGGTTTTATAATCTATGATTAACACAGTATTCTGACAGGTGGCGCTGAACGAAATTAATGATGTCCCCGAGATAAATGCATGTTAACATGATAATATTATATGAAATCAATCCTAACCTCAAAGTATTTCGTGCAATGGTGTAAAAAGCCTCGGGGGCTATACTAGAAACGATGATTTTACTCATACACGTGTTATAAAACGCAGGCATAGATCTTCCACCTACTTCCAACGGATGGTATAGATGGTCTTATATATGTGTACAACACCACTGCCTAATAAACAAATACAAGTCTATCTAAAGCCAGTTTAGCCTCTGTGTAATATTAGTTCAAGTCTGGATACCATCACATTTAACAGATCACTCTAGATACCGAATTTGGGGATAATTTAAAAATTACGTCACATAAATATTTTGGTTTTCTGGACACTCTTTTTTGGTCTTGTTTTATTTCGATAGGAAGGGTAGCGGGGTTTTGAAGAAAGATCTCTGTGGGGTTATCTTAAAAGGTATACCAAAACAAAACGACGACTTAGACGCAATTGAAGCACAATATCACATTAGAAATGACGGCAGTCTCGCTAGCAATGTGTCGACGTTCTTATCAAACTTCGTTCGAGATTAGAAGAGTGCAAGCATAATCATAATAATTTTCCAGTTCATTGTCTATAAATAATAAATTAACCATCCATTTGACACCGTATATATAATGCATATTACCAATGGGCTTGTGTCCTATGTCTTAATTTCTATAAAACTGTAATACATATTGATAAAGTTGGTTTTCTAGAACCTCAAATGTCCAATTATTTTTAATAACTCCTTCCTAAGTATTTCAGGAGATATTAACAATTAAAAGTCATTTTTTCTCTTTAAATATTAAAGGGATTCAACGTTGGGCAACATTTCAACTGCATGTGACATCACAGCCGCTAGTTGCTATCTCTTTTATACAACAGAGCGTAAAAGAGATAACATATATCTGGCAAGTTTACAGGTTACCAATCTTACAGCTCATAAATCTCTGCTATATGTATTTATATATCAAAATATCGAATATTATTTACAGCTATTTCAAGGAACAATAGTTAGCAGGGTTAAATAAAATAAAAACTTATTATTTTTTGACTTGACTTGATTATTTCGACTACCAACAGCTATAAAACATTACTACAGCACTGACCTACTCAACAAATAATTGACGTCTAAATGCATTTCACGTCACACAAATATGGCCGACCATTTCTAGCGCTAAAACTATAATTAAAATTTTTAATTGCTATCTCTCCGTCAACATTTAGATATTTAATAAAATTTAATTCAATCAACAATTGAAAAATCGACCACTAAAAAATGAGGACCTTGATAAACCAGCGCCACTCTACAAATCAAATACTAATCACACCAGTTTGGCATCTTAAAATCAAAACAGTGAAACGTCAAACATTAAAAACTCGATGATATATTTCTAAATTTCAATACAAGCAAATAACATAACATTATTTGTAAGTATTGGTGTGGTCTCTCTCTTGTCTAATCGATCTTTTTGTTTACAAAAACAATCCAAGCGTAACAAGTTTATTAATAATCCAACAAAATGTTGCTTGCTTTTATCTCATGTTACAAAATACTTATTCATTAGTTTCAACTTGACGTTTGACAAATACGTTAATTAGCCAAACAGATACATGGTTAGATAGTTTCATCGGTGCGCAGTATACGATGCGCAGAAGGATTTAGTTTGAATGTTCCTCTCGACGTACCACCACGCCTGGAGAAGACAGCAGGGGAATAGCAAATGAACGGATGACGAAGTTGTCAGCTGCTGATGAAGGAGACTGATTATGTTGTGGTTTAGGTTCAATTTATTTGCTGAAAACGGGTAAACTGTCAAATACAGAGGCGCGTCTATATTAGAAGGCAATGTTAATATATTCAAGTAAAAATCAAGCTAGACCCGCCACTGTATTTATCATGTCACTGTAATCCCAACCGACATTAACTAGACTTATCGTTGATCAAAAGGTGTAACTAATGAACTATAGCTATTGACTAATAGTGGAATATATAATTTAACCCTCAGGGTTTTGTCAAAATATTCTAATACCTGTTTAACGGTGTTTCTTTAGAGGAAGACATTTTTCTTTATAAATTCAGAAAGCTTATGAAATGTCTATAGAAATTAATTACCTTACAGTGGTTCTATCGTTTATTAATCTGTATCTTTAGTAGCAAAAATGTTCATAAAAAGCGCGTTATATAATCTCATTCCATAATTTAAACGCTACTCTCAGGTAGATGGCGTGTCGAACGTAAATCACGATATAAGAAAGCCGTTGGTATTAAGAGTAACAGCGAATTTTGTTAATGTACTACATGTGTTTTAAAATGAATAAAATAAGACGTTTGAAGTAATATGTACAATCTCTTTATTTTAAATAATTATACTCGTATCTATAAGTTGTAAATCTTTAAAAATATAAATATTCTATTAAGGTGAAACAATACTTGGCCATTTTTTCTCGCGAAATATAGATGGCGATACTATACAGCAGGTTAAATATTATAAAAAAAAACATGTTTTTTTATGTTTAAATCGTTTTATGTAAGTAACTATAAACGCGAATCAAAATCTAAAGCTGCAGTTAGTTAGATGAATAACGTATCTACATTTTAAGTTTTCTTCCACTGACTTTTAATGAGTTGGAACCGCATAAATAAGTATTTAAAATGAATATTTTCTAGTTGAATACCAATTTTTATATGACTGGTAACATTTCTAAGGGTTTGTCATAAATAAAGGTTATAAAATTTATGACAAACCCTTAGAATAAGTTAGATGAATAACCTTAAAGTCCCTAAATCATAGGCAAACAGAATAACATCTTTACAAAATCATTACAATACATAGATAATTAATGTAATAATTAAAATTTACAAATGTTTAAAAGATGAACAACAAAAAAAACCATCTCATAAAAGATCAGAATAATCTCCATCCGGTGGTAATAGAGGTGTTTAATACAGGTGTATATTTATAATTAGTGTTAATGTTAATTACATTATAGAAATTACTTGAAGAAATATAATTCCACACGCAGCATGTAACCGTCTAATCTATTGTTGTAATCGCAGATTAAAATCTACTTTGCAATTCTATTGAATCATCAACTTTTTTTAATCCACCTGTCAGTTGAAATTTATTTTTTAACGTCAGGTGAAAATATTAGAAGAAAAAACACGTTTATTTTATAAGTAGTGTAAGTTTGAATTGCCATCTATGTTATATAAAAGAGTCGCTCTTGTATAAAAGTATTTGAACCACTCCTTAAATAAAGACACCTTCACTTTCGCTCTCTTCCGTAGTTCATTCAATAAATCAAATGCCACGCTGTCAAGTTGACGCTATGGTAAGAGATAAACCATACTTAAATATCAAATACTATTTGCAGCAGTCTCGAGCAAGATATGAAGTACATACTTGTATTTTAAAGATAGTAAACATCAAGCTTTCTAAAAATATATAGTTTTCAGTGCTCATGTTCACATCTTATGACTTATACCGGTTTCAAAATGAACAGCTCATCAAAAAATTGAAGATTAATATATTTAATAAACATAATGAGAGGTAAAATATAAAGCAAAGCACAAAACTAGACGAGGTTCCTAGAACGGATATTTGTTATTAATTGTTATGTCTTCACCAAACAAAGAATTATTCACGAACAGTCAATAAAGTAAATATTATAATGATTCTATATCAATACGATAACAATACTTTATACACACAATAAAAAAAAGAAGTTCTTTTCAAAAGATTCCAGTGAACTTTGCGAATAATAAGATTGAGGAATATAAAAGAATGCGTCCTTGAACTTGTTAGTGTACTAGCATCTTGAATGTCTGTCTTTTGTCTTAATCTGTATACAATGTATTTAGCAGAGTCATTAACAAATTTGACCTGGTAGTAGCACGTCATTAATCAAGGCACGTTGACCGGAGAAACGGATGAATATTAGTAATTAGCGTAAGCATAGATCACAAAAACTTACGAAGGATTTGCACTTGATCGGGTAACTAAATGGACAAGCGCAGGATAATAATGTAAGGAATACATCACAATCAGAGGCGGCCTTAGGGGGTGGCAAACAGGACAACCGCCCGAGGCCTCGCATTCTCGCGCAACAACCCAAGTACAAAAATTCATTACTATATATCTATTTGAATCTCGCGCCTCGCTCTTTAGAAATCCCACTAGAATCACTGCGTATATCTTTTAAGGCATTCATGTACCTAAGTTTATTATCATTAATATTTGTCGTCCTTGTACTTGTTAACTTTTATAAATCTTCTAATATAAAATTTTATTTCTCGTCAATTATCATCAAAAATACTTACTTACAATTTACATAAATTATACAAAGAACAAGGCTAAGGCCGCCCCTGATCACAATTGCTCCTTTTGGACTATCTTAAGTCTGGTATGGTGGTCTGGGAGCATAAGCGGACGTACACCGTTCCAATAAGACTGTCTAAAGACAAAATTGATACTTCTATGACATTCTACGACAAAAATGTTTGTCATCAGTTAATTCTTACGCCGGTATCTCACTGCAATAGACTACTTGCGCCTCTGTGTTTTTCAGTAGGGTGTATTCGAGTTAGTACACTTTATCAAGAAATGAACCTTCTGCTTTAATGTTTATTAATACCCCTCTCTCCGTTTTGTTCCCAATTAAGTAATAAGCAAAAAGTGCAGCCCTTGGGATCATTAAATTACATATCATTGTGCTTAATTACATACTATGATGTATCTATTCTCACTCTTTCCAAAAGAAACAATAAAAATACAAACAATATTGATAAATTTAAGCTTTTCTTCCTTCCTCCTGTTTCTACTCCAACATCCACCCCTTCCTTCTCTGCCTCCCTTTAATAACTGCACAATCCTCTTTTCACTCTTTACTCTTTTCTCACATGAATACCTAATGTGCTCCAGCGTTTCTATCTCTCTCTTCAACACACCTTTCTAATTTCCAAGTATCAGCTGCATTTCTCTTTGTTCCCCAATCAAAATCTAGTTCACGTTACGTACGAATATGCGTGTATCCTACTACGATCCTCCTACTCTGTAATAATAAGTACATCGTAGTGCAGCATTTTGATTCGTTGCATTGTGAGAAAACCCTTGCAATTTCTGACTGATTTCTCAAGAAAACTAATATTTTCTTGCTTAGAATTATTAAGTGCACGCTTCAGTCTGTCAACTTAGAAGAAAATGTGGATATTCCAAATTTCATATGCTGTTTTAAAAACTACACCATTAGCATGTAGTGAAATATAAGACCTCTTTGAGAAAGTAATATAAACAACTTAAAGCAGGTGATTGGCCAGTCTCTCCAGGCCGTGCAGGCCGTCTTGCCGATTAATAACGCTCCGCATGAATAGACTGGAGAATCATGAAAGACTCCTGGAGTCCTAGACACTGAGATATGCATTGAATAGAGTCAAAAATGTTATCGATATACACATATAATCTCCTATATATTTATCATCATTTAAATGCCATTTACAAGGGCGCTTGACTTGAAGGGAATTGAATTCTTCTAAGTCTATACGTTATACAACAAGTATACGACGATACACTCGTATAGTATATTCAATAGATCGTTAATACATTATATTCTAGTACTGGAAGCAACAAGTGCTGGCAGTTGGGAGAGACACATCTATTTATAAACACAGAGAAACTAGCGAGAAGATTGCAGAGGGTCGGCTGCTACAGGGAGTGCAGAAATTATGGCAGATGGCGCCAAGTACTTGAAAGCAAAACGGTTTCACTTTGATATAGAGTAGGAATCCATATAACGCGGTAAATGTGTTACATGTTACATTAAATCACGTTATAATAAATATAACTAATTTACTCATTTTTTAGGAGTCGATTGCTGATTGAAATTGATGTTAATAAATGTGTATTGGCGTTTTTATTTCAATAAATATCTAAATATTGACGGAGATGTAGCAATTAAAAATTTGAATAGTAGTTTTAGCGCTACAGATGTCGGACATATTTATGACGTAACATGTCTGTACTATATCTTGTACAAAAGTCCATGTCTTGGAATGTTGTACAACGTTGAATCCCTTTAATAATTACAAGGAAAACATTACTTTTTTAATTGTTAATATCTCCTAAAATATAAGGAGTTATTAAAAAATAATTTTATATTTGAGGTTCTAGTAACCAACTTTATTAGAAATTAAGACATAGGACACAATCCCATTAAGAATTTTTAAGAAGTGTCATTCAAATGAGTTCATAATTGAGATCTATGATTAATTGACAAAACTAGATAAGGCATAGTTCAAATTACGAGTCGTACTTAAAACAAGTTGTGGGGTATAAACTGCCGATATAACTAAAAAACACTGACTCACTTATTTTTCTATAATGAATATAGAAACGAATAAGATAAAATTCATTATCGTATTATAGATTTATACCACTCTTATAACCTCTTTTAAGTGATTTGGACTATATACCACATATTTCTGTATCAGAAAACTCAAGAAAAAACACTGAAAAAGAAGCTGAGGTAAAACTCTTGCAGGTATAATCATCTTCATAACTTCTTGGAACAAGTGTGTGTTCGGTCTAACAAAACATGTATTTAACGTATCAACAGCGGATGATGTCGTTGCAAATCATACAGATACCACAATAATCCTTCTCTCCACGTTTGCTACGATAACTTCAAAGTTGAAGCAAGGTAGACGGATCATTTTTTTTAATCTTAATAATGTCACAGAAATAGAAAATATGTAAATGTGTTTATCCCATTGGTTACGCATGTTACATTAGAATAATGTAAATATACTCTTTTATAAAAGTGAACATAACTATGTAATATAATAAAAATGGTATAACAACAAATAATATTTATCAGTGAAATATGTAAATCTATCAAAGAATCAGGTTTTTAACTAAATATCTTCAAGGTAGATAGAGGTACAGTATGGTCCATGAAGTAACAGCTCCATACGGTATAGAGAATCTTTATTAACATAACGTATACCAATATGATAATGTTATTTCAATAATGTAAACAATTGAACATGATATGTATGTAACTAGTAGTATATTTAGCGTCACCCGTTGTAGTTGTGTAGTTGTGAAGCTAGCCAAGCGTAAGGCCAATGACTTGTGCTAGCCAGCTAGTACTCAGCTAGTCCTCCAACTAGCCATGAGCACAGGGCTCAAGCTGACCGTCTTCGATTCGAGAATATGTGCGGTGCAGGCACATGAACGGATTATGCGGAGTGTACACTAGCCGCCAAAAACACACGATGGTGCTGATAATGACCATCATCAGCACCGCGTTACTATTACGTACTAGGAGTAGTTACACAATAGAAATATGACTGTTTTAGGACAGTATTTCTGTTCATATCTAACTACTAACTAATTTATTATTATTTATTATATTAATTGTGTCCTTTCGGCTTTACAATCTACATTATTATATTTCTTAATGCATTTCATATAAATTCAAAGTTAAAACTAAACTTAAACTATTCTAGACTATTACTACTTCGAATAGTACTTTCTGTTTCTTCTTTTCTTGATCCTCTCTCTTCATGTCCCCTACTCCTCCTTTATTCTCACCGTTTCCTGATTCTCCTTCCTTATTGCCTGTATCTTCATCTATCACCTCTTGCCTTCCTTGTCTCCTCTCAACAAACCCTCTATTATATTTTCACTATCCTTCCTGCCTTCTCACTTCTCCACTTATGTCTATTACAGGCATAAACGCTCTATCTTTACTATTTCCTCTTGACTCTCTTACTTTACTATTTCTTCTTGACTCTCTTCCTGTACTATTTTATTATTGTCTCTATCTCCGTCATCCACTTCTTGTCCTTATCTCCTTTCCGCAAATCCTCTATTTTTCTGGACTGAAGTTTAAGTGTTTCTTCGCTACTTCTTTCTTTCTCCTGCTTCCCTTCACTACCTCTTTTAGTACTTCCTCTCTTCATGTTCCTTATGCAACCCAGCTACGAGCTTATTTATTGTCCTGTTTTTTCTTTCCTTTTTTCTATTTCCGCAATCGACCTCTTTTCTTCACTGCGTCCCTTTAATAGCTGGCCAATATGCATTTCGCTCACTACTTTTTCCTTACACTCAAACAAGGTTATTTTGATAATATTTAACCTGCTGTATAGTATCGCCATCTATATTTGCGAATCAAATGGCCAAGTATCGATTCACGTTAATTGAAATGGTCATCACATAACCCTCTAGCACTAGACAGGGTCGTATTATCTCCCCCACACCCCCAATCACTCTAGACGCGCCATCTCTCTAATTAGTAATGTTTTGGTTAACATATTACCCTCACGTCGATCATGAGGTACACGATATGTCAACAATATGAAATGGTTGTCACAAGTATATCGAAACCACCAGACTTGACGCTCCTTAGCTGAAAAGTACTGGTGTCTTCACTCGTACTCGAAATTTAACTACTAATTAGCATTATCGGCCAGGCGTACAGTTTATTACTTTTTATTATGATTGATTACAGTTCATCTATAGTCGCTTTCTTAGTTGTTTCATTTGGAATTCTGTCGCCGTAATAATCATAAACGTCAGCGATACGCCGTAATATAAATAAGTACCATACTATTTTACCAGGGCCGTATTTATCACTGTGGAAAATAACCCCATATAAAAATATGTATTGTGAACATTCAGGTTGTCCTTTTTTTATTTTATATTATTATTGTACAACATATTAAGTTAATTGTGTGAAAATTTGAAGTTGATTGGAGTAAAACTGTCGGAGATATAGAGTTTTAAGTCTTCACCTCTCTGTTCTGTTTTCGTCTTTCTTCGAAACTTATAACGAGTTTTTTCACACATAGCTTTTTCAGAGTCGGTGCCCTCTCTAGCTCAAAATCTACTGGACCGATTACTTTGAAATATTGCACACTCTTTCTGTACATAAATGCCGAGGTAACGCTGTCGAGTATTTTTTAATTTTAACGTATTTTAAAATAACAAAGCTTCTAATTTTTTTCATGAAAAATCGGTATTTTGACTTTTAAGTGTTGTAAAAAATTTAAAAATCAATAAAACAAGAAAAACTCGATAGCGTTACCTGCAGAAACTTATCAACTAATGAAACCATTTTGGTTTTTTGATTTCAGAAAATCTAGTGGTGAGTTATGAGTCTGCGGAGATTCGCTGTCAATGCCTCATTTCTTGAAAATTTAGTATTCTTTAAATGTCATTTTATCATGCAGTAATTATAGAAATAATTGTATATTAACTATGTCGTCAAAAGACATTATCGAAAATATGCTATTTTTTATCGTTTTCACCTTACCCCCCTAATGCGGCTCTATTTATCGTATTCACGTACTCCAAACGTAAAACTATTCAACAAATATTAATAATAATTAGTATTATTATATTCATTAATGTCTAATGCATGTTTCAAGTTATGTCTTCAACGTCGAGCTGATGAACGAGTTGACTTTATATATATGCATTTAAAATTCAAAGTAAAAACAAAAGAAACACATAATTGTGGATATTGGGTTATACCACTTATACGCAAAGAAACATGATATACATTTCTTAATTACTAAATTCTTTATCTTAATTAGAGAAACTTCTAAACGAAATAAAGTTAGTTTTCATATATGTATTGCAATATTATTTGTTTTAAGGAGGTACAGGACGTTAACGTAAATGATGAAAACGTTGTGAAATCGTTGGAGGGTCGATACAAATAGTTAAAATACATGCTGTCTTAAAATTTTAGAGACCTAGGGATCAAAGTTTTCTTTTTATACATGATTAAAAATAGTCATTTTCCATACAAATCATAATTTTTAGCTCAATTTCACCACATAATATAACTTTTAACTATTAAAAAATGGTGACACGGCTTTCAAAAACTAGGTGTATCTAAAAGAATCTTTTCTGTAACTATTGCAAAAGGAAAATTATCAAAAGGATACGTATATACGAAAATATTTAAATAAAAATATTAAGAAACAGTAAATGTAGGTTATAAGTCGGCAACGTTGCAAATGCCAATTTGAGCGGAAAATTCAAAATCGGAATAAATGTTATATAAAATATAACAATTTATTGGTCAAAGAACCAAATCACGCGTCAACACACTTAAATTTACAGCGTTGCCAAATTTTTTATTAATTTTTATATTTAATTTGAATTAATATAAATTATAGGTAATTTTTAATTTATTAAACTATAAAAATATGAAAAAAATCATTTTAACAATCAAAAAGCAGTTTAATAGGGAATTCAAAAATTCATTTTCAAAGGTACAGTCCCAATATTTGCTCGTCCCTGATGTTCTTCGTATTTTGTATTTCGTATTACCGAGAGTACAATTTTTGCATTGACGGTACGTCCTGTACCTCCTTAAAGAAAAGATACCACTTTTAAAAATCCAATTTTTTTTTAATTAAACTTATAGTGATATTTTTGCACTATGGTGAACTTTTTTCTAACACAGACAAACATCAAATTACTAGTAGATAAAGAAGCCGTTATAAAATCATTAGATTTACCTACCACCACGTTAATAAGTCATTCATTTAGCTAATTTAAATACGTCACGTTCATTAAATAAGCTGTGACATGGATATTACTACGTTAATAATAATAAAGTGGATAATTAGCGTTACGAATCTGTTTAAATAAAATTAATTAAATAATATAAACAAAGTGTAATTGCAAGCAAAATTGATTACACACATATCAAATTGTCAACAAACAACTGTTTAATAAACATATGATCATTTACAAAGAACGCTACTTTGCCACAAGCTTAATCTAAGGTTTGTTTTCTACTTTTCATATATAAATTGTCTTGCAGTGGAAGATAACACTTCTTGGCTTACTACAAGCGAATTCTTAGGTTAATTTTCTGGTTGGGTAATAAAATAATATTTTAAATAATATATGAAGCTCGTGATTGGTTGGAAACTGCGAGCATGCTCGATTCAGTGCCAAGCCCAACATAATAAACGATTGTATATGATATAGAAGAAGATTAAATTTAGAATTTGATAATAATTTCATTTCGCATTCATGAATTTGCCTTAAAAACTTAAAGTAATGTAAATGTTAATATACTTCGCGCAAAACAGTTTTAATAATAAAGTACTCTTTAATTAAACCGACTATATGAGGTGGTGAGTACTAATCAACGATGCAACCGTACTTAATTCAACGACCGAGATTTACGATCTAGTGCTTCTCTGAAATAGGGGAAAAACTTTTATTTGCGTATAATTTTATGTTATAAAATGTATACTTTGTTGCAAAAGTTATTACACCATATAGATGAAGCTTCTTCAATATAGTAATACTACAGTTTACCCCCGTCGCAAAGCGACGTCTTTTTGACGTGTATGATTTGAATCCAATAAAATAATTCGTAATTACATTTCATATTTAACTCTATTTTTAAATTGAAATAATAAACTCGCACAATAATAAAATAATTTTTCAATTTATCAAAATAAAAAATATTTTCAATTTATGCGTTATTTGACCAACTTTTTTTCAAAATTTGGGATTTTTTTTTTTGATTCGTAAATCAGTTACCAAGGTTAGCCTATATACAAAATTTCAACTTTCTAGCACAATTTTTACTCTCGGCAAATACTGCCCCCGTGCCCACAAATAAAATTTTGAAATTTTGAATTTTTTTTTATTAATAATATACTTAATTATTCTAGAATCCAGAATGTGAACTTTCTCCAAAGTTCCATACCGGGCCTCCGAATTTCTTCAAACCCCCCTATTTCAATTTTTGAATTTCTAATTTTTGAGAAATGTCAGCATTAATACACATGCAAAATTTCAACTTTCTATCTTTTACGAATAAAAAGTTATATAGCAAAAAGTGCCCATTTTTTTTCAATTTTTCCTAAATTACGGGTTTCCAGGAAATTCAGGAAACGCAAAAAGTCTTAGAATTTTTTTCTCTACAAAATAGGAAATTTTCAAAAAACTTCCTTAGAGCCGTTTTCAAGCTACCATACAAAATTCGAACCAAACATATAAGACATTATAATATAGGATATATAATAAAATATTAATTACAAATATATTTCTCTCATTGTGTTTGCTAATATGATACAATTATTAGCAGCACACTGGGAATATGCTTGTCATATATTACTATTATTACACAAATATTACTAAAATATTAAAATCTAATGAATATCGCACACGCGGTGCCACTACCGGCAATATCATAGTTATTAAGTTACACACCATGTAACGTATGCATATAGAATGAAATTTAACCATAAAAACAGCTCGCGTAATTATAATATGTGGCGCATAACGAGAGCGCCATGAGAATAACGACGCGCGGAGCCGCAGGGCACAAAGCTGAGAGTACACTAGCACACATGAGCGCCGGTAGATGAGACACATAGCGAACTCACTTCCCTCGCGAATTTTGAGTTACACACTAGATAGAATAGATATATTCTGCGGACGTCTCTGGTAATATACACGTGTTAAATATCACTGCAATGGTGTGAGAAATAATTAAAATTAATTCATTAACGTTCAAATTATAAATTAAAGTAATTAGGATTAAATATAAATGAAGTAATTGCACTCAGTATATAGGACCAGCATAAGAGCAGGTTTTATTTCATAAGTATAATCATGTGATTAGAATTTTTAGCCGGGTTAGCACTTTACCGACCCCTGCTTTTTAAAATGTCTTCATTGTCATTTTGAAATCTACACGAAAAATAGAGATTTTCCAAATTCTTTTAGCTCCAATTCGAAATTAATTGTATCTTGTCAAATCTTTCTTGGAAACAATCTTATTTAAGGAGGTATAGGACGTACCGTTAATGCAAAAAGTTTAACTTTCGGTAATACGAAATGCAAAATACGAAGTACATGAGAGACGAGCAAATATTGGGACTGTATCTTTGAAAATGAATTTATCAATTCCCTATTAAACTGCTATTTGCTAGTTAAAATGATTTTTTTATGCATATAATAGTTTAATAAATGAAAAATTACCTATAATTAATATCAAATTTATATTAATTCAATTTAAATTCAAATTAAATATTTTGAAAAAGGAATAATAAATTTGGCAACGCAGTAAATTTACGTGTGTTGACGCATGCGTGATTTGGTTCTTTGACAAATAACTTGTTATATTTTATAAAATATTTATTCCGATTTTGAATTTCCCGCTCAAATTGGGATTTGCAACGTTGCCGGCTTATAACCTACACTTACTATTTCTTACTGGTTTTGTTTAAATATTTTCGTAAATAGGTATCCTTTTGATAATTTTCTTTTTGCAGTAGTTACAGAAAAGATTATTTTATATATACCTAGTTTTTGAAAGCCGTGTCACCATTTTTGAATAGTTAAAATTTATATTATGTGGTGAAATTGAGCTAAAATTATGATTTGTATGGAAAATGACTATTTATAAATATGTATAAAAAAAAACTATAAACCCTAGGTCTCTAAAATTTTGAGACAGCATGTATTTTAACTATTTGTATCGACCCTCCAAATTTCACAACGTTTTCATCATTTACGTTAACGTCCTGTACCTCCTCAATAAATTTAATATAATCAAATAAATAAAATAATCAATAGATGTATTGCCTTGAACAAATTGTTTATCGATTAATTCGGAAAAGAAACCTTCTTAAATCTCTGTTAAAGAATTTCAACGTCTTGACGACGAGTGATCTAAAATAATATGTGAAGTCTTAACAGTACACCTATATCGTTTAGTTTGAAATTTAATATTTACGTAAACTGTGGGAAAGTCAACAACTAATCCAACAAAGATGGCTACAAAGTTACCGAAGAAAGGCTACTTATACCACAAGTCAGTCATGAGCCTATAGAAGTTATATGCAGTTCTCACCAAGATGTTTTAGTTAAGAACGAGGGGGGAGAAGGGGTACATCTCAACTTGTGAATGACTGCAGCAAACAATAAATGAACATCGAGTAAACATTAAAACAAATAGATTTTATGTACGCGCGATATTACTACAGTTAATATTTTTACTTTCTTTGTTACTTAGAGTGAAATTATGGTAACGGTACTGATGACGTATTTTCTAAAATTGAAATAAATGATTTTTTGTATATTGTGTAACATTTTATATTTGTGTATCTTGTTTTGTTGTTTTTGTTTGTAAATATGAATGAGAATAGAAACAGAAAATAAATTGTTAAAATAAATTCTTAGTGAAAAACCATTATCATTAAATATGTAGCTTCAGTTAAGTGAGCGTTTAACAGTTTTAAGAGGCGTGAAACAACTTAGTTCTGTTTAACATTAGTTGCTACTCTTCCTGGTCCAGTCATTAGGCTGCAAGCTATGGAGATGAGATGGCTGTCATTTATTATTCATGGGCGTCCTTTTTTACGTCGCGTCTATGAAATTTGCATATTTCATTTTTAAGGAATTTCTATTATATATGTTTCGACCCGCTTAAGAAGGGGGAGGGGTAAGGTATTTATATTATTGTACAACATATTAAGTTTATTGTGTAATTTGAAGTCGATTGGAGTAAAACTGTCGGAGATATAGAGTGTTAAGTCTCTCAATCGTGTTACTTTGAAATTTTTTAAAGCAGTTTCTCACACTTAGCTTTTTCAGAGTCGGTGCCCTCTCTAGCTCAAAATCTACTGCACCGATTCTTTTGAAATTTTGCACACTCTTTCTTTACAGAAATGCCGAGGTAACACTGTCGAAGTATATTAAATTTTTTTAATTTTAACGTATTTTAAAATAACAAAGTGTCTGATTTTTTTCATGTAAAATCGGTATTTTGACTTTTAAGTGCTGTAAAAAATTTAAAAATCAATAAAAAAGAAAAACTCGACAGCGTTACCTGCAGAAACTTATCAACTAATGAAATCATTTTGGTTTTTCGATTTCAGAAAATCCAGTTATGAGTGGCACCGCAATGAAACTTTTTTTTGTGACGTCAGCGGAGATTCGCTGTCAATTCCTCATTTCTTGATATTTATTTATGAAAATTTCACAAAGTATTCTTTAAATGTCACTTTATAATGCAGTAATTATAGTACTAATTATATATTAACTGTGTCTTCAAAAAACATTATCGAAAATATGCTTCTTTTATCGTTTTGACCTTAAATCTTGCCATTTTTTTTCGGCAAAATGTAACTTTTCAACCAATTTGTTTGCTGAGGCCATGTCTATGTTAACGAGAACAATTCATTTCGTTGACTTAGTCGTCTTTCAATTCAATTCGATTCTAACACAACTCGAACAACTCGACATGCTTGCACGTCCGACGATTAGATTTCTAGTACAGAATACTTAATAGATTAGATATGTAATTAATATTCTCAATACATTTCAAATGGATTATGATTATAGTTAATTAATCCGTTTGTTTATTTATAAATGTTATTTTAATTGCAGTAATATCCTTTACTTTTAACGTACATTACAAATAATTAAATATTTGTTTTATTTAGTTTTAAGAACTAACTTTATAATTAATTTAATTGATAAGACGCGGCATCCGTTACACACGCCCAATGCTTTCTCTACAGCAATTAGTTAATTATTTAGACTAATTAATTACGTGTGAAGACAAACTCAGTTCATAGAGAGATAGAAATACAAAGGTTTATATATGAGTTGATAAATAGTTAAAAATTGTCACTCACCAACTAGAGGCACCATTAGGGTATACAGAGGAGCTGCGCGCGCCACTGATTGAAGCTGCTCTAAGTAGTCTATGAAACAATTTGTGTCAGGAACTAAATATCGTGGACGAACTTCCATTTGTATACTAACAGAACTTTGCTGAAGAATAGCCTGGAAATAAAAAGAAAAATGGTTAAGTTTCATGTCCTAGAAAAGTTCTTATTGAAATAAAGATATAGTCCAAATCACGATAGTTCAGCGGCGACTTATACTTAAAAGAGGTTATAAGAGCGGTATAAATCTATAATACGAGAACGAATTTTATCTTATGTGTTCCTATATACATTATAGGAAAATAAGTGAGTCAGTGCTATTTAGTTATATTGGCAGTTTATAGCCCACAACTTGTTTTAAGTATGAGTCGCCGCCGAACTCTCGTAATTTGAATTATATATGTATTGAGTGGGGGAACAAATGAGAAAAGGCTGGAAGAGGAATGGGAGAAGAAAAAGCGATAGCAGAGCGTCAGGGTTTTATAAAAGAAAGGGATAAAAACATGCAGCATCAGGAAATGATGAAGAGGATGAATGAATGAAGCGATGAAGAATAAAATAAAGACAGTTGTGGATGAAGATGGTACTAGAATACCCGGAAAAATTGATCACATGGCGAACGAAGAAAGAGAAAGCAGAAATTGTGGACAAGAGGACGAGAAAACGAGCAAATTATGATTAGTACTAGATAAGATATTGAAAAGAAATAGCAAAAGAAGATGATAGATGGCGGAAGTAGCAAGAAAGAGAAGTGGAAGATAGATTTTAATTGTAAATTAGTTTACATTTGGTTTAAATTAGATAAATAGAAACGTGAAGAAGATTGTAAAACCGGAATGCAAAACAATTATGTGAACAATACAATGTAAAAGATATTACTACATGAATTTGCACCAAAATAGGGACAGTGCTCAATGGGAAGGGTAAGGTAGAAAGAAGCATATTTTCGATAATGTTTTTTGAAGACACAGTTAGTTAGTATATAATTATGTCTATAATTGCTACAGGATAAAATAACATTTGAAGAATACTTTGCGAAATTTTCATAAATAAATATCAAGAAATGAGCCATTGAATCTCCGCAGACGTCACAAAGAAAGTAACATTGCAGTGCTACTCATAACTCATCACTGGATTTTCTGAAATCGAAAATCCAAAATGATTTCATTAGTTAATAAGTTTCTCAGTTTAATATTTTAATTTAATAAGTTTAATAGTTGATAAGTCAGCATTTATGTAAAGAAAGAGTGTGCAAAATTTTAAAAGAATCGGTCCAGTAGATTTTGAACTAGAGAGGACATCGACTGTGAAAAAGCTAAGTGCGAGAAACCGCATTTAAAAGTTTCTAACTAACACGAAACCAGACCAGAGAAGTGAAGACTTAAAACTCTATATCTTCGACAGTTTCACTCCAATCGAGTACAAATTTTTACACAATAAACGTAATATGTTGTACAATATTGAAACCTTAACCCCCCCCCCCCCTAAATACAAATAAAATAATCAAAATCCATCGTACAAGTATATTTATTACTACAACAAAATTCATTAACTGTTTTAATAAATTGATTAATAACTTTTAAAGACACGTTAACACGGTTGTGTTTTGTTTCTCTGAACGCTGTGTGCAGCATGTCTGCACAAAACCTACTACCCTCCCCTCGTACGTCTTCCCCATGTGGTTCTTTGATAACTACCAGAACGCCGAAAGCTGTACTCTTAAATCTAAATAATGTACGCGCTCAATTTATCGGTCTGTGTCAATACAGTAAGATAGTAACGTGTGTAATTGCATTTTATTTACAATTAAACTTGACATTGGTCTGAGTTCAGTATGCACATATGCACAAAATGGTAAATACATCGAAACATGTTAAGAGGTTTCACCGATTCACCGATTCATCGATATGTAACTATGCAAATGTATAGAAGTGTTAAACTGTAGTCAATTAATCGATGCTTAACGATATACATATATCGATTTTTAAAGTAAAATAGTATAAGATCTCTTTAGAAAATGTTTCTCTTTGGGTGAATTGTATTAGAGATAAATGAAGATAACTATTTCAGTATAACTTAATTCCTAAAAAGTACGAATTTAACAATATTTAGAATGCTTAATAGTGCTCTTTAGGATTTAAATATCTAAAATTTGAACTTATAGAAGCATAGGTTAAATCTTGCCTCATTCCCACTAACTGTTTTGATATTTAATTACTGTTTTTATTTAATATTGTAATTTAGATTTCAGGTTTTCGTTTAAGCATTCCTTTTCACATTCATGTTTTAATTTAAGTTTAATTAATTTAGTTGGTGCGTATGCATCGTAAGTAATATAAATTTTGACAGTTCGACAAAATTGTATGTGAAATAATTAAAATTGCTATTTTTAATAACAATTAGTAATAGAAATTGTTTTCACTTCTATATTTTTCAAAAACCTAACATTAAACTTCTTTTAAAAATAAATCCTACTGCCTTTTGACAGATTGTCACATTTTGGAGGTTATAATATAATATAGTTTTTCTTAATTTAATATTTTTAATTAAAAACATTGGACCTTGTAAGGTTCTAAAAAAACTAAGAAAACTTAAAAAATAAATTAAATTAAAAATGGTACTGTGAATGACTACGCGTATTGCCATATGCTAAACAAAACAGTGAGTGGGAATGATACTTAAGTGTATACTAAGACATGTTTTTCAATTATTTTACTTAATAAAATCTCTCGCCAACACTGGATGGGGATTAGATTTCGTTATTTACGGCTTCTATTATTTTTAAAGTAAACGATATTACGAATTAAAGTTTATCTTCTTAATTCATTTGTTTGTTGAATATGGAGTTCAAAATTTAGATATTATTGACGGCACTAGTACATATAGTAGTACAGGTAAAACGTGCATAGAACGTTGGAAACGAAAGGGGAAAGAAGGGGAAGGTATTTCTCGTAATCTGCTTAATGATAATAAACATACGCAGGCATTAGTTGTCTAATGAATAGCCTAACAAACAAGTCTAATGCGGTTAAACGTAACGGGTTAGATAACACATTTAAGTGATATTTATTGTCGGTGTGTAGATTAAGGTAGCTGCAGCTGTAGCTGTTGTTTATATTAACCCTACACCCATGAAAGGGGGTGGGGGTACTTTATTGACCTTTTTGGAAAATCCTTCTATGAATAGATTCACCATTCTGTAAATGCAGTTTAGGTCTGAAAATCAATGCACACAACAGACTGCTGCGTATTCGCTAGTCAGCGCTGTCTATTTCTTTTGGGATTAGGGAGGGGAATTTATTAATATTATTGTACAGCATATTAAGTTTATTGTGTAAAAATTGGAAGTAGATGGAAGTAAAACTGTCGGAGATATAGAGATCTGGTGTGGTTTCGTCTACTAGACCGATTCTTTAGAAATTTTGCATACACTTTCTTTACATTAATGCCGAGGTAACGCTGTCGAGTTTTTTTTAATTTTTTAATTTTAACGTATTTTAAAATAACAAAGTTTCTGATTTTTTTCATGAAAAATCGGTATTTTGACATATAAGTGCTGCAAAAAGTTGAAAATTTAATAAAAAAAGAAAAACTCGACAGCGTTACCTAATGAAATCATTTTTGTTTTTGATTTCAGAAAATCCAGTGATGAGTTATGATTGGCACCGCAATGTTACTTTTTTTTTGTAACGTCTGCGAAGATTCGCTGTCAATGCCTCATTTCTTATATGCTCATTTCTTGATATTTATTTATGAAAAATTGCCCAAAGTATTCTTCAAATGTTATTTCATCATGTAGTAATTATAGAAAGAATTATCTAAGTCTGTCGTCAAAAAACATTATCGAAAATATGCTTCTTTTTCATCGTTTTGACCTTGAAAGATGAAAGATGAAAAGTCTACATAGCATGACCTTGCCGAAATTTAATAGTAAACAAAATTAATAAAAAGATTTTTAATTATTAATTAAATATTTAACAGAGAGAAGTTTTTGTAACGCCATATATAGAAAAATCAATAAAACATATTTTTTATAGGAAAACGTCGAAATATTTTTATTTAAATAAAAACCAGTTGCTCAAAAGTATGTCAATTGTTAAAACCAGCACCCACGCAACGCAAATCAAGTCCCTCGGGGCTTCAAGAACAGTCCGTTAGATACATAATTAGTTATAGCACAGCCTCCTTAAATATGTAAATTTATCGCAGATTTGTATGCATTTATAATTGTCAAAGGCTGGAAGATAAATTGTGTATTGTCACGGTCAAGTAACAAACACTTGCGATTCTTTGTCGTTGTCGTTGTTTTTCTAGAGAGGACATTGCCATATGCATATGACACTCTCTTTGTAACATGTCTTAAAAAATAATAAAGATATGAAAGAAATGTTGTTTTGCGACCTACTGCATTTTAAGTTTGACATTGATATACCCAAGCAAAGTCGCTCAATATTGACCAATGTAATAATTATGTCACAGTGGAACAGTAAATGAGAAAGTAGAACTATCAGTTACATATGAAACGTGCCGCTAGCCGCATTCCGGGCTACGTCTAGTTAGATGTCGCCCCTCTGCCCGTGATCATCAAGATCATTTCTCCGAGACCCTTGACCTTCGCAGCTTGAAGTTAGCAGTCCCATCTAGCAGTCACGGCAGTGATTGATTCATTGGACATACGCATGTAGCATTAAAGGATAACGGTTTGCGTTTAGTATTGACTTGTTACCATACATTTTTATATTGGAAAAACCAAATTATCTAATAGATAATGAAGCATTAGTTAAACGTGTGCAAATGTTGAACGATAACGATGAATCGAATCGACACAACGGGATTTTACGAATTAAGAAACACTTTCCCAGTCCACAATTTGTATAAGCGTATATTATTTTTATTGTAATGTTTATGCCATTATGCACTACATATCGTTGTGATCTTTATTCTATCTACACATTCTCACTCCTTCCAAGAGAAAAAATAAAAATAGAAACAAATTAATTTCTCCCCCCTTCCTTCTATTTTCTCGCTCTTTCTCTTCACTGCCTCCCTTTAATAACTGCACCATCTTCTTTTCAGTTTTTACTCTTTTCTCACAAGAATACATAATGTGCTCCAGCGTTTCTATCTACCTTGCACAATCTTTGCTCTATATTTTTCCAATATCTGCTGTTTTTCTCTTCATTTCCCTATCTGAATCTTGCGATTTTTCTTAGGTTCCTTGGTTCTTTTTCTTGTATGTATTCCGGTATCTCTCTCTCTCTCCCAAAACGTCTTGTATGTTTCATTATATTTGCTATTAATGCTTCTCTTCTTCTCTCTGCCTCTTCTGTCGCCATTCTATTCCTTTGTATCCAAATTACAGAAATTGGCAGAAATTTTACCAAACAAGATATACTATTTTGTGGAGTTTTATAACAGAGTTTGTTGACCGAATTTTTGTAGGCTACACACATATAAATTATTGTATTATATTTTAATTTAAATTAATAACAAAATTAAAATATTTATCATTATGTAAATATTTTTTATATCCAAACACACATTAATATTCCTACAACTTAAAAACACATATTTCACATTTGTATATTTAATGTTCTTTTGCGGTAAATTTTGCGTTATCTGCTAACGTTACTTTTGCAAACAAACATCTTTCAAACGAGGAATTTAATTGTCGATATGTTTAATGTTTATAGGGTCACGTATTACATCATGAGTTATATGTTAAATTAAGAAAAGAATATACGTTTCAATTATTTCCTTCTGTGTCTACGGGACTGTCTCGATAGCTTGGGTAAGACAGTCACCTTTGCTGTTAAGAATCAAAAACTTAGCAAGCATTCCTGAAGCTCTTCTAATGACTACTTCCTCGTCTGCATAATTATAACAGAGCTACGCAAATAAAAGCGTGTAAACATTCCGCGACTGTCGCATAGCCTCTGACTATTGTACATTTTAATTAGGTTTAGCGCCATGATGTGCAATTTATCGCCAACCCGTAAACTAAGTTATATTTTCTATATATTAATTCACGTTTAGATTTCATCACTAATCCTATATTAATAATGTTCCAACTGTATATTGTTTATATTCTTATATGATTATATGTTTCTATTCTTATATGTTTGGTACTGAATTTTGTATGGTAGCTCGAAAACGGCTCCATCAATGTTTTTGAAAATTCCCTATTTCGTAGAGAAAAAAATTCTGGCGTCCCCGGATTTTCCCTGAATTTCCTGGAAACCCGTAATTTTGGAAAAACTGGAAAAAAAAGTGAGCCCTTTTTTGCTGTATTACTTTTAATTCGTAAAAGATAGAAAGTTGAAATTTTGCATGTGTATTAAGGTAATTCGTTGTAATTCAATGCTGACATTTCTCAAAAATTAGAAATTAAAAAATTGAAAAAAAATGACGTTGAAGAAATTCGGGGCCCGGTAGGAAACTTTGGAGAAAGTTTATATTCTGGATTCTAGAATAGTTAAGTATATTATTAAAAAAAAAAAAATTCAAAATTTTATTCACAATTTTAAAATTTGTGCTAGAAAGTTGAAATTTTGTATATACGCTAACCTTGGTAACTTATTTACGAATCGAAAAAAAAATCCCAAATTTTGAAAAAAAGTTAGTCAAATAACGCATAAATTGAAAATATTTTTTATTTTTGATAAAAAAATATATTTTTGATAAAAAAATATATTTTTGATAAAAAAATATATTTTTTTAGTC
This sequence comes from Panorpa germanica, assembly GCA_963678705.1. Lineage (NCBI taxonomy): Eukaryota > Metazoa > Arthropoda > Insecta > Mecoptera > Panorpidae > Panorpa > Panorpa germanica. Next base: position 1,027,459 of record OY783207.1, read on the forward strand.
AATTTATATGTGTCAATGTATATGTGTGCGAGTTTATTATTTCAATTTAAAAATAGAGTTAAATATGAAATGTACTTACGAATTATTTTATTGGTTTCAAATCATACACGCCAAAAAGACGTCGCATTGCGACGGGGGTAAACTCTGGTTTATAGTATAGTGTTTGCTCGATTTTGTTTTTGTACCACGTAGTCTACAGCTGTATTCCAATCCATTATAAAAGGGCTAACCCTATGTTGGCAATAAACGCATTATGTGTGTAAAGTAATTTTAGCCCTACAATGGTCTCCCAAAACCGTATGGATGATATATAGAAACGTATATTCCCTTCAGGGGGAAATAAACTAGAATGCTAGAAAAATGTTAAATACACATTTTGTCATTTGATTAAAAAAGTATCCATATTGTGGAGCGTAAGATTTTAGGTTCCCCGTGGAAATCAATTATATCAACTTCTTCTAATCGTGTCTTATTTGTCTATTGCTTAATCAGGGACATTTATATGTTTATGCGGTGCATTCCGGGACTTCCTGTTCACAATGTTACAATTTTATCGAATAAAAATCTTTTATTTTTAACATCACTTCTGTGAATCTATGGAACATTGGCTAAAATTCTTTCTTCTACATTAGACTGCTAATACTCATAAATATCCATAGATAGCGACTCTATTTTCGCATCATTTCACTAAATTACTTCAGTTATAGGTTAACTTTATTCGGCTTTATCAAAGTCGTTTCATTTTAGTACAAAACATACAACTTTGATGTTGCGTAAAGCATAGCTTAAGTGTATCATGCGTTAGGCGGTAAAACGTTAGATAAAAACAAAATAGATTTAGCGAGAAAAATCAATTGATAAAGTCTTGAGTTGAAACAGTTAAAGAGTACTTTATAACAGATAAAATACAGCACTTATGTTATTTTATAGAAGATATTTCAACATATAAGGAAATAAAATTAAGAATGAAATTGATATTGTTTCTAAAAGTATCTGAAAGTAATGTTTAGATAAGATTTTTTAAGTGTACTATTAGATTTGTTGGTGAAGTTTAGAAATGCTAAGACAAATTCAAGAGAACGCGGGATTGAAAAGGCATAAAGCAATCAAAGAAAATGTTGATCAAATTAGCAAATCCCAAGAACAACAGTCTTCAGTCAGTCGTGTCAAGTTGTAACAGTTGTTCGCTTATCAATGGTATCGATAGAACGATAATTGTTATCACATTATGCAGGAGTGTACTTTGTATAGTCCGTGACAGAACTTAGGTGACACACCCATCTCGGAGTTCCCACGAACCATTGCATGCGTAAAAATTCACCAATACTAACATATTATCATATTAACATATATACATACACATAAGCAAACCACGTATACGTGCAAAGTTGTTAGTATCATACATAGATTATGCTAATTGGAAAATGTATTAAGTGTCAATCTCTTGAGCTATAATTCGAGAACGATGTCTTAAAACGATATGCTATAAACGTCAATAAAGATTGAATTAATGGATTTATAAATTAAAATAGTGTTTTTCATAATTTATTAATTAGTAAAAACAAGAATAACGGAAATGCCTTGTGCAATGCAAGTGATCATTGGAAATAATGTGCAATTGAATGCATTTTTGTTTGTTACTAGGTTTCAAACTTTGTTAGAATTTGTTAAGAAATGATTTGTTAATTGTGGCGGCTTAAGGAGGGGGTAAAGTTTCAATTTTTTTATTTATTTATATTAATGCACAACATATTAAGTTTATTGTGTAAAAATTTGAAGTCGATTGGAGAAAAACTGTCGGAGTTATAGAGTTTTAAGTCTTCACCTCTCTGGTCTGCTTTGGTCTTTCTTTGAAACTTTTATACTCGTTTTTTTCACACTTAGCTTTTTCAGAGTCGGTGTCCTCTCTAGCTCAAAATCTACTGCATCGATCCTTTTTTGCACACGAAATTTTTGCATTTCGAAATTTTGCACACTCTTTCTTTACATAGATCCGAGGTGCCGAGGAAAAGTCAATTAAAAAAAACTCTACAGCGTTACCTGCATAAACTTATCAACTAGTGAAATCATTTTGGTTTTTCGATTTCAGAAAATCCAGTGACGAGTTATGAGTGGCACCGCAATGTTACTTTTTTTGTGACGTCAGCGGAGATTCGCTGTCAATGCCTCATTTCTTGATATTTTATATGAAAATTTCACAAAGTATTCTTCAAATGTCATTTTATCATGTAGTAATTTTAGAAATAATTATATTTTAACTGTCAAAAAACATTATGTATTAATGCTTCTTTTTTATCGTTTTGACCTTACCCCCTCCTTAGAGAAATAAAAACAATATAAGAATAAATATAGTTTGTTCTTTTTTCAAATGTGTGACGTCACAAAGGGGGGCGAATACCCATAATGCGTGACAAGAGGTGGCAAGATGTAGAGTGGGAGAATAAAGAATAAATGAAATTGACATCCAATTCTGCATTCGACGAGGACAATGTACAACAGATTACTCAAGAAATGAAACAAAATAATACTGTGTCTTTCATTGATTTAAAATTGATTATTTTTTGCGTAAGATTTGATAAGTTCATTTTTTTCTGGTGAGTTCCTTTGTTGAATACCACTGCATGATATAACACAAAATCTCCTGAGATCTTTAATTGATAAATGGGAGTTTCTGGTTTCTTAAAACACAATGAGAAATTCATGCAAAAGAAATTTGATATACACTTTATATTTTTAATCTTTTATTATGTTCATATTACAGTTCTTCACTTTTTGATTCTCTCATTCTCATTAGTTGATATGCGCTTGTAATATCAACTCTCCCACACCCATACACTTTTAGACGCACACACAATTGCGGAAGATTAAATATTCTTGACCTTTAAACTGCTGTATTTAATTATTAACAGTTATTAAACGATGTAAGAGCATTCAAACATACCAATAGAGTGGACAGAGCCGGAGTACATCTTCACAAATAAAAATAAATCTTGAAATAAATTATGTGAAAAATGGAATTAGCTTGTAGAATATTCAGAAGCCAATAAGAATAAGTTTATATCAATTTGTCATAAATAAAGGTTATAAAAATTACGACAAACCCTTAGAAATGTTACCAGTCATATAAAAATTGGAATTCAACTAGAAAAATATAACAATATTCATTTTCAAAACTTATTTTTGCGGTTCCAACTCATTAAAAATCAGTAAAATGTAGATGCGTTATTCATCTAACTAATTGCAGCTTTAGATTTTGATTCGCGTTTATAGTTACTTACATAAAACGATTTAAACATATTTTTTTGATAATATTCAACCTGCTGTATAGTATCGCCATTTATATTTCGCGAGTCAAAAATGACCAGTTGGTGCAATTTGTACATTTTGTGATATGCATTATAAAACGAAAAGTCTATAAATAAAATTATGCTGTACTCTGAACAGAAATAGTGCAGTTATTTCTAATAAATGTCACTCTAGATTTCTCATAGACCTATACAATATGCAAAATGCAGCTTTGTTACACGAATTCTCTTTTAGACCTCATTTATTTTTACTAGCAGTGGGCAAGTGCATTGGCCTGACAGTTATCATTTTTAATTCGGTTTAAATAATGAATAAACAGGGGTGAGAAACATGCTAACGATAGGAATACTTTGCGGCTATCATAAATATATTAGCAAACATTTTTGAGTGATATATGGAAGACGATAATATTACTCGTTTACTACTTCTAAAATTAAGTAGTGATAAAAAGGTTTGTAATCCCTGATGCAGACCGTGTTAACCAAACCAGACTTGGTACTCGTGGTCTGTCCAGCGTATTTAAATAATACAAAAATTTTGGACCAGTAATGGTAATGCTGCTCTAGTTATCCAATTTAAATGAGTGACCGAAACTGTCATTCCAAAAGCATATAATTTAATAAGTTTTTAAGTGTACCTGACCATTTTGAGATGATACAGTTTTAATGTATAAATGTTACCAAATAGATAAACGTTGTCATTTCAATTTGGCGCGTTTATGTCTATAACAGAATCTAATTAAACTGCATCTGTCTTCCCATCTAGCCCATCTAGCTAACAAGTTTCAACTTGCAAACGAATCAAATATTTTTTTAAATTCAAATAAATATGTACTCGAAACTATATTCATCTCCTTTCTTCAACAGTTAATTATTATGTCAAACAAAATGTCTCAAGCTTCTTTAACTGTAACACATCAACCGACATAACCCTAAACATTAAATTCAATTGTTTACTTTATAAATATTTTTAAAACGTTATAGCTGTCTCTTTTTTTTACATATAAAAATCTTAAATAAAACTGTGAACTCCTCTAACACATTACAATAATTTTTCTCTAAAATGAAACATTGCGAAATAATTAATAGAACTTGATGGTGCACGTGTTCAAACATAAACAAAACACTGATGCGTTGCCATAGTTACATAAGTATATTTAACGTAATGTTAATTTGAGTTTGTTTATAGATAAGCAGGCATTTATATTAGAATATAAACAAAACACCAATGCGTTGTTGCCATAGTTACATAATTAAAATTAAAGTAGTGTTTAAATTAATTTACAATGTTACACGATCGAAATATTTAAAGGCAAATAAATGCAATAAATTTAATAAACAAAAATTTTCAAGGTCATAGATTGTGATTAAAAAAATATATATGTATTATACACGGTGCTGTAAAAGCCATCGCAGGATGAAGCAAAAGCATCAAAATAATTATATTTTATGAACTCAATTTACGCAGAAATGAAAGTGTATTATCATAAATTAAGAAAATTGATATTCTCGAATCACACGTAAGGTTCCCCAACCCCATGCTGCCGTGCTCTGACTCACGTAGCACGAATCTTAAGACCTCTGCATGTTTTCTTCCCAATTAAATCTTACTTTTTTTTATTCTTTAAAATTATCTGCATTTTTGTGCGCAATACATATGCCAAACTGCAGTCAATGTTTTTGGTCCATCACGCGAGCAATTTAGATTTTATTTTTCCTTTAAATACAAAATAAAAACATAATATTATCCTGCCATGACGTCACATCGGTGTCAAGGCATCGGCGTTAGGTTTGTTCATTTATATTCCATCCGTAGGACCTCAAAGACATTCTAATTATGTTGGTTATTCCCAAAAGATACATTTTGATTTTATAAGATTTACGACTATGTAGACAACTCAATTTATATTCTAATTCATTTGTTGGTAATACAGTTAGAAGCAAGAAATATACCTAACAAGTAAATTCTTATGGTAATTTTAACACCTCATGAAAATGTTTAATTCCCAATTGTGTGAAATTGTGTTTAGAATTATTAGAATTATTTAGAACATCAGGGATTGGCAAGTTTAGGGAGACCGAAAGTTAAAGAAGAAAGAACAAAATTCTAAACTAATGATTTTTTATGTAAATTGTTCGCATTAATAATGTGTCTAATGTAAAGCCTCATTCCCACTCACTGTTTTGATATTTAATTTACTGTTTTTATTTAATATTGTAATCTAGATTTCAGGTTCCTATTTGCGAATTGATATTTTTAATAAGAATTAGTAATAGAAATTGTTTTCTCTTCTATATTTTTGAAAAACTGACATTAAACTTCTTTAAAAAGTAAGTCCTATTGCATTTTGACAGATTGTCATATTTTGGAGGTTATAATATAATATAGTTTATCTTAATTTAATATTTTTAATTTAAAACATTGGACTTTGTAAAGTTCTAAAAAAAACTAAGAAAACTTAAAAAATAAATTAAATTGAAAATGGTACTGTGAATGATTACGCGTATTGTCATATGCTAAACAATTTAAAATTAAATATAAAATACAAAATTAAATTAAAGTTTCTATAGTAAAAAAATTCATGATTAGTACAAGAAACAATCAGAGATATTAGAAAAAGAGTTCGTTTTGAATGAAGAAGAGTTATTTGATAAGGTTTTATCTGATTCAGACAATATCAAACTTGAGATTAAAGCAAGAATTACAGGCGGAAATAAATATTATTATGGATTACCGCAAGGAAATATCTCGCATTAATTGTAATATAATAAATATGTGTTTTAGTAGATTTGTTTTCTTTTGATTTGTTTATCGTTTGGTAAGTTTATTTCATTACCAAACTTTGAGAGATTTAGAAAAGAAAATTGTATAGTAGATGATATTAAGAAATCGAAATTGTCACAGAAATTAGAAGAAAGATACTGTAATGGTCTTAATTTTTATAAAGCAGTGCATCTTGATAAAATTGGCTATCTCGACCGCAAATATCCAATAATTGTACAATATTATAAGAGATATTAGGAATTAAATTAGTATTTCTGCCCCTTCAATAATTAAAGATTAAAAATTTATATAAAATCAACGGCGTCATGCCCGTTTCTTACAATCTACCTCTGTAGAAAATACAAGCTCTTTTGTACAATAGAGATGCATAATAAAATTGATTACTACAAAGATTTGACAAAAAGTTAAGTGGCAAAACATTAATTCAAATTTCAATATCTATACCACAATATAAACGTGTGTTGTTATTCCAGTTTTCGATGCATTATACTAAGGTAAAATATGATATTAGGTTAGAAGATGATCTGCATCAGTTACAAAGCTGTCATCGCGATATTTCAACGAGTGTACAATGTCGGTACATTTGTTCTTCAGTAGATTAACATACTACTAGAACAACTGAACAAGTTGATACACTTTACTGTTTGCACAACGCATTCTGTCACATAATTTATCTTATGTCGTGACAATGGACGCCATAGCTAATCACGTATGACTAGCACTAGATAGGTCCGTCTCTCTGTGGTCAGGTTGACACAGCAAAGACACAGACATCGACACGCTTCTATGTACCTCATACTTTGCACCGTTACATTTGACATCTGGTTACTTTTAGGTCACTCGAACTATGTAATGTTACTTGAATATTTATTAACCGGGTAATTTATAATAGGACATATGTTAGAGATCGTGTAACTCAGTAACTCAAGGTCGAGATGGAATTGTTCGACTTTTTTTTTAGATATTAACATTTATGCAAATATTGCTTCTTCTTAAGGAGGTACAGGACGTACCGTCAATGCAAAAAGTTTATCTCTCGGTAATACGAAATGCAAAATACGAATTACATGAGGGACGAGCAAATATTGGGACTGTATCTTTAAAAATAAATTTTTCAATTCCCTATTAAACTGCTATTTGCTAGTTAAAATGATATTTTTATACATATAATAGTTAAATAAATGAAAAATTACCTATAATTAATATCAAATTTGTATTAATTCAATTTAAATTCAAATTAAATATTTTGAAAAAGAAATAATAAATTTGACAACGCAGTAAATTTACGTGTGTTGACGCATGCGTGATTTGGTTCTTTGACAAATAAATTGTTATATTTTATAAAATATTTATTCCGATTTTGAATTTCCCGCTCAAATTGGAATTTGCAACGTTGCCGGCTTATAACCTACACTTACTGTTTCTTACTGGTTTTATTTAAATATTTTCGTATATAGGTATCCTTTTGATAATTTTCCTTTTGCAATAGTTACAGAAAAGATTATTTTATATATTATTGAAAGCCGAGTCACCATTTTTTCGTAGTTAAAAGTTATATTATGTGGTGAAATTGAGCTAAAAATTATGATTTGTATGAAAAATGAATATTTTTAATCATGTATAAAAAGAAAACTAGGAACCCTAGATCTCTAAAATTTTGAGACAGCATGTATTTTAACTATTTGTATTGACCCTCCAAATGTCACAACGTTTTCATCATTTACGTTAACGTCCTATACCTCCTTAAACCATTCATATACACACGGTAAAATCAATACAAAAAAAAGCATATTTTCGATAATGTTTTTCGACGACACAGATAATATATAATTATTTCTATAATTCCTACAGGATAAAATAATATTTAAAGAATACTTTGAGATATTTTCATAAATAAATATCAAGAAATGATGATGGCAGCGAATCTCCGCAGACGTTACAAAAAAGTTTCATTGCGGTGTCACTCATAACTCATCACTGGATTATTTGAAATCAGAAAACTAAAATGATTTCATTAGTTGATAAGTTTCTGCAGATAATAAATTCGACAGTGTTACCTCAGCATTTATGTAAAGAAAGAGTGTGCAGAATTTCAAAGAATTGGTCCAGTAGATTTTTAGCTAGAGAGTTTCAAAGTAAGACGAAACCAGACCAGAGAGGTGAAGACTTAAAACTCTATATCTCCGACAGTTTTACTCCAATCACCTTCAAATTTTCACACAATAAACTTAATATGTTATACAATAATATAAATAAATTAAAAAGTTTCAAACCTTACCCCCTCCTCCCTTTAATACAAAGTTATAAAATGACTTCTGACTTATAGTAATAAGAAATATTTCTGTTACTTACTGCCTTGGCCCTATACAATACTTTAACGAACAATACTACAGTGCTTTAAAATCCACTACTGTGTGAAGCCCTTCGATTATAACACTCCTCAAATTAACCATAATAAGTAGATGTCTAATTATATAATTTATACCTAGATACCGTTATGCAATTATTGCTTACAGTTATATTTACTTTTTAAATCAATAAATGTTAATCAATTAATAAATAATACCTATTTTTTTTTAATAGTCTTTCTTGATTTATAATTGTTATATAAATAATTGATTTTCAATGCTATTCAACAATACACATTAAATACATCTCAGCATCTTTTATGAGAGTATGCATATTAGTTTATTTCAGACGCTGTAAAGAAGCGGCTCATGGTACGGTAATTTAAATCTCTGTAGGTACATCTATTATCTTCGCGTTATGAGTCACAAGTAACGGCTAGGGCATTTACAATTTATATTTAACGTTCAGCTTGTTAACGATTTCATAGACTACGGTTTGGTAAGTTGGGACAACGAGACAGATATATAATATGCGCTAATAGAGTTAAAATAATCGTATATCAAAATTCATTTGACGGCACTGCTTACTGAGCTACATTATTACAAAAAACCTGAGGGCGTTTGAACCTGAAGCTAACTTATGTATAAATTGAAATGGTTTTATCTCAAGAATTATCTTATCTATAAGAATTCGATTGTATCTACTATATATAGCTTTAATAAAATTTGTTTTTGAAGAGATTAGAACATTATAATTTAAGAAAAAACGTGTTTTATTTAAAACCTATAAAACAGAATCTAGTTTAAGGTGAAACCTTTATTAGTTTGAGAACCATAATAAAGGTTATAAAATTTATCACAAACCCGTAGAAACTAACTAGAAAATATAGCAATATTAATAAAAAGGAAAGAAAAAACAGGACAATAAATAAGGTCGTGGCTGGGTTGCATAAGGAACATGAAGAGAGAGGAAGTACTAAAAGAGGCAGTGAAAGGCAGGAGAAAGAAAGAAGTAGGAAACAGTCAAACTTCAGTTCAGAAAAATAGAGGATTTGCGGAAAGGAGATAAGGACAAGAGGTGGATAACGGAGATAGAGACAATAAAAAAAAAGTAAAAGAAGAGAGTCAAGAAGAAATAGTAAAGTAAGAAAGTCAAGAGAAAATAGTAAAGATAGAGCGTCTATGCATGTAATAGACATAAGTGGAGAAGTGAAAACGAAGAGAGAAGGCAGGAAGGATAGTGAAATGATAATAGAGGGTTTGTCGAGAGGAGACAAAGAAGGCAGGAGGTGATAGATGAAGATACAGGCAATAAAGAAGGAGAAGCAGGAAACGGTGTGAATAAAGGAGGAGTAGGGGACATGAAGAGAGAGGATCAAGGAAAGAAGAAACAGAAAGTACTATTCGAAGTAGTAATAGTCCAGAATAGTTTAAGTTTAGTTTTTTAACTTTGAATTTATATGATATGCATTAAGAAATATAATAATGTAGATTGTAAAGCCGAAAGGCACACTATTAATATAATTAATAATATAGCAATATTAATTTTGAAAACTTATTTTTGCGGTTCCAACTCATTAAAAGTTAGTGGAAGAAAGTTTAAAGTGTAGATACGCTATTCATCTAACTAATTGCAGCTTTAGATTTTATAGTTACTTACATAAAACATGGTTGTTTTTTGATAATATTTAACCTGCTGTATAGTATTGCCATCTATATTTCGCGATAAAGCTTTGTATTAGGTAATGATAATGAGAAATCGTACTTGATTCAGTTTCCTTTGCGTTGCAATTTGTCTGCAAATTTTCATTGTGTGATTACAACATCTGGCAACTCTAATTCCATGACTGTGCTTTCTGACAACCCTAATAATGCCAATGCCAACACAAAATATAATTGCCACACATTATGCCATACAGTGATTATCATTCTGATACACGCGACTCGTGGTGAATTTCTGATTTGAACATTGAACAACGGAATATGTGGGACAGACAACTCATGCTTAAACCATAGAATCACAAGTGCCTGTCGCGTCATCTCTCGAGCAGACAACGAAATGATAGACCTATTGAAACGACATTATAAATCACTCGATGATTGATAATTATGATGATGTTTACTTTTATTTTTTCATTATTGTTTTATTAATTTATTCTATTCACACATTTAAGTGTTGATGTTTTGTTAGTTGTTTCTATGTAATTCTAAAAATGAATACACGTTAGAACAATAGACTATCGGTATGTTTTGCTGTCTAGTACAGTATCAATTGTTGTTCTTGATTATTGAAATAATGAACGGAAATATTTACATTTATTTTAATGAATTCGATTAGGAGAACATGATAGATTTGTATTGACAACTTAATTGTTTTATAATTAAGACTACTGTTACCCCCGTCGCAAAGCGACGAATCCAATAAAATAATTCATAATTACATTTCATATTTAATTCTATTTTTAAATTGAAATAATAAAATAATTTATCAAAATAAAAAATATTTTCAACTTATGCGTTATTTGACCAACTTTTTTTCAAAATTTGGGATTATTTTTTTTTTTTTTCAATTCGTAAATAACTTACCAAGATTAGCCTATATACAAAATTTCAACTTTCTAGCACAATTTTTACTCTCGGCAAATACTGCCCCGCGCCCACAAATAAAATTTTGAAATTTTGAATTTTCTTTTATTAATAATATACTTAATTATTCTAGAATTCAGAAATTGAACTTTCTCCAAAGTTCCCTACCGGGCCCCCGAATTTTTTCAACCCCCCTTTTTCAATTTTTGAATTTGTAATTTTTGAGAAATGTCAGCATTGAATACACATGCAAAATTTCAACTTTCTATCACTCACTCAAAGGGCTCACTTTTTTTTCCAGTCCAAAATTACGGGTTTACAGGAAATTCAGGGAAAAATCCGGGGACGCCAAAAGTCTTAGAATTTTTTTCTCCGTTTTCGAGCTACCATACAAAATTCAGTACCAAACATATAAGAATATAAACATACAGTTGGAACATTATAATATAGGAGGATGAACCGATATTTGGCCATTATTGATTCGCGAAATATAGATGGCGATATTATACAGCAGGTTAAATATTATAAAAAAACCCATATTATTTTTATGTTTAAATCGTTTTATGTAAGTAACTATAAACGCGAATCAAAGCTGCAATTAGTAAGATGAATATCGTATCTAAATTTTAAGATTTTTTCCACTGACTTTTAATGAGTTGCAACCGCAAAAATAAATTTTGAAAATGAATATTGCTATATTTTCTAGTTAATTTCCAATTTTTATATGATTTCTTTGTTAGCTATAAGCATGCACCATAGTAAATTAAATAAATTGATAAGCCCGAATATAGCCTCCATCCAACAATCCATATATTATCATATAATTAAAAGAAATTGTTTTAATTTTCGTTAGTTGTTGTTTCTCATTATCATAGTCATTATTTTAACGATGTTTGCATTCAATTATCTCAAGTAACGATGCTTACATGCATCTTCATCGTACCCATACAAGACAATTTGGTAAATAAAAAAAAGAGTTCCCAAAAAATATAATTATCGCTTTAAAATCATGATATATTTATTAGGGCTTCTTATTATAAAATAATTTCATTGAAAATAGTTGCACGATTTTTTATTTTTTGTTAATAACAATCATTACATTTTTTAATATTTGTTATGGTAATAGATCATTGACCTTGCTTGACATTGACTTTCGTTTTCATGGATGCAGATGGTAATGTTGTTGTATACTTATAAACTTAACTTCATTTTAATTTAAAGTTATTTTTTCTCACATATAATTTGTTCTCACAAATTTATATTGTTCTTTGTGGAGTGCTAAGAGAATAACTATTGTATAATTGTTGAAATGTAATCTTAGAGAAGAATTAAAAATGGATTAATTAAACGGTATAATGTTAAACACGCAGGAAATGTCGATTACAAGATCAGTGATAACAAAATGGAGCTGTGGATAAAATGAATACTATGTAATTCAGAGACAATTCGTAAGAGATGCGTCCGCACGATAAAGAAAACGTCCAACTGCAAAAAAGGACTCTTACAACACTGATACAACGCTAGACCTGCTTAGGCCTTATCTTTACATATTTTAGCAAGATTAAGGTTTCAACTTTTTGTAATTTATTGATATTAATGTACAACATATTAAGTTCATTGTGTGAAAATTAGAAATCGATTGGAGTAAAACTGTCGGAGATATAGAGTTTTAAGTCTTCACCTCTCTGGTCTGGTTTCGTCTTTCTTTGAAACTTTTAAACGCGTTTTCTCACACTAGGTTTTTCAGAGTCGGTACCTTCTCTAGCTCAAAATCTGCTGGACCGATTCTTTTAAAATTTTGCACACTCTTTCTTTACATAAATGACGAGGTGTCTCGCGTCACCTGCAGAAACTTATCAACTAATGAAATCATTTTGGGTTTCCGATTTCAGAAAATCCAGTGATGAGTTATGAGTGGCACCGCAATGTTACTTTTTTTTGTGACGTCTGCGGAGATTCGCTGTCAATGGCTCATTTCTTGACATTTATGTATGAAAATTTCACAAAGTATTCTTCAAATGTCATTTTATCATGTAGTAATTATAGAAATGATTGTATTTTAACTGTGTCGGTAAGAATGAACCGCGTTTGTCTAGAACATATAAATTCATATAATTTAATCAAAAATTATAAATATACAAAAACAATTATTAATATAAATAATTGCATAACGGTATCTAGGTATAAATTATATAATTAGACATCTACTTATTATGGTTAATTTGAGGAGTGTTATAATCGAAGGGCTTCACACAGTGGTGGATTTTAAAGCACTGTAGTATTGTTCGTTAAAGTATTGTATAGGGCCAAGGCAGTAAGTAACAGAAATATTTCTTATTACTATAAGTCAGAGGTCATTTTATAACTTTGCATTAAGGGGTGGAGGGGGTAAGGTTTGAAACTTTTTAATTTATTTATATTATTGTACAACATATTAAGTTTATTGTGTGAAAATTTGAAGGTGATTGGAGTAAAACTGTCGGAGATATAGAGTTTTAAGTCTTCACCTCTCTGGTCTGGTTTCGTCTTACTTTGAAACTCTCTAGCTAAAAATCTACTGGACCGATTCTTTGAAATTCTGCACACTCTTTCTTTACATAAATGCTGAGGTAACACTGTCGAATTTATTATCTGCAGAAACTTATCAACTAATGAAATCATTTTGATTTTCTGATTTCAGAAAATCCAGTGATGAGTTATGAGTGGCACCGCAATGTTACTTTTTTTTGTGACGTCTGCGGAGATTCGCTGTCAATGGCTCATTTCTTGACATTTATGTATGAAAATTTCACAAAGTATTCTTCAAATGTCATTTTATCATGTAGTAATTATAGAAATGATTGTATTTTAACTGTGTCGCCAAAAAACAATATCGAAAATATGCTTATTTTTTATCGTTTTGACTGTATACATATATTTGTTAATAAATAATATTGTACCAATGATGATTTGTTTCTCAAATTTCTTTTGGACCGCCTCTGCTTTTGCACATACGCAAAAAGTTATCACTCTATTCCAGGACATGTAAACCCCCTACCCAAGTGTTCTACCCCAGGATGGTTTTTGTCAAATCAAGTTTTATTTACTTAACGCGCTGTCAAACAAGAATTCTCATCTCGTTCAAGAGTTGTCATCCCAAGAGGCAGAGAAAGTGAGAGAGTGCTCTCCAAATCAAACTATTGTAATGTTAGACAGTCACGTGTCTGCAGGGGGGACAACCTAAGCTTTGGTTTAAGGTGGTACACCTCAAATAGAAAACGTCTGTTTGTTGTATACGGGTAAATAACAGAAAACATGTTGTTGACTCACCTACTTAGTTTTTCTTATTTGCTATCACTTGCTTGCCTTGTAATTTTGTAATATTCTTTGTAGATGCGCTATACCACCTTAAGCGTTTGATAGGGTTCGTCTGCATCTGACTATATCGTCAATACAAAAGATATTGAGTGTATAGAAATGTTAAATTTCTATAGGTTACCCATAATACCTTGTTAAGAAATGTATACAAATCTATAAAGCGAGTACGAGTGATATAAATAAAAGAGATAGACTTCACGGCTGATTGGAGAGCTAGGGGTGGTTCACACATAGACCACAAGAAATAAACTTAAATCTTAATTACTTTTGTTGATTAATACATCAATTTCCTGTAGACTAAATGACTTTATTTGTAAAGAAATCGTTCAAGCTTAAAGTTAGTTCAGTAATGTTGGCAACAAAGACTTGAAAAATGTTAAAAAGTATATATTACTAGGCAAGCCTCATTTCCACTCACTGTTTTGATATTTAATTTACTGTTTTTATTTAATATTGTAATCTAGATTTCAGGTTCTAGTTTAAGCATTCCTTTTCACATTTGTGTTTTAATTTAAGTTTAGTTAATTTAATTGGTGCGTATGCATCGTTAGTAATATAAATTTTGACATTAAACTTCTTTTAAAAGTAAATCCTACTGCATTTTGACAGATTGTCACATTTTGGAGGTTATAATATAATACAGTTTTTCTTAATTTAAAACATTGGACCTTGTAAGGTTCTAAAAAAAACTAAGAAAACTTAAAAAATAATTTTAATTAAAAATGGTACAGTGAATGACTACGCGTATGGCTATATGCTAAATAATTTAAATGAAATATAAAATACAAAATTAAATTAAAGCAATGAGTGGGAATGATAATTTAATGTTTGTAACGCAGTAAAACTATGTAATCTATGTGGTAAATTCAGTAAATGTTTGCGTTATTTTTAAAGTAAATGATAGAAGATCCTAAGGCTCTTGTAGGGATCTCGCGCAACAACCCAAGTAGAAAAAGTCTTTACTATATATGTATTTGAATCTCGCGCCCCGCGCTTTTGAAATCCCACTAGAATCACTGTGTATATTTTTTAAGGCATTCATGTACCTTAGTTTATCATGATTAATATTTGTCGTCTTTGCGCTTGTTAACTTTTATAAAGCCTCCAATATAAAATTTAAAAACTCTACATTTATTTATTTATAACTTTTGCATCTCTCGTGACTGTAATACCCGACCATACTTGTCACCTTGAAACAACAAAATTAAAACTAAAATTTAATACACAATAGATATAATTTATCCCAAAAATAAATTCATATAATTCTCGTATATCACAGTCAGGCTATACTTTTAATTTTCAACGGTTTTTAAGAAGCTCAATATATCAGAATTATAAAATTACAAATAACTTTTAAGTGTGGAATTTATTAATATTTTTGGTTATAAATTAAATGTTAATAATATATAATAGTGTTTCATGTATACTCGTATTTCAGTCGGCTATAAATTAATGAACGATTTCATGCGTTCAACGATTTCGAAACGAACTGGTTTGACTCCCAAAATGCATGCATGTTCGCCGAAATATTAAAGTTGAAAATTGAGATACGAAAGATTGTTCTCCTGCAATGGGCTTGCGAACCATCCATAGTTGAATATGAGGACTCATTAAAGTGTGTAAAGTAAAGTGCCGATGCTGGAACTAAGTGTGTCCAACGTTCATGTTGGAAGAAGTTCGGGCTGTTGTCGGTCCATCACACACCTGATCTACATATCATGCACTGCTGCACGAATCGTCCAACAAAGGAAGATTTTATACTTGAAAGTTTGTTTATTTACTTGAAAGTTTTTGTTAAACAGTGTCAGTGTCAATAATATTAACAAATTAATAAAATAAATAAATCTTTCGTTCCACCATGTAGCAGGAAACTTGCCATGTCAATCTTCCAATATTTGACTCACACGTTAGAGGTAAACATTTGAATCAAAGCATCAAAATGTTTCAAACAGTGCGCAATTTCTTTCTGTACATAAGCTAACTTTGTTAAGACGCTATATAGTTGACATTGCGCCACGTCAAATCAAATAAATTAAATTGTAATTCATTCATAAGTCGTTATACTCTTTAAGGAGGTACAGGACGTTAACGTAAATGATGAAAACGTTGTGAAATTTGGAGGGTCAATACAAATAGTAAAAATACATGCTGTCTCAAAAGTTTAGAGATATAGGGTTCTTAGTTTTCTTTTTATACATGATTAAAAATAGTCATTTTCCATACAAATCATAATTTTTAGCTCAATTTCACCACATAATATAACTTTTAACAATAAAAAAAATGGTGACACGGCTTTCAAAAACTAGGTGTATATAAAAGAATCTTTTCTGTAACTATTGCAAAAAGAAAATTATCAAAAGGATACCTATATACGAAAATATTTAAATAAAACCTTTAAGAAACAGTAAACGTAAGCCGGCAACGTTGCAAATCCCAATTTGAACGGGAAATTCAAAATCGGAATAAATATTTTATAAAATATAACAATTTATTTGCCAAAGAACCAAATCACGCATGCGTCAACACACGTAAATTTACAGCGTTGCCAAATTTATTATTCCTTTTCCAAAATATTTAATTTGAATTTAAATTGAATTAATATAAATTTAATATTAATTATAGGTAATTCTTCATTTATTTAACTATTATATGCATAAAAAAATCATTTTATCAAGCAAATAGCAGTTTAATAGGGAATTGAAAAAGTCGTTTTCAAAGGTACAGTCCCAATATTTGCTCGTCCCTCATGTACTTCGTATTTTGCATTTCGTATTACCGAGAGATAAACTTTTTGCATTGACAGTACGTCCTGTACCTCCTTAATAGATATTCATTATCAAGTTTCTTTTAATCTATTCGATCAAAACAAATATTACTTCAAGATTTATGTATTCTATCACATTCGAATAAGCAGTTAGTGTTCCTAATATGTTTATAGCTCTAAATAGTGTCTTTTTATTGAAGCTATATTACGTTTTTATTAGGTTTATAAATATCATCTACACCTGGATTTATTTTAATGTTATATGGTGCATAAAGGTATTCATGCAAGTGTCTTCTTGTAATAGGTTTATGCTTTGTTGTAGTTAAATAAAATCAAAACTTGTAAAACTGATATTATTTTATAGCGTTACTTAAGTTGCTTAAGAACGTGGAACCTTTCAAAGTCCAAGTGATTTATAGGATAATAAACCTTTATTGTGAAATGTTCTTATCAATTAACTGATGCTTCTCTTTATGACATATAGTAAATATCGCCATCAGCAAGCAATAGTGACACAACTCATAATACGAGTATATATCGTGTGGTAACAACATCAACGAAAAAATGGGCGGTAAATACACATAAATAAAAGATATCGCTTTTAGTATGTTAAAATATTATTACACATACCTGCATCCTTTGGTTATGGTGTTCCTGCATCTTTTGCCTTCGTTCCAATTCATCTTTTCGTCGGAGAAGCCTCCTTGTCTCAGCTGTGGTACTGTGATCACCATTCAATAATGTTTTTGAGCTAGCATCAGAATTTGGGGTTTCTGATTCGTCTTCACTAAAACTCTCCACTAGTAAGTCAGAATCACTCGTCTGCAAACAAAAACATTAGCATTAGAAGTAATTCATCGCAAAAGAGAAGAAGCTCCGCGATGAATTATGGTAGTTCTGATCTATCCGAATATAACGACTTCTATTTTCCCAAACATTAACTCTGCGTGTGTACACTGGGTCTTTTAAGGAACAGTTGAAATTTCAAACTCCTATTTCTCTCTCATGAGTACAGAGCGCGCTTCACCTATACCCCCTAAACAATCTAGGTAGTGGTAGGGAGTTAAGGTTCCAGCAGGGTTCGCAACTGGCAGTTTACCAGCAAAGGCGAGCCAATGTTAGTAAAAGCACTTTTTTTTTTACTTTCCTCGTTGTTTTACAGTTTTTTCATGGTTAAAATAAATGTTTTATGTAATTTAATATATTATTTATTAGATTATATATATAGAATTTTTTTTATTAGTTGTTTTTTTTACTATAATAAGTTTTTGAAGATAGGTGACAATTCAACGGTTGCGCACCGTAAATTCTCTTTTTGACACTAATTATTATTAACTAATATTAATTATTATTTCAGAACTTTTATATTTTCATCAATAAAAACTTATTTTGTGCCGAATATTCACCGTTCCGTTTATTATGACATACCTATATCCGTAAAATATTCCCCACTTTCAGGTGCACAAATAATTCAACTTTTTGGAGCCCACGCCAAAGACACTACTACATTCTTTCGAAAGCTTATAGTCTAAGATAAAAAAGTCTACAACCGTTTTTCTTAATATTTGTTTGTTATAAAGTTACGAATTTTTTAACAATATTCCGTTTTTTCCATGTTTTTCACTATTTGTGAATTTTTATTAACAACGGTTTTAAACTTTGGACTTTGGCAACTTCTGGACAATATAGTGTTAACACGAAGGGTTAATTTCATGGTCAATTTTAACTTAATTTACAACTAATTTGACTTACTTGTATTTCAGGTTCAATTCCTCCCCTCGTTAAGTTTTCCCGCACCACTGATATATATTCTGTGCTACCATCGTCCTTCGGTTGGGGTTTCAATACTGGTGGATCAACCCCGCATAAGAACTCGGTGCCAAAGAACAATACTTTATGGATACGAACTAATAGTGAAATTTCCATACCAGCCTCGCTATCTGCGTATATTGGTTCTGGAGTGTTGTACATCAGTGGGGTGAAACCACAGAGAGTGGCGTCTTCTGATAATCGTACCAGTTCATAACCTGGAAGAATAATAATATTTTACATTACGTTCCTATATAAAAAAAACTAAATACTTTGTTAATCGGTGGTGGACGAATTATATTAATTACAATGCTGCTATTTTCGCATCGTTGATTGTTCCCAAGAAAGCTTGTAATACAAAAGGACTCAATGAGATTAAGAAATTCTGTAAGGATGGGTTCACACGGCACGTATTTTTACAGTATTCGATTTCAAACGTATAATCAGCGGAGATGTTCACACAGTAAATGAAATCTATGAATGTAGTAAGAAATCAGCATCAATTTTTAAGTTAGGAACTATTAAAATTAAAATATTTTATTTCCAACTTTTAAATATGTTTTTTAACGTACTTTTTCCCGCTGATTCCAAATCTGAAAACCATTTTAAAATATTTCCATTATTTAACCCTTGAAACACTAATATCTCGAAAACCGGAAGTGCCATCAAAAAATAAATAGCAGGTTTGAAATCAGCATAAAATTTTACGATATGAACTATTATAAATTTTACAATTGGAGACCATCAACTTTTTTATCAAATTTAAAGGGTTGTAAAATTAAAAAAAAAATTTAAAAATTCAAATATTTTCTTTCCAACTTTTAAAAATGTTTTTAAACGTACTTTTTCCCGCTGATTCCAAATCTGAAAACCATTTTAAAATATTTCTATTATTTAACCTTTGAAACGCTAATATCTCGAAAACCGGAAGTGCCACTAAAAACTAAATTGCAGATTTGAAATCAGCATAAATTTTTACGTCAAGAACTATTATAAATTTTACAATTGGAGACCATCAATTTTTTTTATCAAATTTAAAGGGTTGTAAAATTTAAAAAAAAAATTAAAGATTAAAATATTTTCTTTCCAACTTTTAAAAATGTTTTTGAACGTACTTTTTTTTCCCGCTGATTCCAAATTTGAAAACCATTTTAAAATATTTCCATTATTTAACCCTTGAAGCGCTAATATCTCGAATACCGGAAGGAGCCACCAAACAATTCTTTGCAATTATCTTTTAATAGCTTTTAATAACAGTTACATTTGCCTTCCACGTTTTGTATGACATATACCTCGCGAGCTATAGGTTACCGACCACTGGTTTAGGTGAACAAAACATCGTAAATATAAACACAAAACTGAAGCCATCGTGATACATTCACATTTCTCAAGTTCTGTACGTCATTGTTCGTTCATGTTTACGTCTGTACTATCTTTATGATGTAAAGTATCTTATTGTTCTTGAACTTGAACCATTAAACAATTAATTCTCATGTTGTAATTAAAATGTGCTAAACATATTCCTTTCCATATTAGAAACATGAATCAGATGTAAATTAAAAATAATAAAATTTTATCATATGATATAGTAAGAGTTTTAAACCGTCTGACGGAAGATATGGCCAGATGAGTGCACTCCGCTTTCAAGCTAGCAAGTACGTATACCTTTTAAGCACACTATCATTTAGCTTTGCGAAAATGACGTAGGTTGGAGGCACTGGGATCTTGTGAAACGATACTTGGCCAGACTTTTATAAGTTTTGTTATATTTTCTAGTTAAATTCCACTTTTTATATGACTGGTAACATTTCTAAGGGTTTGTCATAAATTGTATAACCTTTATTATGCTTCTCCAACTTACGCTTAAGACTTAAAAATATATAGAGTATAAAAATAGGAATTTAACTAGAAAATAGAGCAATATAAATTTTCAAAATTTATTTTTGCGGTTCCAACTCACTAAAAGTCAGTGGAAGAAAGCTTAAAATGTAGATAAGTTATTCGTCTAACTAATTGCAGCTTTAGATTTTGATTCGTGTTTATAGTTACTTACATAAAACGATTTAAACATAAAAAAAACATGTTTTTTTTAAATAATATTTAACCTGCTGTATAGTATCGCCATCTATATTTCGCGAGAAAAAATGGCCAAGTATCGTTTCACCTTAATCTATGACTATAATAGATAAAGAAGAAATTCTGTTGCTTTTACAAGTAGCTTTGCCGATCCGTTAAGATATTTACACATAGTCGAACGACCCGGTTGACGCCGCTGCTACGATACCTGGAGCCAGGTCAACTCTTGAACTTGCCGCAGATCTTTGAATGTTGTTATCTCTACATGAATTGCATAATGCAGGCGGCTCTGGACAAGTAATTCTACGATATTAGCCGATATTTTTATGAAAGATATCATTTTCAATCGCGTATACAACGCAATTCTAAGGTGCGACTAGCGCAGTAAAGATAACTTATTACAGCGCATACCGCGAATAGATAATCTTCATTTGTACAATTTATGGAAATGAATCTACTGTGATTATTAAGTAATCTGGAAAAAATGTGGAGTCTATTAAAATCAAATATAAAGAGAGAAATATTATCATGATGTTACAGAATAGAGATATGGGGATGGGAAAGAACAAAAGAAGTTGAGGAATGTAAAGGGGAAAGGAGTACTTTGAAAGGAAAGGAATGGCGACAGAAGAGGCAGAGAGAAAATGAGAAGAATGCACAAGTGTGGGAGAGGAGCTAAGGACCAGAATCAGTGAGATACAGCAGCAGGAAAGAATGGAAACAATTGATAACAGCAATATATTGATAGACACAAGAGGATTTGGGAGAGACAGATATATAGGATTTAGATTGGGAAACGAAGAGAAAGGCAGCAGATACTGGGAAAAGAGAGAGAAAAGTATGCGGGAGAGATATAGAAACACTGGAGAATACTAAGCGGAAAAGAGAAAAAACTGATAAGAAGATTGTGCAGTTATTAAAAGGGTAAGTAAGGGAAGAGGTGGATGGCGGAAATAGAGAAGGAATGGCAGAATAGAAACAGAAAACAAAATAGAATAGAGGGAGAGAAGCAGTAAAGATTTAAGTTTATTTATTACTTTTCTTTTTAGAAGGAGAGAGAATGAGTAGATGTATAGTTTAAATTACAAGAGTTCGGCGGCGACTCATACTTAAAACAAGTTCTGGGGTATAAACTGCCGATACAACTAAAAAGCATTTTGACTCACTTATTTTTTATAATGTATATAGAAACAAATAAGATAAAATTCATTATCGTATTATAGATTTATACCGCTCTCATAACCTCTTTTAAGTATAAGTCACCGACGAACTATCGTGATGTAATTAATCACAATGATATGTAATTTAATGATTTAAGGCGAGAGAATGCAGTGTCTAATGGCAAAAACATTACAATAAATGATAATAAAATGAAGAATAAACACAGTGGCGGATATTCTTAAAGGCGCGCAGCTAAGACCCAAAAAATGTTGACAATGTTAAAGTGCAGTATTTGTTTAAATTATTTCGTATTTTATTTTATTACAATTTACTGTTATTTAGACGATACTGGACACTTAAATATTCAATCTTAAACATAAATGTTGCTTATAATTCATCTATTTAGGGTCATAGTTCATAATATTTGGGAATCAATTTACCATTAGACAGTGAACCTGCCAACACGTGTGGTGGCACGAAAAGAAGGTGACCTTTCATTTATTTTTATGACTTTCGATTGTACACTACTGTAGCTTCATAGCTTCAACTTTAATAATACGAACACAGATTTTCTAAATTTTAAATTATTGATAAATATCTTCTCAAATATAAAATTACGAGTATATTAAAGCGATTATACTTTTTCTATATTAATAATTGTTTTTGTATATTTATATTTTTGATTAAATTATATGAATTTACATGTTCTAGACAAACGCGGTTCATTCTTACTGATAAAGAAAATTCATATACACACTTACCTTCTTTTGGAGTGAAACTTAGAAGACTTTTGGGTAGGTTTAACTTTTCTAATAATGTTACTAATAATGCTAATCTATTCCATGGGTCAATAGAAGGCCTGTAACAACAAGAAACATTTATAAAATTATTTATTTTTAATAAATATGTTGTGAACTCATTTTTTAGGGCTTTATTTTTCAATGGGCTTGTGTCCTCATCTTTTAGTGATCGATTTTTCAATTGTTGATTGAAATTGATGTTAATAAATGTGTATTGGTGTGTCTATTTTATTAAATATCTAAATATTGACGGAGATATAGCAATTAAAAGTTTGAATTGTAGTTTTAGCGCTAGAAATGGTCAGCCATATTTGTATGACGTGAAATGCATTTTAACGTCAGTTATTTGTTGAGTAGGTCAGTGCTGTAATGTTCTGAGCTGTTGGTAGTCAAATAATCAAATCAAATCAAAGAATAATAAGTTTTTATTTTATTTAACCCTGTTACAGCAGACATAGTATTGAAATTTGATTGTTCCTTGAAATAGATGTAAATAATATTTGATATTAAATACATATAGCGGAGATTTATGAGCTGTAAGGTTGGTAATCTTACACAAGGATTGTGATGTCACATGCACTTGGAATGTGTACAACGTTGAATCCCTTTAATAATTAAAGAGACAAAATGACTTTTTCAATTGTTAATATCTCTTAACACATAAGGAGTTATTAAAAAATAATTGAACATGTGAGGTTCTAGTAACCCACTTTATCAATATATAGTACAGTTTTAGGGAAATTAAAACATAGGACACAAGCCCATTGTTGATTGAAATTGATGTTAATAAATGTATATTGGCGTGTCTATTTTAATAAATATCTAAATGTTGACGGAGATATAGCAATTAAAAATTTGAATTGTAGTTTTAGCGCTACAGATGTCGGCCATATTTATGACGTAACATGTCTGTACTACAAAAAGGGATAGGTCAGTTATTTTTTCTATGGATAAGAATTATGTGTTGAATATGCTATCTCTTGTACAAAAGAGATAGCAACTTAGCGAACGTGATGTCACATGTGTTAAAATGTTCTATAACGTTGAATCCCTTTAATAATTAAAGGAAGGTAATGATTTGTTTAATTGTTAATATCTCCTAACATATTATGAGTTATTAAAAAAATTATTTAACGTTTGAGGTTCTAGTAATCAACTTTATAAATATATAGTACCGTTTTATAGAAATTAAGACATAGGACATAAGTAAGTATTAAACTTACTTGTGAATAGGATCTATGTATGCTATGTATAAGGATATGTTTAACAGCTATTTAAGACGAAAGTTAATAAGCCATTAGCGAACACGCAAAAACATCGATACAGAACAAATAATTTATTTAAATACTGCCTCGCATTGTCCGGCAGATATTTCTGATGATTATGAATATCAGTGACTGACTGACTGTTATATCTACGCTACAGTAATGATAATGACACGTTTCAAAGTACTCATTACTGTTGCGCTGTGTGCCGTTAAAAATGTATGTCATAAAAACTAACAACAACATAATTATACAATATTAACAAAATGTTATATTGTTTTAAATTGAGGAACTTCTGGAAATACTAACAATGTGAACTCATCCCATTAGTGGTTCACGAACGCTTCCCGGCCACAAGATCCCGCTGGAAATACTCGTATTTACTGTGAATTTCGAGGAAATGTTTAAGGAAAAAATCGACGACCTTAGCAAAAATTTTAAGAATTCGTATAAAAACATATCATTAAAAGACGATTGTGTCTTGAAAAAAGCGGGCCTTAATGGAGCCAATTACTATTGCTAAATATTACTTTTAGAGTGTCTTAAGGTAGGGGTAAGTTCAAAACGATAAAAAATAAGCACATTTTCGATAACGTTTTTTGACGACACAATTAATATATAATTATTTCTATAATTACTACGTGATAAAATGGCATTTAAAGAATACTTTGTGAAATTTTCATAAATAAATATCAAGAAATGAGGCATTGACAGCGAATCTCCGCAGACGCCACAAAAAAAAGTAACATTGCGTGCCACTCATAACTCATCACTGGATTTTCTGAAATCGAAAAACCAAAATGATTTCATTAGTTGATAAGTTTCTGCAGGTAACGCTGACGAGTTTTTCTTTTTTATTGATTTTTCAATTTTTTACAGCACTCAAAAGCACACAAAAAAATCAGAAACTTTGTTATTTTAAATAAGTTAAAATTAAAAAGTAAAAAAAAACTCGACAGCGTTACCTCGGCATTTATGTAAAGAAAGAGTGTGCTAAATTTCAAAAGGATCGGTTCAGTAGATTTTGAGCTAGAGAGGGAACCGACTCTGAAAAAGCTATGTGTGAGAAAACGCGTTTAAAAGTTTCAAAGTAACACGAAAGCAGACCAGAGAGGTGAAGTCTTAAAACTCTATATCTCTGACAGTTTTACTGCAATTGACTTCAACTTTTTACACAATATACTTAATATGTTGTTTCAACCTTACCCTCCACCCCACTTCAAAAAGTCTGACCGAAGATTGTTTGTAAAATATTATATCAACACCAAATTTCCCGCGTTTTAGTTTTGTAATTTTGAAATGTTGCATGCCGGGAATGGACGAGTTGCTTTTAAACTTCTTTGATTGCATCATCCAGTTCAAACTACGATTTGAACTCGATAATATGGTGCTAGCGGCACGGAAACGACCACAAAGTATTCTACAAATATTAATTAATAGCCTATTTTTAATTATTACTTCGATGGTGATGATTTTAATATGTTTTAATTATTGTAACACAAACCGTGTTATTATTTACTCGTATTTACACATTTATTAGCATTTTTATTATTTAAATTATGTTTCCTTATGTAATTTTACTAATTAACATGTTGTTCAACAAGTTCATAAATTTTGAGATTGACGCGTAGTACATTGATTGATCAAATGACGAAATGATGCAAGTTGTAACATGTGGCGATGTGGATTAATCAAATAGATACACAATGATTCAATTTCCGGTATTTTATGTAATTTATATAACGTTACTTATTTTTTAATCCGAATGAATTGCTATATACAGTTTTTATTGGCGTATTTAATACCTTTTATTTTAACTGTGTATATGGTCACCAGAAACACAGAACTGCAGTACCTATATATGGATATAACCTTAGTCTTTTCTCATGTTAAATCGTTCTATATACTTGGTTATTTTTTAACGTAACTTTTTTATGGTTAAGGAGGTACAGGAGGTTAACGTAAATGATGAAAATGTTGTGGAATTTGGAAGGTCGATACAAATAGTTAAAATACATGCTGTCTCAAAATTTTAGAGACCTATGGTTCATAGTTTTCTTTTTATACATGATTAAAAATAGTCATTTTACATACAAATCATAATTATTAGCTCAATTTCACCACATAATATAACTTTTAACTATAAAAAAATGGTGACACGGCTTTCAAAAACTAGGTGTATATAAAAGAATCTTTTCTGTAACTATTGCAAAAAGAAAATTATCAAAAGGATACCTATTTGCGAAAATATTTAAATATAACCAGTAAGAAACAGTAAAAGTAGGTTATAAGCCGGCAACGTTGCAAATGACAATTTGAGCGGAAAATTCAAAATCGGAATAAATGTTATATAAAATATAAGAATTTATTGGTCAAAGAACCAAATCACGCATGCGTCAACACACGTGAATTTACAGCGTTGCCAAATTTATTATTCCTTTTTCAAAATATTTAATTTGAATTTTAATTGAATTAATATAATTCAATAAGTTTCATTTATTTAACTATTATGTGCATAAAAAATCATTTTAACAAGCAAAAAGCAGATTGGGAATTGAAAAATTCATTTTCAAAGGTACAGTCCCAATATTTGCTCGTCCCTCATGTACTTCGTATTTTGCATTTCGTATTACCGAGAGATAAACTTTTTGCATTGACGAAACTTCCTGTACCTCCTTAAGAGAGGAAAATGTATATAATAAAAATCGTATCAAGAAACAAATCATCTTTACTTACCCTACTTTGTAATCGTTGCAAGATGGTGGAGGATTCCATACAGCGCTGTGGCATAACAACCAGTCGCACCAGACCTGTAACAACAAGAAATAAAAATTAATAGCAGAAATAACAGAATTAATACCGCATTTAAATTGGACACTATATATTTTTATACTAAATATTAAATTACGGTTTTATGCATCTATATAAATCTTCGTTTAAAAAGATGTCTAGCTTATAGTGACCTTTAACATCAAATACGTGTCAAGATTGTCCCGAGAGACCACAGATCGTTACCTTAGCAATTTACAAAAAAAAAACCTTTTAGTAAGGTCGACATGGAAACTATTTTAACGCTTTTATAAAACATTTTAGGGGGAGACTTGTATGAGCATACAGTTTTCAAACATTGGTGGATATACTTCTTCGAGAACACTTTTCTTTGAGGGTTAAAAGGGTTATAAACTATTGTCATTTTTGTTATTAGGCGACCAATATAATTTTGTGTTTTTTATAAGCCAATACCTTTTCGTTCGCGCCCCATTTTTGTTGTATGCGATTTTGTAAGTTCATCTTTAACAAGCGTGTAGTATAGACATTAACAATTTATTACATGCAATTAAAATTTCATTTAAGCCTTGAATTTCCAAATTATGTGCTTTTTAAAAAGTAACTTACACGTGTTTCCGACCAAACTAGAGAAATAAAATAATAAAAAAAATATATAAATCATATTTCCTCGTATGTTCAGAAAAAGGTAAAACAAAGTATTTGAACTTTGAAGAAAAGACATTCAAAGATTTATTTTGTTATCGCTGTTAGTTGTTATGGCTTTTTTAATATGAAGGTTTATTTTATTTTATTATTAATAATAAAACATGAACGGGAAATGCCGCAAGGTGTTGGAGGAGTATAATATATAAAAACAAACAAAAAAATATTACAAAAAATTTAAATAATGTTTTAAAAAAATAATATTTAATTGAAAGCAACTTATACAAAAGAAACATAATAGTATTAATTTTATCCAAGTCGAACAAGAAAATGATTAATTGTTATTTAATTATGCATACTCCATAAGTTATGTTTGTAGTATAATTATAGAATTATTACATAAAAGAATTTATAATATGTAATTGAATTATTCAAAAAAAAAAAAAAAAAAAAAAGAAGCATTACTTGTCAAATTAGTTTAAAGAAATATAAAGGGTTATCAAAATAAGAGTATACAATTATGGGAGCCCTATTTCTTAGTTGTTTCTGTATTTCTTAGTTAAGCACTGTACTTATTATATCGATTAATAACTTTATAGATAGTATAAGTGATTTCTATTTTGATTAATATCGCAAAATACAGCGTTAAATATTCGCGCTGTCAATAAAATAAAATCAAAATAATTCGTACCTGTTTATAAAGAAGTTAATCTTAATCGACATAATAAATTTTATTAAAGGTTTTTGAACTCATTCATAGAATATAAAGAAACATTTTAGAAACTCAAGATATTATTTATTCAGTTTTCAGATATTCAGATCCCTGTACTACAAACTCAAATCTGTCAGACTATAAGCAAATGTACTTTAGTAATTCAATAAGCAGAAAATTATCTTATTTTCAATATCAAAGGAGTTTATACTTTGTAGAATAATGCATCTTCTTTATACTGATAAAAAGGATATTAACTTTCAAATAATTTCTGCTTAAATAAGTGGAAAGTGCATAGAAAGGCGAGTACTGCAAATATCTTTGTATCGTCTTTTAGGAAAAACAGACCTGAATGCACAAAAATAATCCTCACAGTACAGTGAACTACAGACTTGGAAAACAAAGTGACAAAGGGCAGAAAGTAGGGCATGAAATAGGAATTGGCAAGGTAAAATATATGAGTATTACGGCGTAAAATTGTTGTAAAGAAAATGGAAAATATCTTGGAATAATTCCGAGAAATAGGAATCAAATACAAGCAAGATTAAGAATGGGAAATGAAGAAAATGGTAACAGGTATAGAAAGACACCAAGGGAAGAGTCTGCAGAATGTATCAGAGAGAAAAGAAGACGGAGATATAGAGTTTTAAGTCTTCACCTCTCTGGTCTGCTTTCGTGTTACTTTGAAACTTTTAAAAGCGGTTACTCACACATAGCTTTTTCAGAATCGGTGCTATCTCTAGCTCAAAATCTACTGGACCGATTTTTTTGAAATTTTGCACACTCTTTCTTTACATAAATGCCGAGATAACGCGTCGAGTTTCTTTTAATTTTTTAATTTTAACGTATTTTAAAATAACAAAGTTTCTGATTTTTTTTCATGAAAAATCGCTATTTTCACTTTTAAATGTTGTAAAATATTGAAAAATTATTAAAAAAAAGAAAAATTCGACAGTGTTACCTGCAGAAACTTATCAATTAATGAAATCATTTTGGTTTTTTGATTTCAGGAAATCCAGTGATGAGTTATGAGTGGCACCGCAATGTTACTTTTTTTTGTGACGTCTAGAGAGATTCGCTGTCAATGGCTCATTTCTTGATATTTATTTATGAAAACTTCACAAAGTATTCTTCAAATGTCATTTTATCATGTAGTAATTGTAGAAATAATTATATATTAACTGCGTCGTCAAAAAACGAACATATTCGATTGTGTGTGGGGACTTTACCATACCAGTTTAATCTCTTATTAATTTGAATATTAGAGATCTGTTAATCGATGAATTTGTCAAGACGTATACTTTACACATAATCTGGTCTTCTAATCGCGACATCTTAATAGTTTGTCAAACGGAGTCGTGTTGCGACCTTCCCAGCTTGTCAGACACATCATATTTTTTGTTTTTCTCCTAATCTTCCAAACGCCAGTCTGTCGGATGGACGGACGCGACGTTTCACTACAAGGCATTATTTCGTGTCGTGTGTAAAATGTATTTTTTTGCATTTAGTTGTTCACCGTTACTTCATTATGAATCGACAACTCTCATAGCATCATCTTGCATAAGATTTCGAGTCCACAGTCTCTATAATATCTATACTACACACACTTTTATATAATTAAAATTTTAATTTTATTCTAAATCGTGATGAAGATTAAAGGTAAACGTACTTTGATGTTTAATGCTTCTATTAACTCGATCGGCAGGCTGGCGGGTCATCTGCAGATATTTTACATTTAGCGTCTAATAAGCTTGACTTGGCCTAACTTGACTTGTGGCTTTTATTTTATGAATGTAACATTCTTTTAAATGATTTATTGAAACTTGTTTATTTTTATATACGAGTTATGTTTTTATTTTTACCTTTAGGGAACTTAGAATCAGATCTAGTGAAATTAACTTAAGTAAGTTCATTAACATTTTGTTATTGCTGTGTTCAGATTTACGAGTGAAATGTTTTTCTTTAATGATACAGTTATACGGTCCTAATTAAAAGATTGGTGATTAAAAGATCTAATAAACTTACACCCTCTGGGATCACTTACAACAGTGAATATAAATTAAAAGTGTGTCCAAAATGTGTGCGAAAGAGAAAGGTACATGCTTCTATTTGTTCTCTATGCGCATGCGTCGAAAGTGACAGCTGTCTTGATATAATAAATATTAATATTCTATTAAGATATAATAAATATTAAATATGTAAAGAAATTATATTTCTTTAGTTGATACAAAGCTCGTCTGTCGGTAAAACAGTGACCGTTCAGTGAAAACATATACTCATGAACACAGTTGATATTTGGAGTGGACAGAACTCACGTTTTTAATTATATTTATTTATAGTTTACTTTTATTTATACATATCTGCATTATTCTACAATAATATAATGTCATATTTAACAACTGTCACGTATTATATCTAGACAGCTCTGACTTGACAACTGTCACTTTCGACGCATGCGCATAGAGAACAAATATTAACATATACCTTTCTCTCTCGCACTTTTCAGGTCAGCATTCTCTCTCCGATTTGTCATTGTTTCGATATTTTGTATCTTCTTATTCTTCACTGTTCCAAATTTGAAAAAGATGACAATGGCTCTTTGACAAAGTACATATCCGTTTGCGATTCATATAGTATATTTTATTTTATAAATACTTTATCAATAAGAAGAAATGTTCTTTTACAAGACTGTATCTATTTTCACCGGACAAAGTTACACTTAGCAATGCCTTCTTTTCGTATTGTTATACTGAATTAATTCCTTTCTAGTGTGACTTTTCGAAACGCAAAGCTTCTCTAAATGTAGACCTTAACAAATTATTTAAAGTGGGTATTGACACAAAATGGTTGTTGAACCCAGAGATGAAAATATGATTATTTAATTATAATTTTAAAAAACTTTTATTTGTCGTGAAATTCGCCTACACTACGTGCAGATATTTCATTTCAGGAAGGCTCGTTTACTTTTTTTAATTACTCTTTAATATTTTGTTTATCATTTCCATCATAAAAGATTAATTAATTAATTTTGAAAATTAATACAAAATATTTGTATATCATACTTCACTGAAATGTTTGGTCATTAATGATACTCTTTTGTTCTGTCTATTTTTATACTTGCAGAATTTAGATAGGTCTTTTGTTGCAGGAATTTTTGCTAAATACATATCAGATAAAATATAAACATTTTTTTCTATTCCTATTTAAAATTTGATCTGTTACACGATTTATAAATTAGCATAAAATTAACAATTTAACGGGTAAACATTTTTAATTAAATTCAATACTTAATATTGAAATGTAGTAATTCATGAATGTATAAAAAGTGAAGCATCCAACAATGCGTTTAGAAAAAAATGTGCTGCGCTGCAGAGCAGACTCAGTGGACCAGCCAAGTGATAGGCAGAGATACTCTGCTTGGCTTGTACAGGTTACAGAGAAGCTGTGTTCAACGAAACAATGAAGATATAGTTTTTGTTTAAATATTATTCACTGGACCGCAAAGGGTCACATGCATGATAGCAGGAAAACTACTAAGACTTGATTCAGTTGCAATCCGTTTCAGAAATCAAATACTTTTTGCACTTTTGATGAACTAAGTCAGAAAAAAATTGGTCATTGTTATGTGAAATAATATTCTTAGGTATATTTGACAAATCCTAGTTTAAGGAAGCCATCGAAGTTGAAAGGAGATTATATTTAGACATAAAGAATTTATGTATTTTTCCTTCGTGTACGAGGGTTATTTGATAATTCAGTGACTCAGAATTTCCTGCGTAGCTTCCATCAACTGGCATGGCTATTAATAGACTACTGTCAAATTTTGAATAAGCTAGGTCATTTAGTTTGAGTTTGACAGGTATTGAAAGCAGTTATCCGCGATTGCGATTGAATGAGTAGCCCCCATGGCAAATATTCATAAATTGAGCTACGAACTGCTACCCATCCCGCATATTCTCTAGATATAGACCCCAGCGCCTAATTCCTGTTTCCAAGCCTGAAGAAATGGCTGGGCGGTAAGAGAATTGGGTCTAACAAAACCACTAAAACAATGCTCTATTATTTTGAGTGCCTTGAGTAAACCAATTATTTGGAATGAATAAACAAATAAGAAAAACGCTAGACAAAAGAAACAGCGTGATAGAC
The DNA here is from genome assembly GCA_963678705.1 of Panorpa germanica. NCBI lineage: Eukaryota > Metazoa > Arthropoda > Insecta > Mecoptera > Panorpidae > Panorpa > Panorpa germanica. The sequence continues at coordinate 1,060,005 of OY783207.1, forward strand.
GTAACAGGCGGGAGAAGTGAAAATGAAGACAGAAGGGAAGAAGTATAGTGAAAATATAATAGAGGGTTTGTCGAAGACTAGGGGTGAGGAAACGATGAGAATGAAGGAGGACTAGAGAAAATGAAGGGAGAGAGTCAAGAGAAGAAGAAGCAGCAAGTACTTTTGGAAATAGAAAGGTCTAGAATAGTTTTAAGTTTAATTTCAAGTTGAAGTTCTATGAAATGTATTAACGCACAATTAATATAATATAATAAAAATACAAATACTGTGTTATAACTAATCAAAATCAATAGTGACAAAATATATTCAATACTTATTGAACACCTTATACTCTATTCAGTCCATCTTGTTAAACGTGACCATCCGAAAATGATGCTTTTGTACATAACGAACAAACAAGTGGCTCTACTGGATTCCACTTCTTGTATTGTTAATTTTTTTGCTCTTATTGTTTTATTTTATGTTTCGATGCGACCTTGAGAGGTCTCTTATTAACCATTATTTAACAGTGAACCAAAAAAAAAAGACGATTACACTACGATTATATAAAGAAATCATTTCGCAGCTTGAACTACTCTATTTATTATTCAAGAATTTGCATTTCTTGATAAAAAACTTTGTTGTGATAATTGTTAATAAATTGTAGCCACTACAGTAAGTTACTTAGACGGAGAGAATATTAGACCAATAAAGATTGTAAATGGCCTCAACATAAAGAGTAAAATTGTAAAGATCAGGGATTTGATACAGTGCAGCCGTTGAAATCCGAGGACTTTTGTGTAGTATGCAAATACATAGCGCTGTTTCATTTCATGCGGATTCAACTGCATGTGGTTGAGTGCTTTGTTAAATAAATAAAGAATTCATAGATAATAAAAAGGGAGTAATATTTCGATAAAATCATAATATTATGTTCCAATTAAAATGCATAATAAGCATAAAACATTCAAATGAAGCAATAAACATCATGCAATGAAAAGTATAAAATACGGATTGCATTTTAAGAATATATAAACAGAATTTAATAGTAAACTAATCGCTAAAAATTCTATTACTTGATAAAGTGCATTACTGCAGTGATGAACAACATAAAATCTACTGATTCCTTTGAGCTATGCGTTAGAATTAGCTTGTCGTAAGCTAGCAAGTGTGTGTAAGACGTCTGGGTGCTTTAAGGAGGTACAGGACGTACTGTCAATGCAAAAAGTTTTTCTCTCCGTAATACGAAATGCAAAATACCAAGTACATGAGGGACGAGCAAATATTGGGACTGTACCTTTGAAAATGAATTTTTCAATTCCCTATTAAACTGCTTTTTGCTTGTTAAAATGATTTTTTTATACATATAATAGTTTAATAAATGAAAAATTACCTATAATTAATATCAAATTTATATTAATTCAATTTAAATTCAAATTAAATATTTTGAAAAAGGAATAATAAATTTGGCAACGCTGTAAATTTACGTGTGTTGACGCATGCGTGCTTTGGTTCTTTGACCAATAAATTGTTATATTTTATATAATATTTATTAAAATTTTGAATTTCCCGCTCAAATTGGCATTTGCAACGTTGCCTGCTTATAACTTACATTTACTGTTTCTTACTGGTTTTATTTAAATATTTTCGTATATAGGTATCCTTTTGATAATTTTCTTTTTGCAATAGTTACAGAAAAGATTCTTTTATATACACTTAGTTTTTGAGAACCGTGTCACCATTTTTTCACAGTTAAAAATTTATATTATGTGGTGAAATTGAGCTAAAAATTATGATTTGTATAGAAAATGACAATTTTTAATCATGTATAAAAAGAAAACTAGAAACCTCTAACATTTTGAGACAGCATGTATTTCAACTATTTGTATACACCCTCCAAATTTCACAACGTTTTCATCATTTACGTTAACGTTCTATACCTCCTTAAATAATTGCAGCAGAGCGAGAATATAATATAAGAATTATGAATTAAATACCAAAAGGTGTCCAACACCTTTCCCAGAAGAAAATGTTAAGTATAAATGTAAATTATTTTCAGTCAAAATAAAATAATCGTAAATGATAATAAAAAATAGTCTTATTCATACTATTATAAATAAATAAAACATTTTGAAATAACAGTTAATGGATCAATTTAGTTTTCAATAAAATCTAAATCGCCACTTCTAATAATAACTCTAAAAGGTAAAGCTATAAATGTAAGTGGTCTAAGATTTAGATATTAATAAATATTTCCCATAAACAACGCAGTGTAGTGTACAGTTTCAATTTTTATTGGAAGTATATTTTGTAAAAGTGTTTTATACGTTCCGGAAGTATAAAATTCCAGAAAAAGAAAATTTGTATGTTTACCTTAACTGCTGGAAGCATAATCTGGACATCGTCTGGAACTAGAGGCTCGCTTTCATTACTCGATTCCTTCAGAAGAGCAATACACCGCTCTAGGATGAGATTGAACATTTGCAGGGACACCACCAAGGCCCGTTCTTGAACTTCTGAACGCAAACCGGGCTCTGAGGGCTCTGTAATAAGAGAGACAATTATTATAACAAAAATAAAACAAAACGAAAAGATACTTAACAACATATACTCGTCCAATGAGGTTTTGTAGATTTTTTACTTTCTTTTCTAAAAGGGTTTTACCTAAATCATCAAATTACTAAGAAAAACAATCAATTTCTTAAGGAGGAGGGTATGGTTTCAACTTTTTTTTATTTATTTATATTATTGTACAACATATTAAGTTTATTGTGTAAAAATTTGAAATCGATTAGAGTAAAACTGTCGGAGATATAGAGTTTTAAGTCTTCACCTCTCTGGTCTGCTTTCGTGTTACTATGAAACTATTAAATGCGGTTTCTCACACTTAGGTTTTTCAGAGTCGGTGCCCTCTCTAGCTCAAAATCTAATGAACCGATCCTTTTAAAATTTTGTACACTCTTTCTTTACATAAATGCCGAGGTAACGCTGTCGAGTTTTTTTTTAATTTTTTAATTTGAACGTATTTTAAAATAACAAAGTTTCTGATTTCTTTCATGAAAAATCGGTATTTTGACTTTTAAATGCTGTAAAAAATTGAAAAATCAATAAAAAAAAAAGAAACACTCGACAGCGTTACCTGCAGAAAGTTATCAACTAATGAAATCATTTTGGTTTTTCGATTTCAGAAAATCCAGTAATGAGTTATGAGTGGCACCGCAATGTTACTTTTTTTTGTGACGTCAACGGAGATTCGCTGTCAATGCCTCATTTCTTGATTTTTATTTATGAAAATTTCACAAAGTGTTCTATAGTGTATATCAAAGTGTAAGTATTGACAACGGACCAGTAGGCGGGGCTTAAAAAATATGGCTACTGCTGGTGTGCAACCAAAGAATTAACCATAAGTTTACATTGAATTACTGTCATGAATTTTAATTATTTATGTTTTCTTTAAACCAACTTTTTCACTGGGTTGGATCAAATCCAGCTCAGAAAATTGTTAGAAATGCAGAAAAAATTCTGCAAGCTGGACATTTGATAAAATGTGGTAAAAATAATGATAATCCAAACAGTGACGTTGTGATACACAAGTATATGGTTTAGTATAAATTTTTTAACCGTACGGAAAAAATGCAAGTTAGATAAATTGTAGAGAATTTAAATGCGCATCTAGCCGTACTATTTTAAAAAATTTAAAAAAATATTTTACCATAGTTTTTGTGTTTTTCTGTTTTTGACCTCACGTTTTTTGACCATAACTAGGCGACAAAATCAAAAAGTCCACGTTGTTTGTTCTACAAGTTGTAAAACCTATTGTTTTAAACATATTTATACATTAGAAAAAAAAACACTTTTCATATAATTTTATGAAAAAACGTGAAAAAACGTGGACCAACAAAAATTAATTTTCAACATTTACGAAACGTTTTTTCACGTTTTTTTCATAAAATTATATGAAAAGTGTTTTTTTTTCTAATGTATAAATATGTTTAAAACAATAAGTTTTACAACTTGTAAAACAAACAACGTGGACTTTTTGATTTTGTCGCCTAGTTATGGTCAAAAAACGTGAGGTCAAAAACAGAAAAACACAAAAACTATGGTAAAATATTTTTTTAAAATTTTTAAAATAGTACGGCTAGATGCGCATTTAAATTCTCTACAATTTATCTAACTTGCATTTTTTCCGTACGGTTAAAAAATTTATACTAAACCAATCAAAATTGTGTATCAAGTGCACACCAGAACTAGTACTTCTTTTGACCACCAGGCGTCGTGGCCAAAGTGGTCAGTTGTCAATAGAAATAATTATATATTAACTGTGTCGTCAAAAAACATTATCGAAAATATGCTTCTTTTTTAAAGAAGCATTAAAGAAGCCCTTAATGTCTAATCTGTCTCTGTCTATGCTTCAATGTACCGTTTACAGTAATTCTAGTAACACCACTCTTATTATAAGTCGTTACTAAAACAAATAATAATGATAGGTGTTATTACATTTTATTGACATCGATGAGCTAATGAAATTCCACAAATATAAAAATGATTATAACGTAATTATTAAATAAAACTAAAAAAAAATAAAAATTCTTTTAATTTCCTAACACTATCTTAAATTTGTATACTTGGTTAGTTGTAATATTCAAGAAGAATGTTAAAATAAATAATAATATTGCCACAACAGTTCAATGAACGTAAGGCAATAAAAATATTTCTCGTTTAATTATTGGTTTCACTAAATTATATGTTTCCGGTTGTTTTTACCTCAAACATAACATTACTTGGCAATAGGTAATACGCATATTGATCCATTACTTGCTATTAACTTAAAGTCTGCTCGTTCCATGTTCTTCTTTTTATTTATCTAATTTTAATATTCTGCACGCTTCGTTAATCAATATAATTATATGAATTAATATCACATTTGAGTATAGTTAATGTCGTTTAACGTTATTGTAATTACAGAGTGGTGATTAGTAGACGTGCCGTGGTTATTATTTATAACCTGTACCCCCAGGCACGCCACTGCAGGTGATGAAATTATGCGATTTGCGTATATCGAATAAAAAATTATAATAATTTAATATCGATGATTTATACGATTAAAAATACATCGGAAAAGGCTTGATTTGCAAAGAATATCTTCTCTCGGAACTTTTTTTGAGATCGTTACTTTTCTTTGTTCTTAAATATCAATTCCTCTTAACGCGGAGCTAATTTAATATGAGTAATAAGCAGAGATGTGCACAAATGCTTTTCAAAAGCATTTAAATACAAAATGCAAATACCTCGTTATTTTCCTATTTCAAATACAAAATAAAAAATAAATTTCATGTTAGTATTTAAATACAAAATACATATTTTGAGAAAATGGAATACTCTTTATGTTACTTATATAAATTTTATTTTTTTTAATAATTATGAGAATTCCCTTTATTAAAAACCGACTTTGTTTTAAAACATTTTGTTTTATAAAAATACTACCTAGAATTTTTTAAAATAGCTACAGTAAGTGTTTTACTAGTCTGTACGTTAAAAGTACAACACATTTAGTACACTCATGTCTAAATAATGTCAAGTTATGAATGAAAATATATAAATGTTGGATGTCGCATGGGGGTAGTAGGTAAAATAATATATTTGTATGTATATATATTTCAGCAAGGAATGTAGTGGTGATTGTCTTGTAGTAAAACAAATAATGCAACTAAAACAAATTTAGGTAAACGAAAATCAGATGTCTTATGGTGGGAGCAACAGGAAGGATAATAAAATAATAGACACATCTATCATTTCAAATTAGAATTATTAAGACAATTGTACAGATACTTTTAGATCATAAATGGTGCCAATGTTGATGGGGTTTTAAGTTCATATTCAAAAAATAATATTTACTGATTAACACTATGAAGTAACAAAAATGAAAAAAGTATTTTGTATTTTACAAATTAGAAATAGCTTTGTAAAAGTTTTGAAATAAAATATAAAATTCTATAATTTTGCATTTTGAGTATATGTATTTGAAAAACGCACATCTCTGGTAATAAGTATACTGGTCTTATAAAAATTAAGACATGTTCACAAGCTTAATATTGTCTACGATTAATTTAATTAATTGTTCTTCTTTATGTACAAAATATAAAGAAAATACATTTTTTGGTGATCGTTATCCATCTTCGCATAGGCTTGCCAAATACCAACAATAAAATAGTTTAATATCGATGGGATCTAATACAGAAATCGATTCGGTGATCACTAAATCAGATTACCAAGATGATCTATTTGTTTTTATCATCTGATTAATACCCAGATGTATAATTTCGATCCGTGTAATCATTCAATATGTTCAAACGATTCGCACAGGTGGATAATATGTTGGAAGTCCCCCCACTCCACTCTGAATTCATCAGCGCTCGGATCAGTTTAATGGTGGACCAATAAAACACAATCATACAGTAGTTTAGATCTTTTATTGACGATGATTCGACACATCTCTGTACGTCACGTTCGATGTTCGTATCTCTTAGAGGTCAATAACACTGCAACTCGGACTTTAAGATTGGTTTGCATTGCTCTGAATGTTGATGGAAACAATAATACTTGTATTATTTAAGCATTTGTGTTTGTTCGACATTTAGTGATGATCAGAGATGTACCATTTTCAAATACATATACTCAAAATGCAAATACAAAATAGTAAATACCTATTTTGTATTAAAATATCTTTTAAGAGTATAGAATTTTATATTTTATTTGAAAACTTTTACAAACCTATTTCCTATTTGGAAAATACAAAATACATTTTTCATTTTTATTACTTCATAGTGTCAATCAGTAAATATTATATTTTGAATACAAACTTAAAACCCCACCAACATTAGCACCATCTATGATCTAAAAGTATCTGCACAATTGTCTTAATAGTTCTAATTTGAAATGATAGATGTGCCTATTATTTCATTATCCTTCATGTTACCCCCACCATAAGACATCTGATTTTCGTTTACCTAAATTTGTTTATCATATTATCTCGTTCATTATTTGTTTTAGTACAAGACAATCACTCCACTACATTCCTTACTGAAATATATATAACACATGGGCTGAAAATTTGGACGTCGACTGCGTTCTGCATCATCGGTGTCTATACGACCACGTTTGAAGTCAGCAAATCAACGTTTTATTGTTGTTTCTGATGGAGCGGAGTCCCCATAACACTTTTCAATCCATTGCTTCGCTTGAACGGTATTTTTTCCCATCAAGAAGCAGTGTAAAATTAAAACACGAAATTGTTTTTGATCCATTGTTTTGAAAATAACAAAAGTAGCGTCACTCTTAGCACAATAACTCACAAACTACTGAATAGAATATCATGAAATATTAACAGCTGTCTTTTGAAGGTTAGGATTAACTGAAAAAAAGGTAACTGCAATAAAACTAGCGCCATCTATGTGTTAGGCCCGGAACTTTTCAGCCCATGTGCTACATAAATAAATATTATTTTACCTACTACCCCCACATGCGACATCCAACATTTATATATTTTCATTCATAAGTTGACATTATTTAGACATGAGTGTACTAAATGTGTTGTACTTTTTGTATTTGAAATATGAAAATAACGAAGTATTTGGATTTTGTATTTAAATGCTTTTGAAATGCATTTGTACACATCTTTGATGATGATTATTAATTAATTAGTTATACATTTCAATATTGTTATATTATAATAGTCTTTAATTTAGTGAATTATGATTTTTTATAATTCGTTTCCTGTTATGGAATGCTCTTAAAATGGCTAATCTCCCCTTATATAAATAATGATATATTACATCTATTAATCTAGTCGTACAGCTATTTGCTATCTGGATAATTAAAAGCGAATGCCATAAAGCTAGCCAATTGTACATTTCCGCCAATTGTTCATTTTTTTTTAATTTAACATTTGCTTGCGTTATGATTCCATAACTCTTTAAGTGCTCTAAAGACTCCAGCAAGTTCAATGTATCTGGAAAGTAAACTACGAACAACACTCAACCGCTGCTAGCACTAAATTTTATGATTACTGTAGATAATTGGACTTTGTTAAAAAAAAAAACCATTGACATCTCGCAAGGCCGTATGAAACTCGTAATTGTACGATTTAAAACGAAAGAAAAATAAAGTGTTACTCGAGTCAGCATTCAGAAATACCTGAGGCAATAAAAATGTGCATAAAAAGAAATTAAATAAAAATAAATAACAAGCGCATTCTCGTCGTAACAATGCTGCAAAAGATAAAGAGGAGTGAATATGAAAATGTCTTTTACAGCGTGAAGAGAATTGAAATAAAATGATTGAAGAACGCAAAACCCTCACTCACTGCAAATCAAATGCAATTTGTACCGAAAACATGTAATCAAATAAAGTCTGAAGTGTGATCACCATCAGTAAGTGTAATGATGCGCAATGATTATGCGCAGTTGTTAAACAAGCAAAAAACAACAAAAAAGATTTACAATGTGTCTACTACAATAAGTTTGTTTAATTCGTAGTCGTAGAATATGTTGAATTATAGAATGTATGTTAATTTTCTTTAAATTTATTACTATTATTGTACAACATATTCAGTTTATTGTGTAAAAATTTGAAGTCGATTGGAGTAAAACTGTCGGAGATATAGAGTTTTAAATCTACACCTTTCTGGTCTGGTTTCGTCTTTCTTTGAAACTTTTAAATGCGGTTTCTCACACATGGCTTTTTCTGAGTCGGTGTCCTCTCTAGCTCAAAATCTACTGGACCGATTCTTTTGAAATTTTGCACACTCGTTCTTTACATAAATGCCGAGGTAACGCGAGTTTTTTTTAATTTTTTAATTTTAACGCATTTTAAAATAACAAAGTTTCTGATTTTTTTCATGAAATGTCAATAAAAAGGAAAAACTCGACAGCGTTACCTGAAGAAACTTATCAACTAATGAAATCATTTTAGTTTTTCGATTTCAGAAAATCCAGAGAGTTATGAGTAGCACCGCAATGATACTTTTTCTTTGTGACGTCTAGGGAGATTCGATGTCAATGGCTCATTTCTTGACATTTATTTATGAAAATTTCACAAAAGATTCTTCAAATGTTATTTTATCATGTAGTAATTGTAGAAATAATTATATATTAACTGTGTCGTCAAAAAACATTATCGAAAATATGCTATTTTTTTATCGTCTTGACGATATAAGAATACAAAAAATATATGTACAAAAATATATTTCTGAACCACTCTATTTTTAAATCTCAAACTCAACCTTCAAGTTATGGCCCTTAAAACATTTAACAGGGGTATCTGAAAGGTCGCTCATAAAAAAAAATAATAATATCAAAACTTTAACTACCGAATCTATTTATTCCATCGTTCTACGATAAGTAGCAGATATTCTGTGTTTCCTAGGACGTTCACTTCTAACGGAATATCTCCAATAATTATATCTACATCCGAGCTGACGATGGACCAAAAAACAAGCAGCAAAAACCATGAAAGAAACAAACATCCTGCTTCTAACTTCTAGTTAACGAAATTAACCTACCTATGCGTAATTACATATTACTAATTATTTTTTGTAATACATACGCAATTTAATGCGTAAAAATATGTAAGACAGGGAACATAAAAAATTATTATTTGACCTACTGTGAAAGTTTTTGTAATTTGATCCCGCTAAACACAGTTACGCGTATGTAAGGTTTATTTTCTTAAGTATCATTTCCACTCACTGCTTTATTTTAATTTTGTATTTAATTTAATTTAAATTCACAGTACCATTTTTTATTTAATTTATTTTTTAAGTTTTCTTAGTTTTTTTAGAACCTTACAAGGTCCAATATTTTAAATTAAAAATATTAAATTAAGAAAAACTTTATTATATTATAACATCCAAAATGTGACAACCTGTCAAAATGCAGTAGAATTTACTTTTAAAAGAAGTTTAATGTCAGTTTTTTAAAAATATAGAAGTGAAAACAATTTCTATTACTAATTGTTTTAAAAAATATCAATTGTAATTATTTTACATACAATTTTGTCGAACTGTCAATATTTATATTACTAACGATGCATACGCACCAACTAAATTAACTAAACTTAAATTTTAACAGAAATGTGAAAAGGAATGCTTAAACGAACCTGAAATTTAGATTACAATATTAAATAAAAACAGTAAATTAAATATCAAAACAGTGAGTGGGAATGAGGCTTAAGTAACAACTAAACATAGAAAATAAAACTCGGTCATGTTTTAAGTTTCCGAAAGTTTGGAGTATGCATACTATAATTAAAATTAATTAACTAAAACAAAGCAGGAACCGAACATTCTTGCAGCTAAAACAATAAATGGAGTAGTACTTAAGTCTTTACTAATTTTAATTATTATTAAATATTGAAAACTGCATTGCTGATCTAAGAAACGTTATTAAAATTAAGTTTAATGATGTTCTTAAAATAACAGTGTAAAATAGATATATCTAAAAAGGAACTAAACAAAAAGCAATTATAATGTAATTAACAGAATGTACATTTAATTAACGAATGATTTAAAGCTGGTCCGAGCACTCCGAGCCCCAGGAGCAGTTTACAACACGTATTTTGGTATTTCCACACCTTTTTTACTCCAAAACTAACACCAAACAGTTCATTCATATGTCCATACATTTCTACGACTAACTGGACAAGCGAAGTTATTTATTTTTGTTATTTACTTACGCATACTTTAACTTTGGTATCGAATTGATGAACAGAGGTTTAAAATGCTAACCCCCGGATGTTAGTAGACGCATACTAGATAACACACTGTCTTGAAAGTTTACTAACATACTTTAGTATAATTTAGTAACATTTAATATAGGTCATCTAGTAATAAGCGAGAAGAATATTGTGCAGTTATTAAAGGGAGGCAGTGAAGGGAAGAGGTGGATGGCGGAGATAGAGAAAAGGAACGTCAGAGCAAAAGTGATGTCTAATAAAACCATGCGAACACCTAGTTGCCATTCCAAACCACAATATGAATGTGGAGGTAATATTTTTCCTAGTGTCAACTCAATGGTCGGCCAAAAGGAACAGAGTGATAGACGTAAAACGCGGAAGAAGTGAAAATGAAGACAGATGGGAAGAAGTATAGTGAAAATGTAATAGAGGGTTTGTCGAGAGGAGACAAAGAAGACTAAGAGTGAGAAAACGGTGAGAATGAAGTGAGAGGGTCAAGAGAAAAGGAAGCTCTAGAAAGGTCTAGAATAGTTTAAGTTTAATTTCAAGTCAAAGTTCTATGAAATGTATTAAGAATGTAGATTGTAAAGCCGAAAGGCACACACTTAATATAATATAATAATATAGGTCATCTATTAATTACGTCAAATGCAAACGGTGAAAAGTGAGGGGAAACCTAAAAAAATGACAATCTAAAATTTGACATAAAAAAACAACTGACTTTCGTTTACTAGTAATGACGGTAACTCTACTTCTTTTTTAACAATTCATACGGAATTCGGAGAAAAGAATTTTGAATTTGGAAAAAAGAAAACAAAGAAAATAATTATATAGCAAAGAGATTGATTAACGATTTTGTCAATGTCTTAATTTTTTCGTCTTGTTGCAAAGACGTACGTCTCTAGAGGAACACGAAAATTTTCATGAAGTCGCTGTAATGATATAATTAAAGAAAGAATCTAGCTAGATTAGCATTTTCAATCTCTGTATGATGGCCGGATAAACCTAAGAACTAAAGAACTGGGCAACCGGAGAAAGTCATAACAAATCTGTTCACTAGATAGTTAGTACCAACAAAAAAATAACAAAAACAGTCTAATCGATTCAAATTGTTTTCTAAACACACACATGTTACGGCCAGTTGAGCAAGTTGCATGTGCGGTGACTGCGGGGGCTGGGAGCGTTGGGGGGAGGGGAAAGGGGTACTCAGCCGATGCGTAGTGCGTGGTGCGTGTCCATGCAGTTATTTTTTTTTTCTCTACGTGTCTAATTATTTAGTATTTAAATTTAGTAATAGAAAAAATATACATTAAAAATACAGTTATGTATATGTAACAAATTCTTTTATGGATAACACGTGTAATTTAAATTATATGTTAAAAATTTAAATAAATAATAAATTTGTTAAATGCAATGCTAATGCATCAAAGTATGATGTGAGTTCAATTCATGCGCAGCGGAGCAATACAGGCTCTTTTTTAACATACTGTGTGATCATATTTTGCAGATGTACTAGTTCAGTTCAATTTTAATCTGTCTTCCATGCCCCTTCCACTGAACCCCCATTCCACACTACGCGCAGCCACCCACCACCCACACAACTGACAAGTTTCAACTTGCAAACGAATCAAAATATTTTTGTAAAATTCAAATATATATACTTGCTAGTTAGAATGATCTGTAAATTATATTCATCTCTTTTCTTCAACAGTCGATTATTATGCAGTCTACAATGTCTCAAGCTCGTCTTTAACTGCAACACATCCACCGATATAACCCTAACATTAAATTCAATTGTTTAATTTATAAATATTTTTGTATAACATTGCTATCTCGTTTTTTTACATGTAAAATTCTTAAAATAAAACTATGCACTGCTCTAACACATTACAATAATTTTTCTCTAAAATGAAACTTTGCAAAATAATTAATAGAATTTGATCTCGCACTTATTCAAACATAAACAAAACACTGATGTGTTGCCATAGTTACATAAATTATTTAGTTTATAAATATTTTTGTTATAATATTGCTGTCCCTTTCTTTTACATATAATTTTTTTAAATAAAACTATGCACTGCTCTAACTCAATACAATAATTTTTCTCTAAAAATGAACATTGCAAAATAATTAGAACTTGAAATTGTTTATAGTTACGCAGGTGTTCTAACATAAACAAAACCCCAATGCGTCGTTGCCATGGTTACATATTTAAAATAAAAGTAATGTTTAAATAAATTTACAATGTTGCAGGATCAAAATATGTATATATGTATATTTATTTATTTTCAAGTAGTTGGTTTCAGTAAAAAGGAGAGCTCTTTAAATCAGGCCCTGTGCTCAAGAATGTAGATAAATAATATTTAACAACAAGTACGAGTAAATGGCCAGAAGATACTCCAAAGCCAACATGAGTTCGAGTATTAACAAATACATTATTAATTTTAATTAAAACCTATAAATTTATTTAAATATATAACAAATTGCTTTGTTTATATATTGAACAAACACAGGTACTTAACGATTGCTGTAAGAACATGAGTAAACATATTCTAATTAATTTGGATATAGAGTTAATTAGTTGAAATACCACAACGTGGACGTTAGACGGTGACCAACGGAGGTGGACACTGCTCTTCATTTTTATTTGTTTACAGATGTTCAAGTACCAACTTAAATATAATTAGAATAAAGCAAACACATCTAACATTAGGTAATTAGAATATAGACTTTAAAATTAAGGTAACACATTTTTACATGGCAATTAATTTATCTTAATGTATTGGTTTACTAACTTAAGTGAATACCCTATCCTCCCCCTTCCTGTGACGCAATCTGGTCACAAATAAACAGGTGTGAAAATAGTACTATAGTCAAAATCACGATAGATCGGCGGTGACTTATACTTAAAAGGGGTTATAAGAGCTGTATAAATTTATAATACGATAATGAATTTTGTCTTATTCGTATCTATATACATTATAGAAAAATAAATGAGTCAGTGCTTTTTAATTATATCAGCAGTTTATACCCCACAACTTGTTTTAAATATGAGTCACCGCCGAACTCTCGTAACTTCAACCATATTATTTTATTTCAATGTTTTTGCCATTAAGCTGACACGATACTTGGCCATTTTTGACTCGCGAAATATAGATGGCGATACTATACAGCAGGTTAAATATTATCAAAAAACATGTTTTTTTTTATGTTTAAATCGTTTTATGTAAGTAACTATAAACGCGAATCAAAATCTAAAGCTGCAATTAGCTAGATGAATAACGTATCTACATTTTAAGCTTTCTTCCACTGACTTTTAATGAGTTAAATAAGTTTTGAAAATGAATATTGCTATATTTTTTAAAGGTTTCTCATAAATTATATAACCTTTATTTATGACAAACCCTTAGAAATGTTACCAGTCATATAAAAATTGGAATTTAACTAGAAAACTATATTTGCGGTTCCAACTGTAGTTCCGGCTAGTCAAAAATGGCCACTTTAAGCACTACATTCTTCCGTCATAAATCATTACATTTCATTTGTTTTCCTTTAAAAAAAAAAATAAACCCCTACGGCTTCTCTCTGCCTGCTACTCTCCCTCCCGTTTTTACTATGCCATTTCCTTTCTTTCCTCGATCCTTCTCTCTGTCTCCACCACCCCCTTCCTCACTTCACTATCACCCTTCAATAACTGCACAATCTTCTTTTCCGTTTTACTCTTCTCTTCTTCCAGTACACCTTGCACATCCTTTTCTCTCTATTTTTACAGTATCAGATGCCTTTCTCTCCGTTTCCCAATCTTGCGATTTTTCTTACGCTCGTTGTCTCTTTTTCTCGTATGTATTCCGGTATCTTTCTCTCTCTATCCAAATCCTCTTGTATCTTTCATTATATTTACTGTTAGCACATTTTTTTCAATAAAATTTGGGCCATAAGACAGAGTCTTAATAATAATCATCAAGATGCAGAAGATTCTAATAAATCTTTGTAAGGCTCAGTGTAAATACAGAAGCATTCAAATACAATGTAAGCAAGTATCTTCAGCTCCCACCTTAAGTATTTTGTAGACGGTAGGTATTATTATTAAAAATAATATTATCCAATAGAATAATATGTATAATATTTTGATAGTTCATATTATTTGTTAAAATAACATCTAATATAAATATAACAAAGCGATGAACTTTAAGGTCATAAATCATTTTCTAACAAAGTTGTTTATCCATGTACTCACTATTGTTAATTCAGCGATCTATTCAAAACACTCTTTAAGACTTTATTATTGATAACTGTTAAGTCTTAATCGCGAGGTCTATAGAACAATAAATGTCTACTTAACATTAAATTGCGAAGGTGCAAAATAAATGCAAATGTGTTAGTTTGGTTGCTTGCGAATCAGGCGCATAAGCAATATACGTAAAATTAATTCTAATCGAGTCTAGTTTAAATTTATACAACGTAGGATCTTATTAATAATTTCTAGCGAACGCCTATGGTAACACATACATATATACATAACTTTATACCACTTTCAAAGTCTGAGGTTTTAGCCAGATTCTATATAAACAATAGCAAATAGTAGGAGCTTATCAGATACAGGCAACATTGCAATACAATAAAACCAAGAAAAATACACAAATAAATGAGTGGACTGTATTTAAATACGGGTACACGTTTTCTAGATTTCCATAGCGCGGGTGTTACACTATAGAACGGGCGTGTCTGGTTGGCCGCCGTTACTGCAGACATCTTGTGCAGCAATCAGTCTATCAGATGCGATTAAAACGGTACTAGAACATGCACTCAGACTTGCAACTAGATATTTTGTAAAATATACCTCGAATCACTTAAAAACAAATGTTGTCATATAAAAAGAATGATTCAAACATCGCGCTATTGTACGTGGCATCTGATTGGTCGAGCTGACGGCAGCCATTTTTAAATGTCTCAAGTGACGTTTAGAAAAATATTTATCAATTCTTTATTTGTATCAACAATATATCTAATGAAAACTAAGTTATGCACCTGCTTAGAGATATTCTAAAGTACAGAGTAATGTAATGGTAAAATATATAACAGATTACTCTTATTCGATTCAGTGAAGCAAAGGGTACAAACAACTTTGACAGTAATGAATTGTATTTGAGGCTGTTAGTATTTATTAAATTTCTTACCTTGTTAAAAGGATTCATAATAACAAACATGATAACCGAATCTTACTGCAATCTCCTAGGAACTAGTAACATTATTTTATTTTTGACAGGTCTTGAAATCATACACTCACACTTAGGTTAAGCAAATTGAAATTCACTCTAAACACAGTTTTAAAGTTGCACTACACATAATATCTATCACAAACGGAACAGATCACGTTTAAGTTTATTATAAAAGCAAAGTATGAGTCGCAAATACATTTATTACCCGAAAAAAAACAATTAAATTTACGAGAAAATCTAATTAGCAACCATCTGTCACACGAGAAATAAAACAACTGTCGCCATTTTTGATTTTGGTCACGTGACTTGTGAACTAGAAATGGTAGCATTCAAATGTTGAATATTAATTTGAATAAATTTTTACAAAATTACTCTTTCCAAATTTCAGCAACGTATAAGAATATAAACATACACCTGCAACATTATAATAGTAGATTTGCATTTTAAGTAGAAAAATGAATTTTCGTTTTTTATTAAGAGAATTTCATATCCAATACATCTTTTGACATGGAGGGTATGATGCGTTCTGACTTATATTTCCTTTACGGTAACATTTGATTTGACAGCTACGTTTTACGGTTATGATAAGAGGTACAGATAACACATAGACTTGAAATATATTTATATACTGAACTTCATTGAACTATGCCGCCATCTTGGAAATATCAACGTCACTGATTATCAGTGATTTGACATTTTCACAACATCAAGCATTTCAAATATATCAAAAATAATTTATTAGAATTTTTTCTTAGAAGATTCTTAGATATTCTTCGTAAGACGATCCCAAATAAATATATATTTTCTAGAATATTTCTACCACAATATGCGACAAGACTGTATTAAGACGAATTGTTAGCATTCTCTCCTTATTTTAATAACTAAAAGTATAATATAAAATATTTTAATTCTTAAGGAGGTACAGGAGGTTAACGTAAATGATGAAAACGTTGTGAAATTTGGAGAGTCGGTACAAATAGTTAAAATACATTCTGTCTCAAAATTTTATACACCTAGGGTTCATAGTTTTCTTTTTATACATAATTAAAAATAGTCATTTTCCATACAAATCATAATTTTTAGCTCAATTTCACCACATAATATAACTTTTAACTATAAAAAAAAATGGTGACACGGCTTTCAAAAACTAGGTGTATATAAAAGAATCTTTTCTGTAACTATTGCAAATCAAAATTATCAAAAGGATACCTATTTACGAAAATATTTAAATAAAACCTTTAAGAAACAGTAAATGTAGGTTATAAGCCGGCAACGTTGCAAATGCCAATTTGAGCGGGAAATTCAAAATCGGAATAAATGTTATATAATATATAACAATTTATTTGTCAAAGAATCAAATCACGCATGCGTCAACACACGTAAATTTACAGCGTTGCCAAATTTATTATTCCTTTTTCAAAATATTTAATTTGAATTTAAATTGAATTAATATAAATTTGATATTAATTATAGGCAATTTTTAATATATTATTAAACTATTATATGCATAAAAAAATCATTTTAACAAGCAAAAAGCAGTTTAATAGGGAATTGAAAAATTCATTTTCAAAGGTACAGACCCAATATTTGCTCGTCCTTCATGTACTTCGTATTATGCATTTCCTATTACCGAGAGATAAACTTTTTGCATTGACGGTACGTCCGGGACCTCCTTAAACCAAACAGATTAAGCCAATTCAAACTTCAGACATCGACTTATTATTAAAAAAAAATTAACCTGAAGGTAAGCAATAGAATGAAAATAACAATAAAAATATTAATAATAAAACAAATAAAATTATAAAGTATTGGTCTAAAAAAAAATATATAGAGATGCTGTCTACTCGAAAACAAATAAAAAATAAGTCGCCGTCTAGGCTTTGGCTTCTGAATATTAATAACATCTAACATTCCAAAGTCTACCGTACTGGATAATCGATTTAAAGCGTGGATTAGTGTTGGAAACATATCTGGAAAATTACCACAACACTAGTTGGTGTGTCTAATGTATAAATTTTTCATTTACATAAAGAATATATAGATTTAAAACGGCTATTTAAGTAAAAATGTGCCTCCGCCGAATCTTATAGCGATGCAGACATATTATCATGAATGAAAGAATCATCTAAACACTGTAAAGCACTTGCAGGAAACGCTTTATAGCGACTGAATTCTCTAAAACAGTGAGATATTAGAAAGAACTTTTTTTATTTATTTCATTTTCGTAATGTACATATATTTAAGTACACGCACAAAAAATATCAAGTAAATCCGGCGATTATTTTTGTTGTTATGTAAATTTTTTTCTGTAAACTGTTTTTTTTTTAAATCGGTGACCAAAATCAGAAACGGCTGAACCGATCAGTCTCAAATTTTAACACAAGTTTCTTAAGTATATTTTTTAGTAATTAATCAAATGTTTTTTCTCACCGATAAATTTTTTTTTTTTATAAGCAATTTAAGGCCAAAATTTTGGTCAAAAGTCGATTATTTTTTTTTGAGAAGCCCAAAAAATTATTTTGCTTATTCCTTCGATTAATTACTAGATTATACATTACTTTAACGAAATCCGTTTGGTTTTTTCATTCTAGGTGCAAGATGCCTTTTTTGAGAGGAGCTCTGGGAAATCAGCTATAGCAGCTTTAAAATTATTATGTTTACAAATATAAAAATGTTAAAATACAGTTAAAAGTTACCTTAATATGTGTGCAAATTTTTACATAAATACATTTAAAAATCTCAGGAAAAATTCTTAAAAAATCGTTATTTTTGGGGCTTCTACCTTCTATGTTGCTGCCATTAGAAAAGAGCACGGAATATGTGAAACTCTTGTCGTTGAATTTAGGCCTAGTTCGCCCTTTTAATATATTATTTGGTTGTGATTGTGATAGTTACAGAAAATTTAGTTTTATTTCCATCTTGGAAAAAGAAATCACATTTTCCTAACGCTGAAATTTGTAAAGGTTAAATATGTTCAAAATTTTGTCCTATTTAAGATTGAAAATAACGACCAAAGCACTAGTGCCAATAAATTATGGAACATATAAAGGAAACCAAAAAATATCGTAGTTTTTAGGTCACAAAAAGTTTCCCCGAGGTCTTCAGAATTGGAAATACAATAAAAACTACAACATAATCGAAAATCATCGACGACTAATGTCGGAAATAACCAGATGTTAAAAAAAACCAATAAGTATTAATGCTAAATAAGCAATATATAATCTAAATGAACGTCTATTTAAAAATAACAAAAACATTGAGAACATCTGTATTTAAACTCGCTTAAGATTAAAAGTTCAAAATGTTGTAAGCTTCAGCGAGTCTCTGGTCCAGGCACAGGCGCAGATCCAGGTCCAACTCCATTACGTTTCTATTCCGCTGTGTACACAGATATAAAGATAAAAAGAGGATGCGATGCCATTTCTATTTGTTCGGCCAACGTACGACCTTGAGATGGCCTTGCAAAGGTCATCTCTTGAGCGGTGTGGATTCTTAGTTAGTTCGCAATTGGCTTACGGGGGCTATACGGTAAAAGCAAGAATCTCAGATACATTAAAGAACGAACCCAGCTATCTTACAAAGATAATGAACCAGCAAAATTAATACAAATAACAGAAACAAACGTATATAACTAATTTAAGAGAGTTACAAAAAAATATATATTATAAAGTATTGCAAAAAGATTCAGAAAATATTTAAACAAAAGAACACACAGATGTTGTAAAAGAATAACTTGATAATTTAATAACCAATTACAAATCCCAGGATATAAAGAATTAATTTCAATTCAATTTATTTTTAATCTATTTTAAATGTTCGCGCGGTTAAATATTTTATTTCAGTTCTATCAGTTAGACTTGTACGCTAGCAGTAGTTGACCTTATATAGTCTGAGTAACAAGTGACAACGAATATTGTTTATGTATTACATCTGTTATAAAATAAATTAGATAATAAGTATTAATTATGTTTTACATTTACATAATTATAAAATTAGTAGATGTAATAAATTTCTGCAGTAAAAACATTTACACGATTTTTTCGAATCTCGCTTATGACACGCGATAAAAAAGGTTCACAAAAACAAAATATAGGACTCAATGGATGAAGGCATGAAATGGGGAACCGCGAAAGAAGCCCACCTGATGTTACTAAGAAAAAAAACTATCAACAGACAGGTCTCTGAGAAATAAATTGATAAATCTCACTGTACAGTCTATCAAAAAATATTCAATACGTTTAAAATGCATGAAAGTTGAAAAATTTGGGCTGCTTTTATAGTCTACTGTTAAACACAAGCAGCAGTCGTGGTCTATGTACAGACCTATGTAAACTATCATGTTTATAACAAACGTACAACCATTTATTACCACCTACGCGAAAACGAACACTGTAAATATCTCATTATCCATTTAATGTTTTCTGGTGTTTAAAAAAAATTAATTGGAAAAATTAATTAGCAAATATTTTCTAAAAATGAATTCAAAAGTTGTAAACAGTGTATTGTAATCTGTAAAAACAATATCTAGTTAAAAGCTTTACAAAAGAATATTTTTTTGATTTCCGTTTCGTTTTTTTATATACCATTTTATTTTTATTGTGGTACTGCGCCATATCAGATGAAGTGGGGAGCAATCTCTGCAGTGTATAAGGTATATAGCCTCAATATAACATTATGGAGACTTGTTACTTCTTCTTTAAGTCAAAAGAACATGCAATAAACCTCATAAACACAAAAAAACAGGGTCGCCAATATAAGAGTCTGCTTCAACGTTGGTAATAACGAAAATACAATCTTCTGTGTAAGTTTACAGGATACAAAAAAAATCATTTAAATTTTAATGCGTAATATTGATTTAAATGAGCGCGCAAAACTGCTCATGCAAAAAGTGTGATCAAATAGTATTCTAATACAGGTTTTACACCAGAGAAACAGTTTTGTTTTATTTTAAAACAGTTCTGTTTTTCGAAAACAGACTGTTCACAACAGTTCTGTTTTTCGAAAACAGACTGTTCACACTGAACAGACTGGTTTTGTTTTTAGTGTTTTTCTGTGTGTCCCATAAAAATTATTAACATGATAAACAACAACTCACAAGCGAAAATGTTCACAAAAAACAAAACTGGTGACTAAGAAACAACAACAAACGTGTTTTCCCTTGGTCTTACCGACTCCAGTTGGGAATATGTTCTGTTTACTAAAACAGTTTTTAAAGACAAAAATGTTTTAAGAACTGTTTCATTGGTGTTTTTGTTCGTGTTTTATTGAACTGTCTCCTTCTTCTCCTCTGCTTTAGTTATAGCATCGTGTGTTTTTAAGAAGACGAATAAAACTTCTTCATACGATTATATATCTACCACAAAAGTACACACGTTAGTTTTTAATTTTACAACGCTATTATTTCTAGTTATTTTAGTGCAAGCAAAAGTAATGTTTTCAATATTTTTTATGTGGTAAATATATATTTAGATAATTGGCAATATAAAAATTTACAGCATCATTAAGATATAATGGTAATTAGTAATATATTTAATACATGGAAGTATGTATATTATAAATTTAATATCTTGTAATTATTAGAATTGTACAGGAATAACATTGTACCGCAATAATTATTTTAGCTTTATTTGTTAGTAATAAAAATAAGCAACGGTTTTAATAGAATAAAATTAGCAAAAGGAGGTTATTAAAGGGTTAGATCAACGGTTAGATTTATTAGATATACTTAGCAGAAAAAGGATGTCAAATTTTTATTTGAATAACAATGTCATTTGGCGATAATAGCTTTTGTTCCAAACCAGATGTATCGCATAAGAAAATGAATATCAAAACACCAGCGAACTTAAAATTCTTCCTCGAAACGTTTGAGTTATTATCATGACAGAGCACAGTATCTGTCTTCCCGCAAGTAGAAAACAAATAAGATCGCTTGTCAATCATCGGACTGTCACATTTATCATTTTGCGTTATGTTAAGTACCAGCCCCGCCCTGTTTATTATACATTTGCAGCTCGTAACAGTTAAATGCAGCTTAACAGCAAAGTAACTCTTGTTAGACACTAACTTTCAAATAAAATCACAAAAGCAGTTAAATTGTGATTTATGAAACAAGCAAGGACATGATGCAAGACGAAGATGCATCCTCAGGGCAAACCTCCAGCAAAAGCTATTAGAAATAAATATTAAAATTTATTTATATTATTGTACAACATATTAAGTTTATTGTGTAAAAATTAGAAGTCGATTGGAGTAAAACTGTCGGAGGTATAGAGTTTTAAGTCTTCACCTCTCTGGTCTGCTTTCGTGTTACTTTGAAACTTTAAAATGCGGCTTCTCACATATAGCTTTTTCAGAGTCAGTGCCCTCTCTAGCACAAAACCTACTGGGCCGATCCTTTTTAAATTTTGCACACTTTTCTTTACTTAAATACCGAGGTAACGCTGTCGAGTTTCTTTTTATTTTTTAATTTTAACGTATTTTAAAATAACAAAATTTCTGATTTTCTTCATGAAAAATTGATATTTTGACTATTAAGTGTTGTAAAAAATTAAAAAATCAATAAAAATAGAAAAAGTCGACAGCGTTACCTGCATAAACTTAT
This sequence comes from Panorpa germanica, assembly GCA_963678705.1. Classification (NCBI taxonomy): domain Eukaryota; kingdom Metazoa; phylum Arthropoda; class Insecta; order Mecoptera; family Panorpidae; genus Panorpa; species Panorpa germanica. Next base: position 1,082,538 of record OY783207.1, read on the forward strand.
CAACTAATGAAATTTTGATTTTACGATTTCAGAAAATCTAGTCTGCGGAGATTCGCTGTCAATGCTTCATTTCTTGATATTTATTTATGAAAATTTCACAAAGAACTGTGTCGTCAAAAAACATTATCGAAAATATGCTTCTTTTTTATCGTTTTGACCTTATCGACCTAGCTTCAGATATTTTGCAAAATATCGTTATATGTTATTTGGAAATGATCTAGAAATTGAACCTCACTGTATCGTCGGCATAATTCAAAGCTAATATTTTAATATGTAAACAATTTACCAATACATCCTAAGAAATAAGTGATAAAGTAAATAAAGAGTATGCAAGATGCACTTAATGCAATTTAAAGCAATACGAGTATAAACATTCGCTATAACCTTGGAACATTCAAGTTAATCGTCAGTAATTGGTCCCATCAATGCAAGAACCAGTTGACGCTTTGATTAGTGGACGAGGGATAACCGACAGTTATTTGTTTTGGTACATATTTATTGTTACGCTCACAATTGTGCAATTTATGAAAATTGTTTTTATCACTTTTTATAAATAGGCGAAGGGATCATAAAAAGGGAGAAGCATCCAGACTTGTTCTTATATACCTGTTTAACTTTAAGGGTGTAGTGTACCTTCACACGTAATCAATTCACAACAGTTAAGGAGATTCTAGTACCAACGTAGTGTAAATAATTTCCGTAACAATATTATATTACATAAACTGAAAACTTAGAACTAAAGCCTTGCGAATATTCGCGGTTGTCATGCTGCGACTAACTGTGAAAGCGACGTTGCCAAATCTTATATCGTGTTTTGAACAGCGGAAGTAAAGGATGATTGTAATGATATTTTTTATATTATTTTATTATATTAATTGTGTGCCTTTCGGCTTTACATATAAATTCAAAGTTAAAACTAAACTTAAACTATTCTAGACTATTACTACTTCGAATAATACTTTCTGTTCTTCTTTTCTTGATCCTCTCTCTTCATGTCCCCTACTCCTCCTTTATTCACACCGTTTCCTGCTTCTCCTTCCTTATTGCCTGTATCTTCATATATCACCTCTTGCCTTCCTTGTCTCCTATCGACAAACCCTCTATTATCTTTTCACTATCCTTCCAGCCTTCTCTCTTCGTTTTCACTTCTCCACTTATGTCTATTACAGGCATAAACACTCTGTCTTTACTATTTCCTCTTGACTCTCTTACTTTACTATTTCTTCTTGACTCTCTTCCTTTACTATTTTATTATTATCTCTATCTCCGTCATTACTGCCTCTTTTAGTACTTCCTCTCTCTTCATGTTCCTTATGCAACCCAGCTATGAGCTTATTTATTGTCCTGTTTTTTCTTTCCTTTTTTCTATCTCCGCCATCCACCTCTTTCCTTCACTGCCTCTCTTTAATAGCTGGTCAATATTCAAGTAGTGAGCGAAATGATATTTTTTATAAAAAAATGTAAATTATTTTTGTTATTTCTTTGCAAGGATACTATTTTTATTATTTTAATGTAAAGCTTGATGTTTTCTTGATTGAATTTAAAATAAAATTTTCAATGAAATGCACAAGGTAATAAATCACCATATACTTTTGCACTTTTTAAAACTAATTATATCCTTAAAAGTTTCGGAAACCTACCCTTATTTCATTTTTTTTTAATAATTATTGACTATCGTAGAACAAAGTTTCTAACCATTAGTTTACAAGTTACAGTAGTTTTAATGAAGCTACTTTTAATTTAATAAGTAATTTTCAAAACAATATTCTTGGGGAAAAATACCAAGTTGCACTTGTAATACGGTAAGCAATGCTTATACCGAAATACACTAAAATCGCGACTATATTTTTATTATTCTGCAACAATTTAGAAAATGTTATTTATTATTCTGGTAATTTAATGTTTATGTTATATATTGAATCTCCTTAACGAAGTATAAACAGCAAGTCTTAGTGTCCCAGGTTTTCTTGGCGCCAGGATGCGCATTCCGAAACAAAAAACGAATAAAAAATCATCAACACTAATAAGTAATCTAGTACTCTTACGTCTAATACACTGTTATTGCGATACTTAATTATTATTTACAACATATTAAGTTTATTGTGTAAAAATTTGAAGTCAATTGGAGTAAAACTATCGGAGATATAGAGTTTTAAGTCTTCACCTCTCTGGTCTGGCTTTTGAGAGTCGGTGCCCTCTCTAGCTCAAAATTTACTGGACCAATTCTTTTAAAATTTTGCACCCTCATTCTTTACATAAATGCCGAAGTAACGCTGTCGATTTTTTTTAATTTTTTTATTTTAACGTATTTTAAAATAACAAAGTTTATAATTTGTTTCATAAAAAATCGGTATTTTGACTTTCAAGTGGTGTAAGAAATTTAAAAATCAATAAAAAAAAAAAAAACCCGACAGCGTTACCTGCAGAAACTAATCAACTAATGAAATTATTTTGGTTTTCGATTTCAGAAAATCCAGTGATGAGTTATGAGTGGCACCGCAATGTTACTTTTTTTTGTGACGTCTGCGGAGATTCGCTGTCAATGCCTCATTTCTTGATATTTATTTATGAACATTTCACAAAGTATTCTTCAAATGTCAATTTATCATGTAGTAATTATAGAAACAAATATATATTAAGTGTGTCGTCAAAAAACATTATCGAAAATATGCATCTTTTTTATCGTTTTCGATATTATTACTAACGGTGTAGCGTCTTCGTCTTCGTCTTCGTCTTGCCCCATGCCATAACATTCTTTGATAATAATTGAAAACAGAGTTATTTATAAATAGGTATTTATATAACAGATAGTATTAAAAAATAAATGCTCCTATAGAAATTATTAGCGCAATAATAAAAATTTGAAAAATGAAAGATTAAATATTTATTTTAAATATACAAGTTCATTAAAATTAATTAAGTGGCTCCGCCAATACATAATTCAAAATCAATTAAAACTTAAATTTTTATGACGTATATTAAGTAATGCTTTAGTTAAAATATATTCCACAAGTACAGTTACACCAGGAAACGTTTGAGCCTGCGGATATTTTGGAACATTAATGTTATAAAAACGAAAGAATATAACAAACTGTGGGAACGCGGAAAAAATGTTTAGCGGCGGAATGAAGCTTAGGATATTCGGATACTATGTTAAAAGATAGAATGATGAACCCAAAGATATAGGTTCAAAAACTACAAACAATTTGGAATAACCAATGATTGATATTTATGTTTAGTTATTGTTGGTTTAGCAGAAAAGTAAAACCGGAGATAGAAGAAGAAGTAGGTTTACGAAATTAGAAACATTAGTACTAGATCTCTAGGTAAATAAATAAGAATGTTTTAAGAAATTAAGTGAGGCAGATAATTTTAAGGTTACAATACATACATACCACGTACCGATACGACAGTACGCCAAGTCAAACTTGTGTGCTGTACGGTGTATCGGAGTTGTTTTGCACTAACATAATTTATCATGAGAGCAAGCTTTTACTTTCATTTTTATCGATACACCACTGTTATGAAAGAGACCATTGCATTCCCTTCCATACCCCTTCCATGTATTTGTTTGTCAAAATTCGCTTGCAGTGTGCGACAGGCCTAAGGGCCTTATTTTGTAACTTTTCAAAAAATCGACCTTATTTTTTCAGCGGAGGAAATATTTAATTTTTTCACCGCTCGAATAAAGTCGCTGTATTTAAATATTTAAAGTGGTATTCTGTATGCAAAATTTTCCATCGCCCTTGTTATATACAGCGGTGAAAAAGTATAGTGACGTATTTTAAGACGTCATCAATTTTAAAAATATTTGGCCAATCACGACATTCAGAATATTTAAATATTTAAAAATTCAAACACTTGACAAGTACGAATACATGTCAATTGTTAAAGTCGACAAGCAACATAACCTCACTTTCTGATATCTTTATATTTGTATATTCATATGACTATACATATACTGTGTATTAAAAAATTAGTACTGAAAATCAAATTATAATTCGAATTGTTTGACAGTTCTAAAAAATACAGCGATGGAAAATTTTAAAGTCACCGCTAAAGGCGACCTTATAATTTGGTCGATTTTTTTCCAGCGACAAAAATAAAATCGATGGAAATTTCTTACAGAATACCAAATAAAAAATCATCGTTTTTGTGACGTCATTTTACAACGATGAAATTTTTTCACAGATGGAAATACTTTACAGAATAAGGCCCTAAGTGTCACTTAAAAGCATAGAAAACAAGATATCTACAAAAAAAAACGATTTTTGTGACATTTGTTTGACCTTTGATACTCACGACTTGCCTAATCGAGATTCTATCATATTTTTGAGAGAACTTATAAAATGTCAAAATAAAGATTTATACAAGTTTTTAACTTCTCATTCTGAGTTTAAATCCGCATATGATTGTTCTATAGTGTTTTTGAATTCCCTCTTCTCTCTTCACCTATTTTCAGACTCTTCTCTTATCCAGTCCAGTTTATTAGTGAAACATCTTCGAAAATTATAATACAGATAAACTTGTTGACTATCGTTGCAATGGTTGCAACCCAAATATTATTGTCGTCGTTATCTCAAAATCACTTTCAAAAATACGTTGATGTTTGACCCCAATAATAATTATATATCTATATATCTTTGTCTAGATGGAACTTATAAATATTAGGATAAGCAGTCAAAATTACAAATCAAAATGAATCCTATAAAACTTTTTCTTTTAAGAATCTGTTTATTACAACGCTTGTTAAATACAACACATATCTGATGTTCTTTGTCAATTGTTTTGTGATCAAAAATGTAAAAACAATATAACTTAAACACTGGCAACACTATCATGAAATACCTGCGTACGATTCAATAGCATTACCCATTGGAATTACCTGTAGTAAACGAAATTATAAATCAATGTACCTAACGTTACTTATACCAAATTAAATAAATTAGTTACACTAGTGTTTTTTCTATGAAGAAGATGTCACGTTTTTTCAAAACACCATAAATAACACAAATTAGATTACATGGAATGAAATGATTTAAAAAAATTCCTTGTCAGTTATGCTCTGGTTGAATAAGAGAAAAGAATAAGTCCGTTATATCAAAGCTGTATAATGGATTTTCCGTAAACAGCCTATGCAAACGATCCATAGAAGAAAAAAACAGTATTGCGGGGAAAGGGATCTGGTTTATACAAAGTGACCTTGTGAAGGTTGTTTCAACTATAAAGGTGAATATCCGAAGAGATGGGACAGCGCCCTCGATTCAACATCGGGACAAATTGCAACTAAGGAATGAATACAAGAAGCTGAAGAAGATGATGATTCACTACTATATATTATCAGTAATAACAGAACAAAAAATATCAAATACATCAGATACATTGGATTGGTGCACATGCCCGTGCCCGTACCCGTGCTTGAGCTGGTTTTGTAGTGGAGGCCCCCTACGGTATTAATTGTAGAATCTGTTGATGGACTTACACTACTCCCTGTGTCGATGAGTGCTGAACAGAGCCGCACTAGGACAACAAACTACAGACTACAAACTTGTTCAATTTAAAGTGTAGTGTAATTTTTGAATAGCAATATTTCTAATACAGAGTAGGACCTTATTCAACGCTGAATAAAGAGGGGAGGGGGTAGGTTTCAACTTTTTTTTTAAATTTATTTATATTAATGTAAAACATATTAAGTGAAAATTTGAAGTCGATTGTAGTAAAACTGTCGGAGATATAGAGTTTTAAGTCTTCACCTCTCTGGTCTGATTTCGTGTTACTTTGAAACTTTTAAACGCGTTTTCTCACACATAGCTTTTTCAGAGTCGGTGCAATCTCTAGCTCAAAATCTACTGCACCGATTCTTTTGAAATTTTGCACACTCTTTTTTTACATAAATGCCGAGGTAACGCTGCCGAGTTTTCTTTAATTTTTTAAATTTAACGTATTTTAAAATAACAAAGTTTCTGACTTTTATCATGAAAAATCGGTATTTTGACTTTCTTGTTCTGTAAAAAATTGAAAAATCAATAAAAAAAGAAAAAACTCGACAGTGTTACCTGCAGAAACTTATCAACTAATGAAATCATTTTGGTTTTTAGATTTTAGAAAATCCAGTGATGAGTTATGAGGAACACCGCCATGAATTCTTTTTTGTGACGTCTGCGGAGATTCGCTGTCAATGCCCCATTTCTTGATATTTATTTATGAAAATTTCACAAAGTATTCTTCAAATGTCAATTTATCATGTAGTAGTTATAGAAATAATTATATATTAACTGTGTCGTCAAAAAATATTATCGAAAATATGCTTTTTTATCGTTTTGACCTTCAATGTTAAGATGTTCAAGATGTTATTTCTATCTTTCTGTGTCTTGTCTATAGGGTACATCTACTTAACGGTAGCTGAAATAATAGCTCCGCTTCTGTACGAACAGCATCTTCGCAGCGTAGTGCCGTGCAAAGATAAAGCTTATGCATTTCAACTGTATTTTAATTACCTTGTGACGCTACACAGCCGATGCAAGACGCTGCGAGGATGATAACATCGAAGTCTGCAATGCAGATTTAACACCAGTGAGAAAACAGTTAAAGTTAATCTCTACTTCTATTAATAGAATTAAGTTTCCCAATAAAATTACGAGAAATATGAATACAAATTAAATTACTTTAAATATATTCGTTTTATGTAATTATTTTATTTATAGACGAATTGATAACATCTTTTCAATAAAATTATTAAATTATAATATTCAGCAGCTGCAAAAACGTATCCTCGCTCTATGAGAGACAAATTTACAAGAGAGCGGTTCTAGAAATTTTCTGTTTATATAACTTGTAAATTCTAATCCTAAGCAATGGTAGACATTACTCTGACCCATTGATATTTTGGATGTTTCTATCTACTGTCTATCCTCATCTGGACTTAAGGTGAAACGATACTTGGCCATTTTTGATTCGCGAAATATAGATTACGATACTATACAGCAGGTTAAATATTATCAAAAGAACCATGTTTAAATCGTTTTATGTAAGTAACTATAAACGCGATCAAAATCTAAAGCTGCAATTAGTTAGATGAATAACGTATCTACATTTTAAGCTTTCTTCCACTGACTTTTAATGAGTAGGAACCGCAAAAATAAGTTTTGAAAATTAATATTGCTATATTTTCTAGTTAAATTCCAATTTTTATATGACTGGTAACATTTCTAATGGTTTGTCATAAATTTTATAACCTTTATTATGATTCTCAAACTTACGCAGACTTAAAAATATATAGAGTATTCGTTAAATTGGAATCAAAAATGGCCCAAGTATCGTTTCATCAATACCATCATTGACACTTGACAAAACAGAAAATACAGCTTTGCAAAAGATCTTTAAGTTTGCAGCGACAAATTTCCAAAGACAGATGATTACATATATCTTTCAAATTGAAGATATTATTAAATTTAGCATAATCCATGACGGATAGCATACGATATTAGTAATTAGTAATTTAATTTATGATAAACATTATTCTATAATGCAAAATTATACTGTAAATTGATTTTTATTATTATCAGCAATAAGAAGAGAAGAAAAAAAACAAGTTGAAATATTTATTATAGGCATTAGCATTTTAATGTTCATTATCCAATGTGGCGCCAGTACAAATATTCCTGTTTATGTATTAGTCAAGTACCAAGAGTACACGACCGTTGACCATAGACCAGAGAAAAATGACGAAGAGGGTTGTTGGTAAACGCGAAAGGTAATTAGTCCACATCATGTGCCTGATTATGTCCATGAATAAAATGAAGTGATTTTAAATAAGTTCTTTTGTACTGCATAATTTTGACCAAACGAATACATACAACGCTTTACCTATTCGAACCCTGTAAATGCAATCAGCCGTCTCAGACTGGAAGGGAATGCAATGGTCTCTTTCATAACAGTGGTGTATCGATAAAAATGAAAGTAAAAGCTTGCTCTCATGGTAATTTATGTTAGTGCAAAACAACTCCGATACACCCTACAGTACACAAGTTTGACTTGGCGTACTGTCGTATCGGTACGTGGTATGTATGTATATATTCGCCGTCGCTTAAGGGGGGAGGGAAGAGGGGCTGAAGGGTTGTGTAAAAATTTGAAGTCGATTGTAGTAAAACTGTTTTAGATATAGAGTTTTAAGTCTTCACCTCTCTTTCGTGTTACTTTGAAACTTTTAAACGCGGTTTCTCACACTTAGCTTTTTCAGAGTCGGTGCCCTCTCTAGCTCAAAATCTACTAGACCGATTTTTTTAAAATCTTGTACACTCGTTCTTTACATTAATGTCGAGGTAACGCTGTCGAGTTCTTTTTTAATTTTGACGTATTTTAAAATAACAAAGTCTCTGATTTCTTTCATGAAAAATTGGTATTTTGACTTTTAAGTGCTGTAAAAAATGAAAAATCAATAAACATAGAAAAACTCGACAGCGTTACCTGCAAAAACTTATCAACTAATGAAATCATTTTGGTTTTTCGATTTCAGAAAATCCAGTGAAATGTGAATTCTTGACATTTATTTATGAAAATTTCACAAAATATTCTTTAAATGTCATTTTATCATGTAGTAATTATAGAAATAATGATATATTGACTGTGTCGTCAAAAAACATTATCGAAAATATGCTTCCTTTTTATCGCTTAAATACGCTTGCAGTGTGCGACAGGCCAACGTTATGGCAAGCTAATTTAACATTGATTTAGTCGTATATTTGTACATGGCAAATCCTTCACGTAAATAAATACATCTTCATGGACATGTCATTTGGAAGCGTAACATCCAAAGTCATGGGCGTCCGTCGATAGGGACAAACAAGACACTTCATAAATTACTAAAACTTGCACTGAATGTGATGGAAACTTTGACAATAGAATGAAATAAGTTTGTGGTACTCATCCCCTCTGGCAAATTTTCTTCGGACGCCTATGCCTAGGACCAGTTATTCGTACCAAGTACTAACAATAAGTACTAAGTGCTAGCTAGCAGCACCTGACCTTCTGATGTGAATCACAATTATTTTTTTTTTTTTGTTGTCGATTTTTTTAATATTTTATTATTGGACAGTTGGCAATCGTGACTTCGGATGGCATTACGCTTTTGTCCATTTGTTATTTCTTTGCTTTGGATCGTTCACGATCGGATTACGTCATTTGCATTTCGTAATAATTCTATGCGTCATTATTTACGTATTTTAAGGGGTCTTCTCACTTTGCAAATTTAAAAAAATCGATTTTTTTTTTTGTAATTTTGAAAGTACATATCATCAAAAATGTTATATCAAAATTTCATAAAGATCGGACAAGTCTAACTACATTTTTGGGCGACCGTTAGGTGACTACCTCAGAGCACCCGGCTTTAAAAGAGCAAACTTTAAACGCTTTTATCTGAAAACAAGGTTTTTCAGTGCCTTGTTGATGAAATTTCGGAAACTATCCGACCGATTGTCATGAAATTTAAATGACGTATTCTTCATAGTTATGGCTATAGCGCATATCATCAGATTTTTTAAATTTTGAGTTGAAGTATTTTTTTTTTACAAAAAACTGCAAAAAAACGCGTTTTTTTTGGTACTTTTTCAAAAACGTGCGCCATTTTGTTATTTTCGCGAATATCAAAAATCTGATGATATGCGCTATAGCCACTGATATACTGAATCTAAAACTGTTTTATTTTTTTGTTTCAAATGACCTGTCTCGGAGATACCATCAACAAGCCACGAACATTACATTTCTACACGAGTTTTTCGATGCTACTTTTTTGTTATAATAATTGTTCAAAAAAATAAAAAAATAAATTTTTCTTGTACTTGAAAGATGTCTTTATTACATAGGATCCATTTTATCCCATAATTTTGTGCAAAAAGGCTCGAAAAAAAATCGCGAAAATAGCCTATTTTCGAGGTGCCTAAAGTGAGAAGACCCCTTAAAACAGCTTGAGAACTTTTGAAATTGGCAAATGAATTAAACTTAAGCCGGGTCCAGACGATGCGGTGAACATTTGATTCAAATGTTAACCTCCAACGTATGAGTCAAATATTGGAAGATTGACATGGCAAGTTTCCTGCTACACGGTGGAACGAATGATTTATTTATTTTATTAATTTCTTGATATTATTGACACTGACACTGTTTAACAAAAACTTTCAAGTAAACATGGGACACACTAAGTTCTAGCATCGACAACACGATGCGTCCAACCATGAAACATGTTCGTAGCATCGTTTGGTACCGACATTAGGACGGAATAGGTGGTAGATATATTTATAGTACATTGTTAACCAAATCGATGACAATCTTTAAAAAAATGATGGCTAAGAATTGCAATATCTCCTTAATAGTAGGTCTTAGGATAAAAATGGTTAAAATCAATCTGATAGAGGACTGAATTTCCTACATTTTGTGTATACAACATTTTCTTGTATACCTTACAGATATTGAGCTACACCAATGTAAAGTAGACCACTTCACTTAAAAGTAGTAATGATTCAAAACAGCTATTTAATAAATAAAAAAATTGACCCACTCGTAAGGATATTTAGAAATAAAAACAAATGTTTTTAGCTTTCGCTTTTTAAAGATGGTGGAACAAATCTTCAAAATTAAGCCTGGTAAACAATATTTTCGGAATCAACATTCTCAAATTAGTTATGAACAGCTCTTTCGTCAATTTCTGCAATAAATACATGAGATGACTACTCTAATACATAACAATAATGTTTCAATAAAATTTTCGTAATGAATAGATTAACGCCTGCTAATTACAAATGTATTTTTAGTTTAACAAATCGATGAGATATAATTTTACTATGTGTCTGACGTACGATGCATATAGAATACCAATTATATAACAAATATGCGCCGCCAACATGTTACAGATTAATTACAATTGTTATTGCATGTTGTCACGTATAGACTTCGCTTATAAATAATACTAATTAGCGGATTAATTAGTAAATATGTTACAACGAGCATAACTCTGTTGTACATATAATTAAAATCATATACTGCTTCAAACATAATTAAAAACTTCTGGCTTAAACAAAATGAAAATAAATTTCAAGTTTCAACTTGCAAATGAATCAAATTCAAATGTATATGTAGTTGCTAATTATTTAGTTACGATTGAACTGGAAACTATATTCATCTCTTTTCTTCAACAGCTAATTATTAGCTAGTTTAGAATGTCTCAAGCTCGTCTTTATCTGTAAAACATCCACCGACATAACCCTAATATTAAATTCAATTGTTTACTTTATAAATATTTTTAAAATAATATAGCTGTCTCGTTTTTTTGCATATAACAATCTTAAATAAAACTATGCACTACTCTAACACATTACAATAATTTTTCGTTAAAATGAGACATTGCAAAATAATGAATAGAATTTGAGTTTGTTTATAGATACGCAGGTGTTCTAATATAAACAAAACACCAATGCGTTGTTGCCATGTTTACATAATTAAAATTAAAGTAATGTTTAAATAAATTTACAATGTTGCACGATCAAAATATTTATATTTTTTTTATTAACATTAATTTGTTTTTTTGTGAGAATCCGCCACTGATCTAAACGTTCTATATATAAATATAAAACTATCTATAATGGAACAATTTAATAGCTATCGTCTTCTACAATATCTTTGTCAATAAACTATGCACATGAGTGGTAAATTATTTAATGTTATAAACAAAGTTAATTGAAATAACAAGGTTGTTTATTAATTATAATTAAATAGCTTTAAGGGATACTTGTGTCAAGGCTTTAGAATTATGTGCGAGTCCTAATAAAGATTAAATAGCAGGTAAAATAATTATCAACTTAAAATAAATGAATCAATTAATGCAAAATATCAGTAAGATGGCTCTTAGAATATCTTTATAACATACTTAAAACGCATTAGTGATTATAGTAAGTATGGTATTTTATTGATTAGAAATTGTTATTGAACACGGGAGATAAACAATCTTAGTTTTACTGCATTGGTCATAAAAGGTCATTTAAAAGGCGCCAAGTTTTTACAAAAATGTAATAAAACTACTGCCTGCCAAGGTATGTGACACAACACATGCAAAGAACACAGGAGTCGGCTTGTTTTGAGAGTTCTAGACGCATAAACAAGTCCCCGATTTACGCTTAAATACGCTTTCAGTGTGCGACAGGCCTTAAGCAGTTTCGTACATCGTGTTATACGCGGTCTGTTGTAAATGATATTACAGAAAGTGTCACAATGTTTGAGATATCAGTCGTTAAAAACATAAGTGAATAAAAATCAATCTATAAATATAAATAACAAAAGTGTATACATACGGTTTGATGAATCTTGATTACAATACGAGTATAAGCGAGTAAAAGCGTGACTTACCTAGAAAAAAAGAGAGTAACATAAATTAGTTTTTGTACATAATGCATATAATATATATACGTTAAAAGGGTAGCATAAATATCAGGCGCCAATATTTAATGCGTTAATTTCGATGATAGAATGATTAAAATGTAATTTTCTTCTCAACCGAAACTATACCAAATTGCTAACCTCAATAGTTAGTGCAAATTTATTTGAACGCAACCAGGAAGAACTAATTTAATTACAGTTAATGGAAGGTCCAAATGAAGATGAAACCCACCAAACAAATACGTGACGACATGGCACTAAACAAAAAATACAAAAATATTCCATACCATTACCAACTTTACGATTTTAATTGAATTCTTTCGAATAAAATTCGTTGAAATTAGGTTAAGAATTTGACCATAAATATTTTTTCTTTAAGATGTCACTTATATACTAACCTTACATTTGTGTAAACAGTTTTTTGTTGCAATTTGGTAAAAACTAGTCTTTTTAGATGTAAACTAGTGCGTAACTAACCTGCACTGGTGCGCTAACTACGTTTGTTGTAGTAGCGAACAAAAAACAAACAATCTCTAAGGAATTTCAGTGTTACCTGTTACGAATACTTTGCATTACTTATTTGATGACGGTAATTTACAAATGTAATACACCTTGATAGACGTAATTAAAATTAGGACATAATGGCCGAGGGTTTGATGGCGTGCTGCTAGATCTTCGCGATAGATGCCATTAAAAAGCAATGCTTTATCAACCCACGAAATTCAAATTTTTCTATTGTTTTGAAAATTAGAAAAGTAGCTTCACTAAATCTAGTGTAACTCGTAAACTAATGACTGAGATGCTACAAAATTTTAGGTAAGGTCAACATCAACGCATTATTTACGCAATTTCTTACAGATACAAAGAACAGTCGTCGCTTGCGACGGGGATAAACTCTAGTAAACATATAAATATACACCTGGAACATTATATTTTAAACTAGAGTTTACCCCCGTTGCAAGCCGACGACTGTCTTTTGTGTGTGAATTGAAATTTCATTTTAAATTTCAATTCTATTTTTAAATTGAAATACTTAAAGACTCGTTCTATATTAATTTTACATATAAAAAAAAACAAATAATTTTTCATACAAACTGATTAAAAAAATTTTTTTTTTCAACAAAATAAAAAATATTTTCAATTTATTCGTTTTTTGACCAATTTTCTTTTAAAAAATTGGGAATTTTTTTTCGATTTGTAAATTAGGTAGTATTAGTTAGTCTATATAAAAAATTTCAACTTTCTAGCACAATTTATACCCTCGGCAAAAACCACCACAGTGCCCCCAAATAAAATTTTGAAATTTTATTTTTCTTTTTTTAATATTATATTTAATTATTACACAATTCAAAATTTGAGCTTTCTCCAAAGTTTCCTACCAGGCCCCCTAAATTTCTAAGGGCTCCTTTTATAAAAGTTTGTATTTCTAAGTTTTGAATTATGTTTGCATTCAATAGCGCAATACACATGCAAAATATCACCTTCTACCTTTACGAATACAAAGTTATACAGCAAAAAAGGGCCCACTTTTTTTTTCAGTTTTTCCAAAATTACGGGTTTCCAGGAAATTCAGAGGAAAATCCAGGGACGCCAAAAGTCTTAAAAAAAATTTCTCTACGAAATAGGAAATTTTCAAAAACTTCCCTGGAAATTCAGTACCAAACATATAAACATAGAAACATATAAGAATCACCTGGAACATTATATTTTACATAAATTGTGTGTAATGTTTTAATAAAAAAAACTATTTATTAAACTGGTCTATCGTCTAATGGTCTAATGATGTGATAACATATCATTGATGACATATCTGATGTACATTAATTCAATAAAACTAAAGTTATTAGCTCAGATGAAAAAAGCGTTATCGATATTTCTTGATAGTTTATTGATATCTAATAACCACAACGCATCCACAACCAATAAATATTTAACACATTAATTTTTAATAGACCATCAACTATATGTTATATTTCCGTTGGTTTATTACATAGTGCAACATTCTATTCAATTCAGGTTCGAACTTTAATTTTTCAATTTCTTTTAATTTATTTATATTAATGTTAAACATATTAAGTTTATTGTGTGAAAATTTGAAGTCGATTGGAGTAAAACTGTCGGAGATATAGAGTTTTAAGTCTTCACCTCTCTGGTCTGGTTTCGTCTTTCTTTGAAACTTTCAAACGCGTTTTTCTCACTTAGCTTTTTCAGAGTCTAGCTCAAAATCTACTGCACCGATTCTTTGGAAATTTTACGCACTCTTTCTTTACATAAATGCCGGGGTAACGCTGTCGAGTTTTTTTTGTTACCTGGAGAAACTTATCAACTAATGAAATCATTTTGGTTTTTTGATTTCAAATAATGCAGTGATGAGTTATAATAAATGACACCGCAATGTTACTTTTTATTGTAACGTCTGCGGAGATTCGCTGTCAATGGCTCATTTCTTGATATTTATTTATGAAAGTTTCACAAAGTATTCTTCAAATGTTATTTTATCATATAGTAATTATAGAAATATTTATATATTAACTGTGTCGTCAAAAAACATTATCGAAAATATGTTTTTTTGTATCGATGCGACCTTACCCCTTTTAACAAGTGTATTTATTTAAAATCTGTGAGCATCACTCTCAAGAATTCAATAACAATGTTACGTTGTTTTTATCGCGATGTACGTTGATTTTTTTACGCGATACTAACGGATGCTGACTGTAACCGTTTCAGAAATTCGGCTTTATAACGGTTCTATTGTGTAACAAAATCTGTTAACGAGATAACATTTTTTTTATCTATTTATCGTATACTGATTTGTGTACTTCATCGTATGTATATACTTTATTGTATTATTTCAAATACACGTTGAGTTTTGGAAACCTAATTTTCTACTTGAATGAACATTTGTCAAGTCATGTTTCTTCCATGTTCGCCATCAGAGGTCTGTAGATGAAATACAGATAAATATTTCAATTCGCTTTAAATGTACCTCGTAATACTTGATAATTATTTCGAAACGATATAATTTAGTGGTCTATAGTTGTGATTATCTGGAATATACCATTTCATGTAGATAATCTAGTCCATTAAATCAAGAAGAAGACTATCGCTTTTTAATTTTAATCAATTATTACATGTACATTCAAAGAAACTCATCGCGATTGATTTAGATTTGATTATCTTCATGCTGATAAATATAAAATATCATTATTAACTGATTTCGCTTTTTAAAAATTGAAAGTTAATGATGATTTAGAAGAAATAGAACTAAGGTCTATCTTAATGCATAATCAAATCAATCGTTAAAAAATCTCAAAAAAGTCGGGAGGCGTAAGTGAGTGAATAAATTAAATTCTTACAATTTTTATTTCTGCAAGTTATTTCATTTTCTTTAATTGATTTAAGTTTATTACAATGGGTAGTTTCTTCTTTGTTAATTGATTCTTTTTACTTACCTGAATTTATTGTCTGCTTTGTGTTCTTATAATTTTGTTTTGCAAGTCTGTTTGGAACAAAAGCCGATCAACATTAAAAACTAAACTGTATTAATAGTTAATTGATATTTTTTTATATTGTTATTAATAATCTTTAGAAGTAACGATAGCATGTGAAATATTTCATGATTTATGGAAGAAGACTGCCGCCTCTGTGTCCACTTTTTTTAGTAACATATAATATTGAAATTGATTTTGCAACTTATAAAATAAAATGCATTTTTTGTAAAGATCATCTTTATATCGCAATGCATATTTCTTAAATTGCATTCAACTTTGCGTTTCTCTGAAAAAGTTATTAAAGATTTTGTTGAGTTCAAATAATAAGTGGTGACCAATAAAGTTTTTTGGGTAAAATGATGCTTGACCATTTTTTCTCGCGAAATATAGATGGTGATACTATACAGCAAGTTAAATATTATCAAAAAACCATGTTCTTTTTGTTTAAATCGTTTTATGTAAGTAACTAAAAACGTTAATCAAAATCTAAAGGCGCAATTAGTTAGATGAATAACGTATCTACATTTTAAGCTTTCTTCCACTGACTTTTAATGAGTTGGAACCCCAAAAATAAGTTTTGAAAATGAATATTGCTATATTTTCTAGTAAAATTCCAATTTTTATATCACTGGTAACATTTCACGTTTATAGTTACTTACATAAAACGATTTAAACATAAAGAAAACTGAAAGATGAACTCTATATATCAAGATTACACTTTACTTGATACGAAAAATCTAAATTTCGTGTGTTGATAAAGCATTACTTCTTAATGGGAATACTTTATCAACACACGAAATTCAGATTAAAAAATTGTAAAAGTAGCGTCACTAAAACTAATGTAACTCATAAAGTAATGGTCCGAATATCATGAAATTTTAGCACATATCATTGGAAGGTTGGTACTATCTAATATGTCACCCTACGCACTTATTGAATGATGTGTTCCAGTGTGAGAGCACTCTAAATGTTAAATAAGAGTACCAATAATA
Organism: Panorpa germanica; assembly: GCA_963678705.1. Lineage (NCBI taxonomy): Eukaryota > Metazoa > Arthropoda > Insecta > Mecoptera > Panorpidae > Panorpa > Panorpa germanica. Next base: position 1,099,444 of record OY783207.1, read on the forward strand.
CATAACAGTCATTGGCCTGTAATAAATCAAAACAAGACTCATCTAAATAAGTAAATAAAAATTTACAAGGAAGAATGAACAAAAAGAAGACCAATCCCGATGTTTTTTTGTGAATGTATTTAACTGATTTATTCCTTTCACGATACCGGTGTTGCTAAGATGTTACCGGGAATAATATTCATTTAATTCATTACTAAAAAAATAAGAGAAGATTCGAGTTCAATGAATTCTTTAGAGTAGCACACAACACACTTCTGAGTTAGTAACGCTCAAGTTTAACAACCCCATTTCTTTGGAAATATCTTCGAGTAATGTAAAGTTATGAGGCAATGTATTTTGGTAAAGCTAAAGTCAATATAATGCAATTCAATAAACAAATTAAAGAAATGTTTAAAAAGTTTGTCTGCCATGTGCACTTTATAATTTCCTTAATTTTGTTTTGTAAGTCTGAACATGAGCTGACCAAGACTAAAAACTAAACTGTACTAATAGTTAATTGATATTTTTTTAATTTGTAATAATTACCCTGCTAATTAAGATTTCGAAATATCAATATAAAAACAATGATTACTTGTGAAATAATTTTATGATTTATGACAGAAGACTGCCTCTGTATCTGCCGCAAGATGAAATTGATTTTTTTAAGACAAATCTATATATTGCAATGTATAATTCTTAAATTACTTCCAACCTTGTACTTCTCAGAAGATGCTGTTGAAGCATAAGTTGAGTTCAAATATAATAAGTGACAAATAAACAGTTTTTTGTTAATTCAAATTTAAATTTTCGGAAATGAAGACAATGGCCGGTTTTATATTCTAAAGATTGTCTTTATGTTCTTTTCATTTCTTTTGTTAATGATAATAATTAAGAAGAATTGTATTTACGAAGAATTTGCACGGGTCTTAAGGAAGCGCCGGTTACCAGGAATACAAATTACATGAGTTGGAATTGAGAAAGGATTTATCATTCTATTAGCAGGCATCCCTGATTAATGTACTTCTATTTTAGCCCCTTTAGAACCACCTTCCCTCCTATTGGATGGAACGTAGTTTTTTTTCTATTAAGGGGGGGGTATGGTTTCAAATTTTTTTCATCTCATTTTTTTAATTTTTTTATATATTAAGTTTATTGTGTAAAAATTTGAAGTCGATTGGAGTAAAACTGTCGGAGATATAGAGTTTTAAGTCTTCACCTCTCTGGTCTGCTTTCGTATTACTTTGAAACTTTTAAATGCGGTTTCTCACACATAGCTTTTTCAGAGTCGGTGCCCCCTCTAGCTCAAAATCTACTGGACCGATCCTTTTGAAATTTTGTACACTCTTTCTTTACATAAATGCCGAGGTAACGCTGTCGAGTTTCTTTTTATTTTTTAATTTTAACGTATTTTAAAATACCAAAGCTTCTGATTTTTTTCATAAAAAATCGGAATTTTGACTTTAAAAAGGGCTGTAAAAAATTGAAAAATCAATAACTAAACAAAAATTCGACAGCGTTACCTGCAAAAACTTATCAGCTAATGAAATCATTTTGGTATTTCGATTTCAGTGATGAGTTATGAGTGGCACAGCAATGTTACTTTTTTTTGTGACGTCAAACAAACTTTGTTAGAAATGTTAGAACTTTCGATTCAGATTAATTAAAATGTATTCTTAACGTATTCTTCTAGATTAATCAGCAAGCACCAAGAACTAGTTTCGCCGACTGTATTTACGAATAGCTCCATATGAAGCAATAGCTTTATGTTATGCAGAATGTAGATACAATTTGCATAAACCTGTTCTCGATAATACACACAAGGGTGTAGCCCTGTATTACGAAATAAAGTTACCAAAATGAGGCCCCTGAATTTATGAAGCCTGATGCACGCCCCAATATTTTAAAAACATGAAAGTGAAGATTTTAATTTCAATACACCACTGCATCTAAAATTAAATTCCAAGCAAAAAATAGTCTCGATTCGCCAATGGGGTAATCGTTAGAAATAATTGCAAAGTGCGTGAGATAAAACACCAATCTGTAACTTTAAACATCCCTTAAAGGAAGGATTGTGTCGAAATGGATATATTTTCAATATTAGTTGGTAGTGCTTAACATACAAAAACTAAGAAAATAATTTCAACACAGGAAAGACTGTTCTAAAGTGATTTGTTTGCGTGCCTTTAATGGTCTGAGGTGAAATAACCATACTGTAATTTTTAATACACTATAAGTCAAAACGATAAAAACAAAGCATATTTTCGATAATGTTTTTTGACGACACAGTTAATATATAATTATTTCTATAATTACTACATGATAAAATGACACTTGAAGAATACTTTGTGAATTTTTCATAAATAAATATCAAGGAATGAGCCATTGACAGCGAATCTCCGCAGACGTCACAAAAAAGTAACATTGCGGTGCCACTCATAACTCATCAATGGATTTTCTGAAATCGAAAAACCAAAATTTCTGATTATTTCTCATTAGCTGATAAGTTTTTGCAGGTGACGCTGTCGAGTTTTTGTTTAGTTATTGATTTCTCAATTTTTTACAGCACTTAAAAGTCAAAATACCGAATACAGAAACTTTGTTATTTTAAAATACGTTAATATTAATTTTTTTTTAAAAACTCGACAGCGTTACCACGGCATTTATATAAAGAAAGAGTGTGCAAAATGTCAAAAGAATTGGTCCAGTAGATTTTGAGCTAGAGATGGCACCGACTCTGAAAAAGCTAAGTATGAGAAAACGCATTTAAAAGTTTCAAAGTTTCAAACACGAAACCAGACCAGAGAGGTGAAGGACTTAAAACTCTATATCTCCGATAGTTTTACTTCAATCGACTTCAAATTTTCACACAATAAACTTAATATATTGTACAATAATATAAATGGAAATTAAAAAAAAGTTGAAACCTGGAATTCTAAAGGATCTGTATTAAACCAGGAAGTATATACGACTCTTCTCCTTATACATTTCATTTACATTTCTGTTTCTTTGACAGTTGATGTCTTCTAAGAATAGCGACATCTTGTGTTTCTAATTAAACTTTACCAATATTGTCGGAAATCGAGATACTTTCGAATTCGATGTATTTGTGCGCTACTGTTTTGCAATGTTTCCAGTAGTTACTACTCTGTGCTACGATTCGCAATGACAGGGAGTTGTATTCTTGTTTCCTGTTTTACTTGTCCACTGCAGAAACTTGTAACATGTTCTCTCCAAGTAGAACTTGTTCCTTTTTGCCAGTTGCCAGTTGCCAGTTTCATTATGTTTGTCTGCACTGAGTTTCTGGATTTGTAGCAGTGACTTCTAACCTTTACGAAGAGTGCTTCACCGATAGATTTTAGATGACATACTTGGTAAAAAATATAAACAACAAGTTTAAACTTGCTTTAACCTATAAAAGCAGGGGTTGCAGATAAGTGTCACGGTTTTCTGACGACCAAGAAGTAGTCACAATACAGTAGACCCGCTCTTTCACGAATTCCAGCAATAACAGTGTACCCTAGACCACTTCCCCTGAATGCTAAAATTTACGTGACGATTTTGACATTTTTAATTTTTTTTGCTATTTTGATAACAGTGTTACAGTGCATTTCTAACGGTATCTTAAAAATGTTCTTAAGAGTCTACCCCCTAACTATGTCAGCCACCCAGAATACTAAAACATTTTATTGGTTAGCATCTACGAATGAGTAAAAGAGAAGCACGATGTTTGTTAAGTATAGGAGCATGCAAGAGTGAGATAGATACAAAACATTATGTGACCACAGTATACGCTTAGTCTTAAACCGGCTCCAGACGATGGGGTGATTCAAATGTTTGCCTCCAACGTGCGAGTCAAATATTGGAAGATTGACATGGCAAGTTTCCTGCTACACGGTGGAACGTATGATTTATTTATTTTATTAATTTGTTGATATTATTAACACTGACACTGTTTAACAAAAACTTTCAAATATAAAACCTTCCTTTGTTGGACGATTCGTGCAGCAGTGCATGACATATGGATCAAGTGTGTGGTGGTGGTAGAAAAATCCCTTTTGACGCGTGTTTAAAGACCGACAACAGCCCAAACTTCTTCCAACGAGCGCCCAATGTTGCATTATAACAGAATAACTGATAGATATAAAGAGGATTTTCATAATTTAGTAGTTTATTAAAATAACTTGTAATTAAAAGTAAAACAACTAATGATTATTATAGTATTGTTATGCAAATGAAGGTAGTAACAGGTAATTAAATCTCCTATTACCCAGCCTCGCAAGAATTTTATATTCAATGGGTAAGTCTTCCTCAAACTATCTTTGCATTCAATTATACTCGCATAATCTTGAACAATTAAACAGAATATTGACGATATTACATCATTGAGGTTGAAGAACTTTCATATAAAAATTAGTATGTTATATATTTTTAAAAATAAAATGTAAATTAGATTTCGCTGAAGAACCGATGCCTAATTAACATAATTTAAACACGCTAAAGACTTCCGCAATCAATTAGTAGTAATTATGATTGATTCAAGATGATTATGTAAATATAATTTGATGAAATTAATAGAATCATGACCGTGCAAGGTCATTTGAATATTTTTTTGAACCTGTCTTGCTCTCTGGGTAAAATTAAATATACAATTCTTGTTTTTTATATTACTTACTTGAAAATACTTATTACATATATAAATAATACAACTGTTTTACTTTTGCTTGAGGCTGTGACATAAATTTGTATAACATTAAATACCGTTATACCTACAAATAAATGTGGAACAATTACTTTTATTGTATATGAATTTTAATCTTTTTTTTATGTTAACATTAACACTATTTCTACACTTTTTTACAACAAAATTTGTTAAGGAAATAAGAATTTAAAACATTGTCATATATGTCAAATAAAATAAGACCTCGTTATAGTGTTATGTGCTTCTTCAAGAAATAAAAACAAAATCTTAAAACACGAACTTGTGGAACAACGGTTATTGGGACTACAAAAAATGATGTGTATAAATATTTGCTTATCTGCAGTGGTCATCCCAGTCAACTAGAGTCGTTACAATTTGATTATAGGATTACTTCATCTTAGGTTTTGCAACGATATGCAAAAAGTTTTGTGATGAACTAGAATATTGTGTCGAATATGTTTTTAAAGTTTCCTTCAAAATATTCTATATAAAATTAACCCAGCGTGTGTACACTGGGTCTTTTAAGGAATAGTTGAAAATTCACACTCCTATTTCTCTCTCATGAGTACAGAGCGCGCTTCACCTATGCCCCCTAAAAAATCTAGGTAGTGGTAGAGACTTAAGGTTCCAGCAGCGTCCGGATCTGGCAGATTACTTGCAAAGGCGAGCCAGTGAAACTCTTTTTGTTTTTCTCGTTGTTTCACAGTTTTTTCATGGTTAAAATAAATGTTTTATGTAATTTAATATATTATTTCCTAGATTATATATATAGAATTTTTTTTTATTAGTTCATCTTTTCACAACAATAAGTTTTTGAAGATGGGTGACAATTCAACGGTTGCGCACCGTAAATTCTCTTTTTGACACTAATTATTATTAACTAATATTAATTATTATTTCATAACTTTTGTATTTTCATCAATAAAAACTTATTTTGTGCCGAATAATCACCGTTCCGTTTATTATGACATGCCTGAATCCGTAAAATATTTCCCAATTTCAGGTGCACAAATAATTCAACTTTTTGGAGCCCACGTCAAAGACACTACATTCTTTCGAAAGCTTGTAGTCTAATATAAAAAAAAGTCTACAACCGTTTTTCTTAATATTTGTTTGTTATAAAGTTATGAATTTTTTAACAATATTCCGTTTTTCACTATTTATGAATTTTTATTAACAACGGTTTTAAACTTTGGACTTTGGCAACTTCTGGACCATGTAGTAGACACTTCAAGAAGTAATCCAGAATTTTTTCAGATTTTTTAAAAGCTTAGAAAACTCAACTGTTCCCTCAAAGACACAGTTTACACACCATGACTCGAAAAATAAAGTCTTCACACGGAGGGTTAATAATATTAAATAATAAATAAAATAAATAAATATAAATCACAAATTATACCAACTGTTACAGATAAATATATTTTCATACATAAATGAAAAATGTTATTTAATGGAACGAGCCGGAGGCGCCACCCGCCATATAATATAATATCTGGTAAGCAGGGGCGTGGGGGGAAGCAGGGAGAGTGCTCTTGACAACCGGCAACGGGTTACCACCCACTGGGTGCACTGCTGGGTGTGTTGATGTGGATGGACCAGCTTGTGCAGCGAGCATAAACAATTTTATTTATCTGTCTATGAGATATAACATTTATATCAGATTATAAATGAATAAATAACAAAGTTAAAATTTATACTTTTTAGATAAATTTTGTTACAGCATGCCCCATACCTCTCTTACACCTGGCAAGGTCCAACAAATCAAGTTCCAACTTGCAAACGAATCGCTAATTATTTTGTTAGATTAATCTGGAAACTATATTCATCTCATTTCTCCTACAGCTAATCATTAGCCAGTCTAGAATGTCTCAAGCTCGGCTTTAAATGTAACACATCCACCGACATAACCCTAACATTAAATTCAATTGCTTACTTTATAAATATTTTTAAAATAATATAGCTGTAAAACTATGCACTGCTCTAACACATTACAATAATTTTTCTCTAAAATGAAACATTGCAAAATAATTATTAGAACTTAATCTCGCACGTGTTCAAACATAAACAAAACACTGATGCGTTGCCATAGTTACATAAATTATTTAGTTTATAAATATTTTTAAAATAATATTGCTGTCTCGTTTCCTTACATACAAAAATATTAAATAAAACAATGCACTGCTCTAACACATTATAAATATTTTTCTTTAAAATATAACATTGCAAAATAATGAATAGAATTTGAGTTTGTTTATAGATACGCAGGTGTTCTAACATAAACAAAACACTGATGCGCTATTGCCATGTTTATATAAATAAAATTAAAAGAATGTTTTAATAAGTTTACAATATTGCACGATCGAAATATTTATAACCAATAAAATTTTTTTAACCATAATTTTGATTTGGTTTGTCTAATATTTACTCATCCATAACTGTTATAAAATTATTTAGACATCGAGAATATAATAAAAAAACTATATACTCGTATAAATAAATCAAATAAACAACTATGTATCTAATAAACATAATTAATTAAATAAATGTTTTGTGTATTCACTCTAAGGCGCGTTTATGATATGATCTAGATAGCATAATAGGCCCCAAAGCTATTAGAGTCATATTAAAATCGAAAAAAAACCAAAATAACAATTAATCCTATCTTACAGTCAAATGAGTTTCACCATCAAGTTGCATCTGACAGCGCACCAAGCGGTGCCAACGCACAACAATAATTAGACGAATAACGGAACGGTAAATAATTCAGATGAGCTCTAGTATGTGTACGAGTCGGTGTTAGTGAAATATACCAGCGGCAAAAGTTTAATAGTAGAGAAATAAAATAATTTGTAAACAAATAAAAATATGTGCTGCCATCTGTTAAAGCAAACCTTAAGCTTCAATTAATTGAATGTAGATTGTCTTTTTTATAGAAGTAGTAAAATTGTACTATATTTTATAGTAATAATAAAAATGAACATAAAAAATAACTGTGAAATGATCTATAATATGTAATCGACATACAGTGAACTGTAACCTATTAATTCAAACTGTAATATTAGATATTTCTTTATTTATGGGTGTTTCAACAAGAGCGGTCATTTTATGGTGAAACGATACTTGACCATTTTTAATTCGCGAAATATATATGGCGATAATTATACAGCAGGTTAAATATTATCAAAAAAAAACCATGTTTTTTTATGTTTAAATCATTTTATGTAAGTAACTATAAACGCGAATCAAAATCCATAGCTGCAATTAGTTAGATGAATAACGTATCTACATTTTAAGCTTGTTAATTTTAAATTGTATAACCTTTATTTATGACAAACCATTAGAAATGTTACCAGTCATATAAAAATTGGAATTTAACTAGAAAATATAGCAATATTCATTTTCAAAACTTATTTTTGCGGTTCCAACTCATTAAAAGTCAGTGGAAGAAAGCTTAAAATGTAGATACGTTATTCATCTAACTAATTGCAGCTTTAGATTTTGATTCGCGTTTATAGTTACTTACATAAAACGATTTAAACCTAAAAAAACACGGTTTTTTTTTTGATAATATTTAACCTACTCGCCATCTATATTTCGCGAATCAAAAATGGCCAAGTATCGTTTCACCTTAATCTAAAAATATTGAAATGTATTAATTGAAATGTTACTGTAATATAATAGAAACATATTTTATCTATCCATTCTTTATAAAATATGAAGAAAAAGTAAACTATTTTGTAGAAAAATGATCACCCTAAAAAACCATTGTAAATAACTTTCTTCTATCGCCGCCTGCGGTTGCCGTGCTTTGTAATATTTATGATATAATCATTCTTATAAATAATGATAATAGAATATTGTACAAAAGGAGTATGATTTACTGTGCTCCCTGTTACCTCGCTGCACCCCTTCATCTTCATGCAGTCCATTGTTAGCTTGATTTATGGATACAAGTAGTTCTATTACAATAATGAAGTGTGTTCAACAACGAGCTAGCTGATAGCTGTAAGGTGTTCTGCATATCCACTGATTTGATTGTTATTTGATGATTATTTATTATGGTTGTCCTTTCATTGAACATAGTTTTATTCTTAGGGGGGTCACATACTGGAGACACGACACATACAATCCCATTCAACAAAGAGAGACAACGCTAATGTTGGTTTCACACCAAAGAGACAGCTCTTAAAACATATTTGTCTGTAAAAACTGTTTTAGTAAACAAAACACATACCCATTTGGAGTCGGTAAGATCAAAGGAAAACACATTTGTTGTTGTTTCTTAGTCTGATTGGTTTGAACACGCAGTTTTGTTTTTTGTGAACATTTGCACTTGTCAGTTGTTGTTTATCATGTTTATAATTTTTATGGGACACACAGAAAACCACAGTAAACAAAACCAGTCTGTTCAGTGTGAACAGCATGTTTTCGAAAAGCAAAACTGTTCTAAGGAGGTACCGTAAATGCAAAAAGTTTATCTCTCGGTAATACGAAATGCAAAATACGAAGTACATGAGGGACGAGCAAATATTAGGACTGTATTTTTGAAAATGAATTTTTCAATTCCCTATTAAACTGCTATTTGCTAGTTAAAATGATTTTTTTATGCATATAATAGTTAAAGGAATGAAAAATTACCTATAAGTAATATCAAATTTATATTAATTCAATTTAAATACAAATTAAATATTTTGAAAAAGGAATAATAAATTTGGCAACGCTATAAATTTACGTGTGTTGACGCATGCGTGATTTGGTTCTTTGACAAATAAATTGTTATATTTTATAAAATATTTATTCCGATTTTGAATTTCCCGCTCAAATTGGAATTTGCAACGTTGCCGGCTTATAACCTACACTTACTGGTTTTATTTAAATATTTTCGTATATAGGTATCCTTTCGATAATTTTCTTTTTGCAATAGTTACAGAAAAGATTCTTTTATATACACCTAGTTTTTGAAAGCCGTGTCACCATTTTTTCATAGTTAAAAGTTATATTATGTGGTGAAATTGAGCTAAAAATTATGATTTGTATGGAAAATGACTATTTTTAATCATGTATAAAAAGAAAACTAGGAACCCTAGATCTCTAAAATTTTGAGACAGCATGTATTTTAACTATTTGTATCGACCCTCCAAATTTCACAACGTTTTCATCAATTACGTTAACGTCCTGTACCTCCTTAAAATAAAATAAAACATGATTTTATTTTGTTTCTTGACAACAAAACTGTCTCTCTGGTGTGAAACCGGCATAATACTTCTGTCTTAAGATAAATGTGATGACACAGATGGCGAGAGCATTAATTCTTGATGAAATTTCCCATTAAAAACCATTGGTTTATCAACACACGAATCGTGGAGATCCAAAAACAGGAGAGAATGAGTAAGATGGACGAAGGAAGATAACAAGGGAGACGAACTTTCAAAAAGAAGAAGAGTATTTTAAAAATGTTAAAAATTTGTAAAGTAAATGTAAAATATAAATTACAAAAGTAGCAGCACTAAAACTACTATAACTCATAAAGTAATAGTAGAAATGTTATGAAATTTGGCACATGGATTTATCAATAGTGGCGCCATTTATATTATTATTTAATTTAATGTTTTTGCCATTTGGCACTACATTCTTGGGCCTCAACTCATTTATTTACATGTCATTGTGCTTAATTCAAACGAAAAAAAAAAAAATATATATACATAAAATTCCTTATAAAAATAAAAGCAAAACTGCTACTGCTTTGCTCCTCCTGCTTCGCTCCTCCTGCTACTGTCCCTCCTGTTTCTACTCTGCCATTCCTTCTCTTTCCTAGTTTTTTTTCTCTATCTCCGCCATCCACCTCTTCCCATCACTTTCGGCATTACATTCTGCTGCCTTAAAAAAATTTAAAAAACTTCAGCCTTTCTTCTTCTAATTACTTCTGCCATCCATCTGTTCCCTTCCTTGCCCCCTTTTAAGAGCTGCCCAACATTTATCTCACTCCCTACTTTTTCCTTACAATCAAACTTAATGTGCTCCAGTGTTTCGTCCTCCGTTCCTCACACTCTACACATTCTTTCCTCACTACTTTCCCAGTATCTGTTTCCTTTTTCCTCATTTCCCAATCTAAACCTTTCTGTTCTTCTTATGTTTTTTATATCTTTTTCTATTAAGTACTGAGGTATATTACTTTCCCAAATCCTTTTATATCATGTATTGTAATTGCTTTTCTCGATTTTTCTCATTCTTTCCTGTTGTTGTATCTCCTTATCCCTTCTCCTTAGCTCCTCTTCCACACTTGCGCCTCTTTCTCTTCTCGTCTCTGCCTCCTCGATCGCCATTCCATTCCTTTCAAAATACTCCTTTCTCTTTTTCGGACTTACCCCCCCCCCCCTTCTTTATACTTTCCTCCCTTATTTTCTTTAAAATTTTGCTTTCAGCACTGCTCATTTTCTCCTCATATTTTATTGCTCATTCACCTGCTTTAATTCTTATCTTGTCCCTTTTTAGCTCCTCCATGATCATGTATCCTGAATTTATGCGCCAATTATATATCACCCTACGAACTTATTGAGTGGCGTGAGTCTCGCATAACGCGGTGTTACACTATTTACAAAAGAAGTTCTCTTTCCACCTACATACAAACTTTAAAAAATGTTCTTTGGTCTTAAGCGATAAAAATAAGATATACAATGCAAGAAATTGTAAAAAAAATACTGCAGATACAGTGTTATTAATCTTAGCGCCCAATAATAAATAACTATAATACATGCTTGTGTATTTCTAGACATGGACAATTAATTTACCAGTAAAAATAAATTGTTGTAAAATTTGGTAACATCAAAAACCGATTCATATACAAAAAGGTCAAGATATAGAAGTTGTATAAATATGTAGTTGTATAAGTATCTGTGTAATGTTATGTTTATTTATAGAAGTAATCGGTAAACATGGTCCGAACTCTACCCCCTCCCTCCCCACGTGTCTCCCACCACCCTCAAGCATGAGAATATCGAGAAACTCATGAATGAATCAAAATAAATATATATATTATTTTTGTGTACACACTTGTAAATATGTTGGATTAATGCAAATTAACTCTGCAATTTATGGTATTAACATACTAGACTTTATTTTTAGTAATAAATAACAGCTATACCCAGCTCTGTATCGGACCACACATGTTCAAGTCTGCCACATTGTATACTAGTGTTGAAAAGACATAAATAATATTTGAGATCATTTTTACAAGCATCCTTTTAGTCTAGAACGAGATCTGACTGCGTAACTCTAATAGAGAAATACGTTTTTACTATTACTACAATTTACTAATTCATTTTTAAACAATTTCGTTCGAATAGAAAATATAATTCATTTCAAATAGAGGTTGGGTTAAAAAGTTTGGGTAAGTTTGCGAAAAAAGGGTTGCTAATTGTTAAAGATTCATAAGAGCGAGAGAGAGTTAGAGCACCACACCGTCCGCAAGACAAGGACGCAGTGTGCCAGGTGTCGCTATTTTAAATTTAATTTTTTATTTTGGATGACTCTGCCAAAAAATATCGATTTCTCTGGATCTAAAGATCCTACGGATATGAAAAAAATATTATTTGAAAGATAATTATACCACCTATCAAGTAATAAAAACGTTTTGTAAATTTACAAATTAAAAACGTCATAAAAAAATGATTTATGTGAATTTTAGTCTAAAATTTGTCGTTTTTTTTTAGTTTTTCTTACATATCTCAAAAACTAGAACATTGATGTACATTATTTTTACAATGTATTGATTAACAGAGATTATAATCTACAAAACGACACCAAAATCATTGCTCTGTGTGGCTTAATTCGAGAGTTATTGTTATTTGAATATCACCCTTACGTAATCCAAAATCTTAATTTTCTAAAACAGACAAAATTAAAAGCGCAAAACAACTTGTAATTAATTTTTAATAAATATGTAATACCATTCCTATACATTGTAATATTTAGAAACCAGTGTGGAGCATTCGAGAATGACACAATCATAAAAACAATATTGGGTCGATGTATTTGTTATAGCACTAGTACAGAAATGCATCGGTACCGCGCAGAGTATCTGCTTTAAAAACGAATGTCAATGATGGACAATAGTGCACACAATAAGCCAGCAAGCAACGAGCCCTGCACGTTTATCTAACGGTCCTCTGGCCCTTAGTGCCCGATGGCCAATGGCCCACATTCTTGTCAATACTTCATGCTCAAACATACGTAAATATTTAATTATAATTATTTGTTTAAAAAAAGTAAATCTTATAAAATAACAAGCAGTAACATTCGATTTTTAATGTTATACATAAAGGGGCATTTGCATCTATTCTTTTATATTTATGTTTTAATTTTAAACTACACGTTTTAGTGGTATTAGTGTATTATCTTATCTTATCTTATCTTAATCTTAATCTTAATCTTAATCTTAATCTTAATATATATAAATTACGTGTCACTGTGTTGTCCGCTATGGACTCCTAAACTACTTAACCGATTTTAATGAAATTTGTACACCGTGTGCAGTTTGACCCAACTTGAAAGATAGGATAGCTTACATCTCAATTTATTTATCTTATTGCTAATTATTTGTCTATTAATTATCTGTATATGACATATGACATCGGGCGACGATGATGGCGACATCTGTTGACTAGATTGAGTAAATATTCTGTTGAGTAAATCGAAATCTGTTGACTAGATTGAGTAAATATTCAATAGATGGCGCTACGTTAGGCACAGCAACGCGTGGCCGGGACAGCTAGTCTTAATATATATAAATTACGTGTCACTGTGTTGTCCGCTATGGACTCCTAAACTACTTAACCGATTTTAATGAAATTTGTACACCGTGTGCAGTTTGACCCAACTTGAAAGATAGGATAGGTTACATCTCAATTTATTTATCTTATTGCTAATTATTTGTCTATTAATTATCTGTATATGACATATGACATCGGGCGACGATGATGGCGACATCTGTTGACTAGATTGAGTAAATATTCTGTTGAGTAAATCGAAATCTGTTGACTAGATTGAGCAAATATTCAATAGATGGCGCTACGTTAGGCACAGCAACGCGTGGCCGGGACAGCTAGTCTTAATATATATAAATTACGTGTCACTGTGTTGTCCGCGATGAACTCCTAAACTACTTAACCGATTTTAATCAAATTTGTACACCGTGTGCAGTTTGATCCAACTTGAAAGATAGGATAGCTTACATCTCAATTTATGATTGCAATATTATCTTATTGCAAATTATTTGTCTATTAATTATCTGTATATGACATATGACATCTGGCGACGATGATGGCGACATCTGTTGACTAGATTGAGTAAATATTCTGTTGACTAGATTGAGTAAATATTCAATAGATGGCGCTATGTAACGTTAGACACAGCAACGCGTGGCCGGGACAGCTAGTTTATTTATATTATTGTACAACATATTAAGTTTATTGTGTAAAAATTTGAAATCAGTTGGAGTAAAACAGTCCGAGATATAGAGTTTTAAGTCTTCACCTCTCTGGTCTGCTTTCGTGTTACTTTGAAACTTTTAAATGCGGTTTCTTACACATAGGTTTTTCAGAGTTGGTGCCCTCTCTAGTTCAAAATCTACAGAACCGATCCTTTTAAAATTTTGCACACTCTTTCTTTACATAAATGCTGAGGTAACGCTGTCGAGTTCTTTTTAATTTTTTAATTTTAACGTATTTTAAAATAACAAAGTTTCGGATTTTTTTCATGAAAAATCGGTATTGTGACTTTGAAATGCTGAAAAAAATTGAAAAATCAATAAAAATAGAAAAACTCGACAGCGTCACCTGCAGAAACTTATCAACTAATGAAATCATTTTGGTTTTTCGATTTCAGAAAATTCAGTAATGAGTTATGAGTGGCATCGCAATGTTACTTTTTTTTTGTGACGTCAGCGGAGATTCGATGTCAATGCCTCATTACTTGATATTACGAAAATTTCACAAAGTATTCTTTAAATGTTATTCTATCATGTAGTAATTATAGAAATAGTTATATATTAACTATGTCGTCGAAAAAAATTATCGAAAATATGCTTCTTTTTTATCGTTTTGTCCTTACGCCCCCTTAAAGACAATCTTGTAGCCAATGTGCGCTCAGCCTTACGCTGAACGTTAGCTGATATTATTTAGGAATGTAATTTGGCTGGAGTTCAGTTCCCAGTCTCCTTTGCTGCATTCATTACATCTTGATGCCTAGAGCAAAGCATGGACCGCAGCATCCGACAAGATATCCACACTAAACTAATCACGATTTTCGAACATGTAATATGGTTAACCTCCGTGACCTTTATTATGATTTCGTAAACCCAGTTTAAACTAAATGCACTATTAATTTGTTAGTCTGTCAAAAAAATGTATTTTAATTGATTTTTAATTATTAATTAACAACGGCGGTTTTATCGTGAACTAAGTGATTTTTTCCCGTTTGTTTGAATAAATAATTACATGGATTTCATTTTACAGTTAATTGATTTTGATAAAAATGAAACACAGATTTGGGTTTTCGTAGTATCGTGGTACTTCAAATTTTAAATCTAAAACTAATTTACTGGCAGAAGAAAGTAAGCGATGCCGAAGCGAAACGAGAGAGATAAAGAACAGAAAGAAGAGTGAGAAATATTTTGGAAGAGGACACGAGAAAGGGTTTTTGAATATAATAACTATGGGGAGTAAGGTCAAAACGATAAAAAAGAAGCATATTTTCGATAATGTTTTTTGACGACACAGTTAATATATAATTATTTCTATAATTACTACATGATAAAATGACATTTGAAGTATACTTTGTGAAATTCTCATAAATAAATATCAAAAAATGAGCCATTGACAGCAAGTCGAGGTAACGCTATCGAGTTTTTCTATTTTTATTGATTTTTCATTTTTTTTACAGCACTTAATAGTTAGAATACCGATTTTTCATGAAAAAAATCAGAAACTTTGTTATTTTAAAATACGTTAAACTTAAAAAATTAAAAAGAACTCGACAGCGTTACCTCGACATTTATATAAAGAAAAAGTGTGCAAAATTTCAAAAGGATCGGTGCAGTAGATTTTGAGCTACAGAAGGGACCGACTCTGAAAAAGCTATGTTTGAGAAAACGTGTTTAAAAGTTTGAAAGTAAGACGAAAGCAGAACAGAGAGGTGAAGACTTAAAACTCTATATCTCCGACAGTTTTACTCCAATCGACTTCAAATTTTTACACAATAAACTTAATATGTTGTACAATAATATAAATAATGAAAGACTTAATAAAAGATTAAGATAAAAATAAAAGAAGCGTTAAAGAATACAATATATTAGCGACTAATTTTGCCTGTAACTGGTAATACTAACTTTGCAATATTTTGTCTTCAATATAATGCTCATGATACGCAAAACCGAGTATGATGTTACATTAAAAAACCAGTTTATAATATATTTGTTTTTCCCCAAGACTATTTTATACTTCATTAACTTCAATATTAAGTCCCGTTTAAATATTTTAATTATAAATAATTGTGAGAATCACACAGCTAAAGAAGTAGTAAATTATAAATGCTAAAAAGTAAGATTTATTGTAAACGCAAGACTAAGAGTGTTTGAACGTAAACAAATGCATTAAGCGGGAGAATTCAAGAATTCGATTATGAAATGATGTCTTAAGTAATACAGTTATCTATATATCTCATTTCAAACATATAATTAATAGTTTATATATATCTATCTCGCTCTGATATAATGAATTAACTGTAAACAAACACTTAATAAAGCTTGTAACATCGATGCTCAAACTTTGCAGTCTTTTTATTAGCAGTTATGCAAGCCGGAAAATCAGCGCCGTTCGTAAAACATTTGCAGAAGTTGCGGTCAAATTAAAAAAAAAATGGGCTTGTGTCCTCATTTTTTAGTGGTCGATTTTTCAATTGTTGATTGAAATTGATGTTAATAAATGTTGGCGTGTCTATTTTATTAAATATCTAAATATTGACGGAGATATAGAAATTAAAAATTTGAATTGTAGTTTTAGCGCTAGAAATGGTCGGCCATATTTGTATAACGTAGAATGCATTTTAACGTCAGTTATTTGTTGAGTAGGTCAGTGCTGTGGTAATGTTTTGTAGCTGTTGGTAGTCAAACAATCAAGTCAAATCAAAGAATAATAAGTTTCTATTTTATTTAACCCTGTTACGGCAGACATAATATTTAAATTTTATTGTTTCTTGAAATAGCTGTAAATAATATTTGATATTTTGATATATAAATACAAATAGCAGAGATTTATGAGCTGTAAGGTTGGCACCGGTTGTGATGTCACATGCAGTTGGAATGTCTACAACGTTGAATCCCTTTAATAATTAAAGAGACAAAATGACATTTTGAATTGTTAATATCTCCTGAAATATAAGGAGTTATTAAAAAATAATTGGACATTTGAGGTTCTAGTAACCCACTTTATCAATATATAGTACACTTTTATAGAAATTAAGACATAGGACACAACCTCATTTACTCGCAAATACGTATACAGCATACAGTCTACTGAAACCGTACTGAAAAAATCGCAAGTCATATGAAAACGGTTGCAGTGTGGGAGGGTCTTAAATCTGCGCACTTTGATACGTTCTAAAATATGAAATACTGTGCTGACACAAAAAAATACTCATATGAAACGAAATTAAATAATACCAATAGCGATAGCTTTATTTTTATTACACAGTTTTAAAACCTTAAGTTTAATTAACAAAGTCTCATTAAAATCAAAATGAAAATATGAACTTATTATCAAGAATGTATGTTTACACAAAGCGATGGCAAGCAGCTGTCAATTTGATTGGATTTTGTAAGTTTTTAGATGATAAATATTTTATTTGTTTATTTCAGATATTTATTATATAAAAATTAATCTAATGCAACATTTTGAAATGAATATTTAAACGGTCGATACAGTTCGATAAATTTGAAGTATGTGAATAGAAAATATGTATGGGAATTAAATGCATCAAGTCATTAAAAAATATTGTGTAATCCTTTTAAAGGTTGAAAGGCCCTAGGCTCTGGCCCTGGCCTACGTACTAAGATAATCGCGATTGTGAAAAAATGGATGACACAATCAGAAACAGAAGGGTGATAAAATTAACTGCATTAAAATAATTGTTATTTTGTCGATAAAATTGAATCGATAAAACCTTTTAAAAGATTACTTTGGACGATTTAACATTACAGAGAGTACTACAGTCATGATTTGATGCGTACGTGAGAAGTTGCACATGCGAACCGGCATTATCCACCCCTCCCCCCTCCACCATTCGCTATTACCCTTCTTGCGGATCACATATACCACTGTGTAAAAAACTACACATTGGCGTGAATAAAACTAAAATTAATTTACATATAAATCAGCTGGTAATAATATGTCCAGAGGGGCGGGCTCCCCTAAACCATTAATTGTGACTAGATACATTTAAATTTGGTATAACGCTTTATCCAATATTTATGTACATGTATAAATAAAACGTAACAACGACCTTGGAACGTAAGAAACAAACAATACAGCAACAAGCATATAAAAATAGACAATTACAATATACGAAATTAATACTTCCGCTGATGAAAACGGTAGAGCTGATATAGAAATCCCCGAATCAAATATTTTCGCAAATTCAAATAAATACGTAGTTGCTAGTTATTTTAGTAGATTGATCTCGAAACAATATTCATCTCTTTTCTTCAACAGCTAATTATTAATCAGTCTAGAATGTCTCAAGCTCGTCTTTAACTGTGACACATCCACCGACATAACCCTAAACATTAAATTCAATTGTTTACTTTATAAATATTTTTAAAATAATATTGCTGTCTCTTTTTTTTTTGCACATAAAAATCTTAAATAAAACTATGCACTGCTCTAATACATTACAATAATTTTACGTTAAAATGAAACATTGCAAAATAATTAATAGAACTTGATCTCGCACGTGTTCAAACTTAAACAAAACACTGATGCGTTGCCATAGTTACATAAAACATTTACTTTATAAATACTTTTGTTATAATATTGCTGTCTCTTTTTTTTTGCATATAAAAATCTTAAATAAAACTATGCACTGCTCTAACACATTATAATAATTTTTCTCTAAAATAAAGCATTGAGAAATAATGAATAGAAGCAGGTGTTCAAATATAAACAAAACACCAATGCGTTGTTGCCATGTTTACACAATTAACGTAATAAGTAAACATAATATTCTTGAGGCAGCATTATACATGCGCAGTTTTCAGTTCAGGAATATTTGTAGTCAGCCTTTACTTACTAAAAGTTAAAAAAATATTGCAGTATTTAAATGTATCTAAGTAATGAAAGTCGATGCCACAGGAATGTTATTTCATGAATTTTAGATGAATCGATCGTGCATTTGATTTTGTATGTCTGAGAGCAGACTTGAGAGAGCTTCTTTATTACTTCTCGAATGTTATTAAAATCGGAAAACCTGTCTATTAGGAACGCGCCCAAAAAACGGAACGAACGGACATGTAAATGATAGTGCATTCACCTGATGGTCGGGACGTATCGGGACCCGGGACTCAGGAGCGGGAGCCAGAATCTCACACGTGAGTTGAAATTAACGAGACTGATTGCTGTGGTACATGCAGTACATGGCTCACATCATGTACAGTCACGCCAAAATGTAAACTATAACACCAAATATTGAAATATATAAAGCGTCGTCACGATTGCGCGTCTCCTCTTCACCTTAAGGGGGGAGTAAGGTCAAAACGATAAAAAAAGCATATTTTCGATAATGTTTTTTGACGACACAGTTAATATATAATTATTTCTATAATTACTACATGATCAAACAATATTTGAAGAATCTTTTGTGAAATTTTCATAAATAAATACCAAGAAATGAGGCATTGACAGCGAATCTCCGCTGACGTCACAAAAAAAAAGTAACATTACGGTGCCACTCATTACTAGATTTTCTAAAATCGAAGAATCGATTTCATTAGTTGATAAATTTCTGCAGGTAACGCTGTCGAGTTGTTCTTTTTATTTTATTGATTTTTCTTAGAAGTCAAAATACCTTTGACTACCTAAACTTTGTTATTTTAAAATACGTTAAAATTTAAAATTTAAAAAAAAGGAAAAAACTCGACAGCGTTACCTCGGCATTTGTGTAAAGAAAAAGGGTGCAAAATTTCAAAAGGATCGGTGCAGGAGATTTTGAGCTAGAGAGGGCACCGTCTCTGAAAAAGGTATGTGTGAGAAAACGCGTTTAAAAGTTTCAAAGTAATATAACACGAAACCAGACCAGAGAGGTGAAGACTTAAAACTCTATATCTCCGACAGTTTTACTCCAATCGACTTCAAATTTTCACACAATAAACTTAATATGTTGTACATTAATATAAATAAATAAAAAAAAAGTTGAAACCTCACCTCCCCCCTGCGATCTAAGATAACTAGTAAACTAATGGTCGGAATGTCGTGAAATTTTGTCACATATTGTTTGAAGGTTGGTACTATCTAAAAAATCATATAAATTTGTCCATCTATATATCACCCTACGAACTTATTGAATGATATATTAGCTATGTTCACAACAATCACATTTTGTCACAAGTGCGATGGAGTAAAAGGGCAAAAAGGTAATTTAATCATCCGCGATGACGATGACGATGATGATAATGATGCTGATGGGCGGTAAGCGGTACGACTTTTATTTTATTACTTCATTTATCATGCACGGACTTGAATTTCTTTGTAAGATATTTAAGAAGAACAAATTTATTTCAGAAGTTACGTAAGTAATAAACAAAACTCAATTTGAAGATTATAACATAAAAACTTTTAAGTAGACAGAATGGTTTTGTATTTAAGGTATAATAAATTATGTAAAAGAAATTAATTACACTTAAATAAGTCGGTGTTCACGATACAAATGCAATAAATATTCGGGTTGACACCCGAAACTTATTAGACCCGTTACTCCCATCTATTAATATTGCTACGAAATAATGAATTGTGTTAAGAAATGAATCGTTGAGAAGCCAGTGCGGTTAAGTCCAGAGCAGGCTAATAGGTATCGAGTCATGGTATGTACACTGGGTCTTTGAGGGAACAATTGAGTTTTTTTGAGTTTTTTAATTTGAGTGTCTTTGGTGTGAGCTCCAAAAAGTTGAATTATTTGTGCACCTGAAAGTGAGGAATATTTTACGGATTCAGGCATGTCATAAAAAACGGAACGGTGATTATTCGGCACAAAATAAGTTTTTATTGATGAAAATACAAAAGTTATGAAATAATAATTAATATTAGTTAATAATAATTAATGTCAAAAAGAGAATTTACGGTGCGCAACCGTTGAATTGTCACCCATCTTCAAAAACTTATTGTAGTAAAAAGATGAACTAATAAAAAAAAATCTGTATATAATCTAAGAAACAATATATTAAATTACGTAAAACATTTATTTTAACCATGAAAAAACTGTAAAAACGAGAAAAGCAAAGAAAGGGAACAGAGTCAAGTTTCACTGGCTCGTCTTTGCCGGTAAACTGCCAGATCCGGACACTGCTGGAACCTTAAGTCCCTACCACTACCTAGATTTTTTAGGGGCATAGGTGAAGCGCGCTCTGTACTTATGAGAGAGAAATAGGAGTTTGAAATTTCAAACTAAAAATATATTGAAAGAAAAAAACATTATTTTTCTCTTTTGACTTAACCGCATTGGTTTCTCAACGACTCAATTATTCAATTATTATTTTTTACTTATTGTTGGTGAACCGATGGATTTTGGAATTAATAGTCCCTATAAAAACGATGACCAATTTTTAAATATATATATATTTCATATGGGTGGATTACATCACGATAGTTTGTTCATATCATGCGTTCAAAATTAACTGCAGAATACTGAAAAATAACCACAAAAAAACCTACATCAATTTTATTTTCTTTTTAATTTGAAAAGTTGTCGACTGTTATCCACAAATTAATAGTGTTGTCTCTTTTTATTCGATGTGTTCTGTATAGTGCTGTTTCTATCTTTCTACGAGAAAGCAAAATTGTCTAAAGACAGCGTTATTTTATTAACATTTAAAGACTACTGAGTGTACTCCATCACGTGTGGCCTCCACGTGTCACTGATTGTACAATTTAAAAGAAAGAAATCGTCAGAAACTTTATGCAGTGGTAAAACAACATTAAAACTGACAAAAAACTATTATTTAATAATGTATATTTAATTAAAACAAAAAACTACAAAACATAAATCATAATATCTCGTACTGAAGTTTTCTAATAAATTACATCAAACATTTTTAATTTACTGAGATGAAGTCTTATTTACAGTTATACAAAACTGGTAAATAACAAAAAAATACTAATTACCTTGAGCATTTAATTTACTTTAATTTTAAACTTGGCGCCTTTATGTCTATAAAAGAATCTGACACGAGATTTAAAATAACGAAACTGCATGTGTTCCCCATCCCCCTCTTTCAATAGTATCATCACCCACTCAACACCCACAGACCTGACAAGTTTCAACTTGCAAACGAATCAAATATTTTCTCAAATTCAAATATATTTGCTAGTTACTTTGTTAAGATTGATCTGGAAACTATACTCATCTCTTTTCTTCAACAGGTAATTATTACGCAATAGTACGAAATGTCTCAAGCTCGTCTTTATAAGTTACACATCCACCGACATAACCCTAAACATTAAATTCAATTGTTTACTTTATAAATATTTTTGTAATAATATTGCTGTCTCTTTCTTTTACATATAATAATTTTAAAAAAAATTATGCACTGCTCTAACACATTGTAATAATTTTTCGTTAAAATGAAACATTGCAAAAATAATTATTAGAACTTGATCTCGCACGTGTTCAAACAAAAACAAAACACTGATGCGTTGCCATAGTTACATAAATTATTTACTTTATAAATATTTTTGTTATAATATTGCTGTCTCTTTCTTTTACATATAAATTTTTTTAATAACACTATGAACTGCTCTAGTACAGTATAATAATTTTTTTCTAAAATGAAACACTGCAAAATAATTAATAGAACCACAGGTGTTCAAATATAAACAAAACTCCAATGCGTTGTAGCCATGTTTACATAATTAAAATTTTAGTAATGTTTAAATAAATTTACAATGTTGCACGATCTAAATATTTAAATACATTGCAATTGCAATAAATTTAATTAAATTTTTACATATAAAATTCTATTTATAAAAATACTAATACTTATAAAGAATGTTGTAAACATACGTAGAAATAAAGTAATTGATATTAAAAAAGATTTACAACTCCATAAATTGTTTTATGTCAGAGATTTCATTCAGAGACGTATAATTTACATTTTACTAATAAATAATTATACTATTTATAGATAACTCTCTTTTGCAATGGGGTGTCGATATGACATTGATGGTAATGGTACCCGTAGATGGGATTATTGAATAAAACTAATAGTTTAAAGACTGACAGGTCTTAGCTCAATTCCCCGCACCCCGACCCCGTGCCACTATGCAGGCGCACACATACTGCGTGACAAGAATGAGAAGCTGACGTCGACTAAGGTGTCCGAGCATTACTTATACTCCACAATAAGAATGGATAAAGATAGCAGGGGCTACAAACATATACATACTGAAAGCGCTGAACCTCTATCAAGGTCAAAACGATAAAAAAGAGCATATTTTCGATAATGTTTTTTGACGACGCAGTTAATATATAATTATTTCTATAATTACTACATGATAAAATGACATTTGAAGAATACTTTGTGAAATTTTCATAAATAAATATCAAGAAATGAGGCATTGACAGCGAATTTGCGCAGACGTCACAAAAAAAAAGTAACATTGCGGTGCAACTCATAACTCATCACTGGATTTTCTGAAACCAAAATGATTTCATTAGTTGATAAGTTTCTGCAGGTAACGCTGTCGAGTTTTTTTTATTGATTTTTCAATTTTTTACAGCACTTAAAAGTCAAAATACCGATTTTTCATGAAAAAAACGAGAAACTTTGTTATTTTAAAATACGTTAAAATTTAAAAATTAAAAAAAACTCGACAGCGTTACCTCGGCATTTATGTAAAGAAAGAGTGTGCAAAATTTCAAAAGGATCGGTCCAGTAGATTTTCAGCTAGAGGGCACAGACTCTGAAAAAGCTATGTGTGAGAAAAACTCTATATCTTCGACTGTTTTACTCCAATCGACTTCAAATTTTTACACAATAAACTTAATATGTTGTACAATAATATAAATAAATTTTTAAAAAAAGTTGAAACCTTATACCCCTCCCCCTAAGAGCCTTTGTGGTACTACAACGTAATATAAAAAAGAGCACTATACTAAAACTCACGACAATCTATTAATTCTATTATACATCTGGGACAATACACACACGACAGCCTACCCTTCAAGATCAAATACAGATTTCCGATAGATCTCTAAGGCAAGGAATTACAGGTTGAAAACACCTGTAATGATACAGCAATGCAACCCATCTGATATCAATCAAAATATGTTAAAAATTGTGTGGCTACATATGTTGTTATGTATTAAGACTCCTGGCGCATACATATGTAATTCCAAGGCGCGCAAAGTCTTACATGCGTTATGCGAGTAAAGCAGCGCTACTGAAATATATCGGTAAGAAAATAAATATTGCAATATTTTAACGATCAGCTATCTCGCCCAACATATAAAGTTTTGATATTATAAATGTGGTAAACAATCCTCTAAAGTCAATTTTGGAATAATAAAGTATCATTCCCACTCAGTGCTGTAATTTAATTTTGTATTTAATTTAAATTGTTTAGCATAACGCGTAGTCATTCACAGTACCATTTTTAATTATTTCTAAGTTAAATTAGTTTTTTTAGAACCTTACAAGGTCCAATGTCTTAAATTAAAAATATTAAATTAAGAAAAACTATATTATATTATAATCTTCAAAATGTGACAATCTGTCAAAATGCGGTAGGATTTATTTTTAAAAGAAGTTTAATGTCAGTTTGTCTAAAATAAAGAAATAAAAACAATTTCTATAACTAATTGTTATTAAAAACAGCAACTTTAATTATTTCACCATCAATTTTGTCGAACTATCAAAATTTATATTACTTACGATGCATACGCACCAACTAAATTAACTAAACTCAAATTAAAACACGATTGTGACTAGGAATGCTTATTCTGAAAACCTGAAATCTAGATTAAAATATTAGATAAAAACAGTAAATTAAATATCAGTACAGTGAGTGGGAATGAGGCTTTGAAGTTTTATTAAAGTCCTGCATCAACAGTTTGCGACAGTTTGCAAATGTGATGCAGTTTCGAAACAAGCTATGTCAAGAGTCCTGTTAAGCTATAGAATGGTGAAGTGGGGGGTAAGGAGGCAGGGGAAAGTAGACGAGAATGATGCATGAGAACAAAACGAAATTCTATATCCACTGTGTAATAATATGCAAAATTATATATGAATATTATTTATTTAGATCATTATTTTACACCCATATTATAGCTATATGATTTGATAGATTGATTAGATATTGTAATAGCACAATGCATAAGAGCGTAAGCCATTACCAAGCTTGATAATAGATATAGGAAGCGGCTTTTTGATCACCGAGTTCAAATCGCCGCATGCATGCAAATTAGATTTAATTTCATACGACCGTAATCTATTATTATACTACAATAAGTAAAATTAAATTTAATATTTCATATTAATAACTAACTTTCATATTTAAATAGACAATACTAAAACTCAAAGAAAAATGTAAGTGCTTTATCACTTTAACTTCACATTATAGTTTTCGTAACCTTAACTTGATTTATTTTTAGTATGCTGTAAAATTACAGGCAGATACATTTTCAAATCGAAGAACCCAATAAAGCTAAAAATGTTTATTATCTTTTGATGGTACATATTTAAACGCAATTATTTTTCTATATAAAAAGTTATAAAGTCTTAAAAACTTTTTCGAACCTTATTGCCCTATTGGCAATTTTATTTTTATGAGTAATACCAAATATCGTATATTCAATTATCTTGAGTTACTGCACAAACCCAGTGAATTACAAAACTTTAATATAAAAAAACAAAAACTCATTTTAAACTCCTTTGTCTAGATTTTATCTCTCGTATGATAAAAGAGAATATTGCTTTTTTAATAAAAATAATATTTGTACTTATTCCAAAATATTAAAAATAAAAATCTTCTTGAAACAAAAATAATATTATGAAAGTTTTTGGAAGTTTTATTTTAATATAAAAGGAGAGATGTTATAGTTGCCTAACCGATATTATGCAGGCGGTATTTATATATTTTATTAAATGGGCTTGTGTCCTCATTTTTTAGTGCTCGATTTTTCTATTGTTGATTGAAATTGATGTTAATAAATGTGTATTGGTGTGTCTATTTTATTAAATATCTAAATATTCACGGAGATATAGCAATTAAAAGTTTGAATTGTAGTTTTAGCGCTAGAAATAGTCGGCCATATTTGTATGACGTGAAATGCAATTTAACGTCAGTTATTTGTTGAATAGGTCAGTGCTGTGGTAATGTTCTGTAGCTGTTGGTAGTCAAATAATCAAGTCAAGTCAAAGAATAATAAGCTTTTATTTTATTAAGGCAGACATAATATTGAAATTTTATTATTCCTTGAAATAGCTGTAAATAATATTTGGTATTTTGGTATATAAATACATATAGCAGAGATTTATGAGCTGTAAGGTTGGTAACCTTATACAAGGATTGTGATGTCACATGCACTTGGAATGTGTACAACGTTGAATCCCTTTAATAATTAAAGAAACAAAATGACTTTTTTAATTGTTAATATCTCTTAACATACAAGGAGTTATTAACAAATAATTGAACATTTGAGGTTCTACTAACCCACTTTATCAATATATAGTACACTTTTATAGAAATTAAGACATAGGACACAAGCCCATTAGAAGAGGTTATCAACCACTCTACTCAACATCAATTAGTATTTCTACTATTAGACAATGTTCTTTGTAGCAAATATGCAATCCTTTCATCATACAACAAGTATTTCTTCAAAAGAAGCAAGTGTATGCAAGTCTATGCAAGTTTCTTTATTATCAATAATTATTAAGCATTAATTTACAGTAAGTTGTATAAATAATAAAGAATGAATGAAAAGTTGTTACTGTGAAATTGATGTATCGTAAAGAATTTATTTAGCGTAAATACCGATGTATGAATGAACGTATGTTAGATGAACGAACATTAAGGAGTGCCAATGGATTCACTACAGATGCTAGTTTCAGCGGTTTTGTGGTTATTTGTTTGCAAAATAATAAACCTGCTATTGTTCCGGCATAAAGTACACTGTAGAAATAGATAAAAGTATTTACGTACACTGCTTATAAAAAATGTAAAGAAGAAGCATTTAAAAATGTAAAAAAAACTACATTATCAATAACGCTATTGTTGTGCTATATGCATTCCTACAAATTTTGATGTTATAACCATCATCATTTTTTATTTTTTTATTTATTATTATTAATTGTTCGCCTTTCGGCTTTACAATCTACATTCTTAATACATTTCATAGAACTTCAACTTGAAATTAAACTTACTCTATTCTAGACCTTTTTATTTCCAAAAGTACTTTCTGGTTCTTCTTCTCTTGATCCTCTTCCTTCATTTTCCCTAGTCTTCCTTCATTCTCACCGTTTCCTCACCTCTTGTCTTCTTTGTCTCCTCTCGGCAGAAACCGTTTCCTGCTTCTCCTTCCTTATTGCCTGTATCTTCATCTATCACCTCTTGCCTTCCTTGTCTCCTCTCGACAGACCCTCTATTATCTTTTCACTATCCTTCCTGCCTTCTCTCTTCGTTTTCACTTCTCCACTTATGTCTATTACAGGCATAAACGCTCTATCTTTACTATTTCCTCTTGACTATATAACCATCATCATAGGGAAATATTTAATTCATTTTTAAGATTATAGATATTTTGTTTTAAAATACATAGATCGAAATTAGTCATCTGAATTGTTATGTACAAGTCATAACACTTTGTTGCAAAACAAAACAATAACCCTCTTCTACGAAACCCGAATTATAAACGAAATATTTGCCCAAAGAAAGAGTCTAATTAAATTTCTAAGAAACATCAAGTTTTGATTTAAGATTTTTTGGAAAAAATATAAAGGAATAACATCCTCTAGATTTGAAGCGGGTTTGACTTTGATGCAGAAGTGTGGAGAAACCAGCTATAAAATATAAAGTTGTTTTTTCGAAAACAAATTCATTCTGTTCACAATCACACCACAACCTCAAATTAATTCAGCGAATTAATTATAATGCTGTCATTATCAAACTACTAAGGATAACTTCGAAGCCAATGCACTACCTTCTTTTGTTACCTTCACTTTTGCATACTAAAAATGTTTAAATATTATTAACCTCTTCTAAAATCTGTGCTATATAATTAAGCTGCTCATAAGTCTTCATCAGATTGTGAATTATTTAATGATAACAATATTTAATTAATAAAACGTCACCTCAAATAATAAACCTATTGGCAACGAAATTCCGGATAAATTGGCAAAGGAATCAATAAATTTAGAAATTGAGATGAAAGTGAAATTACCTTCATATGAAATTTTTAATATAATCAAAAAATTAAACTTCAATTTAAGAAACACAGATTTCATTAACAAAAGTCAGTTAAAAGGAAAAGATTATTATATGTTACATCCAAATTTAAAATAGAAGAGATGGTTTAGAAATGAGTCCTGCTAAATTATATCAACTACTAGCTGTCCCGGCCACGCGTTGCTGTGTCTAACGTTTTTGTCATATTACATTACATAGCGCCATCTATTGAATATTTACTCAATCTAGTCAACAGAATATTTACTCAATCTAGTCAACAGATGTCGCCATCATCGTCGCCAGATGTCATATGTCATATACAGATAATTAATTTGCAATAAGATAATATTGCAATCATAAATTGAGATGTAAGCTATCCTATCTTTCAAGTTGGATCAAACTGCACACGGTGTACAAATTTGATTAAAATCGGTTAAGTAGTTTAGGAGTCCATCGCGGAGAGACAACGTGACACGTAATTTATATATATTAAGAAGATAATCAGAATCAAAAGTAATCATTGCAAAACTCCAGCTCACCTGTACAAAATTAATATTAAATCCGACGATAGATGTCAATGTGGTGAAGAAGGAACTTTGGATCATATTATATTTGCATGCATAAATTATAGTTTAGAAAGATCAAAATTGAATAGTGATATATTAGATGTGATTAAAACTTTTCGTGTTAATACTAAATTTTTGTTAAGTGATTCAAAATTAATTAGTGAATTATTGAAATATTTAGAAATTTGTAAAATTGAATTATAAATTATAAAAGATGTATAAAAAATGTTTGATGGTGGCTATGACGAAAGGAAGTCAAGGCAAATAAGTAAATAAATATTAAAAAAAATAATAATAAAAAAGAAAAAGCTATTTTTAAAATATATTGTTTGCATATCTAAAGTCCTTTGCTTTTTGTACATTTTTGCGTAAGTTATTACATTCAGACGTAGTAGACTTTGTAAAACATGTTATCCAGCATTCTAAATAAATATATCTCCATTTTTATCTCAGCGTATTATTTTTTTAGCAACCATTTTTCATAATACTTTATGTCTACAAGATACCAACGAGTACAGCCTCCCCCAATACACTTTTACGATCGTCTTTAAGATACAATGTGAAACGTTTCGAAATAATTGGGTAATAAATAATTTAACCTTTTAACTTATGAACGTCTGACCTACCAAAATGTACGTTCAAATCCTTTTTTACCCGCAGATATTGAGATATTTTGGATATATTAAAAGAGACTTATACCTTAAGGCTATAATTTTTAGAAATAACTTTTGTAAGTCATGCTTTTTATTTTAAACCATGTATATAAAAATTTTAGTGAATATATGTATTTAAATATACCAAAGTAAAAACGACGTAGTAGTTTTAATTTTTAAGCAAAGTATCTCACATTCAAGCTACTCGCCATCTGCTGTTGCTTTTTAAAATTGTTATTAAAAATAAACCGTTTAATATTTTTCTATGATTGTTAGTTTATTCAAGAGAGTACACCTTCAGGATATTTATGTAAAACGAATTCTGTTAAATGGCTGCCACGATTGGTTTGGCACTCTTTATCCCAATTTGCAAGACATTATCAAAAAACCTTGTTAAAAAATCGAACAAAAAGAAAAGTCCTAGCCCTAAAACAAACCAACAGATGAGCAAAAAAAATACATTATATGTTGTGCCCCAAAAGGTATAAATATTATCCATAATTAACACAAGAATGATTATCCAAATTCAATCAGTTTCACAAATACATACAGCCTATCAAAATATTATTCTCAAGTCTTATAAAAAAAATGGTAAGAAACTGTGAGAAATTAAAATAATCTGTAAGTAAAGTCAACATGCAAATATAAATAAATAAATAAAAATAGCACTGACCTCTGAGTTGAGTACTGTCTATCGCAAACATGTTCAATGCTGTCAATTGAAGAAGTCTATTTGAATTCATTGGAATCGGAGAATGCTGCAGAAGAAACCGAAACTCTGTCAGCATTTGAAGAGCGGCTTCTTGAAAAGACTCCATCCTGAAATCAAATATTACTCTTTTAAGATAGATTCTGGTATAAAAGATTACAATTTAAAAAAAGAATAATTGCAATATCTAAATGTCTAATTAATTCACATAATTTGTAATATTTCTTTTATGACCAAAGGCTGACTGGAGTCTCCAAAATATTTGACTTTTAATCCATATCTGTAGCCATAACAATATATTGCATTGTACGATTACCCAATACTTGAAATCTATTTTAATATAAGCTATATTATGTATTAAAACTTGTTTATTTGAAATTACAAACATCTGATGTTCAGAAAAATCTACAAACCAAATAGATTCTAAAGTTCTTATGGAACGGGCTTGTGTCCTATGTCTTAATTTCTATAAAAGTGTACTATATATTAATAAAGTGGATTACTAGAACCTCAAATGTCCAATTATTTTTTAATAACTCCTTATATGTTAAGAGATATTAACAATTAAAAAAGTAATTTTGTCTCTTTAATTATTAAAGGGATTCAACGTTGTACACATTACCAACCTTACAGCTCATAAATCTCTGCTATATGTATTTATATATCAAAATATCAAATATTATTTACAGTTTTTTCAAGGAACAATCAAATTTCAATACTATGTCTGCCTTAGCAGGATTAAATAAAATAAAAACTTATTATTCTTTCATTTGACTTGATTATTCGACTACCAACAGCTACAAAACATTACCACAGCACTGACCTACTCAACAAATAACTAACGTTAAAATGCATTTCACGTCATACAAATATATCCGACCATTTCTAGCGCTAAAACTATAATTCAAACTTTTAATTGCTATATCTCCGTCAATATTTAGATATTTAATAAAATAGACACGCCAATACACATTTATTAACATCAATTTCAATCAACAATTGAAAAATCGACTACTAAAAAATGAGGACATAAGCCCATTCAGCGATTCAATGCGCTTGTGTTATATGCACCGACAATAAGTTTATTAATCATGATGGTTTTATTAAATCCACAGATTTATAAAGCTCATAAGAAAGTAATTGATAGTTATTAATACGCTAGACATTTACAACTGGAATTAAATTTAATATTAAATCTTAATCAATTTTATTTATTAATTTGGATAAATGTTTTAAAGGTAGCGCGTGAATAATAAATAGGAAGACACTATCTCCTTTTAAATACAGCGGATAAGAAATTGTTCTTAAACAAATATGATTTACTGTTAAAGAAACAATAGGATTAACTCAATTTAGACCATACATATACAGCAATCATTTGCATGTGCAGCAAAGTAGCGAAAGAAACAACCTAAACAAAATATAATCTTTGAAGTAATATAGTGATACAACCAGGAATAAATGAGATTCAGTAAACATGTTCCTTGAAATGATTTATGCCAGAACCGTATCGTACAAGTTAAAATTAAATGCGGTGGGTAGGAGTAGGGACAGTGCATATTTCACCTGGCATTATGCTTCTAGGGGAGCGGGAGCTAGCAATAGAAATATATATATAAAATACATATCTATAATACGTATAGAATAAAATCTTATAGAAGAAATCAAAACACATATGTGAACAAACGAAGAACCTACAATCCGAGAGATTTTATGTTCCTGTAAAATCGTTGTTGTTGGTTTCCAGATTTAATAGAAGATGATCGAATATAATTACTACCTCAAGTTCTATTAGTTGTAAAGAAAATTAAACAAAATTTAAAATGCGACAAACATTTTCTTTAAAAATTACCAAGTGACAAGGAGTGATCGATTTATACATTGAATAAGATTTGAAAATGAGGAACTAATAATTATTTGTTTCAGTTATTTAAAAGTAAAAAATAAGAGTCCACTTATGTGAGGTAAAAGCACCATAACTAAATACAATGGGCTTGTGTCCTCATTTTTTAGTGGTCGATTTTTCAATTGTTGATTGAAATTGATGTTAATAAATGTGTATTGGTGTGTCTAATTTATTAAATATCTAAATATTGACGGAGATATAGCAATTAAAAGTTTGAATTGTAGTTTTAGCGCTAGAAATGGTCGGTCATATTTGAATGACGTGAAATGCATTTATAACGTCAGTCATTTGTTGAGTAGGTCAGTGCTGTGGTAATGTTCTGTAGCTGTTGGTAGTCGAAATAATCAAGTCAAGTCAAAGAATAATAAGTTTTTATTTTATTTAATCCTGCTAAGGCAGACATAATATTGTAATTTGAGTATTCCTTGAAATAGCTGTAAATAATATTTGATATTTTGATATATAAATACCTATAGCAGAGATTTATGAGCTGTAAGGTTGGTAACCTTAAACAAGGATTGTGATGTCACATGCACTTGGAATGTGTACAACGTTGAATCCCTTTAATAATTAAAGAGAGAAAATAACTTTTTTAATTGTTAATATCTCCTAACATATAAGGAGTTATTAAAAAGTAATTGGACATTTGAGGTTCTAGTAACCCACTTTATCAATATATAGTACACTTTTATAGAAATTAAGACATAGGACACAAGCCCATTGTGAAAAGAGGACAATAAAACAGAAGAAGTCATTTAAACGATTATAAAAAACATATCGTGTTCTTTATTGAATTATTCTTTTCTAACAACTTTAATCATTTTTTAGATTTTAATTTTATCAAATTATTAACATAATTGTGTAACGCCTAGACTGTCCTAGAAGTGACTAAAAAATTACGTGGGAATAAAAGGTTTTACCTAATATAGGCTTTTACAGTATATAGAATGGAATGAGCCACAAAAAGGACAAAAACTATGGAACAACAAGGCGTAATAGTATTCCAAGCTGTTGAATTCTAGGAAATGATGATTTACTAACCAGGATAAAACTATTTGTATATCCTACGTATGTCTTATTGAAATATATTATTTGCTAAAATTGATATGTAATTAATTTATCAACACAGGACACTTAACGCTTTCTAATTATTAAAGAAGAACATATGAACTGTCTTTTGAATAAACATTAAATTAAAATAAATAAGAACTTACCCGATTTTTGTAATAAGTTTTCCATGGACGTGCAAGTAGCTGATGACAAATTTCTTGTTCAACTGCAAAAAATATTACAACGTTAAATTTATAAAATTGTCAAATAAATACGTATATTAAGATGTATACTTCTTTTATAAGCAAACTAAAATGTACAACGATATGAAAATACATAATAAATTTGGGAAGGAATCGATTAGTAGCTTCTAGAAAATATAATAGATACCTAACATCTTAAATCCTAAATCATTAAAACTATTTTTGTAATTATATTAATAACTGCTGGTTGAAAGAAACATTAACATTATAAAGTGGTGTATATCTGGCTGACTATGCTTCAGGCGTTAGAAACATAATTAATATTTTGTATTAAATACAAATCTATCGTGACCTGATATAGTAGAATTTGGCGGAAAAGCACAAAAAAAACCACAGGAACAAGAAGTAGAAAGAGACTCACAAGATAAAACAAACTTGTCAGTAAAAATCGTGTTCACAAACGTGTTTAAAAATCTAAACAGCTCGAAGTGTTACAAACAAAGTTAACTTATAGTACTAATTCGCTGATGAAAATGATTGGGTGTCAACGCCTTAACACTCTAAGCAGTCGTGCTATCATCTCAGAGAAAATATTATAACATATTTCTAAACTTTTGTCTCAAATTACCTCAGCACTGCCAAGATTAGCTAAATCCTCATTTTCGGATTCATCCGGATTAGCAGACGCAGTAATGCATGCAGGCCCCGTTCTGTGCAGGCGACGGCCTCCTTCAGGGTGAACCCAGGTCTCCCTACGAAGCCCATTGCCTGTATTGCTACCATCTCCCTCTCGCTCTTTCATCCGTTCTCGTATACGATTTTCCCGTTCCTCTCGTCGTTTTCGTTCACTTGATTCATACTGAATCAAAAAAATAATGAATTGATGAGTCTCTCATTGATTTAGGAATCTTTTTGATAATGGGATGGATAGGGAAATAGGTGATACATACACTTACTTGATGTATATACTGCAGCAACGGAAAGAGAAATTTATTAATTTAAGATACATATAATTATATCTCAAAAATAATTGTTAATATTACCTTTTTCCTATTTTCGTCAAATAGCGACAGTAGACTATCTCTTGCTGAGAGGAATGGATTTGAAGACATCAAACTACGCATGTAATAGTAAACTGCATCTAATTTTCTTCGCTGGAAAGTACGATACCGAATTATTTACATATAATAGAAAATCTATGCTTCCATTACATGACATTGAACACGGATAAATTCGGAAAAATTCAAATATTTTAGCTACAACAAAAACACAAAGTATAAAGAGTATTTTCTACTAAATCAATATCCACATATTTACTTTATCTAGGGCCGATTTTATATCTCAACCTAAGTTTGAAAATGCGAAAATAATATGTAGTTTGTAGATTCAGTCTTAAATACTCTTCCTAATATAATAAGAAGTGGGGCAGTTTATTTTTGATACAGATATTTATTGGTAATACATTTCCAATTTAATTTCTGACAATATCAAATAAAATAATCCATGATAGGTTTCTTAAAAATACAGAAACCCTCTCTTTTTGATAAACTTATAAACAGAATATTCATGGATGCAAAAAATACTATCAAAATATTTTCCATTAATCAGAAAAGCATGATTAAGGAGCTATACATATTTGTAGCTCCTGTAAAACAGGAAACTTCATTATTTAAAACTTAAAGCAACATTATATTTTAACAAGCAATAAAGAACTTATTTCTTTACATTAAACTTTGAACACTAAAATCAAAAGACCGTATAGATAAGAATCAAATAGATATTAAATTGATGTTAAAATATTAACATATTATTAAAAGTTTAATTCAATCAATTTAGCAGCCATATTTCTAATTTTAAAAAGTATAATAGTACCATAACCAACTACATTTAG
Source organism: Panorpa germanica (assembly GCA_963678705.1). NCBI lineage: Eukaryota > Metazoa > Arthropoda > Insecta > Mecoptera > Panorpidae > Panorpa > Panorpa germanica. The sequence goes on from OY783207.1 coordinate 1,134,805, forward strand.
GATTATTACTCATAACACAAAAACCTAATTATTTTTAAATAAGAATATAATTAAAACTTACTCCATATATTGCTAAAATTGCTAGCTGATTATATGGTCGACCATTTTTAGGATTTATTTGTTGAGCTTTAAGATACCACCTAAAACAGAATATGGATGAATTAAATTTGTACATTTTCTACAAATTCTGCGATAAAACTCAATTAAAACAGGATGTTCCATAAAATACGAAATGAATGTCAGCTAGAATTACAGAATTGTAATTTACATATATTTTAAGTAAAGTGCTGACAAATTACATGGCGTAGTATGATATGGTTACCCTTTAATCCATCTGCATTATTAGCAAATATTACTATTAAACCATTATTCGTTTTGAACTAGATACAGTTGCAGAATAAGTGGCAGTATTTGCAAATAATGCAAATGGATTGAGAAATATTCAACTCACTGTCGTGGTTTTCCATAATTTCCAGTTTCATTTACTTTTTCTCTATACCTCGCTAAATCTCCTAGGAATAAAAATATTTTTTGACAAGCTACGAGTGCAAGACCTTTGAATCCCAAACCTTTTGGAGGTAACATAATATTAGCTCCTAAAAAGTCATCTAATTTAACATCATGTGACTTTTCCAAAACACCTAATAAGCGCTCAAGATAAATAGTTCCTTCATCTATAATACTCATAATCATAGATTTATACATTTCCTTATTTTCTACATCATTTGTAATCCTATTTCTCAACATTTCAATTATATTATAAAATAATAATTTCCAAAAATGATGCTCCACGTTTTCTGATTGACAGAATTTTAAATCATTAACTAACATAGTTTCTAAACATTGTTTTAAATGTGAGCGAATATCTTGCACAGTGTTCCAATCTTGAATTATTGTTCCATTATTTGTAATCCACTGTAATTGAACATCGGCTTTTTCTATCACAGTTATCAGCTGTGGATTTCTAGAAGATCGAAAACTTTCCGAATATTGATCGTACCATGATGGCTTGTTGTTTCCGTGAATATCGGTAATGTAATTAAAAGTGGTCAAATCGTAGGTCTGATACTGATTGTCCATCGTTGATGGTGGAGGGCCACGGTTTACACTTTGTGGTACAACAATCGGTTTATTAGGATTCGTGTAGTCAAACAAAGTCTTCTGTTGCGGCGGACTGGTGCCAGATGCAACGAAATTCCTATTGCTGTAACATTCTCTTGCAAAATTACCTTCATTAAAATGATTATAATTAAGAGGAGGCGTAGGTGGTACAAAATTGGGTGGAGGTTTCGTAAAATCTGCATTCTGAGGAAGAACTAATAATCCAGGAGCTTGCACACTTTTTACTATAGGCACTTGGTTTAAGTTGTGGCTATGATTATAATTTTGATTTTGGTTATAGTTTTGTACATGAGGTTGATTTTGGTTTTTAATTTCTAGATTTTCCGAACAATTTCTCTTCTCCTGCCTCATATCTAGACGCCAGTTTTGGTCTCTATCCGAATCTCTCCTTATCCTCTCATTAAATGAATCCCTACGAGGTCTTTCCGTTTGAGAATCCCTACGAGGTCTTTCTGTGTTAGAATCCCTGCGTTGCTTATTATAATTTTTATTATCATGCTTTTCACGAAACTCCACTTTAGTGTTGTGCATTCGATTATCTTTTTGTGAACCAGGTGGTCGAAAATTATCTGTTTTACTTAAATCTTTCACTGCCTCTTCTTTATGTACTGAATTTTTGATATCAATACTATTTCTGCGTTCTAGGCTGACATTTCTTCTCTCCACGCTACATGATCTGTTGACACTATCAACACTCTTATCTCTACGACTGTTTCGGCTAGTGCTTCTGAAAAACAAATTGAATTATTTAGAAATAATGAAAACGTAATAACGAAATATTTCCATATTACAATACTTTCTTTTAAAAAGTGATTATTATATGAAATATCTTACCTATTACGATTTTTCTTTTTACCCCCACCATTTCTACGAATTTAAAAAACATGCGTTAATAGTTAGTCATTATAAGCAAAGCATTCTGTTAAGTAAATATTTATGAGCTGGTAATAAGCGTAAGCAGACACTTTGTACAAGAATAATTGTGTACTGAATGTTAAGCACGATCGAATTACATACTTGAAATAAAAATATACAATATAAGTTCAATTCTTGGACATATTATTTACAAAAGTTGTATTTTTACATTATACTACAAACTATTGAATAGTTAACCCGGACAAAACAAACATTTGAATTAGCTATATTTCGCATACAGCTGAAAGTTGGTACAGACCTTGGGTACACTATTTCAAATAAAATACTAAAAGTCCTCACTGATCGCACATCTGCAAAAAAAGTTATTCAAGATTAAAGCTCAACAAAAATGGTTTTTCCAATTTTTTCAGTAAACGGTAAGTTTTATGATAAAAATAGACCAGACCAAAGTTGTAGATCATGAAATTATCTACAATAATTGTTCTTATACTTTTTTTTCTAAGAATCACCATTCCTGAGATATTGCAGAGTATTTTATTTGTAATAATGTCCCCAAGGTGTATATTTATACCAACTTTCACCTCTATGCGAAATATTGCTAATTTACCAATATTTTATTGTTTATTTTGACCGGATTAAGTATAGAGTTTGTAAGATATGCAATCTTAAACAATCTTCCATCTTTGTTTTAAGTAGAGACCTGTCTAGGTGAAGGTCGCTTAGGTGTATTGAAAGCCGATACTCACGCAATACGTGTTCCAGAACACATTTATAGGATAATCCATAACACATATAATATAAACAACCAGATTATCCATGGCAACCATCGGAATGTGTTGCAGAATGTTCCGAGGGTGTTGTACAATAATGGTTTCAATTACAATCTCACACCAAGTTAGAAAAAACCAACGAAATTCTAGATTATTTCCAATTAGTTGTTAAATTTTACTTTTCTTTTAAATCAGGTATGTTATGTTCACAGTACATAAGCAATATATATTAGATTTTAAAAATAAGTTTGTTAAAACGAAAATAAAAGCTAAAAATATATAATTTGTAAGAAATACCTCCGACGTCTTCTAGATTTTTGTTTATCAATTTTAATTTGAATATGATTTTGCTCAGATGCTGGGTCCACTAAGCTATTAACAGAATTAACTCGATGTAGCGCTTTGTCTTCAAGTTCAACTTCTTCGCTCCAATCCTAAAAAGAATTTAACAATCATGTTTCCAAATAAAAATTAATATCAATTGAGCAAAGATGTAGTTTCTTACCAATGTTTTAGGCTCTTTTGATAAACTTGTTGGAACTGGAATATTTATGGATTTTGTCATTGAATCATCAACAACAAATTTTTGTGAAATATCTTCAATGCTTCCCCGTTTCTTATAATTCACTGATGGAGGATTTGGATGCGGTGGAGGTGGAGGTGTTTTTAGTCTTTCATTTCTGCTAAGAGGACGTCTATCATACGTTTCTCCTATTCTTGAATTTGGACGAGAGTAATCGCTATTGTATCTATTATAATTATCATTACGACTTGAAGGCCTATTGTAGTTATCGTTTCGACTATGAGGACGGTTGTAGTATTCATTTCTGGATTGTGGCCTCGAGTAGGATTCATTGCGGCTACTAGGCCGAGACTCGAATTGTCTTTCGTGAATTACTTGATGCTGTGGTGTGGTCGGCCGGGAAGGCATATCCGATTGCGGTAGTTGCATTTGGTTGTCATCATATCTCCGCATTCTACCTCTTCCTCGACCGCGTGGTAGAGGCAGAGTTTGGGACCACTGCTGGGGCGGAGCGTGCTGTTGCTGAGACACTGATTGAAAGTTATTAACGCTAGATGATTGAGCAGAATCAATAGTATTATTGTAATTTTTATTCGTATATTGCTGATTTCCTTGAAACGTGATAGAATTTCCGTCCCAGGATTCGTTCATTGATAAATAATCGAGAGACAAACCGTTGTCAATCAAATACTTCTTCCGCAATCTTGGAGGTAAATTAGGAAGCCTTACTTTCTCCCGACATGTGTCAGAGCAAACAGATATCGTACTGTTTCTTCTACCTGTTGGAGGTTTTCCTGGCAATTTCTCATCTACCCAATTTCTGCCAGCAGGTTCAACGCTCCTGGTGTCACGAGATTTGTCTGTGGGTATAGGAAAACCGCGAGGTTCAGATGCTTGTCTAATCTCTCTCGAGAAAGTATCATGAAAGTTTTCAGATTCACTTGGTCTACGTCTATTTGAAAATCTTTTTGATCGGTTTTCATTATTTCCATCATTATTCTTAGAATTATTTCTATCTTTATGTTTATTTGTACGATCAGAGTTTGGTGTTCTTGGAGATTTTTCGTATCGTTTTGTTTTAAGTTGTTCAGTTGGTTCTGGTTTAATATTTACTCCAGATGATTTGGTATTGACGTCTCTTTCAGCTATTGACTTTGCCACTGGTTTGGGGACATAAAGTTGTTGTTCTGGTTTCTTATTTCGTCTGCGATCATCGGATATATTAACACTATTAAATTTATCAGATAATTCACCATTATCCAAATTACTGTTTACACTATTTTTGTATTTCCCCGGCCCCGGCCTGTCTCCAGCTGTTCTATTAGGCCTATTATCTCGATTATCTGTTGGTACGTTTTTACTAATGTACTCTAAAGTTTCCTCTGCGCCGTGTGTCTTTTTTAAAGGGCCGCTTCCTGGCCTGTATAACTGTTGTTGAGGTTTGCCCCTTCTAGAGAATCTCATACTGTTTTCGTCTCCCATTTCGCAATTGTCTGAAATAGATACGTATAAATATGAATGATAACATTCTAGTTATCTCAATCCAATATTACACATAGCAATTTGTTATCTCGTATAATGTTGTTTATAAAAAGTTAATAAGTTAGGTTAGGTTTCATTAACATTGTCAAAGAGTACAGGTTATGCCCTTTTGTAAGGCTAAGTAGGCCGCCAGAAACATAACAGAACATTAAAAGTACATTACAAAGTTTATAAAAACAATATATAACCCATACCAGAATAATTATCGTGTTGTGTTCTGCGCCCTTTGTCGTTATTCGCCATCATGATGTTAGGACACTCCGAGGTTAAGAACTTTCAATTAAAAGAAAACAAAAAACACTTAAAAATATTTTACACAGAAACAAAAAACAGCTGATTTTATAGCTTCATAATTATAGATTAATCAAAATATGTAGTAAATTTATAAAAAAATTAATTAAAAACATATATACAAAATCAAAATGCGCGTGATTTAAAGGTATGTTTTTGTGTTTAAAATTAACTATAGATTTCTTTGTTGGATTGTACTTTTTAAGCACGATAAACTTAGAGATAGACAAACATGACAACCGCACGATATTGGCACAGCTACTATATTAATAAGTTAACAGATGCATCATAGATGGCAGCATTCGTCCAGTTCATATTGAATGGCAGCCATTTTTTAAATTCAAATATTTTAAATTCTTCGCACGTTTTATTATTATTTTTATTTAATTTCTTTAGATACTTTATTACACATTAAAATAACAAATAATAAATTATTTGTGTGCATCGCTTATACTAAGTGTTAAAGCAGATTTTTAAAATGAAAATATGAATTCTTCAAGAGGGAAAACAATCACGGATTGAACTCTGAAAAACCTTAGGAACTATAGAACTGTAAAGTTTGTGCCACAAATTAAATATTCCTTTGTTGAATAACTTTGTATTATTTTATCTTTTTGTAAATAAAACATCTATTGAGTAACGAAGGTTCAAGGCGTTGCACTGCAGTTGTACACTATACTAAAGAAATAATTTGATAGCGTTGACGCTTGCTTTGTGTTCGGATTCGATTCCAGAACAGTAATGTATATAAGCCTAGACACCATACAAAGGGGTTTTCGTTGTTAGGTCCAATTTGATAAATATTAGACTACAAATCATATGTTATATAATTTTAACATTGTTGCATTTCGTTTCAGCATTTCAAAATAGAAAATTTCATTTATGTTAAAAGAAACATTTTTTTATATTTTATATTATGAAATTTTTACAACAATTTTAAAAAGTAAAAAATAAATATGAAAGCAAGAAAGCAAATCCCTCAAAGGGGTGACGGGGCCTCGCCAGTAGACGGAGCTCCCAGGCGGAGATCAAATTCTGGACCAAATAATAATCAAGGTCAACATCCCCGTGAACCTAGAAAGAGTTTCGTTGTCACATCGGTGTACAATCGGAAGGATGAAATCGTGAACACACTTCTTGAGCTGCAGTCCAATTTGGAGCCAACCGTTGTGTTTGACGAAGACGTTAACATTCTATCCCAAATGTAAGAAGTAAGATGACCAAGCTATTTTTTGCAATTTCATCCACCGACCCTTACCACGCCTACCACCTCTTGCCACCTGCCGAACTGCATTCGTCTCCGTTCGGCTTGCATCGGGTCTGATATTTCGTGTGAATCAACGAAGTCTTAGTGAACCCGTTTATTACTGAACTTCGTTGATTTCAATTCAATGTAAATTTGAATATTGCTAGGTTCTATATTGAGCAGAATGTTCACGCTGCTTAGACTGTAGTTTATTCATTGCACAATAATAAACCTTTAAAGAGAATGTTAAATATTTTTTTTAGAGAAACAACCAAGAATATTTTATGTTGTAAATATACCGAGGATTTGGACTTCATAGCTGCAGGATTTCCAGATGGATGTTTACGAATATTCAACAGAGAAACTGCTCAAACTATGCATGTCCTCCACGATGATGAGTCCAAATCCAATTCGGGGACGATCACCGCCATAAAGCATCGTCCGGTGTCGAAACATCATCCACTGACCAATACACTTACATGCTCTTGTATGTATACAAAATAAATTTACGAGAATTATTGCGCCTGAATATTATGCAACTTAAAACTTTAATAATTTTTAGATACAAATGGTTGTGTTAAGTGTTGGGACTATAGTTTGGATAGATGTGTCTACACAATTCGTGAAAAGAGACAAACTTTGTCATTGGCCTACCACCCTCGTCTTCCTAAATTTGTAACTGGTGGAGACGATGGAAAAGTATATCTTTATGATGAGGAAACCAAAACTCAGGAACGGATTTTTGCTCCAAGGTAAATATATTGTGTTAATTGTTCAGTATGAATCAGAAGTGCCACCATTTGAGTCATTTACACCGGTTTTCACCTTATATTCGAAATCATTCTTCAGCCTAATTTACTGCAACCATTCCTACACCTGCCTAATTGTTTTGAATCTAACTTAATAAATATAAATAATTAAGAAATACATTTTTGCAACTATTTTTTAATGCAGTTATGTTTATTATAAGATTTTAAATATCTAAACTTGTCTGATATTTATACAACATTTTTTTATTTCATGGACATTCTTTTAGAAAAGAAAAATTATATTTCTTTATAATTTTAGATGCAGTTATGTTCTTTATGCTCTAAAAGAAAGAACTGTTCCATTACATTTTAAATATCTCAGCGTTTCTGGCTATTATGCGACCTTTTTTATTTTCATGGACATTTTTTTTATAACATTTTTTTTACATTTCTTTAAAATTTTGGATGCAGTTATGTTTTTTATGATCTAAAAGAAAGAACTGCTTCATTACTTTTTAAATAACTACGCGTATCGGTATTTTAAGCGACCTTTTTTAAATTCATAGACTTTTTTCATAAAACTAAAATATTTATATTTTTGAAAAATGATTAGTGTTTCCTAACGTGGTTTTTTATGCTGATTCCAAAATTGAAAACCATTTTTAATTATCTGTTATAGTTTTGGAGTAATCTGCGTGTAACATTTTTGACTATTTTTTAATTTAAAATGCTCATATCTCGTAAACCAAAAGACTTACATAAAAATGAATTTCAGATTTGAAATCAGCATTCAAAACTACATTAAAAACCATTAAAAAATCAACATTTTTTTTTTTTTCAATTTTTAAGAAAAGTAACAAGAGTATATAGTCTTGTTACTTTTCTTAAAAATTGATGGAAAAAATTGTTGAGTTTTTAATGGTTTTTAATGTAGTTTTGAATGCTGATTTCAAATCTGAAATTCATTTTTATGTAAGTCTTTTGGTTTACGAGATATGAGCATTTTAAATTAAAAAATAGTCAAAAATTTTACAAGCAAATTACTTCAAAACTATAACAAAAAATTAAAAATGGTTTTCAATTTTGGAATCAGCATAAAAAACTACGTCAGAAAACACAAAGCATTTTTTAAAAATGTAAATATTTTAGTTTTAGGAAAAAAGGTCCATGGATTTAAAACAGGTCTCTTAAAAGTCAGACACGCGTAGTTATTTAAAAAGTAATGAAGCAGTTCTTTATTTTAAAGCCTAACGAATATAACTGCATCAAAACATTTCAATGAATCAAAAAGAAATTTTTAGAAAAAAAAAGTCCATGAATTTAAAAAAGGTCGCATAAAAGCCAAACTTGTTTAGATATTTAAAAAGTAATGAAGCAGTTTTTTTTCTTAAGGCCTAACGAACATAAATGAATCAAAATATTTCAAAGAATAAAAAAAAAAAATTAGAAAAAAAATGTCCATGCATTTTAAAAAAGTCGCATAAAAGCCAGAAAATCGTAGGTATTTAAAAAGTAATGAAGCAGTTCTTTATTTTAAAGCCTAACGAATATAACTGCATCAAAACATTTCAATGAATCAAAAAGAAATTTTTAGAAAAAAATTGTCCATGAATTAAAAAAAGGTCGCGTAAAAGCCAAACACGCGTAGATATTTAAAATGTAAAGAAGCAGTTCCTTATTTTAGAGCATACGAAATGTAACTGCTTCAAAAAAATTGAAAGAAATTTACTTTTTTTAAAAAAAGGGAACCCGTTACACAGGTTTGAAATATAAATTATTTAACTTTGCTAATAGGTTAACTTTGAAGGAAGGAAGTAACATATACTTAAAAAACCGTTATTCTTAATTTCTAATTGGTGATTAAACATCGTATATATATTTAAAAATTAGTTGTTATATTCAGTGTGTAAATATTGTCACAAATTAATTGTAAAATTCATGATTTTCTTCTAGTGTAATGTTGCTCGTAAGTAATGTTGCCGTTATATCAGGCGCAATGATGTCCATAAGTCTCAGGTTGCACAGGCACTGCTATTAATTAGTTCCGAATTTAGTCCTCATATAATTACAACACTGCTATGGTTTAAGATCATTGTCTTTTGAGTTCACACTATTCATGTATTTTAAGTAATATAAAACTTTATCTTGCATTAAAAAAAAATTGTAGTGACAACCCAGAATTATGTGATGGTCACACTTCTCGAGTTTTTGCTGCTTGCTTTAGTCCCAGGTCACAATTCGAAGTTATAACTGGAGGTTGGGATAATACCATACAATTTTGGGATGTTAGGCAACCCTATGCAGTGCGTCATCTTCAAGACATACATATATGTGCTGAAGGTATCGACATAAGTAGAAATGGAAAGGAGGTAAGACGAATACTTACCATACATCTTAATCTTATTGCAAACCCCCACTTTCTAATTTATCCATCTCTGTTGATAAGAATCATAAAGGAGTTGTATTTGTTGCCGTTAAATCAGGCGCAGTGTATATCCATAAAACAATATCTGAGTAGTTGAAAATGTACAAAGTTTGTTTTCTTAAATTTGAATATAGCAGAAAAATTTGTGAAATTTTAGATTGTAACTGCTGCCTGGCAGAAAAAGGATCCATTGAAGATTTGGGACTATAACACGATGAAATTACTTCAGAATGTAAAACCAGACTCTTATAATAGTATGGTACATACAAAAAGTGTTTATTGGACATGTAGTAAGCTGTGTACTATTTATTTAATTAAGATAATTCATTTTGTAGTTGTATTGTGCACGATATGTAGACTCTAACTTCATTTTAACCGGAGGTTGTGAACCCAACTTATTGAGATTGGTTGATGTCCGTACTATGTTGGTAAGATTCGATATACTTTACCTTGTATTAACCACACCGCTGCCTAATACATTTATGTTAAGCAGCATAAGAATGACTTTACTATTTTTAGAGTGCTGGAATTTTACGAGGTTTCCAAGGAGGAGTCTACGGGATAGACCTTGGACCTCAACGAAAAAACAAAAGAATCAGCAAATCGAAACCTGATATGTCCGTACTCCCTGTAAGTGCATTTGTGGCTGGAAAGAAAATCGTCCAAATTGATTTTGCATAGAAAGAAATAAAGAAAGACACCTTAGTTTAGAAGAATAAAAGTATCACAGTTTTAAGCAATAAACATCTTATTTAATATTTTTCATTATATTACAAACTATGGTACAAAAAATACAACTAAAATTCAAATAATAAACTAAAAAACTCAAAAATAAAGATAGAATGCATATTTATCTTTTAAAAAATATACATTTACAAGTCAATTTTTCCTTAATATTTAATATAGTTTATTAGGATTCAGGTTTGAAAGATAAAAACACAATATGACGTTCTTAAACTTAGCAATTTCTTAAATATTTATTATGTGAGTCAAACGGATTCATTGATGATCATGATCACGAGATGGATTATTTATCATTTAAAAAGCAATAAAGCTGTCCTGTTAATCAGTGACGTCAAATTGAATAACATATGTTTTTATTTTTTATAACAAAATAATTGAAAATAATCAACTAAGTATTTGATAATAAATTCTTATCTTAATATTTGACTGCACATAAGGCTGCAAGGTCATACAAAAAAGGACTAGAAATCTTGACAGCCATTATAATCAAATAAAAACATTTCAGGCTACTTTACTTTGATGGTCCACGTAATCGTCTACAAATAAATAGAGCAGAAGTTTTTCGTTTTCGATTTCTGACTATTTCATTGACGATAGTTTCGCATCAAAGTTGTGATACAAAAACCTTGTTGCAATAAGTAGTTTTTATATCACTTTCTAAACCATCTATTAAACACAGTTATGTAGAAGTTACGTATTATTTACATAAAAACTACATCTGTGTTTACAGAGCACATTAATTAAATACATTTAAATAAAGCTCACACTATGCTAAAACTCAATAATAAATCGAATTCATGAACAAATAAAAATGCATGAAAACAATTATTGTTTGTTTCACTTTTAAAAACAAAGAGTAGCAACATTTTAACATTTTACTGTACAACAGTAAGTAATATTAATTGTACTTTGTATATACAAATCACTTGACTTCGCTGGATTTTCATCTCGCTCATACCGGTATGATATGATGCACCTAAAAGCAAAGCATGGTGATGTTGAGTTTTCTAATTCTAATTTATCATACACATATTTGATATGTCTTTTTATACGAAGGACATCCTGTGAATCTCAAATCTGCCAATGGTATGGACTGATAATATCGTTAACTGACGTTTAAAGAATAACGTCAATTTAACAATATTGTCTTTCACAAATGCACAACTGGTTTTTCTATTGCGAAAGCTCGTCTTGGCTCTAATAATAAGATGGTCCACAGATTATTTTACAGTTGTACAAAAAGGCAGTAATTTTAAATTTAGTGATGTAAAATATTGTTTGCTATGTAATAAGTACGAGAGTACCCGTTTCAGAGTTTTTATGCATACAATAACGCTGCCAGAAAGCCTCATTTTGTTTATAAATAATAATAATTACATATTTGTAAGTTTGCCATTTATGTTTACACGTTTGTGGCTTGTCGTCTCTCATTAAAGACTTAATTAACATACATTTATATTTATATTCATTTGCTATTACATTTTTAATTATGAATAAAGTATAAATATGAAAATTTGCATTTTTATTTTATTTTAACTTTTTCGCATAAAATTTTCATAGACTGTAATCAATATTTTTTTGTAGTTGTATTTGTAATGAACGCATTTTGAAATACTCAACTCATTTATTGTCAACGACTGCGCCAGTTCCTCAGTAAGGATCACAGCCAGAAGGACTGGCATAGTCTGACAGGAGCAAGGATATTAAATTTGCTTTTTCCTAATGAATGCTGCCTGTTAAACTTTGCAAGTAGTGTTTCAAAATATACACATAGTGTTGTTTAATCTGAGGGGATGAAATATATAGTTTATATCAAGGGTTAAAGATATTTTTAAATAATTAACATTATCTTAAATTCAATTATTTTTCAAACGAATAAAATTTATTTGTATATTCTTTTAGCCAGACCCGATCCAGCCCTGTTTCATTTTTGTTCAGACTCTTTAACAAAATAGTTTTTTTAGTCGCAAACTCAAATAATAAGTCCCATGACTGTTAAGTTTTCTACGTCACTTTTACTTTGCATTACATTCACAAATTACATTGTATTATACATGGGGTTGTTATGGCGAGTGTTGTTCACGGCTAAGCGCGTCAGGGGTTGTGTTTTTCCATGCTGGATTTGTTTTTTGCGCTCTGCCTTTGCAACAACGCTGGCTACCACAACGTTTGGCATTCCAATATTATTCTTTATTGGCGGAACAGGGGGCCGCCGAAAATCACTACTATCTAAACTCTTTTCGCTGCCATTTTTTAAAGTGGGCATAAACCCAGTGCTGTGTTTGATCAGCAAAGGGGGCTGCGCATTTTGAATGCACCCAACGTCCATGCTTTTTCGATTTACCTGTTGATTAGTTTGTTGTTTATTTTCAAAAATTGACCGTTGTTTACTTTTTTGTATGTTTGCGTTATTTTTACTTACTTCATATTTTCCTACTAATACTTTAACCGATAGATCTTCAAGATCTGATGAGTTCATTTCGTTCGTTTCATCCGTTTCCGCTTCCGTTTGTACTTCAATGTGTGCGCTAACTGGTGACGAAGGTAAACTCCTTCCTTTTATTTTTGTTATTGAGTCATTGTGATTATCACTTACACTTAATTCTGCAGAAGTATTTATTGTCACTTTATTATTGTCCTTTGGTGTTGACGATTTGGCTTCAAATTCTACTACTTTGTTTTTTACTAGACCTAACAAGTTTTTCGAACAATCACTATCGGGGGACCTCGGTGAAGACTCCTCCACAGACAAACAACGTTTCGGGGCTTGCACTGTCCTAGTTCCACCACCGTTCATTGTAGCTTCTGAAAATGTCTTAAAGGATCTTAACGGCATTCTAATAAGACTGGATATATTACTTGCAGAAATTGATTTACATTTTTTAATACTATCTGCGCCCAACAATGGCATTGACGAGGACTCAGGAGCGCTCATGGAGAGTCGCGGGTACTGCAGGGGAGCTGAATTTATTCTGATATCACTAGGTATGGCACATTCAGCAAATCTATTGCGATTATATTCATCTAGTTCCCTTTGCTCAACCAGCGTTGTGTTAATAGCCTCAACAAGTCTATTGTCAGAACAATTGGACTGCAGCTGCGTGGGCGAGGTGCTCTGGTATGGACGCGGACAATGCACACGCAGATTCAGATTCGGGACAACTGTAATTTCGTCCACCACTGAATCAGCTTTACTCTCACCACAAATGCGTTTCACAGATGCTCCACTACCTTGCTCCAGTTTCTGCTTCGTTCGCTTTACTGTGCCGGGATGCCATGGGATATCATCTCTATCATACGGAAATATTCCACTGCTTCCCAAAGGATCATCCTGTTTCTCTCCTTTCTCGACAACATTTTGCATGGGACGCATATCGTACGACCCCCAGGAACTATTACGAGAAGGTAGAACCCGTGTGTCACCAGAGCCCCACGAACTATGTCGGGACGGCGTGTCACGCGCTTCCCCTTGGAAACTCAACACGACGGCACTATCGAAACTACTCCATGAACTCTGCCGCGACGGACTGTCGCGTGTAGCTTGCTCCCCCGAAAGTTCGGTAACAGCTGGGGGAAGAGGAACTAGAACTGCACTATTTCGCTGCTGCTTTCTTTCCTCGCGATCGAAGACGCGGTCCAATTGAGCAGAGAAAGGATCACCTGTCCGAGGAAGAGTAGCTCTGTTACTAATTGCACCTAACACCGTTTTGCTACTATATATTTTTTCATTGTCTTTATTAACACATTCATCGGCTTTTGATAAATCATTGTTTGTATTATTTACAACAAGTTGAGACGATGCTGTCCAGACTAGACTATCACTATTATTTATTGTTGAATCACATTGGCTTTGAGATACACTGTTATCACTATCACCGGATTTGTCTTTGTCTTTGTCCCCTGGCTCCCAAATTTCTTTTTTTACTATTGAAGGTGCAGATTTAATCGGTTCTTCTACCGCATGTACAGCAATTTCAGTTTCATCCTCTAAAGATTTCATTGATGCGTTTTGAAAATGGTTTGTTAAATTAAGCACTAATCCTTTACGATCTTGAGACATTTTTCTTTCACTGTTACAAGAACTTTGTGATTCTAATTCATTTACAATGTTTTTAACACGCGACTCGTTGTCTTGGTTGGATGGCAGATGCACGATCTGATTTTGAGACACACTGTATATTTTTCCATCTTCGCATGGCATCAAAACATTCCGGGCTTCCGTTTCAGCATCGTCACCTGACGTTACGTTTAGTTGAAGTTGATTTTCACCTGATGCATCGTTCTGTGTATCAGTGGCTACGCTGGTTGATGCAGCTGCGTCTTCTCTATTAACATCTTCCAAGGACAAAGAAGTCGGCGCTGAATTAACTCCGTTCACTATGCGATTAATTGTATCTGCTGTATCTGGAGACCAAGATTTAGGTCGCGAACCCATTTTGCTCAAGTCATGACCTGATAACGTTGTCTGCAACAAATGTCGTCCCAGTGCCTGCACTAAGGGGGTTGGTTCGCTTCCTGCCAGTACCCTGTGTTCTGACTTTGTTGCCATGCCAGGTGATTTCAAATTTGTTTCGGATTTAGATCTTTGCAGTTTCTCTTTGTTCTTCATTGCATCTAATATACCTTGATAAGTTTCTAATTGAGATATAAAACTAGTATTTGGTTTTATACAATTCCTCTTCTCTTTAACGTGATTTAGCGCTTTATCAAAATCCCAGTTATAAGCTTTCATGGCGTAAGCAATGACCACAGATGCTGAACGACTGACGCCCATTTTGCAGTGGACGAGAACCTTTGATCCTTCTTTCCTAGCGCGTGTAATATACTTGTACGTATTGTCCCAGTGCTTCAGTAGATCTGTTTTTTCATCGTCATAAACTCGTACATTGAGATAGTCGAACATGCCAGGGAAGAAGTTGTCTATTTCTCGCGTTACATTTAAAATGTGACGAACCCTGAAACAGTTGCAATGTAATTAGTGATAGGTAAATTTATCATATTTTGTAAATTTATTCTGTGCTTACCCATTTTTCTGCAGCTCCTCAAGGTTGCTCGCATTCCATTCGGAACCAAGATACACGTGATCAAAAACTTCCGTGGGTGCATCCATCTGTCCTAAAATGATGAGCATCTCTTGATCGATAAACGGTTTGAATTCAACCAAGTCCATGTCCAGATCTTCCTCCAAACGACCACGGATATATTTGCTGGTGACCTCATCAAGGTCTACAGACATCATAATTTCTTTCAGGGTGGCACGAATGACGCGTTCTGTTTCATCACGTTTTCTGGGCCTGTAAAATATCATTTGTAAATATCTTCTGAAGAGAATCGGTGAATTCGTGAATCGGTGTATATACTTACTTCGTTCGTACAGAGTCTGGAGAGGGGGGCCTTCTGGACTCCAGGTTATCCATGGCGTGCCACTCGTTGAGGCAGGATCGTTCTGATTCAATACGACGCTCATAGTAACTGACCCAATCGTGAGAAAGTCCACCTTGAAAATAATTATGTTCTCGAGCTCTGGAACTAACCCGGTGCAGTGTCTGCAATGCGGACCTGAAAACACAAAAAGAAACACTTATTAATGATAAAGAATAATTAAATTATAATTATGAACAATGATTGATGGTAAAAATGAGAGGACGCCAAATCTTAGAACTGTTTTCTCTAAGAAATAGGCAATATTCAAGAAAATGCGAGGAAGTCGCTTTCTGACTAATAAAACAAAAATTAAACAATATATAATTCGGTATTTGAATTTGTTGTTATGTTTACTTTCTAGCGCTTTCTTAGTGGAGACGCAGTTTATACATTGTTGAAAAACCCACAAGTTAAGATGTGTGCTTTTGTAGAGTAGATACCGTCTCAAAAAATTATTATCTATATTATAAAACAAAAGTTTAATAGTGCCTTTTCGAGAGCATTACATCAACATTGTAAGAAAAATACAAGAAGAAGATGAATTCAAAGAGTATGCCTCAAACTTTTGGAAGGTACTGTATCAATCCAGCTACAGGTGTGTAACGTTTCGTTATTTTTGGTACTGTACATCGACAAGGTTTGAACACCTGTTCTTCTTGCGACAACCTTTAAGAAACGAAATGAAAAAAGTTTAAGTACCAATAATATATTCTAAAATGTAAACAGACAGTTTTAACTAAATATTAATACTAGTTAGTTGTTTCTAGGAAAAAATATGTTGTCAAGGTTCAAGTTTAGGTAACAAAAATATTATTCAATCGTGTAAATGTATTTGCTACATAAATTTAAAGGAATAAAATAGTAATATCTGTTTTACTTAGTGTATGTTTTAGAATTCAAGAATTCTTGCACTTACATTCTTTGTATAATCTAGTTTTCCTTGAAAAGTATATAATAAAAAGTATACAGTAAAAATGAGATATGTTATAATTGGAATGTACAATTAAATACATATTATTATACAGGAAAACTGTTGTTAAATTATTCTCAACCAAAGTAGATATACAATGAATTAAATAAAGTCTAAGATAAATTTGCACTGGATAAAATGGAATGGAATCTGTGGGATATTTATACAGGAACTATAATGAAACCTAAGATAAATATGTGATAAGTCTGTAACAAATGGGCTTGTGCTATTAATTTTATTAAATATTTAAATGTTGACGGAGATATAGCAATTAAAAATTTGAATTGTAGTTTTAGCGCTAGAAATGGTCGACCATATTTGTATGACTTGAAATGCTTTGTATACGTCAGTTATTTGTTGAGTATGTCAGTGTGTGGTAATGTTTTGTAGCTGTTGGTAGTCGAAATGATCAAGTCAAATTAAAGAATAATAAGTTTTTATTTTGTTTAACCTTGCTAAGGCATAATAATATAATATTGGAATTTTATTGTTCCTTGAAATAGCTGTAAATAATATTTGATATTTTGATATATAAATACATATAGCAGAGATTTATAAGCTGTAAGATTGGCAGTGGTTGTGATGTCACATGCATTGAGAATGTGTACAACGTTGAATCGCTTTAATAATTAGAGACAAAATGACTTTTTTAATTGTTAATATCTCCTAGCATATAACAAGTAATTAAAAAATAATTGGACCCACTTTATCACAGTTTTATAAAAATTAAGACATAGGACACAAGCCCATTCGCACTGGTGGAAATGGAATCTAGCGATATGTTTTCGTTATATTATGTTTTATGTGCTTTTTGAATACATAAGGTACCTTAAAAACCATTGAACATATTTGTTTTAAAATCAGAGTACTTAGCATTGTCTCAGTTTAAAAACAAATTCGTCATTAAAACGTCATTACCTTTCTTTGACTTAAAGCCTGCATATTTGTCACAGTTTGCATGGGCGTACAAGAGTAATATTAATAAGGTTTTTGTTTATTATTTTGGCAAGACTTCAATATTTCGAGGACTTCTACATTTTAACATTTTGCGAGTAGATTCATTTATTAGGCGCGCATTCGCAGGTTGAAATACTCAATTATTCGTGAACTGTATGGTCAGAGGAGTCTACAACTCATTTCTGAACGTCGTCCAGTCTATGTTTTACGCCTTCTCCATAGCGCTATTTATTTCTGTTACCTTTTGCGGATTCGCGGCCTGGGCGTTCGTTCTACACCGCCTGCCTGCCTGCATTGAGAGATCTGATTGTAACTTTCTACACTTTTAATATACTAGTTGTGTTTGTTAATAAGAGTTGATTTTTGGTTAAATCATTAACTAGACACATTGAAAACTAGATACGAAAGTATGCCTACGAAACAAGTTATTTATTGATTTCGAGTGTAGCTGCCATATTAGGTGTCATAGCATTTATAATCGAATTGTTTTATAATTTAAAAAAAAACTACTGTACCTACAACATATTTCTTTTAATATAATTAAACAATAATTCTATATTTAATTATATGGACTGATATTTATTTTAAGATTGATTAACTTGACATATCGACAAACGTCTTCAATCATATGCGTTGCAGATTTAACATGCTTCTCAAAAAGTAACAGAAAACAAAAATAAAACTACTTAACGTTTTTATATTATATTAAGAAACATTCATAAATGATCTATCATAATATTTACCAGACAGTTATTTAATTGTTTTAACAAGAAATTTAGAATAAAGTTACTTACAGTTTAAGAAGCACATAAACTTCAACAGAGTCTCAGTGATGTCTATGTTAGGTTATGAATATTGAATGTAGTCATTACCATATACAATGTCTTCAGGTAGATACGTAGGTAAAGAATTAAAAAAACGAAACGAAAAAATCAAACTGTTTTATAGGTAAGATTACATAGATTCTAACATAAAATATAGAATATTATTTGTAATAAAAACCTTATCAGCAGAAAACAGGATATGAAATGGTTAAAAAATACTGTCACTATGTGACAATGGGAAAATTAACGGAAACCACAAAGTAAAAGAGGTTAAGTTAATTCGATAAAATACACTCACTTAAACGATTAACTATATACACACTTTTTAATTAATATGTAATATAACACAAGATACATAACAAAGCAAAATACTAACCCTATAAGCATTCCCATGCTAAAAATTCTGCAATCACTCACTGTCTGAATCAATTAATTATGCACTATAATTTAAAGAATGTATTTCAGCAGATATTAAATAAATATTTGTCACTGTAACATTTATTATAACTACATTCTTGTAAAAATTAGAATTTGTTTGGTTAATTGTTTTCAAACAAGTAAGCGATGCGACTGTCTCGCATGGATGACAATCGAATACTGAACTCAATGAAGACAGTGACTGGTGGTATTAGGGGGGCCAGGGGAACAGGGCAACAGGCGCGAGAAGTGTTTGCTGGTACACGTGAACCAGTGTCGGACATACAACAATATTATTTTAGTAGAAACAAGGAAACTTCTATTAAATGCATGATTGATTAAATGAACTATGTATATTCATAAATGTTTAAATAAAATCTAATAAGTAAAAAGAGGTAATCTCACTTTAAATTTCATGTCATTTGGCATTAAATAACAACAGGATTAAGTTCTATTGTCGCATATCCCTTTAGTTGTACTCCTTGGTGTATTTAGTAAATATTTTGAGGATTATAACATTAATAGTTTCCAGTGACATATTAAGCCTGACAAGTTAAATGCATTAGACAAATATGTACTTGCGGATTTTGAACACGGATTTTGCAGGTTGCTCTACATTCTCCAAACAAAAACAAAATTACGTAACTCTGCTTGAAGAAGGTGGGAACAACAAGACAGAACTTGTTTAAGATTTGCAGTGCTTGAATTACTGACCTTTAAATATGCCACCATGATACATTTAACTAATACTTTCACAATATATTTTAATTAACAAAGAATTACTTTAAATTTAAGTAATAAATAAAACTACAAATACTGAACCGTGAACTTGGTCTATAAAAGGCAACAAAAATGGTCTTTCTTTTTGGGTAAAAGTATAAATAAATTGAATTTAATGACATACGACGTATGTGTTTTAATTTACAGTAAAAGAAAGTGTGCATTTATTTATAGAATATTGTGTGCAACAATTGTCCGTTGAAAATTTATTCACAGAGACCAAGAGGTAGACCCTATCGTAAAGTTTTAAGATATCATGTATCTTTAATTAGCCAAACCAAATACCAACTTCAATGAATTATATAATGACAACATTGTTTACGCATGTTTAAATTTCATATTCGTAAAATGTAACTGACATATTCATTTCTGCTATCGCTATTCAAGGTTATGTTAGAAATACTGCGAATATAATTATTGATAATAAGGCTGACGTTTTATGTGAAAGTTTTTATAAATGCATATATTCTGAATGCCGTGCAGTTAATCATATGAATTAACAATAACATCACAATATAAACAGTTTTGCTAAATATCTAATTCCAAGTTAATATTGTTTGTAAATAAATGTTAAAGTTTGATTATGTTTATTATAGGTTATGTTGTTTTGTAATTCCATGTTGACGACAATAATATTTAACAGTTCTCAAGCATTAGGCAGAACACATTAGTGAGATGTTACATTTTTTAAGTTATACTTTTCATTCGAATAATATTTATTTAATAGGAAATTATTAAATAAATTATGGTTAGAATATTTGTCACTATAAACGACAGAGGAACTTGACGAATGTGAACTTGCGCGTGAGTAAGGACTACGCATTTCGAGCGGCTCTTGTGCTCGATTCGATTCCCCGATTTTCTCTATGTTTGAATACTATTTAACTTATTATGCAATGTAGCAGCCGTTTTATAATGTAATAAAATATAATAATAAATAAAATAACATAACAATCAGACAGTAATATTATTTGCTTGTCCCGCATAACAGTTGCAGCATCAGAATGCAATTAATGCAACAACAGGAATCAGAAATATTTTAATAATTATAGGAAGTAAAAAGCTAAGTTCCGTATTTTATATTTATAAAAAAATAAATAATAAACAAATAATAGTGCTTATGCATAACATCTATAAATGTAAATATTTTTTGATTATTTAGCAAATCTAAATACAATTTAAAAGAAATATATTACATCACTTAATAAGTTCGTAGGATGACTTATAAGTGGCGCCACTGTTGACAAATCTATATGATTTTTAGATAATACGAACCTTTAAGCGATATGTATCAAAATGTCATGACATTTCGTCTGTTACTTATGAGTTACACTGGTTTCAGAGACGCTACTTTTGTAATTTTCAAAACAAGCTTTTAATTTAACACAAGGAGAGCGGTACTTAAGTATCATTCCCACTCATTGCTTTAATTTAATTTTGTATTTTGTATTATTTAATTTACGCGTAGTCATTCACAGTACAATTTTGAATTCAATTTATTTTTTAAGCTTTCTTAGTTTTTTTAGAACCTTACAAGGTCCAATGTCTTAAATTAAAAATATTAAATTAAGAAAAACTATATTATACTAGCTGTCCCGGCCACGCGTTGCTGTGACTAACGTTTTTGTCATATTACATTACATAGCGCCATCTATTGAATATTTACTCAATCTAGTCAACAGATTTCGATTTACTCAACAGAATATTTACTCAATCTAGTCAACAGATGTCGCCATCATCGTCGCCCGATGTCATATGTCATATACAGATAATTAATAGACAAATAATTAGCAATAAGATAAATAAATTGAGATGTAAGCTATCCTATCTTTCAAGTTGGGTCAAACTGCACACGGTGTACAAATTTCATTAAAATCGGTTAAGTAGTTTAGGAGTCCATAGCGGATAACACAGTGACACGTAATTTATATGTATTAAGATTATAACCTCCAAAATGTGACAATATGTCAAAATGCAGTAGGATTTATTTATAAAATAAGTTTAATGTCAATTTTTGAAAAATATAGAAGTGAAAACAATTTCTATTACTAATTGTTATTAAAAATAGCAATTCTAATTATTTCACATACAATTTTAGGTTGAACTGTCAAAATTTATATTACTAACGATGCATACGCATCAACTAATTTAACTAAAGTTAAATTAAAACACAAATGTGAAAAGGAATGCTTAAACTAGAACCTGAAATCTAGATTACAATATTAAATAAAAACAGTAAATTAAATATCAAAACAGTGAGTGGGAATGAGGCTTTAATGTATTGAACAAAAACAAGACAATTGTCTGCTACATTATTAGCAATGGTTTTCCTTGTTGATTCAACACAAAGGATTATTAGGTGATTCACAATTTCAAGAACCGAGATCCTTTTATTGCAGTAGTTAATTCCGCGGTCATTCTCTGTCTCTCTCTAACTCAATAATGACCATCATCTTGTAACATTTACATCATCTTTAATTTCTCAACTGGAAAACACCTAATACATTGTTGGTGACACAACAAATAAAAATATTCCTAATTAATTGAAATCTACAATAAAAAACTGCGTGCGATTTGGAACTTCCAGATCCTAAGCAATACACAGATGTTGGACAAAAACATGCATCAAAATACAATTATAATATAACCTAATTTTACATGTTTTTAAGGCAAAAGTGTAAATGAACTTTATTGAGTGTCGCCTGTACATTTTGATGTGGGACGTGTAAATCCAGACTTACATTTCTTGTAGTTACCAATAATTTTATTACCTATTTCCGTTCAATATGGCCGCAAATTGTATTATGGGTTCATCCCCACCCTTTTCTATTTTTAAGTGTTAAATGTATTATAGTAAAATCACCCCTTTTCGAACCAGCTCTCAACGAGATAACACGTATTAAATAAACAGTACAATTTAATATTAAAATATATACATTAAGACATTCACATACATTTATATACATTCATTATTATTAATTATTAGGATAAGTGTTTAATTGTGTAATTCTGTTGGGATTTACGACCCCAATGTGTAACTTTGTATGAAATAAATATACTTTTAAATTCATATTGAGTTCACGAACTTCGAAGACTTCCTGACTACTTTTGGTGAAATACCCGGGCACCACAATCGCCCAAACATTTGGTCCTTCGAGCCGGATCTCCTACAGTCGCGAGAAGCAATCGTGCATGGAATACCTGCAATTATCTACAGTGAAGAATTTGAAGTTTTGAGTTATACAAACACTGGAAAATTGGTCAAGGAGGCACCCCTGAGCAAACACGTGCAACAACGGTTAGTGTCTATTCCTTAAAAAATTCTCCATTTCCTATTTTAATATTGCTTTGTTTTACTTCTAAAATATCTTTGTGCATTTTTTTATACTATAAAATTGTAGCAAAGATTGTTATTTTGTGTATATTGTTTGATTTGTTAGTCTTACAAATTGTTGGTTTAGGAGGGCACAGCTAATGTCCATATTTAGTAAATATTTCTTATGCGTTGGTAAATAATCGATATTAAAGCCACCGGGATTATTTCATTGAGCAAAATATATCTTTTGAGTTGGTAAAATATTACATATTAAAAGCCACCGGGATTGTTTCTAAATTACGACAACATTTATACACGTGGTAATATTTGTTCTGCCTATTTGTTGTTAAGCGATATAACATTTAAAACATCAATACAATTACGGTCCTGTCTAGACCCTTTCCTATGGCCATGCGGTATTGAGTTGTGTTTCATATACCTGATTGATACGTACACTGCATACCCATGAGGTTTTATTAGACTTAGAACATTTTATTATACCGCATTATATTTACATGTGGTTCTGGCTACTTTCTACAATATTGACCAGAACACATTTTATATTACTTATTCACACTTTTACGTTATATTTTTAAAAATATTTTATTGTTATTTTTAAAAGAGTATCTATTAACACCATATTGCTTAAATCAATTGATATTCGTATCAGACAATACTTATAATTTCTAATTTAAATTAATTAAAAAGACTTAAAAATGGTTAACCAAACGTTGCCATATGCACAAAGGATGCCATATGCACTAAGCAGGGCATATGCACAATTAGACATATATGGTTTAACTTTCCAGGATCATGTTCCCTATATGGAAAGCATTGACATAACTGATCCATCAACATACGACATTTATAGGATTAAGTATTGTAAGAAAATTTGTCAGCCACTATATAATAAAATTCAACAAGCTTGTCTTGTAATTAAAGCCAATTTAGATAACACAGATTTAGTTAAATTAGAAGCTTTAGTTGAATTACGCACTAACTTGTGTAAAACTTACGATAAAATAGATTCAGCTATAAATTATATTTTTAATAAACATTTTAGTATTGTCCCAATCATTTCTGAACATAGAATGTTGGATGATTGTGATTGGTACACTTGCATAAGAAAAGCTAAAAAGGCATCAATCACAGCAAATAAAGCCGATGAGGTAGTCTGCGCAAAACAAATAAATAACACCACAACAAGTGATGTTACCGACACATCAGTTGCGTCAACACAAATCAAAGATTCACTTACATTGGTTAACGTTTCAGATTCTATTCCGCGAATTGACAAACAAACAGCTTGTAAGGAACAAATTATTAAAAGCACACAATTTGATGTTAACGGTACATTCGGTGTTACATTAGCAATCAAAAGGCCACCGGTGTTGTTAGGAGGTATTAAGAACATAGTCACAAAACCTCTTCTTAAGTTCGGGAGAAAACCAAACGACAACCCGGTATTAAAAATGATGTACAACAAATTCATAAGCGACTGCATTTATTTAAATCATAACTTCCTAAATACAGAACCAAGGCATTTAAGAAATTCATATTTCTCACAGCTCAACGCTCTTCAAGCAAATGGTCACACTATTATTTGGCGGTTCGAGCCACGAAAACCATTGCGTTCTTCTCAATTGAATACGGTAACATACGGCCTCATAACAGATTCCAATGACCATATTGAACTGTCTGATCATTGCAATCAATTCAGTTTAATATTGTCGGAAGGAAGTTTTCAATTACATAAATGGATTTTCAATGCACCATCATTGCTGTCTGAGTTAAAAAGTTACCATTCAACTAGGCACTTTTATTTTGATCCAGGTGACATAGTATGTGAAAAATCACTATGCGTTATGTGGGATTCTGAACAGGACTTATTCCAATATAAATTTATTTTTATTAAACAGCCCGTGAAACTAACAAAGCAAACCATACCGTCGTTCGTTACAAATATTTTGGACCCACCATGCTCTATTTCACCTTGTATTAATTCATTTAAAATCATTAGACAGACGCTATGGTTATTTAAATTAAACTGGGATGATCAGATGCCACGGGATTTCAAAAATTATTGTCTATCATTAACAAAATCTTTGGTTGCTATGAATGATATGACGATAAAACGCGATGTTCTAATAAATAATTCTGTAACTATTGAATTACATGGCCTTTATAATCGATTCGCAAAGGCGTATGGAAGTTGCAATTATTTAACAAACATTAATAATTTGGTAAACGCAAAAATATGCTTTGTACATTGTAAATCGAAGATCGCGCCATTAAAAACTTTGACCACACCATTGTTAGAGCTATGTGCCGCCTTAATCAATGTAAGAATGGTCAAAAAAGCAATAAACTTGTTTCCAGTTAAATTAAAAATGATTATTTTATGGGCAGATTCCACAATTATGCTATTATGGATTAAACTGTCTCTTCATAACTTAAAACTTTTTATTGCTAACCGTATCTCAGAAATTCAATCGGACATGACCGATAAACATGAATGGCGTCATGTTTCCACTGATTCAAACCCCGCGGATCTTATATCACGGGGTATAACAACAGACGTTCTTTTAAACAATCATTTATGGTGGTCAGGTCCAGACTGGTTAAAGCAACCGTCTAATCACTGGCCTATATATAATTTCTATTTACCAGAAATTCCTAAAGAAAAAACTATTTTAATCAATCGCGTTTCAGCAAGTCATTTGACTTACTTAAATAATAATATTTTCATTGAGAGTGCAATACTGGCCTCTGAAACGAATATAATTATCGATATCAATCATATTCAAATGTATCATTTGTTTCAAATGCAGATATCAATTATTATAAGCAATAAATGCAATGCAATTTACCGCATATTAAAAGTCAAACTCAACTGTCTATTTAGAACCACTGGAGTTAACTGCGCAGGGCCCATACTAATAAAAAGTAAATATGACGGTTCTATCATTAAATATTATATATACTTATTTAATTGTCTTTGCTACAAAAGAAACTTAGTTACAGAGTTCAATGTCCAATCAATACATTTCAGCGGAACTAGTAAAATTTTTATAAATTAACTAAGAATAAAGCAATATTGAACTCCCAAGCAATGTACCCCATGTCACCCAATCCAGATGACCTTATTCCTTTTACTCCCGGACACTTAATCATAGGTCGACAAATCAGCAGTGCTATGCCTACTCCAGGAGCGCCAGTGAACCTCAACAACATGAGAAGATTCCAGCAGATACAACGATGGTATACAGACTATATCCACTTCTGTCAACAGCGCGCAAAATGGAACACATCAAGCACCCTGGATCTAGAAATCGGATCACTTGTAATAGTACAAGAAGACAATATACCTCCTACTCAATGGATAATGGGACGCACAACATATCTCACTGCAGGCAACGACAACACTCCGAGAGCCGCCATCTTGAAAACCCAACCAGGAGAGATCAAACGTGCTGTCAGACGTTCAGCCCTTTTTACCAGTGAATTCATTTTGATAAACCCAATTTATCAAGGGGGGGAGTATGGACAAAAACATGCATCAAAATACAATTATAATATAACCTAATTTTACATGTTTTTAAGGCAAAAGTGTAAATGAACTTTATTGAGTGTCGCCTGTACATTTTGATGTGGGACGTGTAAATCCAGACTTACATTTCTTGTAGTTACCAATAATTTTATTACCTATTTCCGTTCAATATGGCCGCAAATTGTATTATGGGTTCATCCCCACCCTTTTCTATTTTTAAGTGTTAAATGTATTATAGTAAAATCACCCCTTTTCGAACCAGCTCTCAACGAGATAACACGTATTAAATAAACAGTACAATTTAATATTAAAATATATACATTAAGACATTCACATACATTTATATACATTCATTATTATTAATTATTAGGATAAGTGTTTAATTGTGTAATTCTGTTGGGATTTACGACCCCAATGTGTAACTTTGTATGAAATAAATATACTTTTAAATTCATATTGAGTTCACGAACTTCGAAGACTTCCTGACTACTTTTGGTGAAATACCCGGGCACCACAATCGCCCAAACAGATGTGTTGATTCGATTTTATGATTAGAGGATATATTTAATTGTGCTTCAACTGGATTTTCCTGCTTCTGTAATAAAAGTTGTTCACCTATGTAGCTATTGAAGTGAATCATTTGTCTTCCAGTTTATATGGTGAGTATAGGAATGTTACAACGACCTTGGTTTACAGATGGAAATGGAATAAATTACTCACACAATTTAGTTTTAGTATAAACAACATCGAAGAACAAAGACCATTTGTATATTTTGCTTAACATTAAGTTTTAAATCAAAGAAATATAAGTATAAAAGTGTTTGGATATTTTATATTGTTATCCTAGTGGTAGACAAACATCACATGCTACTACTATCAGAAGAACATTTTAGCTACATACTTATTTTTAATCTTAGTTTAATTTTTAATCCCCTGTAAAACACATGTTAACATTATGATAATACAATTGTATTCGGTACATTGATTCACATGTACTTGTTAAATTTACCGTGATAACAATGACTCAGTGTTGCAACGTTGCAAAGCTTTGTTTAGTATCTAGGAGGCGCTATAGATTAAAACAGGTAGTACTGATAAAAAGTAATCCACTTTATAAGTTACTTAGCCTAAGATTATTCGAAATTTGCGTTTAGGTTGTCAACTATTTTTTGTTATTTATTATTTTATTGTAATGTTTTTACTACATTCTTCCGCCTTAAATCATTAAATTACATATTATTGTGTTTAAGGGTTGGGATGGGTTTCAACTTTTTTATTTATTTATATTATTGTACAACATATTAAGTGTATTGTGTGAAAATTTGAAGTCGATTGGAGTAAAACTATCGGAGATATAGAGTTTTACGTATTCACCTCTCTGGTCTGGTTTCGTGTTACTTTATACGGTTTCTCACACATAGCTTTTTCAGAGTTGGTGCCAGTGTTACCAACCCTACTGTTTTAACAGTAGATTTGCTGTTTTCACATTGATGTCCCTGTTTTCTGTTTCATTCCTAATTTTTACTGTTTTTCGATTAGCGTTCAGCGCCACCTATTACACTATGCAAATATTTTTTTGATAACGTGAAAATATTGAAGATGAGGCAATTGAGAATGAAAGTGGAAAATAATTTTACTTTGATTTTTATTTTTTTTGTTGTTGTGATTATTAATATAACAATGTATGTGAGTTCTGGTAACTAAGAAAATTGTTCATTGTTTTAATTATATGAGCAAAAGTATGAAATCTGCCTTTTTTTTCTTTACCTACTGTTTTCTCCTGTTTTTTTTTTGCGAGCTGCTGTTTTTTAGTTTTTTGGGGTTGGCAACACTGGTTGGTGCCCTCTCTAGCTCAAAATCTACTGGACCGATTCTTTTGAAATTTTGCACACTCTTTCTTTAAATAAATGCAGAGGTAACGCTGTCGAGTTTTTTAAATTTTAATTTTAACGTATTTTAAAATAACAAAGTTTCTGATTTTTTTAATGAAAAATCGGTATTTTGAATTTGTAGTGCTATAAAAAATTGAACAATAAATAAAAAAAAAAAAACTCGACAGCGTTACCTGCAGAAACTTATTAACTAATAAAATCATTTTGGTTTTTCAATTTTAGAAAATCCAGTGATGAGTTATGAGTGGCACCGCAATGTTACTTTTTTGTGACGTCTGACATTTATTTATGAAAATTTCACAAAGTATTCTTCAAATGTCATTTTATCATGTAGTAATTATAGAAATAATTATATATTAATTGTGTCGTAAAAAACATTATTGAAAATATGCTTCTTTTTTATCGTTTTGTCCTGATCAACGTGAGGGGAACTTTACTCCGTTCGTAGAATCATTATAAATACAAATTACTATTTAAATTATACGTCGTGATATATGGATTCAGAAACATAATACTAATATACGTAATACATAGTAAACAAATACCCAGTACGTCATTTCCTGAAATAATTTTGCAATCTGTGCTAGTAGATCACTGTCATAACTACAAAGAGAATAAATCCAACCGCCGACTGATGGTCTCCTAGCCTGGTAGCCTCCTGGAGACGTTGTGTTTCTTCACACCTCGTTTGTCCTCATCTGAGATCATAGCTTACAATAATTCTCACTAGTATCGCCCACGTAATGTCGCCATGTTGGGATTAATGTGCCCACTTCTCAACACTATTGTAGCTTATATGATTACGAATGTAAAAACCTGGCAATAGGTTAAAGCAATTATTTTTAAATTCAAATGTTGGCGCCTAAAATAATTTCACTTCAGTTCTATCGTTCTATCTATTTCAGGAGATATTAACAATTAAAAAAGTCATTTTTTCTCTTTAATTAATAAAGGGATTCAACGTTGGACAACATTCCAACTGCATGTGACATCACAGCCGCTAGTTGCTATCCCTTTTATACAACAGAGCGTTATTCAAGATAGAACTTTCACAAGTTTACAGGTTACCAACCTTACAGCTCATAAATCTCTGCTATATGTATTTATATATCAAAATATCAAATATTATTTACAGCTATATTTCAAGAAACAATCAAATTCCAATATTATTTCTGCCGTAACAGGGTTAAATAAAATAAAAACTTATTATTCTTTGACTTGACTTTATTATTTCGACTACCAACAGCTACAAAATATTACCTAATCAACAAATAACTGACGTATACAATGCATTTCTCGTCATACAAATAACCGACCATTTCTAGCGCTAAAACTACAATTCAAATTTTTAATTGCTATATCTCCGTCAACATTTAGATATTTAGTAAAATAGACACGCCAATACACATTTATTAACATCAATTTCGTTGTAACAAGTGACTGTGAAGATTGGTTATGCACTACATGTATTACAGAAAAATTTCATTCTCATAATAAAGTGATGGAGGAGCTTACCAATAGCCTCGCTGTTACAGTAATACGTAATTGTTCTATACCGTCGAGTTTTTACGTCTGTGGCAGTCATAAATTCACGTGGCTATGACTGCATTGTATGACTTTCTATGATTGCAAATAAATTTAGCGACCACAGCTATCGTGAACTTTCGCTAACAAAGAAAGATTTTGATTTTTACCGACCGTTGCTTGTTTGGATGACTTTAATACGAACCTTCTGCTTACTCCTCTAGTTCTAGTTCCAAACGTTCATTTTTTTGCTTGTAACATTTAGGATGACGTATAGGTCATATTCAAACAACAATAACTCTCGAATTAAGTAACTCAGAGCTATGATTTTGGTGTAGTTTTGTAGATAATATCTCTGTTAATGAATACATTGTAAAAATAATGTACTCGTACATCAATGTGCCAGTTTTTGAGATATGTAAAACAGACAAATTTTGAACGAAAATTCGCATGAATTTTTTTTTTTATGACGTTTTTAATTTAAGAGTTTTCAAAATGCTTTTATTACTTGATTACCTTTCAAATAATATGTTTTTCATATCCGTAGGACCTTTAGATCCAATTAAAAATGACGGGCATTCCAACAGAAGGGGGGATCGACCCCCACATGCCTTTAAATGAGCGGTAGTCGGAGACAGGACACCTTGTATAAATTCTTTTAGCTGCAATTTCGTTCCAAGATATTCTCTTGTTGTTTCTTTTATAGTCATCCCTCGTCTGCCAAATTTTTATAAGTTTCTAACGTTTTTAATACAGCGTGTGAAACGAAAACCATAGCTTTGCCCCAGCCTGTATAACATGCTTAAAAAGCAAAGGGGCGTTCTTTTGATAACCTAATATTATTACAGTGATATCACTGAAATTAATACGAGACATAGAGATTTTAAATTAACGAAAATTTATTGATTTAAATAATTAATTTGCAGCCATCATTTTTGCGTGCTGGATTTACCTTCAAAAACCTTACGATTGCAATTATTTATGATTTCTTTTTTTTAAATTCTAGACTATACAAATATTTGTTTTATAATGTTACGACTACAAATTCATATCTAATCTAATACGGCTTAAGATACTACAATACAAATAATCAATACAATACTCCACGAGCACGCGAGAAAAGTTTAATTTTCTTGTTACATAATGTATGTATATATATTTACTCACTCGTAAAGATAGTAGTATAATAGATTTATGATTTTATGATTATATATTACACAAAAGAACCAACCATTTAAGGAGTTTTAGAAGTACATATCTAGTAATTCACAGGCTGACAATCTCTGGAAAAATACCCAATTAAATATGTATATTAATAAATACGGTAAAAGTTAACTTGCGCAAGTGTGCCAACAATGACAATTTAACTTCCTTTTTGTGCGAATGTCAAGTTGGCAATATGACAGAATCATGATTAATCTTAAAACTTAACGCAATGGCCTTAGAATAAATAAATCTGATGCAGAAACTAAATACGCTGCATCCCACGACCGTCTGTCATATGTGACAGGTAATTGACAAGCGCCGATAAGCCATAACGCATACATTAAAATCAAATATTCGAATTGAATTTTGCTTGTGTAATACCGGCTTTGACTCTATATTGCTTGAAGGGCTGAGCCCATATTAGGCGTCTTTTACTTGGCGTTGCTTGTATGGTTATTGAAGTCTTAAGAACGTTAATAAACAGGCAATGGGCTTGTGTCTTCATTTTAGCGGTCGATTTTTCAATTATTGATTGAAATTGATGTTAATAAATGGGTATTGGCGTGTCTATTTTATTAAATATCTAAATGCTGACGGAGATATAGCAATTAAAAGTTTCAATTGTAATTTTAGCGCTAGAAATGGTCGACCATATTTGTATGACGTAAAATGCATTGTATACGTCAGTTGTTTGTTGAGTATGTCAGTGCTGTGGTAATGTTTTGTAGCTGTTGGTAGTCGAAATATCAAGTCAAGTCAAAGAATAATAAGATTTTATTTTATTTAACCCTGTTACGGCAGACATAATATTGTAATTTTATTGTTCCTTGAAATAGCTCAGTGTTTTATCTTGAATATTCTATCTATTTTACGCTCTGTTGTATAAAAGAGATAACAACTAGTAGCTGTGATGTCACATACAGTTAGAATGTTGTCCAACGTTGAATCCCATTAATACTTAAAGAGAACAAATGACTTTTTTAATTGTTAATATCTCCTGAAATATAAGGATTGGACATTTGAGGTTTTAGTAACCCACTTTATCAATATATAGTACACTTTTATAGAAATTAAGACATAGGACACAAGCCCATTGATACTGCATTTTAATCGGATCATGAGCTTGTTGGAGTGTACTACAAAAACCATTTATTGAAACAGATGAATGGATTTAACCCTTTCCCCTGTCCAGTTCATTACACATCTAGTTATTCTTGAATACCGAATACAAATACGTGTATCACATTCTGAATTATACAATGGGAACCTCTACTCTACCACCGGACTGTACGGCCTCCTGATTCTTGAATGCGTTCAATGTATGTGCGTGCCTTTGGTTATTACTCTATGTGGAAGAATCATACAATTCCCAACCTTAAAAGGAACTAAAACAACGTTTAGCTTGGACTTGTAAGGTTTTGTGCGGATCTTGCTGATGTGATATCACACACTGAATTATTGAAGTTAAAGAGTGAAATAAGGATCGTTACTACGTCTAGATATTATAAACGTTCGATTTCTAACCTCACTTTTAGTGTCAAATAATATTTTTATTCATACAACAATTTTAAAAATATCAAATATTTGTTTTCTGTGTTGCTATCATTTTTTGCAGATGATTTTGGGTTCTGTCGTTGTCAAACCTGTATACACAAACCACGACCTAGGTTATCTACAATGATGTCAACTTACGAAAATAAAACTTTTAAATGTCAAGTGCGGGTGCTTTTCTTACAGAATATATAATATATTAGATGTAAATTAAATAAATTTTGAAATAAAGATTCAATGATAAACAACTATCTAGAATCTTCAACAAAATTAAATACAATATGTAATTTGATTCGCTTTATGTGTCCACATATTATTTATTCTAAAACCGGGTATCTACCAAAAACCATTTCAATTTTTAAATCTGCACACATTATACGTATTCCTTTACAATCAAACATTGTATTCATTGCATTCGCCTAACACATTTTGGTTCGATTACGTTCGTCTATGTTCGTAAGACATCGGTTTACCTAGTGAATACGCAGCTAAACCTAACACATCCGTGTTACTCGTCATGTCATAAGGTCATCGAAGAGTAAAATATACGTTTGTATAAGATTTATTGTCTTTCTATTCACATGTTAATATTTTGTTGATGTTCCTTTAAGATATGCTCATGTTTATTCATTTCTATAGATAAACGAAGTAGGATTCTCCCACTTCTATCGCGATAGGATCTACACAGAATAAAACACAATAAATAATGTAATACAAAACGGTAGATGCCTTTCTTTTGTATATTAAATATAATTATATATAAATTCAATAAAAAATACTTGTCATTCTCTATCAAGAATCAAGAATCAGTGTTGGCGTGTGCCAAATGTGAACTAGTTAAATATTTGCAGTGCTTATGACGTCAATAGGAGTTGAGCAATTCTAGGAAATGTATAAAAAGTTCTATTTATTGCTAAACATTCTTAATTTTAAGTCTAAATTAAAATAATGATGATAACCATGCGTTATACGATCAAAAAACAATGGCGGATTGTTTAGTCATATGTTACATGTTTAAAATTAACCATTGTGAAATCTTATGGGATCTATGAGCGCGGCGGGGGAAGCCGACCATGATTGCAAAAGAACTATTCACTATATACCCCAGAGATTAAATAGATAATTAGAAATTAGATTGGGATATTGATAAAGTTGCTTATCAGAATCTATAAAATCATCTATCCCTCTAATAATTTGCCATCTCTGTTATACATACTTATACAGAAATCGCAATCAAATTTTAAATAGTTATATTTCTGTAAGCAACTATTTTAATTTAAATGTTAGCGCTTTAAATAATTTCACTTCAGTTCTATCAGTTGAACCACAACCTGTGACGACAGTATTTGATTTGAGCGCAAACGCATAGAAAATGTGTTGCCAGTAAGCAACGAGTCGATAACAAACAATTGCTCTTGACAGTTCCCATTGTCCCATAGAGGTATAGGAATAGATTGCGCAAGAGGCTGAATACTGCGATAAAGGCAAAGAGAGAGAAAGCTGCCGAGGGTCCTCGGTATCTCTTTCTAGCCGAACATAGCGTCTGCTTGCTTACCTGCTAATCAACCAAGCCAGGAGCAGCGATTCGGCTAGAAAGAGACAGATAGTACACTCGACAGCTATCTCTCTCTTTGTCTTTATCGCTTCCTCTTACACTCTATGTTTATATATCAATGCATACTACACTACATCTCTTTTTGATTAAAAAAATTAGTTCTATTTGTTGCTATTAAATCAGGCGTAATACTCGTAACGATAAAACATTAATTCTTGGAATACATTCCATAGGTGTTTTAATCAATTTTGTTGAATTCTAATCATTATTCTTTTACTTGTATTTTCCCCTGTTTATTATTAATATATGTGCATACTTGGCCGCTGTACTTATGTATTTTGTTTGATAATATCTGGTCTTTGTTTATGCAGAATTCTATACATTTCAGGTATAACACGTTGGTGTTCAAGTCAGATCCACTTATGTAAATTATATGGTAATTTACGGTAGTGACCGTGAACCTTGGCCTGCGTTGCTTGCTCAGTCAGCTTTATTGATAATCACTGACGGATTTTAATAAAAGTGCATGGGAACAAAAAATACTACCCTCTTCCCTTCTATGAATAGTAAATAAGAATAATTATAGTTAAAATTATTGTTAAATAAATATTATTTGTCTTTAAATATTTTGATCGTGCAATACTGTAAAATTGTTAAGCATTGTTTTAATTTCAATTATGTAAACATGGCAGCAGCGCATCGGTTTTGTTTATGTTTAAACACCTGCGCCAAAATCACTGATCAACCTAAAGTTCTATTAATTATTTAGCAATGTTTCATTTTAAAGAAAAATTATTGTAATGTGTTAGAGCAGTGCATAGATTTATTTTTAAAATTTTATATATAAAAGAAAGAGATATCAATATTATTGTAAAAATATTTATAAAGTAAACAATTGAATTTAGCGTTAGGGTACGTCGGAGGATGTGTTACAGTTTAAGACGAGATTGAGACATTTCGACTGCGTAATAATTAGCTGTTGAATGAAAGAGATAAATATAATTTCCAGATCAATTTAACAAAATCTATAGCAACTACATATATGTATGAATTTTAAAAATTATTTGATTCGTTTGCAAGTTGAAACTTGCTAGCTGTGTGGGTGGTGGGTGGGTGCTGATAGTGTGGAAGGGGGATGCGTATTAGGTCAGATTCTTCTATATACATATACGCGCCAAATTCAAATTCAAAATTGAAACTGTTATTAATCTTGCATTATGTTAGTATATAGACCAATTCAAATAAAAATTCAATCTTTCCTAATTCTTCTTATAACTTCATAGCCATCACAAGCCAAGAAGATGATGCCTTTGTATACTTTATTTGAACTTGAGAAAAGTGCGTGCATGTGTGTACCTTTACGTGTCGTGTATGCGTTCGACCAGTTTACGTACTTATTTACGAAGTAAAAAATTGAACCAATACCATGAAGGTACGATAGCAAACCAACTCTATCGTGATAACGGTAAAACAACCGAGAACTGGATACCGGCAACTAGCAGACTGTGTAAAAAAATGGTCAGTGATTAAAAACCATACAAACAATGAACTTTGTTTAGTTATTTACCAATCCGCATAAGTTGTAACGAGTGACAGCGAATATGGTTTATGTATTACACGAGTTATAAAATAAATTAGATATTATTAATGTTAAGGTAGTGTGCATTTTATCGTAAAGGGGATTTTCAAACCAAACTTGGAAATACAGGGAATCTACATTATCTATTTTCTTATCAAGGACATAATCTCGTTATGCGGTAATGACTGTTTTGAGAGCAGATTGTTATCGCGATCACGTGGTTCAATGTTTTTATTATTATTGACAGGTTGCTAAGTCTATTAATAGACTTTGCTGGTATTAATATTTCTTGTTGTACGGTCGACGTATAATATAACTTCCTGTTATTAAATTGTAGCATAATAACAATAGCGATATGCAATTACCTATTAGATTATCGTACATTGCAGTTAATATCGTATTCCACTGTACTTAGCTATCGGTGTAATTAGTAGCATTACTCCAACAGGAAGTTTTATCTTCTTTTTAATTACAGTTTTACATTATTTTATTTTATCTAACTCATAATTGTAGTCCTAATGTAAATTAATAAGCAGGGGGATCTATAGCACTGTAATTCCGGTTTCACACCAGAGAGACAGTTCTTCAAACATTTTTGTCTTTAAAAACTGTTTTAGTAAACAAAACACATTCCCATCTGAAGAAGGAAAACACGTTTGCTGTTGATTTTTAGTCTCCTTGGCTTGCTTTTTGTGAACATTTGCGCTTGTCAGTTGTTGTTTATAATTTGGCTAGCAACTAGTTCCAAGAGCAGTTATAAATGCAGTGGACAAAAGATAAGACTAGCAATTTAGTAGAAATGTATGGCCAACACAATAATTTGTGAGATACTAAATTTTTATAGGACACACAGAAAAACACTAAAAACAAAAAAGGTCTATTCATGTGAACAGTTTTGTTTTTGAAAAACAGAAATGTTTTAAAATAAAACAAATCATGTTTTTGTTTTGTTTTTTGAAACAAAACTGTCTCTTTGGTGTAAAATAGTCATAATAAAACGAATACAAATAGTAATACCAGGTAGAAAAAGGATATATATAGTGCAACCTAACTTTAAAGCTGTCAAAAATTAATGGTTTGTAAAGTTACGTACACAAATGTTTACCAGCTCCTGACCTGCTTATTATACAAGAGAAACAAAACAAAAAGAAGTTGACAATCCACCGGTTTAAAGAAAAGAGAAGACAATATTAAATGTTAAATAAATGCACATTTTATATTAGAATGCTATAAAACATTTCAGATTTCATTCAAGAGTCGCTTAAGAAAATGTATGTACTGCAATGAATAAAAAAACAAGTTGCTTGAATCAAATAATACCGTAAAAGGAAACACAGTTAGCAGGCTTAAAATCAAAGAATCAAATCGAATCGAATACCAAGTGGAAGATTGTTTTCTTTTGTAGGTAGTCTCTTATGTGAAGGTAGACTTGTAACGGCAGTTTGCTGGTAAACTCGAGTGTAGCTACTTTCTTGGATGGAGATTGAAATGAACCATCATTATTATATTAATGTATTCAGACCGTGCTGGTAGGAGCATTGTACTGTCGCGCGTTTGCTGATAATAACCTCACAAAATAAGTGCTGAATAGAATATCGATCTGTGCAGGCGGCCGAGTTTTATGCAGAAGAAATTTGCTATGATTGATGCTTGAATTTAAAAGGCAACTATGTTGAAAAATAAAGAAAATCTGTACTTTTAAGGATGTATGAGCGAAGGTGTGGCCTAATACTGAATTTTGAAGGGTGGGGATAGGCATGAGCATTTGCGGGGAGAAGGGAAGAAAATTATCACGTGACGTGATTTTACATTTGGCAACATAGCTTTTTTTGGTTAGTTTTTTTGCCGGTAACATTTGAATATTTTGTAAAACAGCTGGAAAAAAAATAAATTTTTAATGAAATATGCTAAGTTATAAAATTATAAGTGTTAATAAATGTTTTATTTTTATATATATGCTATTTTCTTAATTTTTTGTACTTAATTTTTGCTGTTACTATCACGTAATATTTATTTTGACAGCTCTGAAAGAGGTTATATTTAAATTTGTATGTACCGTTTTTGCCGCTGCCGTGCTGTGTCGCTTATTATAGCAGTGCGATGTTGCCAAGTGTCAAATATGGCGAAAAATATTTTTTTAAATATCATAATTTGAATTTCATTTCTAATTATCTTTCCAGGATGAACGGTTACATAGTATTTTTAAAATATTGACGTGTCACGCCAATATTCACCTTTCTAATGCATAGTTTTTTTTTATGCTACGTAATACAGAACATACTCATATTTATTGATTTATGATCACTTGTACCCATTTCCCCATAAGAGCAATGTATTTTATGTCAATTTTCAACAATTAATTTCTTTAAAATATGAACGGTTACCTACCCTGAAATTTTAACAGTAAATTCATTGACCATGAATCTACACGTACAAAAGTTTTGAGCCCTTAAATCGAAAATTATTTTCTTGCTCATACATCCTTAAGATGCACATAATAAAATATTAATATCAATGCGGGGTTTTATTTATAAGCAAACGACTACCCAAGTTTCTTATGTGTCACAAAACTAAGTCTATATTTTTTTCCAGTATCCAACTTAGTAATATTATTGTTCTCTATATTGTATTGGTTGTTAATAATATATTTTACTTATACATATATGGTCTTGTTATTTATGTTAGTCTTTTATAGAGTGGCTCATGTACTTCCAGATTCAAATTTCAGGTAACTGTACATTTTGTCAGAGCCCTAATTAACGTACATCAAATTAATTTAATTCAGTGTCAAGTTAAATTAATGAAGTAATAAGACCCACTGATTTAATTAAAAGGTAAATCAAAGTGTCGAGTTTAATAATCAGAACTTTAATAGCTTATAATTATAGTGACGACAGTATTTAACCTAATTATAAATGATATGTATGCTTCTATAGTTCAAATCATGATAGTTCGGCGGAGACTTATACTTAGAGGTTATAAGAGCGGTATAAATCTATAATACGATAATGAATTTTATGTTATTCGTTTCTATATACATTATAGAGAAATAAGTGAGTCAGTGCTTTTTAGTTATATCGGCAGCTTGTACCTCACAACTTGTTTTAAGTATGAGTCGCCGTCGAACTCTCGTAATTTGAACTATAGGTAAAATAAAATCAGTTTAGTTATACGCAATATAGTTATCTAATATTATCATAATAAATGACACAATTTACTGCCTTATTTACTTAGTTAGAAAAACATCCAGTTACAATTTTTATAATCCTCTACTCTTAAGCAATCCATATTTTAATATACATAAATAATAATTTACCCGGTAAAGTGCAAAATTCTGGAAAAACTGAAAGTGCATTTTTCTATATGATTATTGCTACTATGTACGAAAATTTCGTTTGACAACTCATTGTCAAATTGTGATTCAAGCTACTAGTCTCAAAAACTGATTCAGTTGTTTATTTTCAGTTTAATTGTAAAAAAAATTATTGAAATTGGGACAGGAGTAAATTATTTAAAATTAAATCCTTTTTAGAGATACAATAAAATATTGAAGAGATTCATCTTTGTAATTATATTTCGCCTATTATAAAAAATAAGCAGTTTCGCATAGGCTAAGATAAACTATAACATTTTAAAAAGGTCACTAAACCAAATAAAATCACACATTTTCAATAATAATAGCTTACGCTTTGGTTATAGTATACTCGTACATATAAAATTCGCAAAGGTTATGGCCATATTAGGTTATGCTATAAATCTTTGCAAGTTTAATACCCCATATAATTACCAGTCTCACACCGCCCTTGTCAGATGCAGATACAAACACAAGCCGTGACCTTTAGGGCCCTTATACGGAGCCCAAAGTTAATGATCCTATGCTATCTTAGTCTAATGCAAACACTAGTCGAGATAATACGATCAGCCCACGTATATCGAGCACCAAATGCAGCCATGGAGGGCGATCAGCGCCGCATCAATTTCTTTGTGCGCTGCATATATAAAAGACCCCTTATATAATCTATTTCTTCAGTTAAAATTAACTTTTACACCCAATCGCTCATCCGCCTCTGAGCCTGATGGATGTTTACAATAAATTTAAGCCGTGTTGATACCGGAATATCAGATAGAATGATTAAAGTACTAGCAATAAATTTAACTAAAATAGAATAATCCATTATCGTTTAATAAATCAATTCAATATTTGTTTATCAACGCTGCTACATTAAATATAACTTTGTAAATACATTTATAATTGCGTGTGGCATTTTTAGTGAAAGACAACTGCCCCTTGATTATCAGTTCCTTTAATTGATTATATGGTAAATCATAAACTTATTAAAGACCATATTTTTTATGTTTAAATCGTTTTATGTAAGTAACTATAAACGCGAATCAAAATCTAAAGCTGTTTGAATTTGGCGCCATTCATAATATTCATTTTCAAAACTTATTTTTGCGGTTCCAACTCATTAAAAATCAGTGGAAGAAAGCTTAAAATGTAGATACGTTATTCATCTAACTAATTGCAGCTTTAGATTTTGATTCGTGTTTATAGTTACTTACATAAAACGATTTAAACATAAAAAACATGGTCTTTTTGATAATATTTAACCTGCTGTATAGTATCGCCATCTATATTTCGGTAGAAAAAATGGCCAAGTATCGTTTCACCTTAATGTATATACATAATACATTTGCACAAGTATAAATCTTACTACTTTTTGTTGTTTTTGTTATAGATGACATACAATGTTCTCACGATTCAATTGCAGACTATAATAAAATTCATGATAATAACAAAACAAATCAAAACAAAAAAGTAGAACCAAAATCATGGGATCTTTTTTTAAAACTGTTATAATAAATATGGTCCTGTTCCGAATATCCAGGTGCAGTTAAAAACATAACACAATGGCTTAGGTAACGGTTTTATGATTCTATTTCGTTTCGATCCGTTTTCAACACACATGCACTGGTATTAAATCAGAATCAGTTTTGACAAGAGCACCTTATAAGTGAGGCAGCCTGCCTCTGTACAAGACCAGTGCAGACAAGGACAGCCACAGGACAGTACTATTTAGAATTTAGATATTAGTTACTTCTCAATGAGCTTGTGTCCTCATTTTTTAGTGGTCGATTTTTCAATTGTTGATTGAAATTGATGTTAATAAATGTTTATTGGCGTGTCTATTTTATTAAATATCTAAATATTAACGGAGATATAGCAATTAAAAATTTGAATTGTAGTTTTAGCGCTAGAAATGGTCGGCGATATTTGTATGACGTGAAATGCATTTTAACGTCAGTTATTTGTTGAGCAGGTCAGTGCTGTGGTAATGTTTTGTAGCTGTTGGTAGTCAAATAATCAAGTCAAGTCAAAGAATAATAAGTTTTTATTTTATTTAACCCTGTTACGGCAGACATAATATTGGAATTTGAGTGTTCCTTGAAATAGCTGTAAATAATATTTGATATTTTGATATATAAATACATATAGCAGAGATTTATGAGCTGTAGGATTGGTAACCTTACACAAAGATTGTGATGTCACATGCACTTGGAATGTGTACAACGTTGAATCCCTCTAATAATTAAAGAGACAAAATGACTTTTTTAATTGTTAATATCTCTTAACATATAAGGAGTTATTAAAAAGTAATTGAACATTTGAGGTTCTAGTAACCCACTTTATCAATATATAGTACACTTTTATAGAAATTAAGACATAGGATACAAGCCCATTCTTGTTAAAACTTT
The DNA here is from genome assembly GCA_963678705.1 of Panorpa germanica. Lineage (NCBI taxonomy): Eukaryota > Metazoa > Arthropoda > Insecta > Mecoptera > Panorpidae > Panorpa > Panorpa germanica. The sequence continues at coordinate 1,176,395 of OY783207.1, forward strand.
CAGACGTAAATATTACATAACACCCTTCAATAAAACCAAATAAGGCAAACCTTTAACTCGAAATAAGATACGAAATAGGAATTTAAATTTATTTGCAATAAAAGAAAAATGTAATGTGCCACTTATAATGTTAATAGGTTCTCGCCATAAAATGTTGCAATTTCTTTAAGTTAAATATATATAAACACAACTCCTGTGTTCCATATTTGAACCAAACAAGATTTTATTGTTTTTATTTAATAAAAAGAATTAAAAGAATCTTTCATGAGAGACACCGAATTCAATCAAAGTTGAACGGAGTAAAGAAGAGTTGAGTTATAAACAAGCAAGGTTCGTGGGAACGTTAGCCTACTGGAATTACACTCTGTAGACCCAGAGATAGCTGGAGTTCTCCAGATATGGACCGTCTCAGATGCTGCGCGACTGCGAACTGAGATATAACACAGCTTTTGAAAATCTTTGCAAGTTCTGATTACTATAGTTTAGCAAAGAACATGAAGGATATAAATGCTTGGGAAAAAGACTTTATGAGCGCCAGAGCGCAACTAGTGTGAACCAGTGGTGCCAACACAAATATAAACCAGTGGTGCAAGTGCTTTTCTAGCAATAGACCAGAAATCATACTAAAGAAGTACTTTGTTTATAAATTCACACCTACTGGACCTATAAGTAGTATACTTAGTATTTTTATTTATATAAAACTAAAAAGTATTAGAAAAAGTAATAGTTTACAGATTACCAACCTTACAGCTCATAAATCTCAGCTATATCTTAATAATATATATAAATTACGTGTCACGTTGTTTGTTCCCAATGGACTCCTAAACTACTTAACCGATTTTAATCAAATTTGTACACCGGGTGCAGTTTGATCCAACTTGAAAGATAGGATAGCTTACATCTCAATTTATGATTAATTATTATGATTTATTATTAATTATCTGATTTTAAAAGATGGCGACATCTGTTGATAAATAGATTGAGTAAATATTCTGTTGACTAGATCGAGTAAATATTCAATAGATGGCGCTATGTAATGTAATATAACAAAAACGTTAGTCACAGCAACGCGTGGCCGGGACAGCTAGTGTATTTATATATCAAAATATCAAATATTATTTACAGCTATTTCAAGGAACACTCAAATTTCAATATTATGTCTGCCGTAACAGCGTTAAATAAAATAAAACTTATTATTCTTTGATTTGACTTAATTATTTTGACTACCAACAGCTATAAAACATTACCACAGCACTGACCTATTCAACAAATAACTGACGTTAAAATGCATTTCACGTCATACAAATATGGCCGACCATTTCACAATTCGAATTTTTAATTGCTATATCTCCATCAATATTTAGTTATTTAATAAAATAGACACGCCAATACACATTTATTAACATCAATTTCAATCAACAATTGAAACATCGACCACTAAAAAATGAGTACACAAGCCCATTGCATAAACAGCAAACAGCTACAGCTATCCCCGATTTGGAAGACTACAAATTATTTTCAACAAACTAATCATCGGTGGTAAAAAAAAGTCCTTGAAATAAATTTATATTTCACTCAGGCAACACCTTTTTTAGTCGACAATTTTATACATAAAATCCATTTGTAGAACCTTGTGAATACTGGCGGGTATTACTGTATGTTATTTGTATTCATATATTACTTTATGGAAAAAGATAAAAAGACAAACTATTGATAATCGTATATATGTAATAGAATCTAAAATTTAAAAAGGTTATGCAGGTTTTAGACTGGAGAATGCATTGAACACCTGGTTATCTGTGTAGGATTTATACGCTCGTATCTATTGAACACCTGTGAAATTTAATCATTCAAATTTCCATAAAGCTTGTTCGAATAAATCATGCCTGTAATTTTACAAGTAAAAATATAATTTCTGTACAACTGTACTATATTGTTTTGTATATATTTCAGTTTTGGTCTATGAAGAGGTTGTTTTCACCTCTATTTTTTATTATTATTATTTTACAAATACTTTTATTAACTGGTTGGATTTCTGATATATTGTTAATGCCGCTGAAGTGTATTTAACAGTACTGATTAAACCTCACTGTTTTGATATTTAATTTACTGTTTTTATCTAATATTTTAATCTAGATTTCAGGTTTTCAGAATAGGCATTTCTAGTCACATTTGTGTTTTAATTTGAGTTTAGTTAATTTAGTTGGTGCGCATGCGTCTTTAGTAATATAAATTTTGACAGTTCGACAGTTGGACAAAATTGAAGGTGAAATAATTAAAATTTCTGTTTTTAATAACAATTATTATTGTTATTAATAAAAATTGTTTTTATTTTTTATTTTTGACAAACTGACATTGAAGTTCTTTTAAATATAAATTCTAGACAGATTGTCACATTTTGGAGGTTATAATTTTTCTTAATTTAATATTTTTAATTTGAAACATTGAACCTTGTAAGGTTCTAAAAAAACTAATAAAACTAAATTAAATTAAAAATGGTACTGTAAATGACTACGCGTATTGCCATATGTTAAACAATTTAAATTAAATACAAAATTAAATTAAAGCAGTGAGTGGGAATGATCTTAAGCCTTAATAAATTAAAGCGTCATTGTGTAGATATTAGTACTATTTTTTTAAGGTAAGGTAAATATCCAATAACCAGGAAATTGAAAAAAATATTAAGTTACAAGATTTCCTGTCGCCATTCATTATATTACTTTTATATTATGTATAAAATATTTTATTAGATAGAGCAGCGTATCTGCTTAAGAAATCAAGCAGTTATGAATCTGTGTCAATCTTATACAAGCCTTTCAGTTCTTCCCATGTGCATGCTAGGACGTTTTTGCGACTGCATCTGGCGGATAATTAAGATTACAGCATTTAAACAAAAACTAAGATACATGCAGTTGCCGCCTTGCAGTCTGTGAGATCATTAACTACTTCAATCAAATCCCACAGAGAACACTCAGCATAGAGAGCGACAGCGACGTTCCACAGATGTCACTAGCACAGATCTTTATTAAAAAAATCGATCTATGAGTATTACTTCACCACGCAATACTCTTCTTTATGTGCTAAAACAGTTGAACACAATTAAATTATAAAAACATAAATTAAGAAAAGAGAAGTGTAATTCCATTCTAAATCACGGAATTTTAAATTGAGAATATTATTTTTTATAAAATTGCCAATGTTTAATTATTTTTCTTGAATCTTCTCACGTTTTTTGCTGATATTTTTTTAATTATTTTTTGCATTGCACATTCAAAGTTTGAAGGACTGTACTATTTACATGCGGATTTAAAATCTCGTGCTTTTGTGTAGGTCTTCTTAGTGATAGAATCATCTAAGACTGAGTAATGTATTTCTTCATATCATGACAAATCACGCTTTTACGGTTTTATTTACTTTCATATATTTAAAATAGCGCACGATTTATAAAACTATCTTGTAATTCTATGATTACAAAATGTTAGCGACGTTGCGAGTTGCAAGTTCCATCCTCTTTTTTATAAGAGTGTTTCTTTGAGTAAACAAAATAAAAAATAGGTACAAAGCAAAAACACTTGCTGGATAAATTGTATAAGTTACACTGTGAGTGAGAATACACTGCAAGAATACATGTCCTGTAAAAGTTTTATGACAAAAATTACTAAGTAAAATATAAAAATTACTATGGCTTTAGTGGAAGGTGGGGGTGATGAAGGACATATGCAGCGACACCTACGGTTCTGATTTGATCTGACCTTAATCACCTAAATCTTTTTAAGGATTATAAATTCTTAAAAAGCTCTTTTTAAAGTCTATGTCAATACAATCCGATTGTAAACCTTTTCAGATTATATATTACTAAATCTCACTTAAGTAAAATATGACATCCATGTTGTATGTTAAGCGGGGAGTGATAATGAATGTTATCAGAACATAAATGCAGTCTTTAACAACAGTTTAACACTAGCAAACCTTATTCCCACGATTGCTTCCATCTATAATTGATTTAAAACATATATTATATTCATATATTAATGCGTTAGCTATAATTATAATAAATTATAACTTTAATTAGTTGTTAATCACAAAAAAATCATTATTTTTTTTAAATACAAATATATTATTACTATCTTCTGATCGATTAATTCTTTCTTCGAATAGGAATTATTAAAAAGTATGACGCATATCATAAGACCAAGACCGGCTTTATCACTTTCGTTTGAGACATGCGATTCACTCGTTAATGATTTTTGTTTAATAATACGTCTTAATATTTTATTAGCCAATCCTTAAAAAATATATTTTATCGTGAAAGTTAAATAAACATATTTACACAATATTCGAATAAAAGAAAAGTTAAATCGATTGTGCGTCATGTTTTTTGACTTTTTGTCTAAAATGCATTAGGTCTAAGTTTTCAGGTTATGTACTCTAGCGGTGTTGTCAAATGTGCTTAAACGATTTAGAGTAGTTTATTGTTTTTAGTCAATGAACTTGTGTCCTATGCCTTAATTTCTACAAAAGTGTACTATATATTGATAAAGTGGGTTACTAGAACCTCAAATGTTCAATTATTTTTTAATAACTCCTTATGTGTTAAGAGATATTAACAATTAAAAAAGTCATTTTGTCTCTTTAATTATTAAAGGGATTCAACGTTGTACACATTCCAAGTGCATGTGACATCACAATCCTTGTGTAAGGTTACCAACCTTACAGCTCATAAATCTCTGCTACATATATGTATTTATATATCAAAATATCAAATATTATTTACAGCTATTTCAAGGAACAATCAAATTTCAATATTATGTATGCCTTAACAGGGTTAAATAAAATAAAAACTTAATATTCTTTGATTTGACTACCTATAGCTAAAGAACATTACTATAGCACTGACCTACTCAACAAATAACTGACGTATAAAATGCATTCACGTCATACAAATATGGCCTACCATTTCTAGCGCTAAAACTACAATTCAAACTTTTAATTGCTATATCTCCGTCAATATTTAGATATTTAATAAAATAGACACGCCAATACACATTTATTAACATCAATTTCAATCAACAATTGAAAAATCGACCACTAAAAAATGAGGACACAAGCCCATTGAATATTTATAAACTTTAAAATTATTCTTCATATGCATGAAAAAAATAATAAGTAATTTAATATTCTTTTACGCTACGGAGGTACTAGGATCTCCTTAAGAGATTATAGAGATATTACAGGTATTTGCTCTCATTAAAAGAATCTGAGTCAACCTAACTTTATCTGTATATGGCAATTATGATTCATACTTATTTTATTTAAATACAAGTACAAAAGTAATTTAAACATAAATATAAAAAGGTGAACATGAATCATTTAATTGTTTTCGGCAACACGCTCCATCGAACTCTAATCATTTTTATTCACCTGAATAAACCGATTCCTGTCGTCATAAATTTAATATCGCAAATAACATTTATCGGGCGATTGGATTCGAGTGTTTCGTTTTATAGCCTTACTTTTATTACTCATTATGTATATAACAATATCATTTTAAATGTTATTGACACAAAAATAATTCATTTTTTTTTAATAACTGTACCACTGTTGCAAATGGATGCAATTTATTTATGAAAGTGAATCTGGTATCCATATTTTGTTTTTTAGGGAGCTTGCACAAGCACGTGAGGGGGAGGGAGCGGGGGTGTATTTAGCTACGTTAGTCACTCAACAAGTTCGCAAACTGACATATAGATACCTTCACTATTAAGAAATCCATATGACTTTTGGATAGTTTTAATCTTCAAACGATATGTGCTAAAATTTCATAACAGTCCGACCATTAATTTACGAATTACTATAGTTTTAATGACGTTACTTTTGTAATTTTCAAAACAATGGAGAAAAAAATACCGTTCAAGCAAAAGCAAGTATTAATTTAATTTTTACGTACGTATCTTTCAATAAAAGTTTTAAATAATATTTTTTTCAAATATTTCTAAGAACAATAAACTTGTATAATTATATTCAATCAACTTCTTATATAGAAATGTTGTGAAAAATATTTTTGGTAGTGATTTTTGTTGATAATGAATTACTTTGAAAAAAATACAAATCACTCATGATAATACGTTAGCGCTGTGTCACTGTTACTAGAATCAAATTACCAATCACAAACCGCGAAAATGAATTAACAATTTTAAGAAAATATCGTTTTATCGCATACCAGTGTCTAGCCTATATACCATAAACATTTATTAAATTTTATGTGTAGTAGCATGTTTAAAATGGTGTACAACTTTTCTAGCTTGAATATAATTCATTTAGAAGCGGCGAAGTGTAAACTAAAATAAACAAACCTAAACATATTAATTAATTAACGCTAATAAACTTATTACTACGCTGCTACAAGGCTGCGTTTCTGTAAATGTGTAAACACAATTTGACGGGCGTACAAAAACATTGAATAATTATACTAATATACCACCACATGTATCTGTTTTTTATGTAACTAACATATGCGCATGCGCACTACGCAGAACAACGCGATGTACTTTGTATTCTAATTTAGTACGACCACGACATTTTGGGAGCCACGTGTGGTTACATATGGCTTGAACTCGGACAGTGTTAGAAATTAATAAACAAGATTATTTAAGGGGGGGCGGGGGGTAAGATCCAAAAGATGAAGAAGAAACATATTTTCGATAATATTTTTTGACGACACAGTTTATATATAATTATTTCTATAATTACTACATGATAAAATGACATTTGAAGAATACTTTGTGAATTTTTCATAAATAAATATCAAGGAATGAGGCATTGACAGCGAATTTTCGCAGACGTCACAAAAAAACTAACATTGCGGTGCCACTCATAACTCATCACTAGATTTTCTGAAATCGAAAAACCAAAATGATTTCATTAGTTGATAAGTTTCTGCAGGTAACGCTGTCGAGTTTTTACTTTTTTATTATTTTTTCAATTTTTTACAGCATTTAAAAGTCAAAATACCGATTTTTCATAAAAAAAAATCAGAAACTTTGTTATTTTAAAATACGTTAAAATTAAAAAATAAAAAAAAACTTGACAGCGATACCTCGGAATTTATGTAAAGAAAGAGTGTGCAAAATTTCAAAAGGTCCACTAGATTTTAAGCTAGAGAGGACACCGACTCTGAAAAAGCTATGTGTGAGAAACCGCGTTTAAAAGTTTCAAAGAAAGACGAAAGCAGACCAGAGAGGTGAAGACTTAAAACTCTATATCTCCAACAATTTTACTCCAATCGACTTGAAATTTTCACAAAATAAACTTAATATGTTGTACAATAATATAAATTAAAAAAAATTAGAACCTTATTCCCCTTCTCTCTCACCAACACCCCCCCCCCCCCCCCCTTATTCTCAAGGATTCAATTGTACCTGTCAAATTAAATGAGTCAATAACACCAAATTTAAGTTCGTCTCTGTCAATAATTGTAATTTATTATATATAAATTTTCAGGGATAATAATATATATGCAATGTGGGCGTGTTCTCACTACAGCGTGCGTGATTTTAAGAGAAATGAGACAACTTTATCTCACGGTACAAAAACGTGTCAAAATTGCATACAATTTTTTTTATAAAATAACAATATTTGAAAATAAAACATGTAATAAGTAAACTGTTTTATCTACATGCCAACTGCAAACAAATTTCTAGCATATGGTACAAATGAACTTCAAGTTTAATATAAATACAGAACCATAGCATTGAGCGACGCGCGTCGCCTTGTATGGGAACAACGGTAGCGCGTGTTGCGAGGGGAAGGACGTGGTAATTCGGACGACGGCCAATATACGATCTCGACTATCTTAGCACGCCACAGCTACATCAGAGCACACTGTATGGTCCAGACAGTTTGGCGCGTGTTAAAAGCTTGGCCGCTATTCAGGCGCACTTGATTTATGACTACTTGCAAATTATAATTATGAAATACTTTCTAGTTTGTTTAGCAAATATAAAACTAAATTGTGTTAAATAAAATAAATGTTAGAGAAACGTTCATTTGGATTACGTTTGTATAAGATAAAATTGTATACCTTCAAGGACGGTAAGAGCACATCAGTTAAAAATGAGATATTAGTTTGATACAGCACACATACTGTGTTTGACATTGACACAAAGAACTAATGCATATGTTAAATATACGTAAATGTGTTACCTATATTACAAAATATTCTTAAACTAATTTTGGCAAAACGTCTTTCCGTATTGGCGTGTCACAGAGGTCTACGAAACTAGGAATTTGTGTTTGCGTAAGAAAAACGTTACTTTTCTTTCTATCACTGATTGATTAGTACAGTCAAACGCAAAAGAACTCGTTAATTTTAATTCCTTCAATATCGACAGCGATATGTTGGCATGTACTAACATGTATTTCAAAGGCTCAAAACTGGGCACAGAATGTACAAGTCCCAGGGACTCGTGAGGAACTTTAATAGTTCAAGAATCTGTTCGAGTTTATATATTGACGAATTAACCAATCAATCGATAGATCAATCTGGTTCTAAATATACACTGCGCAATGCTTTACCATTGGTTTGAAAATATTTAAATTAAATTACATCAATAAATTTTTTACAGCTGTATTAAACTAACATCTTAAGACAGGAGCAAATTGGAGTTCTGACAGAATTATCTATACACGATTTTTCTTAAATTAATGGGCTTGTGTCCTCATTTTTTAGTGGTCGATTTTTAAATTGTTGATTGAAATTGATGTTAATAAATGTGTATTGGTGTGTCTATTTTATTAAATATCTAAATGTTGACGGAGATATAGCAATTAAAAATTTAAATTGTAATTTTAGCGCTAGAGATGGTCTGCCATATTTGTATGACGTGAAATGCATTGTATACGTCAGTTATTTGTTGAGTAGGTCAGTGCTGTGGCATTGTTTTGTAGCTGTTAGTAGTCGAAATAATCAAGTCAAGTCAAAGAATAATAAGTTTTTATTTTATTTAACCCTGTTTTATTTAGTTCCTTGAAATAGCTGTAAATAATATTTGATATTTTGATATATAAATACATATAGCAGAGATTTATGAGCTGTAAGGTTGGCAGCGGTTGTGATATCACATGCATTTGGAATGTGTACAACGTTGAATCCCTTTAATAATTAAAGAGACAAAATGACTTTTTTAATTGTTAATATCTCTTAACATATAAGGAGTTATTAAAAAATAATTCAACATTTGTTTTATAAAAATTAAGACATAGGACACAATCCCATTTAAGAGTTTATGTTTTGGTCCAGTTCATCTCTGTCGTAACGTATGAAGCAACGTAAGTCAATAAAAAAACACAAGTTAATTAATTAATACTGCGTTTAAGGCTACTGTTTAAATAAATTTTAAATATAGGTTTTATATTTAAAACATTTGCATATGTTTTGTTCAGTTAATAAAATTGTATTAATTAAAATGTGTTTCGATTATTTATTTGTACATTTTAAACAAAAAAACACGTTTGGTTACATAATATATCAAGGTTACTATGTAGATTTTATAAACATATATAGTATCGTTCAGACCACCCTTATGAATTTTTAAATATAATTTTCATAGTACGTATATTAAAATATAAATTATTCAATTGCTGCTATAAAAAGTATATGTGCTATTTTTATCAAAGAAACAAATAAAGCAGAGGTGAATGTTATTTTCGTTTTAATGGCCCATAAAACACTATTTTATTACTACCCATTCGGTTTTCTGTAGTTCGTGGGTTCATTCCTCTAAAAGGCAACATCTATAAAAGAATTCTCTTATATGTTATTCTTGAATCAATATTTTCTTTCATAAGACGCCTCGTCTTCTAATTTTAATTGCAAATATTGTAATTATAAATGTGTATTTCCGTCTTCAGTTATAGCTGTCTCGCTTTAATGATGAATTAGTATGCACAGAGCTGTTTAATAGTTTAGTTTCGTTTAGTGAGCATTAGACGGAAATAGGTCACTCGGTCTGCTCGTGACATTACTATTATAGTTTCACCCACAACCAAACAAAGCTGACTTAATTGCATTATTTAAGGCGTGAGGAATGGGACGAAGAGGGGAGCGGGGGGCTTTCATTATGTTTAATATGAAAGTATTCCTTTAGACCTAAATGGCACTAGGCTACGGTGAATGGCAAACTGATTCTAATTAATTTTTCATCCTAATGTAATAATGAATATAATTTGGATCGCCCGCAGAAAGGGAAGTGGAAAATGACGGTACTTCTAATTATTAAATATGTTTAAAAGTATGAGTATACCTATAAAGAATATATCATATATGTGTTGTTATAAAAACAAGTACTCCATATTATAATCTTCTATTATATAAATGCGCCTTTATGAGTATTACTTTCATATTCGGAAATAGGTTGAATAATTTTTTTAATTCGTAAAATATAATAAAACAAAAACTCACCACATAGCTTGCACAGAGACTGGTTTGAATATGTGTTGGCAGCCACAGACGCTGACTTTAAACCCCCTGAAAAGAACAGATAAATATATTAAAAAGATTGAAGAAGAAGATGAGAATTAGAAAGAAAAATTTTAAAGAAAATAAAGGATGAAAGTATAAAGAAGGGGGGGGGGGGGGGCGAAGAAGAGGAAGGAGTATTTTGAAAGGAATGTAATGGCGATCGAGGAGGCAGAGAGCAGAAGAGAAGGAGACGCAAATGTGGAAGAGGAGCTAAGAAGAAGGGATAAGGAGATACAACAACAGGAAAGAATGGGAAAAATCGAGATTAATAGAAAAAGACATAAAAAACATAAGAAGGACGGCAAGGTTTAGATTGGGAAATGAGGAAAAAGGAAACAGATACTGGGAAAGTAGTGAGGAAAGAAAGTGTAGAGTGTGCGGAACGGAGGACGAAACACTGGAGCACATTAAGTTTGATTGTAAGGAAAAAGTAGGGAGTGAGATGAATATTGGGCAGCTCTTAAAAGGGGGAAAGGAAGGGAACAGATGGATGGCAGAAATAATTAGAAAAAGGAAGGCTGAAGCTTTTTAAATCTTTTTAAAGCAGAAGAATGTAATGCCGAAAGTGAAGGGAAGAGGTGGATGACGGAGATAGAGAGGAACAGGAGGAACAGTATCAGGAGGAGCGAAGCAGTAGCAGTACCAGTTTTGTTTTTATTTTTATAAAGAATTTTATATATATATATTTTTTTTTTCGTTTGAAAAAAAAAATGAGAATGTTTAGATTTAATAAGGATCAAAATTGAATTAAGCACAATGACATGTATATAAATGAGTTAAGGCACAAGAATGTAGTGCCAAATGGCAAAAACATTAAAATAAAAATATATTAAAAAGATAAATTGAAATCAATAATGCAGTTGTAAATAAAATAATTAATATTGCATTGTTATTGAAAAATATTTAATATGAAGATCAATTGATGAAGGTCAAGATGGAAAATTTATTGCAGTGAATGAAGGTCATTGGTTAAATATATGGACAGAAAATAATTCATGGAATCATTAAAAATGTTTTTCATCAATAAAAAGGACGTCTTTGATTCAATAAATTAAAAAAAGGTCACTATATGATTCTATTAGCAATAAAATAGTATTTATTAAGTTAAATAATAAAAATAATATAAATAATTGAGTTTAGCGGGTAGATAATAAATATTAAAGTCCTATAAAATAACTAGTTGCGATTAAATTATACTATACTAATTTACATATTGAAAACTTGTTTGGAAAAGCGAATACAAATATAAATAAAATAAAACCTGTATCATTTAATAATTATCTACATTTATTTGCATATTTATTGGTAATTATATATTGCAACGTACAGTCTATTGAACCCGCTGAATGTAGAACTAGATTAAAGTGAATATTACAATAAGAAACTATCTATTTTTAACACAAGTACTATTTGAACGATGTGCTATAGATAATTTAATGCATAATTATGATTTTAAATGCAATACGCCTATGGTTTTAAAGTTTGCAATGCGCTTGTTGCACTACTGACAAGAAACCAACGACTTTCTCTAACGACCCTTTTGATATAAGAGTGCTCTCACACTGAAAGAGACTTTTGAGAGAGAGAAGGCTCACTTTAACTTTAGCAAGCTTCTACTTTAATGTTTCTAAATACTGTATGGTCCTTCTGTTGTATCTATCCCGAAAAGTTGGGAAATATACAACTGCGTGTAGAACTTTGATCTATGTACGTTTAAACCATATTACGAACTGCAGGTTGTCCAGTGTGAGAGCACCATAAGCTGTTAATTCTTACTTTTATGAACAGATTCATAATTAAGTTAAAATTAAATGCGATTTAATTACGACGTATGTTTCGATTTAATTTTATATTTGACATACATTACTAAAAAGCGGATTCAAAAAGTAAAACTTAATATCAATGATGTTCAAATGGGACATTATTTTTATTTTTCCACAACACAAAATATAATCTTCTCTAAGACAAAAGACAAAGAAAATAAATAGATTCTATAAAGTTCAAATTACGAGAGTTTGGCGGCAAATCATACTTAAAACAAGTTGTGGGGTATAAACTGCCGATATAACTAAAAAGCACTGACTCACTTATTTTTCTATAATGTGTATAGAAACTAATAAGATAAAATTAATTATCGTATTATAGATTTATACCGCTGTTATAACCTGTTTTAAATATAAGTCGCCGCCGAACTATCGTGATTTGGACTATAGTGTTTGGTTACGTATATTGACAGGATCAAGTCCTTAGAAAACTAAACGCTTGGGTTTAGAAGTCGACTACACTGTCTTCTATTACTTATATTCAGGAAAGCGTGTGAGCACTGATCCAGTGCAGGGAAGGACTATAGTTTTCGTTGAATCAGGGCTGACACACAATCAAGAAATAACGTGCAGTATCCCAATAAACATAAATATATAGCTGGCAGCTCTATATGATTGCAGTGATGTTCTACTGGTATAGATCTTCAAGCGTGTCTAAAACTTGTTAAGAATTTTAGCGATAATTGGTCAAATTACTTACCCGTCTCCATCTAACGTGATAGCTGTGTCTGCCAGCACCCTGAGGACGAGCCCAACCGTGGTGCGTTCGTTACAGTCGATGCCCAGCAAACAGCTCTCCTCCGTATCGCCCGATGGAGGTGGAGGAGCACTAGGTATCTGTGATGAAGCCTTTGTGTTATCCACTGTCCGTCCTGGACAGGAAACGACAACGAGATATCTCGTGCGACCGGAGCGTGCGCTCTCCAATTTGACGGCCTAAAACAACAATAAAATGATTAACATAAATGTTACTTCATTGTGATATTTAAATATTCAGAATTATAAATTCACATGTTCTAAAAACTTGACACGCTAAATACAATCAGAACTGAGGTTTTAACAATTATTGTTAGTCATACTTTGCTACCCACAAATTAAGAAGAATTTGTCAGTTGTAATTACCGGAAAAACTCTCGTGTAGTCCAAATCACGCGAGTTCGGCGGCTACTTATACTTAAAAGAGGTTATAATAGCGGTACAAATCTATAATACGATAATGAATTTTATCTTATTTGTTTCTATACACATTATAGAAAAATAAGTGAGTCAGAGCTTTTTAGTTATATCAGCAGTTTATACCGCAGAACTTGTTTTAAGTATGAGTCGCCACCGAACTCTCGTAATTTGAACTATATATAATTATGTCACAGTAGCAGTTGATTTAGGAGTTAAAATTCTGTGTAAATATTATTCCAGTTTCTTGCATATAATTATAAAATAATATTATTAAAAATATGCATCTATTTTTTTATGTTAAAATAATTTCATGATTTTTAGGTTAATTTATAAATAAAACATTACAATGATATAACTTTTTTTATTCTTGTTTACGTTCAATGAACTACTATTATGCATTATAACATAATCACAATCTATTCTGCTGTTGAAAACGTAATTCTTTATCAAAATCTTTGGCCCACCTTGTGACGTATGTCTGTGCCAAAATAAATGTTATAAAAATACTTCAAAGCGTGAGACACTTTAAAGTGATATCTTAACAAACGAGTAAATTAAATTATATACAAATTTAGATAATTGTAATATATGTACTGGCAAACACATAATAAATATTAATAACAAATTATGTATTATCATTTCCTACTAAAACATATTTTTTGTCATTACAGCAGTCGTTATATACATTAATAATTATAAGCTAGCACACAAACTTTTTTAATTGTAATTTATTATAAGCAGTCAACCGGCAATAAATGTGTACTAGGGGTGTGCATCGAGTGAAACACATCGTCGACTTAACTAGTGATATCACTTACCCGAGTCGAAATTTTAGACCTATCGTGATCCTAAAAAGGATCTTTTCAAACTAAATAAAGTAAAATAAACCTCGTCTCGTCCTTAACATTATTATATGACCCTCCCTTAGTCATAAACAAAATCATGATCCTATCGTCTTATGTAATTCAAACTTTGTAAACGTTTTTTAAACAAAAGAAATTTCTCAATACCTGCTATAGGTGTAAGAAATAGATTCTATTGTTAAGGGATGAATAAGAAATAATGAGTTATAGAGATGCAATAATGAGTTAGATAGAGATAGATAATGTTATATTTGTCGGTATTAATACTTCCCTTCACTTGGTATTTAGATTTCATCGAATAAAGATATATTTTGAAATGAATGGAATGGCGATCGAGGAGGCAGAGAGGAGAAGAGAAGGTTGTGGAAGATGAGCTAAGGAGAAGGGATAAGGAGATACGACAACAGGAAAGAATGAAAAAAATCGAGAAAAGCAATTACAATACAAGATATAAAAGGATTTGGGAAAGTTATATACCTCAGTACTTAATAGAAAAAGACATAAAAACCATAAGGACAGTAAGGTTTACATTGGGAAATGAGGAAAAAGGAAACAGATACTGGGAAAGTAGTGAGAAAAGAATGTTTAGAGTGTGCGGAACGGAGGACATTAAGTTTGATTGTAAGGAAAAAGTAGGGAGTGAGATGCATATTGGACAGCTCTTAAAAGGGGGCAAGGAAGGCAACAGATGGATGGCGGAAATAATTAGAAGAAGGAAGGCTGAAGCTTTTTAAATCTTTTTAAGGCAGAAGAATGTAATGTCGAAAGTGAAGGGAAGAGGTGGATGGCGGAGATAGAGAAAAAAAATAAAAACTAGGAAAAAGAAGGAATGGCAGAATAGAAACAGGAGGAACAGTAGCAGGAGGAGCGAAGCAGTAGCAGTTTTGTTTTTATTTTTATAAGGAATTTTATATATTTTTTTTTCGTTTGAAAAAAATGAGAATGTTTAGATTTAATAAGGATCAAAATTGAATTAAGCACAATGACATGTATATAAATGAGATAAGGCACAAGAATGTAGTGCCAAATGGCAAAAACATTAAAAAATATAATAATAATAAGAATAAAGATATATCTTTGAGTTCTAAATAATAAATAAAAGATATGTTTTATTATAAGGGTCAGGCAATAGGGTCAAAATTTCGACTCGGCATAGTTTTTGAGATAGAGTATAATTTGTAAAGAGGACATACAAAAATTAGGTGTTTGTGCGAAATTAGTCTGTAATTGTCAGAATGAACCTAAGAAAACCCCCAGACAAAATTAATAGCGATGTTTCCATTTTTAATAATATTGAATTGTCATCGCGAGCAACATATCGATATTTCTATATCGTTACATGCCCAGCACTAGTCCTTGCTAAGGTCCATTGCCTTCAACATCTGATTGTTGGTATGACAGAACGAAGAAGCGTGAAGGGAGTCGACAGTTAGGGCCCCATGGGCTTTGACAGTCATCTGGAAGCCCTGCTAGTGTAGTACCATTAACAATCATACTAACAGCTCAACATACGAGGAGTATTCTAACTACAAGTGGTTTTACAAAAGCCAATGGGTTCAAGTCTCGGTCACTGACTTTCCCTAATGACTAATTTAAATCATAATTATTCATTGCGTAGCAGAGACGATTGTATACACTGTATGAATATATTAAGCGTGTGCATCACTTCGTTTTAGTAAAAATGCATTCCTTATATATGTTAGCAGTGAGCGTGCACTGTCGCTTGTCAATATCGATAACCAAAACATTTCCATTAATATAAATCTATCAAGCATGTTGATCTAAATTGACTTCAATTACTTTCATATTTATATTTATTTTAAAAATTATATATCGTTGCATTAAGATGTCCAATTATTATTAATAAATCAATTCAACTTTGAATAAGGTCATGTATTGATTAAGTGCATTCATTATTATTTCAATTTATATTTGTTAAATTTAAAAGGGAAAAAAATATTCGTTTGAAAGAGGAGTCCACAAACTTTAGTGGTAGTCACCCTCTTAAACAATTTTCAAATTTTTATCTGTAGAAATATTTGGTTTATTAATTTAAAATGGTGTAATACCTTTGACACAATCAGGGGCCTATTCCTGTCATTAAAAATTCTTGTACTCTTTCAAAAAATTATATGGAATTTAGAGAAAAGAAGAAGAGGTTTTCGTTACATTCCGAAAGTCAGGAATAGTGCCCTAGACAAATTCAGATTCAGAAGAACGGCGGACTAAAACGAACACGTAGATTTGTTCTGAACTGAAAGCAGGAAAAGAACATATTTGATGCATAAACAAACGCGCGGATATAACCGACCATACACCGTTAAGTCTACTTCAGCAATCAGACAGTCTTCATTCATGTAACTTTAAAGTGGACTGATTTCGGACATCTAAATGAAGATCTGATTTTACCATCTGAAAGTGCTTTAAGACAGATGCGCAAAAACAAATACTGTCTTTAGATATTGCCAAATTCAGTACAGGTCGTGGAAACGTTTGAAGATTAGCATATGACAACAAAATTATTGACTTGGTTCGCTTCATTCGTTTATCTAAATTGTGTTGTCCCTTTTTAAATAGAATCTTGTCGTGCCAATAAACTATATCCACAAAAGGTAAGGTAATAAAATTAAAAATTCGATGGTAGCCTGCAAAAATACGTTTAAAAGTCACCGATAACAGCTTTAATCGTTTCCGACAAGCATTACATATTTATTTGTTAGTTTATATATTTTAAGTGGAAATAAACTAAACATGATTTTCAATAAAATAAATAGATGGCATCGCTCCAAGAGCAAACAACGTTGTATGGTTCCCATCTGCGTATTTAATTTTATAGATACCCAGTGGCGTAAATAGGGGTTTGAAAAATATACCGACAGCTTGAAGTAACAGAAGAGATTTCGTGCGCGGTATAAATCAGAGGGGAACGGGTATTTACCTACGCCACTGCTTATAAGAGTATTACTATATTCGTGCAGACTCCATTGTGCTAAATATATCGCAACTATTATTAATATCAATTCCAACTAGATGCCACTAGGTCGGCCAAATGAACGATGGACGTGCCAATTGATTTAAAACAAAATAAACAAATAGCAAAATTAAATCGCATTGCATCGCATATTCAGAAAACATAAATTTTCTTCATTGAATTTTCCGTGTTAACTAAATATTATAAACATAATTTAAATGTAACCTTCATATAACCAAAATATTCATGATTTATTAATCCTAGATACAAAGTCATAAATTTAGAAATTGTTTATGTTTGAATAACTAAAAAAAATAAAGTAAGATCCGACAGTTCCAGATTAAAGCCGGCTCCAGACGATGCGGTGAATGTTTGAATCAAATATTGGCCTCTAACGTGTGAGTCAAATATTGAAAGATTGACATGGCAAGTTTCCTGCTACATGGTGGAACAAATGATTTATTTATTTTATTAATTTGTTGATATTATTGACACTGACACTGTTTAACAAAAACTTTCAAGTATAAAACCTTCCTTTGTCAGTTTGCTGTCTTTCCCATATAAAAAAAAAAAAAAATTCTATTTCTAAACATAGTAATGGGCTTGTGTCCTCATTTTTTAGTGGCCGATTTTTCAATTGTTGATTAAAATTGATGTTAATAAATGAGTATTGGCGTGTCTATTTTATTAATTATCTAAATATTGACGGAGATATAGCAATTAAAAGTTTGAATTGTAGTTTTAGCGCTAGAAATGGTCGGCCATATTTGTATGACGTGAAATGCATTTTAACGTCAGTTATTTGTTGAGTAGGTCAGTGCTGTGGTAATGTTTTGTAGCTGTTGGTAGTCAAATAATCAAGTCAAATCAAAGAATAATAAGTTTTTATTTTATTTAACCCTGCTAAGGCAGACATAATATTGAAATTTGATTGTTCCTTGAAATAGCTGTAAATAATATTTGATATTTTGATATATAAATACATATAGCAGAGCTTTATGAGCTGTAAGGTTGGTAACCTTACACAAGGATTGTGATGTCACATGCACTTGGAATGTGTACAACATTGAATCCCTTTAATAATTAAAGAGACAAAATGACTTTTTTAATTGTTAATATCTCTTAGCATATAAGGAGTTATTAAAAAATAATTGAACATTTGAGGTTCTAATAACCCACTTTATCAACATATAGTATACTTTTATAGAAATTAAGACATAGGACATAAACCCATTGTTGTTACGCAATAAGTCTAAATATACAAATTAAATAGATGTCTACAAGCACGATCTATCTAATCTAATACAAATATAATTTGCATTCTAACATGGACATTAGTTTTGTATATTAACAAACAAATAGACAAATTTCACTTTCAATTTCTTCTTTTGTGTAATATCTATTTGTTTGTTCAACGCACACACATATATGTAATGTGTTATATGGATTGATTAGGCATATATAATTAAGGAATTGTTAAATACAATACGTATAGTATATCTCATTAATTCGTATTATACACCTGGCTAAGTTAACTGTTTCTATTTATAAATACGTGCTTTCAATTAGGTGATATTTCGCTGTAAGGATCCCAGTACAACCCTGGTCTTATATCAATTTAAGGGCGGGGTTAGGGTTTTCACTTTCGAAAAATCCATTTTTTTTTTGTCTTATCTTATTGTTTAACATTTCAAGAATATGTCCTTAAAATTTTAAGCCGATCTAAGCAATATTCTTGAAGTTATTGTCTTATTAATCCGGTATATTATATGTTAATCAGGTATACAGTTTATTCATTGCTATAGTCCTGACGCGTTTTTCTCAAAACTACTTTTTCAAAGTCCGTGTTCACTGCCATTTAAAAACTAATT
This sequence comes from Panorpa germanica, assembly GCA_963678705.1. Lineage (NCBI taxonomy): Eukaryota > Metazoa > Arthropoda > Insecta > Mecoptera > Panorpidae > Panorpa > Panorpa germanica. The sequence continues at coordinate 1,195,618 of OY783207.1, forward strand.
GACCGATTCATATCAAACTTCGTACAAATTTTCTACATATAAAAAACCTCCCCCCAACGTTTAGATAAAAAAAAATTTTTACATTAAGGGTGTTTCCCACCCGCAAAATGGCGGAATTTTTCGTGGAAAATAACAGTTCACACTTTAGATGGCCGCCAAAAATTTTTAAATGAAAAAAAATTTATCAGAGAACGTTGGGCGGAAGATTTGATTATAATTTAACTAAATTTTAATGGTTTTTCATTTTCAAATAATTTCCGGCCGAGTTATAGTGAACACCGCAAATTGTCTTTTTCCCAAGACCTTCTGGAGGAAGCTCTGTTACCGGCTTATGCTTCAATATTGCTGCATGATAAAATTATACAACATAGTCAAAAGTATGCTCAATAATGTAAAAAAGGTTCGAATAAAATTGCTCAATCTATACTTGAGAAAAAAAATTGCAAAAAAAAAGTGTTTTTTTTTACGCTGAAACCTTAACCCCTCCCTTAAATAATCCTTGGATGTCTGATGTATGGTATTGTCAGTAGCAGGACTCGAGAGTGATCTAATCAGATGCCATGTATCTTAGAAAGAGTACGACAATTTGCAACAATGCCCAAAACAATCATTAGATAATATTCAATTCTATATTTGTTAATAAATAATATTGTACCAATTTAGCTTATAATTTGTAATTTGTTTTTCTAAGTGTGGTTTAACACTGTGGACTTGATAATGGGTTTCATTGTTGTCTGCACATTATTATTGTTTTGTGTTAATGTCTGCAGAATAATAGACGACGCCCGCCCTAAACGGAACAATGGCGATTCAATTAACACTCACGCGGTGAGACGGTGAGGATTCGCGAAAATCATTTATTAGTTTTATAAACTTTATTATACAATTATTAAGGAGGTACAGGACGTACCGTCAATGCAAAAAGTTTATCTCTCGGTAATACGAAATGCAAAATACGAAGTACATGAGAGACGAGCATATTGGGACTGTATCCTTGAAAATGAATTTTTCAATTCCCTATTAAACTGCTTTTTGCTTGTTAAAATGATTTTTTTATGCATATAATAGTTTAATAAATGACAAATTACCTATAATTAATATCAAATACAAATTAAATATTTTGAAAAAGGAATAATAAATTTGGCAATGCTGCAAATTTACGTGTGTTGACGCATGCGTGATTTGGTTCTTTGACAAATAAATTGTTATATTTTGTAAAATATTTATTCCGATTTTGAATTTCCCACTCAAATTGGCACTTGCAGCATTGCCGGCTTATAACCTACTGTTTCTTACTGGTTTTATTTAAATATTTTCGTATATAGGTATCCTTTTGATAATTTTCTTTTTGCAATAGTTGCAGAAAAGATTCTTTTATATACACCTAGTTTTTGAAAGCCCTGTCACCATTTCATAGTTAAAAGTTATATTATGTGGTGAAATTGAGCTACAACTTATGATTTGTATGGAAAATGACTATTTTTAATCATGTATAAAAAAAAAACTAGGAACCCTAGATCTCTAAAATTTTGAGACAGCATGTATTTTAACTATTTGTATCGACCCTCCAAATTTCACAACGTCTTCATCATTTACGTTTACGTCCTGTATCTCCTTAATAGTTATTTAAATACAAGACAATGCCCATTTATTTGTATTAAAAGTAAGCTTAATTAATTATATTATAAGGTAATAATCATTACAAATTAATAGCTGCAGGGTCATGTTTAATTATTGTTTTATTATTCATGTATTGAATGTTTATTTAATGTAGTTTTCACTTTGTTTTGTGCTTATCTTGCCTTTCACTCTTGCGTAGCGAACCCGAATAAAAGTGAAAGAGATAAATAATCCCGGAGTGTATGTTTATAAAAGATAAATGGGTTATGGATAAATGTTATATATTAGTTATGAAAATGAAAGTAGTTTTACACAATACAAAGCAAAACTGATTTAAGTATGTGTTATTAAATTGATATACACAAAGTGTTTGTTTTCATGTAATCTTCGTATTAGATTCTTAATTAGACAACATAGGCTTTGAATAGACATCATTAAGGGCCTTATTCTGTAACTTTTCTGTAAAAAATCGACCTTATTTTTTCAGCGGTGGAAATATTTAATTTTTTCATCGATAGAATAAGGTCGCTGTATTTAAAATATCTAAAATGGTATTCTGTATGCAAAATTTTCCACCGCCCTTATAATGTACAGTGGTGAAAGAGTATAAACTGGTATTGATGATATTTGACCAATCACGACAAAGTATTAAATAGAAAAAATATAAAATATTTTAAATGACAGTTGTTTATATAATTCCTACATGTCAAAATTTATTTAAAAAAGTCAATATGGCATCTACGAAAAGGTAAACGGGAAAATCAGTGGGGAAATAATTATTATAAATAGAATTTCAAATGGCCATGCACAATTTATGTAAAAAAAATCATTCACCTGAAGCAATAATTGACAAACAACATAACCTCACTTTCGGATATATTGGATCTCACTAATGGATAGATTGTAATATTCTGGGATGTCAATAAAAAAATAAACAATATATGTATCCTATATATAATCCTTCAACTACAGCAAATTATTGTTCAAATTGTTTGACAGTTCTCAAAAATACAGCGATGAAAAAGCGATTAAAGTCACCGCTGAAGGCGACCTTATAATTTGGTCGATTTTTTTCAAGCGACAAAAATAAAATCGATGGAAATTTCTTACAGAATACCAAATAAAAAATCATCGCTTTTGTTACGTCATTTTACAGCGATGAAATTTTTTCACCGGTGGAAATACTTTACAGAATAAGGCCCTTCGAGGTATAAAGAGCAATTCTTGCTGGATGCAGGAAACTTCGACACATACAGATCGGTTTACAGATTGGTTAACAATTAATTTTTTTTAAGATATAAATAAGAGTAACATTTAATTGCATTTGTGCTATATTTCCATTTTATAGGTAGATCAATTTCCGAGTTAACGGTTGCTCGTAAAACAAAGAAAGTGCAACAATAAATTTATCAGTTTTCTCTCCGTGTAATTGTTTAGACATTTTTACGAGACTTTTTTAGTATCTGTACAGTTAAAACAATGTAACAATTTACAGAACAAAACAAAAACAATAATACTAATAAACGATCATTACGACAAAACTTTCTAAACAGCCGGTAGACAAATTCACTTTTTAGAAAATGTGTTGACAATATATTTTGTTCACGTACAATAATGGTTGGATCCGAGGAGTACAGAGAAGTCAAACAAAAGGTTAACTGAAGTTAGCTGAATGTGACGGTCGCGCTTGGCGGTTCTGTGCCTTTGTAATACTTGTATTTTATTAAATATTTATGAGTTATGCTTATTTGTTAAAGCGAGGTGTAGCAAGCTAATCAGACTTTTGTACGTCTTACGAATTTCTGTCAATAAAAGAAAATATCTTTTTTAAGTTATAGTAAACATATTTTTAATATATCATCGCATATATACAGGATGTCCCTGCTCATGACTACACAAGAAAAAAGGAAAAAAAAATTATCTCATTTTGTTTAGGAATTAGAAACAAAAATAATTGTTTTTCGAAAATTGAAACACCTTAAGATGTTTTTAACTACCATGACCACAATTTTTCAAATATTTCTGATTTTTTTGCGCCAAGAGTTGCGCCATTTTTTAAAAAACACTTACCATAGTAGTGTTCATACTTTTTTTTTACACCACGATGAGTTAAAATGGACTGAAAGTAAAAATCTTTAAACATTTTAGGGAAAAAAAATAATTTTGATTGATTTTTGTGTAAAAACTACTAGCATTCTGGGATTTTTAATGTTTGTGGTGGATAGCAGTGATATTTAGGTAGCTGATACAAAAAAAAAATCAGAAATGTTTGAAAAATTGTGGTCATGCTAGTTAAAAACATCTTAAGCTGTTTCAATTTTCCAAAAATTTTATTTTTTTTCTTCTAATTCCTAAACAAAATGAGATAAATTTCTTTTTCTTGTGTAGTCATGAGCAGGACCATCCTCTGGTGCCCGCTTATCGTTGAATATTGGGACACCCTGTATATATTTCATCGTCATAATCGCACCATAGAATGTTAAACGTAATGTTGTACATTTGTGAAATATCTCACGCAAGCAGAACTTATCTGCCTGTTGCAACTCGTTGAATCATAGATTATGATAAATAAAGATGATTATATTATTATTGTAATTTTAATTACTACTTGTTGATAACTTGTAAGGCCACCCAGTAAACATTTTGGAGTAAATTCTACTTAATTTCTATTACGTATCATGAATTTTTTGTCTGGAACGTGTTCGTTTTCTATTCAGTCGTTCATAGGAAAGGTCCTTTTTATGAGCTACAGACATTGCAACGACGGTTCACTGCTGAATTAAAAGCGGAGTAGGTTTATGATTTATGACCGGATAATAAAAATATACCCATGTGGGAAAGAAACAGAAATACTTAATGAATGATGTTGGAAAAAGAAAGAATATTATTATGAAAAACTAACACAAAATCTGTGACAGGTAGAGAACTTGTAAAGCGTTAGAATAGAATTGTACGAGTGACTCGAACTTCACCAAATAGGACACTTCACCAAATTGTTTACTGGGCAGGTGCAAACTAGGAAACTAAACATACTGGGCGCACGTCACACATATGCCACATTATCTAAGGGTCTTATTCTGTTAAGTATTTCCACCGGTGAAAAAATTTCATCGCTGTAAAATGACGTCACAAAAGTGATGATTTTTTATTTGGTATTCTATAAGAAATTTCCATCGATTTTATTTTTGTCGCTGGAAAAAAATCGACCAAATTATAAGGTCGCCTTTAGCGGTGACTTTAAAATTTTCCATCGCTATATTTTTTAGAACTGTCAAACAATTAGAATTATAATTTGAATTTCAGTACAAATTTTTTAATGCACAGTATATGTATATGTAATATAAATATATCAGAAAGTGAGGTTATGTTGCTTTTCAATTGACTTGAACAATTGACATGTATTCGTACTTGTCAAGTGTTTGAATTTTTAAATATTTGAATATTCTGAATGCCGTGATTGGACAAAAAATTTTAAAATTGATGACGTCTAAATATACGTCACTATACTTTTTCACCGCTGTATATTATAAGGGCGATGGAAAATTTTGCATACAGAATACCACTTTAGATATTTTAAATACAGCGACCTTATTCTATCGATGAAAAAATTAAATATTCCCACACTGAAAAAATAAAGTCGATTTTTTGAAAAGTTACAGAATAAGGCCCTAAGTGTTTGATTCACCACTGCTTTGGAGTGCTATTTAAAAAACCGAGGGACTGCTTCATAATAGATCGGTTTTCTATTAGGTCCGCCTCTGTGTAATGTTGCAGTTGATCGTTTAAAAACATGCGCCGTATTACACATATATTATTGCATATGGTTACTGAATAACCACGTGGAAAAATAAATGACTTCATAGCAATATATACTCAGCATACGTACTGGCATTTGTTCATTATATTACTTGAAATTTATGCGTACTTAGTATTCATTATTTAATATGAAAGAACTTATTGTAAACATTTTATTGCCATTATATTTATTTTATAGTAATTTTAATTGTATTTACACATATTTATAAAAACATAATGTAATATATTCATTATTTACATGTTATCATGTCATCTTGTTTGTCTAGATTGTTTTAGACAAGCTCAAAAAACGTTGCGACTCATTATGTTCTGCCAATTTCTATAAATCTACATTCTATCCGTAACTACTAATAAGGAAAAAGTAAAGTTTTGTTTTAGATTTATTGTATGTAACATATTTTAAACATTTGTTATCATTCAAATAGTGTCATTAAGGACGTACGTAAATGATGAAAACGTTGTGAAATTTGGAGGGTCGATACAAAGTTAAAATACATGCTGTCTCAAAATTTTAGAGACCTAGGCTTCATAGTTTTCTTTTTATACATAATTAAAAATAATCATTTTCCATACAAATCATAATTTTTAGCTCAATTTCACCACATAATATAACTTTTAACTTTAAAAAAAAATGGTGACACGGCTTTCAAAAACTAGGTGTATATAAAATAATCTTTTCTGTAACTATTGAAAAAATTAAATTATCAAAAGGATACCTATATACGAAAATATTTAAATAAAACCTTCAAGAAACCGTTAATGTAGGTTATAAGCCGGCAACGTTGCAAATGCCAATTTGAGCGGGAAATTCAAATACGGAATAAATGTTATATAAAATATAACAATTTATTGGTCAAAGAACCAAATCACGCATGCGTCAACACACGTAAATTTACAGCGTTGCAAAATTTATTATTTCTTTTTCAAAATATTTAAATTGAATTAATATAAATTTGTAGGTAATTTTTAATTTATTAAACTATTTTATGATGATGTGATATGTGATATGATAATCATTTTAACAAGCAAAAAGCAGTTTAATAGGGAATTGAAAAATTCATTTTCAAAGGTACAGTCCCAATATTTGCTCGTCCCTCATGTACTTCGTATTTTGCATTTCGTATTACCGAGAGATAAACTTTTTGCATTGACGGTACGTCCTGTACCTCTTTAAAGAATAACATAAAGCAAATCTTTGATATTTAAATAAGTATAAGAATCTGATGAAAAAGTTCTATAATTCTAATTACTCTATTAAATATCAAACACAATTTTAAAGTAACCATGTTGGTGACATCATTTTTAATACGAATTTATTATTGATTTACATTTTAAAACATTTCTCGGTACTTCTCTATATCTTTTAAAACAACTTAAATTTAATATCTTACAAACTCATGTAACTCAGCTGCGCAAATAAATAACAACTAAGATGATTAAAGTTTATTAATGGGTTCTTAGATTTAACACATTACAAAAACAAAGTGTGTTCTGTTTTGGAGGTGTCCTATTAATGTACTTGTGTCCTCATGTTTTAGTGGTCGATTTTTCAATTGTTGATTGAAATTGATGTTAATAAATATGTATTGGCGTGTCTATTTTATTAAATATCATAATGTTGACAGAGATATAGCAATTAAAAGTTTGAATTGTAGTTTTAGCGGTAGAAATGGTCGGCCATATTTGTATGACGTATAATGCATTTTAACGTCAGTTATATGTTGAGTAGGTCAGTGCTGTGGTAATGTTCTGTAGCTGTTGGTAGTCAAATAATCAAGTCAAATCAAAGAATAATAAGTTTTTATTTTATTTAACCCTGCTAAGGCAGACATAGTATTGAAATTTGATTGTTCCTTGAAATAGCTGTAAATAGTATTTGATATTTTGATATATAAATACATATAGCAGAGATTTATGAGCTGTAAGGTTAGTAACCTTACACAAGGATTGTGATGTCACATGCATTTGAAATGTGTACAACGTTGAATCCCTTTAATAATTAAAGAGACAAAATGACTTTTTTAATTGTTAATCTCTCTTAACATATAAGGAGTTATTAAAAAATAATTGAACATTTGAGGTTCTAGTAACCCACTTTATCAATATATAGTACACTTTTATAGAAATTAAAACATAGGACACAAGCTCATTGTATCTTTGGACAATAAACGCTAGGTGGCCCACGTGCCAAAATGCACAAATCTACATTTTCCCCCCTCATAATTTACTGGACATTCTAAGACCTGGTCTCTAATTAAAAAGGCAATGTTCGCAAAATGTTTCACTCATATAAATCATATCTGTTCAGAATAGGGCACCTGATCAGAATGCCTTAAGTAATGTAATGTATACATATAAATAACTTGGTACAAACACACTGAAATATATTTTACATGAAACAAATAAGATTAAAAGCAATCAGCTAAGTAAGCCAGTGTTTTAAAACACGCTAACGAAAATGGGGTGAACAAATAATGTAAAAGCAAACAAATCAATTAAAAATATATAAGTACAAACAAAATAGAAACTAGTTTTAAAAGAACAAAAAGATATCTCTTAAGTAATAACACAAATGTTTGACAACTGTTTAAGAGTAAAGTACTTTTTGATCATCGTAATGATTTAAATAAACACTCTATGGATGTGTAATAAACGGACTTATGATGATGTGTTAGTAAAAGAAATATGTTTTATGAAATGTTCACACGAAAGTTTTAATAGTGATGTCATGTTGTCTTAGTTATAGTGAGGTAACGGAGAAGAGTGATCTAAGAGATTTAATAGCATTCATTAATAAATGATAAATCAATACAATCCTGGATTAGTAGGTACATTTATTACCGGTAGAAGAATGTTGATTAAGTATAATAAATGTATGCTGTAGTGTTTTCTTTGTAGAATATGTTGAAATTTAAGAAGCTGAAAGTTTGCAAAGACCATTCTTAAGGATGTATGAGCGAGAGCGTGATGTAATAGTGAATTTTGAAGGGTGGGGATAGGTGTGAGCATTTGCGGGGTGAAGGGAAGAAAATTATCACGTGACGTGAATTTTACATTTGGTAACACAGGTTTTTTGTTTATTTTTTTCCATGTGATATTTGAATAAAATAAATTTTTGACATTTAAAAATGGATATATATACCTCAAAAGCGTAACAAGAAAGGATTATTTTGCAAAAAACGACCACTAGAAATAGATAATAATTCAGCTAATATGTGTTTGGAACTAATTTTTGCTGTTACTATCACGTAATATTTATTTTGACAGCTCTGAATGAGGTTATATTTAAATCTTTATATACCGTTTTTGCCGCTGCCGTGCTGTGACGCTTATTATAGCAGTGCGACGTTGCCAAGTGTCAAATATGGCGAAAAATAATTTATTAAATATCATAATTTGAATTTCATTTCTAATTTTCTTTTCAGGATGAACGGTTACATGGTATTTTTAAAATATTGACCTGTCACGCCAATATTCACCTTTCTAATGCATAGGTTTTTTTTAATTACACAATACAGCATACAGATTTATGATCACATGTACCCATTTCTCCATAAGAGCAATGTATTTTATGTCAATTTTCAACAATTAATTTCTTTAAAATATGAACGGTTACCTACCCTGATATTCTTTGAGTAGGAATCTACATGTAAAAAAAATTTGAGCCCTTAAATTGAAAATTATTTTCTCGCTCATACATTCTTAAGACTTGCTAGGAAGTCTCAAACAATCCGCGTCATAGAATATACAATGCCAAATGATTTAGCGATTGGCAGTACTTTTGAGGAGCCTGGTAAATCCTACTTTAAGAATACAGAAGTTGAACATCTCTATGTATGATTAATAACTAAATGATGTTTTATATTTTATAAATATATTAACGATATCAGAATCAACAACTCGTTAATAAAGGTGTTAATATCATAAAATAAAATAAAACTAAAATCGTGCGATTTAAAACTCATTATACTGTAGTCTTGCATGTACCAACTAACGGTAAATGAAATATATGGGTTACGCAATTATAAACTAAAGGGCCTAATACACGGTCAAACATGGCTCGGCCGAGTTGCCAACATGTTGGGCATTGATTGTTTAGTTCAACTCTTGATGTACTGTCAAGTTTTTATTATTCTGTAGGAGTTGGCAGTGAATTTAATAATTATGTCATTTGGTGGCAACAAGTTTCGAAGTGAATTTTGTAAGTTTGAATAAGGAAAAGAAGCCACCTTGAAGTGAAAGAAACAAACACTACAGCAATAAGAGAGAGAGCTACGATGCACTTGTGAAAAACTTTAATGAAATTAATTCTTCCGCAGATAAGAATAGGCCAAAGCTAAAATAGAATTCCTATTTTCATTGAATTAATTATAACAATTAGTTTTTACACAATTTCTATTTAAAAACTATTATAACTAACGCGAGCATGCTCGGTCCTGAGGTCGCTAATAATGTGACAGAAATCTCTTTTTCTTTTCACAAACACCAAATAATTTTTTAACAAGGAGTAGAGTTTCTCTCACATTACAAGCGAGTGAAACTCAGGAATAGGACCCCGGATTCAAGTGAGTATAAGGCCTTTAATAAATAAAATAACCGCAAGTTAAATAATATAATAGAACAAATATTCTATTAAACAGAACTCATTTAGTGATTTAAAGCTGTTATAAATAAAATGAAGATGTTAAAGTTTAAGTGTTTGAACATGCAAAGAACGTTCAACTATTTATAGAACCACTTAAAGATAGCAAATGTCAAAATGGCAAAGTACAGTTAATGTTTAGATGAATTGAAATACTCATGGCAATCAAATTGATTTATTATTGGTGTTTAGTTAAGAGTAGATAACCTGTTTTATTTTATTTATTAAAGATGTAATTATTATACAAATACGTATGAGGTTTATATTTTATTAAAAAGATTGAATCACTGTCAAAAACATGCATTAAGGAGGTACAGGACGTACCGTTAATGTAAAAAGTTTATCTCTCGGTAATACGAAATGCAAAATACGAAGTACATGAGGGACGAGCAAATATTGGGACTGTACCTTTGAAAATGAATTTTTCAATTCCCTATTAAACTACTTCTTGCTTCTTAAAATGATTTTTTTATGCATATAATAGTTTAACAAAATAAATATTACCTATAATTAATATCAAATTTATATTAATTCAATTTAAATTCAAATTAAATATTTTGAAAAAGGAATAATAAATTTTGCAACGCTGTAAATTTACGTGTGTTGACGCATGCGTGATTTGGTTCTTTGACCAATAAATTGTTATATTTTATATAACATTTATTCCGATTTTGAATTTCCCGCTCAAATTGGCATTTGCAACGTTGCCGGCTTATAACCTACATTTACTGTTTCTTAAAGGTTTTATTTAAATATTTTCGTATATAGGTATCCTTTTGATAGTTTTCTTTTTGCAATAGTTACAGAAAAGATCATTTTATATACACCTAGTTTTTGAAAGCCGTATCACCATTTTTTTATAGTTAAAAGTTATATTATGTGGTGAAATTGAGCTACAAATTATGATTTGTATGGGAAATGACTATTTTTAATCATGTATAAAAAAAAACTATGAACCCTAGGCCTCTAAAATTTTGAGACAGCATGTATTTTATCTATTTGTATGGACCCTATAAATTTCACAACGTTTTCATCATTTACGTTAACGTCCTGTACCTCCTGCAACTGTAGACGCTTATCTTTACGTAAAATCGTTGGAAGTACAGAAATGGTAGAAAGGAACTATAGTGACAATTGTTAAGGAGATATTTTTGGTGGACAGGCAGTTTTACACGGTTAAAAACGCCTTCATATCTTCGAATGCAATAACTGAAGATGCTATATCTATTTGCTAGTATCTTACATGTAAAACGTACCATTTTAAGCGTGTCCTCCGGCCGGAGCAAGTAGAACATCGACTGTAAATGCTGTTGGATATCACAGCCTGCGGGTACAGTGACGCTGACCCTCCTCGTGGAGCGAGTTCGCTCCAGTGGGGGCAGCACCACAGCTGAACCTTTCCCCGCAAAGTAGCATTCACTAAGGCTGGAACGAAAAAGAAGTTGTTAATAACATGAAAAAAGTCTTGAAATATTAATTGATTGTTCAACATATTACATAAGAGATGTTAATTTATTAATAGCTGGTGGAAAACGTCCATTAATGACTCTCGTGATTTACCCTTCGGGTGTATAGTATACTTAAATTTAGTTACTTTCTCTAATGCTAAACATAATCCTAATTCACCTACGATACAGTATTACGTTGTATCAAGTTTATTCATTCCTATCTCAAGTTCTGATTTACTTTTATTACGGTTCCCCAGCGCCTCCGTCCAAATGAAACTTGCTGCAATGGGCTTATGTCTTAATTTCTATAAAAGTGTACTATATACTGATAAAGTGGGTTACTAGAACCTCAAATGTTCAATTATTTTTTAATAACTCCTTATATGTTAAGAGATATTAACAATTAAAAAAATCATTTTGTCTTTTTCATTATTAAAGGTTTCAACGTTGTACACATTCCGTTGTCACATGCATGTGACATCACAACCGCTGCCAACCTTACAGCTCATAAATCTCTGCTATATGTATTTATATATCAAAATATCAAATATTATTTACAGCTATTTCAAGAAACAATAAAATTTCACTGTTATGTCTGCCGTAAAAGGGTTAAATAAAATAAAAACTTATTATTCTTTGACTTGACTTAATTATTTGACTATTAACAACTACGAAACATTACCACAGCACTGACCTACTCTGACATTAAAATGCATTTCACGTCATACAAATATGGCCGACCATTTCTAGCGCTAAAACTACAATTCAAACTTTTAATTGCTATATCTCCGTCAACATTTAGACATTTAATAAAATAGACACGCCAATACACATTTATTATCATCAATTTCAATCAACAATTGAAAAATCGACCTCTAAAAAATGAGGACACAAGCCCATTTATACCAAAACAAATACGCTAAAAATCTATTCTTAAATTTCTTTTAAACAAAGAAAAAACCATTACATTATTATCGATAGTTTTCGATTTATAATCGCGACAAATATGGTATTTTTTGTTCGTTAGAATTTATGTGGGGATCTATTCTTAACTTATACGCTAACAGTGAATTTATTTATATTTTTAAGTTTATATTTTGGGTCAAGGTTTTGTATTTATATTATAAATAACCGGAAAAACATAACTTGTACATTTACAAAGATTTCAAATTACAAACCTTGATATTTACAAGCGTATTGAATATATGTTAATAACTTCTGCACTAGTTCTGCTGAGCATCTGCGTCTGCAATCGTATTTCAACAATAATTATATGTATCTCGATACATAGTCTTACCTGTGACAGTACAAGGCTACAAGACACCTTCTCTGACTGTATCAGATTAGATTTACTTTATTAATCCATTTTGCATAATCATGGTTATTACCGCCATGTACTGCCAACAGTGTATAAAGCGTGAAAACTGATGTATTTAATATAATTAATGTCATAAAAAATTGTACACCTACAAAGTATGCGTGCTATACTTATTAATCTATGTATTTATTTATGTCGGACGGGCGGGGGCGCAGGGGAACTGTTGTTAACGAAATACTGTTATAAACAGATAGAATATTGATAGATTATCGTCTTTAAGGGTAGTGTACGCCCTTAAGAAAGAAACTCTTAGACATTTTGCAAAATACAGACTTTTGTTTTTGTCTGCAGACTCTTTTGTCGTTGTAGTTGGAACACTGCTACATTTTGTGTTAAAATAAAATTGTTTGGTGCAGACATTTTAGCGTTGCACTTGTGATATATGCTTTACATTATATTATTAAACCACGTCAGAAAAATAGCGTGTATTCCTCTCTTTCCTCGATAAAGATAAAATTATCCTAACACATTTTTCTTCTCAAGACGCTCGCACGTATACTTTTCATACGGATTTGTCTTGAGACAGTATTCACGAATTAAAGTTTCCATTTTAAAATAGAATTGTTTTTATCCGATAAAATTTATAGCCGCCTAAAAAATAACGTTCATAATGACGTCACATATTGTAACTAATGTAATTTAACAATATATATTATATTATATAGTAAGCCAATTCCTTTGTTTAAAATAGTTAAAAATATTGCAGTTGGATAAATTTAGCTTAACACATAGAATCTGTGATTTAAATTTAGCTACAGATACAGACTGTGTTTTATTTATAGCAGATGGAAATAACTCGAGAATATTGCAGATGCATGCGCTTATTCCGTATTATAGCGAAACGGTTAATAATGATATTCGAAAGGATTATATTTGGTGAGGAAAAATTTATGGAAGATATTAATAATTTAGCAAGGATCCAACAGGTGACGTGGGCATTTCATCAGCCAGAATTAAAGAAACTTATTTCTTTCAAACGTAGAATTGTTTTCTAAAATAGGCTGTTATTATAATATAGTTATTTATTTATATGGAATACATTCCTTAATTACGCCAAGCCAGATTTGTACTTAAGGAGGTACAGGACGTACCGTCAATGCATTTTCGTAAATAGGTATCCTTTAGATAATTTTCTTTTTGCAATAGTTACAGAAAAGATTATTTTATATGCACCTAGTTTTTGAAAGCCGTGTCACCATTTTTTTATAGTTAAAAGTTATATTATGTGGTGAAATTGAGCTAAAAATTATGATTTGTATGGAAAATGACTATTTTTAATCATGTATAAAAAGAAAACTATGAACTCTAGGTCTCTAAAATTTTGAGACAGCAGAGACGTTTAACTATTTGTATCGAACCTCCAAATTTCACAACGTTTTCATCATTTACGTTAACGTCCTGTACCTCCTTAAAAGAGTATTTATTAGTTTTGTATTCAAAACGGTTGAGAGTGAGTGTGTGCAGCGAAGAAGAGGAAAGAGGTTGCACTTTTTGATAATCTTCTGATATCAATCATAGAATACCCGATGCGACATGGGCCAACAATTTAACATAAATGCTACGTTTGTGTTGATCTTAAAGTCACCTGTTAACGTTGTATATCAATGTAAACCTCCAGTCAATACTATGTCACATTGCGCGATTATAAATAGTGTCAACTCTCAGAATTTCAGCCGCATAACTTCGCCAAATTAAGTCTGAAGCACGCGCTGTTCTTGGTTGTTGATATTTTTGAAAATGTGTCATACAAGTTTTTGTTGTATGGTTTCTGCTGCTATTTAGCAATTACTTCATAATATTATTGATAAATACTCCTTATTCACTGAACTTTTATTAGAACCCCTCCTCTCTCGCCACTTTATGTATGGATATAAATTATCTATCAAACAAAATTTAAGTTATTGATACGTTGTGGTCGGAATGATACTTTAGATTACATTGTGGTAAATAAGATGTTTTATAATTTAAATCTAAGCGCGGTAAATCTTGTAATGTTTTTGATTTCTAAAGCTTCCAAGACAGACGTAAAAAAATAATAACACAACAAAACACAAACCTGTCGCCATGAAGAGCGATAGCCGAATCAATAATGTACTTATCCAAATTGATCTAATTAAAAATACTAAAGTTATAAACAAAAACACTGGCAACACCAAAACACATTATCACTATTTTACACTGATAATTAAATACTTAAAACACATTAATTATATTTAGAATTTCATTAATTGAATTCACAATGCGCGTAATTCTCAAACGGGACGGTGTTACTTGAACTAAACCAAATACAAGACTGAATGGATTCTATTGTGAGATAAATAAATATCTAGAAAACGCGTGGGTGGATTCGTTTGCTGGTGATCACGGTAAATGTTGGCACCACGTTGGACTTAAGCCATGAATCGCGACAAGACGACTAAACGGGTTCGGGTTCGAAGTGGAGTGTGAGTTTGCAAACACATTGCTTTAAGTGCAGGTGTGATTCCAAAACGATATTTGTAATTACTAATTCAATGTAAATGTTATAAAGCAATATCTAATGTTTGTACTGCTGAATGTAACACTGAATCATATACAGGTTTATACAAGATTATATTTTTGTTTTCTATTTCTTTGTAATTGTTAATAAATATTTTATAAGAATTGAACAACGTTGTGTACTAAAAAGTATTTTAAAAAGCTTGCGGTATTCCTGTTGTAAAAGGTTTCTTTCTACTGTCATATTTGCAACGTTGGCCTATCAAGAGGAATGCTAATATTTACAGTAAAATTTTATATTTAAAAAAATTACAAAAATTACAGAAATATTTAATAAAAATCTCATAGCGTAAAGCCCTATTCCCACTCACTGATTTAACCTAAAATGTTTCTTGTAAGATTCAGCTTGTGAAATATAAAGTAATAAACTAAAAGAGGCAGTGAAGGGAAGCAGGAGAAAGAAAGAAGTAGCGAGGAAACAGTTAAACTTCAGTCCAGAAAAATAGAGAATTTGCGGAAAGGAGATAAGGACAAGAGGTGAATGACGGAGATAGAGACAATAATAAAGTAGTAAAGGAAGAGAGTCAAGAAGAAATAGTAAAGTAAGAGAGTCAAGAGGATATTGTAAAGATAGAGCGTTTATGCCTGTAATACACATAAGTGGAGAAGTGAAAACGAAGAGAGAAGGCAGGAAGGATAGTGAAAGGATAATAGAGGGTTTGTAAAGGAGGAGTAGGGGACATGAAGAGAGAGTATCAAGAAAAGAAGAAACAGAAAGTACTGTTCGAAGTAGTAATAGTCTAGAATAGTTTAAGTTTAGTTTTAACTTTGAATTTATATGAAATGCATTAAAAAATATAATAATGTAGATTGTAAAGCCGAAAGGCACACAATTAATATAATAAATAAATAAAATATAAAGTGATAAAATTAATTATAATAAATACAATAATTTATATTAAATAAAGATAGTAATTATTACAAAATAATGTATATTACTGATGCATGATGGATGATTTGATAAGTTCAAAATTACTTTAAAGCTTAAATTAAAACTAAAAACAGTGAGTGGGAATGCGGCTTAACTTAATAATTTAATTTCAAGTTATAGAAAATTTTATTTATATTTCTTTCGAGACTCTTTTGCTCTCATCAGACTTAAAGTGAATTAGACTCACTATTTTTACTTACTTAGGTAATTAAATCCACTGGCCTGCAGATAAACATAGATAAGTAATTAGGGCGACAAGGTATCAAAAGCACAAAGTGCAATTTTGCATGAGAGGTTGAGAAAGAAAGAAAAATCGAAAGGGAAAGGAACTTGTGCATTTTTGCAAACATTTACAAAAGCGACTGTTAGCAGCAATTCCCTGAATAGCAAGACCCCCACAAAGAGGGGATGAAATGCAGTAGTAAAAAAAAATTTACACTGAAACTTTTTAAAAAGATCATCTCTTAAAAAGTATAAATATTTTTTATTTAGATTTGCAAAAGATTTTGATAGTCTACAAAGCCACCAAATTTACTGGTATAGGAAACCGAGTGTGAAGACTATAATTATCTGAAACTAGTGTCATAACCCAATATTTAAACATCTATAATAAATGTAGAATTTATCATCAAAGAATCTAATCAATTTCTTTAATTTTTATAACTCTGCTGCGCTGGAATCATCCGAAATTACAAAATGTAAAATGTATCATCAAAGAAAGATAAATTAAAACAAGGAATTAAATAAAAGTTTCATTTATTTATACTTCAATCTATTTCGGAAGTTTCTATTATTCACCAAACGAACGGAAATCAAGAGAATTTAAACAGTCATCATTTCAACGCTTTAAGGTTTTAATTTATTAGAAACCGAATAAAATTACCAAGGTTATAGAAATCTGTATCAAGAAAGTCAAAAAATGAATTGTGACCAGGCACGTAGCACGTAGCACGTAGTAGACCGTTCATAAATGAAAGAAGCCGCCATTAGACAGATAAACGACATTTTTAAGCAATTAAATGGTCATTTACTCATCTTTGCACCAGTTGTCATTCAAATGTCATTGAACTCTGTTTTTAGTTTTATATATAAAGTACTTGTGACCAAAACTACCCACTACAAATAATTTGAACAATGAATTTTATAATTATATATCTTGAAGATTATATTAATAAATGAATCTAAGTCATGATAATTTGTATTTCGAAATTTACAGTACCTAATAGATTTCATTTATATTTACGATTATAAATAAAGGTTTATGCAATAATATAAGTAAAAATAAACGCAGTGTTGTAGCCTAATAATTTAATAATAAAGAGAATCATTTCGATAGCAATCGCTTGTCTTTAGTATTAATTCGACAGGTTAGTCACAATTTGAAGCGCAAGTGGTAATAACTGTAATTTAAGGAGGTACAGGACGTTAACGTAAATGATGAAAACGTTGTGAAATTTGGAGGATCGATGCAAATACTTAAAATACATGCTGTCTCAAAATTTTAGAGACGTAGGGTTCATAGTTTTCTTTTTATACATGATTAAAAATAGTCATTTTCCATACAAATCATAATTTTAGCTCAATTTAAATATAACTTTAAACTATAAAAAAATGGTGACACGGCTTTCAAAAACTAGGTGTAAATAAAATAATCTTTTCTGTAACTATTTCAAAAAGAAAATTATCAAAAGGATACCTATATACGAAAATATTTAAATAAAACTTTTAAGAAACAGTAAATGTAGGTTATAAGCCGGCAACGTTGCAAATGCCAATTTGAGCGGGAAATTCAAAATCGGAATAAATGTTATATAAAATATAACAATTTATTGGTCAAAGAACCAAATCACGCATGCGTCAACATACGTAAGTTTGCAGCGTTGCAAACTTTATTAATCCTTTTTCAAAATTTTTAATTTGTATTTAAATTGAATTAATATAAATTTGATATTAATTATAGGTAATTTTTAAATTATTAAACTATTATATGCATAAAAAATCATTTTAACAAGCAAAGAGCAGTTTAATAGGGAATTGAAAAATTCATTTTCAAAAGTACAGTCCCAATATTTGCTCGTCCCTCATGTATTTCGTATTTTGCATTTCGTATTACCGAGAGATAAACTTTTTGCATTGACGATACGTCCTGTACCTCCTTAATTGTGAACAAGCTTCCTAATAAATAATTGTGCACATAAATCACACAAAGTACGTTCAACATATTATCACAAGTCACAACACTAATGAACAAAGACAAGTCACTGTAATATGGTTCAGAATTTCTACAGATACCGGTGTATCCATATCGTGACTAAGGATAATGCACTGACACTGTTTTACTTCATGACGCAAATCTGCGCAGTTTGTAGTCTCTTGAGTAGTCGTAAGTTAGCGATCTGTTAGCGGATTGTAATGAGGCTTCAATGTCATATCATTTACAAGAGAAAACGACTCGTACTATCTGTATTACAACTCCGGAAACACGTCAGTCGATTGTATACAATGGATTTGCTTTGACACAATGAGAGAAATAATAAAAAGGCTTTTAAAGTAGTGCTAATGTAAATAATGTCACAGGAAATCTTGGCATGGCACGAAAGTTGAGCATTAGACACAATGACGTGTGTCAACTACTCAAATCTGCATTCCAGAACCTGCCTTGTTACTCTACACTGTTTGTATCATAGAAGAACCATGGAATGTCTAACAAATCTCATTAAAACAACGATTAAAACAAAGCATATTTTCGATTATGTTTTTTGACGACACAGTTAATATATAATTATTTCTATATTTACTGCATGACAAATTGACATTTAAAGAATACTTTGTGAAATATTCATAAATAAATATCAAGAAATGAGCCATTGACAGCAAATCTCCGCAGACGTCACAAAAAAAAGTAACATTGCGGTACCACTCATAACTCATCACTAGATTTTTTAAAATCGAAAAACTAAAATGATTTCATTAGTTGATAAGTTTCTGCAAGTAACGCTGTTGAGTTAATTAATTTTTCAAATTTTTACAGTACTTAAAAGGCAAAATACCCATTTCTCATGAAAAACATCAGAAACTTTGTTATTTTAAAATAAGTTAAAATTAAAAAAATAAAAAAAAACTCGACAGCGTTACCTCGGCATTTATGTTAGGAAAGTGTGTGCAAAATTTCAAAAGAATCGGTCAAGCAGATTTTGAGCTACTCTGAAAAAGCTATGTGTAGTAACACGTAGACTTAAAACTCTATATCTCCGACAGTTTTACTCCAATCGACTTCAAATTTTTACACAATAAACTTTATATGTTGTTTATTATATATGTTTATTAATATAAATAAATAATCCCCCTCCCACCATTTATTGATGTTGGCTGCATTGTGAAAAGAAATATATATAATTTAACTCTTGTCATTCTCTTGTCTCACTGTATCTATTAAATTCATAAGGTCAGGTGTCATACTATATTTTATCTATA
Organism: Panorpa germanica; assembly: GCA_963678705.1. Lineage (NCBI taxonomy): Eukaryota > Metazoa > Arthropoda > Insecta > Mecoptera > Panorpidae > Panorpa > Panorpa germanica. Next base: position 1,215,465 of record OY783207.1, read on the forward strand.
ACGACGTTTGACATTTTAATGACGTCACTATGACGATTGACGACATAGTTATAGTTTGCATTGAACGGATTTAACATTTGCTATTTTTAAAATGCATTACAATATTAATCGTTGCCAGGGAATCGGATTCTGTAATACACGTTTAGATTAAAGAAAGTATCAGGCCGTAGCCGTAGTAGAGGATTATGTATTCTAGAACTATCATGCTAGCCTTAGCTGTAGAGGTAAACCTGTCAGGTAAACAGTCAGGTATGGCGATATTTTTTTAATAATTAATTTTATCGAATAATGATGACATTAAACACAGCTAAAAATTTGTTGTTACTTTAGTTCGAGTGCCAAGTATCTATATGCTAAATGTCTGTATTTTATTAGTGTTATAGAATATATCGCGTTGTTTAAATGCTATAATTAGGATAATTGGACGTTCAACCCGTTCAGAAATTTATAGCAAGCTGATTATTTATTTAAATTGAGTTGTAAGTGGTAGATGCAGACCGAGATTGGTTTTAAATGTTTTGGCAATTGATGGATACATTAACCAGCCATCGCCATTGTGGTAAATTACTTTAAGATGACTAATAAACTCGAATGGTACGAATATAATAGCGATGAATCAACGTACGTATATATTCAAATAATAATTTCGGTGTTCTGTTCTGCTACATTTACAATGCTCGACATTTTTACGATATTATTCAGATTTGTAAACAGTAAATTTAGATTGTCATCCGTCTACGAATATGGAAATGTGTGTAATAAAAATAACAGACAATATGCCTTTTCGTCTGATTGGAATTTGATACAAATGTCTTCTATGAATCAGAATCTGGTCTGGGTTGACAGATCCAACGCCTTCGGAGATATTTATTCTAATGTTTATGAATGGATTGTGTGTTTGTAAAATATTTGTATAAAACTGTATATTTTAGTTTAGTATAGTTGGGTGTAATGCTAACTGTTGTAACGCAAAATACTTTATTAATGATTTTTGTATTCAAATTTAATTTGTGTGACATTGTTAACAGTGTAGTAGTGAGACGTCTTTAAATGTGAATTCAATATGCAGTGTTTGATTCAATACTTAGATAACTCATAAATATACAAAAGTATAATGCATATATACTTGCCGAATGCCGTTGTTTTTGCCGTTATGTCAAAACTCAATATTCGGAGATATCTCAGTAATAAATTGGACGATCGATAAACTAATCGGTCCCCAAACTTACAAAACTATAGGACAATTCACTGGAATAACCACAAGTTATTCACTTAACGTGAAACGATACTTGGCCATTTTTCATTCGCGAAATATAGATGGCGATACTATATAGCAGGTTAAATATTATCAAAATAAAACCATGTTTTATGTAAGTAACTATAAACGCGAATCAAAATCTAAAGCTGCAATTAGTTAGATGAATAACGTATCTACATTTTAAGCATTCTTCCACTGACTTTTAATGAGTTGTAATCGCAAAAATAAGTTTTGAAAATGAATATTGCTATATGTTCTAGTTAAATTCCAATTTTTATATGATTGGTAACATTTCTAAGGGTTTGTCATAAATAAAGGTTATCATAACTTGTCAGATCAGACTTCTTTCTCTGAGACGGTTTACTTAAAAATACCTCTAGCTATTCAAAACCTTAATGAGAATATTTGAGCCGAAATCCGAGAGCTGAAAAGTGTTGAGAAAATGATGGTTATTTGAGCGATTCTGCTTTTTACACATAGCACTAAACATGACAATAATTATATTTACAAAAAAGAAAACAAAATAAAAGTTTTTCCTGTTCTAAATCCTTCAGTTAAGTCTTCTATTGATCACCCTGTAGTACCGCAAATATTCAATATAATAAACACTAGAAATAATCTTTAAAGAAGTGACTACACTTATACATAATAGATTACTTTATGCACGGTTATCTTACTAAGTCATAATCAGAAAATTATAATAATTTAACATCATTATCAATTGTCTACAGCTATTACATGCTAACAACTCGATTTGCTTACAAATCTAATAATCATTCCATACGAATGAATACAAGTATATTACAAACAAAAGATGTTATACGAGAAATATCACTTTTTAATGTTTCACTTTCAAATTAGTCGTCAAGAGATATTGCAATTGTGTATAAATACTTCAAAAATATTTGCTTGTACAGCAGGAAGCGTAAGAATCATATCCTTTTCGTCAGTTCTAAGTCCTTATGTAATAATTTAATGAATATATTAAGACACAACAAAACTTTTAAACGTGTCTGTACATGTACTCAAATTATGACAGTTAAAAAAATGTTTCGTTTTGTTGAAGTGTCATAAACACAAACTGTGAGTGAGTTAAGACAACACAGCAACTAACGAAACCAACTAAATCCTGTTCCGTGAGACATTTCGACATGGACACGGGATAAACGTAATTTAGAAAGTGAATACGTGTAGCGTGCACATGAATATTGTATGCGTATTCATACGTACAAATATAATTTTATTGTCGAAAATACTCATTTGTACAGCTGAGAAAACAAAATACTGTCAACTTTGACATTGGAATTGAACTGCATGTAAGAATAAGTTGAAGTGAGAAAACAACGTTGATACAATTTTAAAATGCACCAAACAAAGAACAACATTATTTTATTAAGACCTTTTTAGACGACAGATTCAGATTCAGACGAACTGCTGTTTATCATATGTGTAAACGCTAAAGTATATTCAAAGACGAAGATCTAATATTATAAAAATACCATTTAGTCAGATTTCCGTTTCTAATTAGATCTTAAAATTCGTATCATCATCATCATCCCAAGATTTCTCTCCGCTTCCTCTTCTTCCAATTCGCAATCCCATCTTTCTTAAGATTTTACTCTTTCCATCTCGGTCTTTCTTTTACTCTTGTTTCCCATCCAACATTAAGAATCTTTTCATTCTAATTTCTATTGCAATATCGATTTATTGATATCTTTCATATTTATTATTATTTTCCATTATCGGTTCTCACGTTCCCTGATAATTCCAGATTTTCCAATAAAGTTTTTCAACTTTTCCATGGTATAGAAATTTTATTCGTATCACGTAAATATTTAATGTTTTAATTATATTGTAATTATCAATAATTAAATCTGGTATTAATCTAAAAAATATATATATATTTATTTCTTATTTATTTTTTATCTCATTGCCTTATTGAGTAAGACAAAAATAAGCTAATGACTAGTATAAACTAGGCCAAATTAACTCTTAATATTTAATAGATAAAATTATTGAAGATTTTTAATTGATCATCAATAACTTAGATTTCAGTTAGCAGCCTTTTTGACGCCAAATTTTTTTTTCATTAGCTACACGTTTTCTTTTTAAATTTTCTGATTCATTTCATTTTGAATTTTAAATGAAATATAACATACTATATATGAAATAATTGCAATCAATCAAAGTCTGTGGCCACCCTGATAATGCACATTGACATTTATTTGCGGCTGTAATTTTTGTTTTATTATATATAATTTTACAATCACATATTTTTTTTATTTTCATATTTTTAAGTTATCGTTTTCTCACATCCACTTCAGACTCTTGAAAATTCAAAACAGAATAAACAAATCTTTAAATTTAAAGTTTCAAAATATTTAATTCAAATATTAAATGACACAACTCAATTTTAATTGAACACCTGTATTATAATATCACACACGACGGGGTTCCGATCGGATTTGACCGAACGGCCTATTTATCTTTATTCGAATAGATGACATAATACATATTTTTACATCTTGATTTAGAATTGACAGGTCGCATGACAAAACAACATAAATATTCAAAGTATATCATAATGTGCCCCAAGCGAATACCACTAAAATAACATATGCAAAATATATGTATATCCAAACATTCTATCTTACCACGTTTCGTATGCCTATCTGATTCTAGCCATAACCGAAGCAGCAGTAGAATTTACATGCAGCAATAACAAACAAAGTATACGACTTGCACCACGTGTTGTTCAAGACTCTCTCAAGGTCTTCGTACGGACGACTCTTCAGTTTTTTAAACCCTGTTAGCGTTTTACTATCGCGCACGTCTCCAAGCAATGTCTAGTAGACGGTATATTGCTACCCCCTCTACTCCGCCTCACCCTTTACCACCCATTTAATAAAACCACAACGGTGTTGCAAGCAGGTACGACGCCATATGATACGTCGATGGGGTGCACTGTCCTTTGAACGCAAGGTGTATGTAGCTATAATAAAACCAGGAGAGGAAAACTGTTTTAGCGGTTTCTAGTGCTTCATGTTAGACTGCTATCGCTTTAGGTTCACTTTTCGGATCACTGCTGTATTTTCATTAACAATTTAATTGATTATACGCTTAAGGTGAAACGATACTTGGCCATTTTTTTTTTCGCGAAAAATAGATGGCGATACTATACAGCAGGTTAAATATTATCAAAAAAAAAACATGTTTTTTTATGTTTAAATCGTTTTATGTAAGTAACTATAAACGCGAATCAAAATCTAAAGCTGCAATTAGTTAGATGAATAACGTATCTACATTTTAAGCTTTCTTCCACTGACTTTTAATCAGTTGGAACCGCAAAAATAAGTTTTGAAAATGAATATTGCTATATTTTCGTCCAACAAAGGAAGGTTTTATACTTGAAAGTTTCTTTATTTACTTGAAATTTTTTGTTAAACAGTGTCAGTGTCAATAATATCAACAAATTAAGCCTTAATCTAAGAAAGAAGCGTCACAGTGTAAATTTAGACTTTAAACGTAAGTCCGTCACTGAGAATAGCTAATAACTTTAAATACGAAAAAGCTGTTATACAATTAATTATTCTTAAAGTTTAAGAATCTTAAAATTACTTGATAAAACATTTAGCAAAACCGTTGTAAAGTTGCAATTAACTGGATCCTGTTACAACATAAAATTCTATTTATATACCAGCTACAAATAACACATAGAACTGATAGCTGTTAGAATGTTTGATATAATCAATCAATGTAGTATAAAAAACCAAATGTCAAAAAAATGCTAATGAAACAATTCAAGGTTGACGTTTACTGTCTATTTTTGTACTAGTTTAACAACAAAATGATGGTGGTATGTGAGGGGGGGGGGGGTGTAGAATGCTATACAATTTAACGGGCAATGCCCTTAAGTCACATCGATCCCTGTTTTCCCCTAAGGGTTAACAAAGTTCTGTACAGTCTAAAAAGTTTGGGAAAACATATACTGGTAAAATTGAGTTAATTAAAGAAACACATTAAATTAATAAGGTAGATAGATATATAGAGAAGTGAAAATTATCCGGGGTTATTATATTAGAGTGACATCTTTTTATTCCGGCATACTTCGGTTCGACGTGTTCTGTAATCCGGCCACGATTGAACCGGTTCTTTTTTCAGTTATGGTGAAAATTGAAATCGACGAAAGTGCGATATCCAATGTTTGAATGGGCTTGTGTCCTATGTCTTAATTTCTATAAAAGTGTACTATATATTGATAAAGTGGGTTACTAGAACCTCAAATGTCCAATTATTTTTAATAACTCATTATATGTTAGGAGATATTAAAAATTAAAAAAGTCATTTTGTCTCTTTAATTATTAAAGGGATTCAACGTAGTACACATTCCAAGTGCATGTGACATCACAATCCTTGTGTAAGGTTATCAACCTTACAGATCATAAATCTCTGTTATATGTATTTATATATCAAAATATCAAATATTATTTTCAGCTATTTCAAGGAACAATAAAATTCCAATATTATGTCTGCCGTAACAGGGTTAAATAAAATAAAAACTTATTATTCTTTGACTTGACTTGATTATTTGACTACCAACAGCTACGAAACATTACCACAGCACTGACCAACTCAACAAATAACTGACGTTAAAATGCATTTCACTTCATCCAAATGGCCGACCATTTCTAGCGCTAAAACTACAATTCAAACTTTTAATTGCTATATCTCCGTCAACATTTAGATATTTAATAAAATAGACACGCCAATACACATTTATTAACATCAATTTCAATCAACAATTGAAAAATCGACCACTAAAAAATGAGGACACAAGCCCATTAGACTTTGTACTCTTATGTTTCTCTTTATTACTTAGCTTGCATGTTGGAACATGTTAGATGCCCCGTGGATTGTACATATAGTGCTAGTACAACATGCCATGAAATTAAACGTACGTACGTTTTACACTATCATTTGTTTCGTGTTTTAAATAGTTTTATCTTTAGAACACTTTAACAGTATAGTGGACAAGTAAACCTGCCTGCGGTACCCCCCACCAAAACACGACGTCAACGTCAGGGTGGTTCAGTAAACAGACACACGTTGGCGCCAGTGTCGAGCGTGTGGACGTTGCATACTTTGAATTACTTTATTAATAATATACCTTTAACATAGGAGAAATAATTACTTTTCTTTTAATGCATGTTAAAATATATTTACTGTAATCTAAAATCTAGATTATATATTATGAACAGTTACGATAGATTATACAATATATTTTGATAAGACTAATGAGAAAGTAAGGAAAACGCACATTGATAGCAGTAACATAATTTAGATCTTTGTCAAACTGGACGTGGAACAAATTTTAGCAAAAATATAACTGTAGGTAAATACCTTAAATAATGGGCTTGTGTCCTATGTCTTAATTTCTATAAAAGTGTACCATATATTGATAAAGTGGGTTACTAGAACCTCAAATGTTCAATTATTTTTTAATAACTCCTTATATGTCAAGAGATATTAACAATTAAAAAAGTCATTTTGTCCCTTTAATTATCAAAGGGATTCAACGTTGTACACATTCCAAGTGCATGTGACATCACAATCCTTGTGTAAGGTTACCAACCTTACAGCTCATAAATCTCTGCTATATGTATTTATATATCAAAATATCAAATATTATTTACAGCTATTTCAAGGAACAATCAAATTTCAATATTATGTCTGCCTTAGTAGGGTTAAATAAAATAAAAACTTATTATTTTTTGATTTGACTTGATTATTTGACTACCAACGGCTACAAAACATTACCACAGCACTGACCTACTCAATAAATAACTGACGTTAAAATGCATTTCACGTCATACAAATATGGCCGACCATTTCTAGCGCTAAAACTACAATTCAAATTTTTAATTGCTATATCTCAGTCAATATTTAGATATTTAATAAAATAGACACGCCAATACACATTTATTAACATCAATTTCCATCAACAATTGAAAATCGACCACTAAAAAATGAGGACACAAGTCCATTCAAAGAAAACTATACCAAAAACTAAATAAAATTATATATTCTGACAGTCTGACTACACCGACTGTAACAACACCATATTTAGTACATGCGTCAGCTAGTGACAGCGAATATTGTTAATGTTCAACATGAGTTGTAAAATAAATTAGATATTAAAATATCACATATGTTTAAATAAACATTCTGATTAAGAAATATTATCAATAGCCAATATATACATATATTTAACAATTATGAATAATATTCACTGACCCAAACATCATAATCGTATAACACTTCACCCAGGCGAACACTAAGCTTTCAAGCAACACTGAAAATCTTTATAAAATTTTCACAATATTTCAATTCCAATACAAAACAATTACAGAAATTGAATCCGATAAAAATTTGTCGTGTTCTAAGGTTAATAAAACTTGATTAAATTACCTATTGTTTTTTATAAAAACAATTTATTGTTTTCAATGATATACAAATAATATATACGGGATAATTTAAACAATATTTCTGGTAAGAAAGAAATTTATTCAGTTTAAACCATGAAATAACGTGTATTTCAAAAACCCGTTAAATTGAATTCTGAAAATTCTAATAATCAAATTCGTATTTAAAGACAGACAATTTGAAAAAACTGGACGCACGAAATTAACGAATCAACATTTAATAAATAGAACTATAGCGCAACAACTGTCAGACGCAAATAACAGTCCATCATCTCCTAGTAACTTGCCCACAATATCAAACTCAACGAACAAAACACAGCATCAGTGGTGGACTAAATAATAAACTTATTGGGAAATGAGGAAAAAGGAAACAGATACTGGGAAAGTATTGAGGAAAGAAAGTGTAGAGTGTGCGGAACGGAGGACGAAACACTGGAGCACATTAGGTTTGAGTGTAAGGAAAAAGTAGTGGGCGAAAGGAATATTGGCCAGCTATTAAAGAGAGGCAGTGAAGGAAAGAGGTGGATGGCGAAAATAGTAAAAAGGAAAGGAAAAACAGGACAATAAATAAGCTGGTGGCTGGATTGCACAAGGAACAGGAAGAGAGAGGAAATACTAAAAGAGGCAGTGAAGAGAAGCAGGAGAAAGAAAGAATGCGCTAGGAAACAGTTAAACTTCAGTCCAGAAAAATAGAGGATTTTCGGAAAGGAGAAAGTAGATGACGGAGATAGAGACAATAATAACATAGTAAAGGTAGAGAGTCAAGAAGGAAAGAGTAAAGTAAGAGAGTCAAGAGGAAATAGTAAAGACAGAGCGTGACATAAGTGAAGAAGTGAAAACGAAGAGAGAAGGCAGGAAGGACAGTGAAAAGATAATAAGAGGATTTGTCGAGAGGAGACAAAGAAGGCAAGAGGTGATAGATGAAGATACAGGCTATAAGAAAGGAGAAGCAGGAAACGGTTTGCCGAGAGGAGACAAAAAAGACAAGAGGTGAGGAAACGGTGAGAATGAAGGAAGACTAGGGAAAATGAAGGAAGAGGGTCAAGAGAAGAAGAAGCAGAAAGTACTTTTGGAAATAAAAAGGTCTAGAATAGTTTAAGTTTAATTTTAAGTTGAAGTTCTATGAAATGTATTAAGAAGGTAGATTGTAAAGCCGAAAAGCAAACAATTAATAATAATAATAATAAACTTATTGAATCAAATTTAACAAATTAGTTTATAAGATTACATTTTTACATTTTTCCGGTTTCACACACTAAAACGAATGCAGAACCGAGTCGTGAAAATAAATCAAAACATAACCATGCTATAAAAATATTATAAATTTAAAAATACATACGTTAAATAATTTATATCTAAAGTATTTTGATGTATTAAGTGAATTTCACGTTCATAGAACCAGTACGACGATTGCATATTGCAAATAAAACGCAGCACGGAAATAAAACCGCAATAGAACTTCACAAAAGTGATTAATCTTGAATATTGAATCGAGAGAACTAGAGCATCTGATAGTAGAGAAAATGTGCGCAGAATCCGTAGCACAGATCTGCTCTCCATTTGAGAGCTTTAAAGCTCGACAGGTGCAGGTTTTGAAGAGTTGGGTCAAGGTCAGGCTCTGCTCTAATTAAAAACCATTCAATGGGAACATACTCGTACAAAGGATCAACTCGAACTCGACGGCAACTCAATTGAAATGGCAAAGGTCACACTTAAACATGTTGGTATATTTCTCTGTAGATTTAAGCAAATATTAAACTGTGATTAGAAATACCAGTGTTTATACTTTGTTCGCAAGTTTATTCGGAAATTATTTTGAAAAATAATGATTGCATAATATATATTTAAAAAAAAAGTTATATAAGAAAAAATGTATTCTCAAATGCGGTCATTTTACAGTTTTTAATAATAACACACAAGCGCGGGAAAATGTGCGGAGACTTTTACTATCAAGAACAAAAGATTACGCACAATACAGACAACCGCATTGTGTTGAACTCATTGTAATGTTCTTTATGCAACAATATTTCTTTTATAAATAATTTTTATTGTGTTCTACGAAGCAACTACTGTTATTAAATGTTAATTATTATAATATATATGAATAATGAGATCAAATATATTACAGCAGCTAATAAATTGTATGTTGTCATTTATGGTAGGCAGCTACTGCAAGCTGCTTTATGTGTAGCTGTAATACAAGTAAGTACAAGGCAACTATAAAAACAGAAATATAGAGCTAGTAAAATAGGATTTTAAGATGAAACGATACTTGGCCATTTTTTCTCGCGAAATATAGATAGCGATACTAAACAGCAGGTTAAATATTATAAAAAAAAACATGTTTTCTTATGTTTAAATCGTTTTATGTAAGTAACTATAAACGCGAATCAAAATCTAAAGCTGAAATTAGTTAGATGAATAACGTATCTACATTTTAAGCTTTCTTCCACTGACTTTTAATAAGTTGGAACCGCAAAAATAAGTTTTGAAAATGAATATTCCTATATTTTCTAGTATTATGACAAACCCTTTCAAACCGTTTCCGCTGAGAAGATTACGATAGTTAACAGTGGGTTTAGGGGACACCGTCCCGTTTATCACAAACACGCGAATGTTATTATGATTAAATAAGGACCACAAGCGCTTGACGTCTCAAACGATTTATTTTGTATACATTTTCATCTATTTGTGATGTTTTGTTCTATTTTTACATATTTACGTGTGGCGCGCTTGATGCTCCTCCATTTGTGGCGCGTCTAGTCTTAGCGCTTACATTCGACGTCTATCATTTAAAATTATAAGATCTACTTATATAAAGAATATAGAACCAGGGAAGGTCAGGATTCTGTGGTAGAATTGTTCACGAGATGAATTAGGCCAAGGTGAGGTCGCTGGGAGAACCACGGACACTTCTGACGTCTTCTAAACGAAATATCATTTATTTTAAAATTTATAAACTTGTCTAAAATAGCTATTGATGCTGTCTTAAACTAATTTATTATTCATGAGTTTCAGACGCACGTCTATCATAGGGCTTTATTTTGTACTTGATGTTTTGTTAATCTCATGTGGCGTGTGACATCTATCGTTTTACTATTGACCTATATACGACTACGACTACGACTACAACAAACAAGGCTATTGACACAGTTGCTCTAATAACTTCTTTAAAAATTATTGTCTAGCAGTAGCAGAAGAATAATGCTATGAACATAAAAAGTTAGAGCTTAGTAAAACATGCTGTTGCATAATTTAATTTTACATTTGTTTATTGAAATATTACAAAAGCACTGCATCACCCTGATACACTGTAACCCGAAAAAACTAAAATAAATATCTGCACAGAAATTAAAATGCATATAAAATGTTTCCATCTCCGAAACGAGTGGACCATAAAACTAAAATGTCATCAGAAATCTTTTATGCGTAAATGACAGATTTCTCTTGTAATTGAATTTAAAAAATAATGTTCATAAATAAATTATTCGCTCTAATAAATCATTTTACGTGAAACAAAGAGAACGGTTAAAATGTCATTATCGATTTTTAAGTGATTCATGAAAAAATTGAAGATTTGCATGGTCATGTTTCCTTTCAAAGATTCATTAGAAGTTGAGGCTACAGAACAAATTTAAATTCGACAAATTGTTACTTAGATTAGCACGCCTAAAGTATCATTCCCACTCACTGTATTTTGTATTTAATTTAAATTGTTTTTTTAATACCATACCATTTTTAATTTAATTTATTTTTTAAGTTTTCTTAGTTTTTTTAGAACCTTACAAGGTCTAATGTTTTAAATTAAAAATATTAAATTAAGAAAAACTATATTATATTACAACCTCCAAAATGTGACAATCTGTTAAAATGCAGTAGGATTTACTTTTAAAAGAAATTTAATTTCAGTTTTTCATAAATATAGATGGACAAAAACATGCATCAAAATAGAATTATAATATAACTTAATTTTACATGTTTTTAAGGCAAAAGTGTAAATGTACTTTAGTCAGTGCCGCCTGAACATTTTGATTTGTGATGTGTAAAACCAGACTTACTTGTCTTGTTGTTACCAATAATTTTATTACCTATTTCCGTTTCAACTATGTCCGCAAATTGTATTATGGGTTCAAAATCACCCCCTTTTTAAACCAGCTCTGGACGAGACAACAAGTATTAAGTAACATTACAATTTAATATTAAAATATATACATAAAGACATTCATATACATTCATTATTATTAATTATTAGGATAAGTGTTTAATTGTGTAATTCTGTTGGGATTTACGACCCCAATGTGTAATTTTGTATGAAATAAATATACGTTTAAATTCATATTGAGTTCACGAACTTCAAAGACTTGCTGACTTTACGGTGAAATACCCGGGCACCACATTCGCCCAAACAATAGAAGTGAAAACAATTTCTATTACTAATTGTTATTAAAAATAGCAATTTTAATTATTTCACATACAATATTGTCGAACTGTCAACATTTATATTACTAACGATGCATACGCACCAACTAAATTAACTAAACTTAAATTAAAACACGAAAGTGAAAAGGAATGTTTAAACTAGAACCTGAAATCTAGATTACAATATTAAATAAAAACAGAAACAAAATATTTGATTCGCTTGTTCGTTAATTTTGGAAAACTCTGTTATAAATGATATACTCAGAGCAGTAAAAGTGTACCAATATTATTTTACATGTAGTGATTAAAATCTGATAAAATATAAAGCAGTGTATTAATGAAGCATCCGTGCACGAACCTGCTGTCTCATCCGCTCTGTGAAAATTGCATAATTCTGACAAAGCCAACCAGAGCATGGCCGCTATGCGTGTTGCCAATCAACAGGCGCTGGTCATTAATCACGTGGATTACTATTTTGTTTGTACAGAACAATGCATTGTATGATAACATGATATTAAGGGGATTCGTACCAACGTTTTAGTGTAGTTATACATATCAATCATTTAAAAAAAAACGTGGATGGTTCTCGTCAGAATCTATAGCTACGTTACGTACACACAAAAACTAATCGTTCGCATCGCTCTCATTAAACACATTTAGTTTATCGTATCGAACAAAGGAGAGAATGGAAGCGATGGTGAAGGCGTATGCAGCGACTACTACGGATCTACTAAGACAATCGGATATACGACTGGTTTTCTGACACAAAGTTCTTCTTCTTAAAAATGTCGACTAAAGCAGTAGTGGTCTGCTTTCCTTAAAATAAATTAAGATGAATCGTAATGAAATGTAAACTTAATTTAAATGCGTTTTCAAATCTATATAAAATTGTTGCAAGTTGATTTTATTTATTGCAAGTGCATAGTGCCTTCTTAAAGCCAACTAATTTGTCTACTACGAGTCAGTGATTCGAATGATGTGCTACAGGCTAGTCTAATGCATGCATCTATTTTCCATTTATGTTCATATTTCATATTATAATTCTATTTGCATGTGAACGCACAATGTGCATTGTTAAAAATGCATGTTTCGAACAACAAAGGGTTTGAAATAGTTAACATAGAATATTATGTACAAAGTTTTAATTTGGAGACATGTTGATCATCCTAGTATGTAGTACAGAAGCAGATTGACATAACTTTGGATAAACTTAACTTTGACAAATGTCTAGCAACCTGACTCGATTATAAGTCGAGAATTACTTGAAACTACTTAAAACGTAGTAGAATATTATTAGGCATTGTCTTGTTATACACAAAGAGCATGCTAATAAAAATATCAGCTCAATGGCTTATCAGTAGTAAAACAAATATATAGTTTAAACCAAATACCATGAGAATATGGTACATACATTACAAAAGTTATGTAATTATTATCTTAATATATATAAATTACGTGTCACTGTGTTGTCCGCTATGGACTCCTAAACTACTTAACCGATTTTAATGAAATTTGTACACCGTGTGCAGTTTGACCCAACTTGAAAGATAGGATAGCTTACATCTCAATTTATTTATCTTATCAATTTATTTATCTTATTGCTAATTATTTGTCTATTAATTATCTGTATATGACATATGACATCGGGCGACGATGATGGCGACATCTGTTGACTAGATTGAGTAAATATTCTGTTGAGTAAATCGAAATCTGTTGACTAGATTGAGTAAATATTCAATAGATGGCGCTATGTAATGTATTATGACAAAAACGTTAGGCACAGCAACGCGTGGCCGGGACAGCTAGTCTTAATATATATAAATTACGTGTCACGTTGTTTGTCCGCGATGGACTCCTAAACTACTTAACCGGTTTTAATCAAATTTGTACACCGTGTGCAGTTTGATCCAACTGGAAAGATAGGATAGCTTACATCTCAATTTATGATTGCAATATTATCTTATTGCAAATTATTTGTCTATTAATTATCTGTTAGCTCCAAACGATTTTAAAAGATGGCGACATCTGTTGACTAGATTGAGTAAATATTCAATAGATGGCGCTATGTAATGTAATATGACAAAAACGTTAGACACAGCAACGCGTGGCCGGGACAGCTAGTATTATATAAATTGTGTGCCTTTCGGCTTTACAATCTACATTCTTAATACATTTCATAGAACTTCAACTTGAAATTAATCTATTCTAGACCATTCTATTTCCAACAGTACTTTCTGCTTCTTCTTCTCTTGACCCTCTCACTTCATTCTCACCGTTTCTTCACCTCTTGTCTTTTTTGCCTCCTCTCGACAAACCCTCTATCTGTCTTCATTTTCACTCCTCCCGCCTTTTACGTCTATCACTCTGTTTCTTTTGTCCGACCATTGAGTTGATACAAGGAAAAATATTCCCTCCACATTTACATTGTGGTTTGTAATGGCTTAATCACTTCTGAATAAAATCACTTCTTCTCTGGCGTTCCTTCTCTTTCATCGTTCCTTTATCTCCTTTATATCCACCATCCACCTCTTCCCTTCACTGCCTCCCTTTTATAGCTGCACAATGTTCTCCTCGCAAATGTTATATACTTCATATACAAGATTATTTGCAAAAATTGTACACGCGGAAGTATAATTGTTTCAGCACATTTTTAGCTTCTCACTAAGCAAGTACTGGTCTAGCTACATCGTCTATTTCGTTATCTATTCACTATTAAGTGCGCTTAGAGTTGAGAAGTTTAGTTAATTGAGCACACAGCGCACAGCGCTGGCCTTATCTTCCTGGGTCATTGTTTTCTGTGTTATTTTATCGCATCGCTAGAAGATTCCAAAGACTCGTAATATTTTAATGACGTGCGTTGTACCCAACCAGTAGCGGGCGAAGGCATTTAAGATTTAACATCGAAGAAACCATTCCTTTTTTCTAAGAAATATTAAAGAAGGAATGTTAACGTCTAATTAAAAAATAATTATTGTTAACATTTAGTATCTCGATATAGATACAAGCATCTGCAGAAAATTTGACAGAGGCTGGCAACAGTAATTATTGTTCATAACAAGAAGCAACAGTTTTTTCAATTTTATAGATGTTCTTTAATATTTCATTCAAACACAAAGACGTCTTCTAAGAAATCTATCTTGGAACACTTTTGTCTCCAATAGTATTAAGGTAGTTACATCAAGCATCCCCACTCTTATCTATTTTATCGGTAAATAAATAAAAGTATCTTTTTCCACTTTCACTATTGTTTAAACAAATTGCATAATTATTTATTTTTTTATTGTAAATTGAAATAAAATAAATTATTTAATTAGAAATTATATGCAATACGAAAAGTAATTAAGTAAATATTTAATCAAGAATTGCAGGTGCTCATAAAATGAATTACTTGCTTTCAAGTGATGCAATTCTTTAATGATTATTTTGTTACTATTGTAATACACAGTAACCTCACTTTAAGGTGAAACGATACTTGGCCATTTTTTCTCGCGAAATATAGATGGCGATACTATACAGCAGGTTAAATATCATCAAAAAAAAACATGTTTTTTTTATGTTTAAATCGATTTATGTAAGTAACTATAAACGCGAATCAAAATCTAATGATGCAATTAGTTAGATGAATAACGTATCTACTTTTTAAGCTTTCTTCTACTGACTTTTAACCGAGTTGGAACCGCACAAATAAGTTTTGAAAATGAATATTGCTATATTTTCTAGTTAAATTCCAATTTTTATATCAATGATGATAGAAATGATAGATATAGATAGATGATAGATATCAAAAAAAAATTCACATGCATTTTTAAACTGAATCTTGCTATAAATGGTTAACGATCAAGTTCAAACGTTAGCCTGCAACATTTGAAGCAAGATATTTTAATTTGTGTTTTTAAAAAAGGTTTCTCGCTCCTGCATTACAAGTAATTAATGTTTATTTATAATTTGAACGCGTGTTTGTGCAGTTAGTACATCAGAAGACTATTCACATAACACGGAGCTTTGCCCGATGAGGTTGTCCTTGTAATTTCCATGTTTAATAACTTACATTATTTGAAACGTTATCAGAGAAAGAATGTTACTGGAATTATTTGATTTATTATCGACGCGGATTAACAAGGAGTTTAAAAGATGAACTGATTTAGTGATATATAGATATATTCTGAATTATCATCGTAACTACGATGGAGGTGAAGGCTTCTCACGAAAATTTGTCCGAAATTTTTAAGGTTAATTTATTAGATTAGTGTGGTAGCATAGCACAAGAATGGGCTTGTGTCCTCATTTTTTAGTGGTCGATTTTTAAATTGTTGATTGAAATTGAAGTTAATAAATGTGTATTGGTGTGTCTATTTTATTAAATATCTAAATATTAACGGAGATATAGCAAATAAAAGTTTGAATTGTAGTTTTAGCGCTAGAAATGGTCGGCCATATTTGTATGACGTGAAATGCATTTTAACGTCAGTTATTTGTTGAGTAGGTCAGTGCTGTGGTAATGTTTTGTAGCTGTTGGTAGTCAAATAATCAAGTCAAATCAAAGAATAATAAGTTTTTATTTTATTTAACCCTGCTAAGGCAGACATAATATTGAAATTTTATTATTCCTTGAAATAGCTGTAAATAATATTTGATATTTTGATATATAAATACATATAGCAGAGATTTATGAGCTGTAAGGTTGGTAGCAGATATGATGTCACATGCATTTTGAATGTGTACAACGTTGAATCCCTTTAATAATTAAAGAGACAAAATGACTTTTAATTGTTAATATCTCTTAACATATAAGGAGTTATTAAAAAATAATTTAACATTCGAGGTTCTAGTAACCAACCTTATTAATATATAGTACACTTTTATAGAAATTAAGACATAGGACATAAGCCCATTCTGCATCAGTATTAATTTGCAATGCTCGTTATTATGATGTAGTGAATGAAGAAGCTGAGGTTGTAGTATTAAAACGACGTAGATCGAATTGAATATATAAATACATAAAAAGAAAACTTACTTATAGCACTCATGTCCAAAGTGTTGAACGTAGTTAAAAATTAACAACGACATCCTGCTTACGAACAAATATCAAAATAATAACAAAAATTAAATGATTCGCATGACGTCACTACACAAAACAAAGTAACTCATTTTTTAAATGTCATTTAATTAAAAACACACAAACACAAAACAAAACATTACTCATTCGGAAAACCAACAAAATGTAACTAATTAAAATGAATGATGATGAGATAGCCGTCAATATCATTCTAAATAAAAAAATTCTTATCAATCGTTATCATTGCTTCAGTGTGCCAGAGTTTTAAAGAGGTTACTGCGTTGCGTTGCGTTGCGCTAAGCGGCGTTGAACTGACTTTGTGTGTTTTGCAGATAATCGTAATTGAATATTTATCTTAAATGTATTTGATACGTTAGTAATTGAACTGTTATATATTCTACCGGTTAAGTAATCGATATATTGAATCATTACGGTCATAAAATGTTGAAGAGGTCTTCAAATAGAAGTAATATTAATAGTAATTTGCACACAGATGTTAACGTTTTTTTAATTTTTTTTTTATATTATATTAATTGTGTGCCTTTCGGCTTTACAATCTACATTATTATATTTCTTAATGCATTTCATATAAATTCAAAGTTAAAACTAAACTTAAACTATTCAAGACTATTACTACTTCGAATAGTACTTTCTGTTTCTTCTTTTCTTGATCCTCTCTCTTCATGTCCCCTACTCCTCCTTTATTCAAACCGTTTCCTGCTTCTCCTTCCTTATTGCCTGTATCTTCATCTATCACCTCTTGCCTTCCTTGTCTCCTCTCGACAAACCCTCTATTATCTTTTCACTATCGTTCCTGCCTTCTCTCTTCGATTTCACTTCTCCACTTATGTCTATTACAGGCATAAACGATCTGTCTTTACTATTTCCTCTTGACTCTCTAACTTTACTATTTCTTCTTGACTCTCTTCCTTTACTATTTTATTATTGTCTCTATCTCCGTCCTCCACCTCTTGTCCTTATCTCCTTTCCGCAAATCCTCTATTTTAGTGGACTGATGTTATATGTTATTTTTAGAACGTTTATATGCTTGCGGTTCTATTGAAATCATGACGGTGCGTATGATTTGAGTATTGTACAAACAGTGCAACAAAATGGGTTTAAAAAACGCGCGAGTTCGGTAGAGTTGCATGCAAACTGCAAATGAAGCCAGACGTATTCTGCATGTGAGTTCTGTCCACGTAACGTCATACAACGTCATTCTCTGAGTTTACCATTGAGAAAGCACGTTTTCTCATTAGGAAAATATCAAGATGTAATTATAGCATACACTTTTATTAGAAGACGACGAATCAGACGTAGAATGTATTGGCTTCATCCATACATCGAAGAGAACATTAACCGCAGATTGTTTGCTGCTGCAAGAGAGTTATCAGAGGATGATTCAGTATTTCAATCAGTATACCGAATATGAATAAAATTAATTGTCGATCCTGTTATTTTTAAAAGAATATTACGTCTATGCGGCGTGCAGTACGCTAGAGCTATGACATGTTGCAGCTCCGTGGACAGATCCTTTGTTTAAATGCAAGTTACAAGAAAGCGATGTATGAAGGGATGCTACGTGCTAAGGGTTTAAACTGAGTAAGAAAGTGCATTCACATAAAATATATATAAAGGGTTCCACACTGTTGGAAGAAATTTCTAGTTATTAGAATCGGACGCTACTCCGACGATATTAAAGTTTATTTTTATCGTAACTAAAAAAAAAACTACCCCTAAAAAAAGAGTTCACAAGCGAGTGGAATCTCTAGCACATTTATTCTGAAACTATAATAGAATCTGAGATAAATTTACAGTGAATAGAATGGAATCTGGCGATACGGTCCGTTAGTTAATGTTTCTGTTTTAAATAGAATACAATTTTAGATTCGTTTGAATGTTAATTTCTTTATTACATTTCTTATTTTTCTATTGGATACAATCTAAGATGTGCTACTATCTATTATCTAATTATGATTACGACTCTGATATTTTTTTACCGATTGATAAAAACCAATAGAATGGGCTTGTGTCCTATTTCTTAATTTCTATAAAAGTGTACTATATATTGATATAGTGGGTTACTAGAACCTCAAATGTCCAATTATTTTTTAATAACTCCTTATATGTTAGGAGATATTAACAATTAAAAAAGTCATTTTGTCTCTTTAATTATTAAAGGGATTCAACGTTGTACACATTCCAAATGCATGTGACATCACAATCCTTGTGTAAGGTTACCAACCTTACTGATCATAAATCTCTGCTATATGTATTTATATATCAAAATATCAAATATTATTTACAGCTATTTCAAGGAACACTCAAATTCCAATATTATGTCTGGCCTTAGCAGGGTTAAATAAAAAAAACTTATTATTCTTTGATTTGACTTGATTATTCGACTACCAACAGCTACAGAAGATTACCACAGCACTGACCTACTCAACAAATAATTGACGTTAAAATGCATTTCACGTCATAAAAATATGGCCGACCATTTCTAGCGCTAAAACTACAATTCAAACTTTTAATTGCTATATCTCCGTCAATATTTAGATATTTAATAAAATAAACACAATACACATTTATTAACATCAATTTCAATCAAAAATTGAAAAATCGACCACTAAAAAATAAGGACACAAGCCCATTTGTAGAAGGTTTATTGTGGACTATGTGGTATAGAACATATTCTACTCGACACTCTAAGAAGTAAAACAAACCAACCAGAGTACCATATACATAAATAGCATTACCATAAGTTTATAAATAAGAAAATGTAAACAACTCTTGCATCCAATCCAGAGTGATCCAGCTTCCCGGTCATAATAGAACATGTACCAATCCATAATAGCTGTGTAACATGTATTGGACTTTGCCAAAAGAAGACAATGAGATTGCAAAACAGATCCGCAATGGACATACTACCTGCCACTGCCACGTACCATGGCTGCATGGCTGTCGTCTTGTTATATACCTTGTCAGGTTTATCCGCGCCTTTGTTGGAGCAAGATTCCAAGAGATTTATATTATAAGATGGGCATTCGACATATACAAAGTTCAGACCGACCGTTGGACAAGAATATTACGTGATTCTGTAATGTACTTACACGTGGTAATTATGATGTTAAACGACAAATGATTTAAAGGTACAATACTTTTCTAAATAAAAAGCCGATTTTACTTTTTCTATTATTTACTTATTACTGTGATATTAATAAAGAAAAGTATGTTGAAGGTCGTACAAAGGGCAATTCCCCGTTAAGTAAATTCAACATTGTTCAATAATAAACCTGGTAATAAAATATACATATTAAATCAATATTTGCACACGATAACATTGGATGTTCGGTTCAGACACTCGATATTTGGTTACAAATCGTAAATGGCTTCGAACGGAACGTAAGACGGTGAAGTGACTCACTGTGCTAATACCCGTTATCCAATTTTAATATAATATCAAAAGTAGTACTTATTTTCTTGTAATCTAATTCTGATATTTGCTAAATTTTATAATTACAAGGTTAACTGATATAAAAAGGGATATAAATACGTGTTAAAGCCAGAGGCGGATTCATTTATTGGAGGTTGATTCCCGCTTTGAACCAAAGCGCTGTAAACAATAGTCTGAGGGGTATAACATAGAACACATAAACAAAACTCTTTAACAACCGAGAAAATATGAAAAAAACATCAAGTTTATAACTATATAGAATCATGGATCCACTGAGAACAGTTTTTAATATTTAAAAACTTACATAAAGTATCATTCCCACTCACTGCTTTAATTTAATTTTGTATTTAATTTAAATTGTTTAGCATATGGCAATACGCGAAGTCATTCACAGTATCATTTTTAATTAAATTTATTTTTTAAGTTTTCTTAGTTTTGTCTTAAATTAAAAATATTAAATTTAGAAAAACTATATTATATTATTACCTCCAAAATGAGACAATCTGTCAAAATGCGGTACAATTTGTATTTAAAAAAAGTTCAATGTCAGTTTGTCAAAAATTAAGAAATAAAAACAATTTTATCCAACTGTCAAAATTTATTTTACTAACGACGCATGCGCGCCTACATAATTAACTAAACTCAAATTAAAACACGAATGTGACTAGAAATACCTATTCTGAAAACCTGAAATCTGGATTAAAAATATTAAATAAAAACAGTAAATTAAATATCGAAAAAATGAGTGGAATGAGGCTTTATTGTTTCTTGCGTAACCATTATAAAAAATAAAGAAATAGTAAATATTTATATTTGATAATCCTAATAAAGAAATATCACTTTATGTAACCCATATTTTAACGGCCCCAACTAATCCTAACCCACCCCTGATTAAATTGCACGAACACACATATACCTAGTTCAATTTATTTGAAGAGAGTGTATTCTAAAATCAAATATTAGTATAACCTTGGTGACATTTACATTCTTGTTTGATTTTAGAGGTCACAAACATTTACATTAGTATTCATACATATAATTAATATTTTGTTAAATATTTATATAATTATCGTTAAATAATTCATCAGAAGGTCAACCATATCTACGGTTGGCTAGTTATCGAACGCTGTGTCATATTTGTTTATAAATTTGACATTAACAATTTTAAATTTTTTTACTCGCATATTTTTATGACCACATATTTCAAATTTCTCATTGAGAACGTTTGGAAAGTATATATGAGGGTTGGGGGAGTATGTCAGAGGTATATAATATATTAGCATCCTCTCTATGTTTTTCAACGATCCTCGAAATAATACAACACATTTTCCGCACAGTCAGGGTATTTTTATTTGGAGTGTACCCTATATAAGCTGCACCATATTTCTTTCACTATACGATTTTCTTGTTCCCTATGCCGGGATTACTGGGGGCAGAGGCGGCCTTAGGGGGTGGCAAGCAGGACAACTGCCTGGGACCTCACATTCCCGCGCAACAACCCACGTAGAAAAATTCATGACTATATATGTATTTGAATCTCGCACCTCGCTCTTTAGAAATACCACTAGAATCACTGCGTTTATCTTTTAAGGCATTCATGTACCTTAGTTTATCATCATTAATATTTGTCGTCTTTGTGCTTGTTAACTTTTATAAAACTTCCAATATAAAATTTTATTTCTCGTCAATTATCATCAAAAATACTTAGTTACAATTTACATAAATTATATAAAGAACAAGTGAATCGCAAAGGCTAAGGCCGCCTCTGACTGGGGGGCTCATATCCTAAGTAGACATTACAGTTAAATCTTCTATCCAAGAAAGCACCTGTCTGTCGTTAAAGACGGTACTGTATTTGAAATTGCACTGAGTGTGGCACTTTATACGTATCGACAAAGTAGCGCTCTTGTGTTAATAAAAAATGAACTTTATGTGTCTATCGTCTAAAAATACTGGAGCTTGTAAAATGCATATCAAAATTCAGTGTATAAGGGGCCATCAATTACACTCGTGCCAACGGTGAACAGTGTTCGCTTCACCATCATACTTCCTTCCCCTTCGGGACGAACACGCTTCAGTGATCAATATTAGTTTGGAATGTTCTTCCCCCAGCTACATACCTAAAGTTCCATCTTTCCATGTACACAAGCAGATGAAATTTCTGCACAAACTTCGCGAGTTTGTGGAAAATATAGACTGGCATCGTACACCTCTAGGAGTGAATCAATTAAAATTTACTGCACAAGTTGTAATGTATAACTCGTACTCGGAGAATGGAAGCATAAGCTTGGTAACCAAATAACTTGGAAACAAAATAAGAATAAAAGGAAATTTGTGACGTAATTTATGGATGACCCTTAAGCAGAATTAATCTGTTTTTATGTTATTTTTATTTTGTTTCTATCACATTGATTTTTAAATCGGTCCTTCAGTTGGGCTGATGGCTTAATAATATTTTAATAATTGAAGTACTCAACTATATTATATTGTTTATATATAATAGGTTATTAGCCATTTAAAATTTAGATTATAATTATCCCAATCATTAAATATGTGTGGGATATAATTAACCTTCATAATCTTAATTATTTTCTTTTAAAAATTATTATTTAATAAGTCATAAATATTTGATTTTATAATGACCTTATTATAATATATTAAAAACAGATAACTAGAAAGACTAAAATAATATGACTCACTTCACGTCGTCATGGATCAAATACCTGAAGATATGTTTATATATTAAGAAATCAATTGCTAATGGATTGTGGTGTTTTAAGGCTTACGATACGAAATAATTTGCATACATTAGTACGGAATAAAAACTAAAAGGAAAATATCAAAAAGTAATATTTATCAGAAAACGAATCGTGAAAAGAACCAGGCAAACTTTTTATATAAGGCCTGTCTCAGTATGGCACCGTATTTAAGCGAATTTCTGCCGGACGTATTCGGGCTACTACGCTTTACCTATCCGAACCATGTAAATGTAATGAGATCGCTCTGGAGCTCTCAGACTGCACGCTACAAAGCAGTCCGAATACGGGCGGCACTACCTCGCACATTAGAACCGAATAAAGGCGAATTTTATCCAAGCGTTACCACTACTACAACGATATCCTATCCGAACCTTTGTAAATGCAAACAGCCGCCTCGAGACTGGAGGGGATACCTAACATCGCTTGTTCTTTCGCTGCAATACGGATCTTTTCGGGTCTATCGCGACATCGCGTATGACGAGTATGTTCAGCATGCTTCAGTTTATGTTTGTATTTCAGTGAATCATGGACACCGAAAAATTAATTCTTTGAATTCAAGAAAGAGAGCCAACCAGAACTCAGATATATTTGCTGAATCATGGACACAGATACCGACACCAATACGATAGAACTAAATTTAAATTGACGCCCACCAGAACTCAGATATATAATAAATGCTAAAGTCCCTTTAATACCAGTAGTGTATCGATAAAAATTAAAGTTAAAGTGTGCTCTCATGATAAATTATATAAGTGCTAAAGAACTCCAATACACCCCCTAATACACGACTACAGACATCTGTGACACACATAGGCGGTTTGCTTTGTAGCTCATCCAATCCGCCGATTTACGTCCGAATACGCCGTCGCTTAAATACGGTCCCATACTGAGACAGGCCTAACCCAATTACAATCAGCATTGTATAATGGTTTTAATTAAAAGTAAATGTTCTTACCTTTTGCTGCAAGTTCTCGTGGTTTCATCTTCGTCAGTCAGAGCGCCAGCGCCTGAATCCTAAAACAAAAGAAAACAATTATTTCACAAATAAGAACAAATAGTTAAATATTGATTATCTAAAGAAATATTTGTTCTGCGTTTAAAACCACAGTCTTTTAACACTTATAACTAAGAAATATAATGCTTAGTTACTGAGTTCAAGGATATCCTCTCAAGAAATGGCGTGTTGTCTGGGGTCAAAGGTGAACTTTACATTTCAAACCATTATATTACAGAAAGCGTTTATTTATTTTATATACGTATTTATTTACTTATACTTATAAGAAAACATAAAACCATCTTTGATTATCTCTAACTATAACCAACGGCGTTTAAGATTCATCTCTGTCTGCACAGACACCTGAAACCTTGAGCACGCAACTAATTCTTACAAACCATCGAGAACATCTTCCTTGGGATAACCTTGGGTGCTCACAAAAACTTAAATGTTCATAATGACTATATTCAATCAACAACAACAATACTTCTTCAGTAATTGAATTTTCTTTATGACTGATAAAAGAAGTATAGTTCAAATTACGAGAGTTCGATGGTTCGAGGTTATAAGAGATACGGCACAACTTATTTTAAGCATGAGTCATCAGCGAACTCTCGTAGTTTGAACTACGAGTATACAACATTGTTATCAACAGATTTATTATACTCAACATAAAATTATCTTGAATCATGAGCATAAAACCTGTTAAGAAGCTAAGACACTCAGTTGTGTTTTGTCCTTCATGGATGATGGCTCCGTCTCGTGTTACCAACATCACCACAAGAAAATAATAAAACAAAAAATGGATTACAGAACCACAGCACGATGTTGATGCGTATTTTGTTAATGTCACAATGTTTGATTGCACACCAAGAAGTTAATTACAAACTATTTCACAGTTTTTTTGAATTACAAACTTTACAATAGCTTTCATAATTCATTTTATTTACGTAAGTAAAGAAATTAAGAAATGTTACAAAATGTAAAGCCCCTACACTTCTTTTAAAAGAATTCACTCTTTTTTTTATTTATTTATTTTAATATACAACATATTACGTTTATTGTGTGAAAATCTGAAGTCGATTGGAGTAAAACAGTCGGAGATATAGAGTTTTAAGTCTTCACCTCTCTGGTCTGCTTTCGTATTACTTTGAAACCTTTAAACGCGTTTTTTCACACTTAGGTTTTTCAGAGTCGGTGTCATCTCTAGCTCAAAATCTAATGGACCGATCCCTTTGAAATTTTGCACACTCTTTCTTTACATAAATGCCGAAGTAACGTTGTCTGAGTGATTTTTTTTATAATTTTAACGTATTTTAAAATAACAAAGTTTCTTATTTTTTTCATGAACTTATCAACTAATGAAATCATTTTGGTTTTTCGATTTCAGAAAATCCAGTAACGAGTTATGAGTGGCACCGCAATGTTACTTTTTTTTGTGACTTCTGCGGAGGTTCGCTGTCAATGGCTCATTTCTTGATATTTATTTATGAAAATTTTACAAAGTATTCTTCAAATGTTATTTTATCATGTAGCAATTATAGAAATAATTATATATTAACTGCGTCGTCAAAAAACAGTATCGAAAATATGCTCTTATTACCGGAGAGTATGGTGAAAAAGGCAAACATTTTTTAGATTAATTTTTTTGCATTATCAATGGGCATGGGTAAATCTTAATACACGCTAAAGATAACACTATCTTAATGCAAATTTGTCTTGTAACGGATACAATGGAATCTATAATGATTTACATACGCAACCTATTGTAACACATATAAATAATAACAAATACAACAAACTGCACTGTAATTACATTAATTGCATTCTGATAATGCACATTGCACATTTAATGTTCACTTTCTTGTTACAAAGTTAACACTTTCGTTTTCTCGTAACATATGTCTAACGACTTATATAATGTGTAATATTCTTTAAGAGTACTTCCTTCTATTAAAAGGTATTAAAGTCAATCTATATCGAATTAATCTCATACGGTCTGGTCGGATATCGGTATATCATAATTTGTTAATCAATTTATATCTATCGGGTGTTTAAAGTGAAAGCATAAAATCTTACAGCAGTGTTTATAGGTTTGATTGATGCAGTGGCGTGTGTATCGACCTACAGAGACCACAATTAATCGTATCTGTTTGTAACTAGCTAGTAAAACTAACTGTGGTTGCTACGCCACTGGATAGGCGTATGGTAAAGATATATCTGGTAAATAACAACTTAATAAATTATTAAAGTTTTTATTTGTTTTTGTTGCACGAACATTTGAAACTTTCGAATATTAAGTGAACAATAATTTATAGGAAATTAATTCGAACTGATAGCGATTCAAATTCTTTCGGTAACTTGATAAGAAATATTTCCTTCCCTTCTCTCTCTCACTCTCTCTCTCTACCAGGAATAAGAAGAACCAAAAATACAGCGTTTACTTAGCAGACTGAATTACCACTACTAAAAAAGGCATTATATTATATAGACCTGTTGGAGATATTTTGCCATATGGCTCCTAATAGAACACTGACCCTATTTGGACTTTATCCCAAGATAAACAACCTCTGGATGCCTGGCAATATGACGTCATTTCATACGCACATTTACCGCTTGTTGTACGCTTTCTTGCAGCTTTCATTTAAACAAAAGAGGTTCTGTCCACGGAGCTGCAACATGTCATAGCTCTAGCGTACTGCGCAACGCATAGACGTAACATTCTTTTAAAAATGACGGGCTCGGCAGTCAATTTTATTCACATTTGGTATACTGATAGAAATACTGAATCATCCTCTGATAACTCTCTTGCAGCAACAAACAATCTGCGGTTAATGTTCTCTTCGATGTATGGATAAAGTCAATACATTCTACGTCTGATTCGTCGTCTTCTAATAAAAGCGTATGCAATAATCACATCTTCTTCATCATTTGACATTTTCCCAATTAAAAAACGTGCTTTCTCAATGTTAAACTTCAGAGAAATTACCCTATTTGCAGCTTGTATGACGTTACGTGGACAGAACTGAGATGCAGAATACGTCTGGCTGCATGTCGTGAACAGTAGCACTTAAAGTGTACGGTCGAACCTGGATAAGGATCTAGTTGCTCCTAGACCAGAATTTGCGGAGAGACGTTAATTACATTGTAAGATTTGTAATTACAAAATTCTTTACTTTATAAACAGAAAAGTATTTAGGCAGCATAATTATACGTCGAAATAACCACCACGTTATTAAAAAGAATTTAAACTGATACTTAAGAAATTTCTCACATTAGACAACGTCAGCCTGCTATTAAGAAACTTATAATTAAAAATTTAATAGAATATAAACAAATGCTATATTTATAAAACAAACATGCTGGACGACGGCTGAGCCACGGTATTAGGCAACGGGCTAAGGCATGTTCCACTCGTATGTATTGTGTATAAGAATGTTTATTAACCAATACAACATCTGTACAGCAATGAGAAATAAGCAGGGGTTATAAACCTTTTACATGAATACATTTTAAATCAATATAAGAACGCAATATCTAAAGAACAAACTCTGAGGTTAGTAACGAAACACAATATCTGCCAAATGTCATCTAAGAATTGCGTAAAAACGTACACTGGAACCGACTACGTGCGATTTTTTAAAAATCGCGTACATGGAAATTCTTTGAAAAACCGACTTAGGATTGAAACATTTTTTTTTCTTTTTCAAAAAAATACTACGTAGAATTTTATTAGTGTCGCACCAATGTGTACCAATGTTTAAGCACACGCGATAAATAGATAAATTCAAAATGAATAACAAAGATGACTAGAAAAGGTTCTCCACGTCTGCTCAAAAGCAATTATAGCTTGAAGCGAAAGCGATGATGAGCGCGTAACGATATCTCTAGCGAGATAAACGCCGATGGTGATAACAGCAGATTGTATTGTTAGTTTCATACATACCGTACTACGAGAGTACTATCGCATACGATACAAGATACGAGAGATAGACATCCGGCGAGTAATGTACAGCGAAGATTTCCTTATAAGGCAAAACTGTCTAATAAGTGTACACTGTCATTACATATTTTAAATCGTCATATTTATTATTCATTAACATTGTAATATCATAATAGTGAAAGAATTTTAAATAAAGAAGAAAACAATGAAAGGACATATAGCTATAAACAAATATTCTAAATAAATAATTTAGAAAAAAGGTATTAAATAACTTAAAAGGTATTTTAAACATTTAAATTGTTTTTAAAATTAAGCATTATATAGTTTCGACGTGTACATTAAACTTATTTTAAAACCATAAGTAAAGCACAAACTGTGATTGATTTGCTAAAATATTTTAATAAAATTAAAAACATTAAATACCATATAGTTTATTTAATTTGACGTTTCACGCTTATGCAACCAACATGTAATAAATAAAAATAGTTGCCTAACCTTACGTTACAGATTCCTTTTTTATCATACGGTAGAGCCATCTGTTTTTCTAATCTTCAATTGTCATTACACACACTTACGTCAAATGTCATTTACAAAAACACTATTATAGAAAAACTAATTCCTTTACACTAATTGATATTTATAAACAAACACTATTATATTCTAACATTTGACACTATAGTTTATTAGTAGCAATTTGTAAATGCAAAAAAATTTCTTAGGTTATGTCACAAATTTTTATAACATACGATTGTCTCAATAAAAAATAATTTGGAGAGAAAGTAAATAGGACAATTTAAGCTTTAGATGTTTATTTATAAGCACAATCACTTTTTCGTTATAGAAAACACTTTTTATTTATTAAATTATTTTTCTTTTTAAGAGCTATACACCGACTGTTTTGACAGTTCAATTTCCGCACTACTAAAACTGTCGCAATGGTTTATGGGAGATACCACTAGGACTTTCCGATTGAAATAATATAGTTAAGTAAATACACAAAACCGAGAAAAAAAATGTCAAACACAAAAACACTATTACAGAAAAACTAATCCTTTTATATTAATTGATATATATATATAAACAAACACAATTATATTTTTACATTCGAAGTTAAAAAAAACTTTCTGAGGTTATGTCACAAATTTTTACAAGACACGATTGTCTTAATAAAAACAAATTTGGAGAGAAAGTAAATAGCACAATTTAAGCTTTAGATATTTATTTATAAGCGCAACCACTTTTTCGTAAAGGTGAACACTTTTTATTTATAAAATTATTTTTCTTATTAAGAGCAACACACCGACTGTTTTGACAGGTCATTTCCGCACTAACTAGAGCTGTCGCAATGGTTTATGGGAGACACCACCACTAGGGCAGCCCTTTTCCGATTGGAATAATATATTTGCATAAATCCACAAAACCAAAAGTACCAGTAATAGTGCAGGCGCTATAGGTAGTTGAGTATGCAAAATATGAGGACCGGCAACTATGGTCGGATTCTTATACCTGAGACCCCAAATAATAACAAAACACATCTTGCCACCAGCTGTGATGGTCCCTTCCCGCTCCCTTCACATCCCCTCTCCGAGATAACTGTAAGCATAGCGCGCTTAAGTATTCAGTGTGTTAGAAATTCACCTGCAGAAGCAAATAAATCGTTGAAATGCTTAATTTGTAGAAAATTAACGAGAAACAAAGACAAGCAGCTGTATTTGTGTTCCGAAAATTCAGCAGCGGAACAAATTTTAAATACTGCACGCAGTAAACAAGACTTAATCGCAGTAAGAAGATTTATTTGCTATCGAAGTGAGGTAAAAAAAAGTGGGGTAAATGGGGTAAGTGGGGTAAAAAAAAAATAGACCAAATATTTGACCGGCAAGATCCGTATTATTAATTTTTGACTTTTTCTTAACTTAAATCCATTGGTGGAATTCGGTCCTCACATTTTGCATACTCACTTACCTCTAGCGCCCGGTCTATAAAGTATTATTAAATTACTCTACTCAACTTAAATACCAAATTATTATTACTCAAAGAAATCTTTCTGTTATGTTAAAAAAAAAAACATTTCCATTGGCTTATACTCGTATATCAACAAGTCTTTGCCCAAGATTGTGTACATAATTATTCAAATAAATAAATATATATTTATAGTGGATTATTTATAGAGAGCAGTTTGTTGATGCCTGGTTATTTACAGCGGCGTGCAGTCACTGGTATATACAAATTTAATTCACAAAATACATGCATTTCTAAATGGTACAGCTTACTCGAGAAACCTTGCTTCTCAAACAATTGCAGTTTTTAGTTAGATGTGTATTTTATTTTCATATCATACAAATACACTAAACATATTTTTGTATCATTATAAGAGCCTATCAGAGACGGGACAGTCCCGGGCCTCGAAAACCACAGTTGAGTAAATTATGACTGGATATAATTGAATTTAGCGTGGGCTCTCTGAAAGTTGGTACTAAATTTAACCATTTCTTATGAATTAATATGAGACTGTATATATAAATCTCATTGTATAATAATATTGATTTATTTACAAAGTGATTCTCATAATTTTAATTTTTGCGAAGGTTTTATTGTCGCCTCATCTTTATTGGTAGAAGTGCTCCATGTTCTCTACATATCGGTTTGCAGATATCGAATTACATTCATATAAAACCAATACATCGATGTATGTCAATGTTAAACGAGAACAAATAAAGCCAGCGGATATCACCAGACCTAGTTGCTGCTTTGCTAGTTACTTGATGTTAGATGTTAGTTCAGACCAACAACATACGGTACCGTTGCGTCGGTCATTTTTTACTATAAGTAAATTTGCATACGATGACATTGAATTTGTTTCTTATAAGTTTACTTTATTGACTTTTATGGATATTCCTGTATATTGGCAACAGAGTCAAACTAAGGTAAAAGATATTAGCGATATTTTGCGCTATGTGGATTCAGGCTAACGATGATGACATTATAACAACTCAGACCCATGCATTCAGCGATTATTAATTATCTCGGATTCTAAACGGATTCTATTAGGAGAAAAGGTTTCAACTTTTTTTTTTATTTATTTATATTATTGTACAACATATTAAGTTTATTGTGTAAAAATTTGAAGTCGATTGGAGTAAAACTGTCGGAGATATAGAGTTATAAGTCTTCACCGGTTTCTCACACATAGCTTTTTCAGAGTCACCTTGAGCCTTTTCTAGCTCAAAATCTACTGCACCGATTCTTTTCAAATTTTGCACACACTTTCTTTACATAAATGCCGACGTAAAAAGTAACGCTCTTGAGTTTATTTTAATTTTTTAATTTTACCGTATTTTAAAATACCAAAGTTTTTGATTTTCTTCATGAAAAATCTGTATTTTGACTTTTAAGTGCTGTGAAAATTTTAAAAATAAATAAAAAAAGAAAAACTCGACAGCGTTACCTGCAGAAACTTATTAACTAATGAAATCATTTTTGTTTTTCGATTTCAGAAAATCTAGTGATGAGTTATGAGTGGCTCCGCTTTTTTTGTGACGTCAGCGGAGATTCGCTGTCAATGCCTCATTTCTTGATATTTATTTATGAAAATTTCACAAAGTATTCTTCTAATGTCATTTTATCATGTAGCAATTATAGAAATAATTATACACTAACTGTGTCGTCAAAAAACATTATCGAAAATATGCTTTTTTTATCGTTTTGACCTTACCATAGCCCCCCCCCCCCCTCGGTAATTATTCGATAGGTTTAACTTGGAAACAATGCAGGCATTAATCATTTAAAATTACTAATGTCCAGTGGGACATTCTACCGCGTTATGATAATTGCCGTCCGTAGGCGTATTGATAAATACCGTTACCGTAATACCAAGTCAATTTTTGTTTAATTATAAACTAAATATAACTGTTACAATAATTAATACATACCTCAACTAGATATAATCAAACTCCATACATTAACAGCTAAATATGGATTAAGTATTGTTGTAATCATAAATTATATCGATCAATCTAAGATTAATTATTTATTTGTACTTTTAAGTAACCTTAAAATATTTAAGAAAGTATTTATGTATATCCCTTGTAATCCGTCACTGACCAAAATGTACTTTAGAAGTTGATCATACAGTATTTAAAGCCAAGCCTTTACAAATATTTTTTTATAACTAAAATAAAATCAAACAGACGCTGTAATTGTACAGTTAGTACGCCTACTTTTCGCGAATGTGCTGCAGGCGAAATGAGAAGTTCTGTTCACAGGATGCGGGACGAGAAGGTAGAGAAAGAGGAGAGAGAGACCTCAAGTCTAGCGGGTATTTTATGTGTGTGTCTTGTGGTTTGAAGCGCAAACAGTCGGCACACAATGAGGTAATGTGTCAGCAGACTATCGGAGGAACATATCAGACAAGAAGACGCATCTACACTCATCATAATCTTCCAAGATTGAAGAATATATGAAAAGTTATTTATTCTATCCTGTCTTAATTTGTCCTCTATCTAGTGCAAATTTTGATAATCCTGGGGATGGAATGTCCCTTTTATCACAACTGAATATTAATTTAGAAATTTAAGTTATAAATATAAAGAATATTATTTAATCAAAATTCGAATTTGCGCCATTTAAGGGGTTATATACAGTTCAAAAACGGTGACCCAGATTACTCGGAAACGACTGCACTTAAGTATATTTTTTAGAAATTAATCGAAGGTTTTATCTCACCGATAACGATTTATTTTTATAAACAATTTAAGATCAAAAATCGATTTTTTTTGAGAAGCCGCCATTTTGTCAAAAAAAAGAATATTTTGTCTAATCCTTCGATTAATTTCTAGATTATACATTTCTTTAACGAAATCCGTTTGGTTTTTTCATTTTAAATGATCCAGTCCAGAGATATAGTGGTCGCCGCAAGATGCTTTTTTTGAGAGGAGCTCCAGGAGATCAGCTATAGAAGCTTCCAAATTATTATTTTTGCAAATATAAAAATATTTAAATGCAGTTAAAAGTTACCATAACATGTGTACAAATTTTAACATTAATACAATTAATAATCTTCTCAGCAATTTTTTTTTGAAAAATCACTCTTTTTGGGACTAATAACTGTATATAACCCCTTAAACCAGTTGAAGTATCACTAATTTCAAACATATAATATTTTCCAATTAGTTTTTGATAACGTTAATTAATATATGTCAATAAAAATAATTCATTCAAAATAAACTTGATTTTAATTTCATTATTTCAATGCAGTTCTTATCAAAATTCATTAATTCGTTCTGTTAAATTAAAAGTTGATTACGTTCATAAATGTTTTGTTTATAATTCTACGATAACAGCACGATCTGGTTTGCATACATTAGCCATTTATTATATCGGTTAAGTATTTGTTTTCAGCCCGTATCAATAATAATATTGTATTAATGTAGTGTTATATTCGTAATTATGATTTATGTTCCTTGTATGTTTATTTTATTTGTTCATTAATTTTAATTATGACTAAAAAACTATAAAAATTATTCATTTATTTTGATGGTGTTTTCTTTCAACGATTCGATTCAACGTGGGAAAGTAACACTGTCATGATTTTGAACCTTATTTAGAGGTTTACCTCAAAAAGAAATTGTCACTAGATACAATTGATTTCACGGAGCAACATTCTTCAGCGCCTGCCCATTTTGCAAAAGAATAGAGTGCAAAAAGGAGTTACCTTGTTTTTAATACCGCTTAAGCTAACGAAATTAGATTACATCGTAAATTTACATTACATTAACATAATATTCGATTGATTAATAAGAAAATATATAAGAAAGGTCACTAAACCTTGAAGATGGTAAAAAGTAAAAAAGAACTTGAAAAGAAAAAGAAGAAATGAGCACGAGACAAAGGACAAGAAAAAACTGTAGTGGAGGCCTGTCTGAATCCGCTATAAATGAATAATAAAAGCTGACTTCGAAATCATAATTGCACATTACTTGTAATTAATAATATTAACGTCAATATTTTGTATTTTTTTACAACGCACTTTACAACATTAGACCGTTTTATTAGAAGCATGAAACCCCATTCCCACTCACCGAGTTTTAGTGTTAATTTAAGGTTTAAACCTAAAATATAAATTATATGAAATACAATAATTTATATTAAATAAAGATAGTAATTATTACAAAATCAAATGGGCTGGCCACATTATTAGAATGAACAGTGAAAATATTCCTGGCCAAGCCCACTGGAACAAGAACTAGGGGCCGACCCAACCTCAGATGGGTTGACTGCCTAGAAAGGGATTTCGCCACTCTGAGAGTGATCAATTGGAAGATCATGGTCAAAAAAAGAGAGGCCTGGAAGAAAATTCTTGAGAAGGCCAAGACCCACCCGGGGCTGTCGAGCCACTGAAGAAGAAGAAGAAGAATTATTACAAAATAATGTATATTACTGACGCATGACGCATGATTTCACAAGTTCAATATTAAATTTAAGGTTAAAACCTGTAAATTAAAACAAAAACAGTGAGTGGGAATGGAGCTTAAGTTTGTTCAAAATATTACTAACTTAAAAAGATTAAAATTTATAAAATTCTCTAATGTATATATATTGAAATATTATAAATCTTCTCTTGTCACCATTTTAT
Organism: Panorpa germanica; assembly: GCA_963678705.1. Taxonomy (NCBI): domain Eukaryota; kingdom Metazoa; phylum Arthropoda; class Insecta; order Mecoptera; family Panorpidae; genus Panorpa; species Panorpa germanica. The sequence goes on from OY783207.1 coordinate 1,250,464, forward strand.
TATAATGATTAATTGTTTATTTTTATAATTTATATACATTAATCTTTATTTGTCATGCTTTCTTAAATTCCCATCCCATATCTCTTCGCACCCTTACTTTACAACAGATACCACAGTCAAAAAAAAGTCAATTTGAAAAGTAATATTAAAAACACCGAAAGAAAGATCGAGCCAGTCTTAAAAATCGGTGTTTCATAAAAAGTAATTATTTGTATTGTTTTGGTAAACATTCTTATATTTTTCTTTCAGTTCTGCACCTCCAAGTAAAGTTGACTCTTGGCAAACAGATCACGCATTACAAAGAGAACAAAAGAAGTCTTACAATGACTTCCTTTTGTGATATATCTGTCCATCGCATCTCAGACCACATGCACATGCCCTAACAGTATTGCCGTAACTGTAGTATACTGGTATTATATCTCCAATACAAAACACAAACAAAAAGAAGAACTTGGAGAAGCGCATAAGAATGTAAAGACAGCTGCAGATGAAACACGAAGGAACAGGAAAGGACGAGAGGTTTAAAGAAAAAACTTTATTGTGCAATAGTGTAGTCTATACATATACCAAAAATTGTATCAGAATGAAAAATGAAAAATATAGAATCCAGTATAATATTAAATATATTCTCTGCAATGTATTAAAACATTAATTTTCTCGTTTGTTTTCAGACTTTGGAAAGAAGCACATTTACGATACTGTTTTTTGACGACACAGTTAATATATAATTACTTCATGATAAAATGACATTTGAAGAATACTTTGTGAAATTTTCATAAATAAATATCAAGAAATGAGGCATTGCCAACGAATCTCCGCAGACGTCACAAAAAAAAGTAACATTACGGTGCCACTCATAACTCACCACTGGATTTTCTGAAATCGAAAAACCAAAATGATTTCATTAGTTGATAAGTTTCTGCAGGTAACGCTGTCGAGTTTTTCTTTTTTTATTAATTTTTCAATTTTTTACAGCACTTAAAAGTCGAAATACCGATTTTTCATGAAAAAAATCAGAATCAGCTTTGTTATTTTAAAATACGTTGAAATTAAAAAAAAAAAAAAAAACTCGACAGCGTTACCTCGGCATTTATATAAAGAAAGAGTGTGCGAAATTTCAAAAGAATCGGTGCAGTAGATTTTGAGCTAGAGAGGGCACCGACTCTGAAAAACTAAGTGTGAGAGAACGCGTTAAAAGTTTCAAAGTAACACGAAACGAGACCAGAGAGGTGACGACTTAAAACTCTATATCTCCGACAGTTTTACTCCAATCGACTTCAAATTTTTACACAATAAACTTAATATGTTGTACATTAATATAAATAAATTAAAAAAATGATAAAAGCCTCCCTCTAACTTTTACAAAATTTTGTTCATGTGTTGTTGTCTCCCAACCTTTAGACAAATCATAAATTCCCAAAACACTTGTTTTCCAGGTGTAAATCACTTTAGAATTTGTCTTTTACAATGAACATTGTTTTAGCATACGTGTCCAGTGTTTAAATGCATCAACGCATGATTCAATAAGCATTTTTTGTTATTATGTTCAACACAACTAGAAGCAATGAAGTAATACAACATGTACCTGATTAAATACTGCGCCTGGTGATTAATGTTGTACCCCCAGGTGAACTACAAAGCAGGAAACAGGATGCGCATGAAAGAGACAGCTATATTAAGCGTCTCATTTAAACATATTGCTTTTTATTTGAATGTAAATGGTACATACATATTATTATTACGTATGTTTATCATTTCAATAAATGCGTCAGTCAATTTAAAGCGTAATAATTTTACACAAATTCAAACTAAAGATAAAAGATAACAAAAGTAAGCCTTGATTTTATTTTAATTTGTTATTAAATCTGTTGTTATTATGACATAGTATCATAATAACAGGAAACGATAAAAATAACAAATTTATACATTCAGAAATAATGTAGAACATTTTAAATTATAAACATACCAAGTTAAGATATTAAAAACAAAAATGTGGTTACAAGAACCTCAAATGTCCAATTATTTTTTAATAACTCCTTATATGTTAAGAGATATTAACAATTAAAAAAATCATTTTGTCTCTTTAATTATTAAAGGGATTCAACGTTGTACACCTTCCAAATGCATGTGATATCACAATCCTTGTGTAAGGTTGCCAACCTTACAATTCATAAATCTCTGCTATATGTAACATATTTATATATCAAAATATCAAAAATTATTTACAGCTATTTCAAGGAACAATCAAATTTCAATATTATGTCTGCCTTAGCAGGGTTAAATAAAATAAAAACTCATTATTCTTTGACTTGACTTGATTATTTGACTACCAACAGCTACAGAACATTACCACAGGACTGACCTCCTCAACAAATAATTGACGTTAAAATGCATTTCACGTCATACAAATATGGCCGACCATTTCTAGCGCTAAAAATACAATTCAAACTTTTAATTGCTATATCTCTGTCAATACTTAGATATTTAATAAAATAGACACGCCAATACACATTTATTAACATCAATTTCAATCAACAATTTAAAAATCGACCACTAAAAAATGAGGACACAAGCCCATTCAACGTTCCGATAATAGTTTTGTGTAAATCATCGGTTTCTAATATTTGTAGTAACTGTTGCATCATCGCGAGTGGCAAAATCCTAATGTAACTCTAGAAGTACCATTGTTCTAGTAGCACCAGAGGTCAGACCTAGGTTTCACTGCATTTCACAACTACTGCGTTCATTATTTGTTACATTTACAAATGTAGACGCAACTCATGATGTAATCAATTTAATTAAAGTAATAAATTAAATGATATAAGTACTATTATATAACAAATTGGTATTAATTTCATTCTTTAGTTATCCAATGCACCTAAAATGCATTGTGCATTTAAAATGACTAACATTTATTTAAATTTTAGTAAGTTCAATGCCCAGTCAGTAGCAACTGTCATGGCCGGTTAATGAACAACCAGAATCCAGACCCGTATCTTTGGTAGAACAGATGTTTTAATATAAATTTCGTTTTCAGTGGAATATTGACAACCTGCATATATTAAGTGGGTAAAGTTTCAAGTTTTTATTTTATCATTTTTATTTATATTATTATAAAACATATTAAGTTGATTGTGTAAAAATTTGAAGTCGATTGGAGTAAAACTGTCAGAGATTTTGGTTTTTCGATTTCAGAAAATCCAGTGATGAGTTATCTCCAGCGAAAATTCGCTGTCAATGGCTCATTTCTTGATATTTATTTATGAAAATTTCACGAAGTATACTTCAAATGTTATTTTATCATGTGGTAATTATAGAAATAATTATATATTAACTGTGTCTTCAAAAAACATTATCGAAAATATACTTCTTTTTTATCGTTCTATTTATATGTTCTTATATGGATATCTCAAGAACAGTAAGTTTGTCATCATTTTTCTATTAAAGAATGATCCAAAAATAACGCTATTGCTGCATGCACCTTCACTTTTTAAATATTATTATAATTATTCTTTACTTTAGTGAACTATGATATTCTACAATTCGTTCTATAAATATAAATCTATATTAGTTTAAAAGATGTATTATTTAATTAGACGATAATATATCTAGGTAGTATTCTAAGAGGTTTAAGGGAACATTAAACCGAAATTAGGAATACCAGGGTTTATGAAATTCCCATAGAACATAAAAGTATCTTTGAATCGTTCTTTTCTTGTAAATTTCTTATTCTGTTGTAGCTACTGAATATTGTAATTTAATAAATAAACTTTTAATTGGTAATTGAAAGTTTTACTTAATTCTACATCTATAAAATAATTGAATATCTGTATATTCTAACAATCAATGCTATATAACTGGTATTACAAGATATTGGTTTACGTTATTCAGGTGTATAATCATGGTTACATCATAAAAGTAAAGCCTAAGATTTGTGTGGTAAAAAACTTGTATTTACTTGTTATGTTTGGTCATTTACGAGACACCTGTGCAACTTTACGTATCTATACTGGAGCAACTAACTTTCACCGTTCGTTAAAATAAAGTTGCAGAAACCATTATTGCCTTGTGCTCATTAAAGCTACGTATCCACTAAACTTTGATATATTTTGATCACTCTTTGCTTTGATAATTGGTCTATTTGTCAACGTTTCGTTAATAGGTACGTAGCTTTATCTTTGCAACGAATTACTCATTATCATCTGACGTAATTTCTGTAATTGATCAACACTATTTAAATATATAATTTTAAGAATGTTATTGAATCTTGTGTTAATTGTTTAAAATTTTATGCAAGGTTGAATTTATTACAACATTTTATTAATGTTATGACATAATTATATCAACAGTAATAAATTTAGATCTATAATTAAAGACACAATGTTCTATAGTTTTTCAATGTTACTGTATTAACTTTATTACTTGTATTTATCTTTATTGCCTAAAATTATAAGATGTGATTAGTTTTTTTTATATAAATTGTTGTTTTTCGTTTTCAGTGTACTGTTATTCTGTAATTTTATTCCTAACATTGTAAGCAGCGGATGCGAATATAACGGTGGAATGAATAATGTTGTATTGTTCTTAATGCGTCGTCTGCGACATCAAACGTTTGTTGGAAGAAGTTGCACAGCACGTCCAAACCGAAGAAACACGTAACTGTTAATACATCGGTATCCCGATGTCAGATGAATTCTTTACGTTTGGGTTCACAAAAAAAGATAAAATATTTTATTTATAGTTCAAATTATGAGAGATCGATTGGGGTATAAACTGCCGATATAACTAAAAAGCACTGACTCTGAATATATATTTTTCTATAATCTATATACAAACGAAAAAGATAAAATTCATTATCGTATTATAGATTTATACCGCTCTTATAACCTCTTTTATGTATAAGTCACCGCCGAACTAGCGTGATTTGGACTATATATAATTTTTTTAAGCTTTATTGTCATATACCATATACAATAAGGCCTAGACTCTATTGAGGAATAACTCCGTGAGGTTTTTTTGCATACGGTTTTAAATTAAGTATACTAGAACTTACCTAGCACACACCCGACTCAGCCAAAAATTGTTGTATTTATATATCTTGTCATGTTAATTGATGTTCAAAGAGATGAGACTACAGATGCATGTTTCTCCAAAGAGATACGCCGACAGCATATGGATTTTGTAGAATTAATTCCATAGTGCGTGTGTTTACATTCAACTATATATTCTACAAAAAAAAGATAAGGAAAAATTCTCTCTGTGCTGTGGTAAATTTTGTAGAAGTCTACAGATTCTTTTCAGAGTAGAATTAAAACTGTGGTGTGAGCATGTTCATATGATTTTCCACATGGAATTAATCCACAATGGATCTAGGCCTAATGCAAACGCAAATAATGTGCTCACACTAGTCTACAAAGGATAAGAGTCGATAATAAAAATAAATTACCAAATAATTTAATGTTTTTTTAATCATTAATTATATTTTTATTCTTTTAAATATGAAACTTTTTTTAAACAACCTTGGTTAATTCGAAAATACTCATTATAGAACAAATTGCGCAAGCTATGGTATATATGATTCACAAAAACTATATCCTTGAAGAATTAGATTAATATCTAATTATCTTTACAGAAAATAATTAAAACAATATATGTTGTTAATAACTATAGTACACTCATGGTACAGTTGTTTGGTAATGTGTGAATTATGTATTAAAACATTTCGTTTTGAAATACATATATTATATTATATCGTGTTCATAGAAAAAATGTTGAAACAAGGTCTTAGCAGAAATAGCTGAGATTTCGACGGATGCCTGCAGGGTACTACTTGTCCGACACAATGAAATTGCAAGTTTTACAAGTGAGAAACTATTACTTTGAAGAATAACCGAATGTCCTGGATTATTCATCGAACTAACAAGTTCTAATGGGCTTGTGTCCTATGTCTTAATTTCTATAAAAGTGTACTATGTATTGATAAAGTGGGTTACTAGAACCTCAAATGTTCAATTATTTTTTAATAACTCCTTATATTTTAGGAGATACGTAGTCTGTTCAAAAAATAAGGCGAATTTTCATTTTTCTCAAAAAATATTTATTTATTCATCAATTTCTATTTTGTCCCCTTCAAAGTAGTCCCCCTCAGATATAATACACTTGTGCCAGCGTTTTTTCCAATCCTCGAAGCAGTTCTGACATGCACTTTTTGGTATGCTCTTGAGCTCTCTCAGCGATTCGGTTTGTATCTCCTCAATCGTCTCAAAACGCCGTCCTTTCATAGGTCTCTTCAATCTTGGGAACAGAAAAAAGTCGCAGGGGGGCAAATCTGGTGAATACGGTGGCTGAGGCATGATTACGGTGTTGTTTTTAGCCAAAAAATTACGAACACGCAATGACGAGTGAGCAGGTGCATTATCGTGATGCAAAAGCCACACGCTTCATGCCCAAAATTTCCGAAAAAATTGCATGGCATGAGCCAACCGATATGCCGACATCCTCAGCAACTTCTCTAATAGTGATTCGACGATTCTCCATAACAATTTTCTTCACTTCCTCAACATTTTCATCGGTTGTTGATGTGCTGGGGCGTCCAGGGCGACCGACGTCATTCACATCTTCTCGACCTTCTGTGAAAAGCTTGTTCCACTTGTAAACATTTCTTTGGCTTAAAGTAGACTCACCGTATGCCACTTTCAACATTTCAAGTGTTTTGGAGCACTTGATTCCATTTTTTCACACAAAATTTAATGCAAACTCTTTGATACATGTTTTTCGACAGCAAAAAATCGCCGAACACGCAAAACTCTTCTAACTTTTATGCCTCTCACAAACAAACTAAATGTGCTATATAGCTAAAACTGTGAACATATGTTCGAGACGAGTGTACCAACATAACAAAATAAAAAAAATCGATAATCGAATGTACGTAGCCCGCGAAATTTTTGCCTCACCTTATTTTTTGAACAGACCTCGTACATTTATTAACATCAATTTCAATCAACAATTGAAAAATCAACCCCTAAAAATGAATACACAAGCATTTTGTCATTTTTAAACTCACTATTCCATTGATGTGCACTTATTGTCATCTTTAGCATATTCTTGTCAGATAGCTTAATGTTTTATTGGTACATCTTTAATAAATACATGCCTTAGAAGACTTATATTTTTAAGATAGCATTGTTTACTAAGTAAACGAGTTTGTTGATACTAAAGCTATCTCGAACAACAGTATAATCTAAATCAAATGTTAACTGAAAGTACTTTTACACAGAGAGTGTGTGTTGTAATTCATTTGGAAAGAACATACAACACATAAAGTCGAATAACGAATTAAAATACGTAAGACTCCTCTAAATTACATTGCGGATTGCATTGCGACATTAAAGAAGAGCAACTCATGAAGTAAAGCGTGACATGGACATGGACACGGCCATTGTTTTATCGTGATTACACTTGGTGTTGTAATACTTGCAGATTGTCTTAGGTGGCATTTAGAATGATGGAATAGAATAAGAAGGATTGTGAAGATGTTAAATGTTACAAGTAGAAGTCAGTGAAAGGAGATTCATTAGATACAAGCAAACTTTGTTATGTTATAACTATTTTAATTTTCAAAATGTGATGTAAAAATTAAAACTGTTCTACAATATGCTTGTGAACTCATTTTTTAGTTGTCGATTTTTCAATTGTTGATTGAAATTGATGTTAATAAATGTGTATTGGCGTTTTTATTTTACTAAATATCTAAATGTTGACGGAGATATAGCAATTAAAAGTTTGAATTGTAGTTTATGCGCTAGAAATGTCGGCCATATTTATGACGTAACATTAAGGGTGGGTCAGTTATTTTTTCTATGGATGGGAGTTCTGTGTTGAATATGCTATCTCTTTTACGCTCTGTTGTATAAAAGAGATAGCGGACAACATGACTTTTTTAATTGTTAATATCTCCTTAACATATAACGAGTTATTAAACAATAATTGGACATTTGAGGTTCTAGTAACCAATGTTATTAATATACAGTTTTAAAGAAATTAAGACATAGGACATAAGCCCATTATTATAATAAAATGTAAAGGAAACAAGAAGTGATTATTCTATTAAGTATTATAACAAACTTCATTTATTCAATGACCTACTTATTTGCAGTTGCACTTACTGCAAGTGCAATTAAGATAGTACTTGTGCATTAGAAATCATCTTAATACGGAAGAACTATTTCATTTTACCAGATAGGATTAAAACAGACTAATTTTTTTTTATATTAAAGACATATTTTATTAAGGAGGTACAGGATGTTAACGTAAATGATGAAAACTTTGTGAAAAATTTGGAGGGTCGATTCAAATAGTTAAAATACATGCTGTCTTAAAATTTTAGAGACCTAGGGTTCATAGTTTTCTTTTTATACATGATTAAAAATAGACATTTTCCATACAAATCATAATTTTTAGCTCAATTTCACCACATAATATAACTTTTAACTATAAAAAAATGGTGACACGGCTTTCAAAAACTAGGTGTATATAAAATAGTCTTTTCTGTAACTATTGCAAAAAGAAAATTATCAAAAGGATACCTATATACGAAAATATTTAAATAAAACCAGTAAGAAACAGTAAATGTAGGTTATAAGCCAGCAACGTTGCAAATGCCAATTTGAGCGGGAAATTCAAAATCGGAATAAATGTTATATAAAATATAACAATTTATTGGTCAAAGAACCAAATCACGCAGGCGTCAAAATTGCAGCGTTGCAAAATTTATTATTCCTTTTTCAAAATATTTAATTTGTATTTAAATTGAATTAATATAAATTTGATATTAATTATAGGTAATTTTTCATTTATTAAACTATTATATGCATCAAAAAATCATTTTAACAAGCAATAAGCAGTTTAATAGGGAATTGAAAAATTCATTTTCAAACGTACAGTCCCAATATTTGCTCGTCTCTCATGTACTTCATATTTTGCATTTCGTATTACCGAGAGATAAACTTTTTGCATTGACGGTATATCCTGTACCTCCTTAATGTAAAATATTATAGTTAACAAATAAATCTTGAGTTAATAATAATTATAAAAGCAAGTACCTGAGTAGGACTCAGTACAGTAACCCACAAGTATGTCTTGTAAGTGCCTGATCAGGGCCTTTTCTGTGTTTTGTAATTACGAATTCTGTACTTTCAATTTCGATTGCAAATCATATTTCTTTATTTATTACTCCCTGCAGTACCGCTAATTATTTACCGGTAAAAACGTTAATTATATTTAATAACATTTCCGTGCAATTAACATCAATCTTTGATTAATTATTCATATGTACATATGTGTATTTACATTATAAGTATCGATATTTTTATTACGAATAATTAACATTTAACAAAGGCATGTCATACACAGTATAAGGCAAATCATAAAACGATAATTACACAATTAATAGACTGCTACTTAAAAGTACGAGTATGTGCGCTAATATCACGTTTAATTACATTATACTTTGTGTTGATTTTTAATTGGAAAAAATACCGTTCAAGCAAAGGAATAGCTTGAGAAGTGTTTTTCGGACTCAGTGTTTTACCTTTGTCGAAACACACGAAATTCAGATTTTTCCATTGTTTATTAAATTAAAAAAGTAGTGTCACTAAAACCACTGTAACTTGTAAAATAATATTCACAATATCATGAAATTTTTTCACACATCGTTTGAAGGTTTGTACTATCTGAAAATCATATGCTGTGTTACTTCTACAAAACCTGATAATATTTAATCCAAAAAAATTTATGGTATACTTATGGAGATGGTAAAAATTATGTTTAAGGAGGTACAGGACGTACCGTCAATACTAAAAGTTTATCTCTCGGTAATACAAAATGCAAAATACGAAGTACATGAGGGACGAGCAAATATTGGGACTGTACCTTTGAAAATGAATTTTTCAATTCCCTATTAAACTGCTTTTTGCTTGTTAAAATGATTTTTTTATGCATATAATAGTTTAATAAATGAAAAATTACCTACAATTAATATCAAATTTATATTAATTCAATTTAAATTCAAATTAAATATTTTGAAAAGGGAATAATAAATTTAGCAACGCTGTAAATTTACGTGTGTTGACGCATGCGTGATTTGGTTTTTTGACAAATAAATTGTTATATTTTATATAATATTTATTCCGATTTTGAATTTCCCGTATTGAATTTTTCGTATATAGGTATCCTTTTGATAATTTTCTTTTTGCAATAGTTACAGAAAATATTCTTTTATATACACCTAGTTTTTGAAAGCCGTGTCACCATTTTTAAATAGTTAAAAGTTGTATTATGTGGTGAAATTGAGCTAAAAATTATGATTTGTATGGAAAATGACTATTTTTAATCATGCATAAAAAGAAAACTATGAACCCTAGGTCTCTAAAATTTTGAGACAGCATGTATTTTAACTATTTGTATCGACCCTCTAAATTTCACAACGTTTTCATCATTTACGTTAACGTCCTATACCTCCTTAACTTTGTTATATAATTTATAAATCGAATAAAAACACACAAGAAAAGTTCGCATCGATAACATTGTATACAAAATAATTAATGTAAATAAATAACAATATCTAAACATTTGAAATGCCAGGGATACTATTATTTATAGTTGATCAACAACAACAATAAAAATGTATTGTACACCGCTAAGTAAATAAAATATAGTGATAACAGAATGCTTTCCTTTAAACAGATTATTTTTTAATAATACATATGATAATATAACTGGAACGCAACGATTTATTACAAAACAAAATTATTTATTATTTTACAAAATAATTTAAATCTTTAATAGCATCGAAGAAGTATTATATCTGTGTCACCTATTTATGAAGTAAAGAATTATAAATGGGCTTGTGTCCTATGTCTTAATTTCTATAAAAGTGTACCATATATTGATAAAGTGGGTTACTAGAACCTCAAATGTCCAATTATTTTTTAATATCTCCTTATATGTTAAGAGATATTAACAATTAAAAAAGTCATTTTGTCTCTTTAATTATTAAAGGGATTCAACGTTGTACACATTCCAAGTGCATGTGACATCACAATCCTTGTGTAAGGACCAACCTTACAGCTCATAAATCTCTGCTATATGTATTTATATATCAAAATATCAAATATTATTTACAGCTATTTCCAGAAACAATAAAATTCCAATATTATGTCTGCTATAACAGGGTTAAATAAAATAAAAACTTATTATTCTTTGACTTGACTTGATTATTTCGACTACCAACGGTTACAAAGCATTACCACAGCACTGACCTACTCAACAAATAACTAACGTTAAAATGCATTTCACGTCATACAAATATGGCCAACCATTTCTAGCGCTAAAACTATAATTCAAACTTTTAATTGCTATATCTCCGTCAATATTTAGATATTTAATAAAACACATTTATTAACATCAATGTCAATCAACAAATGAAAAATCAACCACTAAAAAATGAGGACACAAGCCCATTGTTTCTTTTCTGTTATTATCACCCTAAAAATATATATGTCAACTACACCACTGCTTATACATTTGGGACCTACAAAGGTCAACAGCGAGTGCGAGAACTACTAGAAATGGTTAAGGGAATATTTAGCAGGAAATGATTAAAAATTGGTTTTTATTTATGTGCTTTTTGTTTACTCTAGATAATAAGATAGAGGTTAATTTTAAATCGTATAAAAGGAGGTATTATTTATATAACCTGTTGATTAACACTAATAAATTATAAATAAATTAAATTAACACAATAAAAGCAAATAATAAAATAAACAAATCAACTACGGATGGATATCTACGGCCGCGGAATAAGCCAATTGCGTTCTACACATTACATTGTCTTATATGGAGCTCCATGGAGATGAAATCGTATTGATTAAAATAGGGTCATGATTGAAAATGGTAAACGACAATGTGCAGGCAGTGTACACTCGGATAATTACTACATATGGTTAAAATAATAAATAAACAATTAACTAAGCAATAAAAAGTATATTGAATGACAATTTAGGCTATATGAATCGCTCATATACCAATGTTTTTTGACGACACAGTTAATATATAATTATTTATGTAATTACTACTTGATAAAATAATATTTGAAGAATACTTTGTGAAATTTTCATAAATAAATATCAAGAAATGAGGCATTGACAGCGATTCTTCGCAGACGTCACAAAAAAAAGTAACATTGCGGTGCCACTCATAACTCATCACTGGATTTCCTGAAATCGAAAAACCAAAATGATTTCATTAGCTTATAAGTTTCTGCAGGTAACCTTGCCTTTTATCAATTTTTTGCAGCATTTAAAAGTCAAAATACTGATTTTTCATGAAAAAATGAGAAACTCTGTTATTTTAAAATACATAACAATTAAAATTTAAAAGAGTGTGCAAAATTTCAACAAGATCGGTGCAGTAACTTTTAAGTTAGAGAGGGCACCAACTCTGAAAAAGCTAAGTGTAAGAAAATCGCGTTGAATAGTTTCAAAGAAAGACGAAACCAGACCATAGGTGAAGACTTAAAACTCTATATCTCCAATAGTTTTACTACAATCGACTTCAAATTTTCACACAATAAACTTAATATGTTGTACATTAATATAAATAAATTTAAAAAAAAGTTGAAACCTTACGCTAGGAGATACTTCATTTTTTTCCGATATTATTTTCTTGTTCACCACCTTCATAATATCGAAACAGACATCTAAGTAAGTACACGCTACATTGTATTACGTCCATTTAAGGTTTATCTAACATATGCAACCCTTTTGGCATTACCATACTCATAAACATACTTAAGAATACCTTTTTAAAGATTATACAGTACTAAGAAGTCGTTTGTAATATATAAATAATAAAATTGAACCCTTTCAGGTTAGATATTACTAGGTTTTGCTTTAAGTGAAACATTTATGACTAAACGGAAAAAATACCTATTGTAATTGTTAATATGTATAGTGCAACCTATTAAAAAATAATTGAACATTTGAGGCGTCTAGACGATAAGGGATTTAACTGATAAAATTAACAATCTCAGTTTAAAGTTAGGATCGTATAGGCGCTTTGCCATTGCGAAGCCCCGGGGTGGCAGATCTTTGCGAGGTCGGGGGCTGCAGAACTATGCGAGGCAATTGTTCTTTGTACAATTTTTATAAATTGTAAGTAAGTATTTTTGATGATAATTGACGAGAAATAAAATTTTATATTGGAAGTTTTACAAAAGTAAACAAGCACAAAGATGACAAATATTATTGATGATAAACTAAGGTACATGAGTGCCTTAAAAGATATACGCAGTGATTCTAATGGGATTTCTAAAGAGCGAGGCGCGAGATTGAAATACATATATAGTAATGAATTTTTCTACTTGGGTTGTTTCATGATAATGCGAGGCCCCGGGCCGTTGCTCTGCTTGCCACCCCCTAAGGCCGCCTCTGCTTACATCCCTTTGCTTCTAGACGCCTCATTTGAGGTCCTGATAGCCCACAGTAAAGTTTTATAAGACATGGTACACAAACACAACCAAAAACAAAACTTGACTCACTGAGATATTTATTATGAAAAGCAAATAATATTTATCTAATATTTTTAATGTCATTTAGTTGTATTTATAAACAAATCGAACTCTACTCATAGTGCTAATAAACTGAAGGAAATTTCAATTCAAAACAACTCGCAATAGGAAAGTAATAGAGTAATAAATAGGTCAGCCACAGCGCAAAACGACAAACTGGACGATCAAACAATTATCTTAATCTAATGGGAGAGTGCATTTATGATAGCATTTGTATTTACCAGTTGAAGGTAGATGCAAGATGTGATTAGACCAACAGTGAAACATAAAACAAACAACTGGACTGTATATTTGCACGGAGTAATGTCGGATATTCCGGTCATTACAATTCCTAGAAGAAACTCTTAGAAGTCTATAGTTATATAATATTTATTTATAAAAATTAATTCCAATTGATTGTCAGGTTTTTAGTGTGCTAGTTTATCCCAAATAATTTGCGCAGCACAACAACTTTTCCATTTCAATGAAGAATTAAATATTCTATTTTATCTCGAGAACTTTAGTTTTCCTGTTATTTGTTTTGCTGTTTGCTTTACCAGTTTGATCGATGATTCTTCAAGAACACGTCCATAGCTCGAGATATCTTATCGCTCACGAAACCCTTGAATAAATGAAACAAGAGAGGGTGGATTTTGTAACAAATACATAAATTTGTATAATAAGTACATTATTTATTGTTCGTGTATTATACTCGAACAATGAGGGTGAATTTTAACTATGATTTGATTTATTTCTTTAGCACGAAGACTTTTACGATATCCTGGTACGCGATGTCAAAAACGCAAATGGGGTTGTGTATTCATTTTTTGCGGTCGATTTTTCAATTGTTGATTGAAATTGATGTTAATACATGTATATTGGCGTTTTTATTTTAATAAATCTCTAAATGTTGACGGAGTATAGCAATTAAAATTGTAGTTTTAGCGCTACAGATGTCGGCCATATTTATGACGTAACATGTCTGTACTATTAAGGGATAAGGTCAGTTATTTTTCTAGTTAATCTCTTTCGCTTTCTATAATGTTGAATCCCTTTAATAGTTAAAAGGACAAAATGACTTTTTAATTGTTAATATCTCCTAACATATAAAGCGTTATTAAAAAATAATTGAACATTTGAGGTTCTAGTAACTAACTTTATCAATATGTAATACAGTTTTATATAAATTATTTAATTATAGACATAGAACACAAGCCCATTGTGTAAAAGGGTCAAACCTGGATTTGATATTAGATAAAATAAATAATAAAAAGCTTTTTTTAATAGAAATATATAATAAAAAATAGTGTCAGGTAAAAATTACGGCAAATGGAGCGGTCACCGGATTATTTGAGTCACCGGAAGCGCGGAACCGGTGACAATACCATCATGCACCAGTATACTAAATGACAATAGCATTAAGCAGTTTCCGCAATAGATTATATGACTTTTTATCAACAAACAGTTACACTACGTTGTATTGAAATTGTGTTTTTTTTTTCGACATATCCGGCTTCGAACATTAATAATCATTTAAGCGAAATGATAATGATTGTTACGGGCATGTTAACTAGAGGCGGGCAGGTGTATAAACACATTTGTCAAAGTTGTTTTGTACAGGTGAGTTTTATATCTACATTTTACATGTGTTGCAGGTTTTTACATGTAAACTACACGTTCTCCTAATCATTCTATGATTATTCTTTTAGATGGTGACTTATCACTAGGTCCAGGAATTAAATATGAAAGCCTGGCGTGATCGCCTCAACGCTCTTGGCCGCGTTACCGTTATAAATTACTTTATGATAAACTAGCTTAGGAAGATATTAATTGTAGTTAGACAGTGTCGATAAAACAGGATACTACTTCGATTGACAAGTACATTAAATAATTACTCTTTCAATACAGGTTTTTAAAAGCTGAAGAATTATTAACTGCGTGTAGAATAATATCCTAAAGTATCATTCACACTGCTGTAATTTAATTTTGTATTTCATTTAAATTGTTTAGCATATGGCAATACGCGTACTCATTCACAGTACCATTTATTAAGTTTTCTTAGTTTTTTTAGAACTTTAAATTAAAAATATTAAATTAAGAAAAACTATATTATATTATAACCTCCAAAATGTGACAATCTGTCAAAATGCAGTAGAATTTACTTTTAAAAGAAGTTTAATGTCAATTTTTGAAATATATGGAAGTGAAAACAATTTCTGTTACTAATTGTTATTAAAAATAGCAATTTTAATTATTTCAGATACAATTTTGTCGAACTGTCAAAATTTATATTACTAACGATGCATACGCACCAACTAAATTAAAACACAAATGTGAAAAGGAATGCTTAAACGAAAACCTGAAATCTAGATTACAATATTAAATAAAAACAGAAATTAAATATCAAAACAGTGAGTGCGAATGAGGCTTAAGTCTAAAGCAAAATAGAAATGCATTTCTTGGAAAATATCTTGCAATAGAACGATTTGAAAATTAACACAAAAAAAGATATGGGTTAGGAACTAAGAATGCGCTGCATGACCCGCAGTGCATGCCTATACTGCAGAAAATCTCAAGCAGTTTTAAGGATCCACGTCTCTATTAGGAGAGCCCCTGAAACCGGTTCTACAATGTCCTAAGATATATTAAGATGCGTGTACAACACCTGAAAAATATCTTTCACCATTAGACATTGTGTGCTGAATTAGAATTTCGTTTTAAATTAATAAACTTCCAAAATAAGAGGAAACCTATTATGTTGTTACAATTCTTAAATTAATTCCTACGCTTATTTGGAACGATGATGAATGATTAAAGTCTTGGACTATAATTATATGTAAATTAAAATATAAAAATAATATTATAAAATGCAATCAAAATCAAGCTAGATTGCAATTTATTTTACAGCGCCCTAAATGGTATGGAAATAAATGAAACTCCTAAATTGGTTCCTTAATAATGACGACAATGTGGCATCATGATTTCATCTGTGGTATCTTAATCAGGGGTCGGTAAAAGCGGCATTTTGATCAACATACATATCTTCTATATAAATAAAAATTAAATGCGGTGTGTTGGAAAACCCATTACTTGAGAACGGCTAGACCGATTTGGTTAATTTTTTCTTTTAATGTTCGTAATAGTCTTAATAAAGTTTTTAAGGAAAGGAAATTTGAAAAATTTGCCCGGGAAATAGGAAAATTCTGGAAAGAATGAAAGAGCTTTTTTCTAAGAGATTTTTGCTACTTAGTCCTTAGTATCTCGATTATAAATAACAAAATTAAATAATCAAATAATTGTAACGTAGATGTCACCACGTGAACGTTCCGATACGTTTGCAGGCAGTTAAACTTGTTACAGATAGCTGAAGAATAATGTCCAGAATGAGGAAGAGAAACTTTATTAGCTGGACACTCCCACGAAAAGAAATTGCTTATTAATAGTGATCGAGTTATAAAATTTAAACGTTATGTAACATGTAAAAATATTTATACAAAAATGATATCTACTGCTTGCTGGGTGAAATAGTGACACAAGTCAAAAAATATTTAAAAACATGTATTTCTTGATTAAGAAGAAAAGTTTAATAGAGTGCAATAAATGCGGTATATTAATATGATGGAAAGACTTTTTCTTTTTCATAAAATCATATGAAATTTGGATAGCTTAAGTCTCGCCCGCTAGGAATATAGCGGTAATTCTACTTCTTTTTCAAATAATCGTATGAAATTTGGTGAAAAAAGAATATAACAGGCCGCTGGTTCGAGGCATGCGAAAGAGTCTATCGTACGGAGCGCTAAAATAAAGGGCACCTGATAAGGGTCAGACGTATATATTTACAATATAAAATTTACTATATTTCGTTTCTACATCGTTTATAATTCACGAAAGGGCCGGTCAGAGATGGGGTGCACGGAACTATAGAAAATGCGCCCCTGATGTAAATTATAATATATAAAATATTTTAAATAAAGTGGGAAGGGTCCTTAGGTCCGCATTTTGGGGCTGTAATTTCAACAAATAACTATAACCAGGGGCGTCCTTAGCTATTGCGAGTTCCCGGGCAGCAGATCTTTGGGAAGCATTTGTTCTTTGTATAATTTATGTAAATTGTAAGTAAGTATTTTTGATGATAATTATAATTTGATGATATTTTTGCGGACAAACTAAGGTACATGAATGCCTTAAAAGATATACGCAGTGATTCTAGTGGGATTTCAAATACATATATAGTAATGAATTTTTGTACTTGGGTTGTTGCGCGAGAATGCGAGGCCCCTACAAGCACGAGGCCCCGGGCAGTTGCCCTGCTTGCCACTCCCTAAGGCCGCCTCTGACTATAACTATATATAAACTATATCGCTATAAATCTGAGACAGTTTTCATATTAAATAGCCGAACCGTTCTATAACACTACTGATCTATGAATTAAACTTAGATATACAAGGCAGGAGCATTTATATCGCCAGTACAACAAATCTATCGTTTACGACGCAGTTATTTTTTTTTATACCAAAACGTTAGTATCATCAGTTTTATATAATATATTTTTAATGTAAATGTTTTTCTAGCATAACACAGTCCTTTTAAATATGTATTAAATAGATTCTGTGTTTCCCGCCCTTTTCGTCTTACAGACCCCCTATATTAATTAGTTCAGCATTTAGGACACAAATAGTACGTTTTTAATGTAAAAACCTGCACATATAATAAAGTATTGAGGAGCAAAACTCACTTTTGATTCCCTTGCGGTTGCCACCAGCTTGGATCGCGCTGAGGATCTTCGTCCTTGATTTTCAGAGCCCCACTGCCGCCCCCCATTGGAGGACCCTCCATAAAGGATGCTACTCCAAGGAGATGGAGGGCTAGGTGCACTTGGAGGAGGCAATATGTATAACATAGCTTTAATTTTAAATTCACTAATATTTATTTAATTTATTACTTATTTTTTTCTAGCCATATTTAAGAATTTCACTAAAGTAAACAAGCACTGAGTCTTTAAGATCACATTCACCAAAATTTACGTGTTTGCAAATAACGTATTCAATTAAAAACAATAACTTTTAAAAGTGTCAATACAACATTTTTGTATGCAGTATATCTTTTTTAAATTATTTCTATATAACATACAACAATATTTTATTTAAGTCACCACATTTTTTTTTTTTTGTAAAAACCTTAAAACTAAAAAAAACATTACATGGGAAACATTGAATTGGGATTTTTAATTATTAAATTAATAATATATCCGCTAAGTTTAGATAATTTTTTTCTGTGGGCGATATTTTAAACATCACCCACCGAAAACAGTGCGAGGACTAAATTGCATTGCCAGAACAACGTTCTGGGCTCCCTTCCACTGAATACACTAGCGCGTGTATAATTGTGTGAAGGCAGTTTCGAAAATGAAAATATAGATACTTCAAATAGAGAATATAGTCTGCATTCAAAATAAAATATAAAAATGTATATTATAATATATAAGTATACACGTAAATAAATAGTGTATATATTTGTATACTTGCTTAAATTAACGTACTAAAAGTTTCTATACATTTTAGAACACGTGCGATTCTGTTATAAAAGCTATACATGTTTAAAAATTATGAAGCGTTCTTCAAAAAAGAATTTCATTTTTCAATGACTTCTCTTAAACACAGTGGTGGACTGATGATATATAGTAAGTGGGCTATAGATAGACTTAGTCTTCTACCAAGGTCTAACCTGGACGTTAGTAATATTAAGGTGAAACGATACTTGGCCATTTTTTCTAGTGAAATATAGATGGCGATACTATACAGCAGGTTAAATATTATCAAAAAAAAACATGTTTCTTTATGTTTAAATCGTTTTATGTAAGTAACTATAAACGCGAATCAAAATCTAAAGCTGCAATTAGTTAGGTGAATAACGTATCTATATTTTAAGCTTTCTTATACTGACTTTTAATGAGTTGGAACCGCAAAAATAACTTTGGAAAATGAATATTGCTATATTTTCTAGTTACAATTCCAATTTTTATATGATTTATTTTATTTTAAGTCTTAAGCGTGAGTTTGAGAACCATAATAAAGGTTATAAACTTTATGACAAACCCTTAGAAATGTTATCAGTCATATAAAAATATAAATTTAACTGGAAAATATAGCAATATTCATTTTCAAAACACTATAAAGAATGGAATCTATGACAAATATACACTGGATACAATAAAGTTTGTAACAAGTAATAACCCAGATAGAATGGCATTTGAACTTCCCGGTCTAAAGATATAAAAACTCATCTAATACTCGTATGTTCTTCATATCTTCATCTCTTATTGTTCATCTCATTTCTCGTTAAGCAAGACTAGTAAAAAATAATACCATCAGATCAATGCCCCAACTATTTTGATTTGTACATTAACAATATTGCTTCTAAATTTAAGACTCTGGCAACACTTTTCGTCGTTAACTTCGCCTCAGTCGTTTGATTTGATATAGTTTAATTATCAATGAAGTTAGGGAAACCAGATTTAGATACAACAACAAATAAATACTGGTAGTCCTTAAACAGGTACCCAAGTTAAAGTTAACGAACCAAATTTAAGGGGAGTATTCATTCGTGGGCAGTAAATACATATTTATTTAATCGTATACGTTTCTGCAGATCAAATGCTTTTGATTCAGTCCGATATATGTATTGGAATAGATCATTTAATAGTTGTCTGTGTTTATATATGTAAAATGTCTACAGAAGGTCGAACTATTCTTTTCCTAAGATAACAATTAATTAGTGAATGATTTTTCGAAAATTACATTAAACAATGTTGTACATAGATTACACCTCTTGGTACATTTGGTTCCATCTTTACACAACCGGAAAAACACGATCTGTAAAACGAATAACAACGACTAGATTCATAACAGACTGTCCCATTCAACCGTACAACGTCTCGAAATATCCGACATCCAACAGAACGACAGAACCGTTAAACGACAAAGCAAACGGGTCAGCTAGGCTGACAACCTTAATTTGCATACAGACTTGATTTTATCTCAAATGCATGCTTCTCTGTAAACATAAATCGATATTGTTTTCATCAATTAAAAAATAAACCTAATCTACAGTTGTCATAATTTACTTTTTTATTTTGTGTTTATTGTAATGAACATACCAATCAGAATAATTAAATCTTCTTGTATGTATTTCATACCTTGATTTTAAATTCGTTGAAGAGTATAAACAATTCATTTTTATGACATTAGGATTTGATTGACTAAAAATAACGCCCCCAAAAATGTACGATACATGGACATATATATTCCTTTGCTTTAGCAATACATAAATTACTTATTCTAATATAGTAAACTAGATATAAAATATATAAATTTCAACATTATGTCAGTCCAATTACAGATTTTAATATATCAGAAATAGATGAAGGGTACTCACCGAACTTAGAGGTGAATTAGTAACACTAGGACTTCTTTGAACAGTAACTAATGCCATTATATCACTAAAACTTAACTGATAAAAGCTATTTAATTTTCTAATAATTTATATTTTACATAGTAACCATATCATTTTTTTCCTAATCATACGTCAAAATTGTTTCTTTCTTGGCAGCCATATTCAATAAACTACACAATAACATCAAAATGCGCAAAAAATGTGCGCAATAGAAGACAAGGTCGTTCTCAGGGTGTTACCGCATTTTATTAATAAGAAATTAATAATCATAAATGATATTTAAGGAATAATAATTATAAAAGCAAAACAAATCATTCATTTATCTCAATTCATCTACTAAATACATATCAATTCATCAAATGCATATCAAATATACAGAAAGTTTTTGTTGTTTCGGAAGTCATCAAATTTATATTCAGTCAACATCAACATTTGTTCATCATTTTGTTGTGAAATTCAGAATTCTCAGACCTAGATCAATGACCATTGATCACTATTTTATTGATTGAAGCTGCAGAGTAACTGTGTAAATCGTTGAGTTTGAGGAAAAAGGAGCAAAACAACTTGTACTGCAAAAAACAAGTTTATTCCAGATTGTACGTGACATAACCTATAAGTTGAATTGGAAAACAATTGTTAAGTATGTCAAAAATATTTACTCCAACAAATCAAATACGGTTGACGAACGTCGCCGTAGTTCGCATGAAGAAGGCTGGCAAACGGTTTGAAATAGCCTGTTACAAAAATAAGGTGGTTTCATGGAGAAATAATGTGTAAGTACATGACACGCAAATAATTAGAAGTAGGGTTATGTTTTCTATATCTTGAAGATTATCCATTAGGACGCTAGATACTAATAACTAATTATATTATCATTTTTAGGGAGAAAGATATAGACGAAGTGCTTCAGACACATACAGTGTTCACAAATGTATCAAAAGGTCAAGTAGCCAAAAAAGAAGATCTAATAAAGGCTTTTGGAAAAGATGATCAAACCGAAGTTTGTAAGGATATCCTTGCGAAAGGAGAACTGCAGGTATCAGATAAAGAGCGTCATTCACAATTAGACTCCTTGTTTAAAGACATAGCAACAACTGTCGCTGATAAATGTGTTAATCCTGACACCAAGAGACCCTATCCAGTAACAATGATTGAACAAGCAATGAAAGATGCACATTATTCAGTAAAACCGAATAGGAATGCTAAGCAACAGGCACTCGATGTTATTCCAATATTAAAAGCTAATATTCCTCTGGAGAGAGCTCAAATGAGATTAAAAATTGTTTTGTCAGGAAAAGAAGCTCGCAAATTAAGAGACAAAGTTGCTAAGCTTGCTACAAGTGTTGAGCAAGAAGAATGGGACGGGGGCTCTTTAAATATGGTATGTTTAACTGACCCTGGTCATTACAGAGAAGTTGATGAAATTGTTAGGACAGAGACCAAAGGCAGCGGCCTTTTGGAGCTCCTCAATTTGAAAGAAGTTGTGGAAGACGACGAAATATTCTGAAGATATAATAACCACATTATACAATCTAAGAGCTATCTGTTAATATGATTTGTTATATTAATTATTTGTTAATATTAAAAGATACGATTAGTTTGTTTTTAATAAATTATCAATAAAATTTGAATTGCAGCTTATTTCTTATTTTTGTAACTAGTTTTAATATTCTTATAATATAATTATATATTAAATATAGATTAGCTTATTTGTAATAATTTTTGTCAGTGTAAAACGATGAGGTAACGGTTTGTGAAATTTATATCAATGCCACAATAAAATGTCTTACACATATTTAATAATAAAATAGACAAATTTACAAAGGCTCCATTCAAGCAAAGTAATGCATACATCATTCGTTTTTGTAATGAAAAAGCATGTAGCTTGAATGTAATTTTGGCAATTTAGAAGGAACTATCTATGTTCTTTAAGACTACTAATTTTGAGC
This sequence comes from Panorpa germanica, assembly GCA_963678705.1. Classification (NCBI taxonomy): domain Eukaryota; kingdom Metazoa; phylum Arthropoda; class Insecta; order Mecoptera; family Panorpidae; genus Panorpa; species Panorpa germanica. The sequence goes on from OY783207.1 coordinate 1,273,471, forward strand.
ATAATATGCCTACACTTAAACATCTTGAAGACGTTTCACATACTACATAACCGATGATAAATGTAATCACTGGGGCTGCTGCTTTTCTTGCGGTGTTGGTATGTATATTGATTCGCTTCGTTTATCCTTCTTTGCAGCTAATCGTGAAATAACAAAAAGAAAATCTGCTAATCTATTTAAATAGATTTGTGCTCCCTTGTCAATAGATCCTTCGCGTATTAGGGTGACAACATAGCGCTCCGCTTTACGACAACAACAGCGTGCTACGTGTAAGGACGAACATGCTTTACCACCTCCCTGCAAAAATACCATATTAATTATTAACTCCTCTAGGGGGCCTAAAGCCCTTAATGAACGTATTATATTGCACGGAAATAATATGAAAGAATATGGTAAGAATAATCCGATCTTAATTTGATTTTCTTCATTAAATGTAGCCAGACAACTGTCTTCAGGTTCGATCTTCGAACCAGAGCTATATTTTCTGGGTTTGGTTGTCAAAGTTTAATTGATAATGTGATAGCTCACAAATATCATAAACTTATTAGGCAGTGATGTGAGGACTCGGCATTAGAAATAGAATGACGTTAAATAAATTCAGTAAAAAGATAAATAAATGTAACCTACTGGCATTATGAAATGTTCAGCTGGGGGCAAATGGCGACTATACTCCGTTATCCATTCTTCCAACTCCTTAGTATACAAATCTGGAACTAATCTAGGATTATCTCTTGCGTTATGTGATATACCCGTCATTATGTCTATAATACACATCTGAACTCTTTTTAACTTATCTATATATTCGTGTTCGTTTTCTTGTGCAAACTCTCTCGCAAAGCTAAAATACATATTAGATAAATAAATGATTAAATCTTTAATTATTTATTTATGACATTACCCAATTAGTGAGTTAAGTTCCTCAAAAGTTCCTATGGTGTGAAATATGTGGTGATCTTTAGGGAACTTTTCCCCACTAAGAAGATATGAAAAACCGTCATCCCCATCTCGAAAAGATGATGCGATGTCTATTTGTATGTGAGTTGCATCATTTTTTACAGGTTTCTGTGAGCTGAAACTTAATTGCTGCCATTTACGAAATACTGTAATAATTAAATAACAAATAGGTATAACCTCACTTTTTTACTTACTATCGAAGGCTCTTTAAAGTTGAACACATGCAAATGATTGGCCGTCTTAACATTCTTATAACGGATTATGATTATTAATAAATCCTCTATTTATTAAAGAAAATTTTAGAAAATAGACAGTGCAACTTTTAAATCTGATATGTATGGGCAAAATCTGACATTTTATGTAGTGTCAAAGTATATTCCTATGTGTGCCATCTCTGACTCATAGCATGAAGTATGTGTCAGCGGGAATATCAAAGTAAATATTATTCTTACATATTTCACAAGTCTAATACAATAAATAATATATATTCTAGAGCCTTTTATTAATTAGCTTTTATAGTATCTGTATCTTCATAAATTTATTAATAGTTTATATAAAATTCCATGTACGTAAAAAATGTGAATGTACTTGAAGTGACCTTTAAAATCAAAAGTGAGGTTAGAAGAATAAGTCATGTCAATTAATACTATAAACTCTAAATTTGTAATGAATAAAGCAATTTATTTAAATAGGAAAATTTTGTATAAAGCTAATATAACATGTCGAAATATATCAGCTGTAAGGGAAATGCGACGTGTTGTTGTGACAGGAATGGGTGCTGTTACTCCTGTAGGTTTGAATGTCAAAAAGTCATGGGATACAATAGCTGCAGGTGGCTGTGGAATAAAATGTTTACCTGAAGAGTTTCATAATTTGCCTTCCAGAGTAGCAGGAGTGATAGCCCGCGGACATGGAGAAGATGAATTAGATTTTATCAAGCACTTGACGAAGAGTGAAATAAAAACAATGACAACAGCTACAAGTTATGCTATGATAGCTGCTAAGGAAGCTTTGGATGATGCATGTTGGTCCCCAACAGATGATAAATGTCTGCAGAGAACAGGGGTTGCAGTTGGAATGGGAATGATAGATTTAGAAGAGGTCTGCAAATCAAATGACGCTTTGAAGAAAGGTTACAATAAAGTAAATCCATTTTTCGTTCCACGTATATTACCTAATATGGCTGCAGGACAAATAAGCATGAAATTTGGATTTAGAGGACCCAACCATTCGGTGTCAACAGCATGTGCTACAGGGGCTCACTCCATTGGAGATGCATTTCGATTTATTCGCTCAGGCGATGCTGACATAATGGTGTGTGGGGGTGCAGAAGCTTCTATTAATCCCCTAGCTATAGCAGGCTTTTGCAGAATACGTGCTTTAAGCACAAACAAAAATGATGACCCTCTGAAGGCATCACGGCCATTTGACAAAGATCGAGATGGTTTTGTAATGGGTGAAGGATCCGGTATATTAATATTAGAGGAACTGAATCATGCTTTAGAAAGAAAGGCTAACATATACGCAGAAATTCTTGGGTATGGATTATCAGGAGATGCATCTCACCTTACAGCACCTCGAGAGGATGGTACGGGTGCTATTTTGGCTATGACCCGGGCTTTAGAAGACGCTAACATCAAACACGCAGAAGTTGGTTACATTAATGCACATGCGACATCAACTCCGATAGGAGATGCAGTAGAGAACAAAGCTATAAAATTATTATTCGGGGATCATAGTAACAACTTATTTGTATCTTCCACCAAAGGTGCACATGGACACTTACTTGGAGCTGCAGGAAATATTGAAACAATTTTTGCAATAATGGCTGTAAAAACAGGCGTAATTCCTCCTACCATAAATATTGATAATTTAACTCCAGATATGAACCTAAACTATGTACCAAATAAAAGCATCACGTGGACAACAAAAGGATGTCGAAAAATAGTAATTAAAAATTCTTTTGGCTTTGGAGGAACAAATGCTTCCTTGTGTATAGGAGAATATACAAACTAGCGAAGTTTTAGTTTTGTTTTGAAGTAGTTGCATGCATTTTATATATATATACGTATTTTTTGAATATTTTACTTGAAAATAATAACAATTATATTGGCTTTTAAGATGTTTATTTATACAGCACGGGAATCCGTAATTGAAGATGTAATGGTAGAATTAATATTACCATTTTTCATGCCAATACATTTGATTATGATTGCATATTATAATGTCCGCTGTTAAAAAACTGTTGCTATACAAAAAACAAAAACTTAATAACTGTAATATTTAACTTTTAATAAGTATTATTCCCCATTATTATTGGAATGCAACAAGAATTATATTACTATATATTATAGTGAAATTATTTAATTTTTTTGTACATATAAAACAAATATTTTCGAACAAATTATTTAAATTAAAAAATTAACTAATTTATTTAAGATACGAGTATCATTCGTCTTCTATTACAATCCATAACAAAACAATAATGTTTGAAATTAATTTATATATACCCTTAAAGATTGCAAAATGGTTCCAGTTATTACTCATTTCAAAACTTGGTGGCCTAAACAATTCTACAAAATTCTTACACAATATTATTTATTGTATATATAATCATTTCATATTTATATCAGATAATTATAAAATAGGCAGTGCTTGAAAATTAAATGCAATATTATATAGCTATTAAAAATTTCATAATATTATGTATTACTATTATTAAAAAAAACCGAAAAATTCTCAAATATTTAAACATATAGAAAACTATTTTTACATGTATTCGAATAAACTTTATAAATGATAATGATAACTAAAAATATAACAAAAACATATAACAAATATAAATTATGATAAGAAAAAAGAAAATATGTACTTCTTCTACGCACAAGTGATGATTAACCACCGAAGGTGTCAAGTTTCGTTGAGTAATTTGGAAAACGAGGATGTGAAGCATTTCGCATTACTCACATTTACGCATACGGAAGCGTGGTTTGCTATTGCATAACTGGTCAAAATTCTTCCTTAAAGTTTCTCTCAATTGTTCCCTTATTCGGTCGACGTTTGCTCTTGACTGAAATTCCTGAACTAATTCAATCGGAATGTGGCCGTCTTCACCATCATCTTCAGCAGCGTCCTACAAAAGAAATATCATTTTTTAAGGTGCACTCAACAACTATTAAAACTTGTATTTCAACTCACCAACAATTGTTCCAAACTCGATGGTAACCCTGGTAATTCTGGTAATCTTGAAAATCGGCCAGGTTCTTCTGCTTCGAGTGCTTCAATTAGATTATATCGATTACAATCGCCTATTTCTGAACCAAATGGGGAACCTATTAGACTAGACGTGCCCGATGCCGTATCGCAACCACCATTGTTGTTTTCGGAAGAATACCCACAGTCTTGCGAATTTTCGCTAGATGACCAATCCGGCAGTGGTACCGATGAACGTGGTACAACCTCTTCTATATCATTAGAATGATGTAGAATATCATTAGATATCTGTTGACATGACTCACACGTTGGTGATGATATATTTACAGAATTTCCCAACGAATTTATGTTATCTACAGGATCAATTAAATTGCTTAAATTATTTTCCGTTTTAGATTTACTATCAACTACAGATTTATTGGTACTCTGTTGTAGTAGACAAGTAGCACAATGACAATTACCATTTGCAGTTTTAGATGGGTCGGAACAGCAATCACTTTCAAGTTTTTCCAAAAGATTTACTTTATCAGGTTCCGTTTTATATTGTTTGATAATTGGATTATCCACGTTATGCTCATTGCTTTTGGATTTATTTTTATCATCATTTTTCATGCCAATTTTCAGGCTGGCTGCCTGTTGCTCACGAATACATTTTGCACAACAGCTGTCTCCGTTTATCACTTTAGATTCATCACAGTAACATGTATCATCTATTTCATCTTCAAGTTCGTCTGGCTCATTTTGTTCGTCATTGCGAAGATCCTTTTTCTTACGACGTTTTTGTTTCTTACTTTGTTTTTTTTGTGCTTTTGCCTGATCCTCCTTAGCCAACAAAAGTTCCACTTGACTAGCCCCTTTCTTTTTCTGCACTGCCATATCAAAACTACGGCTTAGAGCATCACTAACAAGCGCAATAAATACCTATTCATAAATTATTATATTTGTTATTATAATTGTTTAAAACTTTATTAATTTTACGTAAAGTCGAACATTTTTGAAACGACGATTTACCTTACAAGTACATTCTTCTTCTTGAACGCGGAGATGTACTCGATGTAGACGCTCAAACACACAAATGCCCAAACAAGTCAGTACTTCTTCTTGAGCAATTTCTAGAGTTTTAGCATGTCGTTCTCGCCTGCTGTAGCTAAAGGTAAAGGTATTTTCATTTACCAATTCAATTTTTGCATTCGCAAATAGTTATTCAAACAAAGTGAAAGTCTTATTATCATACAAACCTTCCCATCAGTTCCGGTTCGGCCTTTTTTATAAGATCTGTAATAAATTTAGTGTCAGCTGGCAGATGTATATGCTTATCAATTCGACACTTTCTTACTTCCTGATATAGGGTCCGATTATAACCCTTTTCTTTAGAATTTATATCTGCGATAAGTATATTATATGCTTTAACAACCTAGAAATAATTCTATCATTAAGCTCTGATTGAAAAATTGAAAAATATCAATTCAATAAAAGTACATACCTTATTGCGACATTCTGTACAAAATCTATGTTTATGTAAATAAGTCTCCATTGTGCTGTTCAAGGCATCGGCATGAATTTGTACAACTTGATCACGACAGGGTTGCTCCATGACATCCCAAATTTCATTCCATGATATATTCTGTGGCCTTAAACGTTGCGTGTCTAGAGAATGCAATGTACATCGTGAAGACTTCTTGGAACGAGGTTGATTTTCCACTAGCGGCTTTAATTGTGAGCTTGATGAGATTAAAATTAATTTTTTAATACACCTATCAGTTTCTGCGGATTTTAAATTTTTTATTTAAGTAATATCAGATAAAACAATACCTGTGGTCATGAAGAATAGTGCATATTTCTTGTGCTGAAAGACCAGGCATAAATGTAAGGACACCGTTTGGATTTACGATAAATGGCTCCAATGCCTCACACCCCGTTTCCATTAATTGTATAAAAAGACGTTCTACACTGTAAAACAGATACATTAAATATGGTTAGAAGGTAATGAATAATGTGTATACGTAACGAGCTTAAGACTCATTTATTGAATGTTAAAACGTTTTCATTTTCTCTTACTGTACTTATAAAATTTCTAAGCCAGAAAGTAGTCCGTGACAAATATTAGTAATAAGGTCACGGAATGTTGAATTCGGTAAACATATTACATTTTTCATAAAGGAATGTGGCGTAAAACAATATAACAATTATATTATCAATTGTCAATCAAATTGAAATCTGAATTAAATGTCTTTACAAGTTAGTATTAGTAAATGACATTATCTATAACTGAAATGTATTAAAAATACATTCTGCTAAATTTAACAGCTATCCAGTAAACATTTTGGAGTCACTTTGACATTATATTGAAGATGCGTATGATGAGTTCAGTTTCTCACAGTCGTTCATATGAAATGTCTATTTTATCGGCTATGAATAGCGAAACCGCTTCACCTGTCGGAATACCAATGAAGATAAAGTTGATGCGAACTATAATTGAAGTGATAGTGAAGAAAATTTTGATTGAAGTGATTAAAACGTCACAAAACAGGACACTTTACCAAATTGTTTACTGGGTAGAGTATAATAAATTTGCCGAGAATATCCTATTCTGTTTTGGAAATGATATAATTACTAATGTATTTCAAAAGGGGAAAATAGTTGAAATATTATTGCATTTCTAGTATTTTCCACTTTGTGACCATTAAGTTACATTTTTGAGCTGAATATGGAAATTCATATAAAATTCTTTATCAATCTACAATAGTGAAAATTGCAGAGTGCATTCCACAACACTTTTTATCTGCTTGAATATTCTTAGCAAAAAACTATAGACTAATTATCAGTTATATTTGTTATTGTTTAATAACTAGAAAATGTAAATAACATGACATGACATAAGCATAGCTTTATAAAGTAAAAGCAAGAAAGTTACCTTCTGCGACAACCGACACAGGGTACGTTTTGGTGCAGAATATTAAACAAATCTTTATTTGAAACTTGGAAAGCTGCTTTAAATTCCTCAGGAGATAAAATTTTACACTTTCGCATAAACATATCCAATTTATTTCCTTTAACAAGGGGGCTGTCAAACATAAGATCCAGGTACTGGAAGTCCACTACCATCTGAAAACACCCGATGACGTCAATCACACAAAATAGTTCCAATAAACGAAATTTAAAAGAAATTGAAGGAATAGAAATTACAATTAATTATGTTCCATATAAATCGACATTCACTTATTTGAAATACATATATTATAGTAAAACATACCACTAGACTTTCTTCAAAGGGAATCGGTAACTGTCTTCTATAAATCATCGTGTCCTGATTATGATAAACGTTAACTATCTTAGCCATTTTTATAAAAAAAATTAGGCCTATTATTTAACTATTATATTTTTTACAATTAAATTGAATTAAATACTTTAATGTCAAAATTAAATAACACGACGTGTTTTACTCATCATCCATTTGCAATCGACATTAACTATAAAACAATGAGTTTTTTACGTTATTAGAGTGGTACCAAGTACTAGAATTTTACTTCGGAATCTAGGAACTAGAGCAATTTTGAATTTAAAATAATTAAAGTTAAAATTTCTCAATTAATTAGATTCTTAAGAAGTAGATTAATTTATTTCTTGATACTAGAAATTGAGTTCGAATGAATAGTTAAAATGTCTTATACATAATTATAAAATGAAAATAAATTAAGCAGTAAATGCAAATTATTATAGACTAGCCTAGATAAAATTTGCTTGCTATATATTATTTAACGTTGGCTTTTTACTAAAGTGCACTATGCTTGGCGTCAACGCTCTATCTATAGTCGGTTCGTAATTACGAATTAGACTATACGTACGTACGTAATTTAGACTTAAGTCTAAAGCCATCATTATTTATTATTTTTCTTAATGCATAATGCATTTTAGAGAGACTAGTTTTTTTATAAAAGACACTATACAAACTATTTAATTATATGTGGTTAAACATGTGTTATAATTAACATTAATAACTTAACATTACTATACTTATTTTTTGTTCAATTCTGCGGTACGGTGTGGTCGGAAAAGAAATTAAATACCGTTAGTTCTTTCCAGTAACAATTCTTCTTTGTCAATATCTGGTGATTTTACTCGAGACTGTTTTAGACTATTGAAATAACTTTAATTATATTTAATATATAATCGATTCTTCTTCGGAGCTTCTAAAAGTTAAGGTACGAATACACCTATTCTATAAAAGTGTACTATATATTGATAAAGTTGGTTACTAGAACCTCAAATGTTCAATTATTTTTTAATAACTCCTTATATGTTATGAGATATTAACAATTAAAGTCATTTTGTCTCTTCAACGGATTCAACGTTGTACACATTCCTAATGCATGTGACATCACAACCGCTGCCAACCTTACAGCTCATAAATCTCTGCTATATGTATTTATATATCAAATTATCAAATATTAATTACAGCTATTTCAAGAAACAATAAAATTTAATTATTATGTCTGCCGTAACAGGGTTAAATAAAATAAAAAGTTATTATTCTTTGACTTGACTTGATTATTTCGACTACCAACAGCTAGAAAACATTACCACAGCACTGACCTACTCAACAAATGACTGACGTTAAAATGCATTTCACGTCATACAAATATGACCGACCATTTCTAGTGCTAATACTACAATTCAAATTTTTAATTGCTATATCTCCGTCAACATTTAGATATTTAATAAAATAGACACGCCAATACACATTTATTAACATCAATTTCAATCAACAATTGAAAATCGACCATTAAAAAATGAGGACACAAGCCCATTTTCTCACACAAGTACCGTTTTAATAGCTTTCTGAAAATAATCCTAAATCGCACGTGGTGTATACCACTATAGAGTGCAACGAAATATCAACATCCAAGTGTTAATCTCTTAATGCTTTCTACCAGTGTAAAATATCAAACTCCTAGTGCTTAAACCTATTTCATTAGTGAAGCTCAAAATGGATTAATGTCTTTGTTATAAATGAAAACCATTAAGAGTAATATTACGATTTTTATTTTGTTATATATAATATATATAATTAATATTTCATACAAAAATAAACATTTATTAAGTGTAATTGACAAAAATATAGTGCAAGAGTATGGCACTTATATACATATTCATATACACATCGATATAACTATATTTATGTATGCATATACGTGAAAAAAAAACATCTAATATAGTTTTTATATAAACATATTTATAACAAATTGGTTTTGATACAAAAAATAAAAATCTATTTTGAATAAAACTTACTTTTTCATGTTTTAAATTTAAAAAAAACTTATAGAATATTAATGTATATTGGCTCATGTTTTCAGCTTTTGGACAAATAATTATTGAAAATTAAGAAACCAACATAAATGTTTCATAAATAGAATTCCTCACGTAATCTTAACGAGATGTGTTGTACCATCAATCCATAATAACGACATTTTAACAAACTAAATTACATAATTAATATTTACTATGTACCTAACATTTCTGACGACAGCGGAACACAATATAATAAATCTGTACTTTATATTAAATAAAATTTCACAAATATAATAACATCAACGTAGATTAAGTATAACTAAAACTAAAAAACTGAATAAAATGATCGCTTTAAAGGATACGCTGACTTGTTACCGAGTGTTTTTATCATTTCTGGAAACTGCGATTCTCGCTTCCTGGGGCAGACGCTCAGGATTCGTTAAAATATCTGTAGTGGTGCATAGAAGTCGTAAAGCGTTCAATACAGCTGAAAAATTAGTAAAAAAGGCATTCCAAATTTGCATTTTATCAATATGTAAAATAAATATATACAAATATATTTTACCTGGTCTCAGATCGATCAAAGAACAGTGTTGATCAACCCAGAGAAGGGTAGTTCTATACAATTCTTGTACACTTGCAGTTGATACCGATGTGTTAAAGGTTGTTAGTAGAGGTTCGACGAGGAGAGAGAACTGATATACAAAAGATAAGGAAACTAACTAAACCAAGAATTGTACTATTCATCATAAAAATGAAATGAACTACAATCCGTGTAGTCCTAATTTAATAGATAACATTAGTATCTATTAGTAATAGTATCAATAATCTAAGTTTTCATTTTAAAAAAGGATACAATCCAAAATTTCCAATCCTCCATAGTTCGCGCTCGAACATGCTCCCTAAACAATTCTTGTACCCTACCAGTACGCTGTCGAGATACTGGTGCACCTGTTGCTGGAAGCATAGCTTGACAGTTACTGAAATAATAATTAGAATTGTGTATTTAAATTATTAATAATAATATTGCTTTATCTACTAATAACGAAGTAGCAAACCTTATAGAAGTATTCAAAGACTCTGACTGCAGACGCAAAGACTTCATTTCATCTTCTAAAGACCTTCTTTCTATTTGTAGTTGTTTTATGTACTCCGCTCCTTTTTGCAGCATAGCTGCTTTGCTTAACTGTAAGGAAACATGAACCGGTAAGGAAGAGTTTGAAGAGTAAATGCATAAACAAAAATATTTATTTTAGTACTTAATTTAATTTAGTAGAAAAATAGAGGATTTTCGGAAAGGAGATAAGGACAAAAGGTAGATGACGGAGATAGAGACAATAATAACATAGTAAAGGTAGAGAGTCAAGAAGAAAGAGTAAAGTAAGAGAGTCAAGAGGAAATTGTAAAGATAGAGCGTCTATGCCTGTAATAGACATAAGTGGAGAAGTGAAAACGAAGAGAGAAGGTAGGAAGGATAGTGAAAAGATAATAGAGGGTTTGTCGAGAGGAGACAAGGAAGGCAAGAGGTGATAGATGAAGATACAGGCAATAAGGAAAGAGAAGCAGGAAACGGTGAGAATAAAGGAGAAGTAGGGGACATGAAGAGAGAGGATCAAGAAAAGAAGAAACAGAAAGTACTATTCGAAGTAGTAATAGTCTTGAATAGTTTAAGTTTTTTTTTTTTTAACTTTGAATTTATATGATATGCATTAAGAAGTATAATAATGTAGATTGTAAAGCCGAAAGGCACACAATTAATATAATAAATAATAATAATAATAATAGTAAATCGTAAGACCTTTGCAGTAGGGTTCTGATTCAATTGCGGTATTAATGAGTGAAGAGTATCAAATCCATTTTTAATATTATAGCGTCGTTTCTGTTCGGCATGTATATGTCCAGCGCGTCTTGTTTCCCTAGGAGGTCCTCTAGGAAGTCTTGAAGGAGGTGGACTTATTGATACTTCCGGAGGTGAAGGCTCCGAAACTGGAGATGGTGGTAACAAAATCTGTGAGATAGAATTAGGTGAATAAGCAACATAAGACGTATAAGAAAACGGTAATAATTTAAAATTCATACTTGAGTTTGTGGAGGCATCGATATAGGCGTGACAAGAACAGTTGTTTGATTATTTGGCGAAGCAGAATTTGTCAAAAAAGTTGACGCATTTTGTCCGTTAGTATTAGTAAGCAATTGAGCCAACAGTGCACTATTTTTATTTAAAGCTGGATCACTAACTGCAGAATGAAGAGGTGGTGGTTTAAAATTAGCTCTGGATCCGCGACCTCGACCAGATCGAGGAGCTAAGAAAGTACCATCCTCTAGTTGAAGAGTACCATTTAGCGGTAAACTATTACTCCGATACATTTCTTTGGTTGTATGCTGTAAAATTAATGTTTATGATAAATTTTCTACTACATAAAAATGATAATACATGTTATTACATTCGATTTATACCTTTCTGATTCCTGAAACATTTTGGTCAGCATAAATTCTTGGAGACATTTTGTAATTTTGTTGTGGAGATGGTGTTCTAAAAGGCTGTTGAGGTGATAATTTTTGAGGTTGTTGAATATTTATGCTTGACTGTACATTAGGCATAGGATTTTGCAAATTTTGAGGAATTAAGTTTGTTGGCATGTTACCTAAACTTCTATTTTTTGTTAATATAGGAATATTTGTAATATTTGGTTGGAGTTGCTGTAAATTTGTAAGGCTAGTAGATAAAGTTTGAAGATTTGTAAGGTTGTTTGGCATTACCATCATATTACTTTGTATATTATTTTGCAGATTTGCGATATTATTTGTTATTGACATATTATTAGGAAGATTTTGATTTGATATATTTGTCTGAATATTACTCATTGACTGAACTGGATTAACATTTAAGGCATTGTTCAAATAGTGAACCTGATTTTGTTGTAAATTATTTTGATTTATCATTGGATTTGATTGAGACACATTCGTTACGGTATATCCTTGATAAGGCATGGAGGGATATATATCACGATTTCTTCCAGAGCTGTAACAATAAAAAAAGAAATAAGTACCTTATAATACCATACTATACTGAAAAGTAACATTTAAAACAGCAATTACTTCGGATTCATAAGAGATCTTGTTCGGGTTCTACCTCCACGTGTAATAGGCCCAACTTGAGTAGGTTGCTCAAATATTTGCATATTATATTGTTCTACTAATTGCGAATCAGAAGGAGGATAACTTTGATTATACGTTTGTATCGTATCCATTATTGTTGCTCCTATATTATTAAACAACAGTTGTTAAGAGCACTCAACAAAATATTCCAAAAATTATGTTATAAGTGCTACCTATATCCATGTTGTAATTATTTCCTTGTTGTTCTGAAGTTATGGCAGGTACATTGGGTCGGAAAACATCCTCATTTGATTCTTCTGGTACAGATGGCAATCTCGATCCCAGCAGGTCTACAAAATGAGTCTGATATTGACATAAGACATGCTAAACCTAATTGCGTTCCAATTAAGTTAGTTATTCCATTATTATAATGCTACATATTTTAATACAATAAAATAATGTATTGATTTTATATAATACCTTGTAAAGGTTCCAGTGTATCCATAAAATCATCCAAATTTGGTTGAAGTGGCCCTAAACTAGGCTGAATAAAATCAGCAAGGTTTGCACCTCTTGCTGCAAAAGATTGCGAATTAATACTAACTATTACTACGTTAAATACAACTTAACATTGCTGTGACATTATTATATTATAATACCTATTTCTCGAGAATCAGGAAAAGCGTAGGGCTGGTTACTAATTGTTGAAAATAATGTATCACTCATAAATTGCATGTAATCATTGTCATCTAACATGTGCATAGGAGTGCTTCCCATAGTCCAATCCATAAAATCAATTTCTGATAACTGAAATGCATTAAATATTATATAATAATCGAACAGGTTGGTATAATTTGATTATAAGTGATTAAAATTTAAATACTCTGCAAATGCAGTAACCAAGAATACAAGAATTCTTCAAAATTAATTAGGTTTCGATGTGTAATTAAATGTGATTTATACCAACCACGTCTGAAGCATCTCTCACGCCGTAACCTAGAGTACGATTTCGATAGAACATCCGCCATTTCTTGTATTCTGCTGTTACAGCAGCTAATTTTCGTTTCCAATACTTTCCTTCCAAGACAACAGCCTGTTACAAAAAACAAACTTATATACATCATATATGTTCAGCAATATTACTAACGCATATTCTTGAGGCAATAATCCTAGTTATTCATTTGTAAACAATGCTGCGTGGCAATGATCAGATACGGTGATGCATGACCAGCGGGAATTGCGCGTTACGATATGTAACAAATAGTTAATCTGGACAGAAAATGCGAAAGAACATTGTATGATATACTCAAATCTTTGCGTAAATCTTGCGCTGCATTGTTTACAAAATAATACCTGTTCTAAACGTTACCTCCGGTTTATTGTGAGTGTCAACGTCCAATGGTGATGCAAATTGACACACCAGGGTATTCTGTTTCATTATAACTGCAAAGAAAAACAGCATATATAATTGTACTTAAGGGGTATTAAGGCTTTTAAGCTCAAATGCTTCATTGTCTAAATGCGTCAATCATATTTATTTCGTCTACTCCAATTATAATAACCACGAGGTTCGTCAAACCATTTTTAAAAAAAAGTTTTCTAATTAAATGTTTTTATAACCTGAAGTTTAACAAGATAGTAAATTTAATACGTGATATCATAGAACAAATATAATTTTATCAGGTATTATTTTGTGATAACTACAAAAAGCTGATCAAAATTACGTTCCAAAATTTTATCTTAAATACATCAATCAGGTTGTATTGACTTCATATCAAACCTCAATCATATCATATAGAGTATCATTAGCAAAAAGTTGAAATAATAATAAATCAAATCAATAAAATATCGAGAGAGAGAGAAAACAGAGAAACTTTAAAGTTGAACTTGTTCTTCTGCGCATTGGAGACAAGTCTTTGTCGAAGAAAGAAAGAGACAACACTATATGAACATTGAATTCTGTTTTAAGACAGACTTTGCCCGAGTGTATGAGTCCCATGCCTATACCGAAAAGTGTTATTAAAAGAGAATATATATTCTTAAATACTAATTTCGAATAATTTATTACAGTTGTGAATATTAATTTCCTTCATTACATTTTCTAAAAGATTTATAAAATGTTACTTTATATATAAACTGATATAAATATTTTATTTAACTACTCCAAAATATTTATATTCTGATAACGGCTTTTGATAACGGGCCTCAAGGTTGCTTTGCTTTGCTATATCTCCATTAAATAATATATTATTATTTTTCTTATAATTATATGAAGGTGACGAAAAATTGTTATCAATCTGATACCGTTACAAACTACATTTATAAAGAATAAATATCATTTAGAAAAATACAGAAAAAAAATATAAAATAAAAAAACTTTGTATAATAACAGAATTGCTAGTTTCATATATTTATGAAATATAAGAGTAGTAATACAGTAAGCTAGTAAAGGTTTTCGCATTTAAAAATAAATATCAACCTTTGTTCCGTGATCCATCCAAATGCTAATAATGTGTCTGCCTTGATAAGAAAATTAGAGAATTCGCGGGTAAATGACCGCTGAACTAACACCAGCAGATTTAGTTGCAGACAGTTTTGATATATTGTAACACATAGATATGTCAAATTTATTGTACACGTTGTAAATTTTAAGGATAATATTTGCCTAATGCCAGATGGTTTATTTTAGAACAAGCAGTTATTTATTTATAATTGAAAACGAAGTTTGCCACTATGATAACATTTTTTTAATGTTAAAAATTGTTTTAGACACGTTAAAATACGGTAGTCTACTATTCTTGTGGAATAAAACGAATACGATAAAAGCAGTTTACCTGAGTTTGCTTTAATAAATGAAGTAACATGTTTCGTACATTTCGGATTTTTATATAGAACTCATATTTATATAAAAATTATAGAAGTATTGTTTATATAATCAATTCATCATTTTCCTAAAGATTTTCTATAGAATTGGCTACTCGCGCTTGTTTATAGGAAATGTAAATATTTAATGAAAATCTGGAAACACTTTGCATCACAGTATTTTTCGTCCTTTTCGCGGAAAATATTACACTATTTTTATTTCTAAGCACATTATTTAGAACGAAGAATAAATCCATTTTGTCTTTAACTTTACCACTTATCGAAATTTTAAAAGAACAAATAATACATATTTCTTGAATTAATTTAGGTTAATAGTTGGTTACACAAAATCAGTTAGTAATTAAAATATTATATTATGTCTAATAATTTCGCTCGGTTCAAAAACTTTTGATATGGTAATCAACATTTTAATATGTAAATTCTAAATCATTCAATTCTCCCGTGATAATCACGATATATCCAGTTGATCGTAGAAAATGTTGACTTATTCTTTTTTCGTTGACGCTATAATTATTGATTACTAAATAGTGTCTTAATTCTAAATTCGTTGGTTATTAAATGGTTTAGATGAACCCAAACGGAAAGAGCTCTTTACTGAAGAAGTCTCTTTGCCAATTAATTTTTTTTAAATTTATTTCATTAAAATTTCAATTTATGCCTATGCATAGTATAAGAACAAACAAGATTTTTCGAGTGATTGCTAATTATCTGACTAGGGTATCAATTTTTAAATTGTAAAGGTTTTAATATTTGTTTCTTAGTTTCCAAATAAAAGCCTTTTGTTAGTTTACAACCTCCTTATCACATGTAATCTAATAATTATTATTCTATTAATTTAATTAAAATAATAAATAAATAAAAAGTGTTTTATAGAGAGTATACAGAAATCAATTGAATCAAGATTAAATTTCAGATAAATATTTAACATGGTTAAAACTCAAATTGATAAAATAGTTATCGTATTGAATAATATAATCGAATCATTACAATATGAATCATTTAATTAATCATTTTAATTTAAAAGTTGTAGTGTTAGATTAAAAATAATTTTAAAATTTTCTACAGAGGAAAAAAAATTATTAAACTTTTCTATCGTAGAAAGTAGTCACTGCGATAAATTGGGACAGCTATCCCCCGCAGGCTTGCAGTAAATTCGACATTCCACCTGTCTTGTCTTTCCACCGATATATTGGTCTGTAGTTTAAAGTCCAAACTTCTACGTAAAGACATTTGGCAAACGTTTCAATTCAAATCACGGGCTCTAATGAATTTAGAGTTTAGGTGGTAAATATAGTCTGCATTGTAAAGTCTGATGCAATTTAGTCATGATTTTCAAAGCAAATAATAGATTTCAGAATTCTAATTCTTTTTCTGTATTTTTAAACTTAGGATCTCAAATGTTCAATTATTTGTTTAATAAGTCGCAATATTATAGGAGATATTAATGATTAGAATAGTCATTTTTGTTTTTTAATCATTTATAACCTCCTCCTTTGATATCTGAATTTGCTATCCCTTTTTACAACAGAGTGTAAAAAATACTACTCACAGTCAGATACTACTTACAGTTTTGATATTATAAATATGATAAACAAAGACCAATAGAACCGATTACTTATTTACATAAATTTTAAATCTCTCTCTATATCTCCGTCAACTTTAGGATATTTAAAAATATAGAAAAGCCAATAGATATATATTGGCATATATTTCAATAATAATTTAAATAATGAGTTTACAATCCCATTTTAAAAAAATAACATTAGTTAAAGAGTTTTTAATTGCCTGGTCATAAATATACAACAAGTGGTAGGCATCTTTTACCTATTTCCACCAGCACTTGTTAGATTTCAAATATGTACCATACACCTAGAGGCTTGCCTAGCAATTGCACCGGGTTCTGGTTCTATTTTGGCATATAGCCGTGTTGGCACGCGACGTGTTTTCATGCCTGAGCACTGCGTAAATACGAACGATCCGGTTTTAACTGGTTTTAGAGTTAGATATCAATTAGATTTTTAATAGTATGCGAGTATAATAGTAACATATCTTGTAACACCACAGCATCAATGTGTGGGAGTATAATACAAACAAATAAGAGGAAGCAATAGCAAGTAATGTAATGAATATTTTCAAAACACTGTTATAGAGAAATAGAGGGGAAGAATTAATTGTTTTGCAACTGGAAGTACTTAAAAAAACATTAAGCGTAATAGACACAAAACAAATCAAATCTGTGTTATTTTTTTTTAACGTCGATGACCTGCAAAGTTGTGTCGTTGCCTACTGATTGACAATGGATTCGTAAACTCATTTTTTAGGAATCGTTTCTTCAGTTAAAATTTTACAACTCTACTTATTATTTCTAGAGATGTTGGCGCTCATTTTAATATCAGCGATTTGTGCAATTATACTTAATTAATTTATATATCTTATAAAAATTAATGTTTATTTTACAATTAATAAAAATACATATATGTAAATTGATAATTAATGAATTAATATCTTGTTTATTTAACATCGATGCGAGATAAGAAGTTGTGGTGAGTGGGTGAGATCTAGCTAATTAATCAACTTACACTGCATATGCCAGCATCTCCAGATTACATTGTTTAAGCGGATTTTGTCCTTCCATCTTAAACGTATTCCTTTGAAGCGATTCCATTTGGGAGACGTGAGCTTTTGTCTGAAAATTAAATTATAATTTTAGATCCAATTCTAGATGAGATATTGCAAGTGAAGAGTGAAGTAAGAAGGTGGATAGCGGAAGTAAAATAGAGAACATATATTTGAATTGCAAATTATGAGCTTTAAATGTGAGATATTTGCAACAAACTAATACGTGTAATAATGATAAGTAAGCTAAATATAAAGTTGTTTTTTAAGATAAATAATAAGCTTATTTTTTATTATGCTATAAAAGTTATTACACTGTACAAAGAGATAAACGTAATTATTGATAATACACGCACACCCACATTTTCCATTTCGTGTTATCTTTGTGCTCAGAACGCCACGATTTTGTTAATGCATCAGAAAACATTTATCATAATCCATAATAAAATAATTTTTATCCTTAATTAATAAAGTTAAGAGGGAACGACAAATGCCAGTAGAAGTCTCAGAGGTTGAGAAATTAGTTATATGTTATTAGTGCATGCCCGATAGGGTCCTAATCGGTTTGCCGAAATAAATTTCATTTCTTACCAGTGCTTTCTCAGACATACTTGACAAGAACCTCAACAGAGCCTTGCAACATCTACAGCAAAATTCTGAGCAGGAGTACTTCAATTTATTGTGTTGATAAGAAACATTTCATTATTTTACTTCTAGTTTGCTGATAGTAAAGAGATTAAAGTTGAAATTGCAAGATAAGGTGCATAAAAAGATATATTGGTGATCTTTCCCTCCATCTAATAACTCCTCACAGAATAGGCGGACAACAACACTATTTTTTTTAAATGTTTAAAACTAAGTATGCAAGTATTTTAAAATCTACTTGTCTAACAACAGATTCTCAGATTTTTAATGAGAGGCGCATGTTAGCAGCTCCATTCTACAGTGCTATTAGTTTTCCAGCCTTAATATGCTCTTGTTTTTATTTTTACTTACTTTAGTATATTAATGGACTTGGACTTTTTGTTAAATGTCGATGTACCAAAATTATTAATATCACTAATATTTCATCATGCAAGATGATTTAAATTATGTCATATATATATATATATATATATATATATATATATATATATATATATATATATATATATATATATCTAACTAATTGAATACATCTCTTCTATTATTATATATAGAAACAGCAAATCAAAATATACCGAAAATATCTGCTCCAGAGGTTAACAATGTTCTACAGAAATATTTTTAATGTTTGATAATAATAGTTCTGATGAAATGTTTATAACTTTGGTATAATTCTTATTTTTAATGTGTTTAATATGTTTTTTAATTCTGTTAGGTATATGCAGGGTCGGAATAAAATCGCAAGGTTTAATTTTCTTGACTTGACCTTATGCCGACCCTTGGCATAAGGGTGTCTCTAAAAAAAATTGCATGATTGTTACTTAATGAATAAAATTTTGTGGGATGAGTATTTATTTGAGAAAATTACAAATATTTCTGATTGCATAATTATCTCAATATGTGTATTTAACAAAACTCAATCTTAAGAGATTGACTATTCAATTACTCGTACTATACTTAAGTTAAATTAACAAATAGTTAACTCCCCCTCCCCCTCGCACTCGACTCTGTTCCGTGACCAACAAATAAGTGCACATAATTGCAAGATCAACAAAATGCATGCTGTGTACGAATTACATCTCTATGATAAAAATGTATGATTAACTTTTGCCTTTATACGCTAGGCGCGTAAGTTCTTTTTGTTTTGTCTTTGTTTCATGAGAATGAAATCATGAGTATGTACGTAACGGTTGTATTTAATATCCGACTACACTTTTGCATACTACTTTCTTAATTCATGTAATTGCGTTTTAATAATATAACATCTAAAGTGATAATGAACACATGTATAATTTTGACATAGTCGCAACTGCGACGTACATCAGTTCAATTGATAAAATCGAGATATTGGGTTATCTTAAATTTCTGCGCAAGATACACCAAGACACGGGCTATGACTAATGGTTTGGGTGACAGATCATACGAGGGTTTTGTGTCTTGCTGATATTTTCTTCTGGTCTGATGTAAGGATGCAAGAGTGTTACCATTCAACACGTGAAATTTGGAAGTTTTGGAAGTGGGGATCGTCAATAGATGACCTGACAACGGGGGCTTTTAATTGATTTGTTTCACGTGACATCCGAGTGATTTTTTTATATTTAAAAAAAACTAACATCAACTAAATTTAATTATAATAAACAATATACAACTTTATAATAACTTCAACTAAGAAATATATTTTCTTGGAATGTTTTATGCCTAAAATATAAACATGGGCAGGAAAATAAACCCTTCATTGTCCATTTTAATTCTATTTTATTTTTAAGGTTAATTTACTGCCTATAATACTTTTTATATTTATAACTATACTATCAATACAAATAGACTCAGATTAATACATTTCTAAATAACAAACGTGTCAAGATATCTATTATGCTTTTAAATGGTTCTATTTTAAACCTTATGTGCTTAAATTTGGTTCAATGTTTATATATTTATTGAAAGAAAAAAATGATTTTCTATTTTTTGTGACCGTTGTAACATTCCCGACCTGCCAGAGGGACATCTTGCATTCCAACAAATTGGAGCGTCGACTAAGTACGTCATGAATATTAAATGCTAATTAATTTGTTTATATAAATCTATATCATTAAGTGCAATAATGTATTAGCGTTGATATAATCAATTTATTATTATTAATAAACATGTATACAGTGGAGAACTACATACTACAAATATAGTAATATAAGTTTTTAAATTATTTGATATATTTTTCTATTTATGTAACAATTATCGTTAGCAACATTTTTATGAACAATATAGCCACATGCCATTTGCCAATGTCAACAAAAATGATTCTATTTTATGCACATCAACAGTATAATTTATTTCATAAAGCAGTATTACTAGGCGAGGTCACACCAGCACAACAAATTAAAAGTTTGCACTGATAAGAAAAGCTAAAATTAGAAGCCCATCATATTCATTTGTACGTAATATAAGATAAACAGAAATCTAATAATTACAATTAAAAGAAAAGATTTAAAATGTTGAAGCAATTTCAGTCCACACGTTTATTGTAAGGTTGGCGCACACTAGAAGTGTTTAAACAAGATTGAGCCAACAGTCTTGGTGATAGGTTTTTATGCCCGGAAGTGAATCGCAGCCTCTCCAAAAACAATCTTGTCTCTAGTGTGCTCCCTGTGTTACACACTTACAGTAATTCAATATCAAATATGTCAGAAACTGTTCTAGTATCATAATAATATGATACCATATACAGTGTACGTCATATGTAAGATATTTAATATATAACAGTTTATATAAGATAACAAGAGTCCGCCAAATATGCTTCTACTATAAATAAATTGAATAAAGAATAGATCAAAAAAAGGTCGCTTAACGTAAATAATAAAATATTACTATGAAAACATAGTTGTTATTAAAGACATAATTAAAAAAAAGATTAATTCCACGTAATTATGAATTTATATAACAGGCTTTGTTATTAAACTTTCAAAATTCTACTAATTTTGCTAAGTAGCTGTTTATGATATGCAAATTATCTGAATATAAAATATACAATGTACAAATAACACAAACATACTTTCCTTGAAACAGAAATACGTTATGCTTATAAATATTAATAGCGTTAAAATGTACACATTCCATTGTAGTATTAGTTATTTGTTGACATCGTAGAAACGATTGAATACATGCCTCAATTTATTTTTAAATTGGTAAATTTATAAATTATAAACCCTTATTTATTATGGTATATTGAGTTAATAAGAAAATGCAATATGAATTTTTGATAAGCTTGAAAGACAGAGCGGAGGAAATTAAGAACAAATAGTAAATTATATTTTAAAATAATTATATTAACTAGTGCGATAAAGATATATTACAACAATGCAAGCTCGATAGTCTTTGTTTATGAATCAAATTTCATTTGTAAAAAAAAAACAAAATACATAAGAAGTATTCGTACTCAAGTAATGCTAAACAAACAATTAGTAAACAGAGCGTTCATTGCATATTAATATCGCAATGTCTTCTTCATAAAGAAGTTATATTAATATTCAAAGCAATTACCTGTAAGCTAAAGACATACACTGGAACAACTTGGTCAATGAGTTTTCAATATTGAGAGGTGGTGGAGAATTTTCGCAGGCAATGACTCCTTCATAATTTGGTGACACTTGAGCCACAGGTTCTGGTACTTCAACAGCAGTTGCAATTTCATCGTCATCTTGTGCTTCAGCCTCAAAATGTGAAACCATAAAGTGACCAGAGTGTATACTCTCACGGTTCGCCATTGTATTAGAGGGCCCCTTACTACAAATAATTCTTTCGCACTGCACTTGCATTTTCACTACACTTAAAAAATGTTACTAACGATTGCATATGGGAGATGTAGCAAATTTACAATAAACAATTCTGTATAATACACAAACCTCCACGCAGAAACAAAACGTCATGTTATTTCAATTTTTCTGTGATAATACGCTTTCCTACTTTTGCTGACGTTATTGGCATAGCTTCACATATGTCAGTGTTACAAACACTTAGATCAGCTGATTTGAACTTTGTACAGTGCGTTTTATTGATTAAATATTTATTAAGATTTAATTGTATATAATTTTATTACACTTTATTTAAATTGAAAGAAATTTTAATTCGTAATAATGCTCTTAACGTATTACAAATCACGTAGATCAATTACATTACCGGAAACAGAACTAAACGTTTAATAGGAAATATATTTCAACAAATAATTGTTCATTAATTAAAATCGCTGCTTATTTTGAATAAAAGTAATTACATACATAATTAATATGAATAATTTTAATTTGAAAGAAAGATTTAAGAAATGCTGGACAACGTGGAACATCAAAGAAAATATTAAAAGTTTGTCGAAGGAATTAATATGCGAAATAGGTCCTCTTTTAATTGGAATATAAAGTTAATAAAGAAATAATATCATAGAATAAGAGTTTAAAGTTTTATTATCATTTTATAAAAGAGTTTTTAAAGTAAAAGAAATTTCTAACACTTTTGAATTGAAATCAAAAACCGCGGGGAAAAGTTTATATAACCCCATCAGGCAACACTTTTTTGAAAACTTTCAAATGGCTGTCTTGACAAGTTATTATTTTTGACAAATATTATATACATTATGTATTAAATAAATTATTAGTATTGCTTATACCTATTACCTACATAATATGTTTGTGATTATGAAACATTAGTACTTCCAAAAACTTGAGAAATTATTAAAATTTAATTAAAAATAATAAAGTAAGGTTAAGTTACAGAAATGTTCCTATAATATAATGCTTAACTATAACAAATTATCATTATTTTTTAGGAATGGCTGTGACATTTAGCAGGAAATTATTTATCCATACTCATTTAAGTAAAGATTTATTATCATCTAAACGATATTTATTCAATGGCACTCTAGGAAAGAAATATAAAGGAGAAAAAGTTGTAAGGTGAGTTAGCAACCTCTCTACCTTCTTTTATTAAGTGATTAATATTTGTATTTATTATATTTTAGGTACACCTGTCAGCAGATGTATGATGTTGTTTCTGATGTATCGAAATACGAAAACTTCGTACCATATTGTACAAAATCAGTTATTGAAACCAGGAGTTCTGACTCTATGAAAGCTCGTCTAAGTGTTGGATTTCCACCTATTACAACTAGCTATTTATCAACAGTAACTTTTGAAGAACCTCGTTTAGTGAAAGCAGTATGTAGTGATACTACCCTTTTCCATAATTTAACAGCTATTTGGAGATTTTTACCTTATCTGAATAACAAAGCTTGTATAATTAAATTCGATCTAGAATTTCAATTTCGTTCTATAGCTCATGCTACTGTTACAGACCTTTTTTTTGAAGATGTTTTACAAAAAATTCAACACTCTTTTGAGGCAGAAGCAAGTAAACGATATTTAAATCTTGTAAATAAAAATAGATGACAAGGAAATGTTCTTTCATTTATAAATAGTTCTGTTATTAAAAGAGTTTTTATGCCGTTTATGGTTTATGTAATTTATTTTCTTACTAGAAGAGATTTGTTTGCTAACAAAATATATTGTAAATTAAAAACTGTTTGTTAAAAATAAAAAACGTTTATTTGAAGTTTATGAAATTACATTTAAGCTTAACGTAACATGGTTGTGAAATTACATCACATTTGTCCACACTGCGATATAGTAACAGTAATCTTCGGTTTATTATTTGGGCCTGTTGGAACATTCTCAATTTTACGCATAACTAGAAGTCCATCAATAACACGACCAAAAACAACATGTTTATTATCTAAAAAGTTACACTTTGCACAAGTAATAAAGAACTGGCATCCATTTGTATCTCGACCACTGTTTGCCATTGATAGAAGACCTGGAGCATCATGTTTCAATGAAAAATTCTCGTCTGCGTAAGCACTACCTCCATATATACTCATGGCTCCGGTACCATCTCCCTAGAAAGAAAATTAAACTTTCAAAGATCATTTAAAAATGAAGAATATTATTTCTAGTGTTTATGTAATACTTACATTAACAAAATCACCTCCTTGTATCATAAAATCTTTAATTACTCGGTGGAAAATTGCGCCTTTATAACCTAGTGGAACTCCATCTCTTCTGTATTCACCAGTACAAAACTGTCTAAAATTTTCACTTGTTTTGGGTACAACATCTGCAAATAATTCGAAGACCATACGACCGATTTCCTAAAATATATTATTTGTTATTAATTATTTAATACATTTATTTTTTATCTTGGGTTAATTGAGTGAAGCATAACCTATAAAATTTACTAACCGTTGTTCCTACTGTAATGTCAAAAAATACTACAGGATTGTTTGGATGTCTTAACTGTGATTGTATATGATTCCAAGCCGGCATTTTTTATTTGTAATATTAATTATTAAAAGTTATAAATTATTTCAGAAATAAACAAAATGCTTTTGACGTTTGTAAAATAATTATAGAATTGTAATTAATTAGTAACTAACAGAGCCATCTATCGACTTAGCTTGCAAGGTACATTTAATTTTCAATTTAAATTCGTGGTCTCTCTTGGAGACAAAGCTTTTCTTTAATATTTGATGACTTAATATAAATATTATTCCTCTTACTATTTCTTTTTCTTCAACAATTACCAAAGATTACGTTGTACAAACTCTTGTTTTCAGTTTATCAATAAAACAAACAAAACATTGAACAAAATATGAAATTTGTGTTTCGACCTAGTTCATGCGATTTGTGGCTCGATTCTATGACCGGCCATATTTTAATTGAGCTTTATTGTTACATTTTTTATCTTTGGTTACTTCTAATTGATTACCAGCGGTGGAATTCATATATTTGAGGCTTCAACTTCGGAAAGCAGGTGATAAATAAATTTGCATACGAATATTGTTACGTATAAATAGAGTCGCCTTTAAACATAGGCTGCAACTACACCACAAACAAGAAACTAAAGAGCCACTAGTTAGTAGATGTAGTGTCTGTGATTAATGACATACTTTGATATGTCATATATATATTATATGTATACTTTGATAAATTTATAAAAACAATTAAGTAACAATTGTTAACAATATAGACGTTATACGATATAATGCATAAATAGAAATTGATGTATTTATTTCATTATTAAAATTATAATACAATAAACTAATATTCAAATGTGCTACAGTAGATACAAGTGATTTAGGTGTAAAAAAATAACATTTATTACAAAGAAAATAAAGAACAAATTCATAGAAAAATAAATCAGAATAAATATTTGTACAAAATCATATAGTTTGTTACTTCTCAGGGTGATAATTCAATTACATTCTCCATTTCAACTACGGAGTCCTCAGAGCCGCTACTTTCGTCCTCCGAAGTCTCAGATGTAACATATTCTGCACGAGTTCGTAATATCTATAACGAAATAAATGTTATAAAAGACCTACGTTTAACAAGAAAACAAGATGAATTAAATACACTTACCGCTGCCTCCACTGCTGCTTTCATTCGCTTTTCATGTGATAATGCTAGTTCTTCAATGCGCTTTGTGTGCTCTGAACGGATTTGTTCAACAAGTGAGTTGAACTCTTTAACCAGGGTAGTCCGGATCGTTTGTTCTTTGTTTTCTAATTCATCTTTAAGGTTCTCTATCTCCAAACGAAGTTGATCTATATAGGCATCCTTATTTTCCAATAACGCATATACTTCATCATCTTCTTCACTATCATCGAAGTATTCAATAACAGGCAGAGGAATTTCTGTACTTCTTGCTTTAGGAATCTGCCACTGGGAGCTAATGCGAACACTTTTGCGCTCAGGTTTTTCACGCTTTATTATAATTTCCTTGGCAATAGCAGCGAAGTTTAGTGTTTCCATGCTCTCTGCATAGAAAGTAGGGTCTGGATTGATAGCAACAATTACGGATAATTTGGCGTTACCTGTAACATGACACAAAATGTGTAGAACGGCAATGACTGAAATAATCAAATAAATAAATGTATATACCGGAGAGTTCTTCGTGAAAGAGTTTAGTTAATTTTGACTCTCGGTAGGGGACAACCATTTGTTTCTTTGTTGCGGATTTCTGATTATCTCTAATTATTTTAAGGCATCTACCTAATACATGTAGTGAAGCATTTATATATTGTGATTCTTTCATTACGGTTCCAAACGCTTTAGATTTATTGACTCTCTCCGAACCAGCTAAATCACAGAATTTGAAAGTGCTGATATTTGCAGATTCCCCATCAGATGTAACTAAAGTTAATGTGAAGACGCAGTGGCTGCGACTTGAATTTACATTTATTGCTGTAGCGCTGTAGTTTATATTTTTTTGTCCAATCTTCATAATTGCATAGGCTTCATCAGCAGATCTACAAAAAAAAAAAAAAAATAATAAAAGAAATACATTTGCAGAAAGCTTATTGTTATCGAGTTTTAAAGATACTCACTTAACAGGTAATATTGTTAAATCTTTAGTAAAAGTAAAGCCGTCTTTATTTTCACACAACTTTAGCTTAGGCCGTTTATTGTGCATAGTGGTTGGAGCTAATAAATCGTAGACATACTCGTTGTATATTTCCAGAAACGATACCCAAAGAAAAACAGTATGTGATGGATCAACCTCCAAGCCTGAATCATTTTCTTTATCTAAAGATACTATACTTGAATGACTCGATAATGATTTTATTTTTGGAGACTTCTTTAGCAAAGCCGCTTTGCTCTTTTTGAATTTATCTTGGCCTTCCTCATCTAGCATAAGAACTTCATCAAAATCAGTTGGTTGTAGAAGAATCTCATGGTCCATTTTGTGACGAACTGCGTTAAAAATAGTATATAATGCTCTTGGTACTATTCCTGGTTCCCCATTGGAACCCAAAAGAGTATGAGTCTTTCCAGCTCCAGATATACCATACGCCATAACAGCACAATTCTTGCCATTTAAAAAATCTTTAATTGAGCTACTAATACATTTACTGTATATATCGGTTTGACTAGCTTTTGGTCCAAATATATGAGAAAATTTGAATTCTGTTCCAGTAGTTTCATCTTTTGTACGAATATCTTTGATTTCTATTGTAACAGAATCTTTCATTGTAAAAGGAAGAGCCGATGCTTTTTGTAAAGGCCTAATTCTCAAATAAACTGATGTGTTTTCAATAGGTTCTTCCTTACTTTCAAACTCTTCCAACAAATTCCTAGGCCGATTGTAACCCACAACACTTGCATCACGAGCAAAGACGCTTTTTCCATCAGATTGTGCAGTAAAATCCATTGTAGTTTTATTTTTAAATAAGTAGATCTGTAATAAGAATACTGAAATGTTTGAAAACCGTATAAGGTAAGATAAAACTAACAAAAGTGTATCTTTTTTTGATTACTCCAGTAAAGCGAAGTACTGCTATGAAATCATTGATCGTTGTTTATTTTATAAACAAAAATAAATAGTTTAAATTTAAAGTGAAGTGAAATAAGACAATAGAATGGAACAAAACAGAAAAAACACAATGAGAGTGGAATTTGTTAATGTTGAATATAAGATGGCAATCACTGAATTGCATTTATTTCTAAGAAATAAGCTAGAACTAAAAGTAGATGATGTGTTGGCCATCCAAGTCAACGGAAATAAAATGCTAGTGAAATTAAAAGAAACCAATCCAATCGATGAACTACTAGAAAAATATGAAGAAATTGAATATATAGGAACGGATGACAAGGCATACAAAGTTATATTGGAAAGAGCTGACAGGTATACGATAGTAAAATTACATGATATAGAATATGAAATGGAAGACATAACCATACAACATGCACTCCAAGAATATGGAAAAATAGTTACCATAAGAGTAGTATAATAGAGTAGTAGTAAAGTTAAGTATAATTACATTTATAATTGAAATGTAATTATTATATATAGTGTAAGTTATGTTTTATAAGAAAAAAAAATGTATATAAAAATGTAATATTGATTGAAAGTGCTAATAACTTCCAATAGTTGATGCACTTAAAAATAAATATTAAAAAAAAAAAGTGTATACAGTTTTGTTTCTCTAAATAGGTTCAAAACTATTTATTATGTTTTTAATTTATGTAAATCTTATTTAATTTGTTTTTTTAGTATTGTTATAGTTACCTTGTCTAATATTTAACTTGAATATTCTTTGGAATTTACAAAATGTTGAAATATCACAACTGACATAAAGAGTATAAATATTTAACTGTATTCTAGATTCAACTCAAATGAACTCAAAGATAATATAGATAATCAACTCTATTCAACTGCCAAAATGTTTGTGTTGAGAAGTTAGCAAAGAGTAGTAATTTTGTTTTCTACATTTTCAACGAAGCTAGAAGGCGCGAATTTTAATTGTATTAAATATTAATCTAAACAATTATAAGAAAAATTATTTATAACAAAGAACAATGATCAAACGTTAAATATGATAAAAGAATACCACAATGGATTAGGGATAATGCAGTTCGTTTGTTGTTTTCTAAAACAAAGAGCATTTTTATTTAAATACAAATATTGTTTGAATCTATCTGTTTTTGAATTGTTATATATAAGTATTGCAGTCGAAGCCTTACTATTTTAAGTTAATTTTAATAAGTATAATATCGATAATGCATTTAAAGAATTCATATGGCTTCACAAAATCTACCTTAGTATCCATAAGTCACTTGAGTAACAAGCGTCATGAATATTATTGTTATAGGTAAATCATTATTTGTTATAAAAAATAAATTAAAAACTTTGTGTTTTTATCTAAAAATGATTTGTAAATTACGTGAATCAAGTTTAAAGCAAAAAATCTTGACTAATTTATTGGGTATAAAGTTTAGTACACGTAAAAGCATATTACAAAGAGAAAAGTAATTTATTATATAGTGTAAGAATAATAAAAGTGTGGAGTGATGGAAGAATAGTCGAGAGAATTGATGCGTAATGCTAGCTTACAGAGTCTTCGGGTTCAGTTCCCGGACTGGTGTTATATTTTCTGGTTTTGGTTGTTATTATATGTTTCTATTATCATAAAGTTATTACTTAACAGTTACCGTCGGTGATAAGAGTATTATATTTCATTTTACACTTTCATTATTTGTCCAATAATTCTTTTACGCGTTTTACATAAAAACATACATTTATATAAATGAAAGCTTACCTTACAATAATATATATTTCTTGTAGTATGGATATTTTGTGGTGTGGGAGTTTCTTCCCGGATATTTCGAGATGCAGATATTTGTGGATCCCGAAATGGTCGTCGCGTCTACCTGGAACTTGGCGAACGCGGCATTTTGACAGCTGCAAATATTAGTTTTAATGGACAGGTAAATGTCAAGTTTTTGTCTCAAATATGTGTGTTAAGTGATTAGTTAAAGAAATGTTAAAGTAAATTCAATTCTATCTAGTATTAATTAATTTTTCTTTAGCAGTAGTGACATTTTCTTTTGGTCCAATCTAATATATGTTTACAGTTTTCCCTGGAAAGTTCTTCCCAAATGAATTCTACATCTCGATATGCTCAATGCACTCTAGAACTTGTTACGTGTCCAGCCTGCATTATAACGGTGAATTTCAGGTAAGGGTAAGAGAAAATACAGATCATAATACAATAGAATCTCGATCGACTGATTAGCGGAAAATATGAATGATGATAATTATTACACGCTCAGAAATATATAATATTATATTACACATTCCTAATTCATTATAATCACAATATAATAGAAGATTTATAATTAAAATAACGCTTTATAAAAAACTAGCTTTCACCACCGTCGCAAGCGACGACTGTCTTTTGTGTTTGAATTGAATTTCATTTCAAATTTTAAGTTGAAATATTTAACACGTTCTATATTAATCTTAATATATATAAATTACGTGTCACGTTGTTCCTCCGCGATGGACTCCTAAACTACTTAA
This sequence comes from Panorpa germanica, assembly GCA_963678705.1. Classification (NCBI taxonomy): domain Eukaryota; kingdom Metazoa; phylum Arthropoda; class Insecta; order Mecoptera; family Panorpidae; genus Panorpa; species Panorpa germanica. The sequence goes on from OY783207.1 coordinate 1,304,071, forward strand.
CCGATTTTAATCAAATTTGTACACCCTGTGCAGTTTGATCCAACTTGAAAGATAGGATAGCTTACATCTCAATTTATTTATCTTATTGCTAATTATTTGTCTATTAATTATCTGTATATGACATATGACATCGGGCGACGATGATGGCGACATCTGTTGACTAGATTGAGTAAATATTCTGTTGAGTAAATCGAAATCTGTTGACTAGATTGAGTAAATATTCAATAGATGGCGCTATGTAATGTAATATGACAAAAACGTTAGGCACAGCAACGCGTGGCCGGGACAGCTATTTTTATATATATATAACAATAAATAATTTTTCATATAAACTGTCATTAACTGATAAACTGAATTCCTAAATTTTGAAACATGTTTGCATTTAATAGCGTAATACGGATGCAAAATTTTTCCTTTCTATCTTTTACAAATAAAAAGTTATAAGAAAAATCCGAGGACGCCAAAAGTCTTAGAATTTTTTTCTCTACGAAATAGACAATTTTTAAAAACATTGACGTAGCCGTTTTCGATCTACCATACACAATTCAGTACCAAACATATAAACAAGTCAGATACACCTGGAACATTATAATATAGGATATTTTCTAATCTCCCTCTTGTTTCTACTCTGTCTTCCTTTCTCTTTCCTCGCTCCTTCTGTCTATCTGCACCATCTATCGCTTCCCTTCACTGTCTCCCTTAAATAACTGCACAATCTTCTTTTCACTTTTTACCCTTCTGTGTTTCTATCAAGCTTTCCTCTCTATTTTCGCAGTATCTGCTTCGTTTCTCTTGATTTCCCAATCTAAATCTTTTAAGCATATATCTATAACAATAGATCGAGACCAGAATATCTTTTTGCGTAGTCATTTGTCGCTGCCTTCTTCATGTGGATCTGCGTTCACCACCTCGCCGTGCCCATGCGACCGCCTATGGGTATCAGAGCCTCCATATGGACTGTCAACTGGTCGCGCAATTTGTGGTTCTAGCAATACTTCGGAACACAGAAGCCTAACAAGGACACTTCTAATTATATTTGAGTTTATAGAAGATCACAAACATGCCTTCACGTTGGAATATACAGCTGAACGTGAGTATGTTCAATTACAATAAGAATGCTCAAAGATACTGGAACATATTACGTTTTGACAACGCCAAAAGTTTGATTATGCATGGCGTTTGTGACAACAAGTATTCTCCATTGTAAAAGCTCTAGCCGTGTAAAATTTATAAAATGTTTAACAGGTAACAGACAGTTCATACGTGGAATGCCTGGAGTGCTTCCAAGTCCTTTTATTGAAGTAACGACTTCTAGGCCTGCTTATACCAATGGCACATCCTCAGGAATATTAAGTTCCCCATATTTCCCGGCAACTTATCCGCGGGATTTGGGCGCTGAGCAAGTTCTATCTTGCGGAACGGAGCACTGCCGTGTTCGGTTGTTGTTCACGGATTATTTGCTGTCATCCAGTAGCATTATGGAGGTAAAATACTTAATGCCAATATCAATTTCTTTTATATTAATTATTTAATTGAATTCTAGTTTTATGATTGGAATGGACAACGTTTAGAGGTAGTATCTGGTGCCATTTTTCGACCACCAGTACTCGTTAGTTCCGGACCTTCGTTACTTATACGTTTCTATGCAAATGGGGGCACTGGACCTGGTTACCAGGCGGAGTATACTTTCCTTACCACTGCAGCTGCTCAAGACCCTCACGTTAAACCACTAACAGGTAGCTAAGGTGACCAAACCTCCTAATCCTTTCTAAACATACAACAACATATTTTAGGAAATATTAACAATGGGATTGTGTCCTATGTCTTAATTTCTATAAAAGTGTACTATATATTGATAAAGTGGGTTACTAGAACCTCAAATGTCCAATTATTTTTTAATAACTCCTTATATGTTAGGAGATATTAACAATTAAAAAAGTCATTTTGTCTTTTTAATTATTAAAGGGATTCAACGTTGTACAACATTCCAATTGCATGTGACATCATAACCGCTAGTTGCTCTATCTCTTTTATACAACAGAGCGTAAAAGAGAGATATTCTTGACAGAACTCTGACAAGTTTACAGGTTACCAACCTTACAGCTCATAAAGCTCTGCTATATGTATATATTTATGTATCAAAATATCAAATATTATATACAGGAACTACTATTTCAAGGAACAATATTCCAATATATGTCAGCCGTAACAAGGTTAAATAAAATAAAACAAGCTACAAAACATTACCACAGCACTGACCTATTCAACAAATAACTGACGTACAAATGCATTTCACGTCATACAAATATGGTCGACCATTTCTAGCGCTAAAACTACAATTCAGGTTTTTAATTGCTATATCTCTGTCAACATTTAGATATTTTATAAAATAGACACGTCAATATACATTTATTAACATATTTCAATCAACAATTGAAAAATCGGCCCATTAAGAAAGACATACCTATTTAAATTAATTTTCCGCAGATTGTGGAGGAACTGTCGAAACCCTAGGAGGAGCTATCACTATGATGAATATGGTGGGATCAGATTCTAGAGAATCTCCCCGACCATATGACTGTGTTTGGCTAATTAGGCCACCAGCAAGCTATCTTCATTTGAAGACTCATTTGTATCTAAGAATTGCTGCACTTTCTGATATGGGTAAGAAACCCCATAAAAAAGTATCTAGGTACGACGTAACTAATTCCCTTTGGAAATATTTATATATCTTTTAGCTGGACCATCCGAATTGGCAGTTCGCAGTGGGATAATGTCCAACAGACCGTTGCTGGAAACAATTCGGTGGCCATCTTTAACATCGAGAGCAGCTTTGCCAATGCCGAGGGGACAGGCTATTCAGCCAGTGGGTCACGTGTTACCAGTTTCCACAGGATTTTACGTAAGCTTGCGGGGTACTTTTGGGCGAGACTCGAAAGTAGCGATTATTTACGCCGCTTTTAGTTACTTAGGTAGGTCTTTAAATATATTTGTACACGTCTACAAAATTTCTACATTTATAATTAATTATATATCACGATTAAATTTAGATTGCTACGCTGGATCAGAATTTCTTTGTCAGAATCATCGATGTATCCAACTGCAGCTTCATTGTGATGGATTTGACCATTGTGGGGACAATAGCGATGAACCCAATTCGTGCTACAATGGTTCTTATTTACAATATTTAACTTTTAAGAATATATATTTTTTTTTTATATTTGCCTTGACTTTCTTTCGTCATAGCCACCATCAAACATTTTTTATACATCTCAAATATTTCAATAATTCACTCTTTAATTTTGAATCATTTAACAAAAATTTAGTATTAACAGGAAAAGTTTGAATCACATCTAATATATCACTATTCAATTTTGATCTTTCTAAACTATGATTTATGCATTCAAATATAATAAGATCCAAAGTTCCTTCTTCACCACAGTGACATCTATCGTCAGAATTAATATTAATTTTGTACAGGTGAGCTGGAGTTTTACAATGATTACTTTTGATTCTGATTATAGTTGATATAATATTGCGGGACTCATTTCTAAACCATCTCTTCTTACTTAAATTTGGATGTAACATATAATAATCTCTTCCTTTTAACTGACTTTTGTTAATGAAATATGTGTTTCTCAAATTGAAGTTTAATTTTTTGATTATATTCAAAATTTCATATGAAGGTAATTTCACTTTCATCTCAATTTCTAAATTTATTGATTCCTTTGCCAATTTATCCGCAATTTCGTTTCCTCTTATTCCACAATGTCCTGGTATCCACATAAATTTTATGGTATTATTCTTATTTATTATATTGAAATACATCTCCTTAATTTTGCTTGTCAAAATACCATTATTTGATTTGTGATCATTAGAATTTAAATTTTTTAAAACACTTAAAGAATCCGTTATTATTATAATTTTATTATTGTTGATATTTTCATTAATTTCCAATGCTTTTAATAATGCTAATTTTTCACCAGTATAAGAGCAAACTTTGTTATTTAATTTAAATTTATAATATCTTAAATGTATTTGTTCATATATAGCAAATCCTGTTTTATTTCTTTCTAAATCAATGGATGCATCAGTATATATTATTTTTATAAAATTTGTATTTAATTTATGCATTAGATTTAAAAAAAATTCATTATTTATTGCATTATTAAATGATTTTGACAATAATTTTGTGTTAATATATATATCCATAGGTTTAATTAATGATTCAAAAGGAATAGAGTATATAGGAGATTTGGAATTTCTTTGTATATTTAGATCCTTTTGTTTTGTTGTAGAAGTTTAATTGATAAAAAATACCTTCGCTGAACTTGGTAGATTAGGATTTTAGTAAAAAGTACCTTGGTTTTATTTTTTAATGCTTTTATAATACACGCACAATTGAATACATATAACAATACAATATAATTGATTCAATTTGCCCTTGTTGCTGGCTTGAGAGCTGTTAATAGAGTGATTTGAAAACAAAGGAGCAAATCGAAATTACATTAAATAACAAAAAATATAATAATGGCATAAAAGAAATGAACAAATAATCAAAATAATACAATCTATCTTTTAAACTAAAAAATACAAAAAATACATTAAATTAAAGGGGATTTTGCTTTACCATCACTCCCGGGTTGGAATTCCATGGGAATTTCTAAATTTCTTAATATCCATGTAAAGGTAAATTACAAAAATGCTCCCTTAATTTGAGATGAGAAAGTCTGGACGGCTGCAACACGCTGCTGTTAATCTGGTCCAGTCAAGATTTTCGTATGATATACGAAGTTCTTAGTCTAGCTCTGGGCGGACGAATTTTCACTGCAGTCTTCTGTAGACTATAATTAAGGCGAGGCGGCTGGATCATATCTCTAGTACTTAAATAAAGATCCTGGGCAATGGTTATTAAAAGTTCAATAAAATAGTGACCTGGGTATATAGGTTGGAAATTGGAAAGACTTTTGGACATAGTACAAAAAGGTTTGGAATGTAAATTAATTTTCATTTGTACCAAAATAGTACATGCACCATTGTATGGGGTATTGGAAACTCTTAAAAACGTTTTAGGTGATCTCGTAGTGAGGAAAAGTATTAAGTTTTCGCATAGTGGAAATAACACTGGAGGGCGTGTATGAAATATTTTTTTATATTTGGAATTCTTAATCATTTTGGTTAACGCATTATCATAAGTTAAAACCATAGGGTGTTTTACATTAAGATTAAAATGTGAATACTTTATTGTTTCACCAATACGCATAAAGTATGTGATATTTTTATTGTGGGGGCTAAACGAGGAATTAAATATATTTAGTTTTGATTTAGCTTTGGCGCTGATATGATTCTTTAATATTTTGACTTTATCAGATATAAATATATTATTGAAGTTGTAATCTACAAAAATTGATTTAGATAAAATATGATTTTTAAGGTCATTCGTAAGTACTGGGGATTCGCTTAATATTGGTGAAGGTTCCTTGAATGGTATGGTAAAGATTTTTAGGTTGTTGTTTGATTCTACGGTTGTGACTGGGGTTGATTGCAAATATGAGGATTGTAAATGATGAGGGATGACTGGAGGCTTCTTATCATATTTATTTAATAGAAGTTGCCACGCTGTGTTGTAATTTTCGGGAATTACTTCTAAAGACGTGATAATGTCTAGGGCATCATCCGTTAATAAATCTATTAGGTGAGAAAATTTAATGGCACAGTCATAGCTTTCTTTGGAATGTACCAATTTGGTAAACAAAGATTTGAATTGCGGCCATTCGGCAATATCTCCACTAAAGATTTTAATGTTAGTTTGGAATAAATTGTCTAAATTATTTTGTCCACCACAAATTGATAAATTAATTTCTTCACTGGATTCTTCTGAATACTCAATAGCTTCGTTCATTAACGCCATAAGTTCAATATATTTTATTATAAAATCTTTGACCTCAGCATCTATCTGACTTATTTCTGGGTAGTCTTCAGAATTGTATAATAATTGTCTGTCTAAGGCGATTTCTTCAAATTGAGCTAAAAGCGGAGTGACTAAGGAATGTCGGAATTTGACTTCGTTTAACTGATATGTGGTTGGATCATATGAAATAATTGACTGAGATTGCTGGATATAAATGTCTAGTTTCTTCATTATGGATGCGCTTTGAAATTTCAATCTCTTAGCCAGTGACATTGTAAAACGGGTAAACATAAATTATCTTAAACAAACTATTGTAAAATATGGAAATAAAATTTGAAAGATAATTTTATAATTTGCTACAATGGCTTTAGAAATATTCAAAACGAATAATAATTTGTACAAAAGATATGAAAACAAATAGCGCTGAATGAAGAAAACAACAATTCTTTACAAACAGAAATTTAACGAAAGATTGAATATAAATTCCAAATAAAACGTTGCATGAAGGTCACATAAACTATGATGGTTGTATCTGAATTAGAAACTAATAATTTTATAATCAACAATAAATCTAATTATCAAAATGAATATTATTTTCGGCAATATGTGAATGACTGTGAATTATTTATAACAATTTGCGTAAATTTAAATTTAAATAAGGAAATTAAGGTACAAACTTTGATCAGGAAGTAACTGTTATTTCGCAATAATAAATGTCTGCATGGATTGGTTTTGAAAAGGGTTTCAAAACCATGTGCAATTTTAAATAAGGAAATTTTGACAACGGTTTTCCAATATAAAAATAAACGTGACCTTTGGTCTGGCTGCGGAGATTGATTAATTATAAAATTTATAATAGATTAAACATATGACTTTGGATCTATTTTAACATTAGGATAAATACTTGAGGATTGGTTTGATAGGCGTTCAAACCAACGGTAAAGGAAAATTTTGACAAAATGTTTGTCAAGTTAAAATAATGTGACCAATTTGGTCTGGCCACATGGGTTGATTATTTATAAATTGCTCATAGATTCTAGGTACGACCTTATATCTATTTTCACAATTATAAATACTTAGGGATTGGTTTGATAGGGGTTCAAACCAACGGAAAATACAACATGGAAATTCTTGACAAATCGTTTGTCAAGAAAAAATAGGTGTGATCAATTTGGTTTGGTCACAATTTCATGTAACTATTTATTAAAATAGGTTTATTCTTTTTGGTCCAGTAAAAAGAGTTTTGAATATATGTAGATAATAACTTCATTTTATCAATAATTTGGTATTTCGATAATGTTTCACATTTAACATAAAATTTATTACTAAGGAGTTGGTTTCTAAATTGTAATGGAGCTATATTAGATTCAGCTTGAAGTATATGAGTTGGAGTTGAAGTCATGCAACCTAAAGCAATTCTTAAGCTTCTGTATTATATTCTATCCAATTTTAATAATCTTGATTTGGAAGCTGTACTAATTAATATACTTGAATAGTCTAAATGTGAACTTATAATAGCTTGATAAATTTGTAGTAAAGAGATAGGATGAGCTCCCCATTTACTTCCTGCTAGACTTCTTAAAACATTTATTCCTTTTAAGAATATTTTATAATATGGCGAACTTTAATTATAGAGTGGGAGAAAGAACCAGTCGACAGAAGATGGTATTCCCACACCCCAAATTATTTCTTTCCGAAAATTGAAAGGTATCCTGATCTTAAGACTGCTACAATGGTATTTGTCATCAGTAGTATCGGTAGGTTCCTTACAGTGGAAATATAACATCTGCATTGTTACTGATAACGATATTTGTTTATTTTATTGCAGGATTAATCCTTCTCATTTCTGCGCTTATTGTTCTCTTGTACAGAATGGGATCTAGAGCACGACAGCAGCGGGAACTTCAAAGTCGTCTACAAACTATCAGTGACTTGCTTGGTTTGTTACAAGTTTTTCGCTAGAACCGTATTTTATATCTACCTTTGTAACGTCTTTATATTTTATCAGATGGAGTTAGAGAGGAACCAACAGTTGATGATCCTCCCTGCTATGAAGCGCCACCTGATTACGACCAGGTTATTAAGGTTGGCCTGCAAGGTAGTGCAGAAAATTTTAAGCGTAAAATGAGCGAGAGAGTTGCATGCCATTCGGCGCCACCAAGGTATGACTAGTAGGTTTATATTAACATATTATCTTCACTGAAAATCAATGTGTCATTTCTTCTAGAAGCTTTGTTCCAGCAGCCATGTTGGAAGTCATATTACCACCGCTAAATGACACAAATGATAGTCGTGTCACGAGAGAAGAAAGTTCAAACATGCTCCTAGGTAAGGCAGAGTTCAATGGGCTTGTGTCCTATGTCTTAATTTCTATAAAAGTGTACTATATATTGATAAAGTGGGATACTAGAACCTCAAATATACTCCTTATATGTTAGGAAATATTAACAATTAAAAAAGTCATTTTGTCTCTTTAATTATTAAAGGGATTCAATATTGTACACATTCCAAGTGCATGTGACATCACAATCCTTGTGTAAGGTTACCAACCTTAAAGCTCATAAATCTCTGCTATATGTATTTATATATCAAAATATCAATTATAATTTATAGCTATTTCAAGGAACAGTCAAATTTCAATAATATTTCTGCCTTAGCAGGGTTAAATAAAATAAAAACTTATTATTCTTCGACTTGACTTGATTATTTCGACTACCAACAGCTACAGAACATTACCACAGCACTGACCTACTCAACAAATAACTGACGTTAACATGCATTTCACGTCATACAAATATGGCCGACCATTTCTAACGCTAAAACTACAATTCAAATATTTAGCTATTTAATAAAATAGACACACCAATACACATTTATTAACATCAATTGCAATCAACAAATGAAAAATCGACCACTAAAAAATGAGGACACAAGCCCATTTACTTTGTAAAGCATATTGTAAATGTAATGTTAATGTGTATATTGCAATGCAGATGTGCCAAGTACTAGTCGCAGTGTTCAGACAACGCCGATTCCTGATTCACCGCCTCCGCCATATGATTCTGCATCTGGACAGTACATTCGCGGATATGGAAACGGAAAGGGACTTCTTGAACCATCAGATGCTTTGGGATTGTCACTTTCATTACCCCCCATTAAAAGTAAGTTAAGAAGTGGAATCAATAGCGAATTCGCAGGTAATATGTTTGCTTTGGTAATTTCAGATATCAACAATGAACATTTAACAGTTTGGGGACAATCTTCCCAGTCGTGGATGATGTTTCGATATGACAATAACGACTTTCGAGATCAAACACACCAGCAAAGTAACGAAAATATTAGCCAACAACAAAGCCTATCTTCGCGGGCATCCGAGGAAAGTAGAAGTGACGTGAACACTGAAGAAACCACGTGTGATAGTATACCCCCCCTCATGGATCTTGACAACGACTTATTGCCTCCTGCGAACCCTTTAAACTTGTGGGAGGATCGCTCCGAAGTTAAAAGTTCTTGCAAATGCATTGGAATCTGCTCTTGTCAAACTAATGCGAGTAATGGGTGCGATTGTCAAGGAGCATGCGCCTGTTTTTCACTGTCTTCGAAGATGATGCCTTCAGTTCAACGTCTGCTATATGTTCATAGCATTGATACACAATTCGGAGGACGGGGATTCGGAGGAAGTTTGAAACGCCACAGAAGCTACACGCGAAGTTCTTCCGCTGACCTTCTTTTGGAATCTCCGTCCCTTTCAAACGGTTTTTGTCAACGTCCTTTTTATCACTCTAATCATGACGTTAGGGACGTAAAAGCAATTGACAAATACATAGACGGGGCTCCTAGTACTAATAATGATAACTCTTAAAAAACATAAAATCTTGTAATTACACATTATGTATATAACAAAGAAATATATCAACTGTTCTACTATTGTTTTCTTTCAATGGGCTTGTGTCCTATGTCTTAATTTCTATAAAAGTGTACTATGTATTGATAAAGTGGGTTACTAGAACCTCAAACGTTCAATTATCTTTTAATAACTCCTTATATGTTAGGAGATATCAACAATTAAAAAGTCATTTTGTCTCTTTAATTATTAAAGGGATTCAACGTTGTACACATTCCAAGTGCATGTGACATCACAATCCTTGTGTAAGGTTACCAACCTTACAGCTCACAAATCTCTGCTATATGTATTTATATCTCAAAATATCAAATATTATTTACAGCTATTTCAAGGAACAATAAGGTTAAATAAAATAAAAACTTATTATTCTTTGACTTGACTTGATTATTCGACTACCAACAGCTACAAAACATTACCACAGCACTGACCTACTCAACAAATAACTGACGTTAAAATGCATTTCACGTCATACAAATATGGCCGACCATTTCTAGCGCTAAAACTACAATTCAAACTTTTAATTGCTATATTGCCGTCAACATTTAGATATTTAATAAAATAGACACACCAATACACATTTATTAACATCAATTTCAATCAACAATTGAAAAATCGACCACTAAAAATGAATACACAAGCCTATTTATTTAGTTTAATGCAGTCTTATTTTTACGATACCCAGTAAACATTTTGGAGTCACTTTGACATCATATTGAAGATGCGTCACGATTTTTTTGTCATGAAAGAGTTCATTTATAGTTCAGTTTCTCACATTTTTCATATAAAATGTCTACATTATCGGCTACAAATGGCGAAATTACTCCGTTGGAATACAAATGAAGATAAAGTTGATGCGAACGTGATGCGAACTATAATTGAAGTGAAATAGTGATAGAAACGTCACTAAATAGGACACTTCACCAATTTGTTTACTGGGTAACTTCCTAATATATTATCAGTATTAAAGTTATCATATTCTCGCGAATGACATCGCTACTGCTCTTACTTGTTGATAAGATAATTCTTCAATCCTCTTATAAACTGATTCTGATGCTGTGACGATTTGAATAACTCATAATGCGTTGGTCCTTTCGTAAATTAATTTCATATGTAGAGAACTCAGTGCGCCGTGCTTATTGACGCATAAGTATAACATACGGATAAGTCATCCTAAAACAAATGAACATAACGAATAATTTTACAAATTTAAAGTGATTACACATCAAACATCAAACATATTGTAACAATCCGAATAAAATTAGCACACACCTACATTACAGATTTATTATAATATGGAATCAACCGAAACCCATTTCAATTACTATTCCCGCGACACAAGTTTTAAAACGTTAAAAAGTTCTAATAATTTTGTTAACTATAGTTCGGATGATTCAATTGAATCTCCAAGAAGTTCAGAGTATGAACGTCCACCTGTTGGATGTATAACGTCGAGTTCGGAAACTGAAGAGAAGGGATATTATTCAAGAGATGATAAAAATAAGTCAAAAGATTACAGTAGATATGTCAAGTCAAAAGTTGATATTCTTCGTGAGTACCCAAGGGTCCGCAGAAATAGAAACGAAGAAAATACCTTTACTATAAACACCATATCTGTTGGCAAATATGTAACTGAGATATATGGGGGTATTGAGGAGAAGAGGCAACTTGCAATGAAGCGTAGTACTCACTGCACGAAGACCAATCGCAGCATAACTGCGAATTGCAATAAGAAATGCAATGCTAAGAGGAAACGCAAGCGTAAAGTTAAAAAACGCCCGAAATGGAAATTTGATAAGTTACCAATTCAAGATAGCTCGACATCTGGAAGATGTAAGGAGTTAGATTCATCTGAAGGTTACCCAGGATATTTTGAGACTTATGGAAGTACCAATCCATTTTCGAGGTATTATTATTCAGAAGATCCTAATGCCTATATAGAATCAGTTCAGCGACGTCTTGCCCAAAAGTCAGTAATTGTAAAGACCGCACATTATTCTACCGGTGCAGTCAACACTTGCATAGATTCCAAAAGTAACAGTGACGACAAAATGAAAGACAAGGACAATGTTCCAAATACAGAATCCGACCCAAAATTACGTGAAGAGGTGAATCCTTCCCAGAGTTCTTCTGGTTATACATCGACGCAGCCTTTAGGACAAGATCAGAGAGGTGTTCATCCTACTTTTCTTAGTTTTCAAAATTATTATGAAACTTCCCAGCAATGTTTACCTCCACCATGCCGTAATGGAATACAGTTAAACTGCTCTCCGTTTCCGTTCAGTAGATACACCAGTCCGTCAGAATTCCCGTCTTGCTTTAACAACTCAGAATGCTCTTCCACTGTATATCCTACGTATACTGTTACTTGCAAGCCTGCTCCACGTGACCCGTCCCCTTGTAACCTACCTTCTGATCCACCGAATAAGGGCCGTAAATGTAAACTATCTAAAACAAAATGTGCTGCGGCTGGGGTACGTTATTACTGCAAACCCTGTGATGGGGCCACCCGCACTGTTGATAGTGCTACTGGAGGGACGATTACTGGAGTACGGCGTCCTTGCAGTCCTTTAATTTATAAGAGTAGTAACCATCGTATACGTCCAATATGTATAGAGAGACCATCATGCGCTCTAGATATTTCGTGTTCCCCTTGTGATGCAAACCCTTGTGGTCCAAACCCTTGTGACAAAGTCTGTCTTCGCAATTCTTCCGGCAAAAAGGTTTGTGCTGAGGTTCAATCATGCAGTGGGGCACCCGGTACTTCTGCGCCCCCTTGTCTACCATGTGGTCTCAGTCCTCCTTGTAGTAATGATTCACCTGCTCTTCCAGACTATTGTGGTGGAGGTATATGCAGTACGAATCCTTGTGGATCATTTGCCTGTGGTCCAAACCCTTGTAGTGTGACGGCCGGACCTTGTGCGCCTCCTTGCAATCTTTTAGAGTATTTAAATTGTGGATCATTTCCTTCTGGTCCAAACCCTTGTGGTCCAAACTCTTGCGGTCCATCAGGTTATAATTCTCAATCATGTAGTGGAGCACCTGGAACTGGTGCACCCCCTTGTCCACCCTGTGGTCCCAGCCCGCCTTGTAGTTCAGACTCACCTCGTCTTTCAGACAATTATGCTTGCGGTACAAGTCCGTGCGGTCCATGTGGTCCGAATCCTTGTGGACCATTTCCTTGCGGGCCATTTCCTTGTGGTCCAAACCCTTGTGGTCCAAACAATTGTGGTCCAGTAGGTTATAATTCCCAATCATGTAGTGGAGCACCCGGAACTGGTGCACCCCCTTGTCCACCTTGTGGTCCCAGCCCTCCTTGTAGTTCAGACTCACCTCGTCTTTCAGATAATTATGGATGCGGTACAAGTCCGTGCGGTCCGAATCCTTGTGGACCATTTCGCTTTGGTCCATTTCCTTGTGGTCCGAACCCTTGTGGGCCATTTCCTTGTGGTCAAAACTCTTGTGGTCCAGCAGGTTATAATTACCAATCATGTAGTGGAGTACCGGGAACTGGTGCACCCCCTTGTCCACCGTGTGGTCCCAGCCCTCCTTGTAGTACTGACTCACCTCGACTTTCAGATAATTATGGATGCGGTACAAGTCCATGCGGTCCGAATCCTTGTGGACCATTTCGCTTTGGTCCATTTCCTTGTGGTCCAAACCCTTGTGGTCCAAATCTTTGTGGTCCAAATCCTTGTGGTCCATTTCCTTGTGGGCCAAACCCTTGCGGTCCATCAGGCTGTAATACCCAATCATGTACTGGAGCACCCGGAACTGGTGCGCCCCCTTGTCCACCCTGTGGTCCTAGCCCACCTTGCAGTACGGAGGCTCCTTGTCTTTCAGACTATTGTGGTAATGGTGCGAATCCTTGCGGCCCAGGGCCATGCGGTTTCAGGCCATTCGGCCCAGGCCCATGCGGCTTCAACCCTTGTGGTCCAGGCCCATACGGCTTCAGCCCATGTGGTCCGAGCCCTTGCGGCCCTGGCTCATGCGGCCCTGGCTCATGCGGCCCGAGTCCTTGCGGCCCAGGCTCATGCGGTCCATCAGGCTGTATAACCCAATCATATAATGGGGTGCCTGGCACATGTGCGCCCCCTTGTCCACCATGCAGTGTCAGTCCTCCTTGCAGTACGGACTCCCCTTGTCTTCCAGACACTTATGGTAGCGGTTCCAGTCCATGTGGTCCCAGATTTTGCGGTCCTCGTCCTTGTAGTCCACCGTGCATGACAGTTTCGCCTTGTACAGTTTCACCTTGTGCTGGATTTCCTGGTGGTAAGGCACCTGGTTTTCCTTTTGGTTGTCTACCTGGTAACAGTATACCTTTTGGTGGAGTCAAATGTCAGCTAAAAGCATCTGAAAATCCAAATTGTTATGACAATGAAATGTGCAAAACCTTACAGTGCTTTAAAATTGTAGCTTATTCTAAAAGTTCAGCCGAATGCAAAAGTCCTCCTGAGTGCTGCGCTAGGTTACCGGAATGGTATGATCCTTTCAAGAGACCTGTTATTACGGCCACATGCGTTTTGGAACGAAGACGTGTCAGTGATATTAAGACAAGGGCCAAGAGGGACGAAAATATTCAACCCAATGTTGTTTATTACGAAATGATGCCCCATCCGTTGAACCAATGCCAAGAACTTGAAGTGTCATATCCGGTATTATGTAGTACTTGTGATAATAATTGTAAAATGTAATAAAAATATTGTACATACAGATTTACCTTCATATTTGCAAAGATTTTATTATTTAGAAGAAGAATCATAACCTCAATTTCCATAAAATGAGTTGACAGGACCTCGGTTGCAGTGTAAGAAACGTCTTTGAAATGCAACGAAAGTTACATATGTTAATATTATTAAAAAGCAGGTTTTAAATCGATTTTAAGATGTATTCTAGAATGATAATAATTGCTCCGTGAATTTAGATTCCTCTATTTTCACAAACTATTACTGTACGCCTGAATTATGGGCAACTCTAAAAACACCCAAACGCCAGGTATGCTTTATCAGGACACCACGCTAGTAAATATTGCAATTTGATATTGTATTTAAATGAACAAATGAACATCGCCTATTTTGCAATGAACTTCAAATATTAAATTACAATCTAATTCAACTTAAAAATAATCTAGAAAATTACACGTACAAAATTACTTAATTTCACGAAGCATCATGTTTAAGTAAGACTTATTAGCCAAATATATATTAAGGTATATTCAGTATTTTATTCAGTCTAAATTTGTCACATATTTAATTTTATTCACGATAAATTTGAATAATCTGTGTTTAATAATTTGCTCAATAGATGGCAGACTTTAGTCAGAAATGAATAATAAAATAAATTACGATATAATTAATAAAACTAATAGTATATTGACAGAGTTCTATATCTGCACAGGTTCGTTTCCTTACTTAAGAAAGTTCTCCAACGAAATTGTTATTAGTTACAGATGAATTACTACAACTGGACCATTACAAAGGACTGTCATTTGATTAAGATGTTAAATAGCTATCCAAATATTTTACTTTGTAATACTATAAAAGAAAAATGTATTATATTATTTACATTTATATTTATCATATTGTTTTATTGAATGTGTTAAAAATTGCGTTAATAAATTAAAAGTTACAATGTTTCACACAAAAGTTTTTTCTCAATACTTGGTAGAAATAGCGTTTCATATGAAGCGATAGTATTGGAACACCCTATCCAAAAGTTAACGGAGGTATAGCTATTTAATATTTGAATTTCAGGTTTACCGCTTCTGTTATTTCTGCGTATGACATCTTCGAGAATATTTTTCTTTGTTCACAAAAACATAATATAAAACGATGTATCACATGCTTGCTTCTATGCTTCTAAAATAACCTTTCAAATAAAGTTACTTGCTGTTAGTAGTTTAGAGCTCATATCAGGCGCTACATTAAAAACTATCGTTTATTAAATCAGTTCAAAATACATCCATTTAAATCGATTGGAGAGTTACATATATAACAAGAAAAACATTGAAACTTGCCCTAATTGGAAAATGAGGAAGAGCACGCATGTCAGGTTGGTTAACCTTTCGCACAGACATGTTGTCTGTGTTATCAAATTAATTAAAATAATCAAACGATGTGTATCTAGTGTGTCAGCATCGGCGTCAGGGTTAGGCACGTTTCCCACATTGCGTTACATTGTTACTTACATTTAGTTCGCAGCTTGGCGTGTGGTAAATGATCAATAAATGAAATTCTATGAAGCACAAAATTACCCTGTAATATTTAACAAGCAGTTTATTTGTTCTGAGTCTGATACGAATCGGATCCGAATCGATGCGACGTCCGATAGAGGGTGCCATAGTCGGGTCCGTGTCGAAACACCTGGTGTATCTCATCACTACCATCATTATATTTAATTTATGCGTAACAGAAATGATACTTCTAATCATGGGCGTCCGAAAGAGTTTTGTCATGAAAGACTCATTTTTTAGTGGTCGATTTTTGAATTGTTTATTGAATTTGATGTTAATAAATGTGTATTGGCGTGTCTATTTTATTAAATATCTAAATATTGACGGAGATATAGCAATTAAAAGTTTGAATTGTAGTTTTAGCGCTAGAGATGGTCGGCCATTTGTATGACGTGAAATGCATTGTATACGTCAGTTATTTGTTGAGTAGGTCAGTGCTGTGGTAATGTTTTGTAGCTGTTGGTAGTCGAAATAATCAAGTCAAGTCAAACAATAATAAGTTTTTATTTTATTTAACCCTGTTAAGGCAGACATAATATTGAAATTTGATTGGTTCTTGAAATAACTGTAAATAATATTTGATATTTAGATATATAAATACATATGGCAGAGATTTATGATCTGTAAGGTTGGTAACCTTACACAAGGATTGTGATGTCACATGCACTTGGAATGTGTACAACGTTGAATCCCTTTAATAATTAAAGAGACAAAATGACTTTTTTAATTGTTAATATCTCTTAACATATAAGAAGTTATTAACAAATTATTGAATATTTCAGGTTCTAGTAACCCACTTTATCAATATACACTTTTATAGAAATTAAGACATAGGACACAAGCCCATTGAAGTGCAATAGTGTCAGCAACGTCACATATTAGGCTATCCGAACACCAGCCAGTGAAGAATACATATTTTATGCTATGTAAACGTTTCATGTTTTTGCAAGCGTACATTTTTATCACCTCATTAATATCAGCGTTTAACTATAATCGATACAGTTGCGAGCTTTGCAAACTGATAGCTTCCTCTATTGGGGTGGGCGATTGGGGTGGACGGTAACCAGAAACATTTATCACGTTGTTAAAGGCCCCGTACATACCCTAATGTTTTAAATTGGTAACTGACTGTTCTTTAGACGTTACATTTAACAAAGCAAAAGCAAGCAGTGCGGTCATGATTACGTAAACAACATTATATTAATAACAACCAAAATTGTGCCAGTTAGAAGTAATTAAAACAACAATTATATTTATTCCACTAAAAATGATTTCCTCATTTACCTGTTGGTAGACATGGAGTAATGCAAAGCGACCTTGAGCGTGCGTAATGATTGTTTACGGCTATAAATATTTTTACGAATGTGAGATATAACCTAAATTGATGTGATTATAAACAAACAGCCTTCAAAAGTTTTTATCTGAAGATGATGATCAACAAAGCATTGGAATAATGATGGAGATGTCCTTCAGAATTGTATTATAAGCAAGTACTCGTTAAAACATATTTATTTAAATAGCAGATGCATTTGAAGAATGGGCTTGTGTCCTATGTCTTAATTTCTATAAAACTCTACTATATATTGATAAAGTGGGTTACTAGAACCTCAAATGTTCAATTATTTGTTAATAACTCCTTATAAGTTAGGAGATATTAACAATTAAAAAAGTCATTTTGTCTCTTTAATTATTAAAGGGATTCAACGTTATACAACATTCCAATTGCATGTGACATCACAGCCGCTAGTTGCTATCTCTTTTATACAACAGAGCGTAAAAGAGATAGAATATTCTTGAGAGAACTCTGACAAGTTTATAGGTTACCAACTTTACAGCTCATAAATCTCTGCTATATGTACTTATATATCAAAATATCAACTATTATTTACAGCTATTTCAAGGAACAATCAAATTTCAATATTATGTCTGCCGTAACAGGGTTAAATAAAATAAAAACTTATTATTCTTTGACTTGACTTGATTATTTCGACTACCAACAGCTACAAAACATTACCACAGCACTGACCTACTCAACAAATAACTGACGTATACAATGCATTTCACGTCATACAAATATGGCCGACCATTTATAGCGCTAAAACTACAATTCAAACTTTTAATTGCTATATCTCCGTCAATATTTAGATATTTAATAAAATAGACACGCCAATACAAATTTATTAACATCAATTTCAATCAACAATTAAAAAATCAACCACTAAAAAATGCCCATTGTCACCTATTTCGTTGCTTACTAAATACATAACTGTCAACTGGGTAAAACATATATAAAATATACAAAAGACAGTATTCTTCATGATAAAATACTTAATTATCAATCTACCGTATGTTGAAATCAATAACTTTTCTACTGCCATACTAGAGCACATGATTCTGATGCCATACCACTCGTGCTGTTGATCTTGACTAGTTGTTAATGAGATACGACAATTTACAACCGTGACGTATATTTACGCAATACATGTGAACAATATTGAAACAGAATAAGTGAAATTGAATAGTTTAGCATACCGCTAAATGCCTATAATTAGGTTAAGTAAATACTACTATTACGTATTTACATAAATGTTAGAAATAAAAATAAATAATAGTAATCAAGCTAATGTCATGTTTTATCGACATGACTGAATGAAATTAAAAGTTTAAATATATTGATTAAGAACGTCACTCATATATTCTGTGCAAGAAAGTGTATAAGTTTTCTTTCTAGAAAGTTGTTTAATTTTAAATCTATGTAATATTATAGTTTAATGAAATATGGTAATAATTTATTTGAAAAGGTCTTATTTTATGATGTTCCTCCACCCACACTAAGTTGCAAACAAATTCGTTAATTCAAATGAGCTAGTTATTTTGTTAGATTGATCTAAAAACTATATTCATCTCTTTTCTTCAACAGGCAGTCAAACGGAGTGTCTCAAACTCGTCTTTAAATGTAACACATCCACCGACATAACCCTAACATTAAATTCAATTATTTACTTCATAAATATTTTTAAAATATTGCTGTCACTTTCTTTTACATCTTAAATGAAACCTGCTCTAACACATTATAAAAAATTTTCTCTAAAAAATAACATTGCAAAATAATTAATAGAACTTGATGGTGCACGTGTTCAAACAAAAACAAAACACTGATGCGTTGTCATGGTTGCATAAATTATTTACTTAATAAATATTTTTAAAATAATATTGCTGTCTCTTTCTTTTACATATTAAAAATCTTAAATAAAACTATGCACTACTCTAACACATTCTAAAAAAAAATTCTAAAAATAACATTGCAAATAATTGTTAATATTTGCCGTTCAATGATCTTGGTGCAGGTGTTTATACATAAACAAAATACTAAAGCGTTGTTGCCATGTTTACATATTTATAATTAAAATAATGTTTAAATAAATTTACTATGTTGCACGATCGAAATATTTGAAGACAAATAATTAATTAATCTTGTTGTAATTTAATTTCTTTTTTAAATAGGTGCCCAAACTTTGGTGACCTCTGTTTTAGATTGCCGTGATCCGTTACTGATAAGAAGTAATCTATTATTATCATAATAAACTAAGATTTTGGATTCAATGGATTTATAAATTGACTGCAAAGCCACAAACATGTCAAACGCCGACGTCTGCAACCGCTTGGAGCACTAAAAATAGCAAAGATTCTAATATAGTCCCGTCAAATGTCAAGATGAAACCTTTAAACAGACAGTTGTATATTTATCGCGTTATTTCATTTTTCCAACAAACATGCCGACTCGCTCAGCGCAATTGTATCGGCTTGGGGAGAGAGGGGAGACCGCATTTAGCAACAAGCTAATCCGCAAACATAGTTACATATATATAAGGTTAACTTAACATAAAGAAGTTTACCTTTTATGCCGGTAGTTCACTTTGGGCAAGATATTTGTCGATATGCCGAGACCGCGATTGGACAGGTTCATTCTCGATATTCGCTCACTCGATGTCACTCGGGCGATACATTTGCCGAGAGAGTAAGGCCTCCGCACACGAGGCGACTGGTTTCAAACATTAGCCCCGATTCTGCCCGAACCGATTGAGAATACAACTGTGTTGTTAGTGAGAGAACGAACGTGTATACGAGTGAGAGAAAACACATTATTATTCTTTGACTTGACTTGATTATTTCGACTACCAACAGCTACAAAACATTACCACAGCACTGACCTACTCAACAAATAACTGACGATAAAATACATTTGACGTCATACAAATATGGCCGACCATCTCTAGCGCTAAAACTACAATTCAAATTTTTAATTAATATATCTCTATCAACATTTAGATAGTTAATAAAATAGACACGCCAATACACATTTATTAAAATCAATTTCAATCAACAATTGAAAAATCGACCACTAAAAAATAAGTACACATTTTCTTAATCCGCGCGGGAAATTTAAATTTCAAGTGTGGTACACAACGCAATTATTACAATTTCTTATTTATCAAAAGATTATGTTTTTATTTATGTGAATTGTTACAAAATTAATTTCCCGGTTAACAAATACTTGTCAGTGTCAGCCCTTGCTCCCCCACCCTTATTTTACTCTCGCTGTTCATCTCATACGTTGGGGGGTCCACGGCGCAGACGCTCGCAGCGTCGATATCTTCTAAGCGAGTCGATGGTCGTCCGTCGTACGTCGTTCCTCGGTCAGGCATTTGTAGTTGATACGTGCAGCACAAAGTGTGGCAGTTATTTATTATTTCCCCAGTACACAGAACCCATCACAACCGAATAAATTAATGACAGAACTCGTGCTGAAGTCAAGGAAAACATGACATATTATCATTATGTAAAATGTAATTAATTCTTTAGTTAAATGATGGATTCGATAATTTACTGATTAAAATAAGTGACAATGTGTGTTATCTTATAACAGTGTTTTTAAAACTAATCGAGTAGTGTTTAAAATTAAATAATTTAAATGACAGCTGCAGAGTATAATGCAAATATCTTAAGAAACATATCGAGTAAATAATACAGGCGATCTAGATTTCTACTCTAAGATTACGAAGAGAAAACACTGTCAAATCGGAGACCAAGAAGGTATGGTAGTAATATTTATTTATTTTATTTTCAAGCAGATAATAATATAATTGAAGAATGGCTCCACCAAGTGTACATCTCTGGGCTTATTACAGAAAATAAAGTAATGATTTATTTTTTATATTTTTTCTGTTGTCCGATATAAGTTCAAATATGTGTTAATTTATAAATATAATGTTCAACTTTACGTTGTCTTTTTTTAATAATGATACGGCTAATAGTTTCCTCATCTTTTTAAATATAAATACATAAATAATATTCTTCTATTCTCAGTTATTTTTATTATAAAATGTACCAATTCTTTTTTTAAATGAAATAAATTAATCAATTGTGGGTTTGTGGTTCGAAGTTTTATCTCAAATCCGGTCAAATTTTTAGAATAATTAGATTATTATATCTAATCTACTCTACTGGTTCTTCCCACATAATATTTTGTAGATTTCCATTTATTTAAATTAATTTTAATTTGTTTGATAGTAATTTCTTTCCTTATTTAGTTTTAATTCTGCTATTTACTGCTTGAAACAGTCCTACATAGATAGATCTTCAAAAATTAGGTTCACTAGTTACAATTCGTTTCGCAAACTGTTTGACTAGATACAATTTATTTAATTAACAATAGGCTTGTGGTCTCCTTTTTAGAGGTCGATTTTGCAATTGCTGATTGAAATTGATGTTAATAAATGCATATTGGCGTTTTTATTTTAATAAATATCTAAATGTTGACGGAAATATAGCAATTCAAAATTCGAATTGTAGTTTTAGCGCTAGAGATGTCGGCCATATTTATGACGTGTCTGTACTATTAAGGGTAGGTCAATTATTTTTGCTATGAATAAGAGTTCTGTGTTGAATATGTTATCTCTTTTACGCTGTGTTGTATAAAAGAGATAGCAACTTAGCGGACGTGGTGTCACATGTCTTGGAATGTTCTATAACGTTGAATCCCTTTAATAATTAAACGGACAAAATGACTTTTTTAATTGTTAATATCTCCCATTTGGGACATTTGAGATTTTAGTAAACAACTTTATCAATATATAGTACAGTTTTATAGAAATTAAGACATAGGACACAAGCCCATTGGTGTAGGTCTTTATTCTTAACCTAACAAATATCGAATACGCAAATAATTTGTAGATTATCTGCAGCCTATTGTGGTCACGTTATATTTAAATTCAACTACAAATTAAGTATAGTAATAATATTTTTAACTTTATCATATTAATTTATGATTATCTTTTCCTTTTGTGGTATGGCATTTCCAGGATATATTCGCAGATATAATATTTAATATATATATATATATATATATATATATATATATATATATATATATATATATATATATATATATATATATATATATATATACGATATTATTATATTTCATAGATTTATTTGTATTTACTGCGAACAACTAATATATAATTACTCATTACGAAAACTACGTTTATCTCTTATCATGGATTTAGGTTTATATTTTGTTGCTGATAAAATACATCTGTTTAAATCTAATTATGCACATGTTAATTATCAGAGATCTGTACAAATGCTTTTCAAAAGCATTTAAATACAAAATGCAAATACCTTATTATTATCCTATTTCAAATACAAAATAAAAAATAAATTTCTTTATATTATGAGAATTCTCTTTGATAAAGACCGATTTCGTTTTGAAACATTTTTGTTTTTGTGGATATTGTGCAGATACTTTTAGATCATAGATGGTGCTAATATGGGTGGGATTTTAAGTTTGTATTCAAAAAATAATATTTACTGATTAACACTATGAAGTAACAAAAATGTAAAAAGTATCTTGTATTTTCCAAATAGGTTTGCAAAAGTTTTCAAATAAAATATAAAATTCTATACTCTTAAAAGATAGAAAATAGGTATTTCCTATTTTGTATTTGCATTTTGAGTATATGTATTTGAAAAACGCACATCTTTGCTAATTACATTATAATATTATTAAGTATCATTCCCGTCTATTGTTTTAGTTCTTGTTTTATTTAAGTTTGAAGAATACTGTAGCATATAGCAATATACGTAATCGATTCATACAGAAGTATACATTTTCCAAGCTAAAATCATAAAATGTGACATTACAGTGTTTGCATGTAGCTAGACAATTCGTTCCACAAGTTCACGAGACCATTCATTCAGTTGGAACCTAATTGAAGTTATCGCCTTTAAAATATGATCCAGTGACATTATTCAATTAAATGATTTCGTTACGTGTTTACGAGCATGTACAGGGACGAACTAGGCCAATCAATTGGTTATAGTTGTGAAACATATTATTCTAACATGTGTTACGTTCTATTGTTTCAATGATGCAACGTGAGAATCAATTTCATTGAAATTGATAAAGGGGAAGACCCGACAGATACATAGAGATGATGCGGGGGGGATTGTGCAACTCACATTTAGCAATTATTATTATTTATGTAGTGAACAACGTTGCAAAATGTAATATTTAATAATTATCGATTTAATAAATAAATAAAATTACACAGTTGGTGTCGTTGTGTGCCATAATGCGTTGCACACATCAGCGTACATACAATAGCATCCTTTGTCGGTACTTAGTATTCACTCAACAAGTTTTATACGTTTTTAAAACAAAGTAATAAGAATCAGAGCAATTCATACAACATTTTTCTCTGGTCTACAAAAGAGAGCATTATACGTTTACTAAGAGCCAATACATATCTATAAGAATGTCGCATTGGTTTGAAATATAAAAGTTTTACATATTTAGTACAATCACGTAATATAAATGACAATTTATGAATCGAAATATATGAATGTTGCGTTGGTATCACGGGTGCCTAATGTCAGTTCAATAAAACATGAACAGAAAATTAGTTTTATGAACAAAAACACCAAACATTTTTGTCTTTTGTTGCTGTTTTAGTAAACAAAACACATTCCCATCTGGAGTATGTAAGATCAAAGCAAAACTCGTATTTTAGTCTGCTTGATTTATTTTTTATGAACATTTGCGCTTGTCAGTTGTTGTTTATCATGTTTATAATGGGCTAGTGTTCTATGTCTTAATTTCTATAAAACTGTACTATATATTGATAAAGTGGGTTACTAGAACTCAAATGTTCAATTATTTTTTAATAACTCCTTATATGTTAAGAGATATTGACAATTAAAAAAGTCATTTTGTCTCTTTAATTATGAAAGGGATTTAACGTTGTTCATATTCCATCACATTTATGACATCACAATCACTTCTCAACCTTACAGCTCATAAATCTCTGCTATATGTATTTATATATCAAAATATCAAATATTATTTACAGCTATTTCAAGGAACAATCAAATTTCAATATTATGTCTGCTTTAGCAGGGTTAAATAAAATAAAAACCTCTTATTCTTAACTTGACTTGATTATTTGACTACCAACAGCTACAGAACATTACCACAGCACTGACCTATTCAACAAATAACTGACGTTAAAATGCATTTCACGTCATACAAATATGGCCGACCATTTCTAGCGCTAAAACTACAATTTAAACTTTTAATTGCTATATCTCCGTCAATATTTAGATATTTAATAAAATAGACACAATACACATTTATTAACATCAATTTCAATCAACAATTGAAAAATCCACCACTAAAAAAGGAGGACACAAGCCCATTTTTATGTGACACACAGAAAAACACTAAAAACAGTCTGTTCAGTGTGAATAGTCTGTTTTCGAACTGTTTTAAAATAAAACAAAATATGTTTTTGTTTTGTTTTTTGACAACAAAACTGTCTCTTTGGTGTGAAACCGGCGTAATGTCACGATTAGGGTTGCCACCTTGCAAGTGAAGGACACAAAACATTAAACTAGCCTCACAAATCACATTCTCGCAAATCGTAAATTCATAGTTAGAGAAAGTATGTTTACATTTTATATTCAACTCAGATTGCATTAAGTATCAGATAATTTTGAGTGGACTGAAAATAGAATACATTCACGCTTATGCTTTATTATGTAAGAACGTATAAATATAAACAACAGCCTGTTGGCGATTCAGAATGTTCGTCGTTCATTGACTACGGACTAGGCCGTACATACAACCTTGAAAGTACGAACAGAAAACTACTAAATTACCGAAACCGAAGCATCGCACATGAATAAGGAAATATAACAATAACAATTATAACACGATTACCGGAGAATCGATGATAAAAACTAGAAACTTAGTGATGAAACATCTTGGACAATGAAAGCTAATTATTACTACGTTAGATATTTTTTAGAGCGAGTATACTCATGATTTTTGAAGTATGTTATGTCAATACCTTGCCCTCGTACTTATGTAATTAATTATTTACAATTAATGAGCTACTTCGTTCTATTAATAGCTCCACAAAGACAATAACATTACTTAATACTATACTGAAAATAGGTAATAATATAAATGTAAGGTTTTAAAATTAATTTTTTTTAAAATTCATTTATATTATTGTACAACATATTAAGTTTATTGTGTGAAAATTTGAAGTCGATTGGAGTAAAACTGTCGGAGATATAGAGTTTTAAGTCTTCACCTCTCTGGTCTGGTTTCGTGTTTCTTTGAAACTTTTTAATGCGGTTTCTCACACATAGCTTTTTTAGAGTCGGTGCCCTCTTTAACTCAAAATCTACTGGACCGATTGTTTTGAAATTTTGCACACTCTTTCTTTACATAAATGCCTAGGTAACGTTGTCGAGTTTTAAAAAAAAAATTAATTTTAATGTATTTTAAAATAACAAAGTTTTTGATTTTTTTCATTTAAGTGCGTAAAAAATTGAAAAATCAATAAAAAAAATAAAAACTCGACAGCGTTACCTGCAGAAACTTATCAACTAATGAAATCATTTTGGTTTTTCGATTTCAGAAAATCCAGTGATGAGTTATGAGTGGCACCGCAATGTTATTTTTTTTTGTGACGTCAGCAGAGATTCGCTGTCAATGCCTCATTTCTTGATATTTATTTATGAAAATTTTACAAAGTATTCTTCAAATGTCATTTTATCATGTAGTAATTATAGAAATAATTATATATTAACTGTGTCGTCAAAAAACATTATCGAAAATATGCTTATTTTATCGTTTTAAGGTTATGTTGTTGTTATGTTTCAATCAAATAATTTCATCTTTTATCAAGTCTGTATTTTTGTTTCAGCACCAATGACTTAAATTCCTGCTATATGATCGTCCGGACATGTGAATTTAAATATGACAGCTCACGTGGTCAACAAGCTACCACGTGGCAAGGCTTATCTGGCAGCATTTATCTTCCTTGGGGTCCTATATGTTACAGCTAATAACTTTTGGCCAGACACATGGGCCCGAAAAAATAATTTGCCAATTTTTAACCAAAACTTTGTAGTGGTAACGGAAATAGAAAAAATCGAGGTAATTTAATCCCCCAATACCACGATTATTCATTTCCTCATTTTATTTTCTTTTTAATTTGTTTTTTATTATTTTTCTTCAAGAACATTACTTCAACTACACAAAATACACCACCCAATAAGATCAACGATACACAGGTAAAGACAATCAAATAAATCACCTTCTAAAACATGGCTTCATTATTTCAAATATGTTCTGTTAAATGGTAATCGAAAGTAACGTGTATTACTTTTTAGGATTCTCCCTATCTACTGGATAGTCCATCATGCCGCATTTTAAACCTTGACCCATTTGGCAAAGATGTAATGCGGCTTTTTAAGGCACGGGAGTTTGAACGCTGCAATAAGAAGCCTCTCCTGACAAGGATAAACCACTTAGACAATGGAAGCTTCACTGTCAGCATAGAAGAAGATGCTGTGAAAGAATATCACAATTCAAAGGAGAAATTGAACTGCTGCTACGAGGCAGTAACTCGAGCTGACGGAGACAAGGCAGATAGCAAAATCAAGTGAGTAAGAAGGTCCTAAATATTCTCCTACATCATTCCTAAATACAATGGGCTTGTGTCCTATGTCTTAATTTCTATAAAAGTGAACTATATATTGATAAAGTGGGTTACTAGAACCTCAAATGTTCAATTATTTTTTAATAACTCCTTATATGTTAAGAGATATTAACAATTAAAAAAGTCATTTTGTCTCTTTAATTATTAAAGGGATTCAACGTTGTACAACATTCCAAATGCATGTGACATCACAATCGTTAGTTGCTATCTCTTTTATACGACAAGAACGTAAAAGAGATATATTCTTGACAGAACTCTGACAAGATTACAGATTATCAACCTTACAACGTAACAGGGTTAAATAAAATAAAAACTTATTATTCTTTGACTTGACTTGATTATTTCGACTACCAACAGCTACAGAACATTACCACAGCATTGACCTACTCAACAAATAACTGACGTTAAAACGCATTTCACGTCATACAAATATGGCCGACCATTTCTAGCGCTAAAACTACAATTCAAATTTTTAATTACTATATCTCAGTCAACATTTAGATATTTAATAAAATAGACACGCCAATACACATTTATTAACATCAATTCGACAATTGAAACATCGACCGCTAAAAAATGAGGACACAAGCCCATTGTACTTTTTTATTTTCAGAAAATCAAAATGTGTGGATATCCAGAAGGATACAATTTTGGGTGAATCAGTAGAGTTCATATTGGTAACTTGCAAAGTAAAACGACCAACTTTAAAATCTTCCAAAGTAGTTTACAAAGATGCTCACGCCATCGTACCTGTAAAACCAGACGTAAGAACCCGCTTGGATGAGTTTAAGAACAAAAGAGCTGACAGCAAAATGGACGCACCACCCAGTGTGCTAATGTTCGGCATCGACAGCGTATCCCGGCTGAACTACCGAAGAACTATGCCGATAACTTTGCAGCATCTTCAATCAACAGGCTGGGTTGAACTAAATGCCTACAACAAGGTATGGCAAGTATATTCTAGTATTACAAACCAGATATTTCTACCAGATTTTTCTAATATTGTTTAAAATGTTTTTAGATGGGTGATAATACGTATCCAAATTTATTGGCGATATTTGGTGGGTATGATGCTTCCAAAGGGTACACTATTTGCAAGCCAACAACCTATACTGGACTAGACAACTGTAGCTTTATTTGGAACAACTTTCGTGACCAGGGTTACGTGACCGCCTACTCGGAAGATGCTGCTTCTATTAACACGTTTAACTACTTGAAGAAAGGATTCTTGAGGCAACCGACGGATTACTATTCCCGTCCTTATTTTATATCCATGGAATCTTCTCTAACTGTTAAATCCCGTTCAAACTTAAAGTACTGTTTAGGATCGGTCACAGCAAGTGAACGTGTCATGAAATACATGATGGATTTCACCACCACCTTCAAGAACGATCCCAATTTTGGAATATTCTGGATAAATACGTTGTGCCATAATACTTTAGAAATGCCGCCATCAATGGATGTCAAAATTAAGGAAACTTTTGAGGAGCTTTCCAACCGTGGCGTTTTAAACAATAGTATTGTGTTCTTCTTTAGTGATCATGGACTTCGTTTTGGATCAGTAAGGGAGCTAGAAACTGGAGTGCTAGAGGAACGCTTGCCGTTCATGCACGTGTGGATTCCAGAAAAGTTTCGTGCCAAGTATTCGGGTCTTTTTAAGAACCTTGTAGAGAACTCCAACAAATTAACGACACCGTATGACATTCACATGACTCTCCAACACATACTGAGCCTTTCTAGCAACCACACGGAGCGGTCTAGTCAGGGCTGCCCGAATTGCGGCAGCATCCTTAAACCAATTCCGTTCGATAGATCCTGTGCGGAAGCTGGTGTCAATGTCCATTGGTGCGCTTGTGAAATGTACGAACAATTGAGTGTTAACGACGCTAGGGTGAAAGCAGTAGCAGAATTTGTAGTCCTCTATATCAACAACGTCACCCTGCAGGGCTACAAGCAATGCACGTGGTTAAAATTGCATAAAGTGTTGCTTGCGAGAGGTGGGAAAGACATAACAAGTAGTCGTGAGATAACAAATCAGACCTCGAGTACCTTTAATTACTTTATTGAATTAGAAACTGCGCCAGGAGGCGGCAAATATGAATCTACAGTTACTGCTAAGGAAAATAATGAACTTGAAATAGAAAGTACCATCAGTAGAATCAATTCCATTGGGTCAAATGGAAAATGTGTAAAAAATTCTTTTCTTCAGTTGTACTGTTATTGTAAGAAATATTGACTGTGATTAATTAATTAAAAGATGAAATCTTTATCATGTACAATAATGCCATGTGACAAACATATATATATATATATATATAAGAAAAATAATATATATTTTTATAATATTCAACTGGTAATTTAAATAAATATTTAACTACAGCATATACTTTTTTATCCCAGAAACAAACCTCTAAGAAACTGCGTTTTAAAATGTATCTTTTATTTCAAAACATTCACTTGTTTCATTAGGAATCATTTTTTTAACATAGCTTGGCTCATTATATTTATAAAACAACAACAAAATTTACGCAAATTTCACCAAATTCACTGAAATAGTGTAGCTAATATTTTTTAGAAAAATTCTTGTGACTTCAAAATTTCATACAAAAGAATATACAAATTTAAATATCTATAAAATTTCTGTTACGTGATCTTTGTAAGTAAATGGGCCTTAATTTAGCTACTGTATATAAATATATAATAAAATATTAATAACACATCTGCAATATATTGATAAAGTCGGCTATCAGGACCTAGATTTCGTAATTATATTGATAATTAACGTGAAACGATGCTTGGCCATTTTTGATTCGCGAAATGTAGATGGCGATACTATACAGCAGGTTAAATATTAACAAAAAAACATTTTTTTATGTTTAAATCGTTTTATGTGAGTAACTATAAACGCGAATCAAAATCTAAAGCTGCAATTAGTTAGATGAATAACGTATCTACATTTTAAGCTTTCTTCCACTGACTTTTAATGAGTTGGAACCGCAAAAATAAATTTTGAAAATGAATACTGCTATATTTTCTAGTTAAATTACAATTTAACGCATACTCTATATATTTTTAAGTCTGTGTAAGTTTGAGAATCATAATAAAGGTTATAAAATTTATGACAAACACTTAGAAATGTTACCAGTCATATAAAAATTGGAATTTAACTAGAAAATATAGCAGTATTCATTTTCAAAACTTATTTTTGCGGTTCCAACTCATTAAAAGTCAGTGGAAGAAATCTTAAAATGTAGATACGCTATAAAACGATTTAAAAATTAAAAAACCATGGTTTTTTGTTAATATTTAACCTGGTGTATAGTATTGCCATCTATATTTCGCGAATCAAAAATAGCCAAGTATCGTTTCACCTTAAGCTATATTCTTAAAGGCCAAAAGTATTGCCAGAGGAATAGTCACTATCTGGTAATAATATCGTTAATTTAACGATAACACTTATCCTTAAACTTCTTAGCGAATTAAATATCCTATTATTTTTTAATAAGTTGCTATAATATAGGAGATAGTAATAATTGAAATATTCTCTCCTTTAATCGTTCTGACTTTATAGATATTACATGAGGATAATAATAAACCATCGCTGTTACAGAAAATGCCTAATATTGCAGCTGTGAGTTTGGATCCTTTAAAACAATTTTCACTCTGGAATAACTGCTTGGCAATTCTCACATTGCTTGGACTTTTGTGCCTCGCAGCTAAGAACTTTTCGGCTGATGCAAAGATAGCAGCTACAATCGACCTGGTATTTTATTACTAATTATTTTTTTGACTTCCTTTGCGTTTCTTCTAATATATTAAGCGTGTAGAATTGATAAGTTGATTATGCTTATTGTACACCTTTCTGTACAAAGTATATAATGAAATTAATGAATTTGTTAACACTGTCTTCGCTGTTGTCATTGTTTTAAAGTTTCAGCTTGTTACTTTCTGATTACTTTCCAGGCACCTCGTTATGTTTTAAATAGTCCATCCTGCCGTATCCTGGACCCCAATCCATTTGACACCAGTAGAAAACCTTTCGTTCGACAAAAAGAATTTGAAAAATGCACTAAAAAGCATTTGTTAACTACAGTCAATCATTTACCAAATGGCAGCTTTGCTATCAGCATTAACAAACTCGTTACACAAGAATACCATAGTCCTGCTAGGACGAACCTAACCTGCTGCTATGAAGTGATCACTAGAGGATGGAATGCAACACACCCAGATGACGCTTTCACGTAAGTTTTTATAGGCTTGTGTCCTATATCTTAATTTCTATAAAAGTGTACTATATATTGATAAAGTTGTTTACTAGAACCTCAAATATTTTGTTATATGTTAGGAGATATTAACAATTAAAAAAGTCAATTTTTCTCTTTAATTATTAAAGGGATTCAACGTTGTACAACATTCCAAATACATGTGACATCACATTTATCTCCTTTATGCAACAGAGCGTAAAAGAGATAGCACATTAAGAAAGAACTCTGGCAATTTTACAGGCTACCAACATTACAGCTCATCAATCTCTGCTACATGTATTTATATATCAAAATATAAAATATTATTTACAGCTATTTCAAGGAACAATCAAATTCCAATATTATGTCTGCCGTAACAGGGTTAAATAAAATAAAAACTTATTATTCTTTGACTTCACTTGATTATTTTGACTACCAACAGCTACAAAATATTACCACAGCACTGACCTACTCAACAAATAACTGACGTTAAAATGCATTTCACGTCATACAAATATGGCCGACCAGTTCTAGCGCTAAAACTACAATTCAAATTTTAAATTGCTTTATCTTCGTCAACATTTAGATATTTAATAAAATAGACACGCCAATACACATTTATTAACATCAATCCATCAACAATTGAAAAATCGACCACTAAAAAATGTGGACACAAGCCCATTAGATCCTCAATCCACCCATTATTTGTTTTCAGAAAGTCTAAGTGCATGGAAATTGAGGGAGTAACAATTCTGGATAAATCAGTGGAATATATATTAGTAACTTGCAAGGCGAGCAGTTTAACTTTAAACTTTTCCAAAGTAGTTTACAAGGATGCTCATGCCATCGTACCTGTAAAGGCAGACGTGAATGTCCGCTTAGACGAGTTTAGATCCAAACGAGCTGAAAACAAAATGGAGACACCACCCAGCGTGCTAATGCTCGTGATAGACAGCGTATCGCGTCTTAATTTCCGAAGAGTGATGCCACGAACATTGCAGCATCTTCAGGCAACAGGTTGGGTTGAACTCCACGCGTATAACAAGGTCTGACCTTACTACATTCAAAAAGTTTACTTTCTTATAAAAAAACATTCATTACTTTTAATATTTACCTTTGCAGATTGGGGATGTTACTTACCCCAACGTTATGGCTATATTAGAAGGTTATAATTCGTCCGAAAGCTTTCGGTTTTGCCAACCGGCAGAATTGGGTGGTTTAGATAATTGTTTGACTACTTGGCGCAAATTTGAAAACAACGGTTATGTCACTGCATACATCGAGGATGTATTTTATTTGCATACGTTTAACTATAGGAAAAAAGGATTCCTGAAGCAACCAACCGATTACTATTCCCGTCCTTATTTTAAGGCCATGGAATCGTATCTAAGTGTTAAATTACGTTCAAACTTAGAGTACTGTTTAGGATCGGTCACGGCACCTGAACGGACAATGAACTATATGACGGATTTCACGACCACGTTCAAGAACGATCCATTTTTTGGAATATTCTGGATAAATACGTTGTGCCACAATACTTTAGATATGCCGCCATCAATGGATGTCAAAATCAAGGAAACATTTGAGGAGCTTTCCAACCGTGGCGTTTTAGACGATAGTATTGTGTTCTTCTTTAGCGATCATGGAATAAGACTACCATTAGCGAAAAATATTCCAACCGTGGAATCAGAATTTCGTTTACCTTTCATGTTTGTTTGGATTCCTGAAAATTTTCGTGCAAGTCACCCTCAACTATTCCAAAACCTTGAAGAAAACTCTAAGAAATTAACGACACCGTACGACATTCACATGACTCTCCAACACATACTGAGTCTTTCTAGGAATCACACGGAGCAGCCTAGTAGAGGATGCCCGAACTGCACTAGCATCCTTAAACCAATTCCATTCGATAGATCCTGTGCGGAAGCAGGCGTCAATGTCCTCTGGTGCGCTTGTGAAATGTACGAACCTTTGAGTGTTGACGACGCTACAGTGAAGGCAGTAGCAGAATTCGTCATCCGTCATATTAACGGAAACATTTTGAAGATGACCAACTTGAGAAATTTGTTGAAGCTGAAAGAGATTCTGTATGCAAGTGTTAACAAGAACCAGGCGACTCTTCCTCAAGCAAAGAACACGTCGAAGGTACTTGTCTACCACGTCCAGTTGGCAACATTGCCTTACGCCAAGTTTGAATCTGCCGTAACTGTTGATGAGAATAATACATTTGAAATTCAAGGGTCCGTTAGTAGAGAAGAATAAATGTGTGAATTATGTTTATGTAAGGAAATAAAAATATATAACAATATTTTGAATCGAAAATTATGTATTCAATACACAGGTTCTTAGAAAAGAAAGAAACACATATCTCGCACACGTTGTCTTGCAACGGGGCGAATAGCTAGTAAATATATAAAGAATGAATATAATATAATAGTATTAAGAATGAAGTAAGCGATTGAATTTCATTCAAAATTGCAGTAGAGATATCCTTTTAAACAAATGGTGCCTCTACTTCAATTTGACGAGTATTTATGAATGAATTACTTCCTCTACTTCCTTGCGAATGGTGTAAATTTTACTACAACTCTTTAAATATCATTTTGACAGATTGAATTTATTGTAGTCGTGACTTCACTGACCTCAAGGACGTTGCGTTGGATATGCTCTGCCCATGAAGTGTTGGATTTATTTTTATTGAATACTTTCTTGTCACTCTTTATTTGTTTATGTATGAATTTAAAATTATTTTGCTGGTTGGTTTCACTGCTATTGTTATTGGAATTACTATAAATATTTTAAAATATGAATTACTTTTATGAGTTAGCTTTGCATGGGGTTAACTTTGATTGAAAGTAACATATTTAATGCTTCTTACGTCTTCAATTAGTTCTTACAATATTCATGACTTCTTTGTAGTGTAAATATTGTTCGTTACTAGTGTTGCCGCTCCGTCAGGCGCTATAATCTCCGTAAATCTCATACTGTTACATATTATATTTCTATTATGTTATTTCCAATTGTAAGTTTATTGTTGTAAGTTTATTTGGAAGTTTCATGTTTTATTCCTAACATAATACTCGTATTAATTGAATTTTAAAATTACTTTTAAAGCCCTCCATAAGTCAACAATTTGAATTAAACTATTTAGCATCAATTATCAAAAATCTGAACTACTGTTAGCGACATCTATTGAAGAGTAGCTCAAAATATATGACTTATTATTCTTTAATAGATGATGCTCGCATTTCTTGGCGCAAAGAGTGTATGCAACCAAAGTAACACTTTTAGCATATTCATATGTAATGGCATGAATAATTTTTTTTGTTTTAGAAAGAAAAGCTTCTGTAATGTTAGTAGTAATTTTTAAGCGGATTATGTTCGCTAGATGGCGCTAACAGTTAGCATTAGGTTAAATTATTTTATATAGTTTAATTTAAAATTTTCGCTTTTAAACTACCATTATTAAATTCATGGACATTCTTAGCTAAAAGAAAAATTACATTTTCTAGAAATTTTTCATGCAGTTATCTCTGTTATGATCTAAAATAATTACATTTTAAATATCTACGCGTTTCTGGCTTTTATGCGCCTTTTTTAAAATTCATGGACTTTTATTTCTAATTTTTTTTTTTATTTCTTGAAATATTTTGATGCAGTTATGTACATTAGGCTTTAAAATAAATAACTGCTTCATTACTTTTTAAATAACTAAGCGTGTCTGACTTTTACGCGACTTTTTTAAAATTCATGGACTTCTTTTTCTAAATTTTTTTTCTTGATTGCTTGAAATATTTTGATGCAGTTACGTTCGTTAGGCTTTAAAATAAAGAACTGCTTCATTACTTTTTAAATACCTACGCGTATCTGGCTTTTATGCAATTTTTTTAAAATTCATGGACTTTTTGTTTTTAATTTTTTTTTTTTCGATTTCTTGAAATATTTTGATGCAGTTATGTTCGTTAGGCTTTAAAATAAATAACTGCTTCATTACTTTTTAAATAACTAAGCGTGTCTGACTTTTACGCGACTTTTTTAAAATTCATGGACTTCTTTTTCTAATTTTTTTTTCTTGATTTCTTGAAATATTTTAATGCAGTTACGTTCGTTAGGCTTTAAAATAAAGAACTGCTTCATTACTTTTTAAATACCTACGCGTGTCTGGCTTTTATGCAACTTTTTTAAAATTCATGAACTTTTTTTTTTAAATTTTTTTTTCTTGATTCTTTGAAATATTTTGATGCTGTTATGTTCCTTAGGCTTTAAGATAAAGGACTGCTTCATTACTTTTTAAATATCTACGCGTATCTGGCTTTTAAGCGACCTTTTTTAAATTCATGGACCTTTTTTCCTAAAACTAAAATATTTATATTTTTGAAAAATGATTTGTGTTTTCTAACGTAGTTTTTTATGCTGATTTTAAAATTGAAAACCATTTTTAATTATCTGTTATAGTTTTCGAATAATCTGTGTGTAAAGTTTTTGACTATTTTTTAATTTAAAATGCTTATATCTCGCAAACCAAAAGACTTACATCAAAATGAATTCCAGATTTGAAATTAGCATTCAAAACTACATTAAAAACCATTAAAAAATCAACAAATTTTTTTCATCAATTTTTAAGAAAAGTAAGAAGACTATAATACTCTTCTTACTTTTCTCAAAAAAGACTTTTTCTATTTTGGCACATGATATATGTTTTCTAACGTAGTTTTTTATGCTGATTCCAAAATTGAAAACCATTTTTAATTATCTCTTACAGTTTTCGAATAAACAGCGTTTTAAAATATTTATTTTTACTTTTTTATTGTTTACTCTAAAGCCAGTAAAGGACAAATATTTCAATTTAAATTGAACAGTTCTTTATTTTAAAGCCTAAGGAACGTAACTACATCAAAATATTTCAAGAAATAAAAAAAAAAATTTAGAAGAAAAAGTCCATGAATTTTAAAAAAGTCGCATAAAATGCCAAACACACTTAGTTATTTAAAAAGTAATGAAACAGTTCTTTATTTTAAAGTCTAAGGAACATAACTGCATCAAAATATTTCAGGAAATCAAAAAAAAAATTTAGAAAAAAAATGTCCATGAATTTTGAAAAAGTTGCATAAAAGCCAGACACGCGTAGATATTTAAAAAGTAATGAAGCAGTTCTTTATTTTAAAGCCTAACGAACATAACTGCATCAAAATATTTCAAGGAATCAAGAAAAAAAATTAGAAAAAAAAGTCCATGAATTTCAAAAAAGTTGAATAAAACTCAGGCACGCGTAGATATTTAAAAAGTAATAAGGCAGTTCTTTATTTTAAAGCCTAACGAACATAACTGCATCAAAATATTTCAAAGAATCAAGAAAAAAAAATTAGAAAAGAAAGTCCATGAATTTCAAAAAAGTTGCATAAAAGCCAGACACGCGTAGATATTTAAAAAGTAATGAAGCAGTTCTTTATTTTAAAGCCTAACGAACATAACTGCATCAAAATATTTTAAGGAATCAAGAAAAAAAAATTAGAAAAAAAAGTCCATGAATTTCAAAAAAGTTGCATAAAAGCCAGACACGCGTAGATATTTAAAAAGTAATGTAGCAGTTCTTTATTTTAAAGCCTAACTAACATAAATGCATCAAAGGAATGATTTAAAATATGCAATTTGTTTTTGGGTAGGCCTCACGGTTTTCTAGAAATTGACTTGTTAATCCTTAAATGACGGAGATATTTAAAAATAACTTGACTTGAAATTACAAAGGTTATACTCTTGTTAATATTCAAATTTCATAAGTCGGGGCATAGAAAATTTTAAAGGTTATAATCGTGTTTATATTCAAATTTCATAACTCGGGGTATAGAAAATTACAAAGGTTATATTCTTGTTAAGATTCAAATTTTATAAGTCGGGGTGAAGAAAATTTTAAAGGTTATACTCTTGTTAATATTTAACTTTCATAA
Source organism: Panorpa germanica (assembly GCA_963678705.1). Lineage (NCBI taxonomy): Eukaryota > Metazoa > Arthropoda > Insecta > Mecoptera > Panorpidae > Panorpa > Panorpa germanica. The sequence continues at coordinate 1,341,382 of OY783207.1, forward strand.
CTCGGGGTATAGAAAATTACTGAAAAGTAATTAAATTTCATAACTAGGATTATAATTTTTTAAAGGTTAAAATTCAAATTTCATAAATCTGGGTATAGAAAATTTTAAATAATGAAGATATTTAAAAATTATTTTTAATTTTGAAATCAGCGTTAAAAATTACGTTATAAAACATATCTAAATCGTCAAGAAAATGCAAAGTTTTATGGAAAATTACAAATTTGTTATACTCTTGTTGAGATTCAATTTCATAAGTGGGGTTATAATTTTTTTTAAAGGTTATATATACTCTTGTTAATATTCAAATTTCATAAACCGGGGTATTTAATATTTAAAAAATCGATTATTTTTTAATGGCATTTGATAGTTCTTACAATATTCATGACTTCTTTGCAGTGTAAATTTTGTGTGATACTAGTGTTGCCGCTCTATCAGGCGCTTGGAAATCCGTAAATCTTTACTCTATACATGCTATTTCCAATATATTGTAAATTTTATTTCATAATTAAAATCTAGTTACATATTAAATTCACATAGCAGTAAAAGATTTATTATGTTTTTTGCATTTATTTAATTACAAGACAATATGAGACAATACATGAGTTTACATTTTTTTGTTTAGGTGGTACATTCTATTTTTAGATCTAAGACATCATATTTTGTAAAATACAGAATTTTCTTTATTAGAATATCATAAATATATTTTTTATTATTCATAATTAATTAACATTATATTCATAAATCACTAATCACAGTTTTTATTCCTTGCAATGGCAGTACAATTGATGGGCTGAATTGTTCACGCACTTTCCATCTGTGCCTACAGTATTGATCCTACTAATAGACCCCTGAATTTCAAACTCATTATTATTATTAGCTGTCACCGTCGTTTCAAAATTTGCGTAGCCTGGAAATGTTTCAAATACAATCATGTAATTAAACGAACCAGTTGTTACGTCTTCACCCCCTCTAGCAGAGAGGACTTGATTCAGTTGCAACCACTCACACTGAGTGTAGCCCTGCAGCGTGACGTTATTGATGTGACGGAGTGCAAATTTTGCTACCGCTAACACTTTATCATCTTCAAGTTTCAGCAGTTCGTACATTTCACAAGCGCACCAATGGGCATTGACGCCTGCATCCGCACAGGATCTATCGAACGGAATTGGTTTGAGGATGCTGCCGCAATTCGGGCAGCCCTGGCTAGGGCGCTCCTTGTGCTTGCTAGAAAGACTCAGTATGTGTTGAAGAGTCATGTGAATGTCGTACGGTGTCGTTAATTTGTTGGAGTTTTCCACAAGGTTCTTACAAAGTTCAGGGTGACTTGCGCGAAACTTTTCAGGAATCCAAACAAACATGAAGGGTAAACGTTCTTCCACCAATCCAGTGTGCAGCTGCCTTATCGGCCCAAAACGAACTCCATGGTCGCTGAAGAAGAACACAATACTATTGTTTAAAACGCCACGGTTGGAAAGCTGCTCAAATGTTTCCATAATTTTTAAATCGACAGATGGTGACATTTCTAAAGTGTTGTGGCTTAATGAGTTTATCCAGAATATTCCGAAATTGGGATCGTTCTTGAAGGTGGTGGTGAAATCCGTCATATAGTTTATGACACGTTCGTTTGCTGTGACGGATCCTAAGCAGTACTCTAAATTTGAGCGAGTTTTAAGTGTTAGAGAAGATTCCATGGCCATGAAATAAGGACGGGAATAATAATCCGTCGGTTGCTTCAAAAATCCCCTTTTCAAGTAGTTAAACGTGTTAATCAAAGGAGCATCTTCAGAGTAGGCGGTGGTGTACCCATTCTGTTGGAAGTCTCGCCAAATTAGGGAACAATTATCCAATCCTTCGAGCGTTGTTGGGTCACAAATACTGAAAGCGTCAGACTCATTATATCCACTGAAGATAGCCATTAAGTTCGGGAAGGTATTGTCACCCATCTAAAAAGATAACCAGAAATTATTTTAGACAATTAAAGGAAATTTGGTAGTAATTTTAAGTATAGTCCATACCTTATTGTAGGCATTAAGTTCAACCCAGCCCGTGGATTGAAGATGCTGCAAAGTTTTTGGCATCACTCTTCGGAAGTTAAGGCGGGACACACTGTCGATACCGAACATTAGCACGCTGGGTGGTACCTCCATTTTGTCCTGTGTTCTTTTAGCTTTAAACTCATCCAAACGGGTTCTTACGTCCGGCTTGACATGCACGATGGCGTGAGCATCTTTGTAAACAACTTTAGTGGAATTATGCTCTGTGCATGTTACCAAGATGAACTCATCTGATTCATCTAAAACGGTTTCTCCAACGATCTCGATACATCCCGACTTTCTGGAAACAAAGTTGTCATTAAGAAGTTGACAATAACAACATTTATCAGGTGGTTTCTGTACTTACGAGAATTCGCTATCTGCCTTGTCTCCATGACCTCGAGTAACTGATTCGTAGCAGCAGTTTAGATTCTTCTTCGACACGTGGTATTCCTTCACAACATCTTCTTCAACACTGACAGCGAAACTTCCGTTATCCAAGTGGTTTATCCAAGTCAAGAGATGTTTATCGTTACAGACTTCAAACTCAACTGGATGAAAGAGATTCATTGCATCTTCACTGAAAGGGTCTAGGTCTAGAATGCGGCATGACGGACTATCGAGGAGATAGCGAGAATCCTGGAAAGTATCACAATTTAATAGCTCAAGATTAAGATCCTACAGCTTTACAAGATGACTTATGACTTATATCTTTACCTGAGCGGTGGAAGTACTATATACACTTTCTGTAGTTGAAATAATGTCCTTAAAAAGAAAACAAAATATGTATTTGTTACTTAATTAAACAAATTTACTCCACAGTAAATAATTTCATGGTGTCCTATTTTGTGACGTTTCTACGACATCAACTTTATCTTCATTTGTATTTCGACAGGTGGAGTGGTTTCGCTATTTGTAGCTGATAAAATAGACATTTTATATCTATAGAACTCTTTCATGACAAAAAAATCATACCCATCTTCAATATGATGGAGATATATATATATATATATATATATATATATATATATATATATATATATATATATATCCGTCCTATATAAAAATACCTGGATGTTCTCCATTTTAGTCACCATTTCCACTTCCAAATCCTGATTGAAATTTGGCAAGTTTGTTTCTTCGTCCCACGTGTTAAGCCAAATGAGGTTGTCTGTAATATACAGAACTATCAAGAAAATGAAAACTGCCAAGGAGGTCTTGCAACGTAGCGAATTCCACATCGCATGTGTCATCATATTGCAGTAGATCTAGAAAATTAATGAATTGTTTTTTTCATTTTTAAATTTTACCCACACGCTTGGGTTTTTGTTTTGTAACCTTTTTTACTAAATAAAAACTTAGATGCACTCTTATTATTTTTACTCTATCACTGTTATTGATAATTATATATAGTTCAAATTACTAGAGTTCGGCAGCGACTCATATTTAAAACAAGTTGTGGGGCATAAACTGCCGATAAAACTAGAAAGCACTGACTCACTTATTTTTCTATAATGTATATAGAAACGAATTAGATAAAATTCATTATCGTATTATAGCTCTTATAACCTCTTTTAAGTATAAGTCGCCGCCGCACTACCGTAATTTAAACTATATACCACTTATAATTAATAAATAACTTTCTATACTTAACACTTAAAAAATAAATAACATCGTTAAAGCACTTTGTAGTTCTTTCTCCAAACGTAAAACTCAGAATATGTCTCCCTCCTAATTACACGATGGGACGGTGGAGGGAAGAGGAGACTGATTATATATACTTATTCAAATTGAACTTTAGAATTTACTCAGTAAATATGAACATTTCAGCTACGTAAATATTCCATTTTTATTACATATAAATATATATATTTCTTGACAAAAATAAAACTATTCAACCTATAAAATAAAATAATGAAAGTTTCATTTGCATATAACATTATAAAATATTTAACAACGTTGGGTAAAAAATATTACATGAAAAGTTTGACTATATACTTCTACATTTGTTATACAACATATCCAATCTTTAAAGACTGTTTAGAAACACAAAAAATAACAAACTATTTGAATATTTTATTTACACCAAATTTGGTTTTAGCCTACTTAATGAAAAAAAGTTTACTTGTTGTAAAATACAATCTAAAATCAATGTCTCTCAATTTTTTTTAATTATTATTTATTTTAATGTTTTTGTTATTAGGCACTACATTCTTCCGCTTTAACTCATTAAATTAAATATCATTGTTTTTAATTACATTTTATTTGTGTTCCTCATTCTTCACTCTTTCCAAAAGAAAGAATAAAAAATAGACAAATTTAAACCCCTACTGCTTCTCTGCCCTTCCTCGCTCCTTCACTCTACCTCCACCATCCACCGCTTCCCTGCACTAGCTCCCTTTAATAGCTGCACAATCCTCTTTTCACTTTTTACTCTTTTGATTCACATGAATACTTAATGTGCTCCAGGGTTTCTATCTCTCTCCTACACACCTTGCACATCCTTTGCTCTCTATTTTCCTAAGTCTTACGTCGAACGTAATTTCAACTATATATAACATTTTTTAGGTAATAACAAAAGTTATCTTAAGATATAAAGTTAAATTTTCTGACTTTGTTCGCCGCTAAATAATAATAAAATATTTTTAATGTCTCTTGCATTTATTTTAGACTACGTAAAAAAAAATCAGGTTAAGATTTGGTAAAAAATATAACGTAATATTAAGTAAAAAATTATACAAAAGTTTATGTTTTGTATTTAGAGATACTTACTTACTTCTTGGTAATAATATATCTATTCTTGTCACACTAGTTTAAACAGAGAATTTTAAAATAGTTAATCAGGTCCGGATTCAAGGGAGGGCAGGCAGGGTCACCTCTAAATCCGGCCCTGGTAATCCCTATTCCTCACAATGGCAGTACAACTTGACCATTCCATTGTCCACGCATTTGCCATCTGTGGCTATAGAATTAATCCTACTAGGAGAAGTATGAATTTCAAAGTGTTTATCTTCGTGAGTCGTTACTGTCGATTCAAATTTCGCGCCACCTGGTTTAGTTTCAAACACAAGTAGGTACCTAAACGCACCAGTTACGGCATCTGCGCCACCCCTAGCAGTTAGCACCTGATTCAATTCCAATCTGTCGCACTGGTTGTATCCCTGCAGGATGACGTTATTGATGTGGTGAATCACAAATTCGGCAGCTGTTCTTACTCTGCTGTCGTTAACATTCAATAATTCGTACATTTCACAAGCACACCAGTGGATATTGACACCAGCTTCCGCACAGGATCTGTCGAACGGAATTGGTTTAAGGATGCTGCCGCAATTCGGGCAGCCCTGGCTAGACCGCTCCGTGTGGTTGCTAGAAAGACTCAGTATGTGTTGGAGAGTCATATGAACGTCGTACGGTGTCGTTAATTTGTTGGAGTTTTCGACAAGGTTCTTAAAAAGTTCAGGATGACTTGCGCGAAACTTTTCAGGAACCCAAACATGCATGAAGGGTAAACGTTCTTCCACCAATCCAGTGGCTAGCTCTCTTATCGGTCCAAAACGAAGCCCGTGGTCACTGAAGAAAAAGACAATCGTACTGTTTAAAACACCACTGTTGGAAAGCTCCTCAAAAGTTTCTTTAATTTTTACGTCAACTGATGGTGGCATTGTTAAGGTATCGTGGCATAATGTGTTTATCCAGAATATTCCAAAATTTGGATCATTCTTGAAGGTGGTGGTGAAATCCGTCATATATTTCATGATTCGTTCGCTTGCCGTGAAAGATCCTAAACAGTAAGAGTCGTACCTTAATTCGAAAGATGATTCCATGGCCATAAAATAAGGACGGGAATAGTAATCCGTTGGTTGCTTCATGAATCCTTCTTTGTAGTAGTTGAACGTGTGAATAGAAGCAGCATCTTCCGAGTACGCTGTGGTATACCCATTATCATGAAAATCTCGCCATATGAGGGAACAATTGTCCAACCCCCAGGGGGTGTATGGGTTGCAAATATTACCAGTCCTATCGAAATCAAATCCCCCAAACACAGCCATTAAATTCGGGAATGTATTGTCACCCATCTAAAGCAGAAATTATTTTAGACAATGGAAGGAAATTTGGTTGAAATTTTAAATATACTCTGTACCTTATTGTAGGCATTAAGTTCAACCCAGCCCGTGGATTGAAGATGTTGCAAAGTTTTTGGCATCACTCTTCGGAAGTTAAGGCGGGATACACTGTCGATGCCGAACATTAGCACGCTGGGTGGTGCCTCCATTTTGTCCTTTGTTCTTTTAGCTTTAAACTCATCCAAGCGGGTTCTTACGTCCGGCTTGACATGCACGATGGCGTGAGCATCTTTGTAAACAACTTTAGTGGAATTATGCACTACGCATGTCACCAAGATAAACTCATCTGATTCATCTAAAACGGTTTCTCCAACGATCTCGATACATCGCGACTTTCTGGAAACAAATATGCCATTAAGAAGTTGACAATAACAACATTTATCAGGTGGTTTCTGTACTTACGAGAATTCGCTATCTGCCTTGTCTCCATGACCTCGAGTAACTGATTCGTAGCAGCAGTTTAGATTCTTCTTCGACACGTGGTATTCCTTCACAACATCTTCTTCAACACTGACAGCGAAACTTCCGTTATCCAAGTGGTTTATCCAAGTCAAGAGATGTTTATCGTTACAGACTTCAAACTCAACTGGATGAAAGAGATTCATTGCATCTTCACTGAAAGGGTCTAGGTCTAGAATGCGGCATGACGGACTATCGAGGAGATAGCGAGAATCCTATAAACAAAACATTACTATAAAAACTCTATTAGCGGAGTTATCTACCAATGTATTTTCTTTAGTTGAAGTAATAATCTTAAATGAAAATCATACTTAAAATAATCAGAGATGTGCGTTTTCAAATAAATATACTCAAAATGCAAATACAAAATAGTAAATACCTATTTTCTATTTTGTATTTAAATATCTTTTAAGAGTATAGAATTTTATATTTTACTAGCTGTGCCGGCCACGCGTTGTATATTTACTCAATCTAGTCAACAGATTTCGATTTACTCAACAGAATATTTACTCAATCTAGTCAACAGATGTCGCCATCATCGTCGCCCGATGTCATATATCATATACAGATAATTAATAGACAAATAATTAGCAATAAGATAAATAAATTGAGATGTAAGCTATCCTATCTTTCAAGTTGGGTCAAACTGCACCCGGTGTACAAATTTCATTAAAATCGGTTAAGTAGTTTAGGAGTCCATCGCGGAGGAACAACGTGACACGTAATTTATATATATTAAGATTTGAAAACCTATTCCTATTTGGAAAATACAAAATACTTTTTTTATTTTTGTTACTTCATAGTGTTAATCAGTAAATATTATTTCTCGAATAATCCCACCAACATTAGCACCATCTGTGATCTAGAAGTATCTGCACAATTGTCTTAATAATTCTAATTTAAAATGATAGATGTGCCTATTATTTTATTATCCTTCCTGTTACCCCCACCATAAGACAACTGATTTTCGTTTACCTAAATTTGTTTATCATATTTTCTCGTTCATTATTTGTTTTACTACAAGACAATCACTCCACTACATTCCTTACTGAAATATATATATACATAAATATATATTATTTTACCTACTACCCCCACATGTCCTCTTTAATCCCTAAACTACCCCAACTACATATAACTATTTTATTTTTCTACATAATAAAAATAATTCCATCGACGAAAAATGAAAGATAAATTATTTGAACAAATAGTGGTGTTAAAATCCATGACATAAATAACATATGTATTTTATGTATATCTCATAAGTATTAAAAAAAATAACATTTATATTAGTAACATAAAGAGTATTCCATTTTCTCAAAAGTATTTTTAAAATACGTATTTTGTATTTAAATACTAACATGAAATTTATTTTTTATTTTGTATTTGAAATAGGAAAATAACGAGGTATTTGCATTTTGTATTTAAATGCTTTTGAAAAACATTTGTGCACATATCTGAAAATAATTGTTTTAAAAATAATGTGTAACATGAATTAATTTTTGAAAGGGTCGGTTAAATATACAGACGTTGCAAGTCTGAACTTTAAAACAGTGTTGACCATAGAAAAATTAATATTTCTATCAATTATGTAGTATTAGAATATACATTTCTTCTAATAAGCGCGATAAAAGTCTAATTTGTCAAGAAGCACATGTAAATTATAACCAAAAGAACAAATTCTATGAGTGAGGAATACCTGACGAGGACCTTATCAGCGTCCTTACAATATCTAGGGTTAAATTCTACAGCGAATTATGTAAAACAGTAAAAGTAATACCTTGGTGTCCTGTTTTTCATTCACCGCTACAAAGTTCTGATTAATTATGGTCACATTTTCTTGTCGGTCCCTCGTGTTGCACCAAAAGAGATTAGGCCAGGTAACATACAAAATCAGCAGCAAAATGAAAGCTGCTAGGAACACCTGGCTACGGAACGACTTTCTAATTGCGTGCATTGTCTTAGTTACCGTAAATATCTTATTGGCGCTAAAACAAATACGTTTTTAACATTATATTCTTATCGCCCCCTTAGCTTAGTGTTATCTGTTTTAACTATGTAGTTACATACCAAATTTCAACCTTCTATCTCACGCGTTTTTTCAGCCTCCGTGTATAAAATTTAAACACTTTATCACTTCAATAATTTTGAATTTACATTCAATTAAACACTTATTATAAATGAGTATTGATGTATATACGATATAAATATTGATAAAAACTATTGTAATAAATAATCAATTGTGTTTTCTAGTTGCTACAGTTATTGAAGACTGCACGTCGGTCTCCAGAATTTATAAGATTAATAACAAAGAGTAAAATAACAAAGTTAGAAAAGTGGGAGAAGTGTTTATCAAAATATTTTTCTATCTGTTAAATAAATATTCAAAAACTATAAACATCTACCTTAAATATTTTTTTACAGATACTTTTATATATGAAATATGTATTTCTCTTATTTTTTATTAATTACTTTAAATATTTACAAATTATACGTTTAGATAATGTAGTAATTAACTACATAAAATTAAATCTTTCAAAAATATTTAAAAAGTCTGTTTTGGATTTGAATTTATTGCTAATATTTACTTATTACTTGCCAAGATATATTTATTTAAATTATCAAATATAGTAATGAAAAACAACCAAGGTTCGACAACCTGGGAATCAAATTATTGGCGATTGGTTTAAAGTCCATACATTTCTATAGTTTCCTATAAAATCTTAAAGATTGCATTCTATCCAGTGCGGTTTCCTTCTTGGATTCTGAGACAATAGCCAATTAAATATTAATGAAAACAGTAAGTTTTAAAAGCGATCAATATCTTTTAATGAAGTTGATTATTTCTCACAGTAAATATAAATATTGACTATAAATTACCCGCTAAACACAAAATGCGTAATATTACTTTAAACATTAAGGTGAAACGATACTTGGCCATTTTTGATTCGCAGTATAGATAGCGATACTATACAGCAGGTTAAATATTGTACTTTTAATGAGTTGGAACCGCAAAAATAAGTTTTGAAAAGTATATTAGAGTATTCCAGAATACTCTATATATTTTTAAGTCTTAACCGTAAGTTTAAGAACCATAATAAAGGTTATAAAATTTATGACAAACCCTTAGAAATGTTACCAGTCATATAAAAATTAGAATTTAACTAGAAAATATAGCAATATTAATTTTCAAAACTTATTTATGCGGTTCCAACTCATTAAAAGTTAGTAGAAATGTAGATACGTTATTCATCTAACTAATTGCAGCTTTAGATTTTATAGTTACTTACATAAAACGATTTAAACATAAGAAACACGATTTTTTTTGATAATATTTAACCTGCTGTATAGTATCGCCATCTATATTTCGCGAGAAAAAATGGCCAAGTATCGTTTCACGTTAAATTAAATTATTGTCTAAATACTTTAACTATACATTTCTTTATGTTTTATCGTCATAAAGTAAGTCATAATAAGTAAAGAAAACATATTTTACATAATCTATAATATGTTTTATGTAAAACAAACGCGAAAGATACATAATTATTATAATACGAATGGTTCCTATTCAGTTAAAGAGAGAGTATTAAAATATCAGTTATAAGCCGGATTCGATCCCGGGTCTCCAATTTAGTACACGGGTATTTTTCATTCAAGCTAGTTCTGCTGATGACTCGTTTGCTTAGATCGTTTGTACGAAGAAAATGTTATCTATAGTAATCTGTCCAGAGTTTCAAAGTGAATATATTATAAAATACTTGTGGTTTAAATTAATTATTAATTTATGTTTTAGATTTTATAAATATTGGTCCCTTACCCATTAAACTAATAAAGAAATATTATTTACACACTTAACGCTAGCATCTAGAATCAAATGAAACTCCTAACAGAAAATAATAGGGTTGCCAACTATGTCTTACTGATGACGATGGCTATCAGGATCTCAAATATCTAACTACGTTTAAATACGTCGCTAGAAATTTGAGATATTAACAATTAAAATAGTACCACTCAAAAACTTGTCATATGACGTCATTATAATTTCCTACTCTCTTCCCTTCGAAAGAAATTTGAATTTTTTTTAATAATTCGTGTGGTATTTTGTATAAGTTTGCATCAGTCAAAAATTCTCTCAGTTTTCAGGAACAGGACAACCTGTAATTAGAGAAAATATTATCATTAATAGGTTTACACAACACTGTACACAGGTCTTTCAATGACGGAACGTTGTTGATGAAAAAAGTGATGTCAATATTTATTTCAAAAGTTATTTTTGCGGTTCCAACTCATTAAAAGTCAGTGGAAGTAAGCTTAAAATGTAGATACGTTATTCATCTAACTAATTGCAGCTTTAGATTTTATAGTTACTTACATAAAACGACTTAAACATAAAAAAACATGGTTTTTTTGATAATATTTAATCTGCTGTATAGTATCGCCATCTATATTTCGCGAATAAAAATGGCCAAGTATCGTTTCACCTTAATGTCATGGTGAATGGGCTTGTGTCCTATGTCTTAATTTCTATAAAAGTGTACTATATATTGATAAAGTGAGTTACTAGAACCTCAAATGTTAAATTATTTTTTTAATAACTCCTTATATGTTAAGAGATATTACCAATTGAAAAAGTCATTTTGTCTCTTTAATTATTAAACGGATTGACATCACAATCCTTGTGTAAGGTTACCAACCTTACAGCTCATAAATCTCTGCTATATGTATTTATATATCAAAATATCAAATATTATTTACAGCTATTTCAAGGTACAATAAAATTTAAATATTATGTCAGCTTTAGCAGGGTTAAATAAAATAAAAACTTATTATTCTTTGACTTAGCTTGATTATTTCGACTACCAACAGCTACAAAACATAACCACAGCACTGACCTACTCAACAAATAACTGACGTTAAAATGCATTTCACGTCATACAAATATGGCCGACCATTTCTAGCGCTAAAATTACAATTCAAATTTTTAATTGCTGTATCTCCGTCAACATTTAGATATTTATTAAAATTGATACGCCAATACACATTTATTAACATCAATTTCAATTAACAATTGAAAAATCGACCACTAAAAAATGAGGACAGTAGCCCATTATTATCTTCAAGGCTTTCTACGATGTATTGAGCTTCATCGTGTAATTAAATAAATAAACAAGAGGTCAAAGTAACAAATTAACTTACTGCACACGTTGCATTTCGATTCGTCTGTGTTATCGCCGCAACCATCACGTCCAGAGCAGGCAATGGCCGAAGAACGGCATCTTCCATTGCCACAACGAAGGGGGCAGGTCTCTTGCACCACTGGGTCATCACGAGCGCCCCCTTGGAAACGGAATCTAAAAATAAAATACAAAGTTTTTCAAATATTGCAACAAGTTACATAAAGATACATTTACAGTGTATTAGATACATTTACAGTGTATAGTAAAAGTATCTAAATGATAAATTCTAATAGATATGTAAAATCTTTGAAAATCTACGAGGCATTCGACTATTTTTTATTATATTCTGCATGACAAATGTTTTTTTGTTTTTTTTTTTAAAATAGTTTCTCGAGCTTCTTAGGCACGTAGCCTTTTATCGCCCCTAATAACATAACAAATGTTTTAAAGAATTAAACTGATAGTAATTTGGGGTCCTCATCAGCTTTGCTTTTAGCTAGAAACAATATTATTTTATTTATCACATTTGTAAACATATATATATATATATATATATATATATATATATATATATATATATATATATATATGTTTATTAGATTGCGAATAATAATTTTAAATTTTGAAAAACAAAAACAAAAATATTTTTACTTCTAATACAAATATTTTCAATAATCGTTATTAATAATATTGACGAAAACTTAAAATATTGCAACATATGTTAGAGAAATATTATTCTAGATTGAAATAGTATTTTTGTATTTTGTTTTTTAAAGCTAGGTGCTCATATGATTTAATAATTTCAATGGGCTTGTGTTCTATGGCTTAATTTCTATAAAGTGTACTATATATTGATAAAGTGGGTTACTAGAACCTCAATGTTCAATTATTTTTTAATAACTCCTTATATGTTAGGAGATATTAACAATTAAAAAAGTCATTTTGTCTCTTTAATTATTAAAGGGATTCAACGTTGTACAACATTCCAATTGCATGTGACATCACAAGCGCTGCCAACCTTACAGCTCTTAAATCTCTGCTATATGTATTTATATATCAAATATTATTTACAACTATTTCAAGGAACAATCAAATTTCAATATTATGTCAACCGTAACAGGGTTAAATAAAATAAAAACTTATTATTCTTTGACTTGACTTGATTATTTCGACTACCAACAGCTACAAAACATTACCACATCACTGACCTACTCAACAAATAACTGACGTTACAATGCATTTCACGTCATAAAAATATGGCCGACCATTTCTAGCGCTAAAACTACAATTCAAATTTTTAATTGCTATATCTCCGTCAATATTTAGATATTTAATAAAATAGACACGGCAATACACATTTATTAACATCAATTTCAAGCAACAATTGAAAAATCGACCACTAAAAAATGAGGACACAAGCCCATTTGATTGTACGTTTTTAAATAAATTTTAGAATAAATATAGGATACTAACCTGAAACGATACGACCCTCGATAGCTCCTTAACATTCTTGAATTAGCCAATAAGGGTAGAGTGCCCCCATGTCCACAAACTTGCTGTATCTCATCACTGCCATCCTTGCATTTAATTATTGCGTTGCAAAACTCATACTCCGGTAAACATTGACCGTCAGAGCATGCAAATGTGTGTTCTGGGCAGCTGTAAGGAAGAATTGGTGTTTAATAAGTTGCGTTATGAAATTAAGCAGGCGTATTTATCGAATACTCAAACCTTTGAGTTTTTGTAGCTCGACAACTCCGTTCATCTTCTCCGTGTGGGCAATTAGCGGTGCCATCACATCTGGATGCTCGTGAAATACAAACCCCAGACCTTTCACAGCGGAATGCTTCCTTAGGACAAATCTTACTCGTGCAAAACTCATCACTACCATCTGGACAATTCCGGCGACCATCGCAAACGAAGAACCAACTGATGCACTTGCCATCTGAACGACACTGTTAAAGAATGTTGATTGTTTCATAACCTTACTTTTTAGGATTTTATTTCCAGAATAAATACCTGAAATGTTCCTGGATGACAACCTCTGTTTTTGGCAGAGCACGCATTTGTTTCATTTCTTATTACAACACAATCGCAAACTCCGTTTATGCAAGCAGCGCCAGGATCAACCAAGCGGCATTCATCGGAAGTAAAGCAGGACGACCCTAAAGACGACAACCCTATCTCGGCACGCGTCTGGATAGGCGCTAAAATAACCAAAAAGGGGAGCGTAAGGTTAAATAAATCAAACACAGATCGTATCTTTAAAAACTGTTTATTTGACTGCATTTTCAGTACATTTGTTAAGACTACTGTAATTTCACGAGCAGGGTTGCCAACCTCGTTAAGAGAATGACAGTTGGCAACCCTTTTCGCGAATATTATTACCTACATACTGAGAATTTATACGATTTGTATTTTTAAACTTATTTAACTTTACGATTAATATATTTCGTAGGGGTCAAAAAGTACGACCAACTTTGTTGGCAACAGGATTGACAACAAAGTTAATCCTCTATTAACCCCATTCCTTTTCATAGTTTAATCTTATATAAAAAATATTAAAGTTTAATTACATTAAAAGTTTAAATAAAATTTTGTTAACGAATAATTTTCCACTAATAAAATTATCTTTCATAAAAAATTTGATGTGTATTTTACACATTAGTAGATTTTTCAACGTAAAATTTAAATGTAATATTCAAGCTCAAAAAATATTAATTCAAAACTATATATAAAAGATTTGATGTAAGCGTCCATAGGTTCGCACTAATTACACGGAAGGAAAAACGCATGCAGCGACAGCTAAGATAGTTCTACGAAGGAATCTAACTGCACAAAAACAACTGCAGCACTTTTTTATGACTAAACAATATAGAAAATGCTAGAAACCATAGTTGTCGCTGCATATGCCTTCCCTCCCGTAATGAAGACAATGCATTTCATGTAAACTATGCGAAACTGTGGACACTTACCTCAATAATCTAAATTCGGCATTTTTAGCATATGTTCTACCCGAAAACAGTCTTCTTAGGCATTACAACTTGAATTATTATCTAATTTCCTAAGTATAACTATCTAATATTCTTGTTTAATGTATAATACTGGAGTGTAGAAAGAAGGGTGGGGGAGGAGTCCCGAAAAAGAGAAAGGAATGGAATGGCGACAGAGGAGGCAGAGAGAAGAAGGCACAAGTGTGGGAGAGGAGCTAAGGAGAAGAGACAGGGAGATACAATAACAGGAAAGAATGGACTAAATTGAGAAGAGCAATTACAACACAAGATATAAAATGATTTGGAAGAGAGAGATACCACAATACTTAAGAGAAAAAGACACAAAAAACATGAGGATTGCCGGATTAAGATTGGGAAACGAGGAGAAAGGAAACAGAGGAGTTATTAAAGGGAAGCAGTGAAGAGGTGGATGCCGAAGATAGAGAAAACGAATGAGGAAAGAGAAGGAATGGCAGAGTAGAAACAGGAGGGAGAGTAGCAGGAAGAGCAAAGCAGTAGCTGTTTTATTTTTATTTTTATAAGGATAATTTTTTTTTCTTTTGGAAGGAGTGAGAATGATTAGGTACAATAAGGATCAAAATTGAATTAAGCACAATGATATGTAAATAAATGAGTTAAGGCACAAGAATGTAGTGCCAAATGGCAAAAACCATAATAAAAGTATTATAATACTAATTCTTTTATAACGAACATAAAAAATTAATTTGAAAGAACCTTTTCGATTCCTTCAGCTTTGGATTCAGTATTGCAACTTGCCCAGTTAAATTTTTTGAAAAAGCAAACGGTTAAAAATTGTTAACATAACCTCACATTTGATTCTGACATTTATAAATAATTAATAAAATATGTCATCTGCGAGCATTTTGCAGATACTGTATTTGATGATAGATGTCAATTTCTTAATATCCCTACCTTTTGTCTTGGGTGGCATCGCCGGTTTCTTCGTTTCTGTCGTCGTAGCATTATAAACAGGAGCGGGCGTTGCCAATATCTCTCTATCATTCTGCAAAGAGTTTGCTGAGTGCTTTATAAACATCTGCTCAAGAGGGTGGTCCTCCGAGAGACTGTTAGATTCCTCAGACTTATCCTCCGGTAGCTCATTATTGTTAAGACTCTCTTTGTACTTAGTTTCAGTGGTGTCCTTTATGGATAAATTGGGTGAAGAGTCAAATGATTGGTTTGATGTTATTGCTGATATTTCAAGCTCTTCTGAAGTGTCAGCGCCATCTACAACACAAAGATCTCCTTCACGGCGGGCTGGTGACTCACACTGACATCTTCCGAAGAGATTCGGTATTAGGAAGTCGCATTTTGTTGCGGCGTTTGACATTCGGCAGTGAGAATGGCTGTAGCAAACGCTGCCTAATCTAGCGCCTGGAAAAAAGCATATTTTCGATAATGTTTTTTGACGACACAGTTGGTATATAATTATTTCTATAATTACTACATGATAAAATAACATTTAAAGAATACTTTGTGAAATTTTCATAAATAAATATCAAGAAATGAGCCATTGACAGCGAATCTCCGCAGACGTCACAAAAAAAAAGTAACATTGCGGTGCCACTCATAACTCATTACTGGATTGTCTGAAATCGAAAAACCAAAATGATTTCATTAGTTGATAAGTTTCTGCAGGTAACACTGTCGAGTTTTTCTTTTTTTTCTGGATTTTTCAATATTTTACAGCACTTAAGATTTTTCATGAAAAAAATCAGAAACTTTGTTATTATAAAATACGTTAAAATTAAAAAATAAAAAAAAACTCGACAGCGTTACCTCGACATTTATGTAAAGAAAGAGTGTGCAAAATTTCAAAAGAATCGGTCCAGTAGATTTTGAGCTAGAGAGGGAACCGACTCTGAAAAAGCTATGTGTGAAAAAACGCGTTTAAAAGTTTCAAAGTAACACGAAAGTAGACCAGAAAGGTGAAGACTTAACACTCTATATCTCCGACAGTTTTACTCCAATCGACTTCAAATTTTCACACAATAAACTTAATATGTTTTACATTAATACAAATAAATTTAAAAAAAGTGTTAACATTTAAATACGCTTCCACTGTGCGACAGGCCTAGCAACAACCCCGGATTTAAGAGAGTTTACTATACCAGTGCATGTGCACTGGCTTATTGCTTGATGTTGATGAATTCAAACTTAATAATCTCAAGATAAAAATCTTTACACGTCGTAGGATAATTTAATTCTCACAAGATTCATTACTCTCTACATTTCATTACATGGGAACTCAACTATTCCAGTTTTTTTTCATTTCGTGTGTTCGTATGTTTTTAAGTACAAACATAATGTACAAGTACCGACCCGACCACAAACGCAAAGTACTGTTACAGTCGGCGTGCACGATGTTTTGCATTTCTGTATTACAATTAAACAACATTGTTATTTCTTTATTATAATTACGAGAAGTTGAAACAGTTATCGCACCAAATACAGCTTAGAACAGTAAACAGAAGAAAGCTGCTGGAGAAATGGGCTTGTGCACCTTTACTTAATTTCTATAAAACAACTATATATTGATAAATCATCAATGGTTCAAGTTTCA
This sequence comes from Panorpa germanica, assembly GCA_963678705.1. Lineage (NCBI taxonomy): Eukaryota > Metazoa > Arthropoda > Insecta > Mecoptera > Panorpidae > Panorpa > Panorpa germanica. The sequence continues at coordinate 1,358,752 of OY783207.1, forward strand.
ACTTGCAAATAAATTCTTAATTTCAAATGAATATGTAGTTGCTAAATTAATCTGGAAACTATATTCATCTCTTTTCTTCAACAACCAATTTTTAGGTCGAACGAAATGTCTCAAGCCCGTCTTTAACTGTAACACATCCACCGACATAACCCTAAAATTAAATACAATTGTTTACTTTAAAAATATTTTTATAATAATTTTGCTGTCTCTTTCTTTTACAGATAAAAATCTTAAATAAAACCAAGCACTCCTCTAACACATTACAATAATTTTTCTCTAAAATGAAACATTGCAAAATAATTATACATAGAATTTGAAATTGTTTATAGTTACGCAGGTGTTCTAACATAAACAAAACACCAATGCGTTGTTGCCATGGTTACATAAATAAAATTTAAGTAATGTTTAAATAAATTTACAATGTTGCACGATGAAAATATTTAAAGAAAAATAATTTGAATAAATGTAATTAACAATATAATTTTGATACTAATTAATAATGCATTATTTTTGTATATCCCATTGGCAGGAAGTAACCTCAAAAAATTACGAATTCATAACTTTTGTTCGTGATTCAAATCTTAACTATTTAACGGTTTTTATGTTATGATAGCATGTCTAAAACGAACGCAACAATAAAATCTAATTGAACATTAATCGGTTAATAATCCACGCCGGTGTTACAAAAAGTGTGTCACTCCCCATTTAAAGCAGCTATGCAAATTACAGTGACAATAAAAAAAAACGGAACCGCTGAGCTTCTAAGGAATTGTTAGATCGTCTTTAGATCCATTTTAGAATGTAGACATCGATACAGTTACTTCCGAAAACAAGTGATTATTTGTCTTGTTGTAACGCAGAATAACGTTTTGCATATCAAGAAAACAGTGCTGTAAAACATGTAGTGTGCGTGTGTTTTATAATTAAACTCAATTTAAAAAAATTAGATTTCTTAGTAGTAGTTTACTATTTTTTAATTTTTCAAATATTCGAATGTTGATAGAGATATATTCTTAGAGCATATATATATATATATATAGGGCCCATCGAAATAGGAAATACGCTGTGCTGGTCACACTTGACATCAAAAACGCTTTTAACACTGCGCCATGGGAAGGCATCATGGAAGCGCTAGAGCAACTCAATGTCAGTAAGTACCTTACAAAAATAATAAGCAGCTATCTAAAGGACCGATCTATAATAGTAGATGGAGAACAGATGAGGGTTACATGTGGAGTACCACAGGGCTCAGTGCTAGGACCACTGCTGTGGAACATCTTGTACGACGATGTACTGAAGACGAGACTACCAGAGGGTGCAACAGTACTCGGTTTTGCGGATGATACAGCGCTCATAGTAGAAGCAAAGACCGAAGAAATACTAACAGCTCATACGAATCTAGCCCTAAACAGAATAGAGCAGGCGATTGCCAGGAAACAGCTGCAGCTAGCGGCGGAAAAAACGGAGGCTATTGTACTATATGGGGGTAGAAAGTTGAGAGAGGTCACAGTCGAGGTGGGCGGGATGAGCATCAAAACCAAAGAGAGCCTCAAATATCTGGGAGTACACATTAGTAGAAACAATGACATGAGGAAGCACGTCACCGAAACGGCGCGGAAAGCTGAGCAAACAATGATGGCACTCAGCAGGTTAATGCCAAATCTAAGTGGACCTAAAGCCAGCAAAAGGAGGATCCTAGGGGTGGTGGTCCACTCAATAATGTTGTACGCGGCACCAATATGGGGAGAGATAATGGACAAAAAGAAGTACAGGAACATCCTAAGTGGAGTGCAGAGAAGGCTCGCAATTCGGGTGGGCAGCGCTTATAGAACTATTTCGGCGGAGGCGATACAGGTGATAACCGGGATAGAACCTCTAGAGCTAATGGTAGCAGAACGGGGAAAAACCTTCTCAGAAGGAGAGGCCCAAAGAAAAGAGGCAAAAAAGCAAACGGTGAACAAGTGGCAAGAAGAGTGGGAAAAAGACAATGGAAAGGCAAAATGGACTAAAAAAACTTATTAAAAACGTGGAAAAGTGGAATAACCGGAAGCATGGGGAAGTAGACTACTACATCACCCAACTTCTAGGAGGGCATGGCTGTTATGGAGCCTATCTAAATAGATTTCACATAAGGGATACCGCAGAATGCTGGTATTGCGGTGATACGGATACACCAGAACATACGTTCTTTAAGTGTAAGCAATGGACAATGGAAGGAGAACGGGCGCAGCGCATCACTCAAGCGACTCTCACAGTGGACAATATTGTAGACGTAATGCTGTCCAACGAAGAACACTGGAATGCCATCCGCGACTTTGCTACATCAGTAATAAAGAAAAAAGAAGCGGCAGTAAACCAAAAATAGAGTAAGAGCAAGACCCAGTTTGAAGTAATGCTATGCGGTCCCAGACTGTGGTCTAGAAGAAGAGAGGGGGAGTTTTAGTTGGTAGGCGCCCTCACAAGAGAGTGAATCCAACACTTCCTGCTAAGGGATTGCAGGAGTAAGTCTTGTGGAAGATTTCTCCTCCTCACCACAAAAAAAAAAAAATATATATATATATATATATATATATATATATATATATATATATATATATATATTTATATATATATATATATATATATTTATATATATATATATATATATTTATATATATATATATATATATATATATATATATATATATATATATTTATATATTTATATATTTATATATATATATATATATATATATATATATATATTTATATATATATTTATATATTTATATATATATATATATATGTGTGGCCAAAATGTGTGCGAGAGAGATAGGTATATGTTCCTATTTGTTCTCTATGCGCATGAGTCGAAAATGACAGTTGTCAAGTCAGAGATGTCTAGTTATAATACGTGGCAGTTGTTATATATGACATTATATTGATGTAGAATAATGTAGATATGTATAATATAATTAAAAACGTGAGTTCTGTCCACTCCAAATATCAATTGTGTTGGCCGTTATCCCTACAGCGACATCTATGGCGTTCATGAGTATATGGTTTCACTGAACGGTCACTGTTTTACCGACAGACGAGCTTTGTACCAACTAAAGAAATATAATCTCTTTACAAATTTAATATTTATTATATCTTAATAGAATATTCATATTTATTATATCTAGACAGCTGTCACTTTCTTATATGTATCTTTGTTGTATGACAGAGACGACAACTTATAGAATCTTGGTGTCGGCCCCATAGAGGTATAAGAATAGAGTGCGCAAGAGACTGAATACTGCGATAAAGGCTAAGTGAGAGATAGCTGACGAGAGTCATGTGTGTCTCTTTCTAGCCGCGCACTGCGTCTGCTTGCTTGTTTACCCACTACCTCACCGTCAATGAACCAAGCAGGCAGCAGCAGCGGTTCGACTAGAAAGAGACAGATAGACTTACACACGGTCGTACCGTTCGCACACTCTATTCTAATATCTCTATGGTCGACGCTGCCTTTAAATAGTATAATATAAAAATGATTATAAAATTCAAAGTTACACGGTATGAAATATTACAATAGATAATTCATTAAACCACGAATAGAACATATGTTTCAAAAAGAATAACAGCTCTTGAATTCTTTTGTATGTACAATACTTGTACAATATGCGCATGCGCAGGGCCAATAACCTCAAAATTGTTGCTTAATATCAGTGGGTCGACCAAAGCACGTCATGTACCATATTTAGTGTACCTGTGATGAATTAAACTACTTGAACCTGTACTGGACATACCTGTACCTGTACCGATTCCGGTCTTACCAGTACTGTAATAACAGTCCAACACGTGAATATATCAACGTAATGTTTTGAAATGCGAAACTAAAGATTACGAAGGTAGCGCCATTACAGCAGGTGTCAGGATCACGAATCTCTAAATATATCAGATTTATGTATTCCAGGAATTGTAAGTGAAGTGAATAAATTATAGTCTTGCAGGGGCGTGTGTATAAAAAGTAATCTGCTTAAGGTGATTTTAATCAATGATGGTGTGGTGGTATTTTGCTTACCTGCTAAGCATGTATGCCTTCTATATTGAAGGTAGCCTTCACGACATCTGCAGGCGCCGTCCAAGCAACTGCTGTGGGCAACTTTCATAGAACATTGCTCCTCGGTTATGCAGTCATACCCGAGTAGACTTGCTGAAAAACAAAATCAATTATATCACTGGACTTTGTTAAATTAAGGGGGGTAAAGTCAAAACGATAAAAAAAAGCATATTTTCGATAATATTTTTTGACGACACAATTAATATATAATTATTTCTATAATTACTACGTGATAAAATAATATTTGAAGAATACTTTGTGAAATTTTCATAAATAAATGTCGCTGACGTCACAAAAAAAAGTAACATTGCGGTGCCACTCATAACTCATCACTGGAATTTCTGAAATCGAAAAACCAAAATGATTTCATTAGTTGATAAGTTTCTGCAGGTGACGCAGTCGAGTTTTATCTTTTTTATTGATTTTTCAATTTTTTACAGCACTTAAAAGTCAAAATACCGATTTTTCATGAAAAAAATCAGAAACTTTGTTATTTTAAAATACGTTAAAATTAAAAAATTTAAAAAAACTCGACAGCGTTACCTCGGCTTTTATGTAAAGATAGAGTGTGCAAAATTTCAAAAGGATCGGTGCAGTAGATTTTGAGCTAGAGAGGGCACCGACTCTGAAAAAGCTATGTGTGAGAAAACGTGTTTAAAAGTTTCAAAGTAAGACGAAAGTACACCAGAGAGGTGAAGACTTAAAGCTCTATATCTCCGACAGTTTAACTCCAATCGACTTCAAATTTGTACACAATAAACTTAATATGTTGGACAATAATATTAATAAATTAAAAAAAAAAGTTGAAACCAAAATCGCTTCAGCCGTTTCTGAGGAATCTTTGTCACCGATTTTAAAAACACAGAATTTTTTCAACTTACATAACTTCGAAAATAATCGTCGGATTGACTTGAAATTTTCTGAGTATGTACTTAAATATATGTACATTAGGAAAATTAAATAAAAATTTTTTTTTTAAAATATGAACTGTATATAAGGTCCAAAATATGTGACAAGACGTGACGAAGGGAAGAGGGGATTTAAGAAACCATGAAATGTGTGTGACGTGTGACTCCAGAAATCTGTAGGGTAATAAAATAAAAGTATCACCGAATCACGACATGAAAAAATCCAAACATTTTTTAGATTACATTATACAAAGTATCTTCTTTCATGAAACAGAGATTAAAATAAGATAAGCATATATTAAATGAACACTGGTTCACTATATTTCAATTTCTTAATGATATTAGTCACGCTAGTCGTAAAACTACAACCTTGAACTGTCATGAGAATATTAGGAGCTCCGAAAAGACATAGCGATGCATCCATCACGCCTGCGTGATGCATCTCGTTAAGTCAAATGAGTCTGATTGATACATGACAACAATCAGTCAGTCAGTCAGACTGTGTCTTGTTAGAGGCTGATACCCTGACCGGAGCCGGACATTGATCATTTTCACTTTTACTTACATTGGAGGCACGTGGTTTTGTTGAACTGTGCATAGTAGGCCTGGCACGCGCACTGGCCGCTCAAACATCGGCTGTGTTTCACGGATGTGTCGCATTCGACATCCAAGTGACACATGGACCCAAGAAGAAGACCAGACTCTGCCGTGGACAGCGAAGATATCTGTGGAAAAATATTTCTGTTGTTAGTGAAATATAATGGGCTTGTGTCCTCATTTTTTAGTGGTCGATTTTTCAATTGTTGATTGAAATTGATGTTAATAAATGTGTATTGGCGTGTCTATTTTATTAAATATCTAAATGTTGACGGAGATATAGCAATTAAAAGTTTGAATTGTAGTTTTAGCGCTAGAAATGGTCGGCCATTTTAATTAACGTCAGTTATTTGTTGAGTAGGTCAGTGCTGTGGTAATGTTTTGTAGCTGTTGGTACTCAAATAATCAAGTCAAGTCAAAGAATAATAAGTTTTTATTTTATTTAACCCTGTTACGGCAGACATAATATTGAAATTTTATTGTTCCTTGAAATAGCTGTAAATAATATTTGATATTTTGATAAGGTTGGCAGCGGTTGTGATGTCACATGCATTTCATTTGGAATGTGTACAACGTTGAATCCCTTTAATAATTAAAGAGACAAAATTACTTCTTTAATTGTTAATCTCTCCTAAAATATAAGGAGTTATTAAAAAATAATTAAACATTTGAGGTTCTAGTAACACACTTTATCAATATACAGGGTGTCCCAAAATTCAACGATAAGCCGGCACCAGAAGGTGGTCCTGCTCATGACTACACAAGAAAAAAAGAAAAAAAATTCTAAAAAACACTAAAAAACCTCTTTTGGGTATTGTAAAAGTGATAACTATCAACAACAACAATTTATGAAATATGGTTCTTGTTTAGAAATAGTATGCATAATTTTTTTTTATTGTTAGTTTTCCTAGAGTATTATACCATTTTGGGATCCTGAAGAGTTGCGCCAATTTTTAAAAAAACTTGCCATAGTAGTGTTCATACTTTTTTTTTACACCACGATGAGTTAAAGTTGACTGAAAGTAAAAATCTTTAAAAATTTTAGGGAAAAAAATAATTTTGATTGAATTTTGTGCAAAAACTACTAGCATTCTGGGAGTTTTAATGGTTGTGGTGGAAAGCAGTGCTATTTAGGTTGCCGATACAAAAAAAAAATCAGAAATATTTGGAAAATTGTGGTCATGGTAGTTAATAAGATCTTAAGGTGTTTCAATTTTCGAAAAAAAAATTTTTTTTTTTCTAATTCCTAAACAAAATGAGATAAAAATTTTTTTTCTTTTTTTCTTGTGTAGTCATGAGCAGGACCACCTTCTGGTGCCGGCTTATCGTTGAATTTTGGGACACCCTGTATAGTACAGTTTTATAGAAATTAAGACATAGGGCACAAGCCCATTACAATTTATAAAATTGGTGCAGCAATATTAAATATAAGTAAATAATTTAGTAAATGTATTACACGACTCAATAAGTTCGTAGGGTGACCAATCGATGATTTTTAAATAGTACCAACCTTTAAACAAAATGTGTCAAAATTTCATCACATTCCGACCATTACTTTACTAGTTGCAAAGGTTTTAGTGAAGCTACTTTCGTAATTTCAAAACATTAGAAAATCTGAATTTCGTGTGTTGATAAAGCATTGCTTTTTATTTGGGAAAAAATACCGTTTAAGCCAAGCAATATCCTACGAATTTATTGAGCGTGTGTTACAAGATATATTTTTCTTGGTTGATAAAAACGTAATTCAGATTTAATTGCAGCGCATTTAAGAAATTACCTGCAGTACATTTTATTGCCTAGTGAGTTATTTTTTGCAATGTTATATTAATTATACACCACTGCGTTGAGAAATGCATTGAAGCATCCTGTTTGCAGTGGCGGACTAGCAGGGGCCCATATTAATGTCGAAGGGCACGTCTTTCAAAAACCTTTTAACAGTATTTGCAAACTAGTGGTAGCAGTTATAACCATTTGACAAGAGCATAAATTAAACAACGACATAAATTAAATTCTCACGTTAATTTGGCGTAAAATAGCGATTAAGGATTAGTTCTTCATGTTTATTATCTTTAAGAAGTCATTAAAATAAATCGTCGCAACTAATTTTTAATGAGAAATCTGCAGAATTATATTTTATTACTTGAGAAGACATAAATTTTAAAATTATGTTTTACTGTTACATATTAAAATTACGTTAAAATGTTTTCAAATACTAGGTGTTAGATACATCGATGTTATTGTGATTCTTTATCACGGTTTGTGATATATCGATGTTTTTAATGGTATAAGACAAGTACATCATATCGCTGTCTCTCTCTCACACTCTTTTTATATGCTTATAGAGTGTTTAAAGGGGGTGGGATTATTTATAGTAATGTACAACATATTAAGTTTATTGTGTAAAAATTTGAAGGCGATTGGAGTAAAACTGTCGGAGATATAGAGTTTTAAGTTTGGTCTGGTTTCGTCTTACTTTGAAACTTTTAAGTCCTCTCTAGCACAAAATCTACTGCACCGATCCTTTTTAAATTGTGCACACTCTTTCTTTACATAAATGCTGAGGTAAGGCTGTCGAGTTTGTTTAATTTTTTAATTTTAACGTATTTTAAAATAACAAAGTTTCTGATTTTTTTCATGAAAAATCGGTATTTTGACTTTTAAGTGCTATAAAAAATTGAAAAATTAATAAAAAAGAAAAAACTTGACAGCGTTACCTGCAGAAACTTATCAACTAATGAAACCATTTTGGTTTTTTGATTTCAGGAAATCCAGTGATGAGTTATGAGTGACACCGCAATGTTACCTTTTTTTTGTGACGTCGGCGGAGATTCGCTGTCAATGGCTAATTTCTTGATATTTATTTATGAAAATTTCACAAAGTATTCTTCAAATGTCATTTTATCATGTAGTAATTGTAGAAATAATTCTATATTAACTGTGTCGTCAAAAAACATTATTGAAAATATGCTTTTTTTAATGCTATTCTGCACATATTTTGTAGTCTAGCTGATAAAATAACGTGCCGGATGAACAGCATCGATGAAGCAATTTTGTTAATTTCATTTTTATATCCGATGATAAATGATCGACGCTGAGCAGTGCAGCTAAGCATCCTGTCGCTAGCAATTGGATAGATCTAGGGAGATACGACATAATAAACGTCGTAGAATGCATAGAATATATACTAGAAGAAGCTCAAAGCTGAAGACTAGGGTCATTGCATTTGTAATTGATAATTACATAGGGTATGAGAAATGATTGCAATCAGACTTTGTTATTTCATAATTCCAACGATAGGGTATAATTTTATATAACAACTAAACATTATTTCAAATTATAACAGTTTTGATAATAATCGATCAAATTAAGTATCCTAACAAAACGTGATGAAAGTAAATGGTTCAATTATCTTCATCATTTGCAATTAAACATAATTGTTTACTTTGTATCTTAATAAACGTGTATAAACATTCAGTTTAGCGTACGGTACTTTTTAAACTATCTAAAAATCAGTGGCGGATTTATATGTCTATAGAACAATCACAATTCAACTTGAAAACGAATCAAATAAATATTTACATTGATCTAGAAACTATATCCATCTCTTTTCTTCAATTGCCAATCATTATGCATTCCAACACAATGTCTCAAGCTCGTCTTTAACTGTAACACATCCGCCGACATAACCCTAATATTAAAAATTCAATCATTTACTTTATAAATATTTTTACAATAATATTGCTCTCTTTTTCTTTTATATACAAACATTTTAAATAAACCTATGCACTGCTCTAACACATTACAATAATTTTGCTTTAAAATGTAACATTGCAAAATAATGAATAGAATTTGAGTTTGTTTATAGTTATGCAGGTGTCCTAACATAAACAAACCACCGATGCTTTGTTGCCATGGTTACATAATTAAAACTGACGTAATGTTTATAAAAATTTCGATCAATATATTTAAAGACAATATTTAGTAGATATCTAAAAGTGTAAAATATATATTATTACTTATATGTTCTGTTGATGCTTCTACATAATTCCCAGTGTAAACAACACATTTCTTGTGTCACTAGACGAGAAACCGGTCATTCCTTTTTAAGAAATCTTCACTAGCTTGTTTAGAAATCTTACGCAAACACTAAGCGGTACAACAGATAAAATGATCTAGCATGCTTGGGTAATATTCTGTTATAATCTAAAATAGATACCTGCCATAATCATCAGCTTAACATCCGCTTTATAAATCAACGTGCAGAAATCAACAAAACTTTCAATATCAATTTTAAGAAATACAGTATGTTTTCTTTTGCAATCTGGATCGGATAAATTATAGTTTATACATATATAAGAATATAACCTAAAAAGTAACTACATAAATAAGCTTACGATTCGTTCTCATGCAGCACGTTGTATATCTCATAGAACTAGTAGCGGATCTGTCTTCCAAATCACTTACACCTAACCCCCAAAACCCTTTCCGCACTATCAACACTCAATCCACTAACCTCACACTTTCTTTCACGATCAAGTTTCAACTTGCAAATGAATCAAATATTTTTTTAAAATCAAATATATATGTAATCGCTAATTGTTTTTTTGGATTGATCTGGAAACTATATTCATCTCTTTTCTTCTACAGCGAATTATTAGGCAGTTTAGAATGTCTCAAGCTCGTCTTGATCTGCAACACATCCACCGACATAACCCTAATACTAAATTCAATTGTTTACTCTATAAATATTTTTAAAATAATATTGCTGTCTCATTCTTTTACATATAAATATCTTAATTAAAACTATGCACTCCTCTAACACATTACAATAATTTTTCTCTAAAATGAAACATTGCAAAATAATTAATAGAATTTGATCTCGCACGTGTTCAAACATATACAAAACACTGATGCGTTGCCATAGTTACGTAAAATATTTACTTTATAAATATTTTTGTTATAATATTGCTGTCCCTTTCTTTTACATATAAAATTTGCGAAATAATTAACAGAATTTGAGTTTGTTTATAGTTACGCAGGTGTCCAAACATAAACAAACCACCGATGCGTTGTTGCCATTTTTACATAATTAAAACTAAATTAATTTTTAAATAAATTTACAATGTTGCACGATCAAAATATTTATAATTTTATTTATTAATAATATTTGAGGAAAAATTATTTTAATAAATTTAATTAACAATTATCGCCTGAGTCTGCGTACAATCCTTTCCTTATTCATCTCCAAGCAACATAAGTGCATGATACTTGTTCGTACCTATATAAGAAATAAATTACAGCACGTATTTTGTTTAACTTGTTGGAATTTTTTGATTGTTGCTGTTTGTAATTTAATTTCAATTCTTCCAAACAGAGATATGTGTAACAACTTCCTGTATCTCAAACAATGCTTGCACGAGTTACAAAACCACAAACTAATGTGCTAACTAGGCAACTAACAGGGGCAGATTTAACGGCTTCCGAGGGGCCCGAAGAGCCCCAACTAATTCTACATTCTTTTTAATGGTTCCAAGGTCCAAATTAGTTGATTTATGTAATATTAAATACACTTGATTTTGTAAAATTTCTGGAGTAAATGTTTTATTGAGGTTATGTATTTTTAATAGCTATAATTAGGTATTTTCAATCCTTTAACATCAATGGGGCATGCGAGATGACAAGCGCTGACTTACTGCAAGCAATTACTTTTATTTACTTTCATTAAAAGTAATATATAGACTTTAATTTGGAATATTTACTGATCACAAATCAGTTTCCAATATTCTCTAAATGAAAATCTAAAATAATCTGAAATTTAAACTTCGGATTGTCGACATACCATAATATATTAATGTCTTACTAGTAGTCGGTAAATAATTTGTGGGGTTCATATTTCTTGAGTGTTTGAACCAGATAAGAAACGCGTGCCAAGAGGAGGGTGACAACTTCATGAATAAACATTATGACAGTAGACCTAAGCTCAGATTTAAAACCGATTAAATTGATACTTTTATCCTAGGGGTAATCGCCCCTTCCAACGATAAACGTATGAATCATTCAATGCCGGCTAAAAGGGAGCAGTTTACTATTATTAAATCATAAAGGGCCTGTGTCCTATGCCTATGTCTTAATTTCTACAAAAGTGTACTATATATTGATAAAGTGGGTTACTAGAACCTCAAATGTTTAATTATTTTTTAATAACTCCTTATATGTTAAGAGATATTAACAATTAAAAAAGTCATTTTGTCTCTTTAATTATTAAAGGGATTCAACGTTGTACACATTCCAAGTGCATGTGACATCACAATCCTTGTGTAAGGTTACCTTCCTTACATCTCATAAATCTCTGCTATATGTATTTATATATCAAAATATCAAATATTATTTACAGCTATTTCAAGGAACAATAAAATTCCAATATTATGTCTGCCTTAGCAGGGTTAAATAAAATAAAAACTTATTATTCTTTGACTTGACTTGATTATTTGACTACCAACAGCTACAAAACATTACCACAGCACTGACCTACTCAACAAATAACTGACATTAAAATACATTTCACGTCATACAAATATGGCCGACCATTTCTAGCGCTAAAACTACAATTCAAACTTTTAATTGCTATATCTCCGTCAATATTTAGATATTTAATAAAATAGACGCGGCAATACACATTTATTAACATCAATTTCAATCAACAATTGAAAAATCGACCACTAAAAAATGAGGACACAAGCCCAATGTAAGAAATATTTTGTTCTACCCAATAAACAAACCATTTGGATTTGAATAAATCTTATCAGAGGTTTAAAACGATATAAGATTTAATGGGCTGGTATTCTATGTCTTAATTACCAATATTAGAAAATATTACCAATTAAAAAAGTCATTTTGTCCCTTTAATTATTAAAGGGATTCAACTTTATAAAACATTCCAAGACATGTGACAATCACGTCCGCTAAGTTGCTATCTCTTTTATACAACAGAACGTAAGAGAGATAGCATATTCACCCCGGAATCTTATTCATAGAAAAACCTACCCGTAATAGTACAGACTATATCTCTGTCAACATTTAGTTATTTATTAAGATAAAAACTCCAATATACGTTTATTAACATTATTTTCAATAAAACAATCCTTATTTAAATACATAAACCTGGTGAAAAACCTCAGGCGTTTAAACCACCAGCGCAAGCGCAGGTAATTAAAGAACTACTTAATTATCAATTAGTTTGAATCTAGGCACGGGCTGTGAGGTCAATAAGCAAATAATTTCAACAGCTAATGGAAGCAAAGACTTCCGCATTACCATAAAGTTTTGTTCAATTCAATACAAGTACAAAAACCAGTTTCAGTTTTCACACGGAATAATTTGCTACTTTGCATGTGTGAGTAATATTTTACATTACTAATGCCAATGCTCCATCCATATCTATACAGATCCCGATCTCGATTCATGCTAATACATAATTGTTATTATCTACAGCAACAAATGGAAGCACACCTAATCCAACTTGAAACCGTCAGACTTGATTTATGGGTTTTTCTGTAACGCTAAGTAATTGTAATTTTCGAGCAAGTAATAAGTAATATTCATTAGGTTATTCAACAATTTTTAAAATTGTTTAATATAACAAAATAACTCATTAAAGGTAGCTCTAACTTCAGCAAGCTCATTTACTAACATCTTTCTCTTCATGTAGCAAAAGAACTCGAGTAGAAATATTACATCATGGGCATGATAAGGCCCCGACAAGGTATGTTTTATAAGGACTCTCTCGACAGGGTCTCTAGCACGTACTTCAAAGCAATATTTTCATTTCATTACAAAAATAAGTGTCAGTTTGATATTAAAAATTACATTATTTATTGTTTGCACGATTGTCCTAGCTAGAACCCTATCAGGTTAGTCCCGTAAGGTCCTCATCAGGAACCTTGAAACATCCAAGGTATAATTTATTCTGAAGTAATATACATATCCTTTAATACTATAACATTATTATATAATTTGTATAAAAAGTAGTCGATCGGTTGATTTTTTGATCTTCTAATTATAATTGATAATTAACGTTTTCCTGTAATTAGTTACACTTATCTTAGGGCAACAAAAAAGACTCGCATATCACGAATCTTAAACTAAATGCAACTATTACATTGACTTTACTTGTTCAAGTTTTTTACGCCTTCTTGTCCGAATACAAAAACATATTTGTTTCAACAAAATTAATTGCTTGATTATTTTTGTTGTTTTACGATTTTATGAATGAACAAAACATTCGGTTTGATGAGTACAATGACTGCATTGTATATGTCATGCAAAGACATTTTAAAACGATAAACCAGGGCTGCATCTAGGACTATTCTTAACAGAAAACCCAATAAACATTTGGGTTTCACTTTGACATCTTATTGAAGATGCGTATGATTTTTTGTCATGAAAGAGTTCTATGAATATGAAATGTCTATTTTATCGGCTATAAATGGTGAAACCATTCCACCTGTCGAAATACAAGTGAAGATAAAGTTGGTGCGAGCCTTAATGGAAGTGCAATAGTGACAGAAACGTCACAAAACAGGACGCTTTAGGCCTGTCTCAGTATGGCAGCGAATTTCTGCCGGACGTATACGGGCTACTACGCTTTACCTATCCGAACCCTGTAAATGTAATGAGATCGCTCTGGACCTCTCAGACTGCACGCTACAAAGCCGCCCGAATACGGGCGGCACTACCTCGCACATTAGAACCGTATAACGGCGAATTTTATCCAAGCGTTACCACTACTACAACGATATCCTATCCGAACCTTTGTAAATGCAAACAGCCGCCTCAGACTGGAGGGGATACCTAAGATCGCTTGTTGTTACGCTGCAATACGGATCTTTTCGGTTCTATCGGCGACATCGCTTGTGACGAGTATGTTCTGCATGCAGTTTATGTTTGTATTTCAGTGAATCATGGACACCGATACCGATACCGATACGATAGAACTAAATTTAAATTCACGACAACCAGAACTCAGATATATAATAAATGCTAAAGTCCCTTTAATATCAGTAGTGTATCGATAAAAATTAAACGTAAAGTTTGCTCTCATGATAAATTATATAAGTGCTAAAGAACTCCAATACACCCCCTAATACACGACTACAGACATTTGTGACACACATAGGCGGTTTGCTTTGTAGCTCATCCAATCCGCCGATTTACGTCCGAATACGCCGTCGCTTAAATACGGTCCCATACTGAGACAGGCCTTACCAAATTGTTTACTGGGATGAAACTAAAATGAACACCAGATTTATATTAAGTAATAATAAAACAGGCTCTAGTTATTGATAAATAAAATAGTTTTTTTGTTCATGAATAATACAAAAACGTACAATGAATAAATTCTGTATTCAAATTCAATAAATAATTTACATAAATAATTTGTATTTTGTAATTAATTTTCAATTTATATTCAGTTAATAAAATTTCTTATTAAAATTATTACACGTAAACCTGTTTGAAGACAATAAATTTATTAAATGTCTATAACCCCGTGTTCAAAAAGCGCGATTTAAACGCGCTTGTTGCAGGCTTGTGTTACTCGTATCGCGTCTAAGTCGCGCTTTGTGCAGTCATTCATTAATCCGTGCAAAACTAATAAATACTTTGGACAAAAGAAAACCTCTTTGTACAACATATCGTCAACCATAAGCGCCGGCAGCATTACTTTCTGGGAGGCTCCTGCTCAGTATTCGTAGCATCTACTCAATTTTTACAGGTTATTTATGTTAATAAATGTATATTGGCGTTTCTATTTTAATAAATATCTAAATGTTGACGAAGATATAGCAATTAAAAATTTGAATTGTAGTTTTACCGCTAGAGATGTCGGCCATATTTATGACGTAACATGTCTGTACTACTAAGACATAGGTCAGTTATTTTTTCTATGGATAAGAGTTCTGTGTCTCCTAACATAGAAAGAGTTATTAAAAAATAATTGTACATTTGAGGTTCTAGTAACCAACTTTATCAATATATAGTACACTTTTATAGAAATTAAGACATAGGGCACAAGCCCATTCATTGACAAATTTAGACAAGATGACCTCTTCTCGGCGCACATGCTTTCAACATTTTCAATGCAATAATTACAAACCTATACATGCGCTTTTTTAACATTACATGTTTTAACTGCACAATAGTTTTTAATTTATACGTTTAGTTATATTCTTTCAAAGAGTTGCTTCGGTTCAGGCGCAATCAATTGATAAAAGTTTTAAAGCAGTTCTTGCCGAAACTAGTAAAGAAAAACTCTCTTCTGACACCCGGATTTTTTGGTAGTGTGTATTGGAGTTGTTTCACATAAACACACATTATTAAAAGAGGAAGATAAGTTTCTTCTTTTGAAGGTTATCAATACTCCATTGTACTGAAGAAGTTTGTATTTATAATATGGTTTTTACATACGTGAATCTAAGAGAGAACACCGCGGTCTTCTTTGTATTTACGAGTTGAGAATAAAAAACGAAACATATACATAAACATTCTAATAGAAGTTTGATCTCTTGATTGATAAAATGTGGTAATTGTTCGATATAGCTACACCTTTTGTTTTGAAGCTTATAAAAAAAAACTACTGCACTTTCGTATATTTTCTGGTGCTTTTAATATAGTAATAACATGTACAATACGTTATACTATTTTTTATTAAAAAATAGACAGTATTTATGCTTAAAGTTGACCAAAAATTGTGAAATATGACGCCGCTTTCATTTATATATGGAACATTGTCATATTATCTAACCTCAAATTTGAAATTTTAACTTTAACCATTCATATTTTCTTTTCTTAAATAAAAAATGGTATAATATATATTAAGTAAGATTTGTACATGTTTTTAGAATACAATAAATGCCATAAAACATACAAAAATGTAGTAGTTTTTTTATAAGATTCAAAACAAAAGGTGTAGCTATATCGAATAATTACCTAAAATGTACTAATAAAATAAAAGTGAGGTTACTGTAATAATGTATAACCTAAGATTTCAATTATGTTTGGAATGGTTATGTTTTATGATTCTATAAATAACTATTTAACTATCCTTATGACATTTATACAGAATATTCTTAGGTTTTCGTACGTAAATTGCAACCATAATTTTATGTTTTAAGTTTAACCTAAAATGTTATTTAGAATTACGAAAAATGATAACTTACCAAAACCATAAAAAATGTCAACACACAAAACACAATTCCAAAATGTTCCATTTTAATAAACAATTTCTAAATCAATTAATTCATAAAATAATTGTGATTTGTTTAATTCAAAACTGTTCAAAACACTGAAAACACTTTTGTTTATTTTGATTCTCACTGGACCATAATATACGCAACGAAAACCAACCGAACACGTGACCGGCCCGCGAAGAACTGATGGAACTTGTACAGCTGCTGCAGATAAATATTACATATATATATATATATACAAGTGCATACATAAGCGTGCCATCAAGAAAATGGCGATCAAGATGGTTGTTCGAAGGTAAACATAGAATAACTGCCAACCGGTCCTCACATTGATAGCTGTAAATGTCGTACAAAAACTTTAAATTTACATGCGAATATTACTTGAAGGTTTTGTGAGACAGTTATGTATATTTTACGTAAAAAATATTATAAGATAGAACCTTCTACAACGCGGTAAATGGGCTTGTGTCCTATGTCTTATTTTCTATAAAACTGTACCATATATTAATAAAGTTGGTTACTAGAACCTCAAATGTCCAATTATTGCATGTAACATCACAGCTGCTAGTTGCTATCTCTTTTATACAACAGAGCGTAAAAGAGATAGCATATTCTTGATAGAACTCTGACAAGTTTGCAGGTTACCAACCTTACAGTTCATAAATCTCTGCTATATGTATTTATATAACAAAATATCAAATATTATTTACAGCTATTTCAAGGAACAATAAAATTTCAATATTATGTCTGCCGTAACAGGGTTAAATAAAGTAAAAACTTATTATTCTTTGAATTGACTTGATTATTTCGACTACCAACAGCTACAAAACATTACCACAACACTGGTGTAATACTCAAGAAATAACTGACGTTAAAATGCATTTCACGTCATACAAATGGCCGACCATTTGTAGCGCTAAAACTACAATTCAAATTTTTAATTTCTATATCTCCGTCAACATTTAGATATTTAATAAAATAGACACGCCAATACACATTTATTCAAATCAATTTCAATCAACAATTGAAAAATCGACCACTGAAAAATGAGGATACTTTCCCATTGTTTTATATACTGCCTGTATTATACGAGTATTATCATTTGTTTTTATCCAGGGTGAGCTCGTTCGAACCAACGTCCTTGAGTTTCTGCAGGTCCTAAAGTTGCAATCCATAAGTGTACATACAAGATATTGACAACGGACCAGTAGGCGGGGCTTAAAAAACATGGCTACTTCTGGTGTGCAACCAAAGAATTAACCATAAGTTTACATTGAATTAGTGTCATGAATTTTAATTATTTATGTTTTCTTTAAACCAACTTTTTCACTGGGTTGGATCAAATCCAGCTCAGAAAATTGTTAGAAATGCAGAAAAAATTCTGCAAGCTGGACATTTGATAAAATGTGGTAAAAATAATGATAATCCAAACAGTGACGTTGTGATACACAAGTATATGGTTTAGTATAAATTTTTTAACCGTCATAAAATTATATGAAAAGTGTTTTTTTTTCTAATGTATAAATATGTTTAAAACAATAAGTTTTACAACTTGTAAAACAAACAACGTGGACTTTTTGATTTTGTCGCCTAGTTATGGTCAAAAAACGTGAGGTCAAAAACAGAAAAACACAAAAACTATGGTAAAATATTTTTTTTAAATTTTTAAAATAGTACGGTTAGATGCGCATTTAAATTCTCTACAATTTATCTAACTTGCATTTTTTCCGTACGGTTAAAAAATTTATACTAAACCAATCAAAATTGTGTATCAAGTGCACACCAGAACTAGTACTTCTTTTGACCACCAGGCGTCGTGGCCAAAGTGGTCAGTTGTCAATAGCGGCGGTATGGTCATGCTCTAATATAAATAAAAACAAAAATATGTTATCTCTAATTTGCGTGTAATGGTATCATACGGTAATTGCAACAATAATAATCATACCTTCATGATATGGGCACTTAGATTTAAACAGTTTGTAAGCATACCGTTAATTACAAACCTGTACTTGGATCAGTTTTTATTATTAACATATTTAAAAAAAAAACAGTTTCAAAGTTATTCAACATAACTAGTTAAATCAATTTTCAAACTAAGTAAATTATATTACAGTCAGTGACGGATTATCACAAAGGCAAATTGTATATTTATTTAAAAGTTTAATTTTAATTATGTAAATATGACAACAACGCATCGATGTTTTGTTTATGTTTGAACACTTGTGTGATCAAGTTCTATTAATTATTTTGCAATGTTTTATTTTAAAGAAAATTATTATAATGTGTTAGAGCAGTGCATAGTTTTATTTAAAAATGTTATATATAAAAGAAAGAGACAGCAATATAATTCTAAAAATATTTATAAAATAAACAATTGGATTTAATGTTTAGGGTTATGTTGGTGGATGTGCTATAGATAAAGACGAGCTTGAGACATTCTACGTTCTTGATGATTGCGTGAAAAGATAATGGGGGTTATGAGCCTCAAATTTGAATTGCGTCTCGGGCCTCTAAAGTGCTAAATCCGCCACTGGTTACAGTTAAAAATAGATTATAAATTGTTGTGGACGACATGCAATTATATACGCTGCTTCTTTGATATTTTTTGCTGTACCGCTCTTCCCGAAGTTACCAAAAAGTTCTGCAGATTTGTGCGCCTTATAAATATGCAATACTAATTACACATCTTAAATGCAACAGCGGTAATTATGAAGCTGTAACAATCTCGTTAACATTAAATCACATTATTATATAAATTAAATATGTTATGTAAAAATGTAGTTATACTTGATAAAAAAAGGTTATACTCTTGTTAAAACTATTAAATATGTTGTAGTTTTAATTTTAGTAAAAGCAAGATTTTCTGCGTTTCTTAAGGTTTGAAGAAGGTTATACTCTTGTTAAAATATGTAAATTAAATATTGTATAATAAATGTGATAATAAAAAAAACATTTATTTAAAAATAATCAAACCATTTCTCTCGGTTTGAATATTGACTAAGTCTAGTAAAATAATTTCACAAAACGCCATCTAGTATTTTATTTCTTACTAAATATATCCACATGTAGTTATGTAAAAATTTCATTCCCTGCAAGCAAGAAAGTAACATTTAAATAACATTCATGTAGCTGAGAAAAGCAGGAAAACTAGATTACTAAAGTTGACAGTTGATAAATAGAAAATTAATATTAATTAAATGATATAGGCTCCTCATGTTTATCACAAACTTATTAGGTATTTATTCATGTACACTTTTAAGAATTAAAGTTCTCTATAATGTATTCAGTACATTCTCAACTTCACCACAACTTTGGTGCCAACGTAGTTTTAGTTCTCCTTCAAAACCAGCTTCACCACATAAAAATTTAACTGAAGAATGCAAATGCGAGGAAGACGCCAGTGAGTATTTCTAAGAATTTAAGACAATCAGAAGATAAAACTTATTAATAGATATAATTTACTGTGCTGTAATTATGGGTGCCTATATACGCAGGCGTAGTCAATTTCTTCAAACTATATATTGTATAAATAATACTACAAGCCAAATAATTACACAATTAATATTACAGAAGGAGAAATAGGAGGCAAAATTAAATGTGGACCTATAGTAGATATTCTTGGAGATGAAATGACAAAAATAATCTGGGATGTGATTAAAAAAACTCTAATACTACCATTTGTAGATGCAGAGTTTCACGTATTTGATTTAGGTAAGATTTAATCTTACAAACAAATCAATTTCTATGCGGGTAATTTTTAGATTAAGAGAACTCGAATTCGTATAGATTCCGTAATAGTTTCATCTACATTCTAGGAATAGAAAATCGTGACAAAACCAATGATCAGGTTACTATTGACTGTGCTGAAGCCATCAAGAAATATAATGTAGGAATCAAATGTGCCACTATCACTCCAGATGAGAAGCGTGTTGAAGAATTCAAGTTGAAACAAATGTGGAAAAGCCCCAATGGCACAATTCGTAATATCCTGGGTGGTACTGTCTTCAGGGAAGCAATTATTTGTAAGAATATTCCAAGATTAGTCACTGGATGGAATCAGCCTATCGTTATTGGACGTCATGCTCATGGAGATCAGTATAAAGCTACAGATTTTCTGACTACGGGTCCAGGAGTCCTGCAGATATCGTTTACACCTACGGATAAAAGAGAAACCACTTGGTAAATGGGCTTGTGTCCTATGTCTTAATTTCTATAAAAGTGTATTACATATTGATAAAGTGGGTTACTAGAACCTTAAACGATGAATTATTTTTTAATAACTTCTTATATGTTAAGAGATATTAACAATTGAAAAAGTCATTTTGTCTCTTTAATTATTAAAGGCATTTAACGTTGTACACATTCCAAGTGCATGTGACATCACAATCCTTGTGTAAGGTTACCAACCTTACACATCATAAATCTCTGCTATATGTATTTATATATCAAAATATCAAATATTATTTACAGCTATTACCTGGAACAATGTAATTTCAATATTATGTCTGCCTCAGCAGGGTTAAATAAAATAAAAACTTATTATTCTTTGACTTGACTTGATTATTCGACTACCAACAGCTACAAAACATTACCACAGCACTGACCTACTCAACAAATAACTGACGTTAAAATGTATTCACGTCATACAAATATGGCCGCCCATTTCTAGCGCTAAAACTACAATTCAAACGTTTAATTGCTGTATCTCCGTCAATATTTAGATATTTAATAAAATAGACACGCCAATACACATTTATTAATCTCAATATCAATCAACAATTGAAAAACAAATTGACAAGCCCATTTGAACTATATCAATATCGTTTTCTTTATTTCAGTCACTTAGTGCATGAATTTAAAGGGCCTGGTATAGCAATGGCAATGTACAATACTGACGTATCAATAAGAGACTTTGCGCATTCTTCATTTAAATATGCGCTTGGTCGTAAATATCCTTTGTATCTGAGCACAAAAAATACCATCCTAAAAAATTACGATGGCCGTTTCAAGGATATATTCCAAGAGATCTACGCGAAAGACTACGAAGCCAAATTCAAGGAAGCTAAAATTTCTTACGAGCACCGCCTGATCGATGATATGGTTGCCTATGCGATGAAGAGCAATGGCGGCTTCGTATGGGCCTGCAAAAACTACGACGGTGATGTTCAGAGCGATTCCGTGGCCCAAGGCTACGGATCTCTAGGTTTAATGACCTCGGTGTTGTTGTGCCCCGATGGTAAGACTGTAGAAGCAGAAGCAGCCCATGGAACCGTTACCAGGCATTACAGGGAACATCAAAAGGGAAGAGAAACTTCCACAAATCCCACTGCTAGTATATTCGCTTGGACTAGAGGACTTCTTCACCGCGCAAAGTTGGATAACAATGTTGAATTGAAAAAATTTGCTGAAATTTTAGAAGCGGTAGTTATTGGAACTATAGAAAACGGTTGCATGACCAAAGATTTGGCTATTTGTATCAAAGGGGATAAAATTGGGCCTGATGATTTTATGACTACTTTCAAGTTTATGGACAAACTTGCAGAAAATCTTAAAACGAAATTGGGATCATAATTGCATGCATTGTTTCTACTTATTCTAAAACTATACAATATATTTAATGGTATATTAAAAAAATATTAATATGCCATAATGTTCTTTTATTACCTATTTTACTATTTTCCATTTTACAAGATTCTAATTATCAATATAGTGTTTATTTTACAGCTCGTTAAAGACAGTAATGTCTATTTAAGGTTTATCTAACGTAACGCAAATGATTTTACCTATTATACAACCGTTTGTGACCTATTTCATTGATTTCTTTGCGCATTAGCATCCTCATACAACGTTTTTAACGGTTAAGGGCGTCTGCACACGACGCGACTGGTTGCAAACCTTAGCCCCGAATCTGCCAGAACCGAATGTGATTCAGTCGCGTCGTGTGCGGAGGGCCTAATGCGCAATGTGGTAGATATAAAATAAGAACCTAGATTAAATATTATTAGGTTTTACTTAAGTAAAGTATTTATATGAATACCTAAGGTAGCATCTGTGTTTTGTGGTTTGCGGAAATACAAATGGTCTTCAACATACGCTATTTCTAGTAATTAATATCATTAATATCGTCACTATCAAAATATTTCTCTTAGATTTGATATAAAATGGCGTCACATATAAAACTCATGTCACTCTTTATATTATTATGTAAACGTCAGTCGTTACTTTATTCGGTAAATAACAAACCGGCTTTTGTAGATAGATTTATTCTTTGAGACGTTCAATTTAATTTCAGTGTAGTGGCACATCTCGTCAGCAGCACAATCAAAGGAAGTCGTGGCACAGCAAATCAATTTGTGTATAATTTTAAAAATTTAAAACAAAAGGTTAGCATAATAAAATATTTATTCACATGCCATCATATTGTTTTTTTATCTTACGTATTATTGTTTTAATCAATATTCATTTGAACGCACCCTTCATTCGTTTAATTTAGTAATTTATATGCAATTAGCAACATCTAGGTCTAATTATGCAAAGAAACTTATTTTATTTATATTCTTTTAGTTCAAAGTCAAAACTGACGTACTTCACCTTTTCTGACTTAATTATTACGTAATATTTTTATCAAATAATTAGTTTTACGTGACTGTACTTTGGACATTTTGTTATCTGTCGATTAGTCTATCAAAACTTTTACGAGACAATTCAAATTACCTAATTGAATGTTTTTTACGAATAAACGTAAATTTCAATGATTGTTAACCTTTAGCACGAACTATCCAAAATATTTAGCAAATCATGCTGATAGATAATGAATAATAAATAAGTCTAACCCATAAGTATTTTGAATAATTTTACAATGAACATTTAATTAATGATTGTTACTATGTTAATGACTGGTAAAGAAATATTCCTTTATCTGTTTATTTATATATTAAATATCATTTTGTAATTATAAACATTATTTAATAATAATAAATAAATGCGTTTACGTAATAAAAGAGGTCAACAATTAGAAAAATGTATAGTTAATGGATGTTTTCTAATTATCTACGTCACAGTTTTACAGTTATGTTGCACACAGTATTAAAGTCAAACATTTTTTATGTGTGTATATATTTTTTATCTATTTTGTATCACAAATATTTAATTAAACAAGCATATGTATATATATATATATATCAGCAGTTACAAAGTATAAGCTATATTATTATTGATTAAAAACTCTTTAAATTATACTAACATTCTGTTTATTCTATATGAATGATCTAAACGCCTATCGTTTTAGAATTCGAATAAGATATTTCAGGTTTTCGATGGTGAATTTAATATTATTTAAACACAAGGCCGGTTCGAGGGCATGCGAGAGATGGGCCGCATCTGCAATAAATATCTTTTAAATCAACCCCCTACAAACAATGTTGACAAGATTCGTATTAGATTCGAACGGATTGAACCTAATCGCATTAGATTCGAACGCGATTTAGAGAAATTGTTTGTAGGGCCTTTACTAAACACAATTATTTATTAAACATTTTCGTTTACGTAAAATATACCTTATGCTATAATAATAATGGCACTGGAACATAAGACCTAGACCATTTTTTAATGTTTATTGTAGAATTCATCTAGAAATATACATAAATAAGAATCTCTAGATAAAAATCAAAGATTACATTATCTTTCTTATATAATAGAATTTTTTACATAAGTATTTCTTAATATTATTCGATATCTATCCAGTTTAAATTTTACACTTTGCAGAAACAATGAGTAAAATCAAGGCAGGACCTGTTGTAGACATTCTAGGAGACGAGATGACTAAAATAATCTGGGATCTGATCAAAGAGAAATTAATCTTACCATTTTTAGATATTGAATTACACGTGTATGATTTAGGTAAGTGTTAATCTTGTAAATGAATAATCTTCTTCGTAGTGCACCCATAAACAATATCGTTTACATTTTAGGAATGGAAAATCGTGATAAAACCAATGATCAGGTTACTATTGACTGTGCTGAAGCCATCAAGAAATATAATGTAGGAATCAAATGTGCCACTATCACTCCAGATGAGAAGCGTGTTGAGGAATTCAAGTTGAAACAAATGTGGAAAAGCCCCAATGGCACAATTCGTAATATCCTGGGTGGTACTGTCTTCAGGGAAGCAATTATTTGTAAGAATGTTCCAAGATTAGTCACTGGATGGGATCAGCCTATCGTTATTGGACGTCATGCTTTTGGGGATCAGTATAAAGCTACAGATTTCTTGACTCCTGGTCCAGGAAAGTTACAGATTTCGTTTACACCTGATGATAAAAGCGCACCAATTAGGTAATACATTGAAATAATTGTTATTTTAAGTGAAAACTGTTAATATATTTACAAATTAAATTATTCCAGCCACGTAGTGTACGATTTTAAGGGCCCTGGTATTGCAATGGCAATGTACAATACTGATGAATCCATTAAAGATTTTGCGCATTCTTCATTTAAATACGCGCTTGGTCGTAAATATCCTTTGTATCTGAGCACCAAAAACACCATCCTTAAAAAGTACGATGGCCGTTTCAAGGACATATTCCAAGAGATCTACGAAAAGAGCTACGAAGCTGAATACAAAGCGGCAGGTATTTGGTACGAGCATCGTCTTATCGATGATATGGTTGCCTACGCGATGAAGAGCAATGGCGGCTTCGTATGGGCCTGCAAAAACTACGACGGTGATGTTCAGAGCGATTCCGTGGCCCAAGGCTACGGATCTCTAGGTTTAATGACCTCGGTGTTGTTGTGCCCCGATGGTAAGACTGTGGAAGCAGAAGCAGCCCATGGAACCGTTACCAGGCATTACAGGGAACATCAAAAGGGAAGAGAAACTTCCACAAATCCTATTGCATCTATCTTTGCATGGACAAGAGGACTTCTTCATCGTGCCAAGTTAGATAATAACTCAGAGCTGAAAAGATTTGCTGAAGCTTTAGAAGCGGTTTGTGTTGAAACTATCGAATCCGGTATCATGACCAAAGATTTGGCTATTTGTATTAAGGGGGCCAATGTAACTCCTGCGGATTATTATACAACATTTAAGTTTATGGATAAATTGGCAGAAAATCTGAAAGCGAAGCTTGCAGCGTGACTACCTGGAAGAAGCCATTTGTAATATGTTTGTTACTCTTTTTGTACGGTATAAATATGTTCTGGTGTCTGTCTATACATTGAAATAATATGTCTGAAATATACATCTTTTTTAAAATAACTTTTGCGTATTACTTATACTTAAAAGCGGTATAAATCTCAATACGATAATGAATTTTATCATATTCGTTTCTATATACATTATAGAAAAATAAGTGAGTCAGTGCTTTTTAGTTATATCGACAGTTTATACTCCATAACTTGTTTAAGTATGAGTCGCCGCCGAACTCTCGTAATTTGAACTATACTTTAACTATGAATATATTGCATATATTAATTAAGTCACTAGCTTTTAAAGCCTACTGCAAGTTGAAAATATTAAATTTTATAATAAACACAAAGAAGTATTACAAAAAAAAATTATATTAACGATAAACTTCTGTACAAGAAATTCTTTTAGGCACAGTTTATAACATTTTCAATTTTACATATTTATATAAATTATATTTACATGCAAAATAGTCTAAATCACAAAATAACATTCTCAAAATATCTTCTTAGTTTCTTAACTTAATAAATGTTTGAACAATAATTACAAATAGAACAAACCATTACAAGAGCGTGGACATCTTCATCGACCACTGGGGCCGAGTAGAAATCAGGTACAGCTGAGCAATTTTTAGAATGGGTATCGATATTTTCTCTTATAGATAATTGCAGCGATTCTAAACCATTCTTAGATTGCAATCTAAAGAAAAGAAAATTACCTGGGTTAATTAATGTACTTGTAAAATAATTTAAATGTGAATTCTCAAGAAATTAACAGAAGCAGAAGGGTATTTTAGAGCGGATCTTGAGTTCAATATTGATATGTTGGAGACCAGGAGGAAGCAGTAATAGCTGATTACTTACTTAACACCACAAAGACAACTTAGCCCTGTCGAATTGGTAGCGGTTAGCATATGTTTTTGGCAAATTGGACACAACACTCCTTCAAATAAGTTGTCCACTATATTGTCGATGGTAAACGCTTCTTCCTTTTCATATTCAGATAACATCCTGTAATAATTTACAGTATTAAATTTGTTTTCTACATAACTTGACAATATAAAGATATTTATATGTACCATTGAATTTCTTCTTCAACAAGTTCTTTTTGTAAAGTGTCTTGGAATTCAATAGCCTCATCTAATCCAATTGCTTCTTCCATTAAAATATCAGCTATAGCTTTCTATTAAACAAAATATATAAATAACTAATACTTATATTTGT
Organism: Panorpa germanica; assembly: GCA_963678705.1. Classification (NCBI taxonomy): domain Eukaryota; kingdom Metazoa; phylum Arthropoda; class Insecta; order Mecoptera; family Panorpidae; genus Panorpa; species Panorpa germanica. The sequence continues at coordinate 1,385,994 of OY783207.1, forward strand.
TAACAAACTGATAAGAAAACTAATTTAAATGAACTACCTTCAATTGTGTATCACATTGTATATTTCGCCGGCAATTGTAGCTTTTATTTCTCATTTCAACAATTCTTGATTTGCATCTCTAATAAATATATGATTACAATTAATTAAGTAATAATATTAATTATTGATGTAATGGAATTAAATAACTTACGCTTCGCAATACGTCTCGAAATTTAGGAGACCCATGTCGTAATTTAATTGCAGCCTCCTTGCATTTTAATTTAATTTCTATTGATGTTCCAGGCATTTTTCATGAATGAGTGTTAAAATTTTTCACGAGGCAAAGAACCGTAACTTAGATGATATAATTATGATCAATTAATTTATTAAAGAAAAAGATAAACTCGTTAAGCATGCAAGCATGACAAAGAACGAATTTGACATTTCCAAAACAAGATCTTAACCTAAAAATGTAAACCATTCAAAATAAACAAAACTAGCGCCAGCAGCGGTTAACAAATAAACTAATACCAGCCCGGAAAATTTAAATACTTTTGGTCTAAATATGTACTATTATCTCTGATATGTACTTGATTGATATTTTGTTAATTATAAAATTGATTCAAAACAATAAGGAAATTAAATACTTTTAGAGCAAGTCCCATTCTATACTTATGGAGACGGCGGTAGTCAAGAACATTTATACATTTGCATCTCATATAATCACAAAAACTTTTTAGTGCAGGATAGTGAACATATTGAAGTCACGACACCATAAAAACAGCCGACATAGCAGGAGGACATCTATGGTGGGATTCGGAATAGGTCATTGTTAGTCTAAATTTTAAAATAGAAAAATTAACATACTTATGTAAAAGTATAAAAAAATGTTTATAAATTCATTATTTAAGTTTAACTTATTACATAATAATATTACGCTAATTAATTATAAATTAATATAAGATATAAATAAATAAATGAAGTTTTAGAAATAAGAAAAAAAAATGTATGAACTATAAAATCTTTAATTTATAACTTTACGAAATTGAAGTAACATCAGTTTTCTTTTTGTAAAATATTACCATTAGAATAACTGCTTTAGACTTAGTACTAGTTATGTACCATTTACGTATAATTGACGCCTAAAATGGTTACATAAATTGTAGGTAAATGATATGTGACTCAAAATTCCATCGTTTGATCTGTAAAAGAAATCGACTAATTAATTTCTATTAATTTTAATAAATAATAGCAACATAAAACTTTACCTCTAACTTCTTGTCTGCTAGACCGCAAAGAATTCTCTAATTTTCTAACAAATTCTTCAAATACTACGATACCTTTGTAAACACTAGTTTTCCTATAATCTTTGATTCTAGTTTTTTGGGAAACTTCATCTGTAGGATTTGCTTCTGTATTTTTCTTATCGAAAGCATTAATCTCATCCAAAAGTTGACTAAAAACTAGAAAGTATTAAACTATATAAAAACAAAGATTTCTTCAAATAAAATTAAAAACAAACCTTATAGTAGGTACAGTGGTGGGATCAAATTTCTCAACATTACGAAGATTAAAAGGTACACACACTTTTCCAGTTTTCGGATGAACACAAAATGGAGCTTTTAATAAATGGCCTTTTCCTTTAGTTACATTCACATCCAAACGAGGATATACAAAGAATAATTGTGCTTCCTCTATCAAATATCGCATTCTGCGTTGTTGGTTTCCCTAATTAAACAATTCATTAATTCTCTCTGTAAATAACATAATGGGCTTGTGTCCTATGTCTTAATTTCTATAAAAGTGTACTATATATTGATAAAGTTGATTACTAGAACCTCGAATGTTCAATTATTTTTTAATAACTTCTTATATGCTAAGAGATATTAACTATTAAAAGTCATTTTGTCTCTTTAATTATTAAAGGGATTCAATCAAAGTGCATGTGACATCACAATCTTTGTGTAAGGTTACCAACCTTACAGCTCATAAATCTCTGCTATATGTATTTATATATGAAAATATCAAATATTATTTATAGCTATTTCAAAGAATAATAAAGTTTCAATATTATGTCTGCCTTAGCAGGGTTAAATAAAATAAAAACTTATTATTCTTTGATTTGACTTGATTATTTCGACTACCAACAGCTACAAAATATTACCACAGCACTGACAAATAACTGACGTTAAAATGCATTTCACGTCATACAAATATGGTCGACCATTTCTAGCGCTAAAACTACAATTCAAACTTTTAATTGCTATATCTCCGTCAATATTTAGATATTTAATAAAATAGACACACCAACACACATTTATTAACATCAATTTCAATCAACAATTGAAAAATCGACCACTAAAAAATGAGGACACAAGCCCATTAGTATTAACAACATTTGTGTTAAAGAAATGTACCTGCACCCTAGCCGATTCAACATGTTTAACGAAAATATCCCAACGTTCTTTTGAAGAAGTAACTTTTAACATTTCTTTTTCCAAATTCGCTTTAGCAGCTTCTTCTGTTACTAGAGACAACAACTTCTTAAGACCTTCTGGTGTTGCTAGTATATTTTGTTCCTCTAAACATATCTCATTAAATAATGGTTCAATATATTTATGAGCCCGCCTAAGATTCAAATGTTTCATTAAAATAAATTATGTGGTATTTATTAACGTCTGATTTATTTTTTCATACTTTACACTGTGATGCATTTTATCTCCTACGGTCATTCTTCTTGAATTACCATCTGCTCCTGTTATTAACGTTAAATATTCTGCTATGGCACCACGACCTTAAATAAAAACGTATCTTATAATGAAATGAATATTAAAAGTACTATTAGACATCGAGAATACGACCCAGTACCTTTTGAATCTAAATGCCTGGCCCCTACATCACAAACCCAGCAGTGAATACCTCTTCTTCCAGAGAAAACCCATAAGATATGTTCATAACCGAAATCGTCTATACAAAAACATGTATTTTATATTAATTGTTACTTAAATCTTTGTTTGTTTTGATATATTACAAACCTCTTAAAGCTGCATCTAAAATTTTACAAGCAACCCCCATGTACTTCCAGCATTTTACACAAACATCAGCACCACTACAGCAAGTACGAACATCGTCATAGTCTGTTATATCTATATCGAAAACAAGTTCTCTTTGTATAGGAATTACATTTCGAACAGACCGGTGTTCCTTTGGTCTAAAACAAATCATAAATTCCACTACAATCTTATAATAATTTATATACGACTTACATAATAAAAGTTATACGTACTTAACATTTAAGACTGGTCCTATATCTATTTTAATTGGATTCTTATTGTATATTTCTTTCTCAAAATCTGCTTGTGTTTCAAAGGATAAATACCGAATATATACATCATCCATCAAAGTGAAAGAGAATTCTCTATGTGTGAAAATTTGTCTTTCGGCTGGAATATCAAAGTTATACTATATTAAATATGTTTGTTGATAATAAACAAATGAAATTATCAGTCTTACATATTCCATACGAAATCCATCTGTAGAATGGATGATGAGGGAACAATCTCTTGTAATACAACGGTAAAAGATCTTGTAGCATATCTGCATTGTATTCTGTTTTTGTTTCAGTTGTCATTTCGAAATATTTCTTTAATACACAAAATATCTCATTAGTTTTATTTACTGCAAGTTATCAGTATGTTAAACTTGGTGTGGAACTTTTTATTATATTTTCTTACTAGATATTATATAAGAATTTATAAAACTTTGACTTAAATAAGAGAAATCCTACAATAAATATTCAACAGATGAAATTCAGACATTGACAGCTTGAACGCGCCAAAAAATATGACAGACATGCCAACTTATTTTCAGTCTGTCAACGTTTAGAAAAATGATGTAACTAAATATGTACCCGCTCAATTTGAATATTGAACTTCCATAACATAAAAAATATCGCGATCATTTTTTAAAATAAATTTATAACCATACAAAATGTATACTTGCTCTTACAAAGATTCTGTGCTACAGGAAGACTACCTTTGTTTTCACTGGTTAAAAGGAATTCCATTTTTGCAAAATATTTATCCTTTCTGTCCAGTGTAAATTTAAATGTGGAAACCTTCCTGCTGCTAAATATATAGTCTCATTTTATTTCTCCATGGTCAATGGAAACAACAGCTTTAAACCGATAGAAATTGGTTTTACCATTACAAACAATTATAAATGCATTGATTGATATATGCTTCAAATGAACTCGAAACTTGTATAGCTGAAACTCATAAAATCATATTTACAGTTGTAAATAAACTTGAGCGCAAATTATTATATTATTTATGGAGTAATATCCATCATGAATCACATTTTATCCTATTCTCAGTTAAAATATATAGCAGATGTATAATTTAAACAAACAAAAATTTGTAGTAGAAAAGAAAGAAAACAAAAAAAAACATAATGACTTTTTAAATATTAATAGGAAATTAAAATATACAAAATTTGGAAAACTCAAGCAATAGAAATTGTTCCCAGAATACTTCAAATGAACTCAAAACAAATTACAGCTCATGGAAAAGCAAGACAGATTAGTATTACAAAATCTAGAATATTTTAGTGAGTAGCAGAAGCATACGTTTACTTATTTAATTTGTGTTTAATTTAAGAGTTTTAATAAAAAAAAACCTTTTCATGTTAAGCTACGTTGATATCAGTTTAAAGTATTGAGTATAGAAACTAAAATATAAGAATCTGATAATTTGAATTGAATTTGAATGTATTACTTTGAAAAATCACTACAAATGCCATCTATTGTTTTGATTGTTAACTAGCAAATAGGATGGGGAATGATAAGAGATTTAATGCATCCGCCGACGTTTACATCATTCATCTTAATCTTTCGTCGTCTACAAAAACCAGTTCTCCGATTATTATATTAAATATTATAAGACTAACACAACAAATTTTAGAATGGGTAAAACACAATACATTTTAATGTATGCATGCTAAAAGTAGAATCTATGAATTCGGAGTAATGTCATCTAAATTTTAATTCACTGAGAATTCGCTTGTTCAAGTGAAGAGTGTGTAATTTCTACATTACACAGAGAATTCGGGTTGACGTAAACATATGACATTGCACAACTAAAAGCGAATTCTGTTACCAAGCGATTCATTGGGTAGTTTCCCTGCAAACATGATTCTTGTCAAAATTGTTTATAGGAATCAGATAATTAAATATTGCTGTTCGTGTGGCGATTGTGGGCAAACTCTTCATAGATTTTAATAAATATGATTTCGAATAAGTACAAATGGTTTATTAGAATCTGATCTGATTTTAACAGTGTTTTATATTCCAGACCATATCAGACAAATGGACACTTCCTTCCTTATGGATGGCAGATACGACTTCAGTTATGACCCAACTAGACTAGGATTCACACGTCCTGTAAATATGAATAAGAAATTCGAATCCGATATGTTTGATAAACAGAAAAAAACACCAGTCTACTTAAGAATGAGGCCCCCAGACCGTTCGGCTTGTGGAGCTGCCAATTCATTTTACATAAAGAACAGTGACACCATTATAGCTACTGGATGCTCTAAGGAATCGCTTCTAAAAACTGCACGTTCTGCTGAATTTAAATTCTCACGGGTCTTTGGACCAGAATCTTCACAAAGCGATATATTTTACGACTGCTTAAAGAGTTCTATCAAAGATTTCCTAAATGGGATGAACTGTGCTGTTATGGCGTATGGTATTTCTGGAGCAGGAAAAACTTACACATTAATGGGAACAAATAATGAACCAGGAATTTTACCAAGAGCGTTGCATGCAATTTTTGAAATTGCTAATGGATGCGAACGCCATTACAGATTATTGTTACCCAGTGATTTTGATGAAGTTTTTGAAGTGGAAGCGGAAGTAGTTAATGGATATATTGGAGAAATGGGGGATCTACTAAAGAAATATGGAAATTGTCAAACACCTAATAAAGAGAAAAAATTGTTTACTTTACCAGATAAAGCTGAAATAGATGTCGAAATTGATAATTCGTATACTTATGAATTTTGGGTTTCGTTTGTAGAGCTCTATAAAGAATCTGTTTATGATTTGTTGTCGACCACAGATAGTCCCAATAACCGAACAAAGCTTAAAATATGTAACAACAAAGATGGAATCGCTTGCGTGAAAGATCTAACGATATATCCGGTTAGGTAAGTATTTTTTCTACTAGCTCTTTTATTCCATTCATCAACATCATCATCATCATCGTGGTGCTCAAGCCTTTGTAGAGACTTGTTCTGCATTCCTTCCTGTTGGCCACCTGTAGCTTCCAATGTATAACACCAATTTTTGCTATTCGATCCATACAGTACCTCTGTCTTTATTTTAACTTTATATATTAAGAATTTCGTCGAGAATTCCCGGGAAATAATCTCTCTAATTTCTAAAGCTTTATATTCTCTTGCCCACAGGTCTGCAGATGAAGCATACGCTGTTATGAAAATTGGTATGAAAAGTGTCCAATACAATGCGACTCCAGTAAATGAAAATTCCAGTCGTAGTCATTGTATTTTTAAATTAACTATGGTGCGGTCTGATGGAGAATCAGCTACTGTCAATAGTTTTAAGTTTTGTGATTTGGCTGGATCAGAAAGAGCACGAAAATCAAACGCATCTGGAAATTTATTGAAAGAATCTCAATACATAAATGCCTCGCTCCATGTGTTGAATCGTTGCTTACGCATCATAAGAGAAAACCAAAGACATCCAAGGAAGTCATCCAGATTGGTTCCTTATCGGGAATCCAGGCTAACCAAATTATTTCAACAGGAATTATCAGGTATTAAAGTGAATCCATGCTTTTCTTTTTATCTAACATTGAAATACAATGAACTACAATTTTTAATATCTTTCTAGGTAAAGGAATCCTATCTATAATAGTGGCTATTAATCCAGATCCAGAATTCTTTTCTGAAAATATGGAAACATTAAATTTTGGAGCCATTGCAAAAGATATTACAATGAACGATTCAAGTTACAAACATAGAAGGATTCCTATCAAAGCCAATTGGCTCTTTCCTATCGTAGAAAGCAGAGAGCCGTTAAAATCTATCGGAAATGAGAAATCACTTACAGCCAAAGGGGTGATCGAAAACAAAGTGCCTGTAACTTGTAATTTACGAAAAAAAGAAAATTGTGATTATGGAGAGTCTGATGAAGATAATGACGATGATAATGCCCAAATTTGTGCTATAATGATAGAGAAAGATAATATTATTGATGAACTTCTTGCTGAGAATGCGAAAATTAAAGCAGATTATGAGATAAGAGAAGAGATGCTGCGTGCAGACTTAAAGGAACAACATGCTAACATATTGGCACAAATTCAACAAAGTCATCAAAAGAATTTTAAAACTCAAGAAAAACTGTATGAACAGCAATTGAAGGCTGCGGTACAAGCAGCGGTGAGTTCAATTTTTATATACCTTCAATATATCTAATGTTATTGGTGTTGCTATCAAATCAGGCGTTATAGTTTTATAAACTAAGTAATTAATCAAAAAGTATTTTGATAGTTTTATACACATTCTAGATTGGAAGAACACGTGCTGAATATGAAGACTATGGTGGTAAACATTGTAAAAACAGAGGTGCAATTCAAACTTATTCATTCTTTTAAAAATGATTGTGGCAGTTTATATTTTTCTATGGTCTTAATCTGAAATTGTTATAATGAAATAAATCTGGACCAAACAAATTGTTCTTATAGCTTCACAATGTAACTGATACTTCTTTACAATAATATGTATCTTCTATGTATTTCTTATTATTATTTTGATAACTTTTACATATTCTTTATGTAATATTAATATTAGTAATTAAGCTCTAGTTTTGGATAATTATAAATTTTATTGTAAGATACATGCATAGCTTTTGATAGTATATTTAAAATTTGAAATTATTCTTCCTCATGCAAACGCTTGAGGCATTCTACTCAGTACTCAATCTATGGGGTTGGGGTAGGTATTATTTGACAGTTAATCTTATAGAAATTAAGACTAGATACATAGTGTACTGATAAATAGTAAATAAATAAATCAAAGACATATTGTATTAACATTATAATTATTTTATTAAATGAAACGGTTATTTTATAACAAAATTTCAAAAGATATCATTTCGTCATATACAATAAACCTGATTTTACACTGGAACAGGCGACGTCTGACCTCTGACTTTTCAATAAGATGTTTAGAAGTTCTTTTGCATATTACGTGAGAGAATGTTAAATTGTGTAACATATTATTATATGTTCCTTTATTGTTTATAATATACTAGATTTAATATATTTCTCTGGTAGCTTTAGCTTTATTTAAATATGAGCTGTTTCCATCTTGCATGCGTTTATATAAAAGGTTTGACAATGCCAAAGAATCCTAACTAATAGAACCAATTACGATAGTATTAAAAATATAATTCATCACATTAAAAATTCAAAACAGCAAAGACTCAAACCAGATAATATTTTATCTCACCAGTTCTATTAGCTTAAGATTGTTGCTTAATTAAATAAAGCTTTAGCAATAATGTAGACCTAATTAAAATAGATAGGTCATTAAATATGTCTATAGTAAATTGACATATAATATGGAAGATGTTTATTAATTGTTTTATTTATATATTTAATATGTAGATCAAAAATTTTAAGAAATGAATTATTAATTTTTATATTTTTGTTATACGTTTTGGTCCACATCTTAAACAAATATTGAAATGGTAAAGTATTTTAAAGTTTGTTTTAAATACATAGAGATTTATTTAATAAATATATTTCTATAGTTGCTCTTAACACCAATAGGGGACAACCCTATCACTTGTTTCATAAACTAGATTAAGTTTCTTTCTAACTTCCGGAGTTTATTTAATATAATTACTTTTGATTACTTTATTTTACCAAAAAACTGTTGTAAAGTACGTAATTTATGCTGTACTAACTCTCAAAATTGGGCAATATGATTAATTTAACGTTAACATTTATTGTTAAAATAGTTAGGAAACTAAACTACTTGAATAGACATCGAAATAAACACCGGAAGTAATTAAATATATTATCAGTGAATAGGTATAAAAGCAACTATAGTTTGCAATGCAACAATTATGGAGACACAGATAAAATTTCAAAATGTATTTACGCGAGTTGTGCTTTTAATGTTAATATAAAAACTCATATGTACAAGAAGAATTTTACAGAAGACAAGCGAACATGTGTTACGAAAATTCTTTCTTTTTTTAACACATTTCGTTATATATTTATATAAATATGTATATATTATATGGATAATTTTTTATAACAACTTTTTTATGAACAGTATTGAATATTAAAGTTTTAGTTAAAAAATACAATTGAACATTAAATTTTTTTGCCAACAATGTACAATAATATGAAAAATAAATATATGAAACCTAACACCAAATATAAATTTAATATAATTAAAATATAACAAAAACACGAAACGTTGCAATTTCGACATAATGACATCAATGAGTTCAAATTTTAAATAAATAAACTTTATTAAGAAGAAACATTTTATATATATTTTTGAGATTCTTTTAGTGGGTTCCAATGAGAATATATAATAAATAGTAAACTGAGGTATAAATTTCGTGCAATATACACAACCCTCATTAATAAACAGTGCAGAAAAGTTGCACCGAAACCACATTTAAATATCAACACAGGGCATGTAGTATATAGAAGACGATACCCAGTAAACATTTGATGAAGTGTCCCTTTTTGTGACATTTCTATCATTATTTCACTTCAATTATAGTTCACATCAACTTTATCTTCATTTGTATTCCGACAGGTGGAGTGACTGCGTCATCTGTAGCAGATAAAACAGACATTTCATATGAACGATTATGAGAAACTGAACTATAAATGAACTCTTTCATGACAAAAAAATCATAGGCATCTCCAATATGATATCAAAGTGACTCCAAAATGCTCCAAAATGTTTACTGGGAATTATTTAAAGGGTACTACTTCTTTTGCAGTAATCAGTGCCGCATTTACCATTTCGTAGATTGTGATATTCAGTCACAATTATCCTTCGCCAAAATTAATTGACAAGCAAAATTGCCTTCAACGATAGGCCTATTTCAAAAACAGGCGTGGCGCCACCAGTAATACATAACATTTACATCATTTCTAAAACATTATTTTGTAACTAGGTGATAAAACATTTAACTAGAAGAGTAGTATATCTGTGACTTAACAAATTAGTAATATAGTTTTTTTAATTAAATATATGAGTAAACGCCAACCGTATAAAAAGTTGTAAATAATATTCCAGCAAAATAAAATGATTACAAAAAGAGTATATAAGAAGTATGAGTTTACGTAAAAATTACGTAAAGTAAATATATTTATCTCCGGCTATTATCTAAAGCATACAACTATAATTATTTACATAAGTTTTTATTGAAAATTCATTATTATATTGAATATATATTTACAAAAATACGTATTTAAATAAACATATCAAACATTTTTAAAAAGCTACAACACGCATTTTCTAAATAATGCTGAAGCCGAACAATACCTGAACAGTATATACATTCGCAATTTAGACTTTTTCGTTCTGACTTGTCATGTAAATACGAAATATATACAAATTTTTACAAGAAAGCAATTGCTGAAATTCTGATAAAGCCGGAAATATACTTAAAATCTATGTTAATAAATATCACATCATTATCGTTGGCGATTACTAACAATAAGTAGTTTGTTGCGAAAAAAAGAACACATATTTAAAAACTCTGACAATCATTATGACAAACAATTAATTATTAAAAAAACTAGGTGTTGTTTCTTTCGCGCATTTTAAAATCGAGTACATTAATTTTAAAAATCCTGTATCTTTTGGTTTCTCAAGACCTCTTAATAGCCGGTTTTTCATGACAGCCACAAATTCTCGATTACTCAATTGATTGTCACCTGAAAATATAAATAATATGATTAAAAGCAGAACGAATAAACAAAATATAAAAATAATAAAAATGTACTAACAATTCTCATCAAAAATAGTAAAGACGACTTTGATGACATGGTCGCTCAATTCTTTATGTGCCACAGTTCTGGCCACGTGTTTGAGAGTAGCTTGATCTATTGATGCTCCAGCTATGTGATAAAATGTCAGCGCAGTGTCGACATCATTAATATTATTAAGAAAATTGAAGAAGTCCAAATATTCTTCTTTGCCAATACCTATTCCACGATTTGGGTTTTGGAACCTATCATTCAAACAAATACAATATTTTAAATAAACATAATACACACAATAACTAATATTTTTGTCATTATACTAACGTTTTTTTAACACGTTTTAACATTTTAGCTTTTTTCTTAGGAGTATATCCCGCATATGCCAAAAGTAATTCCGCAAAATCTAATTCAGAAATTTTACCATTTTCATCTGGGTCTTTACGTAAAAATTCCAAATACAAAATTTCTGATTGGAGATCTTGTTGAAAACGTAAAAATTTTTCAATCGTTAATTTCTGATCCAAATTTTCACCGAAGAAGTAGGTGGTTAAAGCAGAGTTAACACCCTGGGAAAAGATGACGAATTTGTTATCATCAATAACACTAAGAGATTTTTATAATTTAATGGAATTTACCTTAAAAGTGTTTCCTGTGTTTGGGTGATCTCTATGCCGGTTTCCAAAGCTGGTTTGATTCCGGACAAGGGTTGCAACTTTAACAAATTCATCGCTGTCGACATCTCCATCGCCATTTAAGTCAAACATACGGAAAGCGATCTCGAAATGACGTTTTGAAGCTAAAAATATATTGAATTAAAAAGTATTATTATTTCTTGCTGGTAATTTGTAATTAAGTATATCTAGCACTTACTTGATAAAACCATAAGTAGAAAAATGAAATCTGAAAACGTAATTAATCCAGAGGAACCCAGTTTGTAGAAAATACTGTCTTCCATTAGAGATAATTTGAGGTCGCTGTCAACATTCTGCAATCGCAATATTTTAAAAATCAAATAAAATGTTTTTAAGATAAGTAAATTATAATATTCGCTGAAGAGAGAAGATAGGAAACGTAAGGAAAAAAATGTAACTGGATAAAAAGTGTAACAACAAGTAAATTATATATATACATAAAGATACTATATTTTGAAATGAAATATATCAGTCTTACCTTTGGATCATACTTTTTGAACTGATCTAACCCCAATCCTAAAATACATTTAAAAAACATAAATATTTAAGCTTATATAATCTTTTATCATCATTATATAATAATTTAGGATTAATATTAACGCTAAGTTATCATGCAGATTCTATTCTAAAGCAACATTCAATATTAGCGTAACTACAAACAAAATAAGCACTAGCTAGCTGAACAATTAGTTTTTTTATATACAAAAATTAATAATGTTATTTAAAATAGTAATTTATATTATTTAAACATGTTGTGTAGTTTTACTTACTTTTACGACAGAAAAATTAAATATTTTTTTAATTAAAATATATGTATGGACTAAATACAACCAATGAATGAAAACTTTTCACTCAAAAATATTCATAAATTGATCAAATGGTTTTTAGAACTAAATAAAATAATTTCTATTTAATTTTATTGTGGCAACATGCACAAAAATAGTATTACATTATAAGGTAGCCCTTACATTTCGCGGTTGATAACTTTGCGTAGATAATTTTAAAACTTCACACTGAATTTGAGCATGTTGCATCTAAAGAACCGAACCCTATGATACTCCAATATTTGTATTCACAGTTTAGAAATTTAAACCAATTGGATGGTGTACCATTTTTTAAATTGAATATTTTGAAATATTATTGAGGGAGGATATGTATATGGTTTTTTATATTTAAAGAAATACAACCGGGCAGCCGCTATCTCTCAAAGATTGTAGATATTTAGTCCGGAATATATTTGCCTTTTTAAATGACTATTTTAATTGTCAATAACTTCTTTCAAAATGTTTTTATCGTTAACATAAGAATAAGTACACAACCCATTAATTAGAGTGAAAATAAGAAGAATAGAAGAAAATATATGATTCTAAATAACTAATTAAATTAAATCTATTCTCTGTTTATTTTCTAAAACTGTAGAGCACTTAATACTGGAGTTTTCGGGAATCTTCTTTGCAAAGCCTCTGCTCTAAGGGTACTAGTATGGCCAAATTAATAGCATTGAACTATCATAAATTAGAAAAATTTAGTAAATTTTTGATAAGCTTGCCCTTTGGTTGTTTCTGTCCGGGGGTTATGCATCTTATGAAGTCCGCAGGGGTCATGTATATCTCACCGGAGACATGTTGCAATGTGGCGAAATATCGAAAAACTTTGTCTGGCGAAGAAAATTGACGAATTCGGTTCTCATACTCGATTATCTAAATGAACACCTCATACTGTCATGATTTTTGTTAAAATAAAAAAATTTTAAGTTGTTTTTATTATGACCAAATGTTTTTCTTTCTAGAAATTATATTTAAGTAAAATAATCAAGTATATAAAAATAATAAGATTTGTACATCTCTTATCTTAGCCATACAGTATTTGTGAAAGAATTAGAATGAATAAGACCATGCTAATAGATAGTTTTGGTACATAGAAAAAATGATAACTTATGAGCTTTATCTGTATTTCTTATTTTCTCAGCCAAAAGTGTGGATATTCGGCAAACAGAATCATAATAATATTATCTACAAAAAGGCATATTATAAAATATTTGTAGGAGTTATATTTATTCGCAAGATGGTGGTCAAAATTCAGGTTTGAACTCTTTTACACGATAAAAAGGATTTTATTATACAAATTATCATTGGATAGAATTGAGTGTTGAGTAAGTGATAATAAAAAGGTCAAAGATTGAGATTAAGTGAATAGAACTACAAGTGCAAATTATAGTGATGGGATTTATGAAATAAAATAAATTTCAGCTGGTTGTATAAAGAGTAAATACGTAAATGAAGCAACCAATAAAAATGCAATTACGTATGGTCCTAATTAAACGTATAAGTAAATTAGAATGGCACAGTCGTACAGAAATACCGATAAAACATCACAATATCAACGTTTCTAACTGATACCTGAAAATGTAGAACTGAAAGTGAAAGTTAATAGTTAACAACAATAAAACAGATTACAGAAATATGGTGGAACATTCGTGTACTTGTGTTATTATTAACTTCTGGTGCAGCATTAGGTTGGTTCGATCATTTGTGATAGGTGTGTTTAAAAAATAACATAAAAAGCTTGAAGCACGAGGTTCTGAACAAAGAATTTATAAGGATAAAGACACAGAGTGTTATAATTAAGCAGATTATATAGACGCATAGAAAAAATTACTGCAGAAAGAGGCGATATGCAGATTTCAATATACCATATATTCATTGTATAGTAGTAACATAAAATAGAAGGAAGAAAGATAGTATTGGTAGTAGGTAGATACAGACAATGCAATGAGTAATTGCAGGTAATACAATAGTACAAAACAACATACAAACAAAATGCATTGTAATTTTACTTTCTCAGACACCAATTTTCGATTAAACCATTTTATAATCAATAACATATGTAGATAATTATTCTACAAATCTTGACAATACGTCTGAACGGCACATGGTTTATCTAATACTAGGACATGCTACTCTCTCCCAAACACATAACAAATAAGGACTATTCTAATTCTGGATAGGATCCATACACAGATGGTGCAAGAATATTCAATTATTTACTTCAATTTGTACTCTATCATATTTGTGGTATCAGATTTGTGCAATCTTGTTATGTTTCAGTTTGGGAGTGATATCAACATCCAATCGTATAATTTTAGACAATTCAATCAGTCAAAAAATTTAACCTAAAGCTTCTTTAGACTATTTACAACGATTACGTATATAAAGCCTTGTAATATGTGATAAGGTGTTATATCCAAAACCCAACTTTTTACAACCATATGCATAACATTCTTATTATTTATTTCGCTTCGTATATATGTTACCATCTGGTTGTTTCATTCCAGGCGTTATGGCCCTGAGGAAGTCGTCTGGAGTCATAAATATCTCTGCGCCGTCTCCTGCGGAAATGCGGATCGTTGCAAAGTATCGAAATATCTTGTCTGGAGTAGAATAGGCTCGCATTCGGTTCTCGTACTCTATGATCTTATTATAATATGTTAAAAAATATGTGTCATCAACCTAATGCTACACAATAAATACAACTGTGTGGAAGGATTCCTTAGATAAACCTTTGGTTAGTTTAGAATGAAATAATTGGTATTGTTTAAACGCATAAACAAAGTACACAAAACAATATAATTTAGGAGAAAACCCAGTACAATACCCAGACAAATTAGACCAAGAAAATACTGTGATATTTAGATTATTCTAGGCTACTCTAACAAGTTTGTTCTTTATTTTTGAACCGATAGTCTTATTACATTTCATACCTTTCTGTCCCTGAATCCAAGCTTAGGTTTCTTAGCTTTTTTCGGAGCTTCTGATTCTGCTTCATCTTCAGTTTCAACTTCACTTTCTTCAGACGATTCAGTTTGTACTTCACTACTCGCAGCTTCAACAGGAGGGAATATAAAATTCTTAATTCTACAATTAACATAAACTAATCATTAGTAGAACACTATTATACTAAAGTACAAGCTGATACACTTACCCTTTGAAGTTCATTGTGGTTCCTAGAAATGTTATTCCAATGAAAGTCCACCATAGTTTTGTTATGATTGGAATAGGATCAGGTTTATGCCCAAAGTTTTTGTGACCTCTTCGTTGTTCATAGTTATAATTATTAAAGTATTCATTTGATTTTATTATGGTTTGGAAAGGGCGAATTGAACTTCTGGATGTTAAAGTGTTAAATGAACGGAAAACTAATAATCTTGTAAGTGACATGTTGTCAAAAGTTATTTTTTAGTTGTACAATCTACATAAAGCAACAATATCACTTTCTATTACAGTGTTAACCTTTAACCTTAAACTATTTAAGAGGATAGTTTCATATTGCTGTAATTTGATTTACACATTTAGTAAATAGATGTAATATTTCCAACGAACACAAAATAATACACAATACTTTTATAGAGATACTTTAATAATGTTTTAAAGAAACTATATGACAGCTAAAAATGATTTCACGTTTGATGGATTGAGAGCAGCTGTCAAGGCCATCTTAAAAAGAAAAGTCCAGGAAGCAAACCATGCTTAGCTTTATTATTAAAGTAACAGATGACACTTTTTGTTTATTAGTTAGAAATTGCTAAACTTTTAATTACAGTAATTAAAACGGTCCTTATTTTCAAAAGTAATAATTACCTCATTATATATTTCATATTGATTCAGTTCTGCGAGGAAAAGACTAATGCAATTCACAATATTTTGCTTATCGAAGACCCAGTGCAAAACGTAAACTTTTTACGTAAGATTTATGTTTACAAAAGTTTTTATGCAATAACATAAATCAATTCAATATTCACACGAGACCGTTTAGTTTTATTTTCGCTGTTGGAAGTTATAATTTTAAATTAATGAAATAATTTTTAGCGTATAGACAAGTCTCAACCCTGGGCACTTTATTATACTGAAAAAATGTATCTATCAATTATAATTTATTACGGGTTTCTTGAAAATATAGACAAATGCATATATTTGAAGAAGCTTTTAATTATTTATTGTAAATTATTCGCATTAATTGTTAATCGGAACTCTTAATTGTGGATTACAGATTCCAGTTTTATCGGCCATATTTTATAAATCTGATATATTGCGTATATATATTTGCGTATAATGTAAAATAATAATGCTTGATTTATAAATAATCTTATTCAATTAATAAAAAGGATTGTGTATATTTAAATTACATTGAAGTATTCGTCAAAAACAAAGGTATAAATATCTATTTACGCCCCTGCATATATGTGACTCCCACTACGCAAAGAACTTAAATTGCATATGTGTTTGTGTAGCAACTAGCTGCCAAGTAGCAACGAGTTTAGTACAGCTGTGAGCTGAACACAGTTGATTTGCTGATACAGGTGACGTTAAGAGCAATCGTGTACTCTTTGATAATAGCAGTTATCAGTAAAATAAACCGGACAATAAATTGTTTTACTTAAAACATTTATATAAATAAATAATTGTTATAGTTAAAGTAGTGTATATTTAATTCCTAACCTTACTTTGTTTAAAAAAGGATTATCTATCCGGGTGTTGGCTAGTGTTAATTGTACAAAAAAAAAATAGTAGAAGAAAGAAAATAGTTCACAAAATAACGTGAGTATTAGTTTTTTATATATATTTCTAAATTATATTATTAAAAATACTTGTTTTTATATATGTAATATTGCATTTGACGTAATTTATGACATTTTCTGTCATAATTGTGCATTTTAGATAGATTTTGTTAGCTCTGTCACTTTACAACAAGATTTGATTGTACTTTTCTATTTAAAACAATATTTTAGTTATATTAAATGATTTTAAATAAGATTATCTATTTTGAGAGGATTTTTATGGAGCTAAATCTTATATTTTTTAAGTTCACGATTTGTTGAATATACAGTTATAATAACATTCTTAATAGGTTTATTTTGTTTGGTTGTATATACATATTTTCAATATAACAAAATATTAAAAGTTAATAAATACAGCTAATAATATTTCGTGTATCGTACTTATACAGCAAAATAATTTTAATTACGGAGAGAATCGAGTACCGGGTAATGGAATATGCTTTTGTTGTGTCTCAGAAAATATTCGCTAGTTAATTAGTGTGTCTGCTGTTATAATTAGGAAGTTCATAATTAGTACAATATTTTCTCTATTACTTAGAAGGATACAAGAATCTAATTTTAAAAATTGATAGTACATTACTGTATTATAAAGCTTATAAATACACCAGCATATTTAATACCTGGGCGTTTCCGCTGTATTATAAATTTTAAATAAACAGCAGTTTTATAGAACACCTTTTATTTGAGTGGAATCAGAACAGAAACTTACTGTACCTTAATTTGCATATGAAACCTATTACATTACTTGTTAATATCATTCTATTAACTTTTATTATTATATTTCTATTTTAGTTGTTTTATTTATTTGTTATTTTCTATTGTTTTCTTACACATGCAATTTTCTTAGTGATAATATAATGTTTTGTTACTTATATAATTATTATTGTGTAATTAATATGTTTATTTATAAGTGTTCATATATTTTAATAGAATTGTTAATAACAAATATCAAATTCCATCATTACACTTCAGCTACAAATAGCATGTTCTTATAAAATTTATTGTGTCTTATCTTAAGTATCTAATCTGGGCACAGAGCTTTCTGTATATGTGTATTCCTATTCCTATTTTTTCTTTGATTTTGTTCTTTGATATATTTAAATGGGGGTGCGCCGCGTGGTTAAGAACAGTTCTCTGCTGGAATAGTTAATTGTATCCGAAATACCGAAAAAAGGTCTGTGTACCTTGGAAAACATGTGAACTATTAAAAGGAACGCACACTCTTCCAATTATCTCTGCCAAATGGAATTTAACCTTAGAACAAAGTGATCGTTTGATAATTGTTTGAAAAATGTGCTAATTACCAATATTAGATACAAATTATATATTAAAAATTTAATCTGTAATCATTACCGCTGATAAGAGTCAAGAGGTTGTTTCATTTTTCCAGATTAATTTCTTGGTCGTTCTATACAATCAAATACAGGTGCAGTAACCTGTCTTTAATCGGGCAACTTTTGTAATTCGCAAACGATTTAGTCGTTTTTATTTAAATATCCAAAAATTGACGGAAATATAGCTATTTAAAATTTGAATTTCAGTCTTCCGCTTCTGTTAGCTCTGCGTATGATCTCACAGAAGTGATTAAAATTATTTTTCTTTTTTATAATAATCATTATATAAAACTTGATGGGTTGCAACATTCAGTTAACAAATAATTAGATATTTATGGTTCTGATAACCAACCAATTTTCATCAATGTATAACAAAATTTGATATTCACCAAATAAAATATAAAATGCAGGAATGGGCTTGTGTCATATGTTTTAATTTCTAGAAAAGTGTACTATATATTGATAAAGTTGGTTACTAGAACCTAAAATGTCCAATTATTGCATGTGACATCACAGCCGCTAGTTGCTATCTCTTTTATACAACAGAGCGTAAAAGAGATAGCATATTCTTGACAGAACTCTGACAAGTTTACAGGTTACCAACCTTACAGCTCATAAATCTCCGCTATATGTATTTATATATCAAAATATCAAATATTATTTACAGCTATTTCAAGGAATAATAAAATTTAAATATTATGTCTGCCTTAGCAGGGTTAAATAAAATAAAAACTTATTATTCTTTGACTTAACTTGATTATTTGGCTACCAGCAGCTACAAAACATTACCACAGCACTGACCTACTCAATAAATAACTGACGTTAAAATGCATTTCACGTCATACAAATATGGTCGACCATTTCTAGTGCTAAAACTATAATTCAAACTTTTAATTGCAATATCTCCGTCAATATTTAGATATTTAATAAAATTGAAACGCCAATACACATTTATTAACATCAATTTCAATCAACAATTGAAAAATCGACCACTAAAAAATGAGGACACAAGCCCATTAAATTTGCTATATGTTTTTCTTAAAACCCCACATTTGCTAGAACGACAAATACTTTTAATACAAAATTTACATTTTTATGTCCATTGATTTATCTTTTCTATTTCCGTTAAAATTATATTGACATCCGTTATCCGGTACGGTTATGGTCCCGAACGTGCCGGATTATATTATTTACCTTGGCTAAGAGTTGCAAGAATATTTTCCTTAAGTTTTTTGCTGATTAATATTTGTATATACTTCTTCTAGTTTGACTCATTCTGCTAAACACAGTTTTTTTAAGGTAAATTTTACATATTGTTGTAAGTACGCATATGTCGCACTTACCTTTTATTTTTAATGATATTAAATGTTAATTATGTAATAGAATTATATTATGTAAACAGTTTTTGTATTAGTATTAAGATTGTAAAGAATAATTATTTAAGTTTAGCGCTTATAAATATTGTCTCTGGTTTGTGGAGATTAATATTGATTTAATGCTGGTAATTCAGTATTGGCGTTCTGTGATGTGAAATAAATTATTATATATTAAATTGCACAAGACGCTGAAAGTCAGTCTTCTCCTGAGTCTCAAAGCAAGCATTACTATTCGCAACTTCGTACGTATTGAATAGTGAGCACATTTCAACTATTAATTAAATTATAACACTATAGAATTACATTTTGTTTTATATCTGTCATCTTCGTTAATCTAATAAAATACTATTGTAATTAAGTAAGCAGATATAATATTACAACGAATAAATGATATATTTTAATAAAAGTGTTTGTATTAATAGTAATAAAAAGATACTAATTGTTCAACCGTCGCATGTCGCAACGAGGTTACTTTAGACCGCTCAAGTATTCTCTAATTGCAACAATACACCGTCTGAACAAGAATCCTTATTAATCATCTTAAGAAAGATATTCGATTACTACTGTAATTGGTGTTGGAAGTCGTCAACTGAAGAATCTACTACCAGAAGCTAGCATCCCTGCAGAATGTACTAGTAAGCTGAGTAATCTCCTCCAGAACGACAATACGACACAATTTTACAACATTGGTGTCAGGTGGGGTCTCGAAGAGATATTCCTACACATAAATATCCAAGAGGTACGCCCAAAAATTTTTTCTATATATTCTACACCTGGATGCAGATCAATTATTCTGGATACCACTACGTCGATCGATTATTTCCAAGATTGCCGAAGAGTACGAGATAGAACGTCAATTCATCTGTATTTCACATAATTTTTCTACAAGTCCGGTGGATGTAAAACAACAGCTCGCTGAACCAGAAAAAAAAGAAATCTTTTGCCCCCAGCGAATGGATGGATGCTTCTAGAACAAATGGAATAATCTAAACTGATGTTAATCGTTTCCAGAACCCTGCACACAGCTGTACATAGATCAAAATCGAAAGTTTTTTTTGTTAAGTATAATAAGACAGTATCTTTTTATCTTGTATACAATTATTATCATAAATTGATAATTGTATTTTTTTCTATTAGTAGCATCCTTGTAGTTCATTGAAGCTATTATTTTTTTAGTATTATATTCAATACTTTTGAATATTTGCTATAACCTATCTATTAGTAGCATCCTTGTAATTCATTGAAGCTATTATTTTTTTAGTATTATATTCAATACTTTTGAATATTTGCTATAACCTATCTATTAGTAGCATCCTTGTAATTCATTGAAGCTATTATTTTTTAGTATTATATTCAATACTTTTGAATATTTGTTATAAAATAACAATTTTGTAGCATCATTGTTCAATATTTTTAGTATTATATCCAATACTTTTGAATATCTACTATAATATTTCCTATAATTGTTTCTACAATTATATTAATTCATGTTTAATATTTTTAGAACATCTTTATGAACGAGAAAGAATTTTGAAAAGGAGAAGTAAAGAGCTGAAGCAGTTAGATAGCAGTCTGTTCAATCAGAGAGACTACCTTCCTGTTACAACTGCGGTGTCTGAGCCCCATCGGAAATTTCCAGTGAGTTACTGTTTTCGCTAACAATTTTTCCTTGTCAGAATCCTATTTTTCGGAGAGTCGTTTATTGGTACAAAATAATCTTTAGTCTGTATATTATATATAACTTTAATTAAGTACTATGGCACCGAACGTTCATTCACTCACACTAGTTGAGAATACAATCAATCTAATTAATGAGTTTTCAAAAAATCTAGAAGTCCAATCAACATCCTTAACAATAGTTGAATTAAAAATCAAAAACTTAGACAAAGCTTGGGTTAAATATAGTAGTATCGTAGAAGCATTGCTTCCAACTCTAAAAAATGAAGAAGCTTCGGCTATCGTTAGTAAGTCTATGGAAGTTGAAAGTATTTATGACGACACTCTTATTTACTTGTTGAATTATAAGCAAACATTTGAGAATGATACACATATTGTAGACGACTCAAAAAGTATAGATTCAATAAAAAATCTGAACTTAAGTCCAATGCAACTAACCGTTTTTGATGGAGAATATATTAATTGGCAAAGTTTTATGGAATTATTTACAAATTTAATTCGTAATAATAGTAAACTATCAAGCATTGAAAAAATGCATTATTTAAAGTTAAATTTGTCAGGAGAACCACTCAAACTCATAAAGAATTATCCTTTAACAAATGATAATTACGAAATTGTTTGGAACATCCTTTGTAAACGTTATGATAACAAGGTAGCACTTATTGAAACCTGTTTAAACAATTTAATAAACTACAATGTTATACGTTTAGAGTCCGAAATCAATATCAAAAAACTACTAGATGAAATTAATGAATCGATTAGAGCATTAACCGAATTGGGGATATATTCTAATCATTCAGATTTTATGTTAATACATATTTTAAAGACCAAATTAGATTTTAATTCGTCAAAGGAATGGGAAAACAGAAATAATTCTGAATTACCAACCTTAAATGAATTTACAGAGTTTCTGGAGAGACGGTGGCGCAATCTAGAAAGAAGAAGGCATATTAAAGTCAAAACATATCCAAGCGTTCCTAATTCTAATAGTAAACCAGTTTCAAGCAAGCAAATTCCTAATAAGGTCGAAACAAAAACTAAAAATTTGTTCTGTAACCATTGTAAGAAAAGTGGTCATACAGAAAAGTATTGTTTTATTAAGAAGGAAAATCTAGATACGGGTAACCCTATTGCTCAAGTTAATACTTGTAGGGAGGCCACAATTTTATCAGAACCTTCTACTTGTTGTGAAAGATCGAAACATCTTATATCTGATGGTTCTCAAGTATCTTTTACTAACAAGACACAACACAATTCAAATAATGAATTATGTTTTTTTTATGATTTTGATGAGATCAATACGGGTAATTTACAAAATAATAATGATATTCTAAGTTTTGACAGTAAAAATAAAAATGTTAAGGCTAAGCAAACAGTTGACACTATCCAATTCAAGATGGTCGCAGCCAAAGCTAAAACCGTATCATTTTTATTAGATACTGGTTCTCAAATCTCCTTGATTAAACAAAATATTTTAAATAACAATGTCAGAATTAATAATAAATCTAAAATTCTATTGAAGGGTATTTCTGAAGGCACGCCTTATACCTTAGGTTCACTGAAAACTTCTATAATTTTAGATAGTAATAAGTCGAAACAAACTTTACAGGTTGTGTCAGAAAATTTCCCCATTAAACACGATGGAATTATAGGGTTAGATATTTTACGGAAACTAAATGCAGTAATTAATCTAAAAATGAACAGTGTACAATTCTCAGAATGTGGCAAAGTAATTGAGCTCCCACTTATAAATATAAACAATATCGTTTTACCAGCACGTACGAGGAAGATAATTCCTATGTCAGGTTCTACAGTAGGAGTTTGTGTAGCCAGGGAATTGTTACCTGAAGTTTTTTTAGCTAATGCATTAATCAAGCCCGTCAAAAATATTTTCTATATTTCAATAATAAATTCTTCAATAAAAAATATAATACTTAGTAATTTCAAACCGAATATCATACCGATAGATCAATTTAGTATTTACCATTTTTCAAAATCAAGTCCTAACAACCGTAAGGAACTTTTATTAAACAATTTAAATCTTTCACATGTCAATTCAGAATTAGTAACAGAATTAATAGAAATCTGTGACAGCTTTAATGACATATTTTTTTTACCGGGAGACAAGTTATCTTGTACGAGCGCATTAAGTCATAAGATAAAGATTAATTCTTCTAAACCCGTTAACGTTAAACCGTATCGATTGCCCCATGCGCAAAAAGAGATTGTGGAAAAGCATATTCAGGAACTGTTGGTCAACAACATAATTGAAGAAAGCGACTCACCCTATAACGCACCTTTATTAGTAGTACCAAAAAAACCAGATGCGTTAGGTAATAAACAATTCCGCGTAGTAGTCGATTTCCGTAAACTTAACGAGCAGACAACAAGTGACGCCTATCCTTTGCCTCTTATACATGATATACTGGACCAACTTAGTGGTGCAAAATTTTTCTCTACCCTTGACTTAGCAAGCGGTTTTCACCAGGTCCCTATGCTTCCCGAAGATAAAGAGAAAACAGCATTTAGTGCGAACTTTAAACACTATCAATTTGTAAGAATGCCATTCGGACTTAAAGGAGCCCCCCCCATGTTTCAGAGACTTATGTCTCACGTTCTCACAGGTTTGCAAGGAATAGATTGCTTAATCTATCTGGACGATGTAGTCATTTTTGGAAAAAACATTTCTGAGCACAACCAAAGATTAAAAAACGTTTTTTCTAAATTACGGGAACATAATTTGAAGCTCCAACCATCCAAATGTAACTTTCTACATAAAGATTTGATTTATTTAGGTCACGTTATTAATGAAACAGGTATTCTACCAGATCCTTCTAAAGTAGAAGCAATAAAGAATTTCCCCATTCCAAACAGTCCTAAACAAATTAAAACATTTTTGGGTATGTCTGGTTATTATCGCCGACATATACCGCATTACGCAGAGATAGCCAAACCACTATATAATGCAGCAAACAGTAATGTTAAAGTATTAGAATGGTCAGACCAATGCGACGAATCATTTAAAACTTTAAAAAATAAATTAACCATATCACCTGTTTTGCAATACCCGGACTTTAGTAAAAATTTCGTTGTAACCACGGATGCAAGTAAATATGCTATAGGTGCAGTCCTTTCACAAGGTACTATTAAGGAAAGCCACCCAATAGCATATGCTTCAAGAACTCTAAATAAGGCACAACAAAATTACACAACTACTGAACGTGAGTTATTAGCAGTAGTATGGGCTGTGGCTCATTTTAGACCCTATCTCTATGGAAAGTTTTTTAGTATCGTAACAAACCATCAAGCCTTGACTTGGTTAATGAGTATTAAGGACCCGAGTTCTAGACTTATGCGTTGGCGGATAAAACTAGAGGAATATAATTACGAAGTAATATATAGACCAGGTAGTTCGATTCCACACGTAGATGCCCTAAGTCGCGTATACTCACTTCAGGTTGAAACAATGGATGTCACATACGAAAATTATTTAGAAATAATTAAAAATAAAATTATCATAAACAATAAAGTAATTGAACATGATAAAAGTTTATATGACGCACCGACGTCATTTTCATTAGTAGATTTTGTATCAAAAGATTTTAAAAATTCAATTGGAAATTCTCCTGAATTAATCAATAAATTTAGTAGTATCAATGCATTTCTAATACAAGAAAAAGAAGTATCAGAAATTGCATATGTTGAAATTGATACTAGATTTATTATCTGTTTAATAATTAAGGAATTTCATTTTAATCTACCAAATTATAAAGAAATATTTTTGGCATTAGTGAATCTGAAAAACTTTTGTACTTTACACAAAATTACTAACATAGCTATGAACAGGTTCGAGTCTGAACTAAGTAAATTAGATTTTGCCCAGTTACGAACTATGATCAGACATATCTTTGATAAAACAAATATAATAGTACACATTTATAATGACAATATACTTAAAATTAGTGACCCTGAGTTAATAAACAATGTAATTTCGGAATTTCATGTTAATCCCACAGCAGGCCACTTAGGAGTTTCTAAAACAATTAAACGATTAAAATCACACTTTAAATTTCCAAGTATGATTAGAAAAGTTAAAAATTTTATTAGACAATGTGTATCATGTCAAAAGAATAAAGTGTGCAAATTAAATAAATGCCCATTAACAATTACATCGACTTCGAAACATAGTTTCGAAAGGTTGGCTTTGGACATAGTATATCTTCCCAAGAAAGACGACAACGACAAATACAAATACTTACTAACAATACAGGATGACCTTACTAAATTTACGGAAGCTATTCCTATTATAAACCAGGAGGCAAATACTGTCGCGAAAGCATTAGTAACTAACGTTATTTGTAGGTACGGAGTTCCTAATATGATCTTAACAGACCAAGGAACAAATTTCATGTCAAAAATTTTTAAAGATATATGCAAATTGTTAAAAATTAAACAATTAAAAACAACAGCATTTAGACCAGCAACCAACGGTGCCTTAGAAAGAGTTCATAAAACCCTTGCCGAGTATCTAAGGAATTTTTGTAAAAAGCAGGATGATTGGAAAAATTGGATTCCCTATGCAATGTTCGTGTATAACACAACTCCGCATACAGCGACCGGTTTTACTCCTTTCGAACTAATTTATGGACATAAGGCAAATCTGCCTTCAATTTTTTATAAAGAACCAATTGAGGTAAATACTTATAATAATTTTATAGTAGAACTCAAACACAGGTTACAAGTAGCGAGGGAACTTGCTATGAATAACTTGGTTAAAAGCAAAGAAAAAAACAAAATTATATTTTGATAAAAGGGTCAATTCTCTTTTCACACCTGAAGTAAACGAACTAGTTTTATTAAGAAATGAACAGTTACCAACTAAAGGACAGTCAAAAAAACTTTTACCCTTATACGTAGGACCGTATAAAGTTACTAAAATTATATCCCCTGTTAATACAGAAATACTAATTGGTAAAAAACATACGGTAGTTCATAATAATAGGTTGAAGAGATTTTGTACCAATGAATAAAAACTTGACGAATGAAATGGATTTTGTCAGGGATGATTGTTTTGTGGAGCAGTGTTAACTCTATACGATGGGATCAGAATCGTTGTCGACACTTTGCTTCTCTTTTTGTTTTTTTCTAGAATTGTAACTCGTATATTTTGTTTTTATACGTGTCCCTTTTTTTTTGAAAGGGGGTGTTGTGATATGTACGACATCTCCCCTATCACAATTTTTCCTTTTTCTTTTCCTTAGAGCAGAAACGCATATGTTTTGTTTTATATGCGTTCCTTTTCTTTGGTTGAGGAGTGTTGTAAGTACGCATATGTCGCACTTACCTTTTATTTTTAATGATATTAAATGTTAATTATGTAATAGAATTATATTATGTAAACAGTTTTTGTATTAGTATTAAGATTGTAAAGAATAATTATTTAAGTTTAGCGCTTATAAATATTGTCTCTGGTTTGTGGAGATTAATATTGATTTAATGCTGGTAATTCAGTATTGGCGTTCTGTGATGTGAAATAAATTATTATATATTAAATTGCACAAGACGCTGAAAGTCAGTCTTCTCCTGAGTCTCAAAGCAAGCATTACTATTCGCAACTTCGTACGTATTGAATAGTGAGCACATTTCAACTATTAATTAAATTATAACACTATAGAATTACATTTTGTTTTATATCTGTCATCTTCGTTAATCTAATAAAATACTATTGTAATTAAGTAAGCAGATATAATATTACAACGAATAAATGATATATTTTAATAAAAGTGTTTGTATTAATAGTAATAAAAAGATACTAATTGTTCAACCGTCGCATGTCGCAACGAGGTTACTTTAGACCGCTCAAGTATTCTCTAATTGCAACAATACACCGTCTGAACAAGAATCCTTATTAATCATCTTAAGAAAGATATTCGATTACTACTGTAATTGGTGTTGGAAGTCGTCAACTGAAGAATCTACTACCAGAAGCTAGCATCCCTGCAGAATGTACTAGTAAGCTGAGTAATCTCCTCCAGAACGACAATACGACACAATTTTACAACAATATAAAATATTATTGCAAATTTATTCACAAAGCTCAGCATTTAAACAAAAAAATAAGTTGTTTCTCCTGATTTTAAATAGAACCTTTTACTAAACAACTTTTTATTTCGTTCGGTTATACTATAAGAATTAAATTATAGCTAAATCTTTATATAACAAGTATATATTCTTTCCAGTTGATTGTAAAATAAAAATAAACTCTCTTTAATACGCGTGGGTTGCATTACAATGAAGTTAGCTTCATTTCCTAGCTGGATAACAATATTATATCTCTAAATAATGTGATATTTCAAGTAGTTTGCTTGAACCGCAACAACTAACTGTAAATAACAACATAAATACCCCCAAGTAATAAAATCTACCCTTAACTTTACCACCTTCACGATTTGTGACTTATTCCTCATGGTAACTCCCATATCCTTTGATTATTACGGGTTACTTACTGAAAGTGACTAGATGTAGGTCAGCGGTGGGCAACCCTATTTGTCGAAAGCCCAAATATTAGGATTCAATGATTTATTTGAAGATCTAAATCTGTCGCGATCACAAGAGGCTTGTGTACTAATTGTTGATTGAAATTGATGTTAATAAATGTATATTGGCGTTTTTATTTTATTAAATATCATAATGTTGACGGAGATACACCAATTAAAAATTCGAGTTGCAGTTTTAGCGCTAGAAATGGTCGGCCATATTTATGACGTAACATGTCTGTACTACTAAGGGTTATTGAAGTTATTGAAAGTATTGAATATGCAAAGTCTTTCGCTTTCTATAACGTTGAATCCCTTTAATAATTAAAATTACAAAATTACTTTTTTAATTGTTAATATCTCCTAACATATAAGGAGTTATTAAAAAATAATTGGACATTTGAGGTTCTAGTAACCAACTTTATCAATATATAGTACACTTTTATAGAAATTAAGACATAGGACACAAGATCATATAGTATACTGAGTAAAAAATAAGTACACTGTGATATTTTACATAGGAATCTTGTCATAAAACTATTATACCACTCAGGTACTATTTAAAAGAGTAATTTTTACTGTGTGTTTCTCACATTGTGCATATAACACAGAACAAAATCATTTCAACTAATGTAAAAACATAACTAACATATATTATAAAAAAACTTTTTAAGTTAAGTAATAATTATATATGTATTTAATTACTATATTATTTAAGAAGTCTGTCATAACAATAAAAGTCAAATTCCAAGTGTAACAACCGAAAGTAGGGTTATGTCTTCATTAAGTGTTAAATACCAGTGAGTTTCACTTTTTTTATATTCTTTTTAATAGCCCTGGTTGACAGGTACGTCTTCATATTGCATTACTATTGTTTATGCGCTGTAAAACAATGGTTTAAGCACAAAGTAATCCTCGACATTATTAAGGCAGAAGATGGGCTTGACAAGTTTTATTCGAACTCGGTATATTTTCACATTAAAAAGTAATGCCTGTATCCACATGAAAAATATTTTTTTTTACTGTTTTAAAAAATAACAAAAGTAGCGTCACTAAATCCATTGTAAATCATAAACTAATGGTCGGAATGTTGTGAAATTTTGACACATATCGTATGAAGGTTGGTACTATTTAAAAATCATATGGATTTGTCAATGGTGGTGCTATTTATATGTCATATTATGAAGTTATTAAGGGGGGTAACGTTTCAATTTTTTTTTTTTTAATTTTTTTTTTATTTAATTATATTGTTGTACAACATATTAAGTTTATTGTGTAAAATTTGAAGTAGATTGAAGTAAAACTGTCGGAGATATAGAGTTTTAAGTCTTCACCTCCCTGGTCTGCTTTCGTGTTACTTTGAAACTTTTAAATGCGGTTTCTCACACATAGCTTTTTCAGAGTCGGTGCCCTCTCTAGCTCAAAATCTACTGCACACTTTTTCTTCACATAAATGCCAAGGTAACGCTGTCGAGTTTTTTTTAATTTTAACGTATTTTAAAATAACAAAGTTTCTGTTTTTTTCATGATAAATTGGGATTTTGACTTTTAAGTGCTGTAAAAAGTTAAAAAATCAATAAAAATAGAAAAACTTGACAGCGTTACCTGCAGAAACTTATCAACTATTAAAATCATTTTAGTTTTTCGATTTTAGAAAATCCAGTGATGAGTTATGAGTGGCACCGCAATGTTAATTTTTTTTTGTGACGTCAGCGGAGATTCGCTGTCAATGCCTCAATTATTGATATTTATTTATGAAAACTTCACAAAGTATTCTTCAAATGTCATTTTATCATGTAATAATTATAGAAATAATTATATATTAACTGTGTCGTCAAAAAACATTATCGAAAATATGCTTCTTTTATCGTTCTGACCTTAGGAGTGCGTACCGTAACTCTCGCCTCGTTTTGGCCAATCTTGGGTGACACAAGTTAAAGGAAACGAATTCATTCTTCGCAAATCGACAAATGTTTTGACAAATGTTTCGCCGAGAGTGTATTTCCGGTATTACAATTAGTCAGTTTTCTCATTTGATTTGAGTTCCAAGCAATAGTATAAATTCTAGAAATATATACAATATGTACTGATAAATTTAACAAACAGCTGTAATATTATTGAAGATACAAACAATTAAAATAGTCATTTAAAAGTTTAATTAAAATTTTAAATAGTGTAAAACTACTTAAGTCTAGTACTCTCACATTAGAGATCTTTTATAATTAGCACTTAAACAGAAACAAGTGTTTTAAATAATCATCAAATATTTGTAAACGAAAAACATATTTTTAAAGTTGAGGATTTACATTTTTGTTGAAATAAATTTTACAATTTGTTAAAAAAATATTTTTCAATATGTTTTATGGAAATGAACACATGGTCCGCAATCTTTTCTTATTTTGCATTTGGGGTACTTATAGTTATATAACCCTGCCTGATGAAGTCTGCTTCGAACACAGGATGGAAGCTGCAATCATGTTGCAATAATCAATTAGACATAGTCAAGCTTTTAAAGATTTAGTAGATCAAGGTACATGTAGTTACGCTATCAATAAAATGATGTTGTAATGACTTTAATAAATAAACACTTATTTTGTTTGTAATGTAATTAAATGGCTTATTACAAGCAAAACGTTGTTAATCAATCAACAATTTTGTAATGTAATGTAGTTGTTAATTGTGGCCCATTTTAGTTTTTTATTTAAAGTTGTTATGCATTAGATTAGAAGTGATTAAAGGCAGTACACACTTTCTTTAATGTTATCATTATGCAGTTGTCATTACCTTAGTGATTAATTGGTTATTTTATTTTAAATAAATGTAATTGAAAATCGTAGCTGGGTTGCATAAAGAACATGAAGAGAAAGGAAGTACTAAAAGAGGCAGTGAAGGGAAGCAGGAGAAAGAAAGAAGTAGCGAGGAAACAGTTAAACTTCAGTCCAGAAAAATAGAGGATTTGCGGAAAGGAGATAAGGACAAGAGGGGGATGACGGAGATAGAGACAATAATAAAATAGTAAAGGAAGAGAGTCAAGAAGAAATAGTAAAGGTAGAGTGTCAAGAGGAAATAGTAAAGATAGAGTGTTTATGCCTGTAATAGACATAAGTGGAGAAGTGAAAACGAAGAGAGAAGGCAGGAAGGATAGTGAAAAGATAATAGAGGGTTTGTCGAGAGGAGACAAGGAAGGCAAGAGGTGATAGATGAAGATACAGGCAATAAGGAAGGAGAAGCAGGAAACGGTGTGAATAAAGGTGGAGTAGGGAACATGAAGAGAGAGGCTCAAGAAAAGAAGAAATAGAAAGTCCTATTCGAAGTAGTAGTAGTCTTGAATAGTTTAAGTTTAGTTTCAACTTTAAATTTATATGAAATGCATTAAGAAATATAATAATGTAGATTGTAAAGCCGAAAGGCACACAATTAATATAATAAATATAACGAACTA
This sequence comes from Panorpa germanica, assembly GCA_963678705.1. Taxonomy (NCBI): domain Eukaryota; kingdom Metazoa; phylum Arthropoda; class Insecta; order Mecoptera; family Panorpidae; genus Panorpa; species Panorpa germanica. The sequence goes on from OY783207.1 coordinate 1,417,692, forward strand.
TATCGAACTGGAAAGTTGTAGGAGGGAAGAAATTTCGTATATAACTGTCTTTTTGGGACAGATTGTAAATTATGTAAGGGTTCAAAAGATACATCACCCAAGAAGGCATATAGATAGCTCCGCTATTAATAAATCTATGTAATTTTTAGATAGTACCAACCTTCAAACGATATGTGTTCTCATTTCGTGACGGTATGATCATTAGTTTACAAATTACAGTAGCTTTAGTGACGTTACTTTTGTAATTTTGTAAATTTAGTGTATTGATGAAGAATTGCTTTTAATTCTTTGTATAACTTATGTAAATTGTAAGTAAGTATTTTTGATGATAATTGATGAGAAATTAAATTTTATATTGGAAGTTTTATAAAGGTTAACAAGCACAAAGACGACAAATATTAATGATGATGAGGAACTAAGGTGATGAATGCCTTAAAAAATATACGCAGTGATTCTAGTGGGATTTCTAAAGAGCGAGGCGCGGGATTCAAATTCATATAAAGTAATGAATTTTTTTACTTGGGTTGTTGCGCGAGAATGCGAGGCCCCGGGCGGTTGCCCTGCTTGCCATCCCCTAAGGCCGCCTCTGAATAATAGTTATATAGTCTCACAAAACCTGAGTGACACCAAACAATTGTATTAGTAGTCTTTATCGTTAGCGCTGTTGCCATCTATAATTAACCGTGATATAACCATACGCCAGCTGCCAGTCCCACGAAGTTATTACTTGGCAGACGTTTTAGATTAAAAGTAAATAATTCTCGAATTAAAATCTCATTATACGTATTATGAGATTACTTTATTTAACTGACTTGACAAAAATTGATTTAAATATAAAAAAAAGATAAGTCAATTTCTTAGAAGATAAATTTATTAGGAACGGGCATAACTTTGGGTGTCGTCAGAAAAATATTATTAAAGGGCATACTATTAACAGTGTGGGCCCTGTTAATAAGTCCCCAAAGAGTTTTGGGGAGTTTTGGGTCCCAAATTCGATGCTAGCAATCTTGAAAATATAAATTTGTAGTTTAGTGTCTTTCTTTTCCTCCGTGAAAGAATGGAACATTATATTCCAAATCTATTGACAAGACAATTTCATATTTGCGTGTTCTAACACGTGTATTTGTGGGCTACCTCTCAATTCTTTTTGTGATAAGATATATTTTAATCAGATTTAGATAAAAAATAGAAGTTTAAAAGATTTAAAGATTAAATAAATAATTAGATGGCGTCATTTTGTAATAATAATTAGTATTTCATAATATTACTTTTTACGTTTTAACTACATAAATAATAAACTTGTATATTTCTCAAATTATGTAGTTAAATTTAAATAGCTATTATAGTGATACTATAACTGTAGATTCAAACATGGCGACTGGCTTAGTTAAAAAAATTATCTCCCACAACGATTACAAATATAATCTTACGTTGTTCATTACCAATAAACTATCATTGCTTTCTTGTAGATTTGAATTTCAGTTTACGAAGAGGTTTTTTAAAAATTATTCTTAACTATAAATACAACTTAAAAATCATAAAATCATTACCTATTATGAAATTAAATATTACTCGATATCGTTTATTTATAAAATGTTACATAGGTTCAAGGTAATGCCAATGTTTTATGTTTAGCGGGATGTAGTATATATGTTTAGATGGAGTATAGGTCAGATTGATTACCACAGTGAACCTACATCTGTGGTTTAGCTACAATCTTGGTTCACCGCGTTTTTGACGCAGGTTTGACACATTGACTAGGTGTGTTACATCATGTGGACAGACCTACAAGACTATTGAGAACAAAGTTAAGGTATATTACGGAGATATAACCGTGATCTGTTTTTCCGTGAATCTGTCTTTGTGTTGTAGCTATAGGGTAAAGAAATAGCACTGCTACCACCTCCTAAATCGTTGCGTATGGACTACAGCTTCATTTGTAGGTTGCAACTCAGTTCTGTCCACGTAACGTCATACAAGCGTCATGCAAGCTGCAAATTGCAATAGCATTGAGAAAGCACGTTTTTTCATTGGGAAAATGTCAAGTGATGAAGAAGATGTGATTATAGCATACGCTTTTATTAGAATACGACGAATCAGACGTAGAACGTATTGGCTTCATCCATACATCGAAAAGAACATTAACCGCAGATTGTTTGTTGCTGCAAGAGAGTTATCAGAGGATGATTCAGTATTTCAATCAGTTTTAAAAGAATATTACGTCTATGCGTCTTGCAGTCCTTTTTCAGAAGCCAGTAGTTTTGTTTTTTCATTTCATATTTCGCCAAATACTTCTTTGACATATTTATAACTTAAATTACCACAGTTTATGAAATTATAGTATGATGAAAACAGAAAAATAAGAAAAGTTTGACAAAAATATTTCATTTATTTCGTATGTCTTTTGCGTGTTACGTTGCTAGATATTGTGGTACGCAGAATGGAATTGTATTAAATTTAGTAAATATTTCGTATAAAAGATTACGCATATGATAGAAGTATCATACGATGTACATAACTGCTGAAATGACGCCAGTTAGGCTATAAAAAGGATATAGCTTTTCTCCTTCTAATTTTTATGTACCCATAATTCTAAACGTGATAAAACTTTGTTTCTTTTCTCTAGTTTTACACCGATTTTACAACTTGCTGAGTTCTATTATATTTTGTTGGTCAGGTCTACCTGTCTACATCGAAAAAGCTCCTCGAATGTATGCCCCCTATGCTGATAAAAGCACAGTTGTATGTTTAACCATACAGATAAAACTAATAATCGTAGCTGTCGCTGCGTACGCCTTCCCTTCCGATTCCCTTGCTTCTACGTTTGATGTGACACATCCCAAACTGTGCGGACGTGTGGACGCTTACGTCTGGTATCAGGCATCAATGCTCTCGGCTACTGTGCAATGGGCTTGTGTCCTAATTTTTTAGTGGTCGATTTTTCAATTGTTGATTGAAATTGATGTTAATAAATGTGTCATGGCGTGTCTATTTTACTAAATATCTAAATGTTGACGGAGATGTAGCAATTAAAAGTTTGAATTGTAGTTTTAGCGCTAGAAATGGTCGACCATATTTGTATGACGTGAAATGCATTTTAATGTTAGTTATTTTTTGAGTAGGTCAGTACTGTAGTAATGTTTTGTAGCTGTTGGTAGTCAAATAATCAAGTCAAGTCAAAGAATAATAAGTTTTTATTTTATTTAACCCTGTTACGGCAGACATAATATTGGAATTTGAGTGTTCCTTGAAATAGCTGTAAATAATATTTGATATTTTGATATATAAATACATATAGCAGAGATTTATGAGCTGTAGGATTGGTAACCTTACACAAAGATTGTGATGTCACATGCACTTGGAATGTGTACAACGTTGAATCCCTTTAATACTTAAAGAGACAAAATGACTTTTCTAATTGTTAATATCTTTTAACATATAAGGAGTTATTAAAAAATAATTGAACATTTGAGGTTCTAGTAACCCACTTTATCAATATATAGTACACTTTTATAGAAATTAAGACATAGGATACAAGCCCATTTTATCCCAGTTGATAGCGTTTAATATTTTCCCTATCCTCTTTTAAGGCCTGTCGTACACTGCAAGCGTATTTAGGCGAATTTTCACAGGACGTATACGCACTACTACGCTTTACCTATTCGAACCCTGTAAATGCAATCAGCCGTCTCAGACTAGAAGGAATATGCAATAGTCTCTTTCATAACAGTGGTGTATCGATAAAAATTAAAGTAAAAGTTTGTTCTCATGATAAATTATGTTAATGCAGAAGAACTACAATACACCCTACAGTACACAAGTTTGACTTGGCGTACTGTCGTATCGGTACGTGGTATGTATTGTGACATAACACATGCAAATACACTTGCAGTGTGCGACAGGCCTAACTGTATATACTATCTAATATGTTGCACACATATTTGAAAATAATTACTAAACCAAACAAAACAATAAATTACTCTAAAGTTGTGAAAATTAGCAGAGTACGTTAATTGAAGAGTTCATTATCAAGATTTTCATTTCGATATTAATTACTGTCTGGGGAAAAATTAATTAAACATTGAATAAATTTGTTATTACACACATATTCGTAACAGCGCTATTAAATGAGTAAATAAAAACAGACTGGGGGTGAATTTAGCCAGTCAGGCGCGTTATTACATGTTGTATAATATACCCTGTACACATAGGCGCCCCACTTACGATAGTTATTAGCATTTAAAACAATATATACATTTACAATACTTAATTTAAAATCTATAAACACGAGTATGGGTATTTAAAATATAGAGAATAAATTAGATTCATTGATAAAGTCTGTTATCTGCTTGTAATCGTCAGGCTTCTTACAGTTTTGGCTGTGTGATGAGTACTTGAAGCATTAAAGATTAATATGCTCTACTGTTAGTGTTCTATTACATTGTTTACAGTCGTAGACACATTTTGTACGAATGAAAGGTAGCACAAAACTATTCAATTTATTCATTTAACATTTTATTTAAAGTTTATTTGATATACATGGCGACAATTGCCCCTTTGTGCCACCCTGCGGACGCCCATGCTTTATGTGTGTAAGGGTGCAAGTGTACCGAACTGAACTGATCAATACCAGAGGGAAATATACACGCATTATGAAATGCCACGCGAAATATCAGCTTATCCCCAGTATCACCTATTAAACGAAGCATGTCAAGGACACATTTTTTGAATATTTAATTAATATTTTCATAAGATCCATTAAAAGCTTTCCGTAAACCAAAGCCTGGTATCCCCGAGGTCGGGCCATTAATTATATATACGAATTTTAATTAATAAATTAATTTTCCCTGGAGAAAGCCATTTCTGAAAACATATAATTGATTCCCTCTAAATATAAAGCAACTCATGTATTAATTTATAAATTTGGAAATTGAGATGAAAGTAATCAAAAAATTGAACTTCATTTTGAGAAATCAAGATTTCAAAAGTCATTTAAAAGGAAGTGATTATTATATGTTACATCCAAATTTAAGTAAGAAAAGATGGTGCAGAAATGAGTGCCGCAAAATTACATAAACTATAATCAGAATAGAAAAGTAATTATTGCAAAAACCCAGCTCATCTGTACAAAATTAATATTAACTCTGATGATTAATGCCAATGTGGCGAATTAGGAACTTTAGATCATATTATATTTGAATGCATAAATTATAAATATGTGAAATATTAGATGTGATTAAAACTTTCTTTGTTCAATTTTTTTCTTCTATTTCTTATTATAAATATATTTAGATAGTACCAACCTTCATATGTGTCTAAATTTCATGACATTAAGACCATGTCTGTACGAGTTGGAGAGATTTTAGTGAATCTACTTTTGTAATTTTCAAAAAAAAAAGTAGTATCTGAATTTCGTGTGTTGATAAAGCATTGATTTTAATGGGAATGTTATTTTTTAAATTATTTGTAAAAATATACAAAAACAAAATTCTTTTCAACTTAGTGTGAGAAATGCACGTATTATTATTCGATAATTTGCTAACAAACAATAAACAGAGAAATACTTTTAATATATTGGAAAATTGTCAATTTGCTATAGCATTAAATCCAGACAAACAACAGTTTAAAACTAGGTCAGCTTCAAACTTTATCCAAGAGCTTTTGTTGAAAATATTTTCAAAGCTTTCACGTCAAACTTTACTAATTTTATCAAAACGTCACATGGACTTTGATACGTAACTCGAACAACGAGAGCATGTTTTCAATGTGCTTCGAGGAATAATTCCATTAGCGTATGTGCCAGTTCAAAGCTCAGGTCGAATTTAATCAATACAATACCATAAGAGTATCGTACAGACTATATGCAGCGTGTAAAACAGCGTCCCCATTGAAGCAACATCAACAAGGCAGTATTGTGTAGGATACAAAGTATATGATACTTTAGTGGGGACGGTGCTTAATATACATTACCTTTGTGCATAATTTAGATAGCTTTTACCTCGTATCTCTTTGTAGAAGCATTTAATGTATTGATTGGGAGCGGAAATATTAATTGGTTACTTTTTATAATAATTACATTATGAGTAAACTAGTTGGAAAGCGTGTGGACACAGGCTGCTTTTTATATTTATTACTTATATTTATTTTACATGCAGAGGCGAACTGGATAGTGTGTTTGCAACTAACTGTATCATGCATTGATTTAAGTAGTATAGATACGATGGTAGTTATTATTTATTATATTAATTGTGTGCCTTTCGGCTTTACAATCTACATTATTATATTTCTTAATGCTTATGGTATTTAAAAAAGGGGGTGGAAAAAGGAGACTTAAAAGGTGGAAATACAAGACAGAGGACATTGAGGAAGTTGAAGAATTTAAATATCTGGGCTACACTTTTAAAAAGAATAATGGAGAAGAGGCGCATATAAGGGAGGTGGCAAAGAAGGCAGAGCAAGCAATGCGACGGGTATGGGGACTAGGGGAAAAGGTATTTGGGGGGGACATACAAAAGAGAATATGGATATACGAGAGACTGATAGCCAGTATGATGTCGTATGGAGCAGAGGTTTGGGGGTGGAAGGAACAAGAAAAGTTGGAAAGAATACAGGTAAGATATATGAAATGGGTTCTAGGGCTGGACAGGTGCACGCCAGGATACATGGTGATGGAGGAGCTAAAGAGGGACAAGATACGAATTAAAACAGGGGAAAGAGCGGTAAAATACGAGGAGAAATTGAACAGAGCGGAAAGCAAAATCTTAAAGAAAATAAGAGAGGATTACATAAAGAATGGGGGGAAAGGAGGTCCAAAAAAGAGAAAAGAATACTTTGAAAGGAATGGAATGGCGATCGAGGAGGCAGAGAGGAGAAGAGAAGGTGGCGCAAGTGTGGCAGAGGAGCTAAGGAGAAGGGATAAGGAGACACAACAGCAGGAGAGAATGGGAAAAATAGAAAAAAGTAACTACAATAAAAGATATAAGAGGTTATGGGAAAATAATGTGCCTCAGTACCTTATAGAAAAGGACATAAAACACATAAGAAGAACAGCAAGGTTTAGATTGGGAAATGAGGAAAAAGGAAACAGATACTGGGAAAAGAGTGAGGAAAGAAAGTGTAGAATGTGTGGAGCGGAGGACGAAACACTGGAGCACATTAAGTTTGAGTGTAAGGAAAAAGTAGCAAGCGAAAGGAATATTGGACAGCTATTAAAGGGAGGCAGTGAAGGAAAGAGGTGGATGGCGGAAATAGTAAGAAGAAAAGGAAAAACAGGAGAATAAATAATCTGGTGGAGAATAATAGAGAGGGTCAAAAGAAGAAGAAGCAGAAAGCACTTTTGGAAGTAGTAAAAGTCGAGAAGATTTTAAGTTTATTTTAAGTTTAGTTTTTAAGTTTGGAATGTATATAGGAATGAAATGTATTAGAAATATAATACTGTAGATTGTAAAGCCGAAAGGCATACACAATTAATATAAATAAATAAATAAAAATATTTCTTAATGCATTTCATATAAATTCAAAGTTAAAACTAAACTTAAACTATTCTAGACTATTACTACTTCGAATAGTACTTTCTATTTCTTCTTTTCTTGATCCTCTCTCTTCATGTCCCCTACTCCTCCTTTATTCTCACCGTTTCCTGCTTCTCCTTCTTTATTGCCTGTATCTTCATCTATCACCTCTTGCCTTCCTTGTCTCCTCTCGACAAACCCTCTATTATCTTTTCACTATCCTTCCTGCCTTCTCTCTTCGTTTTCACTTCTCCACTTATGTCTATTACAGGCATAAACGCTCTATCTTTACTATTTCCTCTTGACTCTCTTACTTTACTATTTCGTCTTGACTCTCTTCCTTTACTATTTTATTATTGTCTCTATCTCCGTCATCCACCTCTTGTCCTTATCTCCTTTCCGCAAATCCTCTATTTTTCTGGACTGAAGTTTAACTGTTTCCTCTCTACTTCTTTCTTTCTTCTGCTTCCCTTCACTGTCTCTTTTAGTACTTCCTCTCTCTTCATGTTCCCTATGCAACCTAGCTACGAGCTTATTTATTGTCCTGTTTTTTCTTTCCTTTTTTCTATTTCCGCCATCCACCTCTTTCCTTAACTGCCTCCCTTTAATAGCTGGACAATATTCCTTTCGCTCACTACTTTTTCCTTACACTCAAACTTAATGTGCTCCAGTGTTTCGTCCTCCGTTTCGCACACTCTACACATTCTTTCCTCACTACTTTCCCAGTATCTGTTTCCTTTTTCCTCATTTCCCTATCTAAACCTTCACTGCATCACTGACTTATCAAATTACCCTCGTATCCAGATGCGCTTTTATTTGATTTTAACAAAATTAAGCAAGAATTACGCCTGCGTATGTGTGTACTCGCATAACTCATATTACACAAGTCACAATCACAAGTTTCTCATATTTCTAATAACATGTATTAAAATCTCTTTCATGTAAAAACAATATTGACTTTTGTGTTATACAATATCATTTTAAAATAACAGATCTTTAACAATATTGCCAACAAGTGGTGTACGAAATTCAATTCATTCAATACGCCTACAAATATTAATCAAAATTGTTGTGATTAAATATTGGTTTATTATTAATATGGAAACCCAATTGCTTTGTAAATATTTTATCTCCAGTCTTACTCATAATTATATTCCATAAATATTTGTGCTGAAATCATAAATTCTTTATATGTAAAACATAATACAAAGGTTTGAATTTGTTACCATTCCATTCTCGTCCCATATCAAAACATGCTAGAAACATCTGTTATTGAATTTCATTCCAATTAAATTGCTTTGGTTTGGGTTTGTTTGTACTTGTATATTGAATTTCAAAAGTTCAAAGTTCATTGAACATTTTTGTAATTGTTAAAACAATATTCATAAGCACGTGCAGGGTTCACCAGCGTAATGGGTTTGTGTCCTATGTCTTAATTTCTATAAAAGTGTACTATATATTGATATTGTTGGTTACTAGAACCTCAAATGTCCAATTATTTTTTAATAACTCCTTATTTGTTAGAAGATATTAACAATTAAAAAAGTCATTTTGTCTCTTTAATTATTAAAGGGATTCAACGTTGTACACATTCCAAGTGCATGTGACATCACAATCCTTGTGTAAGGTTACCAACCTTACAGCTCATAAATCTCTGCTATATGTATCTATATATTAAAATATCAAATATTATTTACAGCTATTTCAAGGAACAATCAAATTTCAATACTATTATGACTGCCTTAGCAGGGTTAAATAAAATAAAAACTTATTATTCTTATTGAGTATTATTTGACTTGAGTATTTGACTACCAACAGCTACAGAACATTACCACAGCACTGACCTACTCAACAAATAACTGACGTTAAAATGCATTTCACGTCATACAAATATGGCCGACCATTTCTAGCGCTAAACCTATAATTTAAACTTTTAATTGCTATATCTCCGTCAATATTTAGATATTTAATAAAATAGACACGGCAATACACATTTATTAACATCAATTTCAATCAACAATTGAAAAATCGACCACTAAAAAATGAGGACACAAGCCCATTAACTTAACTTAAAATTTAACCGCAGATTGTTTGTTGCTTCAAGAGAGTTATCAGAGGATGATTCAGTATTTCAATCAGTTTTAAAAGAATATTACGTCTATGCATTGTGCACTACAAGAAAGTGTACAATAAGCGGTAAATGACGAAACTTTATTTATTTAAGAAGATGCTTACGTTTTCAATAAAGACCTTACGTAATAGCTTTATGGTGTATAGGTTCGTTGTCAAATTATTTCATTTAGTTGTGTATAGGTATTGTCACAACATTAATCGTGCGTCACGTCATTGACACCGACTAAAACCACAAGGTCTCTGACCAAGTTCAAGGCTACAGATATTCTAATATTTGTAACAATTATTTGCATTATACGTGTTTAAAATATTCTGCGTTAAAAAGAGGCCAACCGTGCCATTTTGGGTAAGCATGAATTGTTTTGTTTCATCAATTTCGGGTTCGTAGGAGAATGGGACGCCTTCTGTAAAAAAAGAAAGACAGCGTTATCTGCAGGAACTTATCAACTAGTGAAATCATTTTGGTTTTTCGATTTCAGAAAATCCAGTGATGAGTTATGAGTGGCACCGCAATGTTACTTTTTTTTGTGACGTCTGCGGAGATTCGCTGTCAATGCCTCATTTCTTGATATTTATTTATGAAAATTTCACAAAGTATTCTTCAAATGTTATTTTATCATGTAGTAATTATAGAAATAATTATATATTAACCGTGTCGTCAAAAAACATTATCGAAAATATGCTTCTTTTTTATCGTTTTGGCCTTACCCCCTCTTAAACTGTGTTTTATAAACAATGTTTATATTACAATATAGCGTCGTTATTTTACTTTCTGACCTCCTAATATAGATCGGAAGTTGAAAAAGTAATTTGTTACCAACATTATTATAAATAATTTAAAAAGTAATTTAATTCCATACTACAATTCACGTATTATTCCGTCATTTAATACAAAACAATGAAATAAATGAATATATTATCATATAAATGAAGCAAATACAAGAATTTCGTTACATGGTTCCTATCTATTCATATGATGAAAATTCCTTGTATTTATAAAAGTGTGTATGTATTATGTTTATCTTTCTGAATAATACAAAGCGTAACATATATTTGTGACGTCACAGTTGTCAACCGTCGGCATTCAACCGAATGAATAGTGTTCATTACTTGAATGAATCAAATCGGGAAATGTCAATGTCATTAGTACCCGATACCCGGACCTTTACAACCGGGAATCGAATCGTTTGAGATTCTAACTATATTCATCTCTTTTCATCAACTGACAATCATTAGGCAGTCTAGAATGTCTCAAGCTCGTCTTTAACTGTAACACACCCACCGACATAACCCTAACATTAAATTCAATTGTTTACTTTATAAATATTTTTCGAATAATATTGCTGTCTCTTTCTTTTATGTATGAAATTTTAAAATAAAACTATGCACTGCTCTAACACATTACAATAATTTTTCTTTAAAATGAAACATTTCAAAATAATTAATAGAATTTGATCTCGCACGTGTTTAAACAAAAACAAAACACTGATGCGTTGCCATAGTTACATAAATTATTTATTTAATAAATATTTTTGTTATAATATTGCTGTCTCTTACTTTTACATATACATTTTTTAAATAAAACTATGCACTGCTCTAACACATTACAATAATTTTTCTCTAAAATGAAACATTGCAAAATAATTATACATCGAACTTGAGATTGTTTATAGTTGGTGTGGTACGCAGGTGTCCAAACATAAACAAAACACCAATGCGTTGTTGCCATGGTTACATAATTAAAATTGTAGTAATGTTTAAATAAATTTACAATGTTGCACGATCAAAATATTTAAAGATGAATAATTGCAATAAATTTAATTATCAATAATTTTGACTCAAAGTAAATAAATAAAATAATTGTTTAGTATCTATATACAATTTATAGTTCCACTAAAATTGAGAGCAATTTGTGTAGGTCGATATGCTTATACTTAATAGATGTTATATGTTCCGAAATGAGTTGATCTTATCACAGAAAGAAATTAAACTAAAAGGATTCGTAGAAAATAAGCTGTAGTTCCAAGAAATGGTAGATATTGGCGTAAGTAATAAAACCTCTTATATAAATGGCCTGGAATCAAGGGATAAAACTACTTTTGGGAATCTAAAAACTCCTGGATAGTTAATTAAGAAATAAATACAATTTCCATTGTTTGTTTTTGCAATTAATGTTTAAAACTACAATACTTAAAATAAATAACAAATTTAGAATGTTTAAATAAGAAAAATAAACAACTAAGACATATTTTTAATGTGATTTCTTCACTTTGTTTTAATTCGTCAGCTATTGTTCAAAATTCCACATACTTTATCACTTTCACCATTGTTATTAATATACTTCTATAAAATAGTCATTTTCATTTACAATTGTTTTTATAAATCTTCACATAGATTAATTTTTCTACGTTCAAAAAGTGTTGAATATTTACTAGATTATGTTTATTGAATCAACTAAACGCTGAGTCACTTTAGAGCTGTGCTAAAAGGTTAACAATGACGTATAATTTATTACAATTCAAACGACAAGTGACGTCACTATGAACCGGATATTGACGATGATCATTTACATCTTCAAAGTGTACTATATATTGATAAAGTGGGTTACTAGAATTTCAAATGTTCAATTACTTTTTAGTTACTCCTTATATGTTAAGAGATATTAACAATTAAAAAAGTCATTTTGTCTCTTTAATTATTAAAGGGATTCAACGTTGTACACATTCCAAGTGCATGTGACATCACAATCGTTACCAGCTTATAAATCTCTGCTATATGTATTTATATAACAAAATATCAAATATTATTTACAGCTATTTCAAGGAACAATAAAATTCCAATATTATGTCTGCCGTAACAGGGTTAAATAAAATAAAAACTTATTATTATTTGATTTGACTTGATTATTTTACTACCAACAGCTACAGAATATTACCACAGCACTGACCTACTCAACAAATAACTGACGTTAAAATGCATTTCACGTCATACAAATATGGCGGACCATTTCTAGCGCTAAAACTACAATTCAATTTTTTAATTGCTATATCTCCGTTAACATTTAGATATTTCATAAAATAGACACGCCAATACACATTTATTAACATCAATTTCAATCAACAATTGAAAAATCGATCAGTAAATAATGAGGACACAAGCCCATTGTATTTAAAAATATAGAGAAGAAATAGGACAAATAGAACAAATATATATATGTGCTTTAAGATTATGATTTTAAAATATATTTTTTATACTTTAAAAATGCAATCCGGATAATAAATAAAAGTCTTCATATTCCTCTAAAGCAATACCAAACAAAGACTTACACACAAAATATGCATAACTATATTTTTCAAGACCATTTATTGATATCATCAGATACACATTCTTAAAAACGAGATAAGTGATGAGACAGCTCAACTGGCAGTACAGGCTTCTAGCTGGATATCACCCAATATGATTTACGATCTCTTTTTAATCATTCCTTAGACGTTATTCATGCGCCAATAATAACAGATTACTGTTTAATTAATCAATAAATTATGCCTTTCATCAAATTTTTTATAAACATAAATTCAGCGTTGTGAAATATGAACTAACTACATGAAGTATAATACAAATCTAAAAATATAAGTACATCTGTGTGTACCGTTCAAGGTCATCAGCCTACGCGTTGTTTAACCGGGTTTAAAGTTTAGTCTTATTGTGACTTTATATTCAAGAAATTGCAAGGAATCTACTTAATCTCTATGCCGAATTAATTCGCTCGAAGAAATATTCACCGTGCGTTCCCACCACAACGCACGTAGCTGCTCAATATAACTGCTATGGAATATGCGACTAGTGCGTGAGGCAGAAGATACTCAGTGCAAACTATATGACGAATCTGGCGTTGACCGTACGGCGCACGAGACTGAAGATTTCCGGGGCTTGCTGATATAACATGACATGACCATTTGACCATTTCGCCGCGAATATAAGCTAGTAAAAGGCTCGATCATCAAATCAGATAGAATGGCTCTTAAAAAGTATTGACTATAAGTAATAATAAATAAATATTCCATGTCTTTGAACCATAATATTCTTGGGTATATGAACAAGATATTATAAGATAATGAACTCATTAAAAAAAGAAGTAAACAAAGTGTTCACATTCTATAAGATTGTGAATTTAATTATCGTTATATGACTTACATCAACCAACGCTTGTTAAACGACATAAAAAGTCGATCCATGTGAATTTACTGCGTGTTAAACAAGCCCGGTACACAATGCTAAATATATTTTATACCACTCGTAAAAATACTACTGTAGAAAATAAATTTGAATAGTTAATTTTAAACTAATATTGTTTTCTTTTTCTTTTAGGTAAGTGAATTAGATTAAACTTCTACAGGACAAGCTTGCTTTCGTTCAGTACGTATGCATTTTTAATTTATTATCTACTTGCATTTAGCTTAGGTTGTATTATGGAAAAAACCACACGGTATTTTTACCACAATTCTGTAACACATGGAATTATATAAATGTAAACGCACTAGCGATTTAGAATTCGCGCGGAAAGATGCGGATTTATTTCCGCTACAGTTGTCACAAGTGTTAGTTAATTTGTGTAGTTAAATTTAAGTATAAAACTACATCATTCTATCGACTCTCATTACCTTTAACTAAGAATGTTAACTAACCTTTGCGAAAACTATGGTTACAATTTCAGTATGAAATGATTCTAAGCGATGGTTAGTAATTTCCTTGATCATACGACGTCTCTAAATGCAAGACAGTCAATAGACTAGATTTAAAATTGGCAGAGAATGTAATAAATACACTTTTACGACCAATTTGGGTCTCAGATTCCGAATATTTTATTTGCCAGCTTCAATTAGGTCTCCATCTAAAAAAAATGACATGTAATGAAATCAATCTGATAGAGACTTCAATTTGTGTTGGTAAATCATTGCTTTTACACCTAGATAGGAGGCTTACTTAGAAGAAGCACATATTTACTAAAAGAAAGCAACTAGGTCTACAACTGCGGAAGATGTACTGGCTGATAGGACGGAAGTCACAACTTAGCACAGAAAACAAACTCCCACTCTACAAAACCATACTTAAACCGGTATGGTCATATGGTATACAACTATGGGGTACTGCATCTACCTCAAATATTGAGATAATCCAAAAATTTCAGTCCAAAATGCTAAGGATTGTCACGAATGCACCATGGTTTATAAGTAATCACATAATACATCGGGACCTGGATATACCCACAGTAAAAGAAGAAATAGTGCTTAGAACCAATGTGTACAAGGAGAGAATAATAGAACATCCAAACAATTTGGCCAGGTGTCTAATGTCCAATATTTCCACAATACGCAGACTGAAAAAGAAGGTACCTCAGGGCCTACTAGCCAAATAAACAGAATCTAGGATCTATTAAAATTGAGGGATGAGTCGATGGGCACATCCCGCGCAAGACATTTTATTTTATTTTGACATACCTATCACTGAATGTCCTATAAGCGGGACAGATTGTAATAATCTTTAGTAATCAAAAAAAAAATCATTGCTTTTAATGGGAAAAATACTTCACTTAAACAGTTTTATCAACACACAAAATTCAGATTTTTCCATTGTTTTGAACATTACAAAAGTATAGTCACTAAAACCTCTGTTATTTTTAAACCAACAGTCGGAATGTCATGAAATTTTGACACATATCCTTTGAGGGTTGCTACTATCATATGGATTTGTCCATCTATACATTGGGCGTGAAGTTGTAAACGAGTTAATAAGCTAGTAAGAATTTGTATCGTGTAAATCTAACTTAGATTATTGACATTACCATCGTCTCTGCCCTCTGCAGTATAACGATCCCATTTAGTACAGTATCTCCTTGCAAGTTGCAATGCATCATTCAGCTCTTCATCTGGGACATTACAAAACCATCTGGGATAGCTTTATAGCATCCCAGCATGAGTTCTAACAGCGCAGACACTACTAGAATAAAGCAAAAGATTTTTCATTTAAAATTTAAATTACTTATGCATATTTAAATATATCCTTTTTAATATTTGCAGCTCGGTTTTTAATTGAATGTTGCTCTAGCAAATAACACGACGGCATTAAGTTTTACTTCCCTTTTATTTATGTTCCCGAATGATACTTTGTGAACCTGCTATATCATACGAGTATATCGAATTTCCAAGTTGATAGATAATAAATTATTAAATGCCTTTTGCCCCTAGCTGCTCGTATTTCTTCATTATTTGTCTTTGTTTTATGGTTTTATTTCTATATCCTACGGAAACAAAACTTTTATTATTTAATACATTATTTCTGAGGTATAACAAAGAAAGTTCGAAAAGTTATAGCGAGATATATGTAAGTCTACACTGTTAAAACTGTGTGTTAAGGTGAAACGATACTTGGCCATTTGTGATCGCGAAATATATCTATATTTCCGGCGATACTATACAGCAAGTTAAATATTATCAAAAAAAACATGTTTCTTTATGTTTAAATCGTTTTATGTAAGTAACTATAAACGCGAATCAAAATCAAAAGCTGCAATTAGTTAGATAAATAACATTTTGGTACTGTTGGTAAGTCATATAAAAATCATAATAAAGGTTATAGATTTTATGACAAACCATTAGAAATGTTACCAGTCATATAAAAATTGGAATTTAATTAGAAAATGTAGCAATATTCATTTTCAAAACTTATTTTTGCGGTTCCAACTCATTAAAAGTCAGTGGAAGAAAGCTTAAAATGTTTAGATTTTAAGCTTTAGATTTTGATTAGCGTTTGATTAGCGACTTACATAATTTTTAATAAAATGATTTAAACTTAAAAACATGTTTTTTTTGATAACATTTAAACTGAAGTATAGTATCGTCATCTATATTTCGCGAGAAAAAATGGCCAAGTATCGTTTCACCTTAATAGTGTCAAATTTTTTTTAAGAGTGTTGTTATTTATTTCACTATTGTGGGGTTCATTTTGAGTCCACTTGCCATCTGTCAAATTACAAAACACGATGAATTCAACATTATATCTATATTATATAAATGCTACGTTTCTATTTAGAAGATTATAAACTCATAGTGACGTCATCCTCATAAACTGTTGCACTAACACATATGTAGAAATAATGAAACGAGTTGTTGTGTATAAATCGTATAGCGTGTGAAAAATATGAAGATACAAATCTAATATGGTTACTTGAGAGGCATTCCAAATTTATGCCTCATGCCTCATTCAAAAACTAACAAAAAATATCGCACCAACCTTGCGTGCATGCAGTGGCGGATTTTGCAAACTACTTGCGCAACGAAAACGAAAAACGAGCCGTGTTTCGTGACTCTGTAGAATTTTTAACAATAACATAATAGGGGATTTTATTGTGTCGTATTATGAGGTATTTGTATGTATGTCATCATCAAAAGCATGCCCTGCGACCAAGAAACATAGTCGCCCAAAACCATTATCAAATCAGTTTAGTTTCGTTCGTGCCGTATTTGTTGTCTCACTTGTATACACGTGCGTTCTCTCACTAACAACACAGTTGCATTCTCATCCAATTCGGGCAAATTCGGTTTTAAGGTTTGCAATCAGTCGACCCATGTGTGGACGGCCAAAAGTTAAGCTCTCAAAATAAAAGAAAAAAATTAGCATCTGTCTTGGGGGCACTACATTATAATTCTTGACACAGTGTAATATTAGAATATATTTCTATAAAAACTTAAGTTTTAAAAGAAAGTTCATAATATTCAAATTCATTCACAAAAATTGTGCCAGTAAGTATCGCGTTAAGATAATCCCAATACTTTCTGTGTACACACATCGTAAACCCATAAATAATAAAGTCGTGCAGCGGAAACGCAACGACCTTGCAGTACGACAGAAAAAATACGGGTGTATTTGGGTTTATAATTTTCGCAGTAAGAATATTGCATAAAATATAACCAACTGACGCTAATGCAACCCTGATGTATACCGTATGTTCAAAATAATACGACTGCAAAAAAGGGTTTTTAAATCTATAAATAGAGGAAGTACAGGCACCAATTTATTTATAGCTTATAAATGTAAACAAGTATTGAATAAGGGTATTTAATTTTAAGTTTTATGCTTAGATGTAAACAAAGTGATTTTAGTAGGTGTTCGTTGGATTTTAAGACCTGTTGTTGTTTGGAACGTATGTTACATTACAAGTATATGTATGTCCAATGACTCCAACATGCGACATTCATTTAATAAACTCATAAAACTATAAGTCGCTAGTAGTAATAAAGGGAACGCCTTTTTACTATTACTACATGTAATAAAATGTATATTACCATATACTACATGCAATTTATATTAAAAAAAGTATCATTAAGGACACACCTTGTGTGACGTAATACCTTCATCCGTAAAGTTATGACGTGCTGTCAACCGTCGCAATTTAAAACAAAATATAAATAGAAAAATGTCACATCACAGAATCTATCTAACTAACTCATGGTCGCATCACCATGTCACGTGACGTCACGCCACGCACGTCACGGTAATGTTCTGCCTGTCTGGAGATTGTGGAATAATAAAGATAAAGATAAGGTCGAATAATTTGGAGGAGGATAGGATATATAATAGAAGTTCACTTCCGGAAACATTGGAAAAAACAATAAAGAATATCAACTAGAAATTAAAGTGGTTGCTACTATAATAATAATTTAACTACCAGTTTATTTAAAAAAAATGTTTACCTCAGAAATGATGGGACCCTGTACCTTGAAGAAATGGGGGGGGGAGGTGTAATTACTACATGATAAAATGACATTTGAAGAATACTTTGTAAAATATATATAAATAAATATCAAGAAATGAGGCATTGACAGAGAATCTCCGTAGACGTCACAAAAAAGTAACATTGCGGTGCCACTTATAACTCATTTCTGGATTTTCTGAAATCGAAAAACCAAAAAGATTTCATTAGTTGATAAGTTTCTGCAGGTAACGCTGTCGAGTTTTTCTTTTTTTTATTGATTTTTCAATATTTTACAGCACTTACGATTTTTCATGAAAAAAATCAGAAACTTTGTTATTTTAAAATTCGTTAAAATAAAAAAACTCTACAGCGTTACCTCGGCGTTTATGTAAAGAAAGAGTGTGTAAAATTTCAGAAGAATCGGTTCAGAACATTTTGAGCTAGAGAGGGCACCGACTCTGAAAAAGCTATGTGTGAGAAAACGCATTTAAAAGTTTCAAAGTAAGATGAAACCAGACCAGAGCGGTGAAGACTTAAAACTCTATCTCTCCGACAGTTTTACGCCAATCGACTTCAAATTTTTACACAATAAACTTAATATGTTGTACAAAACCTTACCACGTAAGACTCACTTAATTCCCATCTCTAATCTTGATATATCATATAAATAACCGCTTTGTTTTAATGGAGCTTTTTAAAATGTAATGTCTTTTATAACAACACATTTACTGCAATCTTGTGCGCAAGATCTCTTTTGCTTTGTTGTGAAATTAGCTCCGTAAAATTGTTCCTTGTATATGATGTTTAACATAACCTCAAAACTAATACATGATTTAACAAGCGGTGTTATAACAAGTATAACCGGAATATCAAAATGTTATTTCATTGACTGATCATTCGTACATTTCAATGGCACTTGAAAGAAAGTAATGCATACATTTCCTGTATGCTATGTTTTGAGTCATGCATTCTATACCGATTAACAAGCATTCAATAAATGCTAACATGAAATTAGTCACCAATAAGGAAAATTTATAAATCAAGTCAATATGCAATAACATAGACACTGCAGGTATTTCTATAATTCTAACAAGTTCATAAATATTTATAAATTAGCTAGATTATTCCTTATTAATGGCAAGCAACTAGAAGTATATATAGATAAATTTTGTGAAACAATTTATGCGTCGGACTAGGAGTTCTAAGAAACTTTGTAACTATTTATAAAGTTGAATGAATCGACACTGTATTGTATTCTGTTTTATCAATAACTAATTTATTGAAATACACTTTAATTAGGTAATACAGTCTTACAAAGAGCGCCACGCCGTAGGGTTTTCAACATATATAGGTTTAATGGTTTAAAATATATATTTCCTTAATATAAGACTTATCTTATATGTAGTGTTATTGTTATTGACGGCGTCGTTTTAATAGTGATGTCTGGTGGATTGTATTATCACTTGCCGAAAGGTCTTGTCCACGTAACGTTATACAAGCTATAGGGTCATTTCTCTGAAGTTTAGCATTGAGAAAGCCAGGGAAAATGTCAAGTGATAAAGAAGATGTGATTATATCATACGCTTTTATTAGAAGACGACGAATCAGACGTAGAATGTATTGGCTTCATCCATACATCGAAACGAACATTAACCGGAGATTGTTTGTTGCTGCAAGAGAGTTATCAAAGGATGATTCAGTATTCCAATCAGTATACGAACAAAATTGACTATCGTTTTTAAAAGAATATTACGTCTATGCAACGTTGCAGCTCCGTTTAAATGCAAGCTACAAGAAACCGTACAACAAGCGGTAAATGACGCAAATTCATACGTATGTATCTTATAAAATCAGAAGTTTACAGTTTTTAGAAAAAGTACAAAAGTTACATTTACTGTTCATAATTAAAAGAAGTGTCTGGCGAACAAAAGGCACAAGAAATCTTTTCTTTCTGTTTATACAAATGCAGAATGCACAATGTCAAACGCATTGTTAAAATAGCAGTGTATTGTTATGTAGGATTGTAGCAACATGCAGTTCTCAGGCTGGAATACGAGAATACTAGAAAAAATGTGTCATTGTTTATTTTTGCATTAAATCTCTGTGCATATGAGTATTATGTTACATTGCTTTATCACATTTCTCGGTTGTTATTACAAACAACTCTACATGCTTTGTGCTTTGTTTGTATATATTCCGGACATGCAACTGCATATTTATAAAAGTACATTTCTTGTTTGTAACAGGTGCCATCTATGAGAACGTAGCACGAACTTAAGTGACATCTGTCAGTGGGCTCATTTGATGTTAATAAATATGTATTAGCGTGTCTATTTTATTAAATATCTAAATGTTGACGGAGATATAGCAATTAAAAGTTTGAATTGTAGTTTTAGCGCTAGAAATGGTCGGCCATATTTGTATGACGTGAAATGCATTTTAACGTCAGTTATTTGTTGAGTAGGTCAGTGCTGTGGTAAAGTTTTGTAGCTGTTGGTAGTCAAAATAATCAAGTCAAGTCAAAGAAAAATAAGTTTTTATTTTCTTTAACCCTGTTACGGCAGACATAATATTAGAATTTGATTGTTCCTTGAAATAGCTGTAAATAACATTTGATATTTCGATATACAAATACATATAGCAGAGATTTATGAGCTGTAAGGTTGGCAGCGGTTGTGATCCCTTTAATAATTAAAGAGACAAAATGACTTTTTTAATTGTTAATATCTCTTAACATATAAGGAGTTATTGAACAATAATTGAACATTTGAGGTTCTAGTAACCCACTTTATCAATATATAGTACACTTTTATAGAAATTAAGACATAGGACACAAGCCCATTGTCGAAAAAAACGATTGTCTGCAAAAAAAACGTGTGTGTTGTAAAAGTCAAGAGTTGTACAATCAAATAAACTATAAATATATCTATTTAAATTATAATACGTTTTATCTATTATAATTTACTTATCTTAACATCATATCTAAATATGATATGTTAATATTGTATAGCGTTTCGGCTGCTGGAACAAGAGTGCGTGGTACGATGATGTATATTTTAAGACATAGACATATCTCTTATTTTAGCTCTTAAATTAAGTAGCTAACTGGCATAAATCACTCCCACAATCGAAACCGGATGTTATAGAATATAGACTTATGAATATTAGATTACTAAGCATTGCTATGTGGTACTTCGTGTGCCGGATATTCGTTTTTCTGTCACTTGAGATGTTTTAATTCTTCCACTACTTTTAGAAGCTAGTTTAGGAGCTGACATGTGTTTACTTCATTTATAATATAATCTGGAGAAACAGCTCATTATTTATAAGTATGAAAGATCACAATATTGCTGATTTATAAGTCCTTCTTTGAGTTTTTTCTTTTTATGTAAAAAGTTCTTAAAAGCTAATATAATTGTTTATCTAATAGGCTTGTGTCCTCATTTTTTAATGGTCGAGATTTCAATTGTTGATTGAAATTAATGTTAATAAATGTGTATTGGCATGTCTATTTTATTAAATATCTAAATGTTGACGGAGATATAGCAATTAAAAGTTTGAATTGTAGTTTTTGTATGGCGTGAAATGCATTTTAACGTCAGTTATTTGTTGAGTAGGTCAGTGCTGTGGTAATGTTCTGTAGCTGTTTTTAGTCAAATAATCAAGTCAAGTCAAAGAATAATAAGTTTTTATTTAATTTAACCCTGCTAAGGCAGACATAGTATTGAAATTTGATTGTTCCTTGAAATAGCTGTAAATAATATTTGATATTTTGATATATAAATACATATAGCAGAGATTTATGAGCTGTATGGTTGGTAACCTTACACAAGGATTGTGATGTCACATGAACTTGGAATGTGTACAACGTTGAATCCCTTTAATAATTAAAGAGACAAAATGACTTTTTTAATTGTTAATATCTCTTAACATATAAGGAGTTATTAAAAAATAATTGAACATTTGACGTTCTAGTAACCCACTTTATTAATATATAGTACACTTTTATAGAAATTAAGACATAGGACACTAGCCTATTCATAACAAGAAAACTACATATTTTACTGAATAGAAGCTTCAAGAACTTATAAAGAAACTGCGAAACGAAACAACGTTAGTCTGTTCCCCTACTACATTCTCGTGTCCCTGACTCAATAGCGTGGGTGGTAGATCCGAGAATTCTAACCTAGAAATTTTATCGTCCTATAGATTTCATATTTCAAATCAGCGTTTCTTTTTTATCTGGGAGTATGGCGCCTTAATGTCTGCGGACAGCATAGGACAGTCTATTTTGAATAAAGTCAACATATGTAACTCGTTTTTAGGTTTTCTATTCGTAGTTTACATATATATTACATAATTTATTGTAACATTTTACTACCAAATGAAAAACACCACGAAATAACATTTGGACCATTCTAATATTATTTTAAGTACATGTTTTAGTAATATAAATATTCTCATTCGCTTAATAAAATAATCATAATATTTATTCAAAGAGGTCTTAATACATAAACATCAATTAACTAAATGAAATTAGTAATTAAAATGTCATGGAAGCGTTAAATATTTTTTTAGGGTTTCAACTTTTTTTTTTATTTATTTATATTATTGTACCACATATTAAGTTTATTGTGTAAAAATTTGAAGCCGATTGGAGTAAAACTGTCGGAGATATAGAGTTTTAAGTCTTCAACTCTCTGGTCTGCTTTCGTGTTACTTTGAAACTTTTAAAAGCGGTTTCTCACACATAGCCTTTTCAGAGTCGGTGCCCTCTGTAGCTCAAAATCTACTGCAGCGATCTTTTTGAAATTTTGCACACTCTTTCTTTACATAAATTCCGAGGTAACACTGTCGAGTTTCTTTTAATTTTAACGTATTTTAAATTTGTTTTTGAAATCGGTATTTTGACTTTGAAGTGCTGTAAAAAATAGAAAAATCAATAAAAAAAAGAAAAACTCGATTGCGTTACCTGCAGAAACTTATCGACTAATGAAATCATTTTGGTTTTTGGATTTCAGTAAATCCAGTGATGAGTTATGAGTGGCACCGCAATGTTACTTTTTTTGTGACGTCTGCGGAGATTCGCTGTCAATGCTTCATTTCTTGATATTTAATTATGAAAATTTCGCAAAGTATTCTTCAAATGTCATTTTATCACGTAGTAATTATAGAAATAATGATATATTAACAGTGTCGTCAAAAAACATCATCGAAAATATGCTTCTTTTTTATCGTTTTGACCTTAAAAACTCCCCCCTTAAATATTTGTTTAGTTTGTTTTCTAATCTTTTCACGCATGTGTAATGATAAAAGATAAATCACAATTAGTGCTACTGTTGTTTTGCAAGTTATCCTATCTACTATTTGTGTTCGTTATCTAATATCTAGTTGTTTAAATGATGAACTTAAATTACGTCAAGAATATAAACTTGTCTGTGTGAAGTTTGCCTGAAGCCAGACACAAAGATTTTGGTCATGATTCACTCACCGACTTAACTGTCACCTTTTGACCTATCTTGTTGAATCATGTTAATTGCTTCCTGGGATTTGCGTTCTGGTGAACTGACAATTGAAGAGAGAGAGCAACCACCCGTATGACAAAATACTGAAGTCTTTGTCTTGTTCTGGGGACACAAAGTTTCATGACCTTTTCGTTTGCTACATGATGCGTGCAACTCTCTACAATTACTTGCAGTTGTACTTTTGAATACGACACAAATCTGACGTCATGTCAGTAAATTAGGTTAGATATTTTACAGACAGTGTCAGCTTTCTAGGGTTGATTACATTTCTATATAACGAAATTTTAAAACGTATTTTAAATTTTAACCTATTTTTCACCATGCAATTATTATCGCTAATTAGCTACTGTAAAAGTACGCAGAGATAATTTATAAATTACGAAAAACATCTTGTTGTAATTTCTTACAAAACAGTTCATTTTCTTTTAGAAATTACTATTTATTATGAAAGCTGTACAGTATATATTTATTTAAAAAATAATTCCAACAAACTGTGCAATTTCACTATACACAAAAGTCAATATTTCGAAAACATTCCCTAAGGAAATAAGACAAAAGCTTTTCTTTGACTTTCCCACTCTCCAAGTAGCAGTAGCAGTTATATAGTAATCCATTCTGATTCAAACCCCCAACACGTCCTGATTCTATTTTTCCTCTTTTTTTGTCAAAATGAAATGGGGGAATGGAACGAGGAGTGAACTTAAAGGAAGATTTATGTAAAGTTAGCCATATATTGGCGCTATTTATTTTTCATTTGGAACGTGTGAAAGATATCCTTATCAGCTATAAATATTATAGCAACAATGTAACGCAATTACCTACTTTCAGAGGCGCATTTTTACTCTATACGTATTTTAAGAAAGAGTAGTGCATGCGTCCCGAAAAGACAAATCTTAGCAGCGAAAAACAAATTTTAGCGACGAAGAAACAAATTTTAGTGGCGGAAACAAATTTTTGCAGAGAAACACAAATTTTCGCCGCGAAAGAATAAATTTTACCGGCGAAAAAACATATTTTCGCAGAGAAAAACAAATCTTCACTGCGAAAAAACATATTTTGGTACTGAAAATCAAAATTTCGCTGCGAATAAGCAAATTTTTGCAGAGAAAAACAAATTTTAACAACAGTTTATAAAAGTTTACAAACTCTCAATAAATTTATGATCTCGACTTCGATACCGCCAGCGTCTATGATTCATAAATCAGTTTCAAAATTAATAAAACTCTCTGTGTATAGAAAGTATAAACTCGAATCACATCTGTTCCATTATCGCAGTAAGTGAAATACAAGTCGAGATATGCATTTTCAATCTGCTAATTAATCCTTTTACAAAACACCGATTTATCAATATTTATATTTTTTACTATAAATTTATATTGATAGGAAAATTATCTTATCTCTAATTTTGCACTAAACAAACTTGGATATCTCTATAAATATATACGTAGTTATTTTTTAATAACAATACATTTTTCTTTGATACTAGATACCGCAGTACTTGTCAAACTGTTTTTAATTACACCGTAAAAAATATAGTAAATAATATAGAGAAAAATCCCGAACTTGAACAGACTTAGTTTCAGCATCGGCCACACGATGCGTCCAACGTTGAAAAGTGTTCGTAGCATCGAACTCCTTTATGCTCTTAGCATAACCTTTAAAATTTTCTTAAAATGAAATTTGAATATTAACAAGATGCGATCATGCAATCATGATCATGCAATTTTCTATACCCCGACTTATGAAATTTTAATATTAACAAGAGTATAACCTTTGTAATTTTCAATAAGATCATACAATTTTCTGTACCCCGACTTATGAAATTTTAATATTAACAAGAGTATAACCTTTGTAATTTTCAAAAAATCATGCAATTTTCTATACCCCGACTTATGAAATTTTAATATTAACAAGAGTATAACCTTTGTAATTTTCAATAAAATCATGCACTTTTCTATTCCCCGATTTATGAAATTTTAATATTAACAAGAGTATAACCTTTGTAATTTTCAATACGATCATACAATTTTCTGTACCCCGACTTATGAAATTTTAATTTTAACAAGAGTATAACCTTTGTAATTTTCAATAAAATCATGCAATTTTTTTGACAATTTAGATATGTTTTCTAACGTAAGTCCAAGTCACTCTTTGACAAGTACTGCCCAAATTTACCAGCGCTTAGATAATAAATCTAGTTTGAACTACAAACTGGTGTATCGCAGCATGAGCTGCACTAATGTTAATGTTTATCTCATGCTACAACATTATTACTTGTATTTTCCAGGTGATCGTCTATAATCTTTCCTGTGACAGTTTTCACTCGACGACCCATGCATTGTAGTGTGGAAAGCCATTCGAGCGGCGCCATGACAGAGCGCTCTCCGGCTAGAGCTGGGCTCAGAGTCAATTTCAGTGATAAAGGAGAAGTCAAGGAACGGAGAGAAAAATTTCTGACGGCTAAATATGGATCACATCAAATGCAGCTCATCAGAAAACGACTTGCCGTTGAAATGTGGCTGTACGATGAATTGCAGAAATTGTACGAACCGGTAAGTAACGACGTAACGCACTTCAATTACTGTAACGGTTTTATTAATGAAAGTGAGGGAAAGTTCTATTGTTGAAATGACAACAATGACTTTACAGATCTTGTGAGAATAGTTTTCTATTATTGTCGCAAATTGGATCATTATAAAGACATCAGTTTTGATATAGTTCAAATTACGAGAGTTCATGCTTAAAATAGGTTATTGGAGACGACGATAAAATTGTGATCTTTATCTTATTATTGTTATTATTATTTATTTTAATGTTTCCATCATTAGGCACTACATCCTTCCGCCTTAATCCGCTGTGATCCTTATTCTATCTACTCATTCTCACTCCTTCAAAAAATGTAATAATAATAATAAAGTTAAGGGAGGTGGGGGAGGGGGATAAGGTTTCAACTTTTTTTAAATTATTTATATTAACATATTAAGTTTATTGTGTAAAAATTTGAAGTCGATTGTAGTAAAACTGTCGGAGATATAGAGTTTTAAGTCTTCACCTCTCTAGTCTGCTTTCGTGTTACTTTGAAACTTTTAAATTCGGTTTCTCACACTTAGCTTTTTGAGAGTTGGTGCCCTCTCGAGCTCAAAATCAATAAAAAACAAAAATTTCGACAGCGTTGTCTGCAGAAACTTATCAACTAATGAAATCATTTTGGTTTTTCGATTTCAGAAAATCCAGTGATGAGTTATGAGTGGCACCGCAATGTTACTTTTTTTTGTGACGTCTGCGGAGTTTCGCTGTCAATGCCTCATTTCTTGATATTTATTTATTAAAATTTCAAAAAGTATTCTTCAAATGTCATTTTATCATGTAGTAATTATAGAAATAATTATATATGGACTGTGTCGTCAAAAAACATTATCGAAAATGTGCTTATTTTTATTGTTTTGACCACCATTTAAACCCCTACTGCTTCTCTCTCTTGTCATTTCCTCTCTCTTTCCTCGCTCCTTCTCTCCCGATAATAACTGCACAATCTTCTTTTCATATGAATACTTAATGTGCTCCAGCGTTTCTATCTCTCTCCAGCACACAATGCACATCCATCTCTCTCTATTTTCCCAGTATCTACTGCCTTTCTCTTCGTTTCCCAATCTAAATCTAGCAATTCTTGTTATGTTTTTTGTCTCTTCTTATGTCACTCTCAAATACTCTTGTATCTTTCATAATATTTGCTGTTATCCATCTTTTCCTGCTACTGTATCTCCTTGTCTCTTCTTCTTCTTACTAGTTTTTGTCAAAGACCCCTTTAAAATACAAAAATACTCTAATTATGAAGTCTTATTTTCGCATCGTGTTGCAAAGAAATGTTAAAAAGATTGTTTTTATAAGAAATATGAATTCTTTGAAAAACTAACCTCAAATGACAACAATACATCTTTGATTTTATACGCGATACATTATATATTGAACTTTTTAATTGATTCTGATGAATATCTTTAGAAATATACTTCTGCTAAATGTTAGAAGCATTTTGGTTGTTCTTTGTAATAACATTTTATATTGCTTTGTACTTTAAAGTATATATAAAAATATAAGCAAAAAGTGAGGTTAGAAAAAGCATCTTATCTTCATTATTTTTACATTGAATTTTAGTTTGATTTATAAAACCAAAAGTTAAAATAATGAATTATGGATATGGATTTATGTTGTAGACCTTTTTTATTACATCTTTTTCATAATATAAACTTATTTGTTTCTATTTCTTAGGCAGAGGCCGTCGATGTAAACATAGACGAGTTTCTTGACATGGCCAGTGACGAAGTACGCCGGACGTTTCTCATTGTAAGTTACATCAAGCTACTAAAACTATATCCGCCCGAAAAATATTTTCATTGCGTTTGCAAATATTTAATACTAAAAAAAATAATTACAAGATTGTTCAAAAAGTAACGGGAGTTTGTAGTAGTTATAAAAAAAATGTTTGCTATAAGTTGGTAGTTCTGTACTCAATTACTATGCTAAATATGAGCAAGATCGGTTAAGCTGTTAATTTAGAGCGGCTATTTTTGTCGCATATATACATAATGCTTATTTATAATTATATATTTATTAAAATACATTATTTTTATTTTAGGATCTTCTAGCTGAATCTAAAAAACCACAAAAAGACATAAATGTAAGTAAAAAAAATTTTCACTACCCAGTTGTTCTATTTCTCACTCAATATTGTTTCTCATTAGCACACTTTATCACGAGAGCAAGCTTTTACTTTAATATTTATCAATACACCACTGTATCGAAGGTAATGAAATTAGGACCATAAAAGGAAAGCATAAAAAAGAAAGCATAAAAGGACCGCACACGTTATGTACGAAGTTGTATGTTTCCCTGTAAAATTGGACGCGTGCAACAACCGTGGAAACCGAGGGCGGTACTTCGATCTAGGTCTTGTGAACCATATAATGAACACGGACGTATGAACATACAAAGTTTTTTATTACGGTGATGATTTGATAAACATTAAAGTAGAGAACAACTCTAAAACACCCTACTGAAAAGTCGGCGATGGTGAGTAGTCTATCCCAGTGTGAGAGCAGCGTTGCGCAAATTTAAACCCCATTCCCACTCACTGAGTTTTAGTGTTAATTTAAGGTTTTAACCTAAAATGTTAGTTTCAGCTTTTGAAATACAAAGAAATAAAATTAATTATATTAAATACAATAATTTAGAGTAAATAAAGATAGTAATTATTACAAAATATTGTATATTACTGACTCATGATGCATGATTTCACAAGTTCAAAATTACATTTAAGGTTAAAACCTTAAATTAAAACAAAAACAGTGAGTGGGGCTGTAAGATCAATATAAAATAAATTAAAAACGCAGTAGCATCTTAACCCATATTAATAAAAACCTTGAAAATTTTATTTCACATTTAAATATTAAATTTAAATGAAGATTTATTTTAAAATCATTTCTACAGACCCGTTTGCATTGAACTCATTCAATTTGAAATATGATGATGACATTTATTAATAATTAATAAAATTCATTAAAATTATTACATATTTGTTTTATAATTAAAATAAATAAATCATATTTTAATTAATAATTACATAAAAACAAATAACTTATAAATAATAATCCGTAACTTGTTACGATATCGGTTACTTCCTCGTGGAAATATTTTGCAAGTCAGAATTTGAATAACTTTCTAATTATTTAACTTTATTCTCATATCGCACCTAACGTTAATTAATTCACGCTCTAGCGGCTGATATGTGTACTAAGTATTTGTTGATTGCCACACATCGTACTCTATTCACCGGCCCATTCATAAGTACACTTAAGGTACGCGTCCACTTATCGTATCGCATCGAATGTGTGGTATAGCACATTTGTTTCACTGACAAATCTTCTTCTGTGAACACACACGTAAGCACAACAAGATATTCGCCTTTAATTTTTATTTCAATGTTTCAATACAAACCGCCCGATGACGATACCGAACAGTGAACGCACGTGATACGTGCATGCGTACTTCACAGCCGCATTGATGTAACATGAAAAAAGAGAAAATTCAATTCATTTACTAAGCTGTTTACTTCAGACACAAGATTATTACACTTGTAGTAATCTAGCTGTTTTCTATGTGTGTTACTCATTCTACAATTATGAGTTAATTAAAGATTTGATTTAGAACTGTCAAAAGCGATGCACACATGATAAAACTACTTGATTGATGATTTTATTTTAATGCTGTGTTGTACACAATGGTGTAGGACTTGTTGCGTGAAGAAGGGGTCAAGATATTTGTGTACTCTTTACAAAATGTGATATACAAGGAACAAATTTATCTACGCATAAAGCTAAGATTTACGCCTCTGCTTATATTATTATTTTTATTTATTATTTTAATTGTGTGCCTTCGGCTTTACAATCTACATTATTATATTTCTTAATGCATTTCATATAAATTCAAAGTTAAAACTCAACTTAAACTATTCTAGACTATTACTACTTTGAATAGTACTTTCTGTTTCTTTTTTTCTTGATCCTCTCTCTTCATGTCCCCTACTCCTCCTTTATTCACACCGTTTCCTGCTTCTCCTTCTTTATTGCTTGTATCTTCATCTATCACCTCTTGCCTTCCTTGTCTCCTCTCGACAAACCCTCTATTATCCTTTCACTATCCTTCCTGCCTTCTCTCTTCGTTTTCACTTCTCCACTTATGTCTATTACAGGCATAGACGCTCTTACTTTACTATTTCCTCTTGACTCTCTTACTTTAATATTTCTTCTTGACTCTCTTCCTTTACTATTTTATTATTGTCTCTATCTCCGTCATCCACCTCTTGTCCTTATCTCCTTTCCGAAAATCCTCTATTTTTCTGGACTGAAGTTTAACTGTTTCCTCGCTCTTTCTTTCTTTCTCCTGCTTCCCTTCACTTCCTCTTTTAGTACTTCCTCTCTCTTCATGTTCCTTATGCAACCCAGTTACGAACTTATATAAATTTATTTAAATGTGTTTATGTATTTATAATTTGTGAATGGAGTTGTAGCACTCATTTTTTTAGGGGTAGGCTCCAAATTGAGTCGCTTATGATTTTAATAAATGTAGTTTCTGCTGTGAGAACTAAGTCGTTAATATTTATTTTTATTTTACAGAAATTCATCGGTGATTTCATGGACAGAGCAAAGACTCTTTAAATAAATACAATCATCTGCAAAAGAAGTATTTCTAAGATGATGATCCAGGCGTTCCTCTCATTTCCATTTCTTGCCTACCACGGTCCACGTGGTCGTACCCGTGGACATAACACTCTGCAGCTGTTCCATCCTCGGCTCATCCATCGTCAAGACCTGGAAGAGTGTTTGACTTGAATTTATAATTAGACTTTTTTGCAAATTATTAATCTTAATTAATTAACAGTTAAATTAGTCTTAAGTTGTATTAGTGAATGGCTCTCGTACTTGTCATTGTATTAGTTTTATAACGAGATAACTCTTATTGTAAGATTTTTGTATGATTTTTATAAAAATAAGTGGCCAGCTATGCAACGTTTTAAAAAATCGAATTTTTTCAAGTATCAATACATATTTGTGAAAATGCTACAATAATTTTAATTAATTTTAAGGTAAATTACAAGGAAAGGAATCCGATCTTGTTATTAAACAAAAGAAATTAACCTAGTTGTGCAATAAAAGGAAAAATATCATTTTAGACACTAATTTTAGCGAAAATGAATTTAATTTGACAAAATATGATGTCCCACATGTTAAATTTATAGCATTTTTGTTTTCTATTATATATTGATTTATATTATATTGCATGTTTGTTGAGTTTAGATTTTTAAAATTTAGAAAATGTTTTTTTCTCTTGAACAAGATATATAACTCTGCTAAATACTTAAATAAGTATGAAGCTGCTCATCTCGACCTCAACAGGGTTGAATTTAGATAATATAGAAAATAAAAACCAAATAAATCGAAGTAGAAGACCTAAAATTAGAAATAAATCTGTATACAGCAGGTCGAACAAATTTAAATCACTAATTGGAACTATCATTTGATAGTGATTAAATTAAAAATATTTAAAATGTTCGATTTGCTAAACAAGTAGATAAAAATAAAGTGAAAATAAATGCTTATGTTGATTGATACTGTAACAAGTATCTGTCCATCTATCTTGAAGAAACTAGCTAGAAGACTACTGTCTATTAATAAGCATTTGGTTTTCGAATATACAGACAATTTTAAAACATGACCATTCATTAGTAGATTTTCAAGTATCATCGTATAAACAATCACTTCAATTGTTACTGCACAGTTCTTGTTAGTTTGTTGTGTACTTTTAATATGTAGGTGTTTCTAAAAATATAAATACGTGAATATATGTACCGGGTAAAATATAAATAACTCAACAGTATGTTACTTTTATGTTATATTGTTTGATGAAGTTGAATTAAGATGCATTTTAACATTTACTAAAAAAGATATTGAAAATGCAAACAGTTTATAATATTCAAGTATATCATACAACGAAATTAGATACCATTGGGTTATATTTAACGAATACTAACTAATTAATGACGCAAAGTATAATGAGTCGTTCTAGGAATTCTATGCAGAATCAGCTAAATTACATTTTGTATTAGATGCATTCTACATTAAATATAATTGATATAAAAATAGAACTGATTGAAATGCTGGTATGAAAATATATAGGTCTTTGGTTTGTTAAATCAATTATTGTGAAAGTAATTTGTTTTTCTTTAGAAGTGTGTTCAGCTAACATATATGATAAACCGGTACATCAATTCATTATCTGTAATCGAAAATAATAAAGTAACATAGTGTTAACGTCCAATGAAACAGATCTCAGCCGAATCGTTTCTTGACAACAGATTGTATTACACGTTGCCAAATTCGTTCACTTCCATAAATCATAATTAAAATGCATATACATAATAATATTAACACTGTATGTTGTCTACGTCCAAAATATTCTTAATAAATGAACAATGAAGATTATACAGTTTGATTTCCTTTTGTAATCCTTTAATATTATAACTTTAAGTAGAAAACATATTGCGAAATAATTAACTAACATTTTCTTTTAATTTGCAAATAAATTAAATAGTAGAGATACTGTAATTTAAAAATTAATTGATATACATTCATTGCATGTTGAAAGAACTGTGTAATCTTCTTCAGTTTTAATGTAAATGTACAACCTAATACAATAGAGTTACATTTCATAATTTTATATGTTTTTAACGCAATATTTTTACTAAGGAAGAGTAATATAAAAGTTTTATGAAATTTGTCTCATACCCCACCTCTGGTTTATAATGTAAAATCGAATTATTACAATTCGCATATCATACATTTATTTTAATTTTAAATGATTATTGTAATAATAATTATGATTCTAGTTTACTATGTAAGCATTTATTATTTATATTATGACATTGAATAAAATAGTTTATTTGTACGTATGTGTTTTAAATTTAAATGTAATTCAGGAAACATTGAAACTATATTTAATTATTATTATTATTATTTAAAATTATTAATTAACCATATTTAATAAATAGTTAGCTTAAATCTAAACTAAGACGCCATCTGCTAAGCAATAGCTACACCAGGATAGTTCTGAATTTCTTTAAAAGAATGCGCTGCATCAGTCGTGTAATAAACCGCCTGATCGTTATACTACTATAAATACACAAAGGTAGTTGCATTCTAAAATTAATTCTTTGCTAGAATTTAAAAGACATAGGTTTTATCAATTTCAACAAGAGTTTAATCTTCTTTAATTCAGAAAACGTTGATTCATAAAACTATATTTAATTATTACTATTATTTTTTAAAATTATTAATTAACACTATTTAATAATTATTTACCTCAAATTCAAACCAAGCTGCCATCTACTAAGCAATAGCTATAACAAGGACAGTTATGGATTTCTTTAAAAGAATGCGCTGCAGCAGTCGTATAAACCGCCTGATCGTTACACTACTATAAATACACAATTAGGTTTGCATTCTAAAATTAATACCTTGCTAGAATTAAAAATACAAAGGTTTTATCAATTTCAGCAAGAGTATAAACCTTCTTTCATTTCAAGGAAAAGCAGAAAATATCATGGACACTTTCTATAAAAACAAAAAAAATTACATTTCTTTAAAATTCTTGATGCAGTTATGTTCGCTATGAGTTAAAAGAAAGAACTGCTTCATTACTTTTTAAATAACTCGCGTGTCTGGCTATTACGCGACTTTTTTAAAATTCATGGACTTTTTTTTCTAATTTTTTTTAAAGATACCTTGAAATATTTTGATGCAGTTATGTTCGTTAGGCTTTAAAATAAAGAACTGCTTCATTACTTTTTAAATATCTACGCGTGCCTGAGTTTTATGCAACTTTTTTGAAATCCATGGACTTTTTTTTCTAATTTTTTTTTCTTGATTCCTTGAAATATTTTGATGCAGTTATGTTCGTTAGTCTTTAAAATAAAGAACTGCTTCATTACTTTTTAAATAACTAAGCGTGTCTGGCTTTTATGCAACTTTTTCAAAATTCATGGACATTTTTTTTCTAAATTTTTTTTTTATTTCTTGAAATATTTTGATGCAGTTATGTTCCTTAGACTTTAAAATAAAGAACTGCTTCATTACTTTTTAAATAACTAAGTGTGTTTGGCTTTTGTGCGACTTTTTTAAAATTCATGGACTTTTTCTTCTAAATTTTTTTTTTATTTCTTGAAATATTTTGATGTAGTTACGTTCCTTAGGCTTTAAAATAAAGAACTGCTTCATTACTTTTTAAATAACTAAGTGTGTTTGGCTTTTATGCAACTTTTTCAAAATTCATGGACATTTTTTTTCTAAATTCTTTTTTTGATTTCTTGAAATATTTTGATGCAGTTATGTTCCTTAGATTTTAAAATAAAGAACTGCTTCATTACTTTTTAAATAACTAAGTGTGTTTGGCTTTTATGCGACTTTTTTTAAATTCATGGACTTTTTCTTCTAAATTTTTTTTTTATTTCTTGAAATATTTTGATGTAGTTACGTTCCTTAGGCTTTAAAATAAAGAACTGCTTCATTACTTTTTAAATAACTACGCGTGTCTGGCTTTTATGCGACTTTTTCAAAATTCATGGATATTTTTTTCTAATTTTTTTTCTTGATTTCTTGAAATATTTTTATGCAGTTATGTTCGTTAGGCTTTAAAATAAAGAACTGTTCAATTTAAATTGAAATATTTGTCCTTTACTGGCTTTAGAGTAAACAATAAAAAAGTAAAAATAAATATTTTAAAACGCTGTTTATTCGAAAACTGTAAGAGATAATTAAAAATGGTTTTCAATTTTGGAATCAGCATAAAAAACTACGTTAGAAAACATATATCATGTGCCAATATAGAAAAAGTCTTTTTTGAGAAAAGTAAGAAGAGTTATAGTCTTCTTACTTTTCTTAAAAATTGATGAAAAAAATTTGTTGATTTTTTAATGGTTTTTAATGTAGTTTTGAATGCTGATTTCAAATCTGGAATTCATTTTGATGTAAGTCTTTTGGTTTGAGAGATATAAGCATTTTAAATTAAAAAATAGTCAAAAACTTTACACACAGATTATTCGAAAACTATAACAGATAATTAAAAATGGTTTTCAATTTTGGAATCAGCATAAAAAACTACGTTAGAAAACACAAATCATTTTTCAAAAATATAAATATTTTAGTTTTAGGAAAAAAGGTCCATGAATTTAAAAAAGGTCGCTTAAAAGCCAGATACGCGTAGATATTTAAAAAGTAATGAAGCAGTTCTTTATCTTAAAGCCTAAGGAACATAACTGCATCAAAATATTTCAAAGAATCAAGAAAAAAAAATTTAGAAAAAAAAGTCCATGAATTTTAAAGAAGTTGCATAAAAGCCA
Source organism: Panorpa germanica (assembly GCA_963678705.1). Lineage (NCBI taxonomy): Eukaryota > Metazoa > Arthropoda > Insecta > Mecoptera > Panorpidae > Panorpa > Panorpa germanica. Next base: position 1,453,560 of record OY783207.1, read on the forward strand.
GACACGCTTAGTTATTTAAAAAGTAATGAAGCAGTTCTTTATTTTAAAGCCTAACGAACGTGACTGCATCAAAATATTTCAAGAAATCAAGAAAAAAATTTAGAAAAAGAAGTCCATGAATTTTAAAAAAGTCGCGTAAAAGTCAGACACGCTTAGTTATTTAAAAAGTAATGAAGCAGTTCTTTATTTTAAAGCCTAACGAACGTAACTGCATCAAAATATTTCAAGAAATCAAGAAAAAAAATTTAGAAAATGAAGTCCATGAATTTTAAAAAAGTCGCGTAAAAGTCAGACACGCTTAGGTATTTAAAAAGTAATGAAGCAGTTATTTATTTTAAAACCTAACGAACATAACTGCATCAAAATATTTCAAGAAATCGAAAATAAAAAATTATAAAAAAAGTCCATGAATTTTAAAAAAATTGCATAAAAGCCAGACACGCGTAAGTATTTAAAAAGTAATGAAGCAGTTCTTTATTTTAAAGCCTAACGACCATAACTGCATCAAAATATTTCATGGAATCAAAAAAAAGTTTTTAGAAAAAAAGTCCATGAACTTTAAAAAAGTTGCATAAAAGCCAGATGCGCGTAGATATTTTAAATTTAATGAAACAGTTTATCAATTTAATCTGCAGCGTATATATCTCAATTAAAAAAGTACCCCATCTAAATTAAATATATATTATTAGAAAAAATCAAGCATATAACTCACGCTCGTTGTCTTGCAACGAGTCGAACAGCTAGTAAATATATAAAGAATGAATATAATAGTATTTTAAATGAAGTAGGCGATTGAATTCCATTCAAAAATGAAACCTCTGTATCCCTTTAAACGAATGCTTCCTCTACTTCCTTGTGAATGGCGTAAATTTTACTACAGCCCTTTAAATAACATTTTGACAGGTTGAATTTATTGTCGTCGTGACTTCACTGACCTCAAGGACGCCCATGAAGTGTTGGATTTATTTTTATTGAATACTTTCTTGTCACTCTTTATTTGTTTATGAATGAATTTAAAATTATTTTGCTGGTTGGTTTCACTGCTATTGTTATTGGCATTGCAATAAATATTTTAAAATAGGAATTACTTTTATCGCACATCCATACCCCTACACGCACCGCAATCGCAACCGCGAGTTTAACTTTTGTCGCAAACTGTATCCCGTCCACAGCTCTTAGCTCGGGAATATCGATCCCCCGTGGCTCCAGCAAACTGCCTGATCATAAACACGAGCACTTCATTTTCTAAATCAAACAAAAATAAACTAAATCATACGCAATGTCGTTAACTAATTTATTTCACAATCTAAAACTAAGTGTTTCGATGTATTTTTATTTAATATATTTTGGTGTCTGTTTTGTTTTTGTTTCGAGTAGTGCAGTAGATCTTGACACATGTCTTAGTGCATTTGACATACACCAGGACAAGATAATACGCACGGACGATTCCACGGCCCTTGGAGCACAGTATTTAGATGAATCGGACCTTCCAACGAGGGCTGACTGTCTAAAATTGTGTTGTGAGACTTTAAAGTGCGACGTTTTTGTTTATGAGGAAAAGGTACATGTATTTCCTAGATAAAAATATTTACTAGTTCTAATCGATTTCCGGATTTGTTCACTTTAAAGACGCAGTATGAAATATATTTAACGTACCAAGCTAATTGTCTTTGGCTAAAGAAGTTTCACATCAAAGTAATGTATGCAAATTGAATCCACAGAGTCCAGGATCGTGTTATATGTTTCACTGCGGGCCTCCAGAAGACTTTCGGTGTAAATTCACAGGCCACGCAAATTACAGCAGCGCTGTTCTAGCTGTCACAAGAAATGCAGTTGCAGTAGCTTCGTCTATCGGTATTCAACCTTCAGTGCAAAGTTTTAACCGGCTGTCACAGCATGAGATGCAGCTTGCTAACTTACGAGGAAGACCTGTCCCTGTGTATGTTTGTCTCCCCTATTACTCGACCTTCTCTCTTCCCTGTTAAATTATAACTAGATTCAATGTTACAGAGACAATTCTCCAGTAACTATAAAGCCTGCAGTCGCTACTAAAGTACCAGCGGCACCGACAACATCCCAGTATAGTAAGTGTCAAAATATATATAAAAATATGAACCTAAATTTCACAATTTCATAATTTTGTACATTTCAGAAGTGGGTACTTCAGTTCCTCATTGCAGCAGGTTTCAATTCTCCTGCCATTCGGGGGAGTGCATCGCTGTGTACAATGCTTGTGATGGAATTCCGCAATGTGTGGACGGAAGTGATGAAGCTCCTGAGTTGGGGTGTCCGGCGTCCGCCAACCCCACGACGCAGCCTCCACCTCCGCAACCACCTGTGATTCCTGCAGAAAGACCTATTCTGATAGCCCCACAAACAGATACGATTATCCAACAAAGTTCTTTAAGGGATATGCTTCCAATGACCAATCAGAAGGTCGAACACCGTTAAAAATAATACCCCATCTATCATTCTGTATCTTAATTCAATTCTGTGTTGTTGTAGACTGTTCCACTGACCCGTGGATACGGCCAACTTGAAGGGGCCGTTATTGCTGACTCCAAACAAATGGCAGACTCTCTGAGGATGAGACAAAACTGGGTTCCCCACCAATCCAATGAACAATATGGTAAATACACCTATACTACTGTCACAAACCTAGTAACTTGTCTCTCCTAGCAAGATAATAATATCTAGCATAAATTCATTATGTGTACCATTATGTGCCATGTATTTCACAGAATCCGATAGTCACATATTCAGTCATAAAGGAGGTCTGCAATTAGCAAGTTCCCCCTATGTAGACGCTCCTGTAGATTTAGATCGAACAGGTGATTATTATAGAGTTCGACAACCTCCAAATTGGCAGCCAGGTATGAAGTAGTGCCACATCATCACGCTGTTAAATCACAATCATCAATAGTCACTTTAAGTATCACCACATCGCAAAACATTCGCACTTGCATACGAGTTATATGTGTTGCCGTTAAATCAGGCGTCGTGTACTTCTATAAAACATCTATACCCAGAGTAGTGTCACTAATAGGTTCTCAACCATGTTCATTCACACCTCACAATCATAACAGAGCTTATAACAAGTAGCACGTATTGTAATTTAGCTATTGTAAAATATCACCACCTTAAATTTCAGACCGCGTTTTGTCCAAGCAAGTAATGCCCGAGACGCAGGATTGGGTGAACAGGCAATCGCCTCTGTTAATGCCTCAAATGCGACAATTCCCTCAACAAGATCCACCTGCTTTACAATGGCACCCCGATTGGCCTGTAGCATCTATGAACCAATGGCCCCCACAAATACAGGGCCGAATAATTCAAGAAAACCCCAGCGTTGTCCAACGGACTCCGATACAACCACCAGTGCAACAACAAGCAGTTGTAAAACCTAAAGAACAAATTGTAAAGGCACAGCCGACTGTGAAATCCGAATCTGAGGAATACGTTGATGATACGGAAGAAGAAACGTCAACGCCGCCTACTAAATCAAGCGCGAATACGAAGAAAGGGAAACACAAACATCATAAGGGGGAACAACACCATGAACACGACGGACACGATCACGATCACGATGACCATCTTGAAAGTGCCAAAAAAATGAATGACACCCCTAAACTTTTGCATTTAGGCAGCGATGTAATAGCTACGGAAATTGATGGGCCAGCTGAACGACCTGGCGGCGCTGTATTGTCCTTAACATTAGGTAAAATTAAAAAGTAAATAACGTTTATATATATAGAACTGTTTCACAAGTGTAATGTTTGCATCGTTTCAGGCGTTTGCATTACAGCGGCACTTGCCGTTTTGGCGGGCTGCAGATTGAGAGCTGTCAGACGCAGGGTCCGCAGAACTGGTAAATCCTCTGGAGCCCACGCTGCAGATTACTTGGTTAACGGAATGTACCTATAAATAAGTTATTTCAGTTAGTTACGTGAAAGGGCTACCAATTCTCGTATGCAAATCTTCAATACATTGAAAAATTAAACTAAATTGAGACTGTATTAACGATAGAAAATGAAACCCCAATAAGTAATACATGTGATATTTGTAATTTCAGTGTAGTGGTTCTTGTTACATTATATGTTCGCTCATATATAATAAAACTAGATAGCTGGTTCAATGTTTCAAGTAGCCCTTTTATGTAAAAATAGGTATGAAATTGTAAATCCTTAAACAAGAACGCACATTTTATATGTAAATATTCTCTTTAACTTATTCTCTTCGCTGTTGCCATCCAGATTCTCGTCTGTCTTATGATTTTTCTTCTCTAGTCTAAAGTGTGTGTTCTTGGTGGTGTTTACACGTTGTTGTATATTATTTTGAAATGATAGTTTTTGTGTTAACAACTGTAATATAGTATAGCGTTTTATATAGTCTATGGTATGTATTTTGTCTATTAGCCGACTAGGCAGGTGTAAACGATAATTGTACGAATATAAGTTCAAGGTTCTTGTTTATTATTGAATATGTAATATATTAACAATCGATTTTCGAATATTTACATAATAATAAAACCATATTTAAAGCAGCATCTGTTTTTTCTTTTTTATGTTCGACCTTTTACTAATTTCATAAAATGAGTTATTAAACATTTTAAAGGTTATACTCTTGTTAATTTTACAAAAATTGAAAATTCTTTTTCGATTATTTTTTGATTGAAATTGATGTACTTTTTTATGCTGATTTCAAATATGCAATTTGGTTTTAGGTAGGCCTCACGGTTTTCGAGATATTGACCTGTAATTGCTGGGTTTTTAATTTTGAAATCAGCGTTAAAAATTACGTTAGAAAACATATCTAAATCGTCAAAAAAAATTGCATGATTTTATTGAAAATTACAAAGGTTATACTCTTGTTAAAATTCAAATTTCATAAGTCGGGGTATAGAAAATTATTAAAGGTTATACTCTTGTTAATTTTATAATAATTGAAATTACTCCATTTTAAATTCGTTTTCAGATTTGGGATCAGCGGGAAAAAGTACGTTTAAAAACATATTTAAAAGTTGAAAATAAACAATTTTAATTTTTTAATTTCTTTCTAAATTTCACAAGTTTAACCTTTAAAATTTGATAAAAAATTGATGGTCTCCGATTGTTAAATTTATAACGGTTCTTAACGTAAAAATTTATGCTGATTTCAAATCTGCAATTTATATTTTAATGGCACTTCCGGTTTTCGAGATATTGGCCTGTCAAGGCCTTAATAATGAAGATATTTAAAAATGGTTTTTAATTTTGAAATCAGCGTTAAAAATTACGTTAGAAAATATATCTAAATCGTCAAGAAAATTGCATGATTTTATTGAAAATTACAAAGGTTAATATTCAAATTTCATAAGTCGGGGTATAGAAAATTTAAAGGTTATACCCTTGTTAATATTATAAAAATCGCTTCCGTACACTCACTGTTCGACCGGTAATGCGGACTATGATCTGATAAAATATCGCCAAACGTTTTGTAGTATAAACGCCGTGTGAAGTCAGTCTAAGCCACGTGTAAGTTCGTATCGCTGGCACAAGTCACTGTATCAGTACTCTGAGAATAGATACCTCTGGTTCCCTGCGTGAAGTCATAATCAGATCCACATTGCAGTCACAGTGATGCACTGAGAGAATTCATAGGGCTATCAAAAGACAGTTTTGTCTTCATGGCTAATGTCTAAGAAATTAGAGACTTCTTTTCAAATTACTGAAGCAAGTTCTAAGATACATAAATTCTGTTAACGGTAAGACGCAGAATAAAAGAGCAAACAATATCTGGCCCATTAGCTCAGTTGGTTAGAGCGTCGTGCTAATAACGCGAAGGTCGCGGGTTCGATCCCCTCATGGGCCAAATTACTTTTTGCTATTTGTTTTATACAGTAGATATCTATTAATTAACTATAAAGTAATATTTTAATAATTATTTTCTTCTAAATTTACATTAGCAAATTCATATTCATCAATGGCAGATTACAATGCCAACTTAACTCTTACACTAAATTGTATCTTGTCACAATTGACTCTCTCGGAAATTAAGCCTCTTCAATAGGCGAAGCCTTTGCCCTCTACTACTTCATTAATTATTTATGGTTCCATGGTCTATTAATTTTTTTATAAATACTATTAAGATCTATTCCCACCTACAAAGGTTTAGTTTAAATTTGATGTTTTAAACTTAAATATAAGTTTCAGCTTGTAGAATAAATATAATTATACAAGTACATTCAAAATATAAATTAACAGTAGATAGGAATAGGCTTTAATAAATTGTTCGCAAATTATGCGAGGGTTACTTATGTTGCCATATATTCAGGCGCAGTGTGCCTCATGCCATTAAAATTAATTAAATCTAAATATATTAATCAATGCATAGCCGATTATTATGTATATAATTAAGAACTAAGTTATAAAATATAATAATTAAGTAAAGAGGTAGTATATCTTATAAAAACTTATTTATTCATTAAATATATTCACACATTCATACAGGCGTTTTAACTCAAGAACCAGTCTTAACAGGAAGGTGAATTATTTGCATTTAATACAAAAATTACATATGCAAAGCTTGCTCAAATTAAGACAGTTAAATTTGGTGCTAACTTATTTCCTAGGTTACAATCCGTCATTAGGATTCAAGCAACCTTTGCATACTGCGAAAATAATCAAATGAGATGAGATAGAATGGAATGATGATAAAAATGAAATCTCGATCATTAATTTTAAATATTCAACAATAAATTAATTTGCGTTAATTGACAAGTTGTTACAATTCATCTTTCTTAAGATCTTCTTCATCTTCTCCTCCTGCTGGTGGTGGGGCACCCCCTGTACCTTGGTATAGTTTGGCGATGATAGGTTGTACAACATCTTCCAGTTCTTTCTTCTGTTTTTTGTATTCTTCAGCATCAGTATCTTGATTTTCTTCTAACCATTTGATCTTGGCATCGATGGCTTCTTCCATCTTTGCTTTGTCATCATCAGTAACCTTGGCACCAAGTTTCTCCTTATCTCCTAATTGATTCTTTAGCGAGTACGCGTAAGATTCTAGCTCGTTACGTGATTCAACGCGTTCCTTCAATTTCTTGTCGTCATCTGCGAATTTCTCAGCGTCCTTAATCATACGTTCGATATCATCAGGAGTAAGGCGATTCTGGTCATTGGTAATAACAATCTTTTCACGGTTTCCGGTTCCTTTATCTTCAGCAGATACTTGTAAGATACCATTAGCATCGATTTCGAATGTAACTTCAATTTGTGGCATTCCGCGAGGTGCTGGTGGGATTCCGGTGAGGTCGAATTTGCCCAGCATGTGATTGTCTTTGGTCATGGGGCGTTCTCCTTCGTAAACCTGAATGGTGACAGTTTGTTGGTTGTCTGATGCTGTAGAGAAGATCTGTGACTTCTTGGTTGGGATGACGGTGTTACGTGGAATCAACTTAGTCATAACTCCTCCAACTGTTTCAATTCCCATGGTCAAAGGATTCACATCAAGTAAGACAATGGCATCAGTATCTTGTTCGCCTGAGAGAACACCAGCTTGAACAGCTGCTCCGTATGCCACAGCTTCATCGGGGTTGATGCCACGGGATGGTTCCTTGCCGTTGAAGAATTCCTTAACGAGTTGTTGTACCTTGGGGATACGTGTGGATCCTCCAACAAGAACGATTTCATCAACGTCTTTCTTATTCATATCAGCATCCTCGAGTACCTTCTGTACGGGCTTCATGGTGGACCTGAACAAATCCATGTTCAATTCCTCGAATTTGGCTCTGGTTAAAGTCTCTGAGAAGTCATCTCCCTCGAAGAAAGATTCGATTTCAATACGGACTTGATGAGAAGCGGACAAGGCTCTCTTTGCTTTCTCGACTTCACGACGTAGTTTCTGTACAGCACGGTTGTCTTTGCGGATGTCCTTGCCCTTCTTCTTCTTGTACAGTTTAATGAAATGATCCATAACCCTCTGATCGAAATCTTCACCTCCCAAATGAGTGTCTCCGTTTGTTGCAACAACTTCAAAGACTCCATTGTCGATTGTAAGGAGAGATACATCGAAAGTACCGCCACCAAGATCGAAAACTAACACGTTCTTTTCGCCGTCCTTCTTGTCTAATCCATAAGCAATAGCTGCGGCAGTAGGTTCGTTAATAATGCGCATGACATTCAAACCGGAAATAACTCCAGCATCCTTAGTAGCTTGACGTTGGGCGTCGTTGAAGTAGGCAGGAACTGTAACTACAGCATGTGTGACCTTCTTTCCCAAGTAAGCTTCAGCTGTTTCCTTCATTTTTCCTAGAACCATGGCGGAGATTTCTTCTGGAGCAAATACCTTATCACCTTGACCGGTAGCGACCTTGATGTGGGGTTTGGTGTTCTTTTCAATAACTTTGAAAGGGAAGAATTTAATATCATGTTGAACAGCGCTATCGGTCCATTCTCTGCCAATAAGACGCTTGGCATCGAATACTGTGTTTTCTGGATTTGTGGTCAATTGATTCTTGGCGGCATCACCGATCAGACGCTCTCCTTCTGCGGTGAATGCAACATAGGATGGAGTTATGCGGTTACCTTGGTCGTTGGCGATGATTTCCACTCTTCCATTCTTGTAAACACCAACACTGTAAATAAAATGAACGTTAAATATATATAGTCTGGACAATTAAATTATTTAAAACTGACGACCTTAGAAAACGTGAAATAATGTTATATTACTTACCATGAATATGTCGTTCCCAAATCAATTCCTACAACGGTTCCTATGTCCTTATCTTTTTCTTTTTTGTCTTCAGATGCTGAAGACAGCGCTAAAAGCGCTACAGCTGCTAACCAAACACAGAGCCGCATTCTGAAAAAAATAAAACACAATGAAATACTTGGACAGGAATTACCTATTACCTAATTATCTAATTTTTTTAATTAAAAACAAATTTATCTTAAGTCTTATGGGAATAGTATAGGTCCTTGCAACGAAATGATGAACATTCTAGATTGTATATAAATAGAACTACAAAATAAAATATAAATAAATTAAAATAAAAAATCAACCTTATATTCATATTGGAAAGTAACAAAGCTTTAATCCATTTAAACAAAACTATTGTAATTATAGTTCAAATGATATTATCTTAATCACACGTATGCTGTTACAGCAAATTCAATGGAGATTATTAACGTGGCGTTCAATTGATTGACACCCACCAATTGTCCAAATTAAAAAAAAAAACTAACCTGTACAAACGAAATAAATACCGCTATATAAAGATTACAGCTACAGCAAAGGAATAATTCGATCTAATTAAATATTTAACGGTACTGTAAAAAATCAATGTAATAGGTTTTATGTTAACAGTTACTTTTAGGCAATGTCTATTGTACGTAAGCGGCCGGCGATTCTTTCAATGACGTAGTCAATAACTTGTATAGATAGTAATTGTAATATCTAGAGATATTTTAATTAAAAATATATATTTAACACTGATTCTGAGTAATTAGTTATATTGAAATTGAAAAATGATGTTAATGATCATCAATTTGGCGTTAATGCGTGGGGTAATGTAGGTTAGACTAAATTTTCATAAATATAAAAAAGCCATATGCCACGAACTCAATCTTTATATTGATTTTTAAAAAATAATATGCACTGAAAGATAACGTAAAATATTAGGAAATATCACTAAAATTTATATTTATAAACAGGCTATTCAAATTATTGATTTTCACCATAATCTTACTGATACCACAAAATATCGAACACACTCTTTATAAACTTACACAATTTTATGAAAATATATTTAACATATTAAAACAAACATACCTTTATAATAAATAATTTGTCACTGAAATTGATTATTATTTTAATTTATAAACGTTTTATAAATTATTATTACTGGACTAATTCACAGTGATGTTACTTGTTCAATTTTTAGTAGTATACTGACTTAAAGGAGTCTCCGCTTTTAATATTACGGCGCTAGTGTAATGCGTGGAGTCATTTGATTGGTCCAACTCAAACCAGTTGGCCAGCTGTGATAGGCCCACGTTCGGACACAGATATATTTCAAATATAAAACCACGCTTTTGACAATACGAGAGAAAGGGATGACATATATTAGTATTCAACATTACGAAAGATGTAATATAAGAACGAAATAGATATAAAAAACCCTAGAGTATTCTCGAAATATCTAGATATTATTTAAAAAATAACATTCTTTTTGAAAATTTCCTATTTTGTTTTAAAATATTAGAAATGCTTTCATGCTTACTCATGTTAAAAATGTAATTCTTTCATCACTTGCATACTTTTTAAAACACATTGTCTAAGCAATAATCTAATTCTTATTAACACACTAAATTCAACAAGTGTCGAATGAATACCTAATTAGAATTAGAAACAGAATGAGCTTGTTCAATTTATACTGTTTATTTTGCATCTATATATATCCTTATGGCTAATCACTAACGCCAGGATGTGAGCTCCAATATCCGGAAATAGTGCTTTAACATTTTATGAGCATTTACTATCTAAAGAGTAACACTAACCACTACGCTATCTAAGCTGAACTACTAGCGGTTCAGCTTCGATATTTCCGGCCCCAGAGTAAGCCCAAACTCTTTCAAAATTTGCACTGGAAATAATTGAATCTGAGGTTCTAACTCTTATAAAATTAACTTAACAAAACATTTTTAAAGTTATTATTAGAGGTACTATCAGTGCAGTTTGCCTTGCCCTATTTTTAAAAGGTTGCAGTTTTTTTATATTTTTTTATGTTTTTAATGTAATATCTATATAATTACACAGTTATCATATTTTCAACAATCGTAATAAAAGAATAATTATCGCTATTTTATTTACTTAGGTTTGACTTTTTCCCATGCAGAAAACTATAAATGTAATTTTGGTAAAGACGAATCATATTATGTTCTTAAAGAAAAGATTAAACTATTTTGTGACATCATTCATAATCGTGGTGTATTGCCATTAAATAACATTTAAATTATTGATTTGCAAATCATTTCTTTATTAAGTAGTTGCATGAACTTCGTGCAGTTTTCTTTTTAGAAGCGTATACACGAAATTTACAAAATGTAGTCAAATTTTAATGTAAATATTTAAAATACATAAAAAAATGCTGTAAATTTGATAACTGGTGGTTATCATTTTTATTCCAGAACTACAAGTACCTATAAGAAGATTACACGTCATTCAAAATACATCCACGTTAATCTCATCTTATAAAAATTGTTGTCTCTATGTGCTCAGTTTCGCTGTGACAACTGTTCAACCATATGTATAAATACTATTGTATAATAGATATTTAATTATTATAATTACTACAACTCCAATTGATTTTATTTAACATAGATCTATATCCAACTACTTTTGGCAGTATTTAGGGTGCTACCGGTACTGCCTTCATCTAGAGAATATATTAATCCAGCCTGTCGCAACACAATAACACCTAATTGGGGTTGTTAATTAAGGTTGTTAACACCTTAGCCAAAGTGTCTCTTCTATAATGGATTCAATTAAAATTTATTCCAATAAATGTATATGTTCCAAATTTTCTAGATAATAATTCCATGTAGGACCATTTTATTACAATATTAAATTTTTAATATTACATTTTCTTTTTGTTGTTTTAATTCTTGCACAATTACTTTCTTCAACTTTTCTTAATTTTGTAATTTCTCGAAAATTCTACATATCACTATCTTATCATGGCGCTATTACTGTTCTTATAGAGCCTTGGCCCCCTTGTCTCCATTCTTTCCTATTGTTTCTACAGAGAACATTTAACTCTGCGCAGAACCCCTAACCTGAGGGATCGAGGTGTTATCTTTAGTCTAGTGCTTCAGAGTCTTTAAAAAGAAAATCTAAATAATTTAGAATACCCCTAATGTCAAGCAACCATTTCTACGTTATTATAGTTGTGATAATGGGCTTGTGTCCTATGTCTTAATTTCTATAAAAGTGTACTATATATTGATAAAGTGGGTTACTAGAACCTCGAATGTTCAATTATTTTTTAATAACTCCTTATATGTTCAGAGATATTAACAATTAAAAAAGTTATTTTGTCTCTTTAATTATTAAAGGGATTCAACGTTGAACACATTCCAAGGGCATGTGACATCACAATCCTTGTGTAAGGTTACCACCCTTACAGCTCATAAATCTCTGCTATATGAATATATATATATATATATATATATATATATATATATCAAAATATCAAATATTATTTACAGCTATTTCAAGTAACACTCAAATTTCAATATTATGTCTGCATTAGCAGGGTTAAATAAAATAAAAACTTATTATTCTTTGATTTGACTTGATTATTCGACTACCAACAGCTACAGAACATTACCACAGCACTGACCTACTCAACAAATAACTGACGTTAAAATGCATTTCACGTCATAAAAATATGGCCGACCGATTTTTAGCGCTGAAACTACAATTGAAACTCTTAATTGCTATATCTCCGTCAACATTTAGATATTTAATAAAATAAACATGCCAATACACATTTATTAACATCAATTTCAATCAAAAGTTGAAAAATCGACCACTAAAAAATGAGGACACAAGCCCATTATAACTGGTTCGACTCCTGAGCACTATTCCTGACTTTCACTTTCAAGTTAATGGCAAAATTTCTTCTCTTAAAAAAATATACAGAATTTGGAGAAAAGAAGAAGGAAGAGGGTATGACTACGTTGCACTAAAATCATAAACGAATGAAATTAGTATCAATAATATTAAATGAAACAATTCCATTTTATTGAATTCATTCTGTTTATTTGATTATATCATTATAACCGGTATGATCTATCTAGTTTAATGAATACGTAATTTTCGGATTAGGTATACCCTCCATCCAATGTTTTAAAATTTTCTATAGATGGATATAATCTGCATTAAAGCTCAAAGACAATAAGACCACTTCAACCATATAGCTGTGTACGATAGTCCATATTAAAATATAGGTTTGATTCACATTTTTTAAATATTCTTAACAATTTTCCTAATCAAAATATATTCTACTCTAAAGTATGCGTACCGTATCACTGATTTCTTTTAACGATATATTGGTAAATTACCTACACAAAAATAAATAATATAAAAACTTAACAATACAATTGTTTTAAGATTACAATTTACTTTTATTGCTAATCCATTGTAGAAATTGAGGTGTGAAATATGAAATGATGCAATCAGCACCTGCTCTTCTCATTGCCTTGAATACTTCTAAAAGAACAGGCTTTAGTTTCTGCAGATCACCATTTGCAGAGTTCAATAGCATAGCATATTCTCCGGACACCTTAAATAAATAAATAAATGTTAGAAAATAAATACCCCGTAAAGTAAATATTAGTAATTATCTTCATTATCTATGATAATAAACAATATAAAGTGACACGTAGTAAAGTAACATTTTTATCACTTAATAATTTGGTATGTCATTGTAGTTTCTTTACTTGAATCTTTCTGACGCATAAATTGTAGGTATTTATATTTTTCTTTTAAATTAATATCGTAATTTTACATATTGTAGATTCATTTTTTTTACAGAAAAATATATATATGCATATATTAAATTTATATATTAGATATTGGTTTTAAGTATTTTAAATTTTTTCGGTTTAAAGCTTATAATAAAGCAGATAATAATCTGAATATTATTATATTATTCTTATTCTATATTATATATTATATATATTCCAATATAGAATAATATAATACTATTCATTGTTGTATATTGGTTATTCAGGTAATAAAAGCTTTAAATCTAATCATAAAAATATGTTAAATACTTAAAACCAATAAATATAAAGTGTACCTGATAGACAAAAAGAGGCAGATCAGGATGATTATCCTTAGTTTGTCGCACTATATCTAAATATGCTAATCCTGGTTTAACCATAAGCATATCAGCACCTTCTTCAACATCTCTAGCCTGCAAACAATTATTTAATTTAAAAAATAAAGATGAAGATTATTTAGCATATCTTTCTCTATACAAATATCTAACTTACAGTAGCTCTAGCTGCAAGATTCTTAGCACCTGGAGGTAACTGATAACATTTTCTATCTCCAAATGCAGGTTTAGATTGTGCAGCATCCCTGAAAGGACCATAGAAGTTGGAAGCAAACTTAGCTGAATAAGATAGAACGTTCACAGTTCCTCCTAATCCATTTACTATCAATGTTTGCTTTATTGCGTATATTCGATTATCCATCATGTCGGAGGGGGCTACTACATGAGCACCTGAAATAAGAATAACATGTAAAAAAATTCATCAAAGATACGCTTCAGTGATTATTATGGTATCAAAACTTACCAGCTTTTGCATAGGCCAGCGCTACCTCAGCTATCCTTTTAATACTGAGATCATTATCAATTGTTTGGTCAGTTCGAAGGATACCACAATGACCGTGGTCAGTGTAAGGGCACAGGCAAACATCACAGGCAATAACTAGATCTGGAAACCAACGGCGTAGCAAAGGAATAGTCCTCATCACAGGATTTGTTGGACAATCAGCTCCAGATCCTACCCCATCCTAATATTAAAAACGTTCCACAAAGAATTATTTTTTAATTGATAACGTAAAATTAAAATGTGTTAATGAATAAACACATAACTTTTAAAGGAAAGCATTAGCAAATAATTATTTATATAAATGTATAAATTACCTTTGGAATTTTGTCAGGTACCCCAAATAAAATGACAGATGACAAGCCCTGCGCAACCAAGGGCTCCAAAAAAGATTTCAATGCAAGAGGCCCAAATCTTTGCACTCCAGGCATACTTGCAATTTCCTGGACCTCATAATCATCTTCCCTAAATATATAACAAATGATTAAACAAACGATAACAACCTCCAAATTTTACATAACCTATATGTTTTATATTATACAACATACTTACACTATAAATAAAGGGTACATTAAATTATGTGGTGCAACATCTACATCCCTTTCTTGTAATTTTCTTAATGTAGGATGAAAAATACTGCTATGTAATCGAACTGGTAATTGTTTTGCACTCATTTTAAATTAAAGCCAATCAGTTATGACACAATCACAATAGTCAAAACGACAATTAAAGAATTCAAAATCGGAAACGGAATATATAATATTAATATTTTAATTTGTTTTATTTAAAATATAGATACTATATTTTTGAATGCGAGATTAATTCTGAAGATTCTATTTTGTTTTCTTTTTATATTGCTTCAGCCTTCTACGCGTATAAATCACAAAATAGATTTCTTTTTAATATATATGGTACGGATGATCTGATATTATTTTATCTCTTTTACGGTCCGGTTCTCACGATTTTGATTATCATGTTGACTTGAAACTATGTATTTCTTTTTCAATGTAAATTCGCGATGTACCGTTATCAATCAATTTTGAAATATCATCGTGCGTCATTATATAATAGCCAAAGACTAGTCGTAATAACTATAGCGTTTACCCGTCGCAAAGCAACGTGTGTTTTGTAATTAAGATATATTCAATTTTGTAATTTTATTTCCATTTTGCAATTAAAATATTAGGCATAAGTGTTTAATTAATATTAGGAAATACACAATACGTTTTTTATGAATGAATTTAAAAAAAACGCAGTGCTTTTAATATATTCTTTAGGTTTCCCTATCGGTAATTTTCGGGTAAATCACGATTGTCTTTTATGAATGAATTATTTTATTAATGAATTTAAAAAAAACACAATGTCCTAATATATTCTTTACGTTTCTGGTACCCTAATACAAAATCGGGAATTTTCGGTAACCACGATTCTATTCGTGTTTATGAATGAATTTAGAAAAGCACAATGTCCTAATATATTCTTTACGTTTATGCTACCCTAATACAAAATCGGTATTTTCCGGTGAACACAATTGCTTCGTGTTTTATGAATGAAACACAGTGGCTTTTTTTAATTTCTTTTTACGTTTATGCTACCCTGATACAAAATTTATAGTTTTATAAAAAATAAATCTACTATTGCTTAAAATAGTCAAACGCTAATAATTCTCCGTTTGAACAGCACAAGACTTTGTTTCGTTTATTAGTTAGTTTATTTTATATTTTTTATCATTTTTAAGAAGGCGAATACTTTTAAATAGAAGTTTGATTAATATATACAAAAATTAACAAACCCGAGGACGCTAAGACACAAATTTATTTTCATTATGCTTTTTAATGCGCGCTGATAACTAATCTCAACTTCAATTATATCCTGTGAAAATTTTCGTGATAATAAAACAACATATTCACTGAAATATATAATATATTGTACTCATTTTTTGATATGTAAAAAATATTTATTTACGAGATAAAATTGCTTTTCATAATTTATAAAAAAAATCTTCTGTACAAATAATTTCTATTATTTAAAATTGTAAAAATTAAGTGTAATCATTAATAATTAATTCATATATTATAAATTCTAATGATTCAGTGCATGAACAATAAAACTAAATAATCAAGTATTGCTATTTGACCAGGTAGAAACATTTAAACAGTTGAGCCATTGATATTTACTGATCTGATTGAATTAATAACCAAGACACTGAGAATAAGTCTTTACATACACACTAGGTTACTGGGAATCTTTATACAATTATATTTAGGACACGACTGACTCCTTAACTGTGAAATGCTTTAAGAAACAAATATATAATACTTGACTAAATAAAGATAATTGTTCGGTTACATTTTTTCCTATAACAAAGAAATAAGTTACATTTATAAATGCTTTTTACATGTACTATTACTAACTAATTTCTAATTTCAGGATTTCGTTTATAAGCAATATTAAATACAGGTTAAGCCAGCGTACTTTATATGTATATGTTATGTTTAGTTTACTTATTAACAATAACATGTTATGTTATTGTTACATTATACAAGCGCGCTAAATTAACATTGCTTTAAAACGGTCATACACATTATTTTTTGGTTTTGTAGACATATTGTCTCGCAGCCAGCTATCTTAAAACTCGTGCGATAATATTATCACTCACTAAGTGTATACTAATATATTTTTTCATTGAGATTAACAATTTTGTTACATATCATAATTTGTTCTGACAATTTTGTTTTTTAATTATTGACTTCATCAGTTACACATCATAATATACAAGCTATTTTTATTTTTAATAAAAATTGAGCTTAAAAAATTAAAAATATACAAAGTAGCTCTTATAATAGAGCCCTAAATTTTGCAATATAATAATTAAGTTCACAATTTTGGTGTTACCGTTTTTGTTTATTCCTATAAACCTTGGAAAGATAATTTAATAATTTACTTAAAATTAAATTATTTGTATATTTTAAGAAATAAAACTATCTTTATACAAATTTTTAAATTATTATAAAAATATAATTAGCTATGAAATTAATGTTAAATAATATATTATAAATTCATTTAAACAATTAAAAATAAAACAATATAAACATAATCTAAAAATGTTTGGTGATTAAATATGGACAAACTATATCACCGGCTTAAAATACTGGTTTAGTCCAAGTTGTTTCTTTTTTAAATAAATATTGCCGTAACTACCTTCATTTTATATTTGATAATCCAAACTCAGCCAGTCGTGATCAAGAACATCTTCGCTGTTGAATCGAACTTCTGGATCACTTTGCAGCATGTGTCCAATTAAATCGCGGGCTTGTTCTCCAACGCCATTCCAATATGGCTCTGGAAAATCAAACTGGCCCGATAAGATTGCGTCGAATAATTGCTCTTGATCGTTATCTGGACTAACAAATGGTGGGAATCCGCAAAGAAGTATATATAAAATAACACCAGCAGCCCAAACATCAATCTGAAACAAGAAAACCACTCATTTTTAGCAATTTTCTTTTACTTAGAAGTGTAATTCAATTCAATCATTTCACATAGCCATGCCTTCAATCCATATCCAGATTCCATAAGTATCTCAGGTGCCACGTATGTAGGAGTTCCGCAGACTGTATACAATGGACCAGTCACTTCACATGCCAATCCGAAATCTCCCAGCTTTAAGACGCATACTTCTTCGTCTTTAACGTTAACCTATATATATATATAAATAAATTGATATTATTTCTGATATGAATCTTTTTTAACTTTTATCTCACAAATCACGTACTAGTAAATTTTCTGGTTTTATATCTCTATGGACGATTTGCAAGGAATGTAAGTAAGCCATCGCAGAACCTAGATGTCTTAACATAATTCGAGATTGATTTTCGGAGAATTTTGTTGCTCGTGCAATAGCGTCAAATAAATCTCCTCCTATAAATTTTAATTATGTATTATTAAACTAGTAACAAGTAGTAAAGTAGTGTAGTAAATAAAACAAGTGACATACCTCTTACAAGTTCAAGTACTAAGAACATTCTGTCAGTTGTATCTTGTTCTGCAATTAATCCTACAGTATTTGAATGATTTAATTGTCGCATCACTCTTATCTCTGCCTCTATGTAGTGTTCTTTTCCACGGCACATAGCTTTATCAATTACCTAATGATTTGATTAATTAAAACAATGGTCTTTAACAAATAATAAATATATACCAACTAAATACCTTTAACGCAAATTCTTCTCCTGTGGTTTTATCTTTGCATAATCGAACTACCGCAAAATTACCATCGCCAATAACTTTTCCAACAGAGTATTTTTGAGCTAATATTTGAGGTAAGAGACCAAGTGTTTCCTAATATAATACAAAAGAAATCTTATAAGTGCCTATAACAGAATATCATTTGTTATACATAAGTAGAAAAGTAATTTACATCGTTATCACCCTGGCCTATGTTTCCCATATCTTGACAAACATAAGTTTCATTATGACTTTTAACAGGCATTTTTGGTGTCGGTCCACTTCTTGGTAATCTCTGAGGTTTTCTTGTTCCTTGCATAGCTTTATTTTCTTCAGGTTCCAAATCAAAATCATTATCATTAACTCTTTCAGATCCATAACAAATAAATATTTCATCTTCAGCAAAAAAACCTGCTAAGTTTTGTATCTGTAAAAGTGTAAAATATTATGCAAGAAATTTAATGAATGTAGACAATTTAGAACAGATCGTAGTATATTACCTGTGTTCCAGTTAGTGTGTAAACTTTTCTTACGCATCCACTATCAAGTCTTACTTTCTGTGTAAGAGCTTGTAGAACGTGCTCGTAAGTTGGACTGTTTCTTTTGTTGAGAAGGAGACGATATACCTATAAATATTAAATTATTATTAAAAAATATTTGTGAAGTAGTTTTTCTACTCTAATAATTATTTAATAACAAAAATATTCGGCAAAGTGATGGGCTTGTGTCCTCATTTTTTAGTAGTCGATTTTTTAATTGTTGATTGAAATTGATGTTAATAAATGTGTATTGGTGTGTCTATTTTATTAAATATCTAAATATTGACGGAGATATAGCAATTAAAAGTTTGAATTGTAGTTTTAGCGCTAGAAATGGTCGACCATATTTGTATGACGTGAAATGCATTTTAACGTTAGTTATTTGTTGTGGTAATGTTCTGTAGCTGTTGGTAGTCAAATAATCAAGTAACATCAAAGAATAATAAGTTATTATTTTATTTAACCCTGCTAGGGCAGCCATAATATTGAAATTGTATTGTTCCTTGAAATAGCTGTAAATAATATTTGATACTTTGATATATAAATACATATAGCAGAGATTTATGATCTATGAGGTTGGTAACCTTACACAAGGATTGTAATGTCACATGCACTTGGAATGTGTACAACGTTGAATCCTTTTAATAATTAAAGAGACAAAATAACTTTTTTAATTGTTAATATCTCTTAACATATACGGAGTTATTAAAAAATAATTGAACATTTGAGATTCTAGTAACCCACTTTATCAATATATAGTACACTTTTATAGAAATTAAGACATAGAACACAAGCCCATTATATTTAAGAAATGAGGCTTTGCCAGTTATATTCTTGCATCGTCATAATAAATGCTAAACAGTAAATCTCACCTTTCTTGGTTTAACACCGTGTCTAATTAGCGTTACAATACGCGGTCGCACTACAGTGGCCGCTTCGGTTGGTGAACGTCCATTTGTAGTTACTGAAGCACCATTTTTAAACGGGCTACTAGGTCTGATAAGTCTGTAAAAAATGTACGATGGCTTTGTTGTACTCCTTCAATTATATTATACAGAAAATTATTATTAAGATTAAATATCAATTTACCGTGATAATCTATTATTAACTTTAGCTTGATTGGGAGGTTGTTGTGAATATTCCACTCTTTTGAAGGGTTCATTATTACATGAACAAACATAAGAACCGCCATCTTCAAGATCATCTAGTCCAGTAACCTGAACATAATTTTTTTTCATAGTTTACGTATTAATAATTACTCTATACGCATTGTTACAATATAAATTTATGGAAAAATGAAGTATTTGATGCTTTATTATTTACCTTTTTGCCTTGCAATGTAAATATACTTCTTACAGCACCGGGTAACGTAACATTATCTTCTAGAATCCGGGTAAGATCTCCAGTTAGGCTCTCAAAGCAACTAAAAGAAACAACAACTACAGTTATTTCGTATGAAAGTTATTCGTAATAAAATAAAATGAATATCGTATTGGATCAGGGACAGAAAACGTTCCGAAAACGATACATAAATAACATTATTTTCTGAATTGTTATCGTTATTATTACGAGTAAAATTAACGGTGGTTTAAATTAAACCACTATTGGAGAAATCATTACGATTAAGTTCAAGGTTAAATATATTACTATTAGCTAATATGAGTAGTATGTAAAAAATGTTATTATTAGTTTGTAATGTAAGTATTGTAACAGATTTGAATGGCCTTGTTATTCTTATAACAGAACTCAGTAGCTATGGAATATAAACTGTTTATGTTAGAGATTATTTTACCAAATTCTTCAGCTTTCAATCTAGATATAACACGCAAGTATTATAGATCGATATTGTGTATATAAATGTTACAGTTTCAATACTATACAGATATATAGTAGGGATACGGTAAAACAAAAGAATTTAGATTGAAAACATTGAAAAGACTCATTATAGGTTTTTTGTATGAATATCTAACACAAACAAATGATAAATAGTGCTCTTTATTGACTGTGTTTCAATAGATTGCTTATTCATCCGAAACAGCAGATACATAAATACATTTTATAGATATTAGTAACAAATGAAATTCATTATTATAAGAAATAGCACTATTGGTGTCTTAATATATAATTTCAAAGGGGGGAAATGTTACAGTCATAACTGTAATTGTAGTTCTATTAATAATAATTGTAATTAAGATAATGCTTACCGGTATCTTTCAGAAGAAACAGGAATTGTAATTCCTGCATAAAACCTGTCTCCATTTCGAAAAAAGCGAACCCGGCGAGCTTTCCTGGTAGGTGTTCTAAATGTCGATTGACGTTTTTTCGACTTATTTATATCTATTTCAGATAACTCCTTTTCAAGTTCTGAATTTGAACTTGTTCGGCTTTCACTTGGACTAACACTACTTTCCTCCATTCTATAATTTGAATTTTTATATTTATTAAAATGTTTAAAGGGATAATAGATAGAAAAACAAAATAAAACAAAATATTCAACAAGAACATCAATATTAACGTTTGAATGTTATTAATCGCCAGTGATATATCAGGAATTAATTAAAGTTAATTTGGAACATATTGTAACGGTATTGCAAATTAAAGTAATATTATATTATTTGCAAATTTGAGATTTATTAAATAATAACAAAAATATTTTTGAAGGAAAGTATTTAATGAGCACCTAAGATTTTATTACTGTAACATAATAGTATTTACATTAAATATTTCATTTGATTGATTAGCTGGCGTCCTGTCATATTAAACAGATTGTCAAAATTTAAAAAAATCTAATTCCCTGTGTGAGATTCTTACTTACATCAATTTTATTATTAAGATCACAATCGAAACACTATTAATAATATGTATTGAGCTTTATTAATATTAAACATTTATATTGATATTTAATTAAAACATATTTACACTAAATAAAATTGTTAAATACTAAAATATAATTTAATATATAGATACACGGAACGCCCAGTCCACCGTGACCAAAGCGTACATAACCTCAAAATTCATCTACATTATATTTTAGATTATCTACATTTGTAGCCATTAAAGTGTTTGAGTCTTATCTTTGATTTGATTTAGATAAGACTGCAACCAAACTTTTATAGATATTATTATGATTAATATAATCTGTAAAGTACTAATTATATATTTATAACAAATACTAATAATTATATATTATTTATCTAATCGAAATAAAACTATTACAGATAGGTTGTTTGTTTTATCAAAGTGAATGTTTCTTAAGAAAGTAAATAGTTGCTCCTCCTCGTATGAGATGGCGCCACCACAGGGGTTGCTTTCTTTACTCAAAGACACTACAAGCACTGGTTAGAATCTCGGTCTTTGGATATAAATTTGTGTGACCCATGTTGAATAGGAGGCCTGCCGCGTGGTGTATTGATAAACATTAAAGTAGAAGCTTCATCCATGAAATATCTCTCTTGCTCACCGTTTGATATTCACCTCTTTTTGGATTACTGACTGCGCTGTATCTATAACTGAAAATGAACGTAGATATAGTTCAAATTACGAGAGATCAGATTACTCTTTTTTAAAACAAGTTGAGCCGTATAAACCTACGATACAATGAAAAAGCTCTGATCACTAATTTTTTTATAATGTCTATAGGAACGAATGCGATAAAATTCACCATCGTATCGCAGATTTATACGGCCCTTATAACATCTTTTAAGTATGAGTCATTGCCAACCTCTCGTAATTTGAATTATACAAAATGTTACAACACTGCTGTTTGGAATAGATTCATAAAAAATAATTAAATTTCTAATAAATGACCGTCCAAATTCTTTAAGAAAAAAAGATTTATTTTTGGAAAACTTTTCTTTTGTTTCTTTATAGTTAATTTGTGTAATTAACTAAAAATATATCTTAATGAAACTTTTTCTTTCATTAAAACTAATGAGGTTAACGAATTCCAGTTCCAGTTCCAGTTTTAATATAATTTATAATTTAATCCACAAAACTTTTTAAGCTAATCTATTTTAATCTATTTTAAATTTGATCACATTACTACATTTAATTATATTCGAAGGCGTCTCTTTAATCACATCAAATGAGACAATTAGTGGTTGATTATTTTAAGTAACGAAATGAATACTTCTGCTACTACTTCTTCTTCTTCTTATTTTATTTTATTCTCCTCTTACAGGAAATCTTCATTTTGCTTCTCATTTTCTTTAGTAGCAGTTAGTTTTACGGCTAACGCTTTTTTTATAAGGTGTTTGAAAAATATTTTAAAAAAATAAATGGCTTGTGTCCTCATTTTTTAGTGGTCGATTTTTCAATTGTTGATTGAAATTGATGTTAATAAATGTGTACTGGCGTGTCTATTCTATTAAATATCTAAATATTAATGGAGATATAGCAATTAAAAATTTGAATTGTAGTTTTAGCGCTAGAAATGGTCGGCCATATTTGTATGACGTGAAATGCATTTAACGTCAGTTATTTGTTGAGTAGGTCAATGCTGTGGTAATGTTCTGTAGCTATTGGTAGTCAAATAATCAAGTCAAGTCAAAGAATAATACATTTTTATTTTATTTAACTAAATTAAAAAGGCAGACATAATATTGAAATTTGATTGTTCCTTGAAATAGCTGTAAATAATATTTGATATTTTGATATATAAATACATATAGCAGAGATTTATGAGCTGTAAGGTTGGTAACGGTTGTGATGTCACATGCATTTGGAATGTTGTACAACGTTGAATCCCTTAATAATTAAAGAGACAAAATGACTTTTTTAATTGTTAATATCTCTTAACATTTAAACCAACAAATTAACACATAGGACACAAGTCCATTAGAAAATTGGTTGACATACCTGCTTCAAAGAAATGCGGTGCCATCTTTCGGACCGAATGGACATTCCCGAATAATATAGCTGAAATAATGAAACTAACAAATCTGTACAGAGGCGTGTTTATAAATAAAAATTGAAAAACGCCTGACTAATATTAGACTTGCAACTAATTATACACCAAACCTCAAGCTATATAGTTCCACAGCAAAAAAGATATTCAAATTTTGAATAGCTATATCTCCGTCAACTTTTGCTTATTTAATAAAATTTAAAAACCACTAGGTATATAGGAGCATATATTTAAATAAAAATTCAAAAGATACGTCTGAAATATACAAAAACAATAAAAATTTGGTGTTTTCGTACAAGTCCGCGCAAACACCCAGTCGCAGTCATAGCTCGGGTTCATTCAATTAGCACGCGGCGTGTGGTCGTCCTTTTTAATTTCGGCTACGGACTCATTTCGCGGGGGTGTAATTTCATCTACCATAATATGTTTACATCTGAAACAATATATGAACCCATTTTGTGTAAGGTAAATGAGAACCGCAGCGTTGGTGGTGTAGAACCGATGCGGATTAGTTCGGAACAATTCTCATATTTTATTCGGCAGCCCTACGCTCTTTCGGCACTCACTCACTGCGACATTTATGCCCAGTACAATCCTAGCAACGATTTTTTATAACTTTTGTAAAAGTATTTACTTTGTTAGTGAAATATACTAACCCTCGTATACTACGGTACTTATTCAATGGGGTTAATATACTTATAGACTCCATAGATGACGTTGTGAGGAATAACGGCCAACACAGTTGATATTTGAAGTTGTCACAACTCACTATAAAATTAGATAAAAATGTCGTTTCTTTGTTTTCAGGTAGTATAGTATGATTAAAGGAGGGGGGGGGGGGTTTAAGATCAAAACAATAAAAAGAAGCAAGATTTTCGATAATGTTTTTTGACGACATTTGAAGAATACTTTGTGAAATTTTCATAAATAAATATCAAGACAGCAAATCTCCGCTGAAGTCACAAAAAAAAGTTTCATTGCGATGCCACTCATAACTCATCACTGGATTTTCTGAAATCGAAAAACCAAAATGATTTCATTAGTTGATAAGTTTCTGCAGGTAATGCTGGCGCTGGAGTTTTTAATTTTTTATTGATTTTTCTATTTTTTACAGCAATTAAAAATCAAAATACCGATTTTTCATGAAAGAAATCAGAAATTTTGTTATTTTAAAATACGTTAAAATTAAAAAATACTAAAAAACTCGACAGCGTTACCTCGGCATTTATGTAAAGCAAAAGTGTGCAAAATTTCAAAAGAATCGGTCCAGTATATTTTGAGCTAGAGAGGGGCACCGACTCTGAAAAAGCTAAGTGTGAGAAACCACATTTAAAAGTTTCAAAGTAACACGAAAGTAGACCAGAGAGGTGAAGACTCTATATCTCCGACAGTTTTACTCCATTCGACTTCAAATTTTTACACAATAAACTTAATATGTTGTATAAAAATGTGTACTAAATAAAAGTCTTTGATTTCAGAGCAACACATAAGCTTGATTAAAAATTTACAATTGCTAATTGGAAATATTGTTTTTTATATATATTTAAAAAAAAACAAATGTGTCAAATATTTAACCATTTATTTAAAGCACATTATATAATTAAAAGCTGTAAAAATATCCTCTGCTGGTTAGGAATGTACTTTACTTTGTTTACAGCTACAGCAGTGCATTGCGCCTGGAATGAGGTTTAATGTATTACATTTTACGAGTAAAATATCCAGCCAGTTTAAATTAAAAAACATTATGTGACATAATATAGGTATACGTATATTTATCCTAATTATTTACTACCATTAATTCGGTACGTACTTAAGTTAATTAAAAGTAAAAAAATATGAGAGTATAATCCTGCTATTTTAATATCACATATTAAAAATAATGTTTCAGATAGACGTTTATTAATTGTTTTCATTTTTAAGACGATTTTTCTATCTTATATTTAAAGGACAAGATTAAGGGCATATTGTGGTATAGGTAAACACATTATAAGTAAACTACGAAGCTCCCACAACTGAAATGTATTTAGTGGCAATATTGACTTGCAATATTTTTTTACCAATTCCTTTGACTAATTTTGCGAAAAAGAAATCGAATAAGCAAATATGAAAAATATAAACGGGTCCTATAGTAAAATTCAACGCTGATTCCAAATTTGCAATCCAATTTTATACCCTCTACCGTTTTTTTGGAATTAAAATTTTTTGAAAATATAATATATATAATATAATATAATACCCTATAGTAAAACAACGCTGATTCCAAATCCGCAATTAATTTTTTTTTTGGACTGTCGGTCTTTGAGTTATCGATATTTGATAGGTCAAATTATGGACCGATTTCAAAATAATTGTCACTAATGGAATCAGTAGAAAATTCTACGTCCGAATACGTCATAAATTTTTTTTGAAAAAAGTAAACAGTGGGGGCTGTTCACTTTTGCCAAAAAATTTTTGGTCTCAGATTTGAAAAATTTAAACGTATCCTATAGTAAAAATCAACGCTAATTCCAAATTTGTAACTCATTTTTTGGACTGCCGGTTTTCGAGTTATCGGCATTTCAAGTGCGAAATAATGGTCCGATTTGAAAATGGATTGGAATCAGAAGGAAATTTTACGTCCAAATACGTCATAAAAGAATTTTCAAAAAAAAATTAATTAATGTTAATAAATGTATACTCGTATTTTGGCGTTTCTATTTTAATAAATATCTAAATGTTGACGGAGATGTCGGCCATATTTATGACGTAACATGTCTGTACTATTAAGGGTAGGTCAGTTATAATTTCTATGGATAAGTGGTTCATATTTAGTAATCCCAACATTCAACTTTACAGAAAAAACGGCGCGAAATTTAAATCGGAGTATTGTAGTCTATACCGCAGGTCTTCAAACTCCAAAACTTGAAACCCAAGTGACCTCTTGGAAACAAGTCTTTGTAGTTTGTACATTTTAAGACTTTAGTAAGATATAAACCTAATTACCAAAGTCGTGGGCTAGGGCTAATCCAGACCGTACTAAGTTCTGGTTTCAGAGCCAAAATTCGATACTAAGTTAAAAGTTCTTGTGAATGTCTAACGAGGTATTATTCCTCACCATTTAGTTTGATCATCGTATCACATTGTAATCCACAAGGAGCTTTTGAGCTTTCTGGTTTCTAACTTTCGAGAAAGCTTTTAGAAACGTCTGCCTTTTATAGAAGTTTAGTAATCACTAGATTTTAAATTTACATATAATATTTATTAGATGTCGTTATGTCAAATTGAAAAAAAGTAAAGCTTTTGATTATATTTTACGAAGACAGTTGTTGTTAATAAATGCATGCAATATTCATATTTGTATATCAATATTTTGCTTTTATTTTTAATTAATGTTAGAATTAAGATTTCTTTGTCTTAATTCATTTATATTTTGTACCTAGTTGTTTTTATATACACTGCTCTCTGTGGGCAAACTAAAATATTTCTTATGTAAACATCCTTTGTTTTACGATTCACTTCTCTAGGGTTCGACACTACGCATTTGGTCCTAATTCGTTCTTATTGCTTCAACACTCAAACCTACAGCACGCCTAACCTTTTGGTGCATAAACATAAAATAATAATTACACATATTTTTATTTATAACTTAAACCGCGAGTTACATTTACTTAGTGTCGTAACTAATATTCTTATTAACTAAAGTATTTAATCAATTTATATGTAATTCAATAGAGTAGTTTAGAATAAATGTAATCTAAAAAAGTTCTGATGTTTTGCTGTATCTTTTGATATAAATAAAAAATTGCTATTAATTAGTTAATAACAAAAAGGTCCTTCATAACAAAATTGTGCGCCCACTAAGCTATTGAAAGGAACTGAGCGACATTTGCCGTTCGAGAATTTGGATACCGCCGACAGATCGCAGATACGCCTTAGCAGCTTATAGATCTCTATAAGGTCCAAACTCCACAAACAGTTGTCATAGAAAAATAATGCTTAATAAATTACGCAATACTGTAATATTTAGAAACCAGAGCCTTAATCCAACTCTGTTTTTACCTCTACGTTATAAACTTTTTCAAAACTATTTCATGGTAAATTAAACTTTTATAAATATTCTCAAAAATAAGTAATATTTTGTAACAATTGATGTCATGACCCTAACCTATAAAATGTTTGTAATGCAGAGACTTACAAAAAAAGAGCAAAATAAAGGAATGAACACTTTTCGGCTCCGAGTCTTATTTATTGTGAACATAATGGACCGAGAATGATTTGGAGCTATACTTTGAGAGTTTCTAAAGAGAGGTCACAATAGTTTGTAGCTTTGTTGTTAAGAAATATTCACCTAAATATTCCCTTTGTGATGTTGAAGAAACAACTTTAAATGGGACGAAAGTATATGTTTTTTCTGAGATAATATTTCATAATATTGAACCTCAAAACTAGTACTAATTATTTTAATTACTAAAATAAAACTGGAACAACTTATTTATCAAAATAAAAAATATTTTCAATTTATGCGTTTTAATTTGACCAACTTTTTTTTTCAAAATTTGAGATTTTTTCTTTGATTCGTAAATAAGTTACTAAGCTTAGCCTATATACAAAATTTCCACGTTCTAGCACAATTTTTACTCTCGGAAAATACTGCCTTCGTGCCCCCAAATTAATAAATAAATTAATAATATACTTAATTATTCTAGAATTCAGAACATGAACTATCTCCAAAGTTCCCTACCGAGCCCCCGAATTTCTTCAACTCAGTTTTTGAGAAATGTCAGCATTGAATATCTTAATACACATGCAAAATTTCAACTTTCTTTCTTCTACGAATTAAAAGTAATACAGCAAAAAAGGGCTCACTTTCTTTTCCAGTTTTTCCAAAATTACGGGTTTCCAGGAAATTCAGAGAAAAATCCGAGGACGCCAAAAGTCTTTTTTATATGGCGGGTTTAAAAGTTTAGGATTTAGGTAATAATAAATAAAATGTAGATATGTAAAATGTAAATGAAATATATTAACAAGAGCGAAAAAATGACCGTGGTCTTAGGAAGCCCGGTAAATTATTAATAAAAAAAACCAATGATATGTAATTTAATGATTTAGGGCGGAAGAATGTAGAGCCTAATGGGAAAAACATTAAATTAAAATAGTAGTAATATTTATTTAAGCCCTATCCTGTTAAAGTATTATTAAGGGGGTAGGATTAAAATAAGACCCACTTGCCAAAGCTTTTAAATATATCCAGTACGCTACTGTGTATACATCTATACTTTCCATATTGTTACAAGAAGCGAATCCTTGCACAGAACAGTTAGCATCCGCTATTTAAAGTATGTTTGGGAGAAAATAAGAGTAGCGTGGAGCAGGGGGTTCATTTCCTCATCCCTTGGACCGCTATAAACATTCAGCAATGGCGCAATTGTCATCACAAATCCGCACAGATTAAAACACTGGTACTGGTGATACTCGTTTAAAGTATGCAAGTGTAGCGCCTCTGCCACACAAAAAAGAACACACAAATTAAAAGAGATAAGAACCCGGTCGAGAAATTACAACTACTGTAAACCAACTGTACGGTGAACAAAAATGAAAAAAATACATTTTCAGTTTTAAGAGTTATTATATCCTGGGATTCGCGAGTTTTGGAGTTTAGAGGGCGGTGAATTTCCTGTTAGTGAGGGTTTGTTTAATCTCTTGATGTGACGTCATGAAACTTAATGAAACTAATTTATGGATATTAGTAAAAAACTGTGAAAAACACTCAGTTATTATCAATGAATTTAAAATAAAGATATGATGGATATTACCGCGAAAATATATGTAAAACATTTTACTTTTGAGCTCGAAAATTTAAGGTATTTTGAGGATTGTTTTTTTTATAATAAAAATAATGAAAAATAATATTTTAACTTTTTAGGTTTATTAATACACTTCTTCTACATACAAAAAAATATTCTTTGAAATTTAAAAATATTGTTACATATGTTAAAAATGACGTTGAAGTTGACCCTGTTAAAAAATTGGACCTGGACGGTGTTGCCGATTTTGGCTCTTCTCCCTATCTGATAAATAAAAATCAAGAAAATTATTAATTAGAATGAGTACTGTTATGGTCGGAACTAGAGAAAATTGACAAAAATTTAAAATTGAGAAAATGGCGCGCTTTTGAAATTGAAATTCTAAAAACTCTTTTTTTTTGCCAGTTATTAAATGAAAAAAGTACGAAATTATTGAAATAAGAAAATGGTTCTAGCTTCAACGATAGCTTTTGATGTTGTGAATAACATATTAAAATTTCAGACGATTCGGTTGAATAGTTTCTTTTTTTTCTACATCACCATGCCGAAAAAGGTAGTTTTGAAATAAATGAGATTAAAGTTTTAAGTATGTTATGGCTATTGATATGTGCTATAGATACGGCTGTAGAAACGAAACTATTGGCAATATCCTTACAAAAATGTAACATTATATTCTTAAGACCTGGATATACCTACAGTAAAAGAAGAAATAGAGCTTAGAACCAAAGTATACAAGGAGAGAATAATGGAACATCCAAACAATTTGGCCAGCTGTCTAATGTCCAATATTTCAGGACCTACTAGCCAAATAAACAGAATCTAGGATCTATTAAAATTGAGGGATGAGTCGATGGGCATATCCCGCGCAAGACATTTTTATTTTGACATACCTATCACTGAATGTCCTATAAACAGGACAGATTGTAATAATCTTTAGTAATAAAAAAAAAAAAAAAATATTCTTAAAAGACTATATTTTTGAAATATAAAAAAAACAAAAATCGATTTTTTGAAAATTCTAGATAAAATAATTAATGTGTGCGTAATTAACATGCAGGATGCCTGTAAAGTATAAAATAGTTATCGCGTTGACGGATATCTCGAGAATGGTTCTACAGATTTAAGAAAAATTTGATATTTGATACTGGAAAATTTGGAATTTCGCACACAGACCTCAAGGATCTGACTAGCAGTTTGTTCTGCATTGATTTCAAATGAATAACGTAGCTTGCTATGCATACCTCACATGCAAAAGGGAAGTGGAAGACGTAATACTTAATCGAAAATTTGGTTTCAAAAAAGCAAGAACGACAACAAAATAACATTTTTTGAAGGCTCTTTTTTCAAATGTGCGGCGTTATAACAGAGAGAATTGAGCGGGTGTGACAAGATGTGACATATCATTAACAAACCTTTTATTATAGATTAATTGTTTTTCGATTTGTGATTTAAATCCGTTACATACATACATATGTTTATATATGCACCTACATCTATTTATCTCCTATATCTTTTATGAAATATTACCAACATAAAATTTAAAACTAATGAATAATAAAATGGTAGTTTAATTTTATGTTAGGATTCGGTACTTTGCTTTGGAATCCGAGTATGTAAGGCACGTCACGGGTGTCTGGATTCAAATCTCGTGGGGTGTACAGGGTGGAGAAGAATTATGTAATAAGGGATGAGAAAGTATATACTATAAGAATATATGGGTGGTAATTCTTAAAAGGGATGGGGTGCAATAGTTATTGAGGATAGTAAAAGAGTTTAATACGAAAAATAGCTTCAGAGATGTATTAGGCGTAAAGTTTAGGTAGTACAGTTATAGCCAGAGTCCAGGTTTTAGCGGGTGCAGAATTTTGCATACTTATCTCATATAATCAAATAGAATTTAAAAGACATCTATTTTATAAAATTATCCCAGTAAACAATTTGGTGAAGTGTCCTGTTTTGTGCCGTTTCTATTACTATCGTACTTCAATTATAGTTCGCATCAACTTTATCTTCATTTGTATTTCGACAAGTGGAGTTGTTTCGCCATTGTTGCCGATAAAATAGACAAATCATATGAACGACTGTGAGAAACTGAACTCTTTCATGACAAAAAAATCATACGCATCATCAATATGATGGCAAAGTGACTCCAAAATGTTTACTGGGTTATTTATACTAAAATATTTTCATATTATGTGTACTTGCAGGTTTAGGCTGCTTTCACATTGGAACAGACTACATCGAAGGCTATTTCACCTAGATGCGATATTTGTGATTGTAGCGTATATAGGATCGTGAGCAGAGGTTTGGCCAGAGTGGAAAACAAACAGATTTATAATATTTACTTTCATCTCTTTCATTATAGTGGTGCATTGATAAATATTACAGTATAGATTACCTCTCATAATAAGGTGTGCAAATGCGACTACTCCCTACAGAAGAAGTCACAGCCCAGTAAACATTTTGGAGTAAATTCTATTTCATTTCTATTACTTTTGATGAGTTTTTGTCATGAACGCGTTTGTTTTCTATTCAGTCGTTTATAGAGAATGTCTCTTTTATGAGCTACAGACGGCGCAACGACTGCTAACTGTTGAATAAAAACGACTCATGTGACAGGTAGGGAATCAATTTGAACTAAAATTAATTTTTTGTGTGTTGCACCAACTTGTAAAACGTTAGAATTGAATTGTACGAGTGACTAGAACTTCACCTAGCCATTCTATTTCACTAAATGTTTACTGGGAGGTCGCAAGAAGTTGGTTCCAGTGTCAGAGAGCCATTAAATCAGCATTCCTGATGGCTTGTGCCTTGTCAGTCTCCAAGCAGCTCAACGTCACTTTCTCCTTATAGGTTCATTCCTCCGCAAATCCCTGAACTTGGGATTTGTATTTAATAAGACAAGTAGAAAAGATAATAGTATCTAAATGAGAAAACAAATGCTTTCCAAGCTTTGATAAATTACATAAAAAAAAACAAAAGACAATTCCAATTTAATTTTCAATTATATTTGATTTCTGTATTTCCATCTTTAACCATCTGGCTTCACCAGCCTTAAGGGTTGCTATTATTGAAAAAGACTTAGTAGAACCGTTCTTTGAAGATTTAAAAAAAAAAACTACTGTGATTTAAAAAAATCCTAGAAAATGAGAGTTCCTTCGAAAGGACGATAGATCACACGTCTTTTACCAACTCTTCTTCTTCGTGGGTATTGACCTCCCAGTTTACCACCCATAGATGGTGAAACCACTTCGAATTTCCATCCCATTCAAATCCCCTTCTCGCTCATTGTACATTGTAAATGCTGTGCCACCAAAATCCTTCAAATCAAGGCAAGATTTGCAAAATGTGGCTTCGGATCAAACACCCCTACGAGTTATATTGTTGTAGAGTAGGCCGATGGTGAACGGAGGGGGAGGGGTAGGGGAATCGTGGAATGGACACAGATACCGGAATAAAGAAAGATCTATAGAGACATCTGAAGCGAATGGAAAATGGAAAAAAGATTGTTGCTTAATATATATATATATATATATATATATATATCATGTGAGAAAAAGGTAATAAGTGAAAAGAATATTGAGCAGTCATTAAAGGGAGGCAGTGATACAACAACAGGAAAGATTGGAAAAAAATTTATAACCTTTATTTATGACAAACCTTTAGAAATGTACCAGTCATATAAAAATTGGAATATAACTAAAAAATATAGCAATATTCATTTTCAAAGGTTATTTTTGCGGTTCCAACTCATTAAAAGTCAGTGGAAGAAAGCTTAAAATGTAGATACGTTATTCATCTAACTAATTGCAGCTTTAGATTTTGATTCGCGTTTATAGTTACTTATATAAAACGATTTAAACATAAAAAAACACGGTTTTTTTGATAATATTTAACCTGCTGTATAGTATCGCCATCTATATTTCGCGAATCAAGTATCGTTTCACCTTAAACGTTACTGAAAATCTTTGCCTTCATTTTCAAAAGGTTCAAAGAATACCATCTATAATAAATACTTATCCCCTACTCTATTTCTTCAACATCGGAGATGAATGATTGTGAATATATCAGAGAGTCGTTTAAATAAGATGGTTTCTTATTTTCAACCATCAGAAGATCCAAGATGCCTTCTTAACTTGAATTCTTCTTTTCTTGAGAGACAACACAAGGCAAGACACAGACATTCGATTTGTCTTTTTCTCTTTCCCTTTTTGTGATATTATAAAGCTTTTTGTATTTTAAAACAATATGCTTCATCTCGTTATTGTTTGCTATTTATTTATTTTGATCCGGTTTACGTAGAGGATAAAGGATTTGTTTCTGTCATACATTTGTGTGACATCCAATTCGTTTTTAAACGAAAGGAAATGTAGAAGTTTTAAATAAGTGATCTGCGAGGATTGTGAAATAATAGTTTGCAGGCCCGGATCAGTCGTCGGATTCTTAGGTCTCCAGTTATCAATTTCTAACAAAATGAGATAATAATGTTTATATTATTAATTAATTGTTGTACATTACACATTCTACACATTTACTACATTCTTAATACATTTCATATACTTCAACTTACAATTAAATTTAAACTATTCTAGTACTAAACTATACCCTTTTATTTCCAAAAGTACTTTCTGCTTCTTCTTCTCTTGACCCTCTTCCTTCATTTTTCCCTAGTCTTCCTTCTGGACTGGTCTATTCCCTAGTCTATTTTTCTGGACTGAAGTTTAACTGTTTCCTCGCTACTTCTTTCTTTCTCCTGCTTCCCTTCACTGCCTCTTTTAGTACTTCCTCTCTCTTCCTGTTCCTTGTGCAACCCAGTCATCAGCTTATTTAATGTCCTGTTTTTCCTTTCCTTTTTACTATTTCCGCCATCCACCTCTTTCCTTCACTGCCTCCCTTTAATAGCTGGCCAATATTCCTTTCGCTCGCTACGAAATAATAATGTTTATATAACAATTCACCCTTCAGCGCTGCCTGATAAGTTTATGAATATGTTTGTATATATTTAATTTAATTTGAAAACAACCAAACGCAGGAAATATAACTCTTATTCGAGGATCGAACCTGACAATGCAGCAGTTCATCGTCAAGATTTAATTCAAAATCATTTTTATTATAAAATTATTGATGCATGTTTTTACGTCAGTTCACTCTTCACCCTTCACCCTTTATCCTCAGCTTTCCTCCATCCTCCTTACAATCTTAACACAGATGTTGACCCAGTCAATACGTGTCAAGGTAATTGAGCGAGAAGTGGGAAGTCCGTATCCGGATCCGTGTAGAGGCGAATATAAATGACCGCAGTTGACCGTTCTCTGGAGTCCATGAGTCCAGGGGAGGAAATAGTTAGGGGATGTTATCCCACAGAATAGCGGAGCACAACCTTTTTATAAGTCCTGTACCCCTTTTGTCATACTACTAAAATAATAACAATTAGGGAATAATGAATTGATTCAAAATTTGAGTCAATTTTTTTATTTTAGAGTTTGTGGCGATGCCAGAAGTTAATTTATTTTAATTAAATTTGGTTTATTATATTTATATCATTAAGGAATTCCAGCACTTTTTGAATTTTTTCTGTATTGTCTGAAAGTATGTTCTTAAGTTCACCACTGATGTTGTGTTTTGTTCTTTGCGTTTGATATTGTGGGCAGGTTACTAGTAGATGATGGACTGTTATTTGCGTCTGACAGTTGCTGCACTGCGGAGCTGATGTTGACCCAATTTTACTGATTAGATGTTGATGCGTCAATGTCGTATGTCCTGTTCTTAGTCTGAAGATGATTTTTTTGAATTGTCTATTGCTTTGATAAGAAGTTTCCCACTTGTTTGTATTTTCCTTAACTAATCTCAATTTGTTGTTACTCATTTGCGTCCAGCACTGGTTTTAAATTTGCCTCATACCCTCTCTATACCATTCTATTAAATCTAAGTGTAATATGTCAGATAAGAAAAACGTCGAATTTTATATATAGTGTAAATTTATTTAAGGTTAATTTATAGTCCCAGTAAAAATTTACCACGCATTTCATAATATGTGTTTTAGTATAAATTTACTATAGTCCAGAATAAATTTGTTAGGGCCCGTTGAAGTGGGCCCTACACAATCGCTTCTTAGTATACCAAACTTTAATTTGGGTTGTTCAAAATATTTCCAGAAATATGTTAATGGGCTTGTGTCCTATGTCTTAATTTCTATAAAAGTGTACTATATATTGATAAAGTGGGTTACTAGAACCTCAAATGTTCAATTATTTTTTAATAACTCCTTATATGTTAAGAGATATTAACAATTAAAAAAGTCATTTTGTCTCTTTAATTATTAAAGGGATTCAACGTTGTACACATTCCAAATGCATTTGACATCACAATCCTTAATCTCTGCTATATGTATTTATATATCAAAATATCAAATATTATTTACAGCTATTTCAAGGAACAATCAAATTTCAATATTATGTCTGCCTTAGCAGGGTTAAATAAAATAAAAACTTATTATTCTTTGACTTGACTTGATTATTTCGACTACCAACGGCTACAAAACATTACCACAGCACTACCTACTCAACAAATAATTGACATTAAAATGCATTTCAGGTCATACAAATATGGCCGACCATTTCTAGCGCTAAAACTACAATTCAAACTTTTAATTGCTATTTCTCCGTCAATATTTAGATATTTAATAAAATAGACACGTCAATTCACATTTATTAACATCAATTTCAATCAGCAATTGAAAAATCGACCACTAAAAAATGAGGACACAAGCCCATTACTATTTTATTAATAATTATTCAAATATTTTAGTAAAGTTAAGAGAAATTTACTTTCTCCACTATACGGAGTTCGTTTCGACGTCGGTTCCAACTCCGTAGCACTGATATCCTCAAAGGTACGCGCACAACAGGTTGACAACCGTTCTAATAGAGCCATAGAAGAAAGATGGGGATCGTATGAAGCACATCCAGTGCGAATATTCCACACCTGAGCCGAATAGTCCCATATAATAGTTAGAGAGTCGTATAACCAATTTGAGTGGCATGGATACACAAAACGTGGTGAGGAGAAGTGAGGAGAAGGGGGGAGGGGAAGAGCAATACTCTCAGGACTCAAGCAACGTGGATCCTACTTTGTTAAAGCTATAATGTTACACTGGTTTATTTGTATTAACATGCCAAACCACATTAATTTTATGTATATTGTAGTTGTATATGATTTAATTAGCGTTATTAATTACACTAGCTTACTCAATGGGTTGTAGTCATGGACGTACGTTGATATTTTTCCGTGAGGGAACATTGTGCAAATTTGTAGAGCTTTCAAAACTCCGGAAAATGTCTGCAATGTATTATTGTATTCCCAAAGGAAAGTGTTCTATTTGCCCCTTTCTCTCCCCCTTAGGACGCCCCTGATCACAGTAACATGTGTGAATTTTCGTTTTCTTCTGTTAGAAGTGAAATAAATTCATTTCGTTACAAATAAAATTAATTTGTAGGTATCAGATTAAATAATGTATTGAGTTTTTTGAAGCAGCTGTCCTTATCAATAAGATTTAAAACGATTCGACAATTATGACCCAAATTGTTCACTTCCGTTTACCACGTCTTGTCACATATTGACCCCCCCCACCCATATGCAATACCAATCATTTAAAAATAAAATTACATTTTTTGGCCCCTTCCTTTTTTTGGATGTTGAATTTTAAATTAGATGTGACATTACAAAACTAATAACAGGTTTCCCCTCACTCACCTTGTCATGTCTTGTGAAATTTTGTAATCCCATTTTACCCTTACGTTTGCCTTAATTAATGAATGACCTCTAAAAGTTGAGTAAAAAAATGTAAACAACTCCAACTCTGAAATATTTGTTTTATAAAAAGTAACAGAGTTGTTTTTTAAAAAGTTGAAAATATCCAATATTAAAATTTGCAAATGTTTCTTATCATCTGATACTTAGTTAGTTGTAGAAGTATTTCATTTTTTTGTAGGAGTAATATTATTGTGTTCTTCGCTTATAAAACCTGTAACGACGACTCGAGAACAAATAAATTTAAAACTTGGTGAAAGATATACAAATTATTTTGGGTAATAAATCATCCAACCAAGTTTAAAGTTTCTCGGGTTGGAAAATGTCTTTATAACAAAGTTTCTCTAACCAAACTGAACCGAAGACAACATCGAAACTTGAGTTATGTAATATCTTATCGCTGGCGGTCACGCTTTAACTCCCTACAGGAAATTGAGTTTCCATCTCCCGATAAGTCGCCCCGCCCCACCCTCACCCACATCTAAACATCTACTGATAAGGGGAAACTAGCGTTGTCCTTCTAGTGATAGTAAACTAGCATAAAAAATATATTTTGTCTTAAGTCCATCTCCATCTTAACAGGGTGACTCATAGAGTTACAAAAATCTGTAACTATTTGTCATGATAAAGTGTCCAGTGTGAGAGAATTCTAGACAATTTTAATGTGCTCCCATGAGAGCAGAGATGACTAATCCTGGTAACATTTCATCTCACAACAAACATCTTGAGAAACTTCACAACGAAATAATAATTCTTTCTGGAAATGTTACGGAAGTAAACATTAAAATAATCACCAGTCGTGTCCGTAACGCCTCGTTAATATTTTCATTAAAAATTTCTACGTGAATTTTATTCGTGGGCGAATGGTGTTTTAAATTACGTAATATTCGTGCTAAGAATAGAATTTGGTTATATTACATATTTCCTTAAAGGATTAGCGCACTTTGAAGATACATTTGCACAGTTTTCTATTTGTCGTAAAACGATTCCAAACAATATTAGTTTAACGCATAGTGGACAGTAATAAATCTAGATACTTTAAGCATTTAGATACTTTTACAACATGCTTAAACGTATCTAGTAGACTTTTCTTTATTAACCAGAAAAAGTAAACGTAGAAATATCATAAAGTAGGTGTCCATTTCCTTTCATTTCTATTAGTCGTCTTTCTCCTCCAATTTCTCACACCTATTCTTCTTAACTTCTCCTATTCTTATTCTTTCCATCTGACCGGAATCTTCCTCGCACTCTTGCACCATCTGGAATCCTTTCCTTAACTTTCTTAGTGGTTTTGTTTCGATCTATTCTTTTTACAAGTCTTAACCATTGCTGTCTTTTCTTCCTATTATTCGCCACTATATCGCTTTCTAGATATCTGCTGTATATTTATATATTTGTTCGGATCCTCCACTGTCCATTTCACACACCGCTCCTTAAATTTTTCCTTTTCCAAATCCGCTAAAGATCACAATACCTCTTACTCAAAGTCTAAGTCTATGCCCAATAGTATCACTGCCTACAAACAATTTAAATTTGAACCGTATAGAATTCGAATACGATATTCTAGAATCGACCTGGTATAGGAATCGATATTTTGAGGTTCAAAAAACATAACTGGTAAAAGCACAAACTTTAAAATACGAAATTTCTTTTCCTGAAAGTACCCAAATATATTTTGTACCAGTGGCTTAGAACGCGCTTCGAAAAATCTTACTCAAATTGTAATCAGGCTATTCTACATTACTACTACATCTTCTGGTTACTCTGATAAACAGCTTTGTAAATATGAAAGTAAAATTTTATAGGATTTAAATAATTAGATCATGATAACAATTCGAACCCTTAAACAATATTCGTTCCATTTCATTTTCTTAATACTTAAAAGGTTGAAATATGTTCCAAGAAGTGTTTTATGTTCCAGAGAAATAACAAAGGTAATTAATTATTGCTCTGTTTAAGTACCAGTCCAAGCAAGTACACTCAGTGACCAATACCGGAACTGGAAATATTTTTTAAATAGTTACTTAATTAACAGCCCGTGGGTTATAATGTTTTTAATACGAAAGAATTTTTTTTATAAAATGTTGGTAGTCGAGTGAGGAATAATGACTGCACTTGGCGCTATTCGCATTCTTTCATCTGCGTAAAGAAAGTGTTAATAATTATCTCAGCTTTTCTTTACTAATTCAAATAAGAAATATTCATTTCGGAATCTAGTACTCTATTGATGTTTTCTTTTCGAAAAGAAATAAATGTTGCTCTCGTTTCGCACTCTTTTCTTAACTATAAATTAGTAAATTAGTAATTTTGTTTTTCTGTTATAAAATAAGTGTTGTCTTTCTTGTGAATGTTATCGAGTTTTTGGTTAAAAATAGATTTCCGTGAAAATAATTCGAATTTTGATTACATTTACCTCGAGCCCGAAACGGTCAATCCCTTTCCATTTTTCACGAATTGTGCAAACATTTAACACATTCTACCGATGCTTCTGTTAACAAATTTTCACATAAAATATAAAAGTTGCATAGGGTGTGTTTTAATTTTCATATTCTGGTTTATTAACTAGACACACACACACATGCATTATTTCGCGGTTGCTACATATCACCCTTACGTCTACGTTATAAAAGTACGACCAAATATTTTATATTTATGACTGTTTTCAACTTGAATATTTCATAACTCAGTTTTTTATACAATTTTTTGGTTGGTACTACAGTTTTATTCTCGTGCTACACATTATTTTTAGGTTATATGACACTACAGAGTGTTGAGAACAAATTTTTAGTATATTGGCTTACTTGATCGTTAATTATATGAGCTTTATGAATAACACATTAGTATTTATATTATTATTGTACATATATAAATGTGTATTATATTCCGCGCCTGATAGACAAGCAACGAAAGTAACACATTTATCTCGCCTGATAAATAATGCTGATACAAATACTAAGTTTGATACACAAATCTGTATCTGTATCTTATTTTTGGAATGACGTCTTTCTGTTTGGCAGGATGGAACGACCGTGAATAGCTGGTTTGACACATAATTTTTTTTTTTTTTTTTAAATAAAAAGCATATTTCTTGTGTTCCATTTTAATAATACTGATAATTATCAAAGTTACATTTTAAATATTATTATTTTTATATAAAATACATTTAATTGCTGAACTAAAGCTAGTTTATCACAATTCAAGGAATTCATCGCAAATGATTAGAGGATAGAATTGCGATAAACTTGATGTTTACTTCTCTCACATTGGCGAATGATAGCGAAAGGTAGGCATAATAGTATCCCCGGAAGCAGCCATCAACTCAGCTTGACACACAATCTCCAAAACTTGTTGTTTCACCTTAATCTGAAGAGGAAGCGGCAAATCTTTAACAGTATCTGCCATACTTTCAAAGAATTTGACAATTTGAAAGAATTTGATCAGCATCATTTTCTTCAGTCTTAGAATCCAAAAACTTTCCCAATACTTCTGTAACAGTTTCGCAATTTTCCGATTTTCGTTTTCTGCTTTGATTCTCGACCCACATCCCAGAGAAAGGTATTGGGGATGAAGATTTGGAACCGGGTTGCTCTTGCATGGTAATATCTTGTTGGTAAGTATTGTCATCTTCTATGTCGGTCACACAATCATTGTCTTTAATAATTACGGTGTTGTTTGATAATTTCATTTTTTGACCGCCCATGAATTGTCTCAGAAAGCCCATTTGGGATTCGTATTTCCACGGCTTACATGGCTTACTTATTGTGTCGATGCTGCGACATTCGCGGACTTTTAACGCTTTCCTGTAAGCCTCTCTTAAGTTTCTCCATTTCTTTCTGCATAAGCTATCTGCAACATTTAAACAAAGATACCTTTATTTATAGGAGACGAGATCGATTCAAAAAACGTTTTGCTGAACGTGAAAACTTTATACTAAAGAAATAGTCTGACCCTAATAAACTCTGGTACGACAAGAGATAGATGACGGAGATAGAGACAATAATAACATAGTAAAGGTAGAGAGTCAAGAATAAATAGTAAAGTAACAGAGTCAAGAGGAAATAGTAAAGATAGAGCGTCTATGCCTGAAATAGACATAAGTGGAGAAGTGAAAACGAAGAGAGAAAGCAGGAAGGATAGTGAAAAGATAATAGAGGGTTTGTCGAGAGGAGACAAGGAAGACAAGAGGTGATAAATGAAAATACAGGCAATAAGAAAGGAGAAGCAGGAAACGGTTTGCCGAGAGGAAACAAAGAAGACAAGAGGTGAGGAAACGGTGAGAATGAAGGAAGACTAGGGAAAATGAAGGAAGAGGGTCAAGAGAAGAAGAAGCAGAAAGTACTTTTGGAAATAAAAAGGTCTAGAATAGTTTAAGTTTAATTTCAAGTTGAAGTTCTATGAAATGTATTAAGAATGTAGATTGTAAAGCCGAAAGGCGAACAATTAATAATAAAATAATAATAATAAATATAAACCCTGGTATTTCTAATTACGCTTAATGTAGATGTTGCATTAGTATCTTTTTCATTTAGAAATGAATGAGATAAAGTTCATACATGCAAGAATTACCTCATTCAGAGGGAACACTAACCTGGTTCATTCATGGCCGCCGATATCGACTTCCAGCAGTTCTCCCTGACAACGGAGTCATCATAAAATTTATTCGTCTTGTCGTACAAAGATTTATACTCTGTCACTAACGAAATCAGTTTCTCTTCGTCAAACATTTTAAATATTCTTTTATTAACGAAAACTATAATTTTGTTTTAGGAAAATATTTTAAGTGTTTCACGCGCCGCGCTTTTCCTCCGTCGCAGCCTGGCTCGCCGCTGCAACACACTGATGCTTTAAGCTTATATACGTTAAGCAGTGCTTTTCCCGAACAGTGCCGAAGTTCGCTTCGGTGCCGAGGCGCGGTTCGGCTGTGCTCGAGCGATGTCCTGCCGAGGCTCGGCGCGGATCAATGCGTATCCCTATAACAACCAGCGGTTGTCAATTTTTAAGCTCGGCAAACATCAGAAAAGCTCTAAAACAGTCGAGAGCTTTTATGCTTGATGGCAGACTGCTGTGTCTTCAGGCTTCATCGTCTTGTACTAGCAACAATGCATCCACATACGAATTGTTATTATTTATTTAAAACCAATATATTACGTCAGCGGTACCGCCCATTTCCATGCAGGGAATCGGGGTGGGTTGAGGTTTGACATGTCCATGCACTTAATCAGGCTAAACAAATACGTCAACAGCGTTTTGAGGACTTCGGGTGTTTTGTTCCATTCATCAATGGATTATTAAAAGTACTCTAAACAAACGTGTGCATGTGACGTATGTACAATCACCAATACAACACCTCCTCTCTCCTCTCGCCACGAATAATATGAGTGGGAGGATGAGTACCTGTAGTGTAATGACACAAATACTATAATACCTTAATCTGTAATCTATT
Organism: Panorpa germanica; assembly: GCA_963678705.1. NCBI lineage: Eukaryota > Metazoa > Arthropoda > Insecta > Mecoptera > Panorpidae > Panorpa > Panorpa germanica. Next base: position 1,496,651 of record OY783207.1, read on the forward strand.
ATATTTTGACACAATATATCGCATTATGTTTGTATGCTAATTTATCATTTGTTTTTTTAATTTTACTGCAAAAATGGCTAATGTTAGGAGTGGTTTTTGCCGACGTAATTAGGCCTAAATTGTGCCGTTAAAATATTACTAAAGTACCAAACGTATATTATAAATCTTTCTCCATGTATCTAATCGTACAAAAATGACGTCAGACAACGTTTAATATGAATTTATAATATATGTCATACATTATAAAATATTTAATACTTGTCAGTAAATATTTGCTATATATTTTAAGGATGTACTCTCGCTTCCGAAGCTGCCTAATTTCTCCCAGTAAGTGGCATGCCTTGCGCCTTCGTTGACAAATTAAGATTGATGACTTATACCATTACCTATTTAATGCAGGCAGTGATTTGCAAATTTAGTTGATATGACATATGTTATAAAATGGTGAATTAAGGTGGGGCTTGGTTGGTTAGGTAACGAGTGGGGAGGAAGAGGGTGTTCAGTGTTCACCCTTCGTGTTAATCGCAGCTTAACTAAGCTGTAGTGACTCTGCGGTATTCTTGGTGATTATCTTCATTCACATACCCCTTACCCCTCAAATTGTGACTGATGTCAATGTTTTATTTTAAAATGATTTATTTTAATAATTTCTTAAGATATTTAAGTATAAATCCTTGTTGGAATTGCAAGAGCAGTGAAAGTGTAATAGCATTTTAGTTTTGAAAAGAGTGTTGCACAATCCCACTCTCAAAGAATTAATGGCCGCTGTGCACCGCGTTTTAAATAACGAAATTCCCGCGCTGCACCCTGTATAACTTAAACAAATGTAGCCTTTTTGCTTGCAATAAATGTTTCAAGTTGAAGGAAACGATAAAGAAGTGTATTAATATTCAAAACCCTAAGAACTTTTTACTCCTGTGCTCGCTAAACACATGCCTCATGATATATTCATATATTTTTCTTTTTACCTCACAATTATTATGAACTCCGTTTTTATAAATCTCACCATTTTGTAAAAGTGAACAGTTGAACAGGTTGACAGCGGGAAAATCTCTTTTTCTTGTCATTTTTGGGTATATCACTTTTACATCACTTTATATATTACACATATTTTTTATTCAAGAAACTTTTATGGTACGTTCTAACAAAGGGGACCACGTGCAGAGTATTACGTTTGTCAGTTATGGAAATAACAAAAAAATGAAAGGAAAGGAAGGGAATCATTTAAGCTTATGCTATATGTATATGTATATATATGTGGAAAATAAGAGTACTATCCCAATTCTGATGTGGAAAACCATACCCAATCCGCTAATCTGATGTGGAATCTTGTACTCTTATTTAATTTAGGGCAAATGTCAATTCAATTAATATTCAACTACGCAATATCTTAGTTTCTTGTCAGGATGATAAAGAATCACATAATTTGTTTAATACATTTATTTAATAAAATAATAACGATGATAATAATACAATAAGGTTACAATATAAACGTTGGTATTTACTTTACAAATACAGAACAATGAATGAACAAACCATCTTAAATTCTAGTTATTATATACTCAGTCCTACGTTAGTTTTCAGCTAGATTTAATAGGTTTATTTTTATTACTTGAGAATGCGTTTAGTTAATTTCGGTAAGCACATTCGAGCGCTAAAAAGGTACTCAAAACCAATATTCGTTCGTGCCGTGTGTGTTCTCTCATTCGTGTACACGTGCGTTCTCTTACTAACAACACAGATTCGGGGCTCGCGTTTACAATCGGTCGACCCCCGTTTGGTTAAAGATTTGTCAAATACAAGTACAACATTTAGAAAGACACAGATTTATAAATGTTTTGATAAAAATATCGTACCACCCGGATTTATTGTTACTTTTTTGATCACCTTGAAAGCTTACGACGCAGGACGCGCCAAAACTTCATGACCACGACCTGTGTAAGAACAATTTATAAATTTTACCTGGCGTAAAACACAATAAATAGCATCGATCAAACTTTGTATTCATCAGTTTCATCCTGTGTGCATCCTGATTGCCGCTCCTGGAAAACTGGATTTATTAGAACAGCTGCTGTAACCAAACGGATTGAGCGATCTTGCCCAAATTTGGCTGTACTCCAAATTGGCATTTACTCCTTACAAATTTCCGTTACTTTTTGAACTCACCTCGTATAAAATCGTGCAGTTATTATTTCGTTGTAATTGTATATGTTGTACACAATCAATTTCCTTCCATTTACTGTACTAATTATTGTTCTATTAAGCCAGATCCTTGGTAAGACAGTGTTACTTCATTTTCTGTCATACTCATACTAGAACCCATCTGCGCCGATGATGCTGGGGGTTTTGGCGTTCTGGGGTGATATCAAGGGGTGGCGCACAAGTTGAGAAGACAGCTACAAATTTAATTAACTGTGGCGAGGCAGGTAACAAGACGCCAACGCCAACGCCGTCATGAACCTGGTAACATGACAGCACCGGGCAAGAATTGCTCATAAACAGCATTCAAATACATGTAGCAGTATTCTTGTATAAGTACGCCCTTAGTTATTATAATTGTTAGGGAATAAGAGCAACAGGATGTGGATACAGGATACAGGATAGAGGATAGGGTAGGGTAGTAATTGATGCTTCAGACGTGACATGAATTACAGACTGAGATGTACGATAAAATCATTTGTCAAATTAGTAAAATGCTGAGAATATTTTCGCAATATTGTACATGAATTTATTTAAAATAATTACGATTTTAATGATTTAATAATCGCGCTGTTGATGGGCGAGAGAGTAAAAGTTGAATTGGGTTAGGAATCACTATCTATTTTATTGAAGGTATATGCTTTATATATATATGTATATATATATATATATATATATATATATATATATATATATATATATTTATTAATTATTCTAATTATGACTTACTAAAATTTAAATTAAAATTCTTTTTAATTTTAGAATTTGAGGCGATTCTAACAACAAGATCATATTCGCCTCAAGTTAATTTAAGTTATTTTAATTAAATTTGGTTTACAGTTTACATCGAGTCTTCTTGGTGAGCGCACGTATTTACAATAAACAAAACAATAAAATAAATAGTGATCTTTTTTTTGCAAATTAGAATATTTTTTTTTTTTTTCGTGATTTATTTTTTTTAAATTATAATTTATATTATTATTAAGTGTTATTAATAAGAAGTGAAGTAACTTCTATTTAATTATCACTGGTTAATTAACAATATGGATATGGAGGTTGAACCTCCCGATAAAAATCCGATCAATAAAAACAACTCTGTGACTAACAAATCAATTCCTACAGATAAAACATCCAGTGATATAACAGAAAACTTAAATAACAATAGTGACAATGTTAAAAAAATATTTAATAATTTATACAACACAGAAACAAAATATGACTCGTATAAAGTAATGATAGTTAAAAATAATAGTGATGGAAATACATTTTTTAGTTCTCTTAAATTAGCAGAAATAATATGTAAAATTAGCAATAAATCTAATATAATAGAAATTAAAAAAGTGGGAAGAAATAGAGTAATCGTTCAATGTGCTAATGCAGTACTAGCTAACGAAATTACCAAATCAACATTGCTGAAAAACAATGGGTATGAAGCGTTTATACCATTTTACTGGTGCACAAAAGTTGCTATTATAAAAGGTGTTGATATTGAATATTCGGAAGATACAATTTTAAATAATATAGAGTGTCCACCTTTTAAAGTAACGAGAGTGCAAAGGTTAAATCGAAAACTAAGAGTTGACGGAGCGATTAAATATGAACCCAGTACAACAGTGAAATTATTCTTTGAAGGACTTGCTATTCCTGCTTATGTTTACATGTGGAGAGTGAGACGAGCATGTGAACCATTTGTACAACAGACGATACAATGTTATAATTGTTTTAAATTTGGACATGCAGCCACAAAATGTAGAGCAAAAGTAGCAAAATGTAAATTCTGCGGAAGTGAAGATCATTTACGTACTGCATGCACATCTCCTAATCCGACATGCATAAATTGTAAACTTAACCACGAGGCTACAGACAATGAATGTCCTGAAAAAAAAAGACAAATCAAGATAAAAGATCTCATGGCCCAACACAATCTCAGTTTTTATGAAGCAAAATTAGAATTAACAGAAAAAAATACAGACTATTTATACTCAGTAAGAACTCAAAACTCTTTTGAAGCTCTAAACTACAATGAGACTTTTCCCAATATCACTAATAAATACAATAGTATCAACATAATTCCAACATACAAACCAAACCCTTTAACCAGAAGAACTAATACCAGAGTGAATAAATCAAATACAGGTAACTCGTTACAAAGATCTTACAGTCAACCACAACCTACGACATCCACTAAAGAACCAATTCAAAAAAGAAGAAGAGAAGAAAAGAAACCTAACAATGAAGAAAGCGACACATACCTTAAGATAACTAATCAAGGAAAAAACAGAAAGCAAATCAACCAAGAGACACCTGATATTACAATGGAAAACAATGATAATGATACTTGCTATACATCAATATATAATAAAAATAATGATGACAAAATTAAAAATACAAACAAAGACCCAAATATTACATCCCAATCCCTTAGAAGCTACAAGAAACAAATATCTAGTGTACAATGGCCAAACTCGTAAAAATCTATTCACATCACTAAACCTAATCGTTTAATAAATTTACTAAAATATTAAATCAACAATAATTATATAAACGGAGAGAAAAAAAAATAAAATAAAATATATAAATAAATCTAACAACAAGACCAAGGACAGATATAAAAATCAATAATTAATTAAAACAGTTAAAATGATAAATTTTATTCAATGGAATTGCAGAGGAGTCAGATATATTAAAGAGGAACTACAACATATGTTACAGAAGCATAACATACATATATGCATACTATCAGAAACGTTTTTAACAAAAAATATCAATTTCAACATCAAAGGTTATTTTATTGAAAGAGAAGATAGGATACAGAATACAAACTATAATCCCCACGGGGGTGTTGCTATCTTGATTCATAAAGCTATAAAATATAAACGAGTAATGCTAAATAACCCATTTAATTCGGTCGAAATAGTTGGAATAATTTTAACACATAACGAAACTGATGTAATATGTATTTTATCAATCTATGCTAAACCGAATCATAAACTATCTAATTCTAATTGGTCACAGATAAAACAACAAATAGATGTTCCTGTTATACTTGCTGGAGATTTTAACGCGACTAATCTTGCTTGGGATATAAATTGTCCAGGTAGTCAGTATGAAGGTAACGAATTGTTAGATTTCATAGAAAACGAAAATCTAAATATTATTAACGATGATAAACCAACTAGAGTAAGCAATCTCAGTACAAGGGACAGTATATTGGATCTCACATTGGTATCAATGACGTTAACACAACAAATTACTTCGTGGCAAGTTCTTGCAGATAGCTTAGGTAGTGATCACTACCCAATTTTTTTCTGTTTGAATGACTATAATAAAGACCGTTACCGTACATCTGAATATTTAACGAGGAGAAATTTCCGAAAAGCAGATTGGGAGAAATATAGCCTTGAAATAGAAAGCAGAATTTCAAACCTTAGCACAAATGGAATCACAAGTAATCCCCAAGATGTTGAAAACAAATACAACCAATTTAGAGATGTTATTAATAATTCGGCAGACATACATATCCCATCTACCAGATTGTATAATATAACTCCTAATAAAATAAAACCGTCTTGGTGGGACACTGAGTGCAATAAAATGATAGCTCCAGGAAAATTAGCACTAACTATTTTTAATAAAAACATGACAATGGCGAATTATTTAAATTATAAAAAACATCAAGCTAAAACCAGACGATATTTTAGAGCCAAAAAAAAAATAGAATGGCAAAATTTCTGCGAGAATTTAAACCCAAACACAACAACCAACATTGTCTGGAATAATATAAGAAAAATTAACAATAAAAGCTATAGTACTAAAAGGATAAGTGATAATGAAAATTTAATAGAAGAATTCATTAAAAAAAAATTTCCACAGAACAACAATTTAAATATTACTACCACCACCATCGTAAAAGATAATTTTCTAGATAATAACATAAATAAAAATGAAGTAAATTTCGCGTTAAATCATAATAAAAACAGTAGCACAGGATTTGATAGAATAAATTACAAAATGATACAAAACTTACCTGACAATGCAATAAATCATCTTACACAAATATATAATCTGTCATTAAACACTGCTGATATACCATTAGACTGGAAAAAACATATCGTTGTTCCTATATTAAAAACAGGAAAAGATCCAAACAAAGAAGAATCATTCAGACCAATTACTTTACTATCATGTATGGGCAAAACTATGGAATCCATCATCAAAAACAGACTGGAGTGGTATCTCGAACATCATAAAAGATTACCTGAGTTACAATTTGCGTTTAGAAAAACAAGAAGTACACAGCATAACTTAAACATATTGAATATAGATATACAAAGAACATACAGTAAAAATCATTATATGATAGCTGCTTTCATTGACATTGAAGCTGCTTATGACAATGTTAATCTAAAAATATTAAAAGAAAAAGTAGAAAACATAGGTATATCTTCCAAAATATCCAACTGGATTATAAACTACTTCCAAAATAGAGAAATAACAGTTAGATACAATAATAAGTTAACTGGTCCTATACTATGTAATCACGGAATTCCACAAGGCTCAATATTATCTCCCTTATTATTCAACATATACACAGAAAAGTTAACAACATTATCAGATAACAACACAACAGTACTGATGTATGCAGATGACATGGTTATTTATAGTATGGGCCATACACAAGATATAGCTCAAAACAGATTACAATCGAAATTAAGAAAACTAGATATTTTACTAAAAGAAATCAAATTAAATATATCGTCAGAAAAAAGTAAAATAGTTATATTTACAAGGCATAGAATAAACTGCAGTCCAAAAATAACCATCAGAAATAAAAATATAACTGTTAGTTCAAATACCAAATTTCTGGGTATATTCTTTGATACGAAAAGCACTTGGGCGAAAGAAATTGCACATATTATTAACAAATGTCAAAAAGGCTTAAATTTGATGCGATGTATAGCAGGATACAAATGGGGCGCACACCCAACAACCTTAATAAAAATATATAAAGCTATTGTTAGACCGCATATTGACTATTCTAGTACTATGATCTGCACCGCAAATAACTCAAGATTAAAAAAAATTGAAATTATACAAAACAAATGTTTAAGAATAATATTAGGTACAATGGTTTCAACACCAATCCAAATCCTCAACTATCAAACTAATATTCCTCCGGTAAATATCAGAATACAACAAATATCAGACAGTTTCTTTTGTAAAAACAGACATAAGTCATGTGGCCCCTTAAATACAAGATTATCTAAACTATATGTTCTTTATAATAAACCATATTGGACAACTCATAAAAAACCGGCACTTTTAACTAGTTTTGATAGATATAATAACTTGAACTTAGAGGTACACAACATTATACCTTTTTTCAAATTTCCATTAGAAATAAGCATGACAACAATACATACAGAAATAAATTTGTTCAAGAAGAATGACAGTAAGGAAATAACTTATCAAAAATATATGGAATATATAACAAAAGATGATATAAACTGGAGTATATGGTTTACCGATGGTTCATTCGAAAAAAACTCTAAAACTGGAGGAATTGGCATTTTCAATTATAATACAGATCAGCAGTACAAATACAAACTTAACAACATCACAAATTCTTATAATACAGAAATAACAGCAATTATGAAATTACTAGAAATAATACAAAAAACTGACAATAAAAATATATTAATATTCACAGATTCTCGTAGTGTTTGTGTATCTTTAAATAACAATAAATTCAAAAACAATAATAATAACAAAATATGTTCAATTAAAGAATATCTTTTAAAAATGGAAAAAAATGATATCAATGTTAAACTTATTTGGATTCCTGGACATGTAGGCATAAAAGGAAACGAAATGGCTGACAAACTGGCCAAAGAAGCTTGTGTAGATGGGGAAATAATCGAAATAAATTGGTCAATAAATGATTCCAAAAAAATAATTAAAGAAAATTGTATGGCAGAATGGCAGAATATATATAATGAGAAAAGTCAAAGTACTGGAAAAAATTTTTTTGCAGCGAATCAAAAAATTCCAACAACCACATGGTTTAATAAAAATCATTCACGGAGATATATTTCAACAAATTGTCGAATGAAATCTGGGCATTCTAGATGTCCAGCTCATCTATACAAAATAAATATAAAAGACACACCAAATTGTAGATGTGGAGAAGAAGGGTCTTTGGACCATATAATTCTAGGGTGTCATCTTTTAACATCAAAAATTGATAGACTTTTAAATGATTTATGTAATGTAACACAGTTCCCAGTCAATATGTCCTGTTTAATGACAAGTGAAGCAACGGCGGAAATATTAACAAACTTTGTGATAGAAAATAATATAGAAGTGTAATTTAAGTTAAAATATTTTATTTAGTATGTATTTAATTTTAAGTTTAATTTTTTAAAAAGAATCAATTTGTTTTGTATTTATTAGAACAATTATAATTTATATGTAAATTTTTATATAATTTTACAAATAAAAGCAATGGCAAGAAGGCTGAATAAGCCAAAGCCTAAATAAATAAAAAAAAAAAAAAAAATAAATTTGGTTTATTATATTTATATCATTAAGGAATTCCAGCACTTTTCTAATTTTTTCTGTATTGTTTCAAAGCATGTCATTTAATTCACCACTGATGTTGTGTTTTGTTCTTTGCATTTGATATTGTGGGCAGGTTACTAGTAGATGATGGACTGTTATTTGTGTCTGACAGTAGCTGCACTGATTTTACTGATTAAAAGTTAATGCGTCAATGTCGTATGTCCTGTTCTTAGTCTGAAGATGATTTTTTCGAATTGTATATTGCTGTGATAAGAAGTTTCCCATTTGTTGACACGCTTCCCGATATTCCTCGCCGTTCTTCTCTTTCCCTTCTTTCATCCTCCTTTTTACTTGTTCCATCTAATTTCTTCCCTTTCTCTTGTTTAACAACAGCTCTCTAGAATAAACCTGCATTTGATCCTCTCCTTACACCTGCTTCATGTTTCTGTCTCTTTTCCTTTTCTCTGTATCTTCATTACCCACCTGCTTTCTTCCCTGCCTGCTTTCAAGAGGTCCACTTTCTTCTTTTCACTAGCAAACCAGACTGGACATTATGCAGACCCTACTCTGCATTAAATGCTTTATATATTTTTTGAATGATTGGTTTATTTTTATTTGTCTATTTAAAATGCTGGTGTTTCTATTTATGGTTGCCATGTTTGTGACGTCATTCGTTAACAAAATTAAGAGAGGCCATTTAAGGTAAACGTACTTAAATCAGCAGGACCATATCGGCTAAAAGGCAAAAAACTAACAAAATTTGCTGTGCGAATAATTGAGGAAGCCTAAACTAAAATCACAAATCTTCTTAAAGAAACAAAACCATTCTAAAACTCAATCACTTAACATAATTAACAAAATCTTTTTTTTTTAATTCTATTTCCACAAATCAAACAAACAAATTTTCCACTCATTACTTGGTATTCATTAAAGGAATTATTTCTCATCCCCATATCCTCTGATAGCCCGCTTAAGGGGGTAGTCAGGTAATGGGGTGTAACATAGACAGTCCAAAGCAAAGGAGTTATTTGTAGGAATCGAATGAATTCTATAGTAGGATGAGACACAGACGCCGTGCCGTGTGTTTAGCAACCAGGGCGCTTTGTTCGCGTTGTGAGTAGGGGGTGGGTGGTCCTGGCGTGATACAAACACACCTGTCGGGCGGGTGATTAATTTCAGAATTGTTATTAATTCCGTGTGCGATGAATTATCAGTTAGACCCATTTCTATAATTAAATGCCGCTGCAATGTGGTATGATTTAATATATTACACATAATAATAGGTGAATTGAGCGAACACTGATGAACCCTCACTAATCTATCAATATAATGTAATATGTTCATTTAAATGTGGGTAGCTACTCTAATTGGCTTCATTAAAATGAAACTGAATAATGGAAATTTAACACTGAATTTCCACTGAATTTATTTTTGATATTAATTATCTGTATTCTACTAATCGATTAATAGTAATGTTGTATCTAGATATAGATACTGATACAGGCCTCTCTTTTGACAAGGGATGGGGAGGGAGGAGTCATACGCTTCGTGACGTCACAGGTAATTGTAAATAACAAAATTACGCACCCAATCCATTGTACTCGTTCGTCACATCTAATCAAAAATTCGACATAACAATTCGCCTTACCAGAACATTACCGGACAAGCCTTGTAGGATCCTAGTCTGGCAAACTTTGTATAATTTATTAATAAAATTAAGAATTTAAAATGTACAAAATTTATATTATACAGATTGTTACAAAATCCGTTTTGAAGCGACCGAAAATAGTGTAATTCGTATCGAAGCGATTTGTAGTGGACTGTATATTGTAGAAAATAGATTTTGTTGTTTTATATAAAATGCGTTTAATAACTTTAATAAACTTCACTTCACAGATACAAATAACAAATAATTTAATGGGTTTGTGTCCTATGTCTTAATTTCTATAAAAGTATACTATATATTGATAAAGTGGGTTACTAGAATCTCAAATGTTCAATCATTTTTTAATAACTCCTTATATGCTAAGAGATATTAACAATTAAAAAAGTCATTTTGTCTCTTTAATTATTAAAGGGATTCAACGTTGTACACATTCCAAGTGCATGTGACATCACAATCCTTGTGTAAAGTTGCCAACTTTACAGCTCATAAATCTCTGCTATATGTATTTATATATCAAAATATCAAATATTATTTACAACTATTTCAAGGAACAATAAAATTCCAATATTGTATCTGCCTTAACAGGGTTAAATAATATAAAAACTTATTATTCTTTGATTTGACTTGATTATTTGACTACCAACAGCTACAAAACATTACCACAGCACTGACCTACTCAACAAATAACTGACGTTAAAATGCATTTCACGTCATACAAATATGGACGACCATTTCTAGCGCTAAAACTACAATTCAAACTTTTAATTGCTATATCTCCGTCAACACTTAAATATTTAGTAAAATAGACACGCCATTACACATTTATTAACACCACCACTAAAAAATGAGGACACAAGTATAAACTAATGCTTAGAAGAAAACAAAATATAGAGAGAAATAAATATGTAAAGGAAAGAGGTGTAATAAAATAAGAACTGAATTTAGTTATAACAGACATCTAGCATTATATAGATTCATTAAATAGTAAATACAACTGCTATTTACATAGAATTAAGGTGAAACGATACTTGGCCATTTTTACTCGCGAAATATAGAAGGCGATACTATACAGCAGGTTAAATATTATCAAAAAAACATGTTTTTTTATGTTTAAATCGTTTTATATAAGTAACTATAAACGCGAATCAAAATCTAAAGCAGCAATTAGTTAGATGAATAACGCATCTACATTTTAAGCTTTCTTCCACTGACTTTTAATGAGTTGGAATCGCAAAAATTAATTTTGAAAATGAATATTGCTATATTTTCTAGTTAAATTCCAATTTTTATATTACTGGTAACATTTAAGAATACAGTTAACATTACAGATAGTAATATAAAATCGCATAATTACATAATTAATGAAACCTGATCATAGGCTGGTGTCAATGTATTAACGTTATCACTCGCCGTGCAGTTAAAGTAATAACTTATATCAAATTATGATTGAATTTCAAGTGTGGTTCATATACGAGTACAAGCAATATATACCAAAATATTTCACGCTCCCCTTTAGAATATAGTTCTAAATATTTGATAATAAAATATTTCTACTTTTTCCTCAGCCCCTGTCTTACATATTCTTACATAAGTCACACACATGGCTGCACGGGAACCGGAACAAGCATAAGAACAGCATCACATGCCTCACACGTTTTCCCCAAACAATAAAACTGTACATTTTAAATGGAAGAATGTAGATTCTTACACCAAAGAAAAGCAACCCACTTCGGTTGTGAGCTTCGGTGGGTCGGTGAATTTTTTAACACGCAAAATATGGTTGGAACAAAATATTTGTAGACCTACAAATCGCACAGCGGGAAACTCGGGTGGAAAACTTTTTATTATACCTACGTGGTTCTTGTTATTTACATACCGAGCTATAGAAAATGCAAATAATGTAGACACCAGGCATAGGAAGAAATATTTCTCTAAGAAAAAACAAGCGGTATATAAACATGAAACTGATTAATCTAATGGGATTGTGTCCAATATCTTAATTTCTATAAAAGTCTACTATATATTGATACAGTGGGTTACTAGAATCCTTATATGTTAAGAGATATTAACAATTAAAAAAGTTATTTTGTCTCTTTAATTGTTAAAGGGATTCAACGTTGTAAACATTCCAAATGCATGTGACCTCACAACCACTGCCAACCCTACAGCTCATAAATCTCTGCTATATGCATTTATATATCAAAATATCAAATATTATTTACAACTATTTCAAGGAACAATAAAATTTCAATATTATGTCTGTCGTAACAGGGTTAAATAAAATAAAAACTTATTACTCTTTAACTTGACTTGATTATTTTGACTACCAACGGCTACAAAACATTACCACAGCACTGACCTAATCAGCAAATAACTGACGTATAAAATGCATTTCACGTCATACAAATATGGCCGACCATTTCAAGCGCTAAAACTACAATTCAAACTTTTAATTGCTATATCTCCGTCAACATTTAGATATTTAATAAAATAGACACGCCAATACACATTTATTAACATCAATTTCAGTCAACATTTGAAAAATCGACCACTAAAAAATGAGGACACAAGCCCATTTTCAAATATTTGTTGACAATATACTGTGTGTATTCAGAACTTGTTAAAAACATCAATAGTTTGCATAGGTAAAAGAAAGCTGATGTTATTTTAAATAGAAATATAATAATATAGAAATATTAATAATAGTATATTCTGTATCTTGTCTTCTAAAAACTAACACGTGCTAACAAATAAATTTGTTGTTAAGTAGAAATTCTTTGCACAATTGCACAACATTCTAAAACTCGACTTAGTACAAGGTTACTTATGGACAACGAAAAACAAAGAAAGTATTCGTTTCGAAGTCATTTCGGATCAAAAACGAAGTCGGCAGTTTCAGAAGCAAAAATGCATTACCCCACCCCATACACTTAAGCTTTAAAACTGAAATTTCTTTTCCTGAACATACCCAAATATATTTTCTACCTGCGGCTTAGAGCGTACTTCGAAAAATCTTACTCAAATTGTAATCAGACTTTTCGACATTACTACGATACGTAAAAATGTTTGTAGGGTATGAACCAACCCGTCTGATGTATACACTTAAAATAATTAAAACTAATTAATCTTTATAGCTGTAAGACGTACAGAAATAATTAGTCCACCCCTTTTACACCCTCCACCCAACGATATCGTTATTGTGTAGTGTATTATATAGTACACTTCAAAACTAATTGATTTTAATAAAACTGTACTAGATTTTCCTTGTTACTTGAGAAAAAACCGTGAAACAAAATACGAAATATAATTAACAATAATTAGGATCAGTGCAACTGACAGCTTGTCGATAATACTAATGGGAACCGGGGTGCTTTGCCCCCGATGTTATAAAGTCTTATAACACCAGAGTTAAAAATGAAATAACTTCAGCTGATGATAAATAATTTGTAGGTAGAATTAAAAATATCAAACGAAAGCAAATGAAATTGTTTCAATCAGAAAAATCTTTCTTCTGGCTCATTCAATCAGTAAAATACTGACACAAAGAACGTGGTGGTAATTCCAACGAGAAGGGCTGTCTGTCCTTCGTTCACTGTATGTAATTACGTGGCCCATCAAACAATCAGTTCAAGCTAATTGCATTAAATAGAAGCGAATTGAAATGTTACTTCTGCCATTCCAAACACAATAACGAAACGAAAAAGAAATCTATTTAATACTCTCTGCTTTTATCACTCACAATTACTTGTGATTAACTTCATGTGACGTGGCAGACTGGCCGCTCTTTTTGTGCTCAAATTATCACTCGGTGTACCTTTGTAAATGTTTTAGTTGCAGATTATTAGGGATTTGAGAAAGTAATTTTTTACAATAGAGATTTAAAAGATATTATAATAGTTACTAAATAATGGTATTTACCGAAAGCTTCTAAAAACAAAATGATTATGTTTTGGTTAATATCATTCATGATCACTAACCCCCCGACCCTATTATCACAATTTATATTTATTTACTTATTTGCCTTGACTTTCTTTCGTCATAGCCACCATCAAACATTTTTTATACATCTTTTATAATTTATAATTCAATTTTACAAATTTCTAAATATTTCAATAATTCACTAATTAATTTTGAATCAATTAACAAAAATTTAGTATTACCAGGAAAAGTTTTAATCACATCTAATATATCACTATTCAATTTTGATCTTTCTAAACTATAATTTATGTATTCAAATATAATATGATCCAAAGTTCCTTCTTCTTCACATTGACATCTATATCGTTAGATTTAATATTAATTTTGTACAGGTGAGCTGGAGTTTTGCAATGATTACTTTTGATTCTGATTATAGTTGATATAATTTTGCGGGACTCATTTCTAATTGTGACGTCACACATTTGAAGAAAAAACTAGTTTTTAGCAAGGTTTTTTTTTAGAAAGGCGAATTATAGATTCGAAGTGACGTCACGAAGCTTGTAACTCCTTCCTCCCTTGTCACTTCTAGTCACACTATAATACCCTCCTTCTCCCTTTAGCGTGTAACGTAATTAATAAGTGCCCCCCGATTTTTTGTGATACTGTATTTTGTATATATATATAAACGAAGCCAGAGATGAGATCCGATATTTCTGAGCACAATATAATAATGTGGAATAGGAATACACATATATAGATATAGCTCGAAACCGTATGTCGCACGGAAATACGCCCTTTAACCCTTACCTCAAAGTGAAGTAAGCATGTTGCTTCCGTAAGCTATGGACCACAGAACAGAGGGGGTAGAACGAGAAGGCAATAAAGGAGGAAGGGGTGGAAGGAAGTGGGTGTACAATACTACAGTGAAACATTTATTCTGGGCACATTTTTTATTACTCCTTTTAGAGTAATAAACTTTTTTAAAATAATTAAAAAATAATAAAAGTTTCCCATTTCAACCCCTTAGACAGTTAGACACGTTTCAGTTTTGAAACAATTTCAATTATTACTCCACCACTCCTTCGAAAAAGGGGTTGTAACTTGAGATAGAGGGATAGAGAAGGAATGAATAAATGGAGAACGTAGTTGTATAAAAGAAGAAAAAAATATTACAAAAAATATGTTAAAAAAATATAGTAAAAAGTTTTAATTAGGTGTAACGTAGCACTTTAGGATATCATTTTGTGAATTTCATTTTGATTTATGGTGTTTAGGAAAACTGTTGATATCTGACTGCAAGCACTGTGTCTTTGTTTGTCTTACAAAGTCAAAGTTTATTTATTATCTTTAACACAAGGTGGTTATTTCAGCATTTCCATATATAGGGTGTGCTAGAAATATGTTATATGAATATACATAGCTTCATTTCTCTAGAAAGTTATGCTATTAATATTATTAGGACTTAGAATTATGCTTGTTCGAACTAACAAAACAAGAAAAACCATCAATTGCAAAAATCACCTCTTCATTGTAAGTAAATTTGGTGAAGTGCCCCTTTTTGTAACGTATCTATCACTATTGCACTTCAATTAGAGTTCGCATCAACTTTAACTTCATTTGTATTCCGACAGGTGGAGTGATTTCGCAGTTGTAGCCGATAAAGTAGACATTTCATATGAACGACTGTGAGAAAATAAACTTTTTTATGACAAAAAAATCAAACGCATCTTCAATATGAAGGCGAAGTTACTCCAAAATGTTTACTGCATGAGAAACAAATTTCCGCATTGATTCTTTGATTTTTGCCATCGAAACAAGTAACATGTGGGCTGGTGCATTATCTTGATGAAACAACACTTCCTTTCCACCAAATGCGATAATTTTTCCACGATTTCACCACTTAAATGCTCTAACAAATTAGTATAATATTGGCCGTTGATAGCTTTACATTTTTGAGAATGATCAATGAAGAATATGCCATGAATTTGTTACTACCTCCAAGTGATCTTCCTACTTATTGAGGCTTTATATTAATTAGAAATAAGTCATAATTATTTCACTCTCTATATAAAGGAATTGAGGCAACGATCTTGCCTGTAGATAAAACTGTCTTCATCTATTTTAAGCTGACCAACATCTGATAGTTGCCATTGAAGGTGAAGGACCTCCATAAACATGTTTTCCAATTGCATTTTCTTCGTAGTAACAGTGGAGCCATCAGAAATCTACCCTATTCGGGGGGCTTCGTTAGATGTAAATCGTTAGAAATCTACGCCTGTATCCATCACATCGGCAACCACTGCTCGTCTAGTTGCTTGCTTTCTCCCACCAGCTACTGTCAACTACCCCTTATTAAAAGACCCTACGTTATATAGATGTGTTGTGTACACATTTTCATATTTAGTAGATCCCATATTTTAAAAACACCATGAATAAAACAGTAGCCATAACTTGGATTGACACTGGAGAGACTTCCGACTCATATCCTGGGAAAACTCTTGACATAGCACTTCTTCTAATTACATTTTTATTTCCCTAGAGATATCCTTTTGAATTAATATAAATAATAAATATCGTTGTACGTACAGTCTTGATGCACTTTGTGGGAGTGTATCTTTCTAACGTTATCTCTGAAGGAACTGTAACTATGTTGAAACAAAGCTACGCGGCTACGCTGCTATGGAGAAATTCTGGAGTACTATGCATTACTGCATTGTGCAGCTAACAGATACTTGACGGTGAATGCCAGGGGGGAATCTGAGGATGCCTTCTCTATGCAAGGAATCCCCAAACAGGTGATCTTATTTTAGATGTCTTGAGACAACAAAGGTTCGCTTTTAGTTGATAATATGCTCGCATGTTCTGAGCTACAGAATGTAGAGATTTACTACATTAAGTTGCATTAAGATTAAGTTATATAATTCAGATTTATATCTTACTCCTTCTTAGTAACATTACTCAGAAGGTTCTAGAATATATAGAACATCTACGTACTGTTCAAGATTAATCATATTAATAATTCAACTAAGATAGTTATATTAAACGTGTAAGAATGTACGAGTATGTTATGTAACAAATACATCAGTCGGCACTGGAACTGTAGCAACCAAACGACTAAAGACAGGGCGCTCATTACTCTACAAGCCTAGAGAAGCATTTCGTTTTACGTCGCAGTTAAAAAAGTTATCGAAATGGAATTCAAACGGAACAGTGTCATTGCTTTGTATTTGGTTGGAGAATCGCAACCAGCCATTGTTAATGAGCTCCGACATTTACATGTGAACAAAATGTTTGTGTATCAAATTATTGCACGTTAGATTGATACTGGTCTATTTTCTGGGTCTAGGTTATTTTCTAGGATATTTTCTGGGTCTAGGTTACCCGAGTGGTGACCGGATGTGAAAGAATAGTCCCAATGTTGCTCATGCATGTCGTAAGAGGCGACTAAAATGGGTACCCAGTGTCTGGGGGTATAGCCGGGCACCCTTCCCCTGGGGATTATATCAGGGGACTGGTCCCCCAGGTTGGGCGTGGTGCTAACAACTCCACCCCGTGAAAAAAGACCTTGTTACGAAATCTCAAGTAATCCGGAAAGAGGCCTGGAAGAAAATTCTTGAGAAGGCCAGGGCCCACCCAGGGCTGTCGAGCCACTGAAGAAGAAGAAGAAGAAGATTGATACTGGTAGCCTCAAAAAACGCCATGGAGATTAACATCCAAAAACAGCAACATCGCTAGAAATGGTTCGAAAGGTGAAGGCCAGACTTCAATTGGCGAAAAATCTCAATGTGTCTCCTCGTAGCATGGGGCGCATATAATTAAATGGAATGGATGGATAAAATACAAAAATGCTAAATTGAAAAAGTGGAAGACAGGTGAAATCTTCTTCTTTTGCTCCTGCTATCCTATTATATAGTTTTCTTTTGTTTCCTATCTGGTATTTCAAAGTTCTTAGGTCTCTGTATTTTAAGTTGTTCTTTGGAATTTTTTTCTGATCATAGACTCCATAAGTTTTGGCGGTATAAGTTAGACGTGTTATCTGTCATTTAGACTACCCATTTCCTGCCAGGTTTGACTAAGTTCTTTAACTATATATCCTCTCAACTTACTCGTAAAATCTTCTTACTTCTCTTGCTATTAAATATATATTACCGTAACTGACAGGGTATCTTTTTTTTAAAACAATTAATTTTTGTAATTGCTGATGTGTAACAATATCTTTGAATGGCTTGAAACTTTCTTCTCAGACACCTTGTATTTACCGGTTCGTAATTTTAAAGAAATTATAATCAAGGCACAAAAACAAACAATAAAACGACAACAAAATAAATTTATTAAATGAATAAAGCCAGGGATATTTTGATACTTTCTTTAATGATCATTTCAATTAATATAAAATATCATTTAATTGAATATTTAATTAAATTCAGTTTTTGATGAAACCGAATGGTAAATGAGGTGTGACACTCTTTGCCATTACGTAAATGACTGTTACTATAGGACGACGCGGCGCGACGCGACGCCTCGGAAGCGTAACGCTTTCCATTATTTCAGTACTTCTACAATCAATTAATTATATTAATTAATATTGTCAGTTAAGCGAATTCAATACCTTAATGTATTTTATTTTAAATGTTGACGCTGTATTTTACGCAATTAAGTTAAAACATTTCAAAATGATTTTTCTATTAAAAACAAGTGATGTAATATTATTTCTATAAATTAATAATTTCGAAGTGTCGACTTCGATTCTGATCTGAATCTGCTTCATGTTTGATACGATACATCCAATGCGTTTGATGCGGATATGTACCTTAGTATTAGTGTATTCACATTACGTATTAAAAGTTAATGAGGTGTTACGATGATGCCTCACAAGAGGGTGGCGCCACCTTTATGACAGTCAGCTGTGTAATGGATTAAACACGGAATTATGTCACGCCTAAGGGATGCAAGAACTACCACCAAACAATTGTAAAATAATAAACTTTACAATACATGCCTCGTCGTAACCGGAAGTAATGAAATCGAGGCCGGAGATTAATTAAAAATAAATGTTTTATCATATTTCATTTCTAGCATTACTTTCGTAATACCTATTTATGTAAATTGGAATGCCATTATTTAAAATGATTTGTTTGAATTTTGAACATTTGACAATGCCATAAGTATTTTAGCAGAAGCAGAAGTAGCAATTCATTCAGGGCGCCTTCCACAAGAAGCATATTCAGACTAAGGGCCTTATTCTGTAACTTTTCAAGAAATCGACCTTATTTTTTCAGCGGTGGAAATATTTAATTTTTTCACCGCTCGAATAAAGTCGCTGTATTTAAAATATCTAAAGTGGTATTCTGTATGCAAAATTTTCCATCGCCCTTATAATATACAGCGGTGAAAAAGTATAGTGACATTTTAAGACGTCATCAATTTTAAAAATATTTGACAAATCAGACCAATTCAGAATATTCAAATATTTAAAAATTCAAACACTTGGCAAGTACGAACACATGTCAATTGACAAGCAACATAACTTCACTTTCTGATATATTTATATTTGTATATTCATATAATTATACATATACTGTCTATTAAAAAATTTGTACTGAAATTCAAATTATAATTCGAATTGTTTGACAGTTCTAAAAAATACAGCGATGTAAAATTTTAAAGTCACCGTTAAAGGCGATCTTATAATTTGGTCGATTTTTTTCCAGCGACAAAAATAAAATCGATGGAAATTTCTTACAGAATACCAAATAAAAAATCATCGCTTTTGTGACGTCATTTTACAGCGATGAAATTTTTTCACCGGTGGAAATATTTTACAGAATAAGGCCCTTAAAGAAGAAAATTAAATATGTAATAAATTCTTCATGGCAGGAAGAATAGAACGAAGAGTTGACAACAAATTAAGGGAAGTGAAGCCATCAATTTTTAAATAAGAGTTACCATTTGGAGTGTAATAGCCCACTAACAGATATTCATCACACAAACAAAATCTATTGAATGAATCTAATTTAATCTCTATATTTTAAATACCCATACTTGTGTTTATCTATATATATAAAAGAAAGACGGGTTTGTTGCAACACTTATAACTGGAGATCTGCTGAACCAATATTCATGGTTATTGATTCGTTGGATTTGTCTCCGCCCCGAATAGCATAATACATCTTAAAAACAATGAAAACTTTGCTATTGACCGAAGATATGTGTTCTTTAAATCCTGTTTGTATTGTTGCCTACTAATCAGGCGTTGAATGGATATTACAAAAATTTAAAATTATGAACTGCTTGCGGCAGTTTGTTAGTTAGGTTAGGAATGCCAGCGCCAGATCGCGGAATGAATGACGCATTTAATAGAGAATTGGAACGTGAACGTGAACGTGGGAATATGATCCACATGAACTAATCCAATCAGTCCAAACGAATATACCTCTGTTGAATCCTAAGCAGAGGGAATTCAATGGCGCACAAACGCGCATTGGAAGCACTAGACCGAACATTAAAAGATCTGCGCAATGACTCGAGATGTTTTGGTGGTGCAATGATTTTATTATCTGGCGATTTCCGACAAACACTACCAGTCATTCCAAGATCTACTGCTGCCGACGAAATAAACGATTGTCTCAAAGCATCAAATCTGTGGCGATATATAAAGAAACTTCAACTGTCTGTAAATATGAGAGTTGCATTGTTGAACGATCTATCTGCTGATGATTTCTCGAAGCAATTGCTGACTATCGGTAATGGCCGTGTTCCTGTTGACAAATCGAGCGGTTTGATTTCATTTCCTCCAAATGTTTGCAATTTTGTATCATCAAAAGACGAGCTTATCAACAAAGTATTCCCGGATATCATTGCTAACCACAAAAATACTAAATGGTTAAGTGAGCGAGCAATTTTGGCCGCTGAAAATAAAAATGTAGATGACCTCAATTTTATAATTCAAAATCAAATCGTAGGTACTCTGTATTCATTCAAATCTATCGACTGTGTAACAAACGAAGAAGAAGCCACTAATTATCCAAGTGAATTTTTAAACTCCTTGGATGTGCCTGGTTTACCACCGCACAATTTAAAACTTTAGGTTGGCTCGGTAGTCATCATGCTTAGAAATTTAAACCAACCAAAACTGTGCAATGGAACGCGTTTGGTGATAAAAAAAACTGATGAGCAATGTGATTCACGCGTCGATACTTAAAGGAAAATTCAAAGATGAGGAAGTTCTTATTCCAAGGATTCCGATGATCCCAACGGATATACCATTTGAGTTTAAACGAATTCAATTCCCGATTCGTCTTGCCTTCGCCATGACGATCAACAAATCACAGGGCCAATTCTTGACTATTTGTGGCCTTAATCTAGAAAATGCATTTTTTTCTCATGGTCAATTGTACGTGGCATGCTCACGTGTCGGCAAACCATCCGCTTTATTTGTTCTTGCGCCTGACCAAAAAACAAAGAATGTCGTTTACCACAAGGTGCTTGAATGAAAATCCCATTAATGAATTAATCCGAGTGTATTCCAATCTGCACAACATAGTTTTCAATCATTTTTTTCTGACATGAGTTTGAATTACTTAATTATTATTATTTTTTTAATTTTTATTCTCATTCTGTATGTTTTCATCATCATTCATCATAATAAAATACTTTTATGTTTCTATCTATATTAATATTATTTTGTATCATTGTATTACGTTCATCAAAGCCTAAATTAGTTCAGCTAAAAGGTAACACGACATTCATTGACTGTTAGGCGGTACGAAGTTCGCCGGGTCAGCTAGTAAGTTATAAATGAAATACTACAAATATTTATAAATGTATATATTGTTTTAAGTGCTAATAATTATCGAAAGTTGATGCACTCAAATAATTATTGAAATCTACGTCCCTCTTGTCATGTCTTGTTACACTTTAGGGACTTACTCTCCATATTTTACGAATTATGTGCGAAATAAGTCTGGATGTAATAAAATTTTCTGTGCACCCAAAAACGAAGAGCATTTGCTTTTCTTTCGCCACTGTTCGTACACGAGTAATTCTGGCGCCAATTGTAAATAGTTTACAATGCAATAGAACGTACTATCGATACCAGGAATTAACGTGCATGTGCCTGATTGGTTTCGAGCGAATTGGTTCCAAGAATCCTTGACTGTAATAGAAAATGGTTACTCCACCGGTATAATTTGTATCGTAAACATAGTCTCATGGCTTTTATTCTCATAATGAGTTGTTATATACACTGTTAAAAATAACTTAATAAAGTATAATTTATACAAATTTGGCGGAAGTTGAGTCGAAAGATATCATTATTAAATTAGTAAAGTATCATTTTCACTCACTACTTTAATTTTAAGTTGTATTTTGTATTTAATTTAAATTGTTTAGCATATGACAATACACGTACTTAATCACAGTACCATTTTTAATTTAATTTATTTTTTAAGTTTTCTTAGTTTTTTTAGAACCTTTTACAAGGTACAATGTTTTAAATTAAAAATATTAAATTAAGAAAAACTATATTATATTATAACCTTCAAAATGTGACACTCTGTCAAAATGCAGTAGGATTTACTTTTAAAAGAAGTTTAATGTCAGTTTTTGAAAAATATATAAGAGAAAACAATTTCTATTACTAATTGTTATTAAAAATAGCAATTTTAATTATTTCACATACAATTTTGTCAAAATGCATACGCACCAACTAAATTAACTAAACTTAAATTAAAACACAAATGTGAAAAGGAATGCTTAAACGAGAACCTGAAATCTAGATTACAATATTAAATAAAAACAGTAAATAAAATATCAAAACATGTATAGAAACGTAGGCCTGCAGAAATAATTTGTACAGAGTTTTGGTAAAAAATGGAGTGGTGTTGCCAACGAGTATGGAGGAAATACTAAAATATCCGAGGTGGCCAGTGTGCCTAGTCATAGACAGGTTATGGCATAAAGCGGGGTTGAAAGTTTAGGTAGTAATAATAATAATGAAATGTAAATAGATAAAATGTAAATAAAATAAAGTAAGAAGGGCGAAAATAGGACCGTGGTCCTAAAAAGCCCGTGAAGTATTAATAAAAAAAAAATATCAAAACAGTGAGTGGAACTGGAAAACATTGGCCTAGAAAAGAACCACTAAGTGAATCTTTTTGATTCTAGAAAACCAAAAACATGGATGCTTTCCTACATTTCAATTTGTAATGAAATGTGATGTACTGCTAGCTTCAGGCAAGTTATTACATCTGTGGAAATCTGTGGAAAGCTTACACATCTGTTTCAATTCCACAGTTAGGTACATACGAGTGTTTTCATTATCAAGAAAATAAACAAAATGATTTCAATAGAATACTGTTCAGGGAAAAATTATGAAAACATATCCACTGCGAGTACGTATATAGTCGCAAATGATAAAGTGATGGATTTATATAAAAACAAGGATTTGCGTGAGAAGTACCAGTTGCTGGAAAACGGAATTATTAAACAAGTAGCAACAGATTCCAAGAAATGTGGCGTTATTTCTGAATACTCGGTCAGCGTTAAAACTGTTGCCAATCAAATGATGGAGTGAGGGGAAGACGACGACGTCGACGTCGTGACGCTGATGGCTCCTACCTTCATGGAGCCTGTTCTATGAATTATAAATGCGTTTGGTGACTAGGTCATCGAGTATGTTCTAAGCAGCGTTTTTATCAACAAGTTTACGAAGTGAAGCATTACTGTGTGTTGAATTAGAAGTGTGTATTGTCCAAGATGGCTTTAATATTTATTCCGCATTACAGGAAGTGCTTTTGTTTATAAAAGCAGTAGTTAATCTTAAAGCTTTTGACTTATAAATGTAGTAGCAACACCTAACAACAGTATTATTTTAACAACATCTCAAATAGTTTAATCAGAAAGTTGAATCAGCTTCAAAAGTGAGGTGCGGGGGTGCCTGTACGTAAAATAATTAATTACTCTCAAGTCAACATCTCAAGAACAAGAAATCAATGAAAATTAACTTTACAAAACAACATCATTGTCTGCAGAGGGTCTGGGATATCCGTCAATTAGAAACTCATTATGCTGTGTATTAAATTAATTTGTAAAGTACAGTAATTAGTTAGGGTAGTGCAGATATACGACGAGTATACACTACATATTACCACTTAGTAAATTATTAAATCTTGGAAACTTTTGACTTACAAGAATTCAAACTGTGACTCATAGTAGGTCAGTATAGCAACAGACTTTCGATATCGGGCTCTACCAGCATGAACTAGTCACAGATAGAGTCCAAGATGGGCCAGTAGTTTAATTTTTGGACATCCTAGAATGTGTTTTACGACATTGTGTAAAGACAGTGTCTCCAGTGTGTGGATGCCTTTAGTATACATTACAAAGTATACTCGAATATTCGTGTAGATAAAACAATTTATCTAATCATAATAATTATAGTAAAACACCAAAAGCAAGAAGGGGAACCAGGTGATACAGGTACAAAGTTTCGTTGGTTAAAGTTTTCAACCCCGTCAAGGCGCCATGGAATCAAGGCATCAAGTCTACATGGCTTCATGGCTTCATGCATCCATCAAAGATGTCTTCGGGCAACATGTAGCAGTATCACGTGATAACGCTGTGTCTAACACCTGCCAACGAGCGTGGAAATTTAATTTCATTAGAACTAATGAGCGTTAACACGTAATAACTTGTTTAATTACAAACTATTTGTACTTAAATGTTATAATATTTTGATTATAATTATTTAGGGAATTATTAATTAATAATATTGTATTTGTTAATTGTTAATACAAAGTGGAATGTTACGTATCATTCCCACTCACTGCTTTAATTTTGTATTTATTTTTATTTATTTTCTTATTTGCTTTGACTTTCTTTCGTCATAGCCACCATCAAACATTTTTTATACATCTTTTATAATTTATAATTCAATTTTACAAATTTCTAAATATTTCAATAATTCACTAATTAATTTTGAATCACTTAACAAAAATTTAGTATTAACAGGAAAAGTTTTAATCACATCTAATATATCACTATTCAATTTTAATCTTTCTAAACTATAATTTATACATTCAAATATAATATGATCCAAAGTTCCTTCTTCACCACATTGACATCTATCGTCAGATTTAATATTAATATTTTGTATTTAATTTAAATTGTTTAGCATATGGCAATACGCGTAGTCATTCACAGTACCATTTTTAATTTAATTTATTTTTTAAGTTTTCTTAGTTTTTTTAGAACCTTACAAAGTCCAATGTTTTAAATTAAAAATATTAAATTAAAAAAAACTATATTACATATATTATAACCTCCAAAATGTGACAATCTGTCAAAATGCAGTAGGAGTTATATTTAAAGAAGTTTAACGTCAGTTTGTCAAAAATAAATAAATAAAAACAATTTCTATTTCTAATTGTTATTAAAAACAGCAATTTTAATTATTACACCTACAATTTTGTCCAACTGTCGAACTGTCAAAATTTATTTTACTAAAGATGCATGCGCATTAGCTAAATTAACTAAACTCAAATTGAAACACGAATGCCTATTCTGAAAAACTGAAATCTAGATTAAAATATTAGATAAAAACAGTAAATAAATATCAAAATAGTGAGTGGAAATGAGGCTTTAAGCATGTTATAGAATGCTGTTTTTTTAAAGAGTGTACATAGTAGTTCATCTCCGTTAAAGGCCATATATTTTCTATGCTTGATTCATATTATTATAATGATCTAGATATGCAAAGTTCGGCCTGTTGCCATTGTAATAACTAGAGAGTCGCTTTTGCACTAATCGTGTTTTATGATTCACTAATTTATTTTTATAATAGATCACACAAAATATTATCCCAATCACAAATAACTAAAATCGAGACGCTTTGGATATTAACACATATAGACGTGTGCATGACAGGTGTTGGCGTCTCTTTCTCGCACACATATATTCATATAGCGTTGTCCTTCTTTAACATCAAATACGTTGCCCTTGCTTCTTTTCTCCTATATGTTGTCAACTGGCGACCCCCCAGCGCCACCCACACTGGCCCCCGGGAGTCTGGCGGCAGTCCGATAAATATTGCACAGCTCGCCTCACGGACACACTGATATAGTTACACACCGATAATGTACATGAGCACTGTTTATAGTAACCACAAAGAAAGATGACTACTGACTACCTCCCACCACCCACCTTCCCCTATGTCAACCCTAAACAATGTAAAGCATATAACAATACTTTAATTTGCTTCAGGGCTAAGGTACGAGTAGTACAACATGGAGGGTTTTGGACGGTATTCTGTTTTAAATTAATTTGGTTTATTATAAAATGGATTTAGAAATCTCTTTGTGCCAACACTGCCAACGAACCTCTTTTGACATAAAACTGTCTAAACAAGCTTAAATTTTTCATATTTCATATACTTGAACAGTGTATACCTGTTGTAGAAATATTTTGTTAAAATGATAATTAATTTTCGCATGAGAAAATTCATTCATAAACAAGCAGATTTCAATTAAACTTTTGTTTGTGTAAAATTAAGATAATGTGTTGTTTACGATGGCGTGTATTATCGTTATCACGCGTAGTAAAGTAATTAACTAGAATTGTTTATCTTCTTTAATAAAAGACAGCCTTAACAATACTTCCAGGATTTTAAGGTTGTAAGATTTCAATTTATATTATTGTGCAACATATTAAGTTTATTGTGTAAAAATTTGAAGTCGATTGGAGTAAAACTGTCGGAGATATAGAGTTTTAAGTCTTCACTTCTCAAGTCTGCTTTCGTGTTACTTTGAAGCTTTTAAATGCAGTTTTTCACATATAGCTTTTTCAGAGTCCGTGCGCTCTCTAGCTCAAAATCTACTGCACCGATTCTTTTGAAATTTTACACACTCTTTCTTTACATAAATGCCGAGGTAACGCTGCCGCTGATTTTCATAAAAAATTGGTATTTTGACTTTTAAGTGCTGTAAAAATTGAAAAAGCAATAAAAAAAGAAAAAAACAACAGCGTTACCTGCAGAAACTTATCAACTAATGAAATAATTTTGGTTTTTCGATTTTAGCAAATCCAGTGATGAGTTATGAGTGTCACCGCAATGTTACTTTTTTTTGTGACGTCTGTGGAGACGTGGACGGAGATTCGCTGTCAATGCCTCATTTCTTGATATTTATTTATGAAAATTTCACAAAGTATTTTTCAAATGTCATTTTATCATGTAGTGATTATAGAAATAACTGTGTCGTTAAAAAATATTATCGAAAATATGTTTCCTTAAGAACATGTTTTTAGAATTTTTTAGAAAGAATAGGATCCTTTTAGAATAATGTTACAGGGTTTTGCTAGGTTTTACCTATGTTTTATGTTAATACTCTCAATAAGCGACAGCGTGGTAATTATTAAAAGCATGACATAATCAAACGTTACGTGCATTTGCGGTGCAACTGCAAAGGTTATAAATATTTGTGAAAGGGCATTAAAATCATTGAGGAGTAAGGAGGGTGTGGTAATAACGATAAACAAATTGATAAATCACAAACTCTAATTTAAATAACAAATTACAATCAACGGGGAATATATTTAACGTAATAACATAATTATAAAATGTTCGTATCGATTCGGTTCTGCTCGGTTCTTCTCGGTTTACCACATCTCATTTATTAAAATGTCATCCTTCATTGGTAATGGTTCGATCATAAACATATATTCACATACAATATATTGAATTGCTAATAATTGGATTGAATTATGATGGTAATTAACTTAGAACACCCTGATTGCGATTTGTTTAAATAAATAATTTAAGTGTAATTGACATATTGACTGCTAATTAAGGTGGTATATAGATAGTAGTAAAATACATATTACCGCCGAATGTTAATAATTAATATGTAACCACAATTTTCTGTTTCTAAATTCATTCATATCCAGACACAATGGGTTTGTGTCCTATGTCTTAATTTCTATAAAAGTGTACTACATATTGATAAAGTGGGTTACTAGAACCTCAAATGTTCAATTATTTTTTAATAACTCCTTATATGTTAAGAGATATTAACAATTAAAAAAGTCATTTTGTCTCTTTAATTATTAAAGGGATTCAACGTTGTAGACATTATAAGTGCATGTGACATCACAATCCTTGTGTAAGGTTACCAACCTTACAGCTCATAAATCTCTGCTATATGTATTTATATATCAAAATATCAAATATTATTTACAGCTATTTTAAGGAATAATAAAATTTCAATATTATGTCTCATGCCTTAGCAGGGTTAAATAAAATAAAAACTTATTATTCTTTGATTTGACTTGATTATTTGACTACCAACAGCTACAGAACATTACCACAGCACTGACCTACTCAACAAATAACTGACGTTAAAATGCATTTTACGTCATACAAATATGGCTAACCATTTCTAGCGCTAAAACTACAATTCAAACTTTTAATTGCTATATCTCCGTCAATATTTAGATGTTTAATAAAATAGACACGCCAATACACATTTAATAACATCAATTTTAATCAACAATTGAAAAATCGACCACTAATTAGATTGTGCCAACCAAACAAAAAATATTGATTTTATAAGAAGGAATTAAAATTTGAAATGAAATTGAATTTATAGAATATTCTTTCTCTTTCCACCATCATACAATTAAATGCAGATATGTTTGTTGTCTCTTTTACATTTAGAAATATTTATTTTACTAGAAAAGGAAACAAGTTATCTCTGTCTTTGTTACACTTTAACGGTTATTTGCAACTTTATTCAATATTGGTACTATAGGTGAAGTGATTTTCCCATTAATAGGTGAATCATACGCATCTTCAATATCATTTCAAAGCGACTTCAAAATGTTTTACTGTGTTGGTTGCATTGGGAATTAAAAATCAATTTAAATCCCGACAAATCCACGGAATCCTCTTTCTCACCATTATCAAAATACAATAGAATAGTTTTAGATTAAATTATACTACAAATTATGCATGTATTTGTTAATATTACCCATTGACCCCAAAAAACCTTTAATTTTCCAGTTTGTGGTGCTCATAACATTTAATAGTTTTCAAAATACATAAACACCAGAATAGAAATCAGCTACGCAGTAGTTAGATAGGCAACCCGCAATATGCAATCACGTATATAATAGTACTCTAATTAGATTTTGATGGGTATAATTAGAGCGCCTGAGGGAAGGCGTCCAACACCGAAACCGACGCCCGTCGTACGTTACGGGTGCGCCGCAGTACCAATAGTTATAGTTTGGCATATTTCGGTTGCCGGTGGTTAATTTCTGCTCTTCACGTAATAGCTTTTGCTGTTTATCTTCATATAAATGTCCTGAAGGCAGCAGCTTGATCGAGGACCCAACTATATGAATAGGGTCCTACGTGACCTAAAGGAAAGATTATTAGTTTTAAACAAACTATTTTCAGAAACTAGGAACAGAGTTGAGAAGTGTATAACCGTACTCAAAATTGTAATTAATTAGTTAGATTTTTAAGTAAGGATACTAATTCAAAGTTATTAAATTTATACTTCGATATTTCAATAGTTTCAAGGCGTTCTAGGGAAGAAATGGAATTCGAAGTTTGTGAATTGTAGGAGTTCTAAAACTGTGGTTTATCTTATGTAAGGAATAGTGAATAAAGTAAAAAGGAACCACAAAAATTGGTAAAAGTTATGATTGCATACTGAAAGAATGGGGGAAAATGGGAAGGCATCAAACTATGGAAATGGTTCCGATTTTATTCTGACAAAATCTATCATATTCTTCTTTTTATAATACAGTGATGACAAAACATGATTTTTTGAAAAAGAAGAAGAGTTTTCGTTACATTACGAACTGTTCAGTTATCCTATGTGTAAACACCTAAATCTGAACAGCGAATTTAAATCTGAAGGCCATATTTATGCTACTAGCTGGCATTTCTAAATACAAGTATTTTTCTTTTGTTCTCTACATATTTTTTCAAATAATTTAATATTCTCCTATTACTAACAAGTTCCACTGCAGATACAAAACGATGTTGAATCTAATTTCAGTTCGTTAGCGCATTATTTTCCAAATACTAATGAACATATTTTTATATACTCATATTTTTCCTTATAAAAACACAAATAGATTTACAAGAGATATGAGCAGAGGAAGAACATTGCAGGAAGGATTCAGATTCCAGTGTTTTAAAGGGATTCAACATTCCAGACGGATGAAAGATACATAGAAGCACATATGACATCACATACCTCGCCTCTACTGCCACATGCAAGCAACTAAGATGATAATTACAGCGGATTCTTTACTGATCAATTATATTTAGTGCAGAAAATTCACATTCTGTTTTTGAAATCAAAATTCTGTGTCGTGTAAATTATACGTTTATCCATATCTGCGTGGGCGACCCGGATTAGTTTCTATGTTAAAGATTATAGTTTAGAGTTTAATTAGGGCCACATTCAGCGCCAGCAATTGTGACAGAATATGAAGGAAATAATTAATTAATTAAGAAATTGATGTGAGATCTAAAGGAGGGAGGGGGTAAGGTTTCAACTTTTTTCTTTTTCTAATTGTTGTACAACATATAAAGTTTATTGTGTAAAAATTTGAAGTCGATTGGAGTAAAACTGCTTTCGTGTTACTTTGAAACTTTTAAACGCGGTTTCTCACACATAACTTTTTCAGAGTCGGTGCCATCTCTAGCTCAAAATCTACTGGACCGATTCTTTTCAAATTTTGCACACTCTTTCTTTACATAGATGCGGAGTAACGCTGTTGTATGACGTCAGCGGAGATTCGCTGTCAATGTCTCATTTCTTGATATTTATTTATGAAAATTTCACAAAGTATTCTTCAAATATCATTTTATCATGTAGTAATTAATAAAGTAATTATATATTAACTGTATCGTCAAAAAACATTATCGAAAATATGCTTCTTTTCGTAAACTTTTCAGTTTAGCCTTGTTGTTTTTATCCAGAAATATGTTTAATTAATTTAAATTTGAATATTCCGCACCAGTAAACATAAGTAATACATATAATAAACTTTATGCTACATATAAAATAAAGTAATCCCGGCCAATGTCGTGGTATTTGCTTTTTTATAGTAACAGGAACCTCATTAAGTAGAAGTAAAAAATTCAAAAAAGTAAATCCTTCCATCTAAAATTACGTTTTTCCATCTTGGGACGCGGAGGACTTTAATCTTTGTAGTAAAAGGGTATTACTACGCAATTCCTCCTTGATTCCATTTTAAATAGAGAATAAGTATTTAAGAAATAATATACTTTCACCCTAACCTAAAATTACGCAGCTCCTTTTCATTTTACAGTAGCTATAACATCAAACATTACTTATGTTTAAATAATTTTCGTTCAAATAATATTTACTTGTAGTAGAAAAACACAATGGAAATTTCCGCTGTAATTACAGCCTAATGCGAAGCCCGTAATAATATTCAGGGGCGCGAGGCTTACACAGTAGATAGCTCGTGATTCACACTAACGCGGCTCTTCTCAACCCCTAAATAACCCAAGGGCTTGGGTGTTAAGGGTGTATAGCATATAGACAACCTTTATCCTGATTCGTGCATCCGCAAGCTACCATGAAGTCCTCGACAGATATTCCCTTTACCAATTATACACATTATTATTGCAACTGGGGAATTTGTTAGGGACTCTTCGTCATTATATCTAATGTGCGAGTATCTGTACTTGCATAGCTAGTGCTGAATATAAGTAAATATTGAAGGGGTTGAACACCATCACGAATATTGAAGGGGTTGATTTTCTTATAGGAAATTTTGTTTTTATAAGTGAGAACTTTTGAGATCTTAATTGATGTTTTGCGTCAAAGAGGTTTAATTGTTGTTTTGTAATTAGAACAGTAGTGGATTCTCCCATTGATACAAGCATTGTCAAGGAAGGAGGAAGAGGAAAAGCTGAGCATATTAAGAGTAAGTGTAAAGGGAAGATGCAAAATCGAAAGAGCGTTTAGAATCTGTTGTAAGGAGAGAGCCCAGTAAATAATTTGGTGAAGTGTCCTGTTTTGTGACGTTTCTATCACTATTGCACTTCAATTATAGTTCGCATCAACTTTATCTTCATTTGTATTTCGGCGTAGAAGATAGAATTAACACTAGTTTTAAATCCTAAGTAGATTTTATAATTAGGTTTAAGTTTGTAGTTTAAGAAATGTAGTTAACAATTTAATGGGCCTGTGTTCTCATTTTTTAGTGGTGGATTTTTCAATTGTTGTTTGAAATTGATGTTATAAATGTGTATTGGCGTGTCTATTTTATTAAATATCTAAATGTTAATGGAGATATAACAATTCAAAATTGGAATTCTAGTTTTAGCGCTAGAAATGGTCGGCCATATTTGTATGACGTGAAATGCATTTTAACGTCAGTTATTTGTTGTTTAGGTCAGTGCTGTGGTATTGTTTTGTACCTGTTGGTACTCAAATAATCAAGTCAAATCAAAGAATAATAGGTTTTTATTTTATTTAACCCTGCTAAGGCAGACATAATATTGAAATTTGATTGTTACTTGAAATAGCTGTAAATAATATTTGATATTTTGATATATAAATACATATAGCAGAGATTTATGAGCTGTAAGGTTGGCAGCGGTTGTGATGTCACATGCATATGGAATGTGTACAACGTTTGATCCTTTTAATAATTAAAGAGACAAAATGACTTTTTTAATTGTTAATATCTCCTAACATATATAAGGAGTTATTAACAAATAATTGAACATTTGAGGTTCTAGTAACCAACTTTATCAATATATAGTACACTTTTATAGAAATTAAGACATAGGACACAAGCCCATTTAATTGTGAAGAGTGTAAATACTACTGTGATAGATATTTTTTACCTCTCCCTGTAGAAAGACGTAGAAGATTCTCGTGTATTAGAAATACCTTAGCGGGGGGGCCGCTGATAAACTGATGATATCTTCATACATTTGTATCTACTCGTTTCTGTCAATACCTAATAGCATTATTACATCATTGCTATCAATATTTTATTCATTTTCCAATATTTCACTTGTCATATTACAACACAACTACATACACACATATAAAACATTAAAATCTAGAAATACTTTTTTGTATTAAAATACATTTATATTTTATGAAATCTGAATACGAGTTATACAGAGCTGTGTTATAAACTGTGGTTTTATTGTCATTATCACGAACTGACAGCATGGCAGCTGTCATGTTATTTAAATACGAGTGTAGCACGAAACATTGTGGCAACAATTTATTTATATATATATTTTTTAAATGTAGAAGAATATTTCTTTGCAAACAATTACATTTACTGATTTTATATTATCCTGGATTTACTGTTTGTAATATTATTGCTACAGCCTAAAGCTTATTACACACTGAAATAATTCTATCTATGCTCCCTGTTAATAAATGCATGCAATATTCATATTTGTATATCAATATCTTGCTTTTATTTTTAATTAATGTTAGAATTAAGATTTCTTTGTCTCAATTCATTTATATTTTATGCCTAGTTGTTTTTATATACACTGCTCTCTGTGGGCAAACCACAATATTTCTTATGTAAACATCCTTTGTTTTACGATTCACTTCTACTAGGGTCCGACACTACGCATTTGGTCCTAATTCGTTCTTATTGCTTCAACACTCAAACCTACAGCACGCTTTAACTTTTGGTGCATAAACATAAAATAATAAATACACATACTTTATTTTATAACTTAAACCGCGAGTTACATTTACCTAGTGTCGTAACTAGTATTCTTATTAACTAAAGTATTTAATCAATTTATATGTAATTCAATAGTGTAGTTTAAAATAAATGTAATCTAAAAAAGTTCTGATGTTTTGCTGTGTCTTTTGATATAAATAAAAAATTGCTATTAATTACTAAATAGCTAAAAGGTCCTTCATAACAAAATTGTGCGCCCACTAAGCTATTGAAAGGAACTGAGCGATATTTGCCGTTCGAGAACTTGGATACCGCCGACAGATCGCAGATACGCCCTAGCCAGAAACTCCACAAACACTATCAATATGAATTTCAATCTGAATATAAATCTTATACAATTAAATTTGTTTGATAATGTAATATTTTAGCGTTGTAACAATTTATTTAAAGTTTACCTGACACAAAACTGATTTTTGTCGGATTGAGATATCAAGTAATATACATTGCTTTAAAGTGAAACATTACTTCATGGTTCTACAGTTAGATATAGATGGCAACAGTGTAAAATTAATCATCGTTATTATTTTCAATGATTATACGTTGTAAATTCTAGTGCAATATTCTTTGGCTAGAATACTACAGAACTAAAATTCTATCAATTTTTTACCTTTGACCATTGATGAAGTCTTTTACGTTAAACCTATTGAAGATTTTTACGAATTGTCGAATACAACTCAAGCTTCTGCAATAAAGAGTACTTTAAAAGGTAAAAGAAATTACTTTTTGACATTCTTTCCAAAGCAATCTGAACGTAACCTAGTAGCACAAACAATGAAATTACAATTTTCAATTCAAACGATATAAATTAGTATAATATGATTTGTATCAGTGAAAAACTAATTAGTTTTTAGATATGCTGTTAATCACATTATCAATACGTAAATTACTGCAATCCCAGTTCGCAGTTGCAGCTCCCAATGCAGAGCACGACACAGATTTTGCCGTCCGTCGGGATTTTCGCCAATGAAATATTATTGACATTGTAATTTGTTTTGCAATTTTAATTTTATAATCACGCGTATGGCATACATGGTGCACTGCATTGTTCATCAGATTTGCTTTTGTTGTTTTTTGGTGCAGTGTTATAAATTAATAAAAATTACATTTTAACAATACAATGCATTGAATTTAATATTAGAGTAATCAGTGAACGAAACTGTTGTTTTAGTTTCGATCAAAACAAATTTTTTGTTTTTGATTATGGTAACGATAACATTTGTATACCACTTCACCGCTTAATCAGTGTTGAAGAACTGATCAAACCATCCAATAAGTAAGTTGCTCTTTCAATGCTCATGCTTGTGTCCTCATTTTTTAGTGGTCGATTTTTCAATTGTTGATTGAAATTGATGTTAATAAATGTGTATTGGCGTGTCTATTTTATATAATATATAAATATTGGCGGAGATATAGCAATTAAAAGTTCGAATTGTAGTTTTAGCGCTAGAAATGGTCGGCCATATTTGTATGACGTGAAATGCATTTTAACGTCAGTTATTTGTTGAGTAGGTCAGTGCTGTGGTAATGTTCTGTAGCTGTTGGTAGTCAAATAATCAAGTCAAGTCAAAGAATAATAAGTTTTTATTTTATTTAACCCTGCTAAGGCAGACATAATATTGGAATTTGAGTGTTCCTTGACATAGCTGTAAATAATATTTAATATTTTGATATATAAATACATATAGCAGAGATTTATGAGCTGTAAGGTTGCTAAGCTTACACAAGGATTGTGATGTCACATGCACTTGGAATGTGTATAACGTTGAATCCCTTTAATAATTAAAGAGACAAAATTACTTTTTTAATTGTTAATATCTCTTAACATATAAGGAGTTATTAAAAAATAATTGAACATGTGAGATCCTAGAAACCCACTTTATCAATATATATTACACTTTTATAGAAATTAAGACATAGGACACAATCCCATTGGAAGGATTTAGAAGAAAGAGACTTCTTGAAAGAACGTATTTGCACATACATTAAATTTACTACCGCTACTTATCATAGTTCTTTCTTGTGGGGGTTACATGATTAGTAAATATAAATATTCAATTTACGTATTGGAATATCAAATTTGGTAATGCACATACACACACATACGATTACACCGAATCCACATTACAATCAATCCATTTAGAGAAATAATCAAAATCAAAACATTAATTAAAATAACAATAGTTGACAAGGGGGATGGGGAGGGAATGAAGGAAGGGAGACAGGCACAGTGTACATGTTCACTGGCGTATTTAGTGACATAGCCATTGTTAACTTTTAACGTCTATTGTTGCCATACAACGCTGTCAGCTATTTAAAGCATTGTTACCAACAACGAAACGTCAAAACAAAACTAGCGCCGAATGCTTTTACATTGACATTTTACGAGAAGGTGATATTTAAACATAAATAACTTTAATGTCGGCTTTGGATTGGTTATGTAAATATATATATATATATATATATATATATATATATATATATATATATATATATATATATATATATATATATGTGTGGAAAACGAGATATTATGCTACTTCTGATGTGGAAAACAATACCCAATCCGCTAATCTGATGTGGAATCAAAGTACTCTTATTTAATTTAGGGCAAATGTCAATTCAATTAATATTCAACTACGCAATATCTTAGTTTCTTGTCAGGATGATAAAGAATCACATAATTTGTTTAATACATTAATAAAATAATAACGATGATAATAATACAATAAGGTTACAATATAAACGTTGGTATTTACTTTACAAATACAGAATATATATATATATAATTGTATGTATATGTATATACAGGTTTAAAATATTTCTCAGTACTAAAACAAGTCCAAACTTTATTATGTTGAGCAAACCTAATTTCCACACAAACTATGATAGATGGGACGAAAAAGCTTGTACCAGCGAAGCGTAACCGACATGTGGTTGTACAGCACCTATGTGCCCCTAACCCCCCCACTTTTACTACACCGACCCCCTCTCACCCCGCGCACCAGACTTCGCAACACGTAACCCGTAGCCCGTGTGGGTTATGTTACCGCCTAACACCTAAATTAGCTACTTTTGCACGGTGTTTATAATTAGTCCCCATAAATCACCTAGCAGAGTCATCTAGCGTCTGTCGTAAGTACTGGTACACTGACGTAGACAATTTTCTGGGGATTTTTATTTCAATAAAGAGGTGTCGCGTTTTGTTTCAAAAGAGTACTATGACATCTCTGCATTGCATTTTTACAAATAATGGGCTTGTGTCTTATGTCTTAATTTCTA
This sequence comes from Panorpa germanica, assembly GCA_963678705.1. Taxonomy (NCBI): domain Eukaryota; kingdom Metazoa; phylum Arthropoda; class Insecta; order Mecoptera; family Panorpidae; genus Panorpa; species Panorpa germanica. Next base: position 1,534,050 of record OY783207.1, read on the forward strand.
TAAAAGTGTACTATATATTGATAAAGCGGGTTACTAGAACCTCAAATGTTCAATTATTTTTTAATAACTCCTTATATGTTAAGAGATATTAACAATTAAAAAAGTCATTTTGTCTCTTTAATTATTAAAGGGATTCAACGTTGTAAACTTTCCAAGTGCATGTGACATCACAACCCTTGTGTAAGGTTACCAACCTTACAGCTCATAAATCTCTGCTATATGTATTTATATATCAAAATATCAAATATTATTTACAGCTATTTCAAGGAACACTCAAATTACAATATTATGTCTGCCTTAGCAGGTTAAATAAAATAAAAACTTATTATTCTTTGATTTGACTTGATTATTTGACTACCAACATTTGCAAAGGATTATCACAGCACTGACCTACTCAACAAATAACTGACGTTAAAATGCATTTCACGTCATACAAATATGGCCGACCATTTCTAGCGCTAAAACTACAATTCAAACTTTTAATTGCTATATCTCCGTCAATATTAAAATATTTATTAAAATAGACACGCCAATGCACATTTATTAACATCAATTTCAATCAACAATTGAAAAATGGACCACTAAAAAATGAGGACACAAGCCCATTACAACTTCATTTGCGCTTTTGAGACGTTGTTCTTTCTTAAAGATACAAATACATTTTTATAAAGAATGCATTATAAAACTTAGCGCTTTTACATTTATGTACTTGTATTTATTCTTATATTAGAAAGAGAAACATCTTCTTTCTCTTTCTTTCAGGAAATTTTTATATAAAAGCAATAAAAGTCAGTCATGATTATTACAACCATCAATGGAGCTTTAACAACCACAAATAATAAATCAAAATAAAGCTGTATTAAATATAATTCTCACCTATCTATCCTATTACATGAACCTCTATTTTATATCCTGTTTGTTTCCTGTCCTCTATTTCCTGTTCAATGTTTCCCCCTTACTTCAGAGTTCAGATAGGACTCTCTTAAATTCTCCCAACGCATGAAAATACCAACTGTAAAACCTTAAAGCACCCTAATCTCAAACAGACGAAAAGGAAATAAATCCTAATATATTGCAGGGCCATTTCAAACAGTTATATACTTTCATATTAGATTTTTTTAATTTCAGGTTTTCATTAAAAAGTCCTTATCTTCAAAACGTTATTTTATGTATAATAAGTTTTCATATATTTTTGAAAGTAAGCTGAGTTATTGGACATCTGAGTAATAGTGACACAACCAGGGCCGATTCAAAAATCAACTCGAAAGTTTTAGGTATCAAAACTACTTAGGTATGCGTAGCATGAGAGCGACAGAGACAGATATATAAATAAAAAAGAACAGGAACAGAAACTGCTGATTGTTTTTGTTTGTTATACGCGTGTACGAATATCTATATTTCTCCGATAAAGATAATATTATTATTTATTATATTAATTGTGTGCCTTTCGGCTTTACAATCTACATTATTATATTTCTTAATGCATTTCATATAAATTCAAAGTTAAAACTAAACTTATACTATTCTAGACTATTACTACTTCGAATAGTACTTTCTGTTTCTTCTTTCCTTGATCCTCTCGCTTCATGTCCCCTACTCCTCCTTTATTCACACCGTTTCCTGCTTCTCCTTCCTTATTGCCTGTATCTTCATCTATCACCTCTTGCCTTCCTTGTCTCCTCTCGATAAAGATAATAATATCTTCTAACTTTTACCTTGGCTAAGGTAAATTTCATGCAAAAGAAGCACAAAGCTTGTACTCTTTTCTTAAGTAAACCACTTCCAAATGGAATGGAATGAAGCCCCGCCGATACGTTTGGAACTGGAGGTTATATATTAAAAAAAACCATGTTTTTTTATGTGTAAATCGTTTTATGTAAGTAACCTTAAACGCGAATCAAAATCTAAAGCTACAATTAGTTAGATGAATAACGTATCTACATTTTAAGCTTTCTTCCACTGACTTTTAATGAGTAGGAACCGCAAAAATAGATTATTTTCTAGTTAAATTACAATTTTTATATGACTGGTAACAATTCAAAGGAGTTGTCATAAATTTTATAACCTTTATTTATGATAACATGTTTTTTTGATAATATTTAACCTGTTGTATAGTATCGCCATCTATATTGCGAATCAAAAATGGCAAAGTATCGTTTCACCTTAAACAAAATTATAAAAAACTCTTACAAGTTTTAGAAAATATTTATATAACAGTTAGACTACTAACAAAGGCTCTTGGGCTTACTGTAATACTGCACAAACCAAGAAAAATTACTGCACCGTTACTATGGGACGTTGCGTATTTGTATCAGTTATATAAAACTGTTGTGGTTAAATGAGACAAATTCAACATGATAAATAACTAGAAACTACCCTGAGCAATGTACCCACCACTGAGTAGCGCCACCCTTGCCACCAGCGCCTTAAAAATGAACTTGATTAATAGCTACATAATTAAGATTTATTGTGAATTTAAACACTCGTACTCGTAAAAATTAAATATGTACTTAGTTCGAGTATAGACACGTTATTGCCTACGTAATTACTCTTTGTAAATCATCTAATTATGAATAATGGAAATGTAACTTGTGTAAATAATCTATTAGAGTATATAGTTACTTTGTGTGTAACTGTATCGTTAAGTACGTATTAATGGGCTTGTGTCCTATGTCTTAATTTCTATAAAAGTGTAGTATATATTGATAAAGTGGGTTACTAGAACCTCAAATGTTCAATTATTTTTTAATAACTCATTATATGTTTAGGAGATATCAACAATTAAAAAAGTCATTTTGTTTCTTTAATTATTAAAGGGATTCAACGTTGTACACATTCAAAGTGCAGGTTAGAAACCTTACAGCTCATAAATCTCTGCTATATGTATTTATATATCAAAATATCAAATATTATTTACAGCTATTTCAAGGAACAATCAAATTCCAATATTATGTCTGCCTTAGCAGGGTTAAATAAAATAAAAACTTATTATTCCTTGACTTGACTTGATTATATGACTACCAACAGCTACAAAATTTAACAAATAACTGACGTTAAAAAGCATTTTATGTCATATAAATATGGCCGACCATTTCTAGCGCTAAAACTACAATTAAAACTTTTAATTGCTATATCTCCGTCAATATTTAGTTATTTAATAAAATAGACATGCGAATACACGTTTATTAACATCAATTTCAATCAACAATTAAAAATCGACCACTAAAAAATTAAGACACAAGCCCATTACTAAAGTAATCTAAAAATTTTCAATGCTCTTCTTTTCTAGATGCTTCACAGTTTCTTTTCATTAACTTTTTTTCTGTTACCTCTACTTCTACTTTGTTAAGTTGTTCCATCGTTTATTTTCTTACTTCTCTAACTCTTTCCTCATTCGCTTTCTTCTCTCCAAGTGATAGTTCCTCCACGTTTTTTCCACTTTAGCTTTTTACTCATGAAACTCCAATAATCTGGAATGTGTCACACAATCTCTTTATAGGGAATAAATGAGATATCTAATAAATATCTAAGATATTAGATATAAATGGTTTTACTTCTTTTATTTCTTAGATTAGCAGAATTCTTCGTTCATTTAATAGAGTATAGCATTTAAAAAGATGAAAAGAGCTTTGTACAACGACTTTCTAAATAAAAGAAATCACTTTAAATACGTGATATAAAAAGGTGCAGCGTAATTTTGATTCATCCAAGCAAGCCAGCAGCACGTTATCATTTTTATTCGTCTGTTATTACGAATGATTCACATACGAGTTAAACATGAAAGCTATTTTACCTTTTATGTTTTTATAAAGAGCTTTGTGGTACTCTACAACACCTTCCCCCCTCCCCCTTGCTATTACGTCATAAAATATGCACGTGACCAGTAAAAGGTTAATGATAAAAATGTTTAATTTAAAAACAATGTAAATATAAAAAGGCGACATGGAAATGAGGTGTACCCTTCTATATTCAACCTTATGGGACCTAGAAAGGGTTGCAAAAGAATTTTATAATAACAATTATTCGTAATGTTTTAATTAAATATACAGAAATACAAGCTTCATTTGTAACATTTTTTTGAATATTTATGGATAGGTGTATTCACTGGCTATACGAAATATAAATATGCGTATATTTATTGTAATTTTTTTAAAATTATTATATATATCTGATGGGGTATAATTCTTCAGGTATGCCCTATATTAATTGGAGCTGCAAACCTTTGGATATATTTAAAAACGTATGATATTGAAGTTGAAAGAGTTTCGGCACTTAGGGCCTTATTCTGTAAAGTATTTCCACCAGTGAGAAAATTTCATCGCTGTAAAATAACGTCACAAAAGCGATGATTTTTTATTTGGTATTCTGTAAGAAATTTCTATCGATTTTATTTTTGTCGTTGGAAAAAAATCTACCAAATTATAAGATCGCCTTTAGTGGTGACTTTCAAATTTTTCATCGCTGTATTTTTTAGAACTGTCAAACAATTCGAATTATAATTTGAATTTCAGTACAAATTTTTTAATACACAGTATATGTATAGTCATATGAATATACAAATATAAATATATCAGAAAGTGAGGTTATGTTGCTTGTCAATTGACTTGAGCAATTGACATTTATTCGTACTTGTCAAGTGTTTGAATTTAAATATTTGAATATTCTGAATGCCGTGATTGGTCAAAGATTTTTAAAATTGATGACGCCTTAAAATACGTCATCCGCTGAAAAAATAAGGTCGATTTTTTGAAAAGTTACAGAGTAAGGCCCTTATGTAGATGCAAACATATAATAATGAAATAGGCTGAGAGATGTGCCAGATACATAGCGATAAAGGAAGTGAAGAGGGACGCAATAAGGAGAGAAATGAGATTGAAAGAAGAATAGGAGGGAAGCTGTGGAAGTAGGGCTACACAGAGAGAACGAGAAAGGGAAAAGATTACTAAGGAAGCTACGGAATAGAAGTGTGGAAGTGGAACTGAGGGATAAGGATTTGAAGATACAGCAGCATAAAAGGACGAGGAAAATGAATCTAGCAAAGTATTGCACAAGCTGGCAATACTGCAAGCAATCTGTTAATGTTAGCAGTGTCTCCTTTTAGTCAATGTGATCATATAGTGCTATCTCTAACTTTCCACAACAAAGACAACATCGTCATAAAATAGCCGTATTTCTAATGTGATACTGCTCTTATTATTTTGAATTTCAAATATTGTTTAGTAGTCCTACTTAAGCCTCTATAAACCTTTGGAGTATATATCCTAAATTTATGTATATTTAATCATACAATGCTATAGGCTTTACACGATCTATAAGCAAAAGCGGATTAAGAGAGGGGGTGGAAATTGTCATACAAGATAGGAATAAATTTGGGAAGATACAACTATATTATAATGGAAACACAAAACATTACCAAGTGGATAGAGCTGGACTAAGTTTGAGGGTATGTTAAACAGGTCCGGATTTAAACATGCATTACAGCTTAAGAAGGCTTCTACTTAAGGTCTGCTGGAATTTAATGGAGCCCTCAACCACTAAAAAATGAGGACACAAGCCCATTGTTTCATTTGACTATAATTTAATTTAAATTTATTTTATGATATTTTGATATTAAAAATTCCTGGTTTAGATGAATGGTCTTTATGGTAACCAAATAATGTTTAATGTAGATTTCTCACCATGTAAAATAGAGCAAGGAACCTTAACTCTCTATAGGTTTTCTTCAACGCGAGTATATGCTTGTGCTTTTTTTGTATTTAGAGTTTTATTAACTAAAATCAACTAGAACAGCTTTTAATTTTTATCAAAAGATAATGTTCTCATCAAACTTGTCATGCATCAAACTTTGACATATTTATCAAACAAGAAAGAGCAACGAGAGCCAATAAGTGTAAAACTTTTTGAAAAGCTTTAAAACATATCTGACGTTAATTTCTTATAAATATAAAAAGAAAATTCTTTATAAGTTTCGAACAATATAATCAATCAAAATAGTGTACAAAAAATATAGAAAAAGTAATTTAAAACCATCATAGACATGATAACAAATACACTATGTATAAAACAGTTAGAAAGTAATACATCAAGCGCTAATGAGATTCACAAAGGAGTTACAAGGAGGCGAGTATATTCTCATTAGATCAACAAGTTTTCAAAGGATCGTTTCTAATTTATTTATGAAGAAATTACGTTTTAATACTTCGCTACTTCTTGTACTTCTTTCGATTTAACTTTAATTTCTGCTTTTCTTTATAGTTTCAACAACTAGGTCATATTCGCTGATCATTGTCCTTGATAAGGTACGTCTCAACGAGAAATTCGCACGAGAAATTTTAACCTAGTCATGTACCAAGATATTCTACTATTCTCCTTTGAAGTTGTTTTTCTCTCTGTTACTTGACAATTACTTGTATATGATACAGTTTTTAAGGTTACAAAGATCACATTTATAAAAAGAGTACACAGTAAATTCACAACCTTCTTCTTCTTCTTCAGTGGCTCGACAGCCCTGGGTGGGCCCTGGCCTTCTCAAGAATTTTTTCCGAATGATTTAATTACTTGAGATTTCGTAACAAGGTTTTTTCACGGAGTGGAGTTGTTAGCACCACGCAAAACTCCCAGCCTGGAGGACCAGTCCCCTGATATAATCCCCAGGGGCAGGGTGCCCGGCTATACCCCCAGGCACTGGGTACCCATTTTAGTCGCCTCTTACGACATGCATGAGCAACATTGGGACTATTCTTTCACCCCCGGTCACCACTCGGGAATTATAACCAAAACCCAGATAATATCTGGCTCGGGGTTCGAACCCGAGGACATAGTAGTCAGAGTCAAGCATCAGTGCTCTCGCCTACTGTGCCGTTTCACAGCCAGTGCTGTATATAACCAACAATAGATTAAAATTAATTAAAGCAAATACAGAAAAGTGGAAAACTTCCAATCAATGCAACAGACAATTTGATAAAACTTTTCTCTTTACTTCTGTAATCCATCTGCTTCGTTACTTGTCTCTTCTTAGTTACTTGTCTCTTTTCACTGACCATAATAATTTCTTTACTGCTCTCTCCTCTCTACCTTTTCCTCTACTTTTCTCTTTCTCTTTCCTCCTTCTTCTCTGTACTTCTGCCATACAGTTGTCTCTTCTTAGCAGCTCTTTCATTGACAACATTGCTCTTACCTTATCTGCTAGTCTTCCTTTTCCTCAACGTCCTTTCTTCTTCTCTTCCCTTCGTTGCTTCCTCTCATCACCACCTCTATCTTCTTTTCACTCTTCATTTTACATTCGCATGCCTCTTACACATTCTGCATAACCTCTCCTCTTTCTTTCTCAAAATCTACTGCCTTTCTCTTCATTTCCCATTCATTCTTATTAGTATAAGTTTGTTATTAGTCAATTTAATGATCCTTCGAACTGATCCTTGCCTACGTCGCGTCGTTTGAGGATCCCTGCTGTACACTACAAGTAATATTTCATGATTTTGATTGTAATATGCATAACAGTGTAGCAGTGGTAAAGAAGACATTTATGGAATGCAACACACGTATATTTACCAAGTAAGTATAGTAATATTACTTAAAACTTAATAAATAAAAATAACCTGTACATAATAAGTTTTTCATGAAGATCTATCATGTGTTACCCGATAAGAATATCGATGTGATTACGTTTCCAGACATATTCGTGACGCGTTACACGTTATAATTATGTGTGGTGTTGCCACATGTGCGAGTATGTAATACGTACCCCAGATAGTATACGACAACATCGGTATCACAAACCTGTGTATAAAATAATATGAAAAAGAAAAATAATATATTCACAAAGAATATTTTGATGTCAAAGAATGTTGTTTGTGATCAAAAAGAAAATTTCATATACTCAAACTGTGCTAGTATTCGCATCGCACGTGCTAACGTCTAATAAAAAAGAACCCTTATGTGTATGTTTATTTATATGCGGGTATGCACCCTGCACCCCTATGTACATGATATAAAAATCTGTGGTTACTTCTGAACAGGGGTTCGTAACCTTTTGTCAAGTAACGTTCTCTGCTTTCATGTCACATGACTCATAAGTCTGCAGAAAAACAAATAGTAGAACATTTTAGAAAGTGTATAACAGAACAATTAATAATAATTCAAAAGATTCCAAATTTGTACTTTATTAAAAACGGAAGTACTAAATAATTGACCCTATAGTTAGATTATATTTTATCTAGACTTATCGCAGTTTTATTTATCGTTGATTCTGTTCTATCAAGTGCAACTTTATCTTAAAGTCAGGTGAGCTGGAATTTTGCAATGATTACTTTTGATTTTGATTATATTTGATATAACTTTGCGAGTCCAGTTTCTGAATTCTCTTTTGTTACTTAAATAGATGCAACAATTAATATTGCTTTAATTTTAGCTGACTTTTGTTATTGAAATCTTTGTTTCTCAAATTTAAGTTCAATTTTTTAACTAATTTAAAAATATATATGTAATTTCACATTTATTTCAATTTTCAAAATTATCGTTTCGCCAATTTATCTGAAATTTCGTTTCATTTTATTCCATAATAATTTGACATTCACATGACTTATTTTTTACTTAATTACATTTTTTTAAACACTTAAGGAATACGTTATTATTTTAATTTTACTATTACTCATATCTTCACTAATTTCCAATGTTTTTAATATTGCTACTTTTTCAGCAGTACAAGATAGGAAATGTATCTAGAGACATTAGTACAATGGCTGCAATCCATTAAATTGACTAAAGTATCATTCACACTCACTGCTTTAATTCTTAGTTTTTTAAAACCTTACAAGGTCCAATGTTTTAAATTAAAAATATTAAATTAAGAAAAACTATATTCTATTATAACCTCCAAAATGTGACAATCTGTCAAAATGCAGTAGGATTTACTTTTAAAAGAAGTTTAATGTCAGTTTTTGAAAAATATAGAAGAGAAAACAAGTTATATTACTAATTGTTATTAAAAATAGCATAATTAAATTATTTCGCATACAATTTTGTCGAACTGTCAATATTTATATTACTAACGATGCATACGCACCAACTAAATTAACTAAACTTAAATTAAAACAAAAATATGAAAAGAAATGCTTAAACGAGAACCTGAAATCTAGGTTAAAATATAAAATAAAAACAGTAAATTAAATATCAAAACAGTGAGTGAGAATGAGGCTTAATGTTCGCAATTAACTGTTTTTAAAATAACTAAGATACCCGTGAATTTCTTCTATAAAATATAAAATCAACAGTTAGCACAAGACCAAGACAAATGGTAAATCGTATAAATCATTCCACTACGCGCCCAACAGACAAAACAGATTTGTTCTGTCCGTTCCATAATTCATACCGGCGCTACTTTATATTTCTCATTTATTCAGGAAGTGCTATTATTTATACATAAAATATAAATTAAGAATAATTATTTTAATCTGTAAACGTGTACTATCTGATTAGTATACATAACACAATTTGCCGTGAATTTACGGTTGACAACGTTAAGGGTAATTCCCGATGATTACGAAAATGAATTCTAATGTCGTAAGCTTTTGTGTTTGGGTTTTAAGTAATCTTAATAAATTAGACTGGAATATTCATGGAGGTATATTAATGTAAGCTCACTCCCTATTTTACATTTCTAACCTCAATTTTACGTTCATATTTAACTCTAACAAATATTAAACAAAAAACAAATATATATATCACATCACATTATAAGTACGAAGGCATATAGATGGCAGCACTATTACAAATCTATATGATTTTTAGATAGTACCAACCTTTAAACAATATGTGTCAAAATTTCAACACATTCCAGCCATTAGTTTATGAGTTACAATGATTTTAGTGACGCTACTATTGCTTTTTAGAAACGTAAACATTTATACATATATATCTCTCTCATTTATGTCGAATACGTGTTAAAATGGTGGCCAAGGTATTGAACTCCAATTGTGTAAATTTTAATTACTGTATAATTTGTGCTGACAGGTTTTAATTTTCACTTCAAAACCAATATATCCATCAACTTGACATATTTTTAATTAAACTCAGCCATTAATTTATACTCTGCACGTAGATGGTCACGTTTGAATAAGTACAGGCTATTGATCGATCAACTGTATTGAATGGAACAGTCCGGTTCTCTTCATAATGATTTAATGACGTCAGTCTCTAGTGTGCGGCCGTCCTTAGCACGTAACTACATAATCTATTCTTTGTTTATAATACAACAATATTGTTTATACAAAAATCGATACAAAAAAGCATATTTTCGATAATGTTTTTTGACGACACAGATAATATATAATTATTTATATAATTACTACATGATAAAATAACATTTAAAGAATACTTTGTGAAACTTTCATAAATAAATATCAAGAAATGAGGCGAATCTCCGCAGACGTCTCAAAAAAAAGTAACATTGCGGAGCCACTCATAACTCATCACTGGATTTTCTGAAATCGAAAAACCAAATGATTTCCTTAGGTGATAAGTTTCTGCAGGTAATCCTGTCGAGTTTTTTTTTTATTATTGATTTTTCAATTTCTTCCAGTACTTAGAAGTAAAAATACCGATTTTTCATGAAAAAATCAGAAGCTTTGTTATTTTAAAATACGTTAAACTTAAAAAAATACCTCGGCATTTATGTAAGGAAAGAGTGTGCAAAATTTCAAAAGGACCGGTAGAGTAGATTTTGAGCTAGAGAGGACACCGACTCTAAAAAAGCTAAGTGTGAGAAAAACGCGTTTAAAAGTTTCCAAGAAAGGCGAAACCAGACCAGAGGTGAAGACTTAAAACTCTATATCTCCGACAGTTTTACTCCAATCGACTTCAAATTTTTACACAATAAACTTAATATGTTGTACATTAATATAAATAAATTTAATATTGAAACCTAACCCTCCTCCTCCCCGCCACTTTAAAAACGACGCCCTTCTAAATGTACCACTGTAGAAATAATCTATGTAGAGACATTATTTGTATTTTTATATTTGAATAACTCTAATATAAGTATCGAAAATTATCATCCATCTCTTTCAAAATTTATTTAACCTTTTGGCACCTAAAAAATTCATATTATTCAATTTCTATTTCCTTATTCTAGTAGGTGTATGTATGGTGGTATGCGTAAGACACAAGGGAGTTATATTTCTGACGTTACTAAAACAATATTACATTTTTGTACCGCAGGGGATGTTGTCTGAGACTTCACTACTACGAAATGGATCTTATACGACGTCATACAACCCTATAATATGTTAAGGGAGTTTGTTTATAGTTCATTTGTTCTCCTAAAAGTACGGTGGTGATTTTTCATCGTGAATTATGATTGATAAGGGTGCGAAAATACGTACGTGTGTTTGTATCGTACTAATACATACATTTCAGTATATATGTAGGGTCCTGGAGGACGCTTTGGGTGTATTATGTCACAAGCAAGGAGTTCCATCATCTATTTTAATATTATATGAGCCCAACAACGTAATCGCGTTACCAGCTCTCACGTATTTAGCTGTTTAAGCTGTCTATTTTACAATTTTAAAGTAATTAATCAATAAATGTGAAAAGAACACTTTAAAAATTGTATTTCTATAATGTATTGCTCTTGTTTTTATAAACTTGCTGATGGGGTTACACCAAGTCATAAGCGTCCGCGGAAAATTTGACTGAGGATCACAAAGCTACCACATTCCTCGGTTCATTTTCTACTTTTCATATGGAAATTGTCTTGCAGTGAAAGACGGTTGCTAGTTTGCTACAATTTAGTTTCAAGGTTCATTTTTTACCTAAGTCTGTTATTATTATTATTATTAAATTACATACCATTGTGCTTAATTACATTTGTGATCCTTATTCCATATCTACCCATTCTCACTGCTTACAATAGAAAAAAAGGAAAAATAAAAACAAAACAGATAGATTTAAACCCCTACTGATTTTCTCTTTCTGCTACTCTCCCTCCTGTTTCTACTCTGCCATTCCTTCTCTTTCGTCTTTCTATCTCCGCCATCCACCTCTTCCCTTTAATAACTGCACAATCTTCTTTTCACTTTTTACTCTTTTCTCACATGAATACTTAATGTGCTCCAGCGTTTCTATCCCTATACAGCACACCTTGCGTCTGCTGCCTTTCTCATCGTTTCCCAATGTAAATTTTGCGATTCTTCTTATGTCCTTGTCTCCTTTTCTCGTATGTATTCCGGTATCTCTCTCCCTTTCTCTCTCTTTGCCTTTCATTATATTCTTCCAAACTTGTGCTTTCTTCTCTTCTTCTCTCTTCCTCTTCTGTCACCATTGCGTTTCTTTCAAAGTACTGCTTTCTCCTTTTCGTTCCCTCCCTTTACCCTCCTTTCTACTCTCCTCGCTATTTTCCTTGGGATATCGTACCTAGGACTATTCTATTCCTATTTCTTTATTTGCAGGTGCCTGCATGAAAACAGAAGTCAATTTTATTAAGAACTACTAAACTCAAAACGTGCAAAAACTTTATCTGCAATGTGAGGCACCATGAAATTCACAAAGAGATTTTTAATTCATTAGTTATTTAAGATTTGCAGAGATGTCGTTTTTTGTTCCGTGAGAGCACAATGGCATCAGTGCAGTCTGCATTGAATTACAAGAATTAAGCGTAAAATATTCAACAAAAGATTTTTTACATTTCTATAGACATTAAGGCTTCGTAATTATATTTACATAGGTTATAATTGTAGGCTGTTTAATTAAACATATAGTACATAGTTAAATTAGTAATTATAGTTCAAATTATGAGAGTTCGGCGGCGAATCGTACTTAAAACAAGTTGTGGGGTATAACTAAATAGCACTGACTCACTTATTTTTCTATAATCTATACAGAAAAGAATAAGATAAAATTCATTATCGTATTATAGATTTATACCGCTCTTATAACCTCTTTAAAGTATAAGTCGCCGCCGAACTATCGTGATTTGGACTATAGTACAACAGATAATATTTAATATTAGTTTGCTTTGACTAAAAACAATTGTGATCAAATAAAATAATGATTAAAAGAAGCATCCGAAGTGTGGCTTTAAAATGGACAAGAGAAGGGGTGTTTCAATATTCATGCTATGTGATGTTCGGCTATTGTGTACGAACACGCATGTATGGGCACAAAGTTCGTGTTCATTTGGCAAACACTTAAAATGCGTACACGAAGAAGAGCACTTTTGATTTAGTATCGGTGAAATACAACAGATAAGAGCGCCAATATTTACTTCAGCCATGTTCGAGGTACCGTACGCACATGCGTTGACGACTATGACATTAAAACATAACCTACAATGCTCTGTGTGAACGTATTACCCAATAGAACGTTTATTAGAAGGAGGCGCAAGTGTGGAAGAGGAGCTAAGGAGAAGGGATAAGGAGACACAACAGCAGGAGAGAATGGGAAAAATAGAAAAAAGTAACTACAATAAAAGATATAAGAGGTTATGGGAAAATAATGTGCCTCAGTACCTTATAGAAAAAGACATAAAACACATAAGAAGAACAGCAAGGTTTAGATTGGGAAATGAGGAAAAAGGAAACAGATACTGGGAAAAGAGTGAGGAAAGAAAGTGTAGAATGTGTGGAGCGGAGGACGAAACACTGGAGCACATTAAGTTTGAGTGTAAGGAAAAAGTAGCAAGCGAAAGGAATATTGGCCAGCTATTAAAGGGAGGCAGTGAAGGAAAGAGGTGGATGGCGGAAATAGTAAGAAGGAAAGGAAAAACAGGAGAATAAATAAGCTGGTGGAGAATAATAGAGAGGGTCAAAAGAAGAAGAAGCAGAAAGCACTTTTGGAATTAGTAAAAGTCGAGAAGATTTTAAGTTTATTTTAAGTTTAGTTTTAAGTTTGGAATGTATATAGGAATGAAATGTATTAGAAATATAATACTGTAGATTGTAAAGCCGAAAGGCATACACAATTAATATATAATAATAAATAGAACGTTTATTACCCATAATTCACAATTTTTGTCAAGCATTTGTGTTTAGCAAACAAGTCACTGTAATAACCTAATTCTTATTTTGGTTTTTAGTTTTAAAAACATAACCATAACTTAAATATAAAATTAGTCATTTATTGTAGTTTATTTTGAGTAGAGTATCTTATTAGTCACTCGGGTATTACTTCTAATTATTTCTTATGTGGTCGTATATAATTTTAAATGAAATTATTAAACATCTCGCTATAACGACAGTAAATAATAATTAAAATGTAAACATACGATAGTGCAGACACTAAATTAAATAATGAATCTACCTGCACTAATGAATGTGAATTATGATAACGGCGTGTCGCGGCGTTCACCATCTAGCGTCGGGACGGGCTTGAAATAAAATCAAGAGCAGAGATTGCGTTGCGTCTAAGCGCTGAGCACAGAATTATGTAGTATGTCGCATTGCAGCTTGATGACAGCGTTAAAAGTTATGCCACATAATGTCAAGGGATTTAACAAGATTCTATCGAAGCTGTTCTAACCTTTGACCTTTCTAGTCTTCGCAATTTTCTTATATTTGCTATATTATAAAGCTTTTTCTACGTTATTTTTTTTAAGTGTTTGCTCCTTTTAATATAGGAGCAAAAATAAATAAATACAAAAAGCTTTTTAATGTTTTCTTTCCTTGGAAATGAAAACATTAAAATTTATTCATCGTTTATTGCTTTTTGATGTTATAATATTTAATATTGTAATTAATTAGGATCTAAATTAATTTATTTATTTTGTTTGCTTAATTAATTTATATATATCTGATATATATTTATATATATACTAGCTGACCCGGCGAACTTCGTACCGCCTAACAGTCAATGAATGTCGTGTTACCTTTTAGCTGAACTAATTTAGGCTTTGATGAACGTAATACAATGATACAAAATAATATTTATTAATATAGATAGAAACATAAAAGTATTTTATTATGATGAATGATGATGAAAACATACAGAATAAGAATAAAAATTAAAAAAATAATAATAATTAAGTAATTCAAACTCATGTCAGAAAAAAATGATTGAAAACTGTGTTGTGCAGATTGGAATACACTCGGATTAATTCATTAATGGGATTTTCATTCAAGCACCTTGTGGTAAACGACATTCTTTGTTTTTTCGTCAGGCGCAAGAACAAATAAAGCGGATGGTTTGCCGACACGTGAGCATGCCACGTACAATTGACCATGAGAAAAACATACATTTTCTAGATTGAGGCCACAAATAGTCAAGGATTGGCCCTGTGATTTGTTGATCGTCATGGCGAAGGCAAGACGAATCGGGAATTGAATTCGTTTAAACTCAAATGGCATATCCGTTGGGATCATCGGAATCCTTGGAATAAGAACTTCCTCATCTTTAAATTTTCCTTTAAGTATCGACGCGTGAATCACATTGCTCATCAGTTTTTTTATCACCAAACGCGTTCCATTGCACAGTTTTGGTTGGTTTAAATTTCTAAGCATGATGACTACCGAGCCAACCTTAAGTTTTAAATTGTGCGGTGGTAAACCAGGCACATCCAAGGAGTTTAAAAATTCACTTGGATAATTAGTGGCTTCTTCTTCGTTTGTTACACAGTCGATAGATTTGAATGAATACAGAGTACCTACGATTTGATTTTGAATTATAAAATTGAGGTCATCTACATCTTTATTTTTAGCCAAAATTGCTCGCTCACTTAACCATTTAGTATTTTTGTGGTTAGCAATGATATCCGGGAATACTTTGTTGATAAGCTCGTCTTTTGATGATACAAAATTGCAAACATTTGGAGGAAATGAAATCAAACCGCTCGATTTGTCAACAGGAACACGGCCATTACCGATAGTCAGCAATTGCTTCGAGAAATCATCAGCAGATAGATCGTTCAACAATGCAACTCTCATATTTACAGACAGTTGAAGTTTCTTTACATATCGCCACAGATTTCTTGAAGTCTTGAAGATGCATGATGTTCATGAAGCATTTGCTGCAGATCTTGAAGAATTGCTCTTTTCGTAGCTTTGTTGATCCCTTGACGCCGGTTAAGTTGATCTTCCATATTGCTCATGAAGTATATTTGCAAGAATTTATGCTGTGCATCTTCTATAGGTTGCAATGATCCAATGCGATGGCAAATCTGGCCTTGAATCTGTAAAGTCAAAGCCATAGTTATAGTTAGATTTACAAACACTTTTTTTAAAAACACTTTTTTTTTTCAAATAATAACATGCCAAATACAGAAATCTAACAAACTACATTCCAGATTTTTTTTACAATCATAGAAAATATAGTTTTTAACGTAAATTACCTTAAATGTCGGATTATATCCGTGTTCTTCGATAATTTCCGCCCCAAATGAAGTCATTTGGAAACAGACATTGTATTTTTGAGTGTTCGCTAGAAAATGTCGTGATTCTAGTGTTTCGCCATAAAGCATGGAGCACAATGGCTCTGGTGGCGGGACCAATGATGGCAATTTTACTTTACCACTAAGGCAGCACAAACCAGGCGTTTCACCAGCAAACCTCAATGCTCCACAATGCTGGCAAACAACGTCCATTGGACTAATGCAAGCTGTAGTCGATGGTGCAATCATATAGAAACGCTGCTCGATTCAAATCAATACTTGAACCATTTCTTCTTGCACTTCGAAGATTATTCCTCTGTTCATCTGTACGATAAGCTCGACGATTTCTCGTTTCTAACCTAGCCGTTTCACGGGCTACCTCTCTTTGCCCTTGTGTTTGAGAAGCACGAATTAAGGCCCTTCTTTGCTCCATACTAACGCGGTGCTCTTCTCGTGCAATTTCTCGTTCTTCATCAGATAATTGACTCGCGATATTCCGTTGCCTAATTGCATTACGGCTTTGCTGGGAAAGATTAGATCTTCTAGGACGCGGCATAGTTATTAATATTAATACTGAATGTGCACTCGCATAAAACCACAAAAAACCACTTTCGAGACATAGACAATAGCTCAAAGAGTATATAAGCACTACATATGAATAGCTTATCAAGAAAAATTATAGTTATAGATAACCTATAAAAAGACATTTACACTTTTGTTAACCTGTACAATAAATCTTAGGTATTATTTTCTGAAATTAAAAATTAAATAATTAATAAATAATTTACACAAATTAATGTCTAAAACAAACAAATATAACAGTACCTGAACTTTCGACACATTTTACAAAAAATAAATTTCTGAACGCACACATGAATAGTTGTTACAACATGTTGTCATGACAACAAATGTTTGACATGAAATAAACAAATCAGCATTTATTGAAATGATTAAGTATCGAGTTTTCATTGTCGAGTTTTTTAAATTTCGAATTTTCATTGTTTTTAAGATGTATTATGCTATTGTAAGTGTTGTAACAAACCCGTCTTTGTTTTATATATTTTCATTGTTTTTAAGATGTATTATGCTATTCGGGGCGAAGACAAATCCAACGAATCAATAACCATGAATATTGGTTCAGCAGATCTCGAGTTATAAGTGTTGCAACAAACCCGTCTTTCTTTTATATATTAAGATATGTGGAAAACAAGATACCATGCCACTTCTGATATGGAAAACAAGAGTACAATCCAACTTCTTATGTGGAAAACAAGGTTACTATCCCAATTCTGATGTGGAAAATAATACCCAATCCGCTAATCTGATGTGGAATCAAGGTACTTTTATTTAATTTAGGGCAAATGTCAATTCAATTAATATTCAACTACACAATATCTTAGTTTCTTGTCAGGATGATAAGGAATCACATAATTTGTTTAATACATTTATTTAATAAAATAATAACGATGATAATAATACAATAAGGTTACAATATAAACGTTGGTACTTACTTTACAAATACAGAACAATGAATGAACAAACAATCTTAAATTCTAGTTATTATATACTCAGTCCTACATTAGTTTTCAGCTAGATTTAATAGGTTTATTTTTATTACTTTTGAGAATGCGTTTAGTTAATTTCGGTAAGCACATTCCCTCACGTATTCAATCAGTGGTTTAAAGTTTCACACATTTTAATTGCTTTAACCTTTGACTTGGTTTCCGTTCACAATATATACTTATTAATCACATTCTTTTACGACTTTTCTAGTTAGGGTGTTATAGTTATGATTACTTTGTATGCTCGATTTATTTTTACGATATATATATATATATATATATATATATATATATATATATATATATATATATATATATATATATGTATATATCAATAACTAATTTATTTTATAATTACTCAATGTGTCTCATTTATTTTGGAAGTTAGTGTTATGTTTTGGTAACAAATGTAGCTTGTGATAGCTGCACTCTCTCGTTCTCCTTCCGCTTTGGAATAAACGCCATTCCAATGGTCAGAGCTTGGTCTTCCTAGAGCGCACAGCACAATTAGCTAATCACAAATCACCACAGACGTTGCTTAATCTAACACCAGCTTTATTATTTTCAAAGAGACCTCATCAATCGAAGACTTCGTAATCTTTAGAGCAATTTCTGCTAGTCTATTAAAGTTGTATTAAAAAATAAATGAAACAATGAAATAACGTACACTTTCTAGTTGAGGAAAGTGTTATAGTAGATAACAGATAACACAGTTACTGTACTTTGAGTTTAAGATACGACCGTTATTTAAGATATGAACGTTAGAAAAAGTAATTTGAATCAGATTTTATTTGATAAAATAAATCTTTTAATGTAAATTTGGTAAGAATCGTAATAATGTGACTATAAAAGTGTCAGTCGGTGATTTGTGTTAGCAATTACAACCTGTTAAATTTACATTAAGTGTTATTTGAATCTTTTTGTACCTCTTAAGTTTCATTTATAACTTAGATTGTTCTAAAGGGTGAGTCATAGTTACCAGATTTTAAATATATGACAAACTTGGTAATAAATAATTATTTTTAATTAAAATTAGTAGTAAAAGAAACATATTTTCGATAATGTTTTTTGACGACACAGTTAATGTATAATTATTTCTATAATTACTACATGATAAAAAACATTTGAAGAATACTTAGTGAAATTTTCATAAATAAATATCAAGAAATGAGGCATTGACAGCGAATCTCCGCTGACGTCACAAAAAAAAGTAACATTGCGGTGCCACTCATAACTCATCATTGGATTGTCTGAAATCGAAAAACCAAAATGATTTCATTAGTTGATAACTTTCTGCAGGTAACGCTGCCGAGTTATTCTTTTTTTATTGATTTTTAAAAATTTTACAGCACTATTTATTTTTCATGAAAAAATTCAGAAACTTTGTTATTTTAAAATACGTTAAAATTAAAAAAATAAAAAAAACTCAACAGCGTTATCTTGGCATTTGTGTAAAGAAAGAGTGTGCAAAATTTCAAAAGAATCGGTTCATTAGATTTTGAGCTAGGGATGGCACTGACTCTGAAAAAGCTGTGTGAGAAACCGCGTTGAAAAGTTTCTAAGTAACACAAAAGCAGACCAGAGAGGCGAAGACCTAAAACTCTATATCTCCGACAGTTTTACTCCAATCGACTTCAAATTTTTACACAATAAACTTAATATGTTGTACAATAACATAAATAAATATATAAAAAAATGATGCTTTGGTGGATTATACAGTCAAACGGGTTTCATGTATTATACGTTGTAAATAAATGCGACATAAAAAATTGACGAAACAAATATTTTTAATTGGAATGATTGGCTTGACAGGTTCATGGGTATATGCTATCATAGCATATTTAATAAATGTATGATTTTATAATGGGAACTCCCCAAGTGGCTCTGGGGCTGACAACTTCCATTAGAGTGAACATCTCATATTTCAATCAGCCATGTTTTTCAGTCAATAACAAGCATGTGCCTGCCATCAACGCCCTGCTAGCTACTACCGCGACTTCATTACACTTAGACGTGTGAAATCACATAGAAAAATAATTGGCTGTTGTTTTCTCTTCTGTTTCTCGTCTATGTGCTGTATACCAGCTATGTGGGAATCGTGACTAGCTATAAAGAGGAAATATTCACTAGAATGTGTAACTGCTAAATTGCAAGACATGCATACATTGAACAAATAGCTATAGCTATTTATTTTGTTAGATAAATTTGGAAACTATATTCATCTCTTTTTTACAACAGCTAATCATTAGCCAGTCTAGAATGTCTCAAGCTCGTCTTTAACTGCAACACATCCACCGATATAACCCTAACAATAAATTCAATTGTTTACTTTATAAATATTTTTAGAATTATATTGCTGTCTCTTTCTTTTACATATAGAAATCTTAAATAAAACAATGCACTGCTCTAACACATTACAATAATTTTTCTCTAAAATGAAACATTTCAAAATAATTAATAGAACTTGATCTCGCACGTGTTCAAACAAAAACAAAACACTGATGCGTTGCCATAGTTACATAAATTATTTACTTTATCAATATTTTTAAAATAATATTGCTGTCTCTTTCTTTTACACATAAAAATCTTAAATAAAAAATATGCACTGCTCTAACACATTACAATAATCTTTCTCTAAAAATAAACATTGCAAAATAATGAATAGAATTTGAGTTTGTTTATAGAAACGCAGGTGTTCTAACATAAACAAAACACGATGCGTCGTTGCCATGGTTACATAATTAAAATAAAAGTATTGCTTATATGAATTTACATTATTGCACGATCAAAATATTTAAAAACAATATTTTTTATCTTGGCGATAACTTTGTTGATATTTGTTTTTCTTCCTAGCACTTTATAAGAGCTGTTTTCAGTCTAGTATAGCAAATGAAAACATATCTACAAATTCAAAACAAAACATAGTACGCTTTTCACATATTTTCTTTTAATAAAATGTAAGGAAAATGCAACTGTTGTTTTACATTACGCCTCCCTGGATAACCCCCTCTCTCCTCGCCCCCGCCCAATTCTTTCAGGCTGCAAAAAACAACAAACAAAGACCATGTAACATAACAAAAAGTAATACTAGCAAAAGCACAATATTGGAACGTTGTGAATAAATTCCCTGTGGAACTTTTAACAAATTCCTGTATCGTATATGGCGTATGGTGCGCCGCGGTGTGGTGCTCTACCACACTTTTTGGAGGATATTAAAAAATGGCGGAGGTCGCAATATGTCAACATGAAATAAACGGTCTCGCGTACGAATAGTTTCACTGTACGTCGTCTGGTATGTATAACGAGGATAAATTAGTTGCGACGACCTGTAGTTTGTAGGTTTACAATACCATTAGGCTGCTCTCACACTGGAACCATCTATGGATGATATAAAATAATATAAATAATAAAATATAAAAATTGGAATTTAACTAGAAAATATAGCAATATTCATTTTCAAAACTTATTTTTGCGGTTCCAACTCATTAAAAGTCCGTGGAAGAAAGCTTAAAATGTAGATACGTTATTCAACTAACTAATTCCAGCTTTAGATTTTGATTCGCGTTTATAGTTACTTACTTAAAACGATTTAAACATAAAAAAACATGTTTTGTTTTGATAATATTTAACCTGCTGTATAGTATCGCCATCTATATTTCGCAAGACAAAAATGGCCACCTTAAAATAAAGAGAATTAATTAGTTTTACTGATAAACTCAATAAGGTTTTTCGCTGCTTTCAAATATCAGGCATATTACAACCATGTAGATAGGTCTGTTCCAGTGTAAGAGAGCCTTACCTAGCTGTATGTCGCTACATGCACACAACATTTACATAATATAGCTATCATTTTATAAATAGAAAAATGTTTTCGCTTAATATTAATTTTATGATAGTTTGGGATTTTTGTATGCAAGTGCCGCACTAGTTGTATCTTCGGGTTCCACCTCGTCGGAGATACATAAATTAACAAACAAAAGTGAAATCAAATTATCTTAGACTAACAGAAAATGAAGTAGTATATTTAATATGTAGGAAAATATGTTCTTCTAAGTAACCCCGATTAGGATCACAAATTTGCAAATTCCTTTATGTGAATCGTCACACCATGGCGAGCAAGTTTAATACTTTTCGCTATGTTGCATCACAAACCAACGGTAACGATTGCATAAAATTTAATATGTTAATAACGACGCTATAAGACAGATGCAGTTATACGAAGTCAAATATACTTGCATTACCATTGAAGCTGCAATGCAATTCCAAGTTCTCTTTGTTGCAATTCATTTCGATTCACTTTGTCGAATATTTTCAAGAATTGTGTTATGAAATATTTGCAATAAAAGTCCAATTGTCGTATTGATTTGATATTTTATTTTATTGAACTTATGAGTATATTTGATATATATATATATATATATATATATATATATATATATATATATATATATATATATTACAATTCAAAAATGAATGACATTTTTTTATTCAATCAATACTTTTAATAAACTCGTGATACTACAAAAGTTTGCAAACTATTAAAAACTATTTCCAAATAACCTAATATTATAGAAATTATTAACAAATCCTACCCTCTTTCTTTCTGCGAAATGCCATCCCGTTTATACACAAAAGAGTGTAACAGAGATGCAAAAAACTGTCAGGTACTACGTACAGCTTACTGGTGTAGCACACAATGCGTCTTCGGGATCGATCACTGGATCAGAATTATGGTTTCTGGATTTATGCACACATCTTATCATAAGCCTATTAGGTATAATGTTTTGTAAATTCACGTATCGTAACAGAAATGCACCGAAACTTCAGATTTTGATTCCTTAAATGTATAGACCAGAACGGAGACCACCAGAGTCGAAATTTTAGACCTATCCTGACCCTAAAAAGGATCTTTGCCCCTCTTTTCATCCTAAAAACAGTACAGTGAACCTCGTCTCATCCTAAACGTTATTATATGACCCTCGCCTCATCCTAAATGAAATCCATAGTCCTCGTCTTATTTTAAATTTATTTTATTTGATGATGCACCTTGAAGGTGCACCTTCAAGAGATAATTTTCAAGAAGAAATTAAAAAAAACTTTAAATGTTCCTTTATGTAGTGGTAAAAGAATAAAACTCCTATCTCCAATACTTTCTGCTTTATAATTATTTAAAATAAGGAAGTTCCCGCGCCGCACTTCTTATAAATATATACAGATTATTTTCTTATATGTGTTTGATTACGCTTCAATGAAAATGTTAATACTAATAACTTCTCTATCAAACAAAAAATATTTAATAAGTTGATCTTATAGAATGCCTGGTAGCTTGGAAGAATGTTTCATTTTGTATTTATATAAGGAATTTTATATTTCATACATAAATATAAGGGATGAACAAACCGAACATACATACACATATAAAATAGAGAGAGAGACCTATCCCGGGTATATTAAAACACAATATTATTAATAATATATATTTATATAAGATGTATGTAGAGAATATGAATTTCATTTTGAACGTAATAAATATATATTGTTTCCTTTGGTTTTTCATCTCTGGGGTATTTTTGGTTAGTATTGAAAATTTTACTTCGCTTTGCTGTAAAATATTATACGATGAGCTTTATTTATTTATTCTTGATCTATTAATATATTGGAAGAAGGCGGAAGTTAGCGCCAGATAAAATTCACTTCGTTTATATAATTCTATTACAAAAATAGTGGTCTTGGAGTCATATATATATTCTAAATTATTCCCTAAAACTATATTGTTGTAATGTATTTTACTCTAGCAGAAAATTTGTTTTAAGTTTACAAAACAAACCTTGAATGCTAAGCTAAAATAACACTATCTGCAACTTCGAATTTTGTACTGTGAGACAATTTTGCTCCTGGGTACACACTTTCCAATTGGCTTTAGTATAGTTGCACACTTGTTATCTTGCTAATTACATTATTTATTTTGTACTTCTCATATAGAAAATTGTCTTGTAGTGGAGTTGCACACTTGCTAGCTTCCCACAAGCTAATTACGTTGCTTATTTGATACTTTTCATAAATAAAGAATTGTCTTGTAGTGCAATTTTACACATGCTAGTATACTACAAGCAATTAAATCGTTACATTGGGTTATATTTTCTACTAATCTTGCTTCTTTTAAAAGCTAAGCTAAAATATTTCTATAAGAATTCATCCACATTTGCTTAGTGGTTTCAATCATTAATATTTTGCGTTTAATTAACACTTTGGAGTCACCTTGAAATCATATTGAAAATGCGTCATGAAACAATTCAATTTGATTTCACTAGTTCAAGGAAATGTCAGTGATATGAACTACAAATTGCAAAATCACTTCACCTGGCTTCACTACCGTACCAGTATTGAATGAAGCTGCAAATAAACCATTAAAGTGTAACAAAGACAGATATATCTTGTTTCTTTTTCTATAATATTCCTGTGGAATTTTATCTCTACTAAAATAAATATTTTCAAATGTAAAAGAGGCAACAACTATATCTCCATTTAATTGTACGATGTTGGAAAGAGAAAGAATATTCTTATGAAAGTATGTTATGGTTCTTTAAATAGTTTCTTAACCAATTCACAAAATCACTTATTAAATAATATTTATATCGATATATATTAATTTGATACATCGCATCGTATTTTGAATGTACTAAATACATATAAGTTTAATATCAATTGTCAATCTTGACATATTTCCATTCTAAAATCCTCAGCTACTTCTAGGAGCTTTAAAGCTACATCAAGCTTTCACTTTATCCATAGTGTAAATGTGAATATATGCAGCAATATATATGTGTGTGTGAGCTTTATACACTGCTCATGGCTTAATGCTAGAATTCAGTTTTGAAGTACTGTAATAATATCCAATATGAGCAGCTTTCTATATTTCTCACTAAAAAAAGTTTCAATATGAAAGTACAAATGCATCAGTGAATTCAGAAAAGCACCAAGTTATATTTTTATTAATTAACGTTATGTTTAATATTTATTAGAAGGTTTTCTATAGAAATATGTTGGCTCAATTATGTTGTAAAATCTAATTTGTCTTAATTTGAACAATTCTTTTAATGTATAACTCGCCGCTTCTTCATTGCCGTAAGCATGCTTTAAGTATATTATTATTATTTATTATATTAATTGTGTGCCTTTCGGCTTTACAATCTACATTATTATATTTCTTAATGCATTTTATATAAATTCAAAGTTAAAACTAAACTTAAACTATTCTAGACTATTACTACTTCGAATAGTACTTTCTGTTTCTTCTTTTCTTGATCCTCTCTCTTCATGTCCCCTACTCCTCCTTTAATCACACCGTTTTCTGCTTCTCCTTCCTTATTGCCTGTATCTTCATCTATCACCTCTTGCCTTCCTTGTCTCCTCTCGACAAACCCTCTATTATCTTTTCACTATCCTTCCTGCATTCTCTCTCCGTTTTCACTTCTCCACTTATGTCTATTACAGGCATAAACGCTCTATCTTTACTATTTCCTCTTGACTCTCTTACTTTACTATTTCTTCTTGACTCTCTTCCTTTACTATTTTATTATTGTCTCTATCTCCGTCATTCACCTCTTGTCCTTATCTCGTTTCCGCAAATCCTCTATTTTTCTGGACTGTAGTTTAACTGTTTCCTCGCTACTTCTTTCTTTCTCTTGCTTCCCTTCACTGCCTCTTTTAGTACTTCCTCTCTCTTCATGCTCCTTATGCAACCCAGCCACAAGCTTATTTCTTGTCCTGTTTTTTCTTTCCTTTTTTCTATTTCCGATATCCACCTCTTTCCTTCACTGCCTCCCTTTAATAGCTGGCCAATATTCATTTCGCTCACTACTTTTTCCTTACACTCAAGCTTAAGGTGCTCCAGTGTTTCCTCCTCCGTTCCGCACACTCTACACATTCTTTCCTTACTACTTTCCAAGAATCTGTTTCTTTCCTCATTTCCCAATCTAAACCTTGCTGTCCTTTTATGTGTATATACTACATCATTATTAAGACTAATCATTAGAAATAATGCGATGTTAAATAAATACATTTGACTTAGTGCATTTTTGCAATCATCAACACAATTTGTATGCAGATACCCATAGTGCATTGGAAAAGCTTTAATATATTCCGTTAATATTCCTCATACTTTACTGTAGATGTAGAATATTTATATACAAAACTTTTTAATTACTTTTGTTCGAAACAATCTCATAAGTTTCGCCAAAGAATGTTAATTGTTCTATTTGTAAATCCAGACGGAGCTTGATGGCTTTGTTAAACGAAGAATGTAAACGCTTTTTAATATCCACAATATATTTTCTTTAGTAAATCCTCATAATCCCGTCTAAAAGAATATATTGTGTTGAAATCCATCAATTCAAACAGCTATATCAGAGGCACATTTAATAGAAAATTTCTTTTTATAATAAAGCTCAAGCTCCAAACATCGTAAAGCTCTGTGATTTTCGTAGATGTGAATAAAAAGGGGGTTGGTAGTGATGGTGCATTGTCTAATGTAATACCGTCCATCTATCAGCTTGGACAAATCCATCCACTCTGCCCTCAAACTCACAACTCAGAAACTCGCTTTGTTGTAGCTGTGACGCCACCCCCAAAATATCACCCTTCCGTCTCCCTGCTCCATCAATCTAGCGGCTAACCACGACATACCACAACGAGGCCAGTGCTCTGCGAGAGCGGGCCTCGTCTCGCCTCTCCTGGACTGGACTGGACTGGACTGGACTGGACTTCACTAGCCTGACTATCTGGTAAAGCCACAATTGCATCACAAAGAACTTGATGTAACTTATGGTAACAATGCGGTTATTATCCTCGTACTCAGCTGAATATAATCAACTATTGTTGCTGCTTATTTCATTTTGATGATGTTGGAAAAAAATTAATTATTTATGACTCAAAATACTAACAAAAGAATTGGGATAGAGTTGTTTATTCTTCATTCATCATTTTGTGCATTTCTTTATTATTTGTATTTATTATAATTGATTTAGAATACAACTGCAAATCCCAAAATTCTGGTAAGTTCCTTGTTTCCTCCACATGAAGACGTCTATGCTCTATCATATTCCTGAATTGGAAAAATATAGTTAGCTACTTTAACGCTTTGTTAAAGATATTTGTTAAAGTGTTGTAATGTATTTTAATCTAGCAGAAAACTTGTGTTAAGTTTACAAAACAAACCTTGAAAGCTAAGCTAAAATAACACTATCTGCAACTTCGAATTTTGTACTGTGAGACAATTTTCCAATTGGTTTTAGTATCGTTGTTCTCCTGCTAATTACACTATTTATTTCCTACTTCTCATATGGAAAACTGTTTTGTAGTAGAGTGGCACACTGGCTAGCTTCCCATAAGCTAATTACATTGTTTATTTTCTACGTTTCATATAAAAAATTATCTCCTGGTGCAGTTTTACACTTACTACTTTTCAGCAAGCTAATTAATTACATTATTTATTTTGTATTTCTCATATAGAAAATTGTCTTGTAGTGGAGTTGCACACTTGCTAGCTTCCCACAAGCTAATTACATTGTTTATTTTCTACTTTTTATATAAAAAATTATCTCCTGGTGCAGTTTTACACTTACTACTTTCAGCAAGCTAATTAATTACATTATTAATTTTGTACTTCTCATATAGAAAATTCTCTTGTAGTGGAGTTCCATACTTGCTAGCTTCCCACAAGCTAATTACGTTGCTTATTTGATACTTTTCATATATAAAGAATGGTCTTGTAATGCAATTTTACACTTGCTAGTATACTACAAGCAATTAAATCGTTACATTGGGTTACATTTTCTACGAATCTTGCTTCCTTTATAAGCTAAGCTAAATATTTCTATAAGAATCCATCCACCTTTGCTTAGTGGTTTCAATTATTAATATTTTCTGCCACTTGATGCAAGTATATCCCAACGCACTCGTTAAAAACTTTAAAATTCATAAGTAGACTTCCTCCAAAGTCCCTCGGGTGAAGTTTAATGTTTTGATGAATAACTTAGAAGATGTTCGTCGGCGTCGGTGTTGGTGTTAGCGTCGGTTAATCTTAGACGAACACCTTTCATTACGTTGGGAATACATTAATTTAAATTACTACATAGAAATTTGTTTAAAAACAATTACATTAATTACTTAAAGTTTGTTTCTAATTTATGTTTTACTTAATTAATTTTAACTTAATGTTGATTAGTACCTTGTCAATTTTGCAACGTTTCTGTGCTTATGACAGTTGACTTTTGTTGACATTTGCTACGTTAGACATCGCTTTACGTACTTTTAAAATATGAATAAATTTGTTGTATTACAATATGAATCAAGAAATTTCTTAGACAGAAATATTGATACATGTTCAAAACATAGAGACAGGGCTAACATTTTTGAGTTTCACTGTTAATTAATTTGCCTCTCCTCTTTCTATCTCTCTCCCATTTGCATATTAAGTGGATTACATTATTACTTAATTAATTAAGTATTCCTTCAACATTCTTGCGTATAAAACTTTCACATTTCATATTTTTATTAAAGTCATTAGAAACATTTTATTTCACAGAGCAATCAATTTTTATTACAACTGAAGATAATAACAGAAATCGACAATAATTTTTAGTTTTAGTTGAACTTATTTTCTTGATTCTTTGAAAAACGTATTACTAAGAACTTAAGAACTATTTTATCGTAAAATTGTATCGTTCAAGTAGATTTATTTGTAACTATGAGTAATACCCAATTACTTTAAAAGTACTGTAAGTACATTTAACTCATGTTCCGGCACTCGATCGGGTATTTCATAGTTGTATCAAATTGTTCAACATGAAATTTATAAAGAAAATTACAACAGTAGCAAAAAGAACGATTCTTACATTAATGGTAATTATTATTACAGTTCGAAATACAGTCTATTTTTAACTGCAGCAACACCTAGTAATTTATATGTATTCATAAACTTAAAAATTAAATCCAGTGGTGTCGGTGAATTGGGATGACAAAAAGTTAGTTATTGTCCATAGCGCCCCTTCTCGTTTTGAATATGTAAAAGGGATGGTATAGTTGTCCCAATGTGCGATTTTTTCGAAACTACCTAACCAGGATATCCGCTCCGTTGTTCAGTTGGCTGCACCACCCCAGTACGTCTAATGGGACGTTTTGCGTGCTGTGGGACTTCCATGTACGAGTATGTGATAGGCTGTGGACTATAGGGTTGTGTTGTGGGGACCAAGGGGTTGAGGGATGAATAACATTCGGGTGTTTGACTATCTCAAGTGGCGCGCATATGTTAGTCTAAATTGGATCGGGTTAGTTGAGGGTTTCGGGTCATATAAAAGGTCCTTGTTGATATTTCAAAAGTAAAAAAAGAGCAAAGTTATATATTAAAATCTGTTTAATGGCTTCCAGGTAACTGAAATTTTTTAATTTGATCTTTTAGATGATAACGATATATTTCCAATTTAAAACTTTGTTTTATTTTTGTTTGGTTTAGAATAAATTATCTCAGGAAAGTTTACAGCTTATTGCAGGGTAAGTTGAAAGGGGGTTTTTAATTTTACATATGCACCTAAGGTCAAATACTCGTATGAGATAGTAAGATGAGGTTAATAAATTAACGAAAAATAAGTTTACACTTTTATACAACCCCTAAAGAAAATCCTATGTGCGTCACTGAACAGTTATGTTTAAACTTTTAATTTTATATACGTTGAATAATGTACGAATACATATTTATAAATGTAAACTTTTTTATCTCTATTTATCATATTACATCCCTCTGTAAATAAACAAGTGACCGAGTTTTTCGAGTTTTGTTCTGTCATCGTGAAATGGCACTTCTCCAGTATGCAGCATCCTCTACGACCTCTTGAATTGAACCCAAATGACATTTTCTATGGTTTATCAGTTAATCAGTTTTTGTGTAATTTCGTATTCTCACATAAAAACAAAAATAAATGAAATCATAAAATGAAACAGTTATTACAAAATTGTTTTGTCAAGCTAGTAAATACGATTTAATACTAAGATAAGGAATAATGCAAAATAAAAATCCTCGCTCGTTGGACGAGTAGATAAGGAAAAGAAGTTTTGGAGAAGAACTTTATGTAATAAATGTGAACCATATTTTTATTTTGTAATATAAGATTTCAGTAATACAAGATTTTGTAATATAAGGTGGGTTTCAAAGACTGAAAAAAGCGTATTTTCTTTAATTCTTTTCTAATATAATAAATGAAATATGTTATTTAAATTTTTTAACATAATACAGATAAACATTTCACAAATATTTTGTGAAATTTTCATTTCAAAATATTGAAAATTCAGCAATTGCGACCTCTTAGAATTGGCGTTGTCAGAAGACCAAATTATTAGAGTTAGTAGATATAGTAGGGATAGATGTGCAAGATGTAGATTGGGAAACGAAAAGAAAGGCAGCAGATTCTGGGAACAGAAGAGAGGTAGAAACGCTGGAGCACATTAAGTATTCATGTGAGAAAAGAGTAAAAAATGAAGTGAAGAGGTGGATGACGGAGATAGAGAAAAGGAGAATGTTTTTTTTAATTTGGAAGGTGAGAAAATTTCATGAGTACAATGACATGTAATTTAATGATTTAAGGCAGAAGAATGTAGTGTTTAATAGAAAAATATTAAAATAAATATTAATACATACTTAAATATACGTAGTAGCCTCTCACAGTGGTGCATGTATCCCCTTAATATAATATAAAACTAATCAGGCTATAAATTGTATTAATAAATCAATACTTTGCCGTGGACGATGGCTAGACGTCACTAGTAGCTAGTGGTCGACAGAACCGTTATGTTCCTGTGAAATAGAGTTCTTTGTGAACTCAATTGAATGGTGTATGTTATTTTTGATTGGTCAAATACCATTAAACTATACAGTACATATAAAATGAAAAACTAGTGAAATAACAAAGTCAGCTATAACATAGTTTAGCCTGAACCAGCAATAATATCTACAATAAAAATAAAGATATTAAATTTATTGTTAATAATGCAGCTATTACTACAAAGTTGTAAAAATACCTTGATATAATATTACTACAATATGTATATAATAATCTTTGTTTGTGGAGTTTGGACCTTATAGAGATCTATAGGCTGGCTAGGACGTATCTGCCATCTGTCGACGGTCTCCAAGTTCTCGAACGGCAAATGTCGCTCAGTTCCTTTCAATATGAAGGATCCTTTAGCTATTAAGTAATTAATAGCAATTTTTTATTTATATCAAAAGACACAGCAAAACATCAGAATTTTTTTAGATTACATTTATTTTAAACTACATTATTGCATTACATATTATTTGATTAAATACTTTAGTTAATAAGAAAACTAGTTACGACACTAGGTAAATGTAACTCGCGGTTTAAGTTATAAAATAAAATATGTGTAATTATTATTTTATGTAAATGCACCAAAAGGTTAAGCGTGCTGTAGGTTTGAGTGTTGAAGCGATAAGAACGATATAGGACCAAATGCGTAGTGTCGAACCCTAGAGAAGTGAATCGTAAAACAAAGGATGTTTACATAAGAATTATTATAGTTTGCTTACAGAGAGCCGTGTATATAAAAACAACTAGGCTAAAATATAAAGGAATTGAGACAAAGAAATTTTAATTCTAACATTAATTAAAAATAAAAGCAAGATATTGATATACAGATATGAATATTGCATGCATTTATTAACAATCTTGGCGAGGTGCGACTATCCTGTTCAGCTTCTAACACCAAAGTTTACAAACTGGAAAGGGTGTGTAGGGGGGATGAAAGGAGCATAGATCTCGAACTTAATGTGACGTCAAATGTTACAAATTCGTGGAAGCGAGCGAAGAGAGTCTGATTCTCTAACCTTTTATATATGTCGCACCACGCGCGCGCGACTTATGTTCACAGATACATAGAAAAAATTACTATCTAAAATTAAGTATGGATAATTATTTATGCATTCTCTTCTACTTTAAACAAATTAAAAAAAAAAGTCTTTCGCGTTACACTTCGCCAGTAAAACTTCATCCTAAACACAAACAACCGCAATATATTAATTTTGAACACTAAATAAAAATAATACGTATACATAAAGTTATAAGGTTTATTTCTCCAGAGATTTTAGATATTCATAAGAAAGTTCAGCTCAGTACTTTAAATATGTATAAAGTATAAAAATAGCAGGCATACAACATAACACAAGACAAGACAACATAGAAAAATATATTTTTCCATAACTATATATGTATACAAAGTCTCTCTCAACTTCAACTTTAACTTTAACAAACTTTTATTATGCATAATCATATTTCCAGTTAAAATCTATTCTTATCGTTCTGTTATTACTTTAAAATGTTACGTTTTGCTTAAAACTTTCTGTTATTTTTATTTTATTTTTTACTTATTCTATCAGAGTTTTGTTTTTAAACTTTATGAGAAAACTAAATTTTAATATAAAAATATTTTCACTGCATATCGTATCATATCTTTAATTTAGTGTGAGTGGGGGTAACAAAACCACGCCCATTTGTGGTTATTATAAACTAACATGTGTTTCAATTTTCAACAAATATTCTCGTAAAAACAAATTAAAATTCCGCGAATTGCATTTAATATAGAATTCAAAACTGTGTGCAAGAAATGATCACAAAATTAAAATATGTGTTTCATCGTTTTGTGACATCTTTCAAACAAGTACTGGTAATATTTTAGAAAAAATCCTTGCATACTTTTATTTAGTAGCTGTTGGAAATGAGCAAGTTTTAGTTTGCACAAACGGTGATTAGATTATTGCTTTTGGAAGTGGAACCTTTGTTGAAACAAAGAAAACTTGGAAGCTGTTTAAAGGGATTATTTTACTTCGATGGTAGTAGATTCTATATAAAGAGCGTCTAATTGAGTGCCCAGTGTTGAGATTGTAGGCATCTTATTTAGACGTGTGCAAAATATCTTATTTTATCCTAATATTTGAATACGACAAAATAATTATCATGGTGGATGCTTATTGCTTACTGTGAATTATAGCTAGATCTACAAGGACAACATGCGAGAAATGAAAGAACATTTAAAGCAGTTGACTTAACACGGCGAGAATGCACCAAAGAATATGAAGACTAGTCCATTATTTGGAATAATTTTCACTGACTATTTGGAAAAGGAAAAATGATCACGATCAGGGTAATATTACGCTCAATTATTGACACATTTTGATGAAACATCGAAATCTAAAAGTAAATAAAGTTTAAGAGGAAGGAACTGTTCTACCATGCCACTAGTCCCTTAAGCAGAGTATATTATTTTTTTTTATTATATTAATTGTGTGCCTTTCGGCTTTACAATCTACATTATTATATTTCTTAATGCATTTCATATAAATTCAAAGTTAAAACTAAACTTAGACTATTCTAGACTATTACTACTTCGAATAGTACTTTCTGTTTCTTCTTTTCTTGATCCTCTCTCTTCATGTCCCCTACTCCTCCTTTATTCACATTGTTTCCTGCTTATCCTTCTTTATTGCCTGTATCTTCATCTATCGCCTCTTGCCTTCCTTGTCTCCTATCGACAAACCCTCTATTATCTTTTTACTCTCCTTCCTGCCTTCTCCCTTCGTTTTCACTTCTCCACTTATGTCTATTACAGGCATAAACGCTCTATCTTTACTATTTCTTCTTGACTTTCTTCCTTTACTATGCTATTATTGTCTCTATCTCCGTCATCCACCTCTTGTCCTTATCTCCTTTCCGCAAATCCTCTATTTTTCTGGACTGAAGTTTAACTGTTTCCTCGCTACTTCTTTCTTTCTCCTGCTTCCCTTCACTGCCTCTTTTAGTACTTCCTCTCTCTTCATGTTCCTTATGCAACCCAGCTACAAGCTTATTTATTGTCCTGTTTTTTCTTTCCTTTTTTCTATTTCCGCCATCCATCTCTTACCTTCACTGCCTCCCTTTAATAGCTGGCCAATATTCATTTCGCTCACTACTTTTTCCTTGCACTCAAACTTTTATTATGAGTATATTATTAAGTTGATAACAACCAAACCCAGAAATTGTAACTTTGGTCTTGTGATCGATTAATATTGATGAAATTTCTAATTATTTTTTTTAAGGGCTTAAATTCTGTCGCAATTGTTAATTTACTTATATAGAAATAATATCTTCCAGTATATCTATACTAGTTACGTGTTACCAACGCCATCAGCTACAATTCATCCCAGCTATAATTTTCTCTCCAGAATATTCTTAGTATATTCTGTAATAAGAATACAATGCAAATTAGATATGCATAATTAATTTGCATTGTTGGAGTTTTGGCACTGTATCATTGCTTTAGTTATTAATTATATAAACAACTGGAATGTTTAATCTAGTGGGAATCATTTGTAATGAATTATTCCTTTAATATTTATGAAAGTGGGACACGAAAACTGCCAAGTCCAACTTTATTTGAGTAACATTTCGTTATATAAGTGTGAGTGTCACTAGTGGCGGTAAATATCGTGCTGCGAGGTAAGTTTCTTCCCTATGATCTTGACTTCTGAGGGAACCATCCTCTTGCGAGTGGATGCAATTGATTTCGTGGAAAACAACAAATCATATTTTGTTATAATTATAACAAAAATATTGTTCATAACATGAATTCTCTTGATTTTATAGTCTTAAAATATTCATATAGCTAGGATTTTGTAACCATAGCAGCAGGGTGCATCGCTCCAATACAACTACCAGTAGATATGCAGATAAGAAACTTTATTTGTGTATATAATAAAATGCAAAACCTGTGTAAACACTACTGTATACTATGTACAGCTTTATATGTTGTGCAAACATGATGGAACCCCCCCCCCCCCCTATCAGCCCACCAACCATCAGGAATATTGCATTAAGCCCTTAGGCACAGTAAATACTACCAAATGCACTTTATGCAGAAGTGTTTAGAGGTTGGGGGAATGTGAAAGGGATGGTGTGAGTGACTTGAAACCCTCAAGGACTGTAGAGCTTACAGGATGGGGATGGATTGGTTATGGAGTGACACGGAATCGCCATTAGTAAATATCGCTAAAGCTGTACGACTCAGGGAAATTTAAACCACCCCTGTGTGGAATGAGGTGAAAGTTAACCTCGTTGCTTTATTATTAGCAAATAAGTAGGGTGGAAGAATACCAAAGCTTACATAATAATAAAAAAGAGACATTAAAGTTATGAA
Organism: Panorpa germanica; assembly: GCA_963678705.1. Lineage (NCBI taxonomy): Eukaryota > Metazoa > Arthropoda > Insecta > Mecoptera > Panorpidae > Panorpa > Panorpa germanica. The sequence goes on from OY783207.1 coordinate 1,569,207, forward strand.
TTTATAACATAATTTAATCACAATAAAGTTAACTTTGTGGTAAGGTATGTATATTGTACAAGGTGTGCTAGAAGTATCAAATACCAATACCATAAAAATTATATAGCAAACAGCACAATTCTGCGTTCAGTTTGCGTTCTAAAATTATTAAGAGGGTCATTCAAATATAAATAAGAATGTTCTTAATTTAACTGACTTAGTAACGCAATGGATTCGGTGGCCCCACACTCACACATGAAATTTTTGTATTGCTACCACTGTCTATTACGAGAACCGTCATTTTTCATTTTCTCGCTTAGAAGCATATGTTCACAAAGAGAAAGCAAATAGGCCTATAACTGCGAAAGATGTACTGGCTGATAGGACGGAAGTCACAACCGAGCACTGAAAACAAACTCCTGCTCTACAATTCTATACTTAAACCGGTATGGTCATATGGTATACAACTATGGGGTACTGCATCTACCTCAAATATTGAGATAATCCAAAGATTTCAGTCTAAAATGCCAAGGATTATCACGAATGCACCATGGCTTGTGCCTAATAACATAACACATCGGGATCTGGATATACCTTCAGTTAATAAAGAAATAGTGCTTAGAATCGAAGTATACAAAAAGAGAGAATACAATTTGGCCAGCTGTCTAATGTCCAATAATTCGGTAGTACGCAGTCTAAAAAAGAAAGTACCTCAGGACCTATTAACCAACTAATCAGAATCTAGGATCTATTGAAATTGAGGGATGAGTTGTTGGGCATATCCCGCGCAAGACACTTTTTTATTTTGACATACCTATCACTCTGTCCTCTAAGCAGGACAGATTGTAATAATCTATAGAAATCAAATTTAAAAAAATTCTCGCCAATGAAGAGGTTAAACCGAGTGAAATGAAGGGACTCAGAACACAAGGCCAAGACTTGATGCTGTGTTTTGGAACTCATAAGGTGTACTACTGATTGGCGGACGGTAACTACTGCCACCTGCTGGATGAGAATATCTTCTCCCACCAAAATAAATATACATATATCACAACGTGTGCGATATGATGATTTAGATATTTTTAAATTTCTTCTAAATATTTGTAACACATACTTAAATAATTTAATTAAATTCTCTGATAATCCTAGTATTATAAAACATTTAGCAACTTCAACATTTCTGTAGTTCAAAGTTTAGTATTTAAACAGATTTGATTTTGCATTGTTTTTGCTTCCTTTTTGCAAACACCGGCGGGTGGGTGCACAAGATACTTTTAAAACAATTATAGACGTGTTGCACTCCAGTTTGGAGTTTATATAGAGTTTCACGAGTGGGATGGTGGGTGTGATGGGCAGCGAGGTTCTTTTGGGAGGGAAGGTAACCGAACTAAACAGACATGAGCGCTGAACGATAACAAGTTCCAGCATTCTAGTTGTTTCACATAAAGAAAGTTAGATGGCGCAAACTTTGAGAAGTTTCCTGAATGAGAAATGTTTAGTATTGTGATGTTGTATTCAACATATGAACTCAGAAACAAGAAATGCTGGGTTACGTAGGTAGCAACAGACACAATGCACCAGTGAAGACCGAATAGTGGCAGTTCTACGTAGTGTGGAATAAATTAATCATTAGCATTACTTGCCAGCAAAGATACACTTAAAGGTTATTCATAAAATAAGTAACACAAATTTAATTTTTAACTCTTTTCACTCATTCCCCCTTCATACTACAAATTGTGTACCTCTTCTTGAAGTTGTGACGTCACTTATTTGCAGAGATGTGCACAAATGCTTTTCAAAAGCATTTAAATACAAAATAAAAAATAAATTTCATGTTAGTATTTAAATACAAAATACGTATTTTAAAAATATTTTTGAGAAAATAGAATACTCTTTATGTTACTAATTATAGTCAAAATCACGATAGATCGGCGGTGACTTATACTTAAAAGAGGTTATAAGAGCGGTATAAATTTATAATACGATAATGAATTTTGTCTTATTCGTTTCTATATACATTATAGAAAAATAAATGAGTCAGTGCTTTTTAGTTATATCAGCAGTTTATACCCCACAACTTGTTTTAAATATGAGTCACCGCCGAACTCTCGTAACTTCAACCATATAAATGTTATTTTTTTTAATAATTATGAGAATTCTCTTTGATAAAAACCGACTTCGTTTTGAAACATTTTAAACAAAATACTACCTAGAATTTTTAAAAATAGCAAAAGTAAGGGTTTTATTAGTGTCACACTAGTCTGTACGTTAAAAGTACAACACATTTAGTACACTCATGTCTAAATAATGTTAACTTATGAATGAAAATATATAAATGTTGGATGTCGCATGTGGGGGTAATAGGGGGTATTAAGACAATTGTGCAGATACTTTTAGATCATAGATGGTGCTAATGTTGGTGGGGTTTTAAGTTTATATTCAAAAAATCTTTGGTCTTGTTTTGTTTTCATTTTATGGAAGTCGAATTTAAGACATTCGGAATTATTGTTCTAGGTGCAAATCTTGAAAGGCAGACTTTCAAGTTTTGCAAGCATTGCGAACCTACGTTTTACCTTCAGACTCTATTCGAATAAAATTTTACTATTGAACAGTACATGTCATATATTTAAAAAAATAATTGAATAAACCTCGTGAGCCATTTATTGGTCGTATAAATTTAATATTTTGATATGTATAAATCACAGCCTAGCACTAGACATGTCGAGCAGTGTACTAGTACGGCTATAGAGTTGTGAAGAGCCTCACTTTAATGGCCTGGTTTTATTATCATATCAGAGATCCTATTTTTTAAAATAATAAAAAAAAGATATAAAAAATTATATGGTATTTGTAAATGAATTTAATAAATCAATTTTTTCTATTGCATTTTTATGCTATACTCTACAACACATACTTGCACGGTACTACATTTCTACTAGTTCTCTCTCTCTCTCTCTTACCACGTAACTTTTCAACGTTTTCCATTACGAGGAGGAAATAAATGACATCAGTATCTGTGACTGACTGTTTTACTATTTGTTTATTTTAATATATTTTTTAGAATCGTTGCTTTTTGTTCATTTTTAACCCTTAAACGTTTGGGGTCGCATGTATGATTTATAACGCTTGGGGATAACCTGGGCATAAAGTATCTGTTTTTGAGCTTGAGATCTTGAAGTATGGCTCCAAGTTCTTAAGTCGGAATTTAAATTCACTCCAAGATGTATATATATATATATATATATATATATATATATATATATATATATTTCTGTTTGACACTACATTCTTGTGCCTTAACTCATTTATTCACATACTATTGTGCTTTGATTCCAAAAGAAAAAAGAAATTATCCTTATAAAAATAAAAACAAAACTACTAATGCTTTGCTCCTCTTGCTAGTCTCCTTCCTGTTTCTACTCTGCCATTCCTTCTCTTTCCTCGTTCCTTTTCTCTATCTCCGCCATCCACCTCTTCGCTTCACTGGCTCCCTTTAATAACTGCCCCATATTCTTTTCGCCTATTACCTTTTTCTCTCATAAAAACGTAATGAGCTCCAATGTGTCGCTATTTGTTTTATATTACTTTATATCTATTTTTGTAATTGCTCTTCTCAATTTTTTCCATTCTTTCCTGTTGTTGTATCTCCCTGTCTCTTTTCCTTAGCTCCTCTTCCACACTTGTACAATCTTGCATATAATTATTATTTACACTTCATGAATTTCAAATATTTTAAAAACTAATTATATCTCTTGCTTTTTCTTTTTTGTTTTCTACTTCGCTACTTCATCATTCTAAGCTTTATGCTTCTCCTTCTTTTCTTCCTTCATCTCTGTCTCTAACATCTACCTCCTCATTCTTTTACTTCTCTTGTCAGCTCCTCTATTATCTTTTTCTTGACAAACTGAGTATTCTCCAACCGTCTCCATCCTTCCAGATTTCTTCTCAATAGTTATTTCTCTTGCATACTTACTTTTTTCTGTTCCTCTTCAATTTCCTCTACTTCCCCCATCCTCTCATTCGTTCCCCTGGCTTCTTTTCACTCTTTATTTTGCAGTATGTATCTTTAATGTGCTCCAACGTTTACGGCACGCGTCCTGCAGGAGCTGACAGAAGAAGGCTTCTAGCACTGTTTCGAACGATGAAAAATTCGCATGGAGCGTTGTAGGGATAAGTAAATATGCACGAAATCAAAATAAAATGTTTTACAACGTCAGTCTCGTTATTTATTAGACGCTCCTCGTACACATAAGTAGATTATAATCACTTATTATTCATAATTTGAGAATCCTTAAATTGTTTTGTGACGTATAAAATATTACCCGCCATATTTATTGTTAACTGAATTCGGTTTTTGATAAACACATTTAATAGAATCATAAAAGCTAATATCTAAAAAGTTAAAGTTTCCCACAACAACATAAAAGCTCGAAGCCCGAAGCTCGGTGCACTGTTTAAAAGCGATCTGCGCGTGCTGATTCAATTTGTGCTCGGAACAAACATTATGCAAATAGGAGGATCACAATGTGAATACACTAGCGCCATTCCATACCTTGATCGACTGGTAGCGGACGGTGTCGGAACCTAACAGCATTTTGTAACTTGTTAGAAAGGGATAACAGTCTTCAATTGAATTAAAACAATTGAATTTGGCTTGCGCACATTATTTAAGTAAATAAGCTTAGTAGTTCTGTCACGGTAGAATTAAAACTAATTTTGTTGGAGTCTGATCTGGAGCTGAAAGTTGTTCTGGATATGCTAATATTTAATAATTTAATTATAGATAAAATTGGCCATGAATTGTTTTTCGTTACGGAGGTCTTTTACTTGAATTTAGATGTTTATTGATACTTTGTATGCTTCGGGTAACTTTAAAATTCCATTAAAATTTACATTTAATTAAATGAATTCCGTTGAGAATGCAATGTCCTTAAGATACGTTCGCTATGTTTCAGGACAAGTAGCTCTATGTTGGCTATGTTGATGGCAGACTTTGAGATTGGATTGGCAATGGCTGCTGCGTTAATGCTTGAATATTTATCGGTACTGATTAGTAAGTATTATCTCTCCAGTAATGGAAAATTTCTAATGGGTAATGGTTTTAAATTAAAGATGTTTTCAATGTTGCATTTAAATTGTTTAATAAAAGTTCAATAATTAGAATTGTAAATTTTTTATTAGATTGTAATTATTTATAACTGATGTATAGTAGACTCTTTTCTATTTATACATGTATATATATATATATATATATATATATGGAAACAAGAGAGTACTATCCCATTTCTGATGTGGAAATCAATGTACTCTTATTTGGATTTGGGCAGATGTCGATTCAGTCGATATTCGACTATGTAATTAATCTTAGTTTCTTGTCAGGATGATAAAGAATCACATAATTTGTTTAATACATTTAATAAGGTTACAATATAAACGTTGGTATTTACTTTACAAATATAGAATAATGAATGAACAAACCATCTTAAACTCTAGTTATTATATACTCAGTCCTACATTACTTTTCAGCTAGATTTGATTGGTTCATTTTTATTACTTTGAGAATGCCAATTTCGGTAAGCACATTCCTTCACCTAGTCAATCAGTGGCTTAAAGTTGCACACATTTTAATTGCTTTAACCTTTCACTTGGTTTCCGTTCACAATATACACTTATTAATCACATTCTTTTACGACTTTTCTAGCTCGGGTATTATAGTTATGATTACTTTGTATGCTCTATTTGTTATTATGTCTCCTCATATATATATATATATATATACTGTGTTCAGGTCAGCACATTTCTGGTTATTCATAAGTGTTGATAAAAATCTTATACTCGATTAGATTGTGATTGTGGTGATATATGAATGAGGGTATTTCCGCTGACATTGCATCCCTTGTGCCATCGGTGAACAGTGTTCGGTTCACTATATACCATATTTCTCCTCCGGACGAACACACTTCAGTGATCCATATTAGTTTAGGATGTTTCTCGCCCAACTACATACTTAAGATCCAATTTCCTTATACACATGCAGATGCAAATTCTGCACAAACTTGGCGAGCTTAGGGTCTATAAAGACTGGCATCGCACACCTCTAGAAGTGGAGGAAAATCAACCATGATTCACTGCACACAATGTAGTGTATAGCTCGTACTCCGTTATAGAGAGATGTATATATATTTCCTGTGATAACATTTGGTTCAGTAGTCGCGGATTGTTACTTGATTACTTTATGGTCCACGTAACACAATATCGTATCGTAACTGGTGGTCGCACAGTCGTATCTCGTTTCTCAGCATCACAGTATATTGTATACTACAATAACATATGTAATTTATGGTTGATTGGAACTTAAGATCTAAATCTATATAATATTTCTCTGATTTGAGAGGTTATTTTACTCAAAGGGAAAAAGTTATTTGAAAAGGATACAGAGAAGTCTAACAATATAAGTGCCCTCTGAGAAAGGTTTATAAGAAGAAAATCATTTTAATCAACATATGAGAGTCGGCTTATCATTTAATGGAATCATATTACAAAAATATATTGGATAAAATAGGGAATAAGCCATAGACGATGCTATGAATGAAAAATCTAATAGTAGAAATGTATTTCTTTTGTTATCTCTAATATAATGGTATTAACCCTCAAATATTTTATGTCATTTATGAATTATTGTATTTTCTGTATTAGTTAGCGAAAAAATCTGATTATACACTACCGCCACCTTGGAAGAGATTTCAGCACCTATGATCGGGTCACAATGGGCTTGTGTCCTCATTTTTTAGTGGTCGATTTTTCAATTGTTGATTGAAATTGATGTTAATAAATCGGTATTGGCGTGTCTAGTTTATTAAATATCTAAATATTGACGGCGATATAGCAATTAAAAGTTTGAATTGTAGTTTTAGTGCTAGAAATGGTCCGCCATATTTGTATGACGTAAAATGCATTTTAACGTCAGTTATTTGTTGAGTAGGTCAGTGATGTGGTAATGTTTTGTAGCTGTTGGTAGTCAAATAATCCAGTTAAGTCAAAGAATAATAAGTTTTTATTTTATTTAACCCTGTTACTACAGACATAATATTGAAATTTTATTGTTCTATGAAATTGCTGTAAATTATATTTGATATTTTGATACATAAATACACATAGCAGAGATTTATGAGCTGTAAGGTTGGTAACTTTACACAAGGATTGTGATGTTACATGCACTTGGAATGTGTACAACGTTGAATCCCTTTAATAATTAAAGAGACAAAATGACTTTTATTTTGGAGTTATTAACAAATAATTGAACATTTGAGGTTCTAGTAACCCACTTTATCAATATATAGTACACTTTTATAGAAATTAAGCCATAGGACACAAGCCCATTTAAGTGTGACTATTCTGAATGGTACTTGTTACAATATATTGGTATGTACAAGTGTCTACACTGTTGCTTGGTTAATGTATTATATTTATTGCCCAAGACTTAGCATAAACCAGCTTTAGTAGCTGCGCTGCTGTGTCAGTATTAGGAAAGGTTCGACAGTTTCACATTAAAATAGATATATCGGACACTGGATTTGCGTAACGGTGTTTGAACAGCAATCCTATCGACTGTTTACGTACTTTTATCAGCGATAACACAGTTTATCACTTTAGGTTTATGCAAATCTGTTTATCATTGTTATCTGTAGATGGGTAAGAGGGGGGCAACTACTATGTTGAATATTTAAACATCAAGTTCATATATTTGTTAAAAATTGAACTTGTGACTTTGACTTAGTAATACTTCTCCTGTTGTTAATCATTTTATACTACTTTATACTTAAATATTTTGGAAAAAAATTATATTACACACACGTTTTTTTAATATTTATTTGTGTGCTTCAAATTTCGATAGTTATTAGCACTTAAAACAACATACACATTTATAAACATTTCTAATACATAATTTTCAATCTAATTATAGTTTCTTTTTTATTCAAATATTTATTTGCCTTGACTTTTATTCGTCATAGCCACCATCAAACGTTTTTATACATACATATTTAATTTCTAAATATTTAAATAATTCACTAATTAATTTTGAACCACTTAACAAAAACTTAGAATTAACAGGAAAATTTTTAATCACATCTAATATATCACTATTGAATTTTGATCTTTCTAAACTATAATTTATGCATTCAAATATAATATGATCCAAAGTTCCTTCTTCACCACATTGACATCTATCGTCGGATTTAATATTAATTTTGTACAGGTTTTGATTGTATTTGATGTAATTTTGACCATCTTTTCTTACTTAAATTTGGATGAAACATATAATAATCTCTTCCTTTTAACTGACTTTTGTTAATGAAATATAGATTTCTCAAATTGAAGTTTAATTTTTTCACTTTCATCTCAATTTCTAAATTTATAGATTCCTTTACCAATTTATCTGCAATTGCGTTATATTATATATTATTATAATTATATTATTATCAATTTATAATCTATAAAAACGAGTATGAAACAAATATTTAAAGTAAAGAGAACAAATTAGATTCATTAATAAAGTCAATTAGGTTTATAATACTTTTTTTACTTTCAAATATCGTACAGAAAATTATAGTTTTGTTTGCACGTGTACCTGGAGCATTGAAGAATAATATACTTTACTTTACAATATTCACATATTGGGAAATAAATAAATTAACGTAGTGAAATTTTTGTACAGCCTGTGAGTCTTCAGAGTAAGGTAGAAGTGTCGGAGAAGAGAGGTAATAGCAAAAGTGCAAAGACCAAGAGAGTGGTAAAAAGCGAATAAGCAAAGAGTGAAAGAAAAAAGAACAAGCAATGGTGTGAACAATAAAATAAATTTAAAAAATTGGAAAGAAACCTAAGAATATTTGAGAAAGGGTTATTCTAATTTTAGTTACTTACAATTTATCGCTTATTATTTTATAATTCTAACAGCATGAATGATGCAAAATTACAATTTAACAAAAACCTATTAGAAAGACCATTAGAAACACTATTAAAAATATACGTATAAAATAAAAATGTCGTTTAGAAGTTAAATATGTTAGTTGTCGTTTCCGTTTTATATATGTATGGTAGAAGCGTTTATAAATGTTCCGGCGCCCAAACAATATGTTTTCTTATCTTTGTTGAGTTAACAAACCAGCCCTTGCCTGTGTCCAAACTGGAGCAGGCCAAGCTACGAGTCGTACCGTCTCAACCATTTCCAGAACAAAGCTCGCAAGCTTTCCACGAACACTTAAAGCTCTTGCTCGAATATGACTCACACGCGAAGTTGGAAAGCTTTCCCGGAAGAGACCACGTGACTACCGGATATTGGTATTTGTTTTATAGATGTTTAAATATTATTAACTGTTAAAACAACCAAAAGAAATCATTGCATGTAATTCAAGATAAATATTATTGAAATAATAATACTCGTACATACTCTATGGTTTTTCTTGAGGTGGTATCAGAATGTTATAATTATTTAATTTAAATATAACTCCAAGTATAAACGATGCAGAAAATTACATTACAGTAAACATTTTGGAGTCATTTTGACATCATATTGAAGATGCGAATGATTTCTTTGTCATGAAACAATTCAATTTGATTTCATTCGTTCATGATATGAACTACCGTATTGATGAAGTTGCAAATAAACTATCAAAGTGTAACAGAGACAGATATATCTTGTTTCTTTTTCTATGATATATGAACTATACTATTTCATTTAAATGTATGGTGTTGAAAAGAGAAAGAATATTCTTATAGTGACATCTATCTTAAATCTCAGTGAAACAGAATGGGATTGTGTTCTACGTCTTAGTTTCTATAAAAGTGTACTATATATTGATAAAGTTGGTTACTAGAACCTCAAATGTACAATTATTTTTTAATAACTCCTTATTTGTTAAGAGATAATAACAATTAAAAAAGTCATTTTGTTTCTTTAATTATTAAAGGGATTCAACGTTGTACACATTCCAAGTGCATGTGACATCACAACCGCTGCCAACCTTACAGCTCATAAATCTCTGCTATATGTATTTATATATCAAAATATTAAATATTATTTACAGCTAATTCAAGGAACAATCAAATTTCAATACTATGTCTGTCGTAACAAGGTTAAATAAAATAAAAACTTATTATTCTTTGATTTTACTTGATTATTCAACTACCAACAGCTACAGAACATTACCACAGCACTGACCTACTCAACAAATAACTGACGTTAAAATGCATTTCACGTCATACAAATATGGCTGACCATTTCTAGCGCTAAACTACAATTCAAACTTTTAATTGATATATCTCCGTCAACATTTAGATATTTAATAAAATATACACGCCAATACACATTTATGAACATCAATTTCAATCAACAATTGAAAAATCGACCTCTTAAAAATGAGGACACAAGCCCATTGATTTCAAAAACGTTTTCTGGGTAAGACATTGAAATAAATAGTAAAATTGTCACTAAATATAAACAAACATATATTTATTTTAGGAATAGAACAGGTGTAAGGTGTAAAAGTCAACTACATAAGAAATACTGCAAGTTTTTTAAAACATATATTTTTTTAATTTCTTAATAAATAAGAAAACTGAATAACACTTTATATTTGATAATTCAGTGTTGATAAAAGAAATGTACCAATGTGGATATTCCGGGGCACGTAGCTATACCTATATGCAAACATTATTAAATTTACTATGTTTTTCCGCATTGAGATTTTAATAATTCCATAAAACATTTTATGTTCCGTGTTACCTGCATTCATATAAAAACGTCTGTATAAATATCATCTGGTGAGGAAAATCAACTTATATTCAAATATTTTATGAGCGATACTAAAGCAAAATATTATATTTTCTTGAAAATAAAATTCGTTTACATGTATAAAGGTATGCGCAAGTATACAATCGCGCTCAATTGTAATATACATTTTTAGAAAAAAATCTTAACCTTTTTTAATGCTAAGCTAACTTCCTGCCCTTTTTCCTTTCAAAAAATTGCCGTCTCTGTTAAATAACAAAACGTTTGAAATTACAAAAGTGGTAAACAAAAATACATGAAATAAATACTAATTCTTTAATATCAAATATATTATTAAATAGCTATATTTATATCGGTATATAAATTTTTTATTTATAAACCAAGTTCTTACACATATTATTCGTCCAGTTCATTAGTGAAATATGTCAAAAAACCAATCACTGATCCTGATATTACAACATGAATACGAAAGTTAAAAGGATAAACACAACGTCACTTTCAAAGTTTAAGTATACATCACTAAAATGTATCTTAAAATGGTGCACTCACATTATATTGGAACTGTATTCAATAATTTATAACTGTAGATGCAATCATCATAAAAGTCTCTCACAGAGAAGCCAACATTACAATTTAAAAATAACAAGTTTTCAATGCAATGAAATATTGGCAATATTTTGTGGCCATGTTTATTACAGATGTATGAAGAAAATGATAAATACTACACTACGATAGATATTATGTGATAATTTATATTTTTATATTCTAAAAATACAATTGTAGACAAAAATTCAAATAACTTATAAAATACAGTGAAAATTTTAGAGCTTTAACTTTTCAACTATATTTTGTAAACTTTGAAAATGGAATATAAAGATTTTACCATAACTCATTTTAGTTCTCAACTTTAGGTGGGTTACTTATTTGAACAATTCTTACTACTAGATATATTGAATTTATATTTACAAGTATATTTGATAAAGAAAACAATTTGGAGGTTGATTTAAAACTGTTATTCATAGTTTATGATTGGTAAGATTTGTCGTGGGTGTTGTTGCCAATCAGTATCATGGTCACATGACTATTTTGATTCATTCTTGATCTTGTGAATGCGAAAAGGACCGACATAGTTGTACCATGCTTAGAATTAACAATTTAAAATGTTTAGATTTTCGTTCTTCTCACTAATCGATTATTTCAGCAAATAGAGTTGTGAAAATACTGTTATCAAACAAATCCAAGGAAGTGTGCTTTTGTGCCCCCTCCCCCCATTACCACCGGTCCCAGTTAGAGCCCTGCGTTTGATAAGAACTATAATGTCGTTGTGCAAATAAACAAATCGATCAGGGTGTGTGAATTACGCTTTAACTTCTGGGGATTTCTGGGATAACTCACGAGCACTTCTCACTTCAAGTAACATATCAGATATTTCTCTGCACCTCCTTCTGTTGAGTATAACGTATAGAGACATTTAGTGGGTTCAATACGACAAATATTTAAATCTAAATATTAGAATATGTTTTATTTTAAATATATGTATTCCAGTAAACATTTTGGAGCCATCATATTGAAGATGCGTATGATTTCTTTGACATGAAAGAGTTCAGTTTCTCACAGTCGTTCATATGAAATGTCTATTTTCACAGCTACAAATGGCGAAACTATTCCATCTTGCGGAATACAAGTGAAGATAAAGTTGATGTGAACTATCTTCTTCTTCTTCAGTGGCTTCACAGCCCCGAGTGGGCCCTGGCCTTCTCAAGAATTTTCTTCCAGTCTTCTTTCCTGATGATTTAACTACTTGAGATTTCGTAACAAGGCCTTTTTTCACGGGGTAGAGTTGCTAGCAACACGCCCAACCCCCAACCTGGAGGACCTAGTCCCCAGGGGCTGGGTGCCCGGCCATACTCCCAGACACTGGGTACCCATTTTAGTCGCCTCTTACGACATGCATGAGCAAAATTGGGACTATTCTTTAACACCCAGTCACCACTCGGGTGACCTAGACCCAGAAAACTATAGACCCAGATGTGAACTATAATTGAAGTGAAATAGTGATAGAAACGTCAGAAAAGGAACACTTCACCAAATAGTTAATCATGCACTCTTAAAAAAAACTTTATAAATGTTGGAACAAATCTAAAGCATATTTTAGAACCATGGGGACGACCTATTCCTAAGTCTTGCGAACAATGATCGTGATCGAACAGATATGATTTATATGAGTGAAACATTTTACGAATCACTTTTAAAAGAGCATTGTTTTAACTCTTCGAAGATAAAGAAAATATGCACAGTTTTAGTTATATAAAAATATTTTGTACACCACTATGAAGTACTCAGCGCCGACAGTCATAGTTATACACAATCACAGTCCCGGCGATCCAATTCGCCGGTTTATTTGCTCGATTTCCCCAATCATATGTTAGAAATAGTTGGAAAGGGGAGACCTTTATATATAGCTTCTCCTTACAAAGCTTATTTGACACCAAAATTGTTAAGTCGATTGGAAATTTTGGGGATATAAATATAATATTTTATTTCTGTACGATTTACTTTGTTATATAACTAATCTTTTGTTTTAGATTAGATTTGTATGGATAATAGCTAGTATTATAATGGTACTGATTACAATAACAAATAATTTTTATTTCTGATGAAATGAGTCAGTTATACGAGCATATATTAAAAATAATACTGTTAGAATCGAATATTGACTTGTTATTTTCAGCGGTATTGTGTAGAGTGAACGGAATATTATTATAAAATGAATTTTATGTGTATCTGTCGAAAAATTCATATAAATAACAGCGTTGGAAAGAGCAAGTCAAAATAATTGTTCTGACATAAAATGTGTATGTACTTCTTTAAATACCTATACTATTTATTTATATGTAAAGAAATTGTATTTCTTTAGTTGGTAACACTGACTAGAGATATTACAACTGCATTCTGGTCAGGTGAGCTAACGGTATACGAGGTCTGTTCAAAAAATAAGGTGAGGCAAAAATTTCGCGGGCTACGTACATTCGATTATCGATTTTTTTATTTTGTTATGTTGGTACACTCGTCTCGAACATATGTTCACAGTTTTAGCTATATAGCACATTTAGTTTGTTTGTGAGAGGCATAAAAGTTAGAAGTGTTTTGCGTGTTCGGCCATTTTCTGCTGTCGAAAAAACATAGATCAAAGAGTTTGCATTAAATTTTGTGTGAAAAATGGAATCAAGTGCTCCAAAACACTTGAAATGTTGAAAGTGGCATACGGTGAGTCTACTTTAAGCCAAAAAAATGTTTACAAGTGGTACAAGCTTTTCACAGAAGGTCGAGAAGATGTGAATGACGACGCTCGCACTGGACGCCCCCGCACATCAACAACCGATGAAAATGTTGAGGAAGTGAAGAAAATTGTTATGGAGAATCGTTGAATCACTATTAGAGAAGTTGCTGAGGATGTCGGCATATCGGTTGGCTCATGCCATGCAATTTTTTCGGAAATTTTGGGCATGAAGCGTGTGGCAGCGAAGTTTGTTAATGCACCTGCTCACTCGTCATTGCTTGTTCGTAATTTATTGGCCAAAAACAACACCGTAATCATGCCTCAGCCACCGTATTTACCAGATTTGGCCCCCTGCGACTTTTTCCTGTTCCCAAGATTGAAGAGACCCATGAAAGAACTGCGTTTTGAGACGATTGAGGAGATACAAACCGAATCGCTGAGAGAGCTCAAGAGCATACCAAAAAGTGCATGTCAGAACTGCTTCGAGGATTGGAAAAAACGCTGGCATAAGGGTATTATATCTGAGGGGGACTACTTTGAAGGGGACAAAACAGAAATTGATGAATAAATAAATATTTTTTGAGAAAAATGAAAATTCTCCTTATTTTTTGAACAGACAGCGTATGTATATTAGTTATAGCTACTTTCATTGTAGTGTGTGCCAATGGCCAACACAATGGATTTTTGGAGTCGACAGAACTCACTGTGTTAAGTTATTATAAAATTAGATAACAAGGAATTGACAATTTAAAAAATAAATTTGGGCAAGTTGTCTTGCGTGTATCAGATACACTGTCAGCATTGGAATAAGGAAGCATGGAATTTAAATGTTAAAAATAGAGAAGATACGTAATAAAAAAGAATAATTTCATAAACTATTACTAAAATATAATTAAAATTAAACAAATTCAAATATAAAAGAAAATGGAATGTATCTCCTCATCATAAGTAGATATTTTATTTATTGCAATTAATTTTTTTTGAAGTGTCTGTTTTAAGTCAATTATGATGATTCAGGTTGCGTCTTGATTGACATGCAACAACAATAATTTCATATAAAAGTATGTGTTAAATTCTCCAAACAATTTAAGTTTGTTTACTTTGATACTACACACATAGTTATATAACTATACCAAGCTTTTGGCTATCGAGCTTTTAAAAGCTCATGGATATACGTACGAGTATAAACGACTGTTTAGATTTCTATTTTGGATAAGAACATACGTTTACTAGTTTTGGCTGAATTTATTTTGACATTCTGATAAGACTAAGCGAATAAAAAAGCAATAACTTTGAATTGATGTGAAATTAACGGTTTAATAAAAGTATTAAATAACATTTTTAGTGTCTCTGCAGTATAAATATGTCATATTATAGAATTGTTTGTCTCTGGTTATAAAACTATATGAGTGGGTTTGAATAACAGATTGGATTATTCCCAAGTTTTTGGATTATTTTGCGTTATTTTATTTATTGAGGTATACGCCTAAATAACCACTTTATACAGTTATGTATATGTTACATAAAAACAATACAGTTTACACTAAAACTTACACTACTAATTTTTATTTAATAGTTCTATTTAAAGTCGGTATATTTTCTATGGTGAATTCGCACACGTATTCCCATGAAACTGACGAATGTTTAATCCGAATGTAATTAATACTACAAACGAAACCGCTACTCTTGTACGCAACCCACTACAAAAGAAGACACTAATAGTGTTTATGTATTATGTCATTTAGCTCACCGCGAACACAAAGTTGAAATAAAGGGAGCTTTATGTAATTTTGCATATGTGTATTATTAAATGTTGCATAAACTAAAATTAAATGGTAAATAACAAAACATTACTTGATAATTATTTGTATCAAAGAATCAATTTTCTTTCAATTCATATGTATCCTACTAACCACATACTTTATTCAAAATGAAAGATACCTATTAAAGCGAAACGCCCCAATAACCTAGACTGAATTTTCATTTTCCTCTTTTATTGTGGATGCAGTCATTAAAACCTTTACATCGTCGAAGTAGGATAAGTCGAAAAGTCTGATAAAATAAGGTTTTGGTAAAGGTTTGGTTTTAAAATGTAGAATAAAATAGAATCCTAAGTGATAAACAATACAAATCAGTCCAGAGGAGCCATCAGAAACACACCCCTGTTGGGGGGCTTCGTCAGATGTTATTCGTTAGAAATTTGGGCCTATATTCATCACAAATCAAAAGCGGCCCTAAATGAATTAGTATTTTTAGGGAAAATGGAGATAATGGTAAATTGGAAAGTTGGAAAAAACAGTATAGAGATAGAAGGTGGGGAGATGAGTGTATTTGGAATAAGAGTGTTAAGGTGGAGGAATGGTCAATACAGTGCGGTAATTAAGAATAAAGGTAAGAATAAGGAGTGAGAAAGAGTGTTAGAATAAAAATATAAAATGGTAAAAAGTAATTCTAATAAAATAATAAAGATAATAAAAGCAAAGAATACAAATGTATACTTAACTTTTGTCTGTATTAATCTACTTATTTACTTACTGATCTGTAGAGCCCTCTAATACAAATCAGTCGGAACAACAGTAGTAGAGATAAGACGGTTTTGGATTCAAAAATCGCTTTATTAAATATTGACGCGATGGAAGAGAATTAGTATTTTCAATAACATTCTAACTTCATATTTAAAGAGAATTTTGAAATACGGAACATATACTCGTATAATGGTGTCAGAGTTATGTAACTAGAAAAGTCAAGCCAGCACAGCAACAAGACTGCAGGAACGTTAACAATACCATGGCACGTTAAACTCGAAAACCCATCACTAGATAAAAATCTGCGCCGCATTAAAAGAGAGTGAAGAAGATGGTGGTGACTGTTGGCAGAGCAAGGGTCCCGCTAAACTGCAAGTCAAAGAACCTCAGTCATGAGTGTCCGCAAAATATTCGAAAGAGGGTGACTAAACAACTAGTTTTTATTCTTTTCAGTGTGTCACATCCTTCGGACGCCCATGGTTACAGTCAACGCGCAAATGGGAAACAGAAAACAGCAATCAGCAGCCATCTAAAATGGGATCTTGTGATATGATTACAAGGGGTAGATATGTACGAGTAGGTGCTGAAACAAACAAGAGATATAAACGCAAGATTAATTGGAAGATTTTACATCCGTTTTGGCTTCCTTTCAACACAGCTCTTCTGATTGTCAACTTAATAGAGTTTTATAATTTCCTTTCTTGAAATTTGTTTTAACTTATCTTTTTATTTATTATATACATATATAAATGTGTGTGTGTGTGATACTAGTTTACAAAAACAATTAACCAAGTGGTTTATATAAACGATTAAAGTTTGCAATTAGTTTGAAATGTTTGTAGTTTAGGAATTGGAAACATTAAAGAAATATACGGCCCCTGCGGACACATAAAAATCTATTGTTTTCACGTTACTAATGAAATTCTACCAATCGTGTGGATATCCAGGTCTCTGGATCGATAACTATTGGAATCGTGTGGAGAATTAAACGACTTATTTCCTCATGGAAAATACGAGAATAAAACTGTTTTATTGATTCATTTCGTAGTTTTGTTCTCAAAAAGTAATTACGAAGGCCATAACTCGTACTCATCTTTAATATTGATCGAAATAACATAGTATTAACAGTATACGAATAATTGTGTATGAAGATCGTTAAGAATTTGACGATATGTGGGAATTCATTTTAGTAGATACTGAAATATAAACACATGAGTGGGTCAACATTTAAAATAATATATCGATTTATATTATTGTTTGATTTGCTCACTTTTCTATTTACTCTAATTACTCTAATTTAATGATTTCAAAATAACGGATTTCAGAGGAAAGGTTTCTATACAAAATAATATGTTTTTTAAAATCGTCATTTTTATATCTGCGTATAAGTCCAAATACTGTAGTAACACAGCCTGTGAGATTCGACTGATAAGACTGCAGTGAGAATATTTAAGGCGCTAACATTTAAACCTTCACAAAATTTTTGTGATTAGTAAACCCTCACAAAATTATTAATTTCTAATTCTTTATGAACTAAATAGTTGATAAGATATATAAGTTTCTTCATAACAAATTATATTAAAAATTAGTTGCATTTCTCTTACTTTTAATTAATTTTTATTAATAACCAATCACCAGCTAATAAATTATAGAAAAATAATATATCTAGTCCGTGTATTTTACAATTTAATGTAATTAAAAATATATTAAAACTATATTGTATAGATTGTTTAATTTAATATCCTGTCAAAAAGTAATTATATATAATTAATATAAATATTTATCGGAAAAAAGTTAAAGATTCTATTAAATTTCTTCATTCAAGTTTGCATTGTTTTCTTTTGAATCTTTGTCGTTGTGTTTAACACCTCCAAAAAATTCTAATATAAAATGTATAGCATGTGAAGATTTATACTTTTTCAATTTGTGCTTATTCTTATGTTCGAAGCTTTCATCTGATTCGCTTTCATCTGAATCGACTTCATTCGAATAACTAGCAGTTGTAGAGCTTTCAGTTGTAGAACTTTCGGTTGTAGAGCTTTCTGGTGGTGTTGAAGTTATAGGTACTGTAGAACTTTCCGTCGAAGAACTTTCAGTGGTTGAGCTTTCATCTGTTGAACTTTCCGTTGTAGAACTTTCAGTTGTTGAACTTTCCGTAGTTGAGCTTTCTGTTGTAGAACTTTCAGTGGTTGAGCTTTCCGTTGTAGTGTCTTCAGGTGTTGTTGTTGAACATTCTAGTGTACACTCTGCTTCAGTTGTAGGGTTTTCAGTTGTAGTAGTTTCTGTTACATATTCCGTTGTGGTCGATAGGTCATTTTTACACTAAAAAATAGAATTATTAACAATGGAGTGTTTAATGCTCTATTATTTGGAGCTACAACTAATAATTAATTTGTATATTTACATATTTATCATAAGTGTCATTGCATGCATCGATTGTGTTCTGAAATTAATAGATCAGCATTTATTCTTTTCATCAATTCTTTAAATGAATAAATTATATTGAACCAATCTTATACGTACGTAAGCATCAGTGAAGGCATGCACGTACACGTTCTTGCAGAAGCTATACTGATTTACTTTATTTTGCAGTAGAGCTAGTGCTGTTTTCTAAAGAAACAAGTCGCGTTGTCAATTACTTAGGTATACAGTTGTATCAAATGTAATTTAAGAGATAAACCCTATCAATTCTTTTATAGACACATTTAAAAAATCCATTTCGGTAGTATAGTCGGAGTGACTGTATTTAAAGCATTGTCGGATCAATGGAAAGATTTTTAAGTAATAGAATTAGATCAATAATATGTAATGAATAAACGTCTTAAATTTCTATTGATAATAATCCATTTTGGGAATAACTGATAGGGCCTATCTCGCAAGATTGAGAAGACTAGACAACAAGATTTACCAGAGCCTTGCATTTCGCTGGCAGGTTTGAGGGAGTGCTTGTAATAACAGCCTAAAAAAATTATTATATTATTTATTATTATTATTATATTATTTACTATTACCAAATAATAATTACTTACGTCACATGCATTTTTCACGTCAGCTATCAACTTGTCAAGACAATCGGTATTCTGAAAATATGTTTTTTGTTAAAGTTTAGAATATTTTGAAATTCTACAACCATTAATTTTATTTTTTCTTATTGAGCGAATTCAAGAAAATAAATATTCAATGCAAGAATTAAATTTTGTACTTTTATGTTTTTCTTTAAACTTGCTAGAATGATGAAATACTTTGAGGTGTATCATATTTTATTTTGTAAATATTCTCGAACAACGGTAAAAAGGCTGAATAAGCTACCCGAGTCGAAATTTGGACTCTATTGCCGATCGAAAAGAACCCGTTTTTGGTTTCTTTTACATAAGATTTATGCTCCTTCTTTGGGTCTACATGTGGCAGTTATCGGACGAGTTACGATCTTTAGGCTGAAATGAGGATGATATTCAAAACCTCACATAAACTTACCCACACCCTAGTCACGCCTAGTTATATTGAGTTATGCGATGTTGCCGTGTCGACGATGATATATATACATATATAATATGTATATATATATATATATATATATATATATATATATATATATATATATATATATATATATATATATATATATATATATTGATATTATTATCATCTACTATTATAATGTTCGTAATGTTCCAATTTAACATGGAAAACTCATAAGAACTCATAGATATTTATATATATATATATATATATATTTCCGGTAACAAAATCTGTATGGTATCTTCTAAACGGTGCCTACAAAGTTTTTTAAATTTTGATATTATGTAAAGGACAAATTTCTAAGACTTTCTACGTCCCTGAATTTTTCCCTGAATTTCCCTGGAACAAATTATTCTGGAAAAACTGGAAAATTCGAAAAAATACTTTTGCAAATATCTGACGAACTAGAAAAGATAGAAAACTGAAATTTGGTGTGTGTATTAAGGTATTCAATGCTGACATTTCTCAAAAATTAGAAATTCAAAAATTGAAAAAGGGGGGGTTAAAGAAATTTGGGGGCCCGTTAGGGAACTTTGGAGAAAGTTCATATTCTGGATTCTAGAATAATTAAGTATATTAATAATAAAAAAAAATTCAAAATTTCAAAATTTTATTGGGGGGCACGGGGGCAGTATTTTTCGAGAGTAAAAATTGTGCTAGAAAGTTAAAATTTTGTATATAGGCTAACCTTGGTAACTTATTTACGAATCGAAAAAAAAAATCCCAAATTTTGAAAAAAAGTTGGTCAATTAACGCATAAATTGAAAATATTTTTTATTTTGATAAAAAAAAAATATTTTTTTAATCAATTTATATGTGTGTATATGTGCGCGAGTTTATTTATTATTTCAATTTAAAAATAGAACAGTTAAATATGAAATTTAATTACGAATTATTTTTTGGATTTAAATGATACACGCCAAAAAGACATCGCTTTGCGACGGGGGTAAACCTTAGACTATAAAAGAGACTTTAAAGAGAAAAAAATCTAAGACTTCTAGCGTCCCCGGATTTTTCCCTGAATTTCCTGGAAACCCGTAATTTGGGAAAAAATGAAAAAAAAGTGAGCCCTTTTTTGCTGTATTACTTTTAATTCGTAAATTATAGAAAGATGAAATTTTGCATGTGTATTAAGGTATTCAATGCTGACATTTCTCAAAAATTAGAAATTCAAAAATTAAAAAAGGGTGGGTTGAAGAAATTCGGGGGCCCGGTAGGAAACGTCAAAGAAAGTTCATATTCTAAATTCTAGAATAATTAAGTATATTATCAATAATAGAAAATTCACAATTTTATTTGGGGCACGAGGGACAATATTTTTCGAATGTAAAAATTGTGCTAGAAAGTTGAAATTTTGTATATAGGCTAACCTTGGTAACTTATTTACTAATCAAAAAAAATCCCAAATTTTGAAAAAAAGTTGGTCAAATAACGCATAAATTGAAAATATTTTTTATTTTAATATAAAAAATATATTTTCTTGGTCAGTTTGTATGAAAAATTAATTGTTATTATATGTAAAATTAAATAGGACGAGTTTATTTATTATTTCAATTTAAAAATGGAATTAAATTTTGACATGAAATTCAAGCCACACACAAAAAACAGACGTCGCTTGCGACGGGGGTAAAAGCTAGTCATATATTATAATGTCCGAGGTGTATGTTTGTTTTCTTATATGTTTATATTCTTATATTCTTATATGTTTACGCGATTCGTATGGTAGCTCGAAAACGGCTCCAGGGAAGTTTTTAAAAATTTCCTATTTCGTAGAGAAAAAAATTCTAAGACTTTTGGCGTCCCCGGATTTTTCCCTGAATTTCCTGGAAACCCGTAATTTTGGAAAAACTGGAAAAAAAGTGATTCCTTTTTTGCTCTATAACTTTTAATTAGTAAAAGATAGAAAGTTGAAATTTTGCATGTGCATTAAGGTATTCAATGCTGACATTTCTCAAAAATTAGAAATTCAAAAAGTGAAAAAGGGGGGGGTTGAAGAAATTCGGGGGCCCGGTAGGGAACTTTGGAGAAAGTTCATATTCTGGATTCTAGAATAATTAAGTATATTATTATTAAAAAAAAATTCAAAATTTCAAAATTTTATTGGGGGGCACGGGGGCAGTATTTGCCGAGAGTAAAAGTTGTGCTAGAAAATTGAAATTTTGTATGTAGGCTAACCTTGGTAACTTATTTACGAATCGAAAAAAAAAATACCAAATTTTGAAAAAAAGTTGGTCAAATAACGCATAAATTGAAAATATTTTTTATTTTGAAAAAAAAATAAATATTTTTTTAGTCAATTTATATGTGTGTATATGTGCGCGAGTTTATTTATTATTTCAATTTAAAAATAGAACAGTTAAATATGAAATTTAATTACGAATTATTTTATTGGATTCAAATGATACACGCCAAAAAGACGTCGCATTGCGACGGGGGTAAACTCAAGTATATTATAATGTCCCAGGTGTATATTTATATTCTTATATGTTTATGTGTTTATATGTTTGGTTCGAATTTTGTATGGCATCTCGAAAACGGCTTCAGGGAAGTTTTTAAAAATTTCGAGAGAAAAAAATTCTAAGACTTTTGGCGTCCGCGGATTTTTCCCTGAATTTCCTGGAAACCCGTAATTTTGGAAAAACTGGAAAAAAGTGATCCCTTTTTTGCTGTATTACTTTTAATTCGTATAAGATAGAAAGTTCAAATTTTGCATGTGTATTAAGGTATTTAATGCTGACATTTCTCAAAAATTAGAAATTTAAAAATTGAAAAAAGGGGGGGTTAAAGAAATTCAGGGGCCCGGTAGGGAACTTTGGAGAAAATTCATTTTCTGGATTCTAGAATAATTAAGTATATTATTAATAAAAAAAAAATTCAAAATTTCAAAATTTTATTGGGGGGCACGGGGGTAGTATTTGCCGAGAGTAAAAATTGTGCTAGAAAGTTTAAATTTTGTATATAGGCTAACCTTGGTAACTTATTTACGAATCGAAAAAAAAATCACAAATTTTGAAAAAAAGTTGTCCAAATATCGCACAAATTCAAAATATTTTTTATTTTGATATAAAAAATGTATTTTCTTAGTCAGTTTGTATGAAAAATCAATTGTTATTAAATGTAAAATCAATATAGGACGAGTTTATTTTATTATTTCAATTTAAAAATGGAATTAAATTTTGACATGAAATTCAAGCCACTTGTAAAAAACAAACGTCGCTTGCGACGGGGGTAAAAGCTAGTATATTATAATGTCCCAGGTGTATATTTATATTCTTATGATCTTATATTCTTATATTCTTATATGTTTATATGTTTGGTTCAAATTTTGTATGGCATCTCGAAAACGGCTCCAGGGAAGTTTTTGAAAATTTCCTATTTAGTAGAGAAAAAAATTCTAAGACTTTTGGCGTCCCCGGATTTTTCCCTGAATTTCCTGGAAACCCGTTATTTTGGAAAAACTGGAAAAAAAGTGAGCCCTTTTTTGCTGTATTACTTTTAAGTCGTAAAAGATAGAAAGTTGAAATTTTGCATGTGTATTAAGCTATTTAATGCAGACATTTCTCAAAACTTAGAAACTCAAAAATTGAAAAAGGGGGGGTTGAAGAAATTCGGGGGCCCGGTAAGGAACTTTGGAAAAAGTTCATATTCTGGATTCTAGAATAATTAAGTAAATTATTAATAAAAAAAAATTCAAAATTTCAAAATTTTGTTAGGGGGCACGGGGGCAGTATTTGCCGAGAGTAAAAATTGTGCTAGAAAGTTGAAATTTTGTATATAGGCTAACCTTGGTAACTTATTTACGAATCGAAAAAAAAAATCCCAAATTTTGAAAAAAAGTTGGTCAAATAACGAATAAATTGAAAATATTTTTTATTTTGATAAAAAAAATATATTTTTTTAGTCAATTTATATGTGGGAATGTATATGTGCGAGTTTATTTATTATTTCAATTTAAAAATAGAACAGTTAAATATGAAATTTAATTACGAATTATTTTATTGGATTCAAATGATACACGCCAAAAAGACGTTGCATTGCGACGGGGGTAAACTCAAGTATATTATAATGTCCCAGGTGTATATTTATATTCTTATATGTTTATGTGTTTATATGTTTGGTTCGAATTTTGTATGGCATCTCGAAAACGGCTCCAGGGAAGTTTTTAAAAATTTCCTATTTCGTAGAGAAAAAAATTCTAAGACTTTTGGCGTCCCCGGATTTTTCCCTGAATTTCCTGGAAACCCGTAATTTTGGAAAAACTGGAAAAAAAGTGATCCCTTTTTTGCTGTATTACTTTTAATTCATAAAAGATAGAAAGTTGAAATTTTGCATGTGTATTAGGGTATTCAATGCTGACATTTCTCAAAAATTAGAAATTGAAAAAGGGGGGGGTTAAAGAAATTCGGGGGCCCGATAGGGAACTTTGGAGAAAATTCATTTTCTGGATTCTAGAATAATTAAGTATATTATTAATAAAAAAAAAATTCAAAATTTCAAAACTTTATTGGGGGGCACGGGGGCAGTATTTGCCGAGAGTAAAAATTGTGCTAGAAAGTTTAAATTTTGTATATAGGCTAACTTGGTAACTTATTTATGAATCGAAATAGAAATCACAAATTTTGAAAAAAAGTTGGTCAAATGACGCATAAATTGAAAATATTTTTTGTTTTAATATAAAAAATATATTTTCTTAGTCAGTTTGTATGAAAAATTAATTGTTATTGTATGTAAAATTAATTATAGGACGAGTTTATTTGTTATTTCAATTTGAAAATGGAATTAAAGTTTGACATGAAATTCAAGCCACTCATAAAAAACAAACGTCGCTTGCGACGGGGGTAAAAGCTAGTAGATATTATAAAGCCAACAAAAAATTTAAAAAAAGTCTTATATGTATTATTTGTTCCAAGCCATATAAAACTACAAAACTTTTTATAAGAATTTATAAAACACTAATTCATAAATTTTAAATAAACCAAGATTAAAACTTAAATAAACCAAGGTCAAACGTAGCACCTTTGCAATATATAGCTGTAACATACCATTTCTTCAGGTACTACACATAAACCAATAATATCTACACAAAATTGCTTCAGAGTCTGTATGAATGATCCTTTATTTGGATAAAATACCCAATAACACAAAAACTGAGATATTTTAATGAGAGAAAAACACAGATCTGGTGGAAAAACGCAGGAGAATCGCTGCTAATATATCTTTTAAGAAAAATATATGAAAAAGTATTACTTACACCCGCTAAAACCACCCCAAAGGTAAACAAAAACACTCTAATAAGTCTCATTTTAATTTCAAGTAAGTACTTTGCCTATTATATACGGTATCTCTTTCTTCAAAAGCAGCTGATATCCTTATGTGGTATTGTTAGTACAACGGACACAATTTATAGTAAAAGTGCAACTGGGTTTATCGCACATGATGCATAATTAATTACTGCATTTTAATAAATTATTAATTTAACCGTAGACGTAAACAACATATTTTCTAAATGTATTTCTTTAAAAAAAAAACAACAATAACAATACTTATTTAAACAAATCAAATTTACATAATTAATTTAAAAAATGTATTGTTTTTTTTAAACTAATTATTAAGTAGTAGTTACGATTTAATTAATTAACATACTTATCTTAATTATTAAGTATATGTAAATGAAATGTAGGTAACTAAAAATTGTTTTTATAAATATAATATTTATATCTAATTTGTGCAAATTTTCTTATTGTCTTTTTATGAAATTAATTATTTATATATGTATATTAATCTATATTTATTAGTAACTGGACCTCCTTTAGGGTCACGCCAAAATCTATTGTATACAGTCTTAACATACTGAGTTCAGGCTGTAAAGCATATTAAAAAATTGCATTGAGAAAATATGAATAGTAGAAAGTATCAACCTTATGTTTAAAAATAACGGCTAAGAATTATATTTTCTGGGTTTGATTGTTACCAATTTAAATTGATTATGTGCAGGCAGACACATAAGCTTAAAGAAATAAAAAATGTATATTAGCCTCTATAGCAACACAGTGTTCTATTGCGGCAGTTCACTGACTGTACAATAGATGAGATCTGAAATATACATGACCCTACCGCTGAGAAGCAGCAGTAGTAGCAGCAGTACCAGGCGTTCGAGTTTGCGTTTCGTTTCCACTAGGGGTTTGTGTGCTGAGTTTTGGGGTTTCTATACGGTCTAGCTATATAAAGTACTTTTTGGTTAGCTAAGGTTATACAATGTTTTTCTGGTAAAACAATTTCGATAGATATTTCAATAGCTTCCCGTGCATACATTTATCTTGTTAATTATATGTTACAATACATGTTACAATTAATAATTTCTGCTAAAAGTAATATTACTAAAAAATATTCTTCTAGAATTCGTAACATTAAGGATGTTAATGCAACTGTGTTGTTAGTGAGGGAACGCACGTGTAAACGAATGAGAGAACACATACGGCACGAATGAAAGAAAACTGATTTTAAACTGGTTTTGAGCATGTTTTGAGCGACTGTGTTTCTATGTCCGTTGCATGTTTGAAGCTCCGAAGCATCTAGCAAGAAACAAAATCATTCCAAACTCTGAATGCGAATGTGGTGAAGAGGAGCCAGATCCTGACCACATTCTGAGGCAATGTAAAAATACAGCAATGGCAAGAAATGGACTCCAAAGGGCAGTGCTACAGACTTCGCAGACGCTTCCTGTTAACACCCCCTTTTTGATTGAGAAACCGAAATTTATAACTGCAGTAGCCATGAATAGTTCATTCTTGTTGACTGGATATAATGTATAAGAAGAAGCAGAACAATATTAGGGGCAATAAAAGGCTACATGCCTAGGAAGCCCGAGAAACTATATAAAAAAAAAACGATATTGTTGATAACGAACCATCACTTATATTCTGTAAATTATTTAAAAGCCCTACATCAGGCAACAAACATTAACATTAAATTTCAATCAGACAATCTCTACCGCTGGCAACACTTTATATCGTTAACAGTAACGGTTATAGTTAGTTACAGAATCCACCGAAAGAGGTGCTTCAGTGTATCGATAGCTAGAGGTTCTAAACAAGCTATGTATATAGTTAGAAACTTGTCTTGGATTTTCAACACGATAAATTTATTGAAAATGGCGGATGGCACTAGATTATGTTAACAGACAGTTAATTTTCAATATAAATTAAATTTTCTTGTATATCATGTTTCATGAGACACAATAGAGCTTACAAGTAATATATGGGAGCACTCGTTGTTTATTATGTTACATTTCAGTAAAATAAGGTACAAGGTTCTCTCGTATGGCTGGGTTAAATGTATTAAGCAATTCTATTTATGTTTGTAAATTTACGATCACATTTACAACTGAAATAATTTGATTGAACATGGAGGGAATTGGTTTAGTTTGGTTGGAATTGATAAATTTATGTTTAAGTTAGAAATATTCTGCATCTACATGTTCTATTTAGGGCGTGCCCAAAGACTTCTATTAAAGAATAATTAATGCGAAGTTCGAAATAAATCCGCAATCCTTTAAAACATTGAATCATATAAGGGCCTTATTCCGTAACTTTTTAAAAAATCGACCTTATTTTTTCAGCGGTGGAAATATTTAATTTTTTCATCGATAGAATAAGGTCGCTGTATTTAAAATATCTAAAGTGGTATTCTGTATGCAAAATTTTCCACCGCCCTTATAATGTACAGCGGTGAAAGAGTATAAACTGGTATTGATGATATTTGACCAATCACGACAAAGTATTAAAAGTATAAATAGAAAAAATATAAAATATTTTAAATGACAGTTGTTTATATAATTCCTACATGTCAAAATCTATTTAAAAAAGTCAATATGGCATCTACGAAAAGAAAAACGTGAAAATCAGTGGGGAAATAATTATTATAAATAGAATTTCAAATGGCCATACACAATTTATGTAAAAAAAGCATTCACCTGAAGCAATAATTGACAAACAACATAACCTCACTTTCTGATATATTTATATATTCATATGTATACATATTATTATATCTATGGATAGATTGTAATATTGTATACATAGTTGTATAATTATATGTATACATATAAATACTAACTTATTTTTTATTTTTTCGTAGAATCCTCCAACTACAGCAAATTATTGTTCAAATTGTTTGACAGTTCTCAAAAATACAGCGATGAAACATTTTAAAGTCACCGCTGAAGGCGACCTTATAATTAGGTCGATTTTTTTCCAGCGACAAAAATAAAATCGATGGAAATTTCTTACAGAATACCAAATAAAAAACCATCGCTTTTGTGGCGTCATTTTACAGCTATGAAATTTTTTCACCGGTGGAAATACTGTACAGAATAAGGCCCTAAATGTAAATTTATATTTTTCCGTGCTACTTTTTTTTTGCAGAGCAACCTTAGCCTAAGAAAGAGGCGTCCAAAGCACACTCTATTACAGTGTATCTTTCTCTTACAAAGCTCTCATAATAAATAATTTGAAATATCTTAAAGAAATAAATAAATAAATGAATGTTAATTAAAAATGAAAGAGTAGTACACGAAAACAGGTTCTGGCTTCTAATATAAATTTAAGATACTTCGATTTATGACCTAAGTATTAATATAATTCAGTATAATTAGCTAAATACTTAATTTTTTATGGTCTTCTTCACTTTACTTTCTATCACCTTTACGTAATTGTATGGCCAGGGAAGAGAGGGGGAAGGGGTTCACTTTCATTGATCAATAAATTAGTATTAAGTGTATTGAAATTACGCACAGTTATTTTGTAACGCCGTAAAACCTCGTTAAGAATGCGAGTTCTGTATTTTACTACCTTTTATGTGTAGGATTGTGCTCATTCCAGAACGAATAAAAAACTTCTGTTACCTCTTCAGAATCTACTTCATTCTCTTTTAACTGCCTACAAAGACCTACATTTGTGGTTATGATATTAGTGCTGCAAACAGTTACTCTTTACAAGGTCGATATAATCGATTCGAATCGATTCTTTTGGGGTTGAGATTTTAATATTAAAAGTTAATGAATCTATATTTTTCTTTTATAATCTAGTGTTGAACACACACTGGTAAAAAAGCTTATACAGTGAGTACATTTAGTAAGTGTCATTTGTAGTTACGATAATATCGTCACGATAAAACCAATCGGGCTAATATCAATCAGACCAATAGAAAAATATCTAATAGAAATTATCAGGGGCGGTCTTAGCCATTACGAGGCCCCGGTGCGGTAGATCTTTGCACTTGTTCTTTGTATAATTTATGTAAATTGTAAGTAAGTATTTTTGATGATAATTGACGAGAAATAAAATTTTATATTAGAAGTTTTATAAAAGTTAACAAGCACAAAGACGACAAATATTAATGATGATAAACTAAGGTACATGAATGCCTTAAAAGATATACGCAGTGATTTTAGTGGGATTTCTAAAGAGCGAGGCGCGGGATTGAAATACATATATAACAATGAATTTTTGTACTTGGGTTGTTGCGCGAGAATGCGAGGCCCCGAGCGGTTGCCTTGCTTGCCACCCTCAAAGGTCGCCTCTGAATATTATATATAATAGAAAAGTAACCAATCAGAAAATATAATAAAGAGTCATCTTTTCGTCAATGTTAAATGATCTGTTTTCCATGAGCTCGTTAAATTTTGTATGGCTTAAGCGTTTCTTTTTCGATGAATCTGGGATCACAATTACCGGGTAACAACACTAGTCTTTGCAGAAGTCGCTTTGTGAGTACACATCTATCTCGCTGGCCGAAGGCTGCGGCGAGTGTGACAGTAACATTAATTCTACTGAGGGTGGCCTCAACAGTGGCATACGAGTATAGGGTTCAACACATTTCATACCCCGGGGTAGTGAAAGTTGGATCTGAATTCCCGGTATACGAAATAAGCACACTACCATAACGCCATGCGATGAAGGACTGGAACGTACCGAACTATTTTGTAACTTGGTGTGATTTATATATAAGCAACCACAGGAATTTATAACAAAGTAAAATATTTTACCTTTAACGATGATTTTCTCCGCAACTTTCATGGACTAGCTTTATATAAGGTTCACAATATTTGGGTTTAAAGTGCGAAATACTAAAACGAATACAAAACCGTTCATTCTTTCTCTAATATCAGATTATAAATCAGTCGCTCCATTTTTACATCAATATGTAAAATTCAAAGTACTGTGACGTCTACATGACAAGTTTTAAACCTTAGTTTTACGCAGTTAAATATGTTTGAATACATATATCAGAGAAACACTACATCTTAAGGCGAACAGTATTGTTTAAGCTTGCGTTAACTTAAGAACAATAAAACTTTGACAGCGAGTGAAATTCAAACAATGAAGTTGAAATTTATCCGCTAAAAATCAACAGCATTCAATATCATTTAGAAAGCTATATACCGAACACCCCGACTCGTTTTGAAACTCCAGCTCTTTTCTTCAATAAGGGTATGTTGCGATAGGATTAGGGTTAAACTTAAAGTTAGGGAGCAAAAGTTGTTTCAATTTCTGATAAAATAAACATGAAGAACTAATATATGTAATATTTCCTTTGTGGAATGATAACAGAAAATTGCGATAATACTATGTATGGGGTGTCTCGAAAGATGATTTCCTTTCTGCTTCTTATTTTAAACTCTTGAACAGTGCGAATAGTGCGAATTGTGCGAATAGTGCGTATAGTGTGAATAGTGCAAATAGTGCAAATAATGCGCAGGCTATTTATAAATAGACTTTTTTAAGATTTGGGCATATAGGTGTTACTCCAGTTGTTCTATTAATGACACGCCGCTGCTTTCTTAAATTATCAATAATTTTTTAAAGCTAAAATGGAATAAATATATTTCTTATAAAGTGAAATTACATTTATAGCAAGAGATATAACAATAAATCCTTCCATTCAACTCCCCAATCTTTAGAATGGCTACATTCATAAAAACCCACTACAATATCATAAAATATATTTACTAGCACAATGTAAAATTATCTGATTATCCAGGAAGAATAATATTGTATTCGTACTCCAAATTACTTTCCCGGGAAAACTGGAAAATATCTTTATTATTACATTGCATTGTTGTTGTATAAGCCGTTTCATAAGAATTTAAGGATATATATATATATATATATATATATATATATATATATATATATATATAAATATGTTGATTAAAAATAAGTTAAGTTATCGCAAACTTGTTCGTTTACGCTACGAACACAATGTGAGATAGAACGATGTGACACTGGCAGACGGAAGCATGAACCACACTTTCAAAACCCTAATTGGAGCGTTACTTTTAGTCGATCCGTTGCCAGACCTATATTTACGACTGTGAAAGTCACCATTTAGACATTAGGTACTAACAAAAACGTATTGCTCCATGTAGTACAAACACCCTGTTGTTTATGAATATAAAGAAAAATAAGAGACTCAAATACAATCCAATTTATATTGGACAAATATATGTACAAAAACCCGAGTTTAACAGATTGCAATAGTCGGGTGGTAAATAGGGTGGGGGCGGAGTTCCGAGTGCAGCATTCTTATCTTACAACTGGAACTATATTTAAGTTGGTTGATATATTTATGAACAGTGCAGTGGGTTGAGCACAGCGAGTACTATGCTACAAATAAGCACGGTCTCTACATATAGGAATACTTATTTAAATAATTAGTTCAATTCTACCACTACTTTTATCTTCATTATTTGCATATCAGCTCTGTTTTCTTGAAGAACATCGCTGGAAGATACGAGCGGTTACTATCGAGTACAAAACTAATAGAACTTTACCAGTTTGTTATGTTTTAGAACTAAAATAGGGAATAATGAACACATAAGTTGAATTTTGCTGGAGAATCTATTCATTGAAAAATTTAAGATAACATAAATTTTATAAAATGACTTTAGTTAGATTCTAGTTAGATTTTAGTTAGTTCTATGACTTCCCAGTAATCAATTTGGTGAAGTGTATCTTTTTGTGACGTTTCTATCACTATTTTATTTTAATTATAGTTCGTATCAACTCTATCTTCATTTGTATTCCGACAGGTGGAGTTGTTTCACCATTTGTAGCCGATAAATAGACATTTCATATAAACGACTGTGAGAAACTGAACTCTTTCATGACAAAAAAGTCACGCGCATCTTCATTATGATGGCATAGCATCAAAACCACATAATAAACAATTAAGAAATAATTGTTGCAATAAAAAGAAAAACAAAATTTAGATAGTTAAATCACGATATCTTTATGAATAATAAATTTTAACAAGATGAATTCTAATCTAAAAAAAATCTGCTATAAGTATTCCACACAAAATGTTTTCCTTTTGAAAATTCTCAAATTTGTTTTTAGTTCACATAATATTTGTTTAGAAATTGATAAAACCATCTTCTTATTACAATTTCATAATTAAACCTTCGACAAATGATGTTGAAACATGTGAGTGTTTTTTCCCAAAATTTCAGACTTACTTAAG
The DNA here is from genome assembly GCA_963678705.1 of Panorpa germanica. Taxonomy (NCBI): domain Eukaryota; kingdom Metazoa; phylum Arthropoda; class Insecta; order Mecoptera; family Panorpidae; genus Panorpa; species Panorpa germanica. Next base: position 1,601,821 of record OY783207.1, read on the forward strand.
GTTGCTTTGAATATGAACCAAGCGCTAATTAAGCGAGTGGTTTTTTCTGACCGTTCTCGATGGCCCAGATGACCTTGTATCATTTAAGTATAAATTTTTAAGCTCAACTTATCAAATGAAAATAAATATCTACAGTAAATTTAAATTATATTTGTAAAAGTAGGCAGAAGAACATTGTCATTAGCAGAGGTTAACAATGAATTTTTAACGCAATGATTTTCCAAACGTCGCCTTTGATAAAAGAGAATTCAAAGCTTCGACAAGGGGTGTCTACCACCAGTAGAAGGGATGATTATACTGCAAAAGAGACAAAACTTTAAGTAACGACCACGATATCGACTGAGCAATTACACAATCATTCCCAGAGGAATAATTCCGAAGACATTGCAGAGATAGAATACAAAAGATGGTGGATGGCACAGTGGTCTTCTACGTGTTGAAATTAAGTATTTTATAGAAGAAAGAGGAGTGGGGAATTATGATTGTGGAATGAGTTAGATCAAGTTTTTATTACGGCAGTAAAATAGTTTTTAAATTTGAGATTACCATTAAGCAGATTCATCTTGCCGTAAGGGTTGTTGCCCAGTGGGGTGCTAGAGTGTTCGGGGGTACACAGGAGGCTGTGGGTGGAAGAAAAGTAATATACGCTGTTAATAATAATTAAATTTATAATTAAAACAGGTTCATTATGAAAATATCAACGCGTGACGTTCGTTGTTGTTGGCGTGACGTCATGTTTATATTTCCAGATCCGTCGTGACGTTGATGTAATTATAATAATACTCCAACGCAAAATATAATTAATTTTTGGTAATTAGTGTATCAAAAAATAATGATTATAAAATTATATGTTAATTTGTTTTTATTCTCACTCATATTTAGTTGTTTTTTACCTCGCTGTTCAGATTTGTCACAAATTGTGTCATATCTCTCTCTGTTCCTTTACACACAGATTTTATTGATCTAATTAACAACAAACAGTAAATTATTTCCTACATTGTTTAATAATTCGATTTATATAACTTATTTGTGAATAAACGTTTCATTATTTACAGAAGAATTTAATAACATTTGTTAATAATATATATTATAATAAATGTATACTAAAATTAATTAATATTATCGCTGTGTTTATTGTACATTGACAAATATTAGAATTTCAACGTCCATTTGAGTTAAATAGAAAATCAAAACATAAATATCTTCTAATAGAGAATTATAGATAATTTATTGAATCAATTCGATAGTGTGACGTAATTTATGTGTTAGCTATGACGTCATAAGTAACCCCAAGTTTGGAATTATCATAATATTATCATAATCGTTAATATGTTCGTAATTTAAGGAGCTATACCATCGAAAGGGGTAAAAATAATCGAGAATATTTAATAAAACTTGAAAGCTAGTAGAACTTTCTTATCGATAGTCCACTTCATTAGTAAGACAACGTTAAAATGCATTTCACGTCATACAAATATGGCCGACCATTTCTAGCGCTAAAACTACAATTCAAATTTTTAATTGCTATATCTCCGTCAACATTTAGATATTTAATAAAATAAACACGACAATACACATTTATTAACATCAATTTCAATCAACAATTGAAAAATCTACCACTAAAACATGAGGACACAAGCCCATTTATAAATAAATTCAGGGTAAAGGGTGCTAGGTTTTTTTTAAAATTTGTGAGTTCACGACAAAGGTGGTGTAGTCCCTTAATAAAACTCGTTGTAGTGTCGCATACAAGAGGAAATTCAAATAAAAATTATAATCTTATAAACTGTTCACGATACTCCAACAGCGGAGCCACCTGTTGGTCGAGTTTGGAACTAAAGAACACTGGCAAAGCTCCCCCTTTACATAATATATCAAATTAAGACTCTACCCGATTAAGGAATAAAGTAAATCATAATCCGACGAAATAAAAATACTATATTTTAATAACAAGTATCATAAATTATATTCTCAGCACACAATATATATATATATATATATATATATATATATATATATATATATATATATATATATATATATATATATATATCATGGGTGGACCGTACCTACCACACAAATTGAGGAATTAATATTCAAGCTACTTGGCAAGCTATTGTTACAATCGTATTCTGCTACGGGTATACATTCGTCTACGCTTTTAGAGAACTTGCCCTCCCCCCTCGCACTCATTCCACGGTACCGCGAAAGCACAGTGGTTTAAAATGTAAATATCTAGAGAAAATCATAACATTTTATAATAAAAGACTTCCCTTATTATTATATTTTAAAGGAAAATGATTTTTTTTTTGGAATTTGCGGCGATTTCAGCGCCAAGGTCATGTTCAAGTTTGTTTAAAAATCTATCGTAGCCTGTGTGACGTAACTTAACCTTTTAAGTATCATTCCCACTGACTGTTTTAATTTTATTTTGTATTTAATTTAAATTGTTTAGCATATGGCAATACGTGTAGTCATTCACAGTACCATTATTAATTTAATTTATTTTTTAAGTTTTCTTAGAATATTACAAGGTCCAATGTCTTAAATTAAAAATATTAAATTAAGCAAAACTATATTAAATTATAACCTCCAAAATGTGACAATCTGTCAAAATGCGGTAGCGTGCACATGCGTCTTTAGTAATATAAAATGTTGGACCAACCAAATTAACTAAACTCAAATTAAAAGACGAATGTGACTAGGAATGTCTATTCTGAAAACCTTAAATCTAGATTAAAATATTAGATAGAAACAGTAAATTAAATATCAAAACAGTGAGTGGGAATGAGGCTTTAACATTAAAACAAAATAATTGAATCTACAATATTATTTTTAATAAATTAAAAAGATGTATTCATGATTTAAACGTTTTTGATTATGATATACTCAAAGAAAAAGATTCAATATTAATTGCCTATCTCGAGAAAGCGATAAAGTTTTGGGTAGCTTTATGCAGCTAACACAATTAATGGAATGTAGCTATGTCTATCCTCGGAGTACCCTTTATAGCTTCATAATAGTTTCGTCCAGCTAGATTTGCAGCTTAAAGCACTGACTGTATGTTTGCGGCCATTAAAGTTTCTATTAGGCGGGCATTGGGGTCTATTTCTACGTTTCTAAGTCACAATAGCATAAGCTATATGTTAAGACAATACAAAGTATAACTTTTGCTATTGTCGAAAGCTCTGAAAGCTCCAAAAGCTCATGTTGTAATAGTTTTAGATTTTGTAATGAATATCCTTGTGTTAGTATATATCTTTTGAAAACTTAATAGAGAATTCTATGAATTGTTGAATCCACACTAACTACTGAGCTACTCAATGTGTTCTATGCTTACAAAGTTCGATCGTTATTAATTAGTAAAACATTTAAATTAATGCGTCATCTGTAAAACTAATAGTAAACTTTTTTTTCTCTATAATTAATTATAAGAAATATCACGTTTTCTTATAAAGAAAGATAAACTTCCGGTATTAATATCGCGAGTAAATTTCTTGTCATGTTTCGTTACAATACTTTAGAAAGTACAAGAATTATTAAAAAAGTTTCTTTCATCAGAAAAAGTTTTTCGTTTTTCTCTACAAGGAAAATTTATTTTAAAAAGAACAAAGTATTATGTGATAAAATATAAAATAATGGTATAACAAGGTATTAAAACCTGATAGTAAGTTATTTGTTGGGACAGGTTCTGCTGAAATCTGAAAAGCAAACGATTCTAGGTAGTTCTTCTGCATACAATTGCGTATTATTATTTAATTAGGCAATACATGCTTCCGCCTTAAATCTTAAAACAACAAGATCATATTCGCCTGAAGTTAATTTATTTTAAATAAATTTGGTTTATTATATTTATATCATTAAGGAATTCCAGCACTTTTTGAATTTCTTCTGTATTGTCTGAAAGTATGTTCTTTAATTCACCACTGATGCTGTATTTTGTTCTTTGCGTTTGATATTATGGGCAGGTTACTAGTAGATGATGGACTGTTATTTGTGTCTCACAGTTTTACTCATTAAATTTAATTACATTTTGTGATCTTTGTTCTATCTACTCATTCTTACTTCTTCCAATAGAAAAAAGAAAAACACAAGAATCTCTTCCTGATTCTACTATACTCTTCCTTCTGTTTCCTTTAATAACTGCATCTGCATCTTCTTTTCATTTTTTACTCTTTTCTCACATGAATACTTAACGTGCTCCAGCGTTTCTATCTGTTTCACGTCTTTCCTCTTCATTTTCCTAGTATCTACTGCCTTTCTCTTCGTTTTCCAATCTAAATCTTGCAATTCTTCATATGTTCCTTGTCTCTTCTTCTCGTATATGTTCCGATATCTCTCTCACTCTCCCAAATACTCTTGTATCTTTCTTTATATGTGCTATAATGAATATTTTCCATTCATTCCTGCTGCCGTATCTCTCTGTCTCTGCTCTATAGCTCCTCTTCCACACTTATGCCTTCTTCTCCTCTTCTCTTTACCTATTCTGTCCAATTTAAATGATTTTATTCAAAAACTGAATTTTACACATTTTTGTGCTTAAGTATTCTTTAAACGATCAGATCAGATAAAATCGTTTATCGTAAGTGTTAACACTAAAATCTGAACGGACACGGAGATCTGATCCTTGTCTGATGGACTTCATACATCTGATATCGAATCTCGGGTATCTAAATCTATACAGTACTATTATACTAAGTTTGGTTTACCGGTAAATTTCATTTTTTATTGTTCCTATTTCCGAACATAGTGCATTTTATTATTTCATTTTATAAAGGCCTATATTTTTTAAATTTGGGGTAATATTTCTTCATTATAATTCCATCTTGCAGCCATATTTCTTAGCCAGTCTACCGAGAAGGCGAGCATGTATGCAATACGTGCATTATTAAATTTAATTTCATTTTAAGGTACATATAAGTATAATTGTAAATTCAAACCCTTAAGGCTATACAGAAGTCAAATGTTTAACACATGGGTTCATATGCTGCAATGTAATTTCGGAAATATGAATAAATTATCAAATAATACTAGTTCGTATTAGGTTCATATAAAGTTTGTTCTCGAGTTAGGATCATTCGCAATTACAACGCAGAAAATTTCATACAATTTTTAAATACGTGTAATGAAATTATATTTCTTTAGTTGGTAAAACTAACTAAAGATATTACAACTGCATATACAACGGTATATATTAGATATAGCCACTTTCATTGTAGTGTGTGGCAACAACCAACATAGCTGTGCATAATGTTAGCTTATAATAAAACTAGATAAAAAGGAATTGACAATAGATTTCAGGTATGACATTATGATTTAAGTTAAACAGTGTAATTTTTATAATGTGAATGTAAATTACTAAAATAAATGTCTTTGATTTCAGAAGCAACACATAAGTTTCTTTAAAAATGTACAATTCCTAAAATGTCTTATATACTCGTATATAATTCAGCTATTCAAAAGCATTCAAGTTTCAAGCCAAAGAGAAAGGATTTAATAATTTAAACTTTCGATTCGTTTGTTAAATAATACATATATATTATATATATCCAGTTCCATTTGTCTTTTGTTTTACATTTAAACTATAATTTAAAAAGTTATAAAATATTTATTTCATTTCAAACCCTTCGACCCCACCTTTGAACTTCATCCCCACCACCACCAGTATTTGGTAAACGTCAGAACAAAAAGTTTTGTAATTAAACATAGTTACACTCTGTTATAGTGCTTTTATTACAAATATTAGACGGGAATAAAGTTTATGAGTTTATAAACTTTTAAGTGTATTTATATATTTGTTTCATGGAATAGAGGTACTTGCTCTGTTCAAAACAAATATGGCGAGGTCTTGCGAACTAACTGCGGTCAGTAGATTATTCCACACAGAGTTAAATATATTATAAGAGGAATTTACTGCAGGAAAGGGTCTCCATTATTTTCAATTCATTGTTCTAGTCTGTAATTTACGCAATTGTGTATTCAACATTGTTAAATATTAGTTGAGATATTATTCACACACACACTCACTCTCCCTCTCCCTGTCCCTCTCACTCCTATTATCAGAGTTGTAAAGTTTAGTATGTGTTACATATGGTTTACATGTGGTTCGCTTTTATTTATTTGTATTTTACATGTATATTATATATAAACTTTATAACGTAAACAGCTTTACTATGAATGTACTTTCACAGATCATCGTACGTATATTTTACTTGATAGAATAGAACAGTAGTTGGCCACTTTATTAATCATTATTCAAAGGAGCCAAACAATAGCATTCTACTATTTAAATTTCCTAAAAGATCCAACGATATGAAATGAAGCCAGCAATTTCTCTGACCGCTTTTTGGTGTTCTTTTTGTTCCATCAACAATAAGCCTTCTCGCATTTGTTCTCCTTCCCTCTTATCTTCCTCTCTATTTTTGTCATCCACTCAGTGCAATCTAGTAATTTCAGACTTCTGCTGATCCTCTCTCTCTTCATGTTCCTTACTCTTCCTTCATTCCCACCGTTGCCTCTTTCTCCTTTCTTCTTCCTTTCACCTCTAGCCTTCCTTGTCTTCTAGAGACAAACCTTCTATTATCTTTTCACAATCCTTAATCGCTTCTGTCTTCATTTTCCTTTCACCTGTTTTTTATCAGCATATTTCTATCGTCAAGGAAATGGAGGATTGCATTAAACGACACGAAATTGGTGCATGTTAATTTCACCAACAAAAGGACTAATTACATTCCGGTACTAAAGCTATTCTGTATGCGAATACATCAAAGTATCTAGGAATGACTTTAGATGACAAACTTCTTCGGAAGGCTCACGTAAAGAAAAAGAGAGATGAACTGGGAATAAGATATAAGAAAATGTACTAGCTAATGGGACACAAATCCACATTATCCATACCTACCAAGCTAATGCTGTTATAAGCAAATATTGAAACCAGTTTGGACATATGGAATCCAGCCATGGGGTTGTACTAAGAAATGCAACAGCACATGCATTCAGACTTTCCAAAATAAAGTTCTGAGAAACATAGTGAAAGCACCATGGTATATCCGCAATAGCGATATACATTGGGATCTCAAAGTAACTACAGTAGCTGAAGAAATTACGAAAATAGCAAGAAACGTTTCCAACACCATGTCAACGTGGAAGCGTTTCACCTGCTGCACACGGATGGACTGACAAGAAGATTAAAGAGAACTAAGCCATTTGAGCTAGTATGATGACCGACAGAAAAAGAGTATTAACAAAGGTTAACACTCTGACTTCAAAAATATTACCATTATTAAATGAACTACTCACGACTACTCACGGTGATTCTGTTCTGAAAACTGAAAAACGTCACTCCAGAAACATGGCGTTTCCGTGAGTACACTTCTCATAGATTCGAGTTTAACCATTTAATAACCTAAGAATATTTAAAACTTATTTTAACAAGAAGAACTTTATAATAACAATTCTTATAACTCTTAAAAGAATCACACAGATTTAATTGAAAAAGTATATAACTTAATTAAATGATACTTTCTCTGGTAAAAAGAATTTTAAAATAAACATCAATACTCGGGCTTTCATTTTCAACAAAACAATGATAATTAAAGGAGGGTAACGTCCTTCTCCTTGTCCTTGTACACGTCCCGGTTATCCTCCTTGTTTTTATTCTCATCCTTATTCGTGTCCTTTTGTATCGGAAGTACGGTACAATGAACGGAATCTTATAACATTTTATTACGAAGACGCAAATGTTTTATGTACTTTGTATAATCGCTTTAAAATTTTAATTAAACTGAAAATTAGTTTTATTTATTAGAGTAGTATGGTATATAAATTACGTCCATGTACCTTAAATAAGCACTTTGTCTATGAGCTAATAGTTTTATACGTTTTTAAAAATGATTCATTAAAATAGGAATAAATTAGTTAAGGTGAAACATTACATCATGGTTATATAGTTAGATATAGATGGCGACAGTGTAGTAAAATCATAATCGATTTACAAATTTGTACTAGCACTATGTTTTCAAATATAAAAACGTTAATAACTTTGCATACGATTGAGGAGTACGAGCTGCATACAAGACACTCTGTGGGGGAACCCCTCTTGTTGGAATGGCCGTCATTTTAAAGTAGGTAGTTTTAATTCGATGTGACGGCACTAGGATACAATTTAATGAAGTGCAATAACTTTTTCTTATTCACGTAAAAGTTCTGTAATCATGATTTTGAATAAATGCCTCCATAGTCGTCATCGTCATAAAGCGTACTATATTGTTTGATATCAGTTTTTATGACTTTTAATAAAAAAAAAAAAACAAACTTTTATGAATTAACTGCTATAAAAAAAGTCCTATTAACTTATAGTATCTCCCATTAATAGTACGTTTTATGATTGAACAGAAAAGTTCATGTCCTAAAGTTGATATCACATTAAAATGAAAACAAAGAGCAGTTAACACCTTTTTCATAAAATCTACAAATAAAACCTAATTTTCTAGATCATTTGATTTTATGTTTTGCAGAAGACGTTGTACTACTTATGTAGAATCATATTTTTATGCTATGTTATATTTATTTTTATGATTGTTTGTCATAAACAAAAATGACAGTCAAAATTTGTGTTCACAAGTAAAACGATCCTGCTTTTCTACACTATGTCATTCCAAAAACGTGTGATGACTGTGAAAACGTATTTATTTTATTTTATTATATTAATTGTGTGCCTTTCGGCTTTACAATCTACATTATTATATTTCTTAATGCATTTCATATAAATTCAAAGTTAAAACTAAACTTAAACTATTACTATTACTTTAGTACTTCCTCTCTCTTCATGTTCCTTATGCAACCCAACCACGAGCTTATTTATTGTCCTGTTTTTCCTTTCCTTTTTTCTATTTCCACCATCCACCTCTTTTCTTCACTGCCTCCCTTTAATAGCTAGCCAATATTCATCTTACTCCCTTCTTTTCTCTTACACTTAAACTCAATGTGCTCCAGTGTCTCGTCCTCCGTTCCGCACACTCTACACATTCTTTCCTCACTACTTTCCAAGTATCTGTTTCCTTTCTCCTCATTTCCCAATCTAAACCTTTGTGTTTGTGTTTTATATCTTTTTCTATAAGGTACTGAGGTACATTACTTTCCCAAATCCTTTTATATCTTGTATTGTAATTGCTTTTTTCGATTATTCCCATTCTTTCCTGTTGTATCTCCTTATCCCTTCTCCTTAGCTTCTCTTCCACACTTGCGGCTCCTTTTCTTCTCCTCTCTGCCTCCTCGATCGCTATTCCATTTCTTTCAAAATACTCCTTTCTCTTTTTTGGATCGCCCGTCGCATTGCTAACTCCGCCTTCTTTGATACCTCCCTTATCTGAGCCTCTTCTCCATTGTTTTTTTTAAAGTGTAACCCAGATATCTAAATTCTTCTACTTCCTCAATGATCTCTGTTTTGTATTTCCACATTTTGTGTATTCTTTTTCATCCACCTTTTTTAAATACTTTTGTGAAAACGTATTTAGTTTTAAGTGGAGTAAGTGCCTTTGATGGATTTCTAACAGACTGATATTCCAATCATTCCATTCCATTTGGAGTGAACGTCCGTAAACGACACTTCATTTTTTGGTTCCACGACGTATATTTTGTAAAGGAGTATCTTTCAATGATTCTCCGACAAAACAGATTTCATTTTAATTTACCTCTCATGAATTTTCTGTATATTTCCATTCATTTTATTGTTAATTCTGTTTTATAATTAAATTCCACTACAGCTTATACGTAGAAATTCAAATTGAATTGTCAATTGTGATTTATTTAAAATAAGTTACACATCGTTTAATCAGAAACTTTTACCAGGAATTCTAAATGTTTGTCAATGTCAAATTAATTACTTTTATTCTGTTGAATCACATTTGTTTTACACACATACAAATTAATTATAATTATTATTATTTTGTTTAGTTTTTAATTATCTACACTGTAAATAACTAACCAAATTTTCAAAATATAAAATAAAATTTGAAAACCTTAAAAACTTTAATTTTAGTTTAGATCAAATAAAACAAATACCAAAAAATGCAACAAGTGTCAAACATGCACAGTATATTTTCATCCCAACACCAAAAAAGCAGTAGTTTCCAAACTGTGGGATATGGCACCTAAGGTGCACGGGAATATCGATATCAAAATACCTCGTTTACTACCTAATACCTATATTTAACTAAAAACCCGAAAAAGAAGGGTTAAAGACAGTGGAGGAGGGCGATACTACTTCTTTTTGTAGCTAAGTCAAGTTTGGAAACCACTGAAGTATTTAAAAAGCACTCACAGAGCTCATTGTCACTGCACTAGGAACCCTGAAGTGAGCTGGAATTAAAGAAAAAATGATTAGATAAACATTAAAGATAAATTAGAATATTCTACGTATCTTAGTTTGCCAATCACCTTTCTGATAACATCCTGGTGCAAGAATTCTCCTGCCGCTAAAGCTGAACTGCTACAATAACACTGAAAGCAATCTGCAACAAGAGAAATAATTTGTTTATAAAAATATTAATACAATTATATATTATTTACAATTTTATAAAAAACTTGTTTTGCATACTTTTTAGTATGTAAACAATGCGCCGAAAGTAAAAGAAGGTCGCTCATAAATCAGGAAGGCTGGTCCTGTAGTTCATCTGTAACAACAGAAAAGCGTTGTTTAGAAAATTATTATCAATATTACAGTATGGTATCGATATTGAAATCTTGAATTACCTTTCTTTTAAAAGTCCAGCGCACGAAGGCATTCCTTCCGCCTCTGCTTCTACACTTCACTAACTTTTTAAAATGTTAATTTAAATCACTGTTTGTTTAGTTTTATTTAAAATATCACTTTGGTCCATTGTTCATTGCACTTTTGTTAAATTCTTTAGATTTACTATTTAATACTACCATTTAATAATTAATTGATTTAACGCGAATTATTGGGTAATTAAAATTTTTTTTAAAGGTTTTTTTTTTTTAACACTATAATATGTAATACAATATAATAATTAATATTTTTTGTAAATTAGTCCACGACATAACTATTTAAAAATTAAAACTTTATTTTACTGGTAAGCTCGAAAAACAACGCGAAACCGAAAACCGTTCGCTGTAGGGACAAGAAATAGAACAGTTACACATTTTCCAAATATTAATCTAACCCATTAAAAATCTTTGGCGTTATTTTTGCTGTAAAATTAAATCATGAATAAATAATTATTAATTACTAAATTGTTAATTGAAGTGAACTTACATGATTTTTAATGGATTAAACGACACTTGTTGCATAGAACCGTCACCATAAAATAAAATATGTACTTACGATCTGAACTCTGCTGTACTGCGCCTAAGCAGCTCTTCGTAGGAGAAGACCTGCATTCTGCAATAAATAAAGAAACAGTTAGGACAAATTGCTTTCGTCAATTCATTTTAAATTTATAATGTTTGCATTTGCATAATCATAAACTAATTAGGAGCTAACTTTATCAATACAGTTTTACAAAAATTAAATCATGATTCACAAGGCAGTTCCAACAAAGGTTCCTTTAAAATATATTTCTTTACCTGTATATTTTAAATTAAATTTGTTCAATACAAACTACCGGCTTTCCTACACGTTTACCACCCTGTTTATCTTATAATTAATGTATGTTTTAATTAACATTTTTATGCTCATATTTAATTTGAAATAGCTGCTATTGAACAAAATTTTTCTTTACTGGATGGTGGAAAACCAACCACACTGGGTGTCTATAACACTGATGACCTAATTAGCTATGCCAATTAGTGTTGTGTGGTTAGCACAGTGAGAGAAAAAACGTTTTCAGGTAACAATAAAACTTCATGTATAAGGAAAAAAGGTTTTATGTTCAAAAAGTAGAGTTAATTAACAATTTTATAAATATTTAATGTGCGCTGTAGTAGGATTGTTCGCGTTTTAAAACAGGGTCCCTTAAGAATTCAATTATGTATATATATATATATATATATATATATATATATATATATATATATATATATATATATATGGGATCGTAAAACTAAATCGAGCATACAAAGTAATCATAACTATAACACCCGGAGTAGAAAAGTCGTAAAATAGTGTGATTAATGAGGGTATATTTGTGAACGGAAACCAAGTGAAACGTTAAAGCAATTAAATTGTGTGAAACTTTAAACCACTGATTGAATACGTCAAGGAATGTGATTACCGAAATTAACTAAACGCATTCTCAAAAGTAATAAAAATAAACCTATTAAATCTAGCTGAAAATTAATGTAGGACTGAGTATATAATAACTAGAATTTAAGATGGTTTGTTCATTCATTGTTCTGTATTTGTAAAGTAAATACCAACGTTTATATCGTAACCTTATTGTATTATTATCATCGTTATTATTTTATGAAATAAATGTATTAAACAAATTATGTGATTCTTTATCATCCCGACAAGAAACTAAGATATTGCATAGTTGAATATTAATTGAATTGACATTTGCCCTAAATTAAATAAGAGGACCTTGATTCCACATCAGATTAGCGGATTGGATATTGTTTTCCACATCAGAAGTGGGATTGTACTCTTGTTTTCCACACATATATATATATATATATATATATATATATATATATATATATATATATATATATATATATATATATATATATTGTGCATCTTTTTAATTAGTTTAATTATGTTTGTTTGTCGTTTGCAGAATTCATCTGAAAACTAACAATTTGTACTTATAAGAGAAATACGGAAACATGAAATAGACATTTCCTTAACAATTTTACAGCAATTAAAAGAATTTCTACTTCTATAAAATACATCAAACATAAGCGTACACAAGAGGGACAAATATACAAAATTCTATTCTATTCAATATATATTTATTACATTTTCATTTTATCTAGTATAAATTTCTGGTAATCTTATAGACGCTCATGTCAATAAACTTCTTACACAAATTACTGATTTTGCTTCTTTAATTATAAGTTATATTTAGAAATAAAATGTGCAACATGCTCAAGACTATATGAAGTTATATCTTTTTCTCTATATCAATAGATGAATTGTAGAATATCTCCTACAGAATGGTAGTGGTACTGGTTTTTGTTTCGTGTTTCTCTCACCAGGTGAAGTTTCATGTAACAAAGAAAGAAAGAAGAAGTCAAACCCACGGTGCGGGCGGAAACAGACATATGTACGTAGACGGTGAAGTGCATTACATAACAGGATGCTAAAGGCAAAGGTAACAAGGAAGAAACTCCTCTCGCTGAGGGAGGCATGGAAGGGGAGATTGAAGCAATTGTGTTTCGCTAATGATGTTGACTTTGTATGCGTTATGTCTATGATGTTTTTAACGAAATTTTGTCTTTTTACACAGACACAAAATATGGAAAAATTAAAATCTATATTTTCATTGGTGTTAACAAGATAAACATTTGCACGAATTTTTAAAAGAAAGTCTTATGAAATATATTAGTCCTAATTCCCTCGAAAACTAATGGAAGAAAACGTTATGTATTGAATTATAATATATAAAAAAGAGTGACGGTTTAAAAATATTACAGAACCCACTAATAAAATTATGTTTAAAAAAAACTTAGATATAGTCCAAATCACGATAGTTCGGCGGTGACTTATATGGTTATAAGAGCGGTATAAATCTATAATAAGATAATTAATTTTATCTTGTGGGCAGTTTATACCCCACAACTTGTTTTAAGTATGAGGTGCCGCCGAACTCTCGTAATTTGAACTATACCTCTGATGAAACATAAAACGTAACGTGCTAGAGATGCTGTGGTTTCTGTCAATCGCTTCGGGAATTCAGTCGCTATAACGGGCCTTGAGTTTTATGTGCAAACACACTTATTGCAAGAAGAAAGTTTGTTAATAATCATGATTTACGTACAAAATTGCAAAATGATGCTGGATTTAATCAAAGAACATGGTTACAAGGGAATTCACATCTCTATCTATAAGCTTTATTTTCTGACAACGATCTTAAAAAGAAATTTCTTTTGGAACTCTCTTAAATTATAAAATATTGGGGTAGAAAATTATCATACAGCTATACGATTTTCTCATTAAATAAAAGAAATTTCATTTATTCAAGAATTAAGTTAAAAACATATGAATTTAAATAATATCTAAATAAATCCAGGACAGTAATAAAGGCCCTTCCAATTACACAGACTCATTTCTATCGAGTGCCGTCAAACACGACTATTGAAATAAATTTTAAATTCAGCACGGGCTTCTGAGTTTCACTGTTCTTGGTGTTCTCTCACACTGGAAGCGACTACTAGCGACCTAAGACTTCATCAGTAGGATGTAGATGCATTAACACTTATTATGAGAGAAAATACCTAAGTAGTCGCTTCCAGTGTGAGAGTACCCATATCATACGCTATTCGTATACATTTTTTCCAATTTAAATATTCACTTTCAAGTACAATTACATTGGTACATACTGGTAGCTTTTAAATTAGTTTTTTTCTGCATAAGTCTGACTTATCCGTCAAATCAAATTACAAAAATAAATTCTCATTATTATCAAGGATTTTGCTAAGGATACTTTTGATCTGCTATTTAAATATTTTAATAGTTTCTGCAGTTGTTAAGATTGGAAACTTGAAGAAATCAATTCATGTTTTGAATTAATTTATATAATATCGGAGAGTACAGTCCTTTATAAGATGTAGTCTAAAAATACAAAAAAATAATAATGTGTTTAACAAGAAAGAAATATTTTATAAAATATGTTGACAAAACTGTTTATATATAGTACAAATTACGAGAGTTCGGCGGCGACTCATACTTAAAACAAGTTCTGGGGTATAAGCTGCTGATATAACTAAAAAGCACTGACTCACTTATTTTTCTATAATGTATATAGTAACGAATAAGTTAAAATTCATTTTCGTATTATAGATTTATACCGCTCTTATAACCTCTTTTAAGTACTATAGTGATTTGGACTATACTAAAGTTTATTTACTAGCGGAAATTTCGCATGAGCTTTTGTGCTTAAAAATAGCATACTAATGTCAAGTTCACATTTCCTTTGATTTAGTATGCTATTAGTAAGCATACTCATTAAGAAAACAATGTAATAAATACACGTGCCTACACGAGCTCTTTAAACATTTGTTCATATCGTAGTAATGTCCAATAGCCTGATTGCAGTTTGGGAAGAGAATTTTCTAGATGGTAGTAAGAAAAGTGATTTTTTTTGGGAACGTCTTAAGAAACTAACATTTAAAGTAAATATTATCAGGCATATAACATGTTAAGATTTCATTTCCTTAAAAATAAATAACTAATATT
Source organism: Panorpa germanica (assembly GCA_963678705.1). Lineage (NCBI taxonomy): Eukaryota > Metazoa > Arthropoda > Insecta > Mecoptera > Panorpidae > Panorpa > Panorpa germanica. Next base: position 1,617,179 of record OY783207.1, read on the forward strand.
TATTATTGTTACAAAATAAACTTTCTAATTTTTTCAAGTAAAAAGTAGTACAACTAAGAGCGTTTCGTCAGTCTAGTGAGTCGAGTGAGTGAGTGGCTTTTACCTTCTCATATTGTAAAATAAATAAACTGCGGGAAACTATGTGCTGGGCACTTTTGCACTTACGCTAGACGTTAAATTGACGTCAAACAAAGCAAGCCACAGCACGAAAGACAAATAAGACGTCCGCTTCGAGGTCCATTGCTGTTATTGTTAAGTCAACAATGGTTATTTTCATAACAATTCGTTTTAAAAATAACATTTCCAGAACCACTTCCATTCAGTATATTACAAGTATCTTTTTTAATAATTGTATTTCAAAATGTTTTTAATAAAAGTAATTGCTTTTTAAAATATAGGGTGTTCAAACATTTATTTTTGAAATAAATAATTTGTGTTTGGTATAATCTAGTTTTCTAACTGATTCCGCGTTGAATGCGCTATCATCAGAAAACAATTGACATATGGAAACGTATGTACTTATTTAATAAGATTTTTACGTCTGTTGCGCTCTTATCACTGCTTAAGAACTTAATTGATGCGATTTTCTTCATTGGTCTTTATTTATTCGTTCTTACCCAGTTGGAAACGTATCATATTTATGACAGTCATTCATTGTAGGTCGCACCGGCAACATTTAACACCACATTTAATCTACGCATCTGTATCATACGCATCATATCAAGCATCTGTGTTATTTTAAAAAAATACTAGACGCTTTTGAAGTTGTAATAACTTTTAAAATTAAAAAAAAGATGCGCAGTTTGTGGCATTTAGAAAAAAAATACAATACAGATGCTTGGAACTTGGTTTATTAGATTAGGTACACATCTGACAAACGCCAAAAAATAAAACAATTAACATACCAACTTAAATTGGGCCACTCTTGGCATTTAAATGTCAGAAATTGTGTTTTTATAAAAAATAAATAAAAACAACAGTAAAAAATAAATAAGCAGACTTCGGCTAAGACATGTATGGCACAAAATGTTCTAAATGGAGTCAACTACCATCCTCTTAAGGCCTTGCACCTTGCTACCAAATACCCTGTATATCTTGAAATATATATATGTTAGACAAATTATATCTGCAATTCTTCAAACAAATTCGGAATTAATCTCGCTGCGTCATTTTTATTCGCATGTGGCTTTCATTGATCAGTCGGCTTTAAAAATTATGTAAACCACAGCAAATAAGTCTATAAGGTCAGAGATAAAGATTGCAAAGAAACATTAAATAAAAATAAACACACTTCTTTATAAAAAAAAGATTCATCGTTGAAAATATACAAGAAAAACATGATTTATTGTGTGTAGTATGTCTAGATGTTGAATGGTACACCTACCATGCCGAAACCCCAAACCCATACAACAAAGTACGTTTTATTTCAGTAAAATATATTTAGACATATTGGTAGGACTTTAAAATATACGCGAACATCTAAATAAAATTGAGATATATCGCGCGGACTTACTCAACATGGCTATGGAATAAACAAAACAAACAATGGTCTGGTCTAGAGCCCCCTAGTTCGTAGACAAGCAGTGGCGGCGGGTTGAAAGACTGCTTTATGTATAATACTCCTACAAACAATACGGATCCGAAGCGTATAAAATTCGAATACGATATTGTCAGATACGACTAAGTATCTGAATCGACATTTGGGCAATATGGGACAGACTTACGGACAAAATCGTGACCGTTTTGAAGGCCTTTCTGATCGGAAACTGAAGCGAAAGTTTCAGTAGCAAAATGTATTATTAGATTTAAAAAAATACCCAAATTTCAGAAACGTAATATTATCAGGAATATTTTGTTATCGCGTATACGTACGGCACTGGTTACACCCTAGACTTCAGAGTGAGCTCCAGTAACCACCTATGTTCCCGCCATACTGTTGTTTATCAAGTGTATTTCCATTTATCAATATCAGTGAAATAACGGCTTACTTTTTGTGGACTAATGTATTATACTTTTCGTACGGAGCTAGAGTTGCCCCGGTGTTTACTTTGAATATTGTGATTTATTTGTCAAAATGTCTATTTTTTTCGATAGTAATATATATTTATAGACGTATGTGTATATCAACATATATTCTATAAAGTAAAAAATATGGATTTGTACAAATTGTTGCAGATTTTATTAGAAGTTTATATCATTATTTTTACCAATGAATAAATTTAATTGTAATGTGATTCATACTTTAATCATGTTTATCATCTTTGGACATTTTTTCATTTTGTTGTTTATTTTGAAACTTTTCCAATGTGGGTTAAATGCTATACTATGGTATATTATTTGTCTATAGTAAGAAAAATTGGTTGAAATCTGGGTTATTTTGCAAAAGAAGAAATTGTCCAAAATTTAAGGAATATTTTAGCAAGTGTCTTGCCATTTTGGAATCCTTATTAAATGCGCCAACTATTAATGTTACTTGCCAAACTCGCATAGTACATTTTTTTATCAGTACAGTCACTCAAAGTTGGGCGAAGACTTAATCTTGAATATTTGGTTGGACAAAAACTAACAATTTCTTCCAAGCTGAAGCAGTTGGCCTTACATTTTAAGCAAGAGTTTACAGAAACAATATTCAGGATCACATAACAAAAAAAAAAATTTCAAAAAAGTTGCAGATTTTCTCGATTTTTTAAAAATGCCAATAATTTTTAAAATATTCAACTTAGATTATTTAAATATTTTTTTGATAACTGTTGATGACTTGGCCTATGAACTACTTCCGGCTTGACGTCGAATTCTGGGACACCCTGTATATAATTATATAGTTTTTATCAGAAAGAATTAATAATTATTATCAACACTCGTTATGTCCCACCAGTAGAACATGGATAAAATTAATGTGTCTTCTAATAATTTTGGAATAAAATTTTTCATAAATAGTCTAAAAATTTAGAATACTCCCTTAATATAACAAAATATAAATTATCGTACAGTTTTCAATATTTGTTTGTACTTTGCTTCTATGGATAAAGGTATTTTTTATTTATAAAATTTAATTTAAACTAAATGTTCTAAAATATTTTCAAAAAATATTTCAAATTTAATTAAAATTTTAATTAACGTTCTCAACGCATTTTCTGTCCGTATAAACTTTAATAATTATAATTAATTAGTAACATATATTCACATGAAACCCCAATATAAGACACTAATTAGTAGGAGCAAGCATACGATCCCACCTTTATTATATTCATTTAATATACAAAAGCTTTTAATATATTATTTCTAATATAAACAAACACAAATACACATAACTCATCACTAGCTACTAGCTTCCAATTACGAGCTACGGTAAACGTAGCAGTTGCCGTAGAGGCGTAGCTCCGTGCCGTAGCGGTGTAGCTGCTACGATCTCCATACCCCCTCCACAATCATAAACGAACCCCAGTGGTGCCACCCATCAACATCAACGCAAACCATTCGCCGTACGTACACATACGTTTAAAGTAATACGCTATATGGTATTCATACAAATACAACAGCACTAACTATTACCTCATTGCAGGACACTGTTATTGAAATTAATTAATTACTTGAAAAAAAAATTATATGAAAAATAAATGTGTATCTCTAAGTTTTCAAGGTTTCTACTTATTAATCGAAATATAACTTTCTTTTAAATATACTCAGTTTTGTCCTTTGTTTTAATCCCTCTGCTTCCTCCTTCACCATCTCTTAGCAACAGTTTCTTATTGATTTTTCCACTTTCCATCTTCTTCCTATTACTACTCATCCTATTCTTCAGCTTTTCCGTCCTTTCTTCACATATACTGCACTCTCACTCCCTCTCATTCTATGACTTCCTTCCTCTCTCTTCATTCCTCAGACTAAACATGGTTATCATCGTGATATTTCTCCGATTTTCTAGATATTCCTTCTTGTCTACAATCGACAATACTTCTAATGGTATCTTGGTTTCTCCATCTTCAGAATTTTTTTCTACGACTGCATCCTTTCTCTCATTCTTTACAGAAACTTGGTTTTCTTTTATTTCGAAAGATTTGCCTCCAAGCAACGGTCCTTAATGTGTATTCACTAAAACCACAAATATTTCTCTTCAACAAAAAAATTATGAGGAAGAACATTTAATTTTCACACCTATTTAAAGAGATAATCCTTGTGAAGTAGTAAAGAATGAAGAACTTGCTAAAACTTAGTAAATTTATTCTACGATAGTCATAATAAAAAACTTTTAAAGAAATAATTAGTTTTAAAAAATGGAAATTTCACGTACAAGTATATGGGGATTTATTACCTTGAATTTCATCTAAGTATCTAATGGAAAAATTATTATTTCAATTGAATATGGTTCAGAAAACATCAAGCTTTAGATTAAAATAACAAAAGCAGTATGTTTCCAAAGAAATAACTGACAAAATATCATCACAATCATCCGTTACTTCCGCTGTTCAAAACACGTTGTAAGATTTGGCAACGTCGCTTGCGTAGTTACTCACCGCATGGGTAACCACGAATATTCGAAAGGCATTAGGTCTTATGTATTATTATCTATAAATTTTAAAATTATATTTTTCATAAGCATGAAAAAAGTAATGAATAAAATAATATTGTTACGGAAATTTTTTACACTATGTTGGTACTAGGATCTCTTTTATTTTAACAGTGTCATTTGTATTTATCTGTTACGTGCTCCGTTATATGGGAATATTCTCCATAGTGCTATGTCGCAATGCTAATGATATTGAAAAGCAAACACAGGGTTTCCGAAGGTAGTGTTCGGAGCTATTGGAAATTTTAAGTATATTCTCTATGCAAGTGATGACGAACCTAAAGCAGGCGTGCCAGGTATGACATAAACACTCTTTTATAACATTCCACGCGTATTTTAATAATGTGGAATCATTTATAAGTGTGCATCTGCACATATAAAAAGGTTTGACACCGCTGGTTCTACTATACATACTCGTAAATAGATTTCTCGCCATTTCCCGGAAAGGTTACTGTTTTCAATGAAATCACTGAGATACGTTGTGGTAAAACCAGAAATACGTTACAGTGGAAAATGGTGGAAAATTAAATATCAGAATCAGGGTGGGAATACCTTAACCAAACCAAAAATAGAACGCAAGATAGATCGCAAAGATAAACCTCGTATAGCTCGTACAAAATAATAACAAAACGTGAGTTTAATTATAACACAAAAAGGAACCTACACACCAACATCTATGTACCTACCCCTAGGTTTATTTCTAAGGGATGCTTCATGTATCGCATAATCGTTAAAAGGTATTGCGTAGCTGGGAGCAAAGATTACAAATGAACTTTGATTGAATCAAGTGTTAATTAAATTTTATATTTTAGATTAAATTTTAAATATTAGGCAGAAAGTTCGCAGGATGTATTTTTGGTTTATATTAATTCGTATATCCGAAATAAAATTAGAAAATTAATTAACAATTATTTTAATTTTATATCCTGAAGATTAGATAGAAAACGGGGTGTTATTATATCATATATATAAGAGAATATCTCTTAATTTTATTAAGAATTATAAATTTTTAATCAAACTTATGTGTTGCTCTGAAATCAAAGACTTTTACGTACACATTATAACAATTACACTGTTTAACTTAAATCAAACTATCCTACCTGAAATCAAAGAAACGACATTTAAAGTTTATTATTTAAATTGTTAATTTCTTTATATCTATTTTTTTAATAACCTTACAATATGCACAGTGACTTCTATCAACTCCTGTTGAAAGTTACTACTGTTTTAAAGACAGACGACCTTTCTACCAACTAAAGAAATATAATTTCTTTACATATATAAGTTGCATTAAGGGGTTGCATCACCCTATAAGCAGTGGTGAGAGATGCTAACACAAAACGGCAACATTTTGGTCATTAAGGAGGTACAGGACGTACCGTCAATGCAAAAAGTTTATCTCTCGGTAATACGAAATGCAAAATACGAAGTACATGAGGGACGAGCAAATATTGGGGCTGTACCTTTAAAAATGAATTTTTCAATTCCCTATTAATCTGCTATTTGCTAGTTAAAATGATTTTTTTATGCATATAATAGTTAAATAAATAAAAATTACCTATAATTAATATCAAATTTATATTAATTCAATTTAAATTCAAATTAAATATTTTGAAAAAGGAATAATAAATTTGGCAACGCTGTAAATTTACGTGTGTTGACGCATGCGTGATTTGGTTCCTTGGCAAATAAATTATTATATTTTATAAAATATTTATTCCGATTTTGAATTTCCCGCTCAAATTGACATTTGCAACGTTGCCGGCTTATAACCTACACTTACTGTTTCTTAAAGGTTTTATTTAAATATTTTCGTATATAGGTACCCTTTTGATAATTTTCTTTTTGCAATAGTTACAGAAAAGATTATTTTATATACACCTAGTTTTTGAAAGCCGTGTCACCATTTTTTTATAGTTAAAAGTTATATTATGTGGTGAAATTGAGCTAAAAATTATGATTTGTATGGAAAATGACTATTTTTAATCATGTATAAAAAGAAAACTATGAACCCTAGGTCTCTAAAATTTTGAGACAGCATGTATTTTAAGTATTTGTATTGACCCTCCAACGTTTATTATCTTATTTTATTTTTATCTTATTTATTTATATTTTTCATCATTTACGTTAACGTCCTATACCTCCTTAATAACAGGGTTCATTATTGGTCATATGAACCAAAGAGAACAGTACAAAGCATTTAAAAAGATTTTTAATGAAGAAGAGAGAAGAAATTAATTCTTCCGCTGATGAAAAATACGCTAAAGGTAAAATATAATCCTTATTCTGTCCCTATCTCTATTTAAAAATTAGTTTAACTAACATGTGAAGTTCGCGACCTTTGATTATTAATTACATATTACTTTTGATTGTAACTTTTAAAATATAAAAGTTATATCAAAAAGTTTTGAATTAGCTTGTAGATAATATTATTACCTAGAAAAATCTATTCATAGAGTTTCTGTGCGACTTATAGTTTTAAAGATAAACTAAAAATACTGATGAGACTCTTATTTTAAATATGGCGGACCCTGAAAACTCAAATTTGAATCTAGGATGATGACAAAAACTTGCTAAAGAAATTACAAATTGGTATGTACGACTTTGGCTCGAAATTAGACAAGCTTTTTCTAACCCTGATAGCTTCCCTACTGCATCAATACAGTAACAAGCTACTTGTATATAGAAACAGGTGGCGCCATATCTATAATAGCGGTGGATTTATGAAACGTCGTTTAATGTTTACTTTAACATAAATTTAATGAATAATAAACATGCAATAAGCTCATATCCTTAGCACAGTACTGTAAGACTATCGGAATTTAATTCTATTACGAGTACGAATATAGTCATCTATTATAATTATTTGTTTTCTCTAATCCTTTATCGCTTTCTGTAATACGCGGTAATAAATGTTGCTTTATATGTTTACGAGTTTCATTTCATAATATTAAGTAATAAAATTCAATTATAATATGCTAAATAAATTAATTGTCATTTGAGTCTAAATGTTTCTGAATAATCTAAAGTGTCTTTGTCTTGGATTAACTTAAACTTTAAAGTAACCAAATAAGCTGTCTTGTTAATATTACATCAGATATGAGCGTCCTCAGAAGATATTCGAAAAGGTTTTGTTAAGAAATCTTATATTTCTATTATTGCGACTAAAAATAAAAAGTTATTGTTTTTGTAAAAAGTAATTGTTTAAGGAGCTACAGGACGTAAACATAAATGATGAAAACGTCGTGAAATTTTGAGAGTCGATACAAATAAATAAAATACATGCTGTCCTAAAATTTTAGAGACCTAGGGTTCATAGTTTTCTTTTTATACATGATTAAAAATAGTCATTTTCCATACAAATCATAATTTTTAGCTCAATTTCACCACATAATATAACTTTTAACTATAAAAAAATGGTGACACGGCTTTCAAAAACTAAGTGTATATAAAAGAATCTTTTCTGTAACTATTGCAAAAAGAAAATTATCAAAAGGATACCTATATACGAAAATATTTAAATAAAACCAGTAAGAAACAGTAAATGTAGGTTATGAGCCGGCAACGTTGCAAATGCCAATTTGAGCGGGAAATTCAAAATCTGAATAAATATTATACAAAATATAGCAATTTATTTGTCAAAGAACCAAATCTCGCATGCGTCAACACACATAAATTTACAGCGTTGCCAAGTTTATTATTCCTTTTTCAAAATATTTAATTTAAATTTTAGCAATTCTTCATTTATTAAACTATTATATGCATAAAAAATAATTTTAACAAGCAAAAAGCAGTTTAATAGGGAATTGAAAAATTCTTTTTCAAAGGTACAGTCCCAATATTTGCTCGTCGCTCATGTACTTCGTATTTTGCATTTCGTATTACCGAGAGATAAACTTTTTGCATTGACGGTACGTCGTGTACCTCCTTAATGTAGAATACACCTTAAAAAGGCGTAAGTGTAGTTGCTGTAATAACAATATTGTAATAAATACACCCCACTGAGTAAGAAGCTAGCAAACCACCCCCTGTGTGCGCCCCTGTTGGTTCTATACTGTATATTAATAAGCGAATTAAATTTATGTTTATTTATAAATTCATATTACGTAACTAAAACAGAAAACTAATTAAAATTTTCAAAGATAATTTAATCGTAGATACTTTCAAAAGGAAATTTTCCAAATTAGTTGCCTTTTTATAATTAGCATATCTTAAAACGGATCAATTAGTTTTAATCTGTTTCATCGTTTACATTTTATACAGAAAATAATTAAACATTCATTAACTGGCAATTAATAAACATTGGAAAAGTTTAAACATAACTTTGGTGAACTGATGAATGGTTAAATGGGGTGAAAGGGGTGATGGGGGTGATAGGGGTGAACCCATCAAGTCATGTTGACTCTCACGACTGAAGTGTGCGATATCTATATCGCACACTTCACTAAGGCGCGGTGAAGCATAAGCATGTAATAATAATGGGCTTGTGTCCTCATTTTTTAGTGGTCGATTTTTCAATTGTTGATTGAAATTGATATTAATAAATGTGTATTGGCGTGTCTATTTTATTAAATATCTAAATATTGACGGAGATATAGCAATTAAAAGTTGGAATTGTAGTTTTAGCGCCAGAAATGGTCGGCCATATTTGTATGACGTGAAATGCATTTATACGTCAGTTATTTGTTGAATAGGTCAGTGCTGTGCTAATGTTCTGTACCCAAATAATTTAGTCAAGTCAAAGAATAATAAGTTTTTATTTTATTTAACCCTGTTACGGCAGACATAATATTGGAATTTTATTATTCCTTGAAATAGCTGTCAATAATATTTGATATTTTGATATATAAATACATATAGCAGAGATTTATGAGCTGTAAGGTTGGTAGCGGTTATGATGTCACATGCATTTGAAATGTGTATTACGTTGAACCCCTTAAATAATTATAGAGACAAAATGACTTTTTTAATTGTTAATATCTCCTAACATATAAGGAATTATTAAAAAATAATTGAACCCTTGAGGTTCTAATAACCCACTTTATCAATATATAGTACAGTTTTATAGAAATTAAGACATAGGACACAAGCCAATTGATAGCAAATTTTTAATTATCAATTTGTTTTTAAAAAGACTTTTAGAAAAATCAAGATTTTTAAAAATCGATTTTAGACAGTCCTATTTTTATTAAATATTATTAGAAAAACTAGAACTAGAATAAAAGAGCTAAAGTCGACAACATTGTCCAGATCCAATTTCTAGACAGGGTCTACTTTAGCGCCATTTTAAAAATAATTAATAACTTTCTTAAATTTCAAAAAAGGAATTTTTGTATGTAGAATAAGTGTAATAATAAGCCTGAAAAGATACAAATATCATTTTTCATTATTTTTATTATAAAAAGACAATCTTCAAAATAACTTAAATTTTAGACCATAGCCCCCCTCCCTCACTTAAGTTCGACTAAACAAAATAAACGACTTTTGTAATATTGTTACGAGTTTTAAAATTTATATTCTTTTTACTAATTCTGTATAATTATTCAAAAAGGTACTAACACTGCTAACTTACTTTTGAAACGAGTTTTTATTTGATTATTTTTTTTCATAATTAGAAATTTTACAGTATTTAAGGGTATTACAAACCCTCAGCATTATTTATAATTCAAATACCATTTCAAAGCAAGTAAATGTTAATTTTTTTACGTCTAAATACAAATAAATGTAAACTATACTTTATTTTAATGTATCCAATAGAATCCTTTTTCATTCTGATCATTTTCTATTTGGTGAAGTCGTGTTTATATTTAATTTAAACGATGCCCGAAGCTATAAAGCCCCCTTCTTGTATTTCATCCCTTTACGAGTATTACCACAGAGAAAATTCAAATAAAATCCAAAGATGTAATGAAGAAAATTTCCCACACCATTTTCCCGAACCATAGAGGGTTACTCCGTTTTCCTACAGACCGCAGAAGGCTTCTCTCACATTGGAACAGACAGGATATTACAGATATAGCGACTCATACTTAAAAGAGGTTATAAGAGCGGTATAAATCTATAATACGATAATTAATTTTATCTTATTTGTTTCTGTATTCATTATAGAAAAATAAGTGAGTCAGTGTTTTTAAGTTATATCGGCAGTTTATACCCCACAACTTGTTTTAAGTATGAGTCGCCGCCGAACTCTCCTAATTTGAACTATATATAATATTTCTTACAACAGAATTAGGTATTGATAGACATTAAATTAGAAACTTTATTTTGCGTATGCAGGTATTCTATTCCAGTGTGTGATCAACCAAACCGTCCGGCGGTAAGCTTAAAATTGTGTTTGAATTATAAATACTACGTTGAATATTTTTAATTCGTGATTACTAAAATTTGCACATAAAGACATGCCCTATGGCGTTATTTGTATATATTAATAAATAAAAGTGAAGAGAAATTAAAAAAACCTCTCTTTTAATATTACTAAAAGGAAAAAAAAAGTGTATAATTTTATCTTGAAATTATAATTAGCTTAAAACATTAATTCCCTAAGGGTTGGTTCATCGAAATAATTAATAAAAAGTTATAAAAATTACAAGGGGCACCACACCGCACCGGCACCAAGTAATTTATTCAAACGCAACGTTAATTGGAAGACATGCCAATGCCAACAAATACACTGATCTGAATTATTTAAATGAAGAATTATACGCAAATAAACAAAAACATGTACACTGTAAAAATCTTCTTGAATTTAATACGGATTTAAAATATGGGATTAGAAGCGGTTTTATCTCCCACTTCACTGAATAATCACGTTTTGGAAAGTATCACATTTTATGTAGTTTTAATCACTTCACTTCATCGAGTGCACCACTCAACTAAATAGTAACACGTCAACAGTTCAGCACGGAAAGCAGTTAAGGTGAAATGATACTTGGCCATTTTTGACTCGCGAAATATAGATGGCGATACTATACAGCAGGTTAAATATTATCAAAAAAAACATGTTTTTAATGTTTAAATCGTTTTATGTAAGTAACTATAAACGCGAATCAAAATCTAAAGCTGCAGTTAGTTAGGTGAACAATGTATCTACATTTTAAGCTTTCTTCCACTGACTTTTAATGAGTAGGAACCGCAAAAATAAGTTTGGAAAATGAATATTTTTGTTTTAGATTTTGATTTGCGTTCATAGTTACTTACATAAAACGATTTAAACATAAAAAGCATGGTCTCTTTTGATAATATTTAAGGAGGTACAGGACGTTAATGTAAATGATGAAAACGTTGTGAAATTTGGAGGGTCGATACAAATAGTTAAAATACATGCTGTCTCAAAATTTTAGAGACCTAGGGTTCATAGTTTTATTTTTATACATGATTAAAAATAGTCATTTTTCATACAAATCATAATTTTTAGCTCAATTTCACCACATAATATAACATTTAACTATAAAAAAATGGTGACACGGCTTACAAAAACTAGGTGTATATAAAAGAATCTTTTCTGTAACTATTGCAAAAAGAAAATTATCAAAAGGATACCTATATACGAAAATATTTAAATAAAATCATTAAGAAACAGTAAATGTAGGTTATAAGCCGGCAACGTTGCAAATGCCAATTTGAGCGGGGAAATTCAAAATCGGAATAAATGTTATACAAAATATAACAATTTATTTGTCAAAGAACCAAATCACGCATGCGTCAACACACGTAAATTTACAGCGTTGCCAAATTTATTATTCCTATTTCAAAATATTTAATTTGAATTTAAATTATTTTTTTATTTATTTAACTATTAAAAAATCATTTTAACTAGCAAATAGCAGTTTAATAGGGAATTGAAAAATTCATTTTCAAAGATACAGTCCCAATATTTGCTCGTCCTTCATGTACTTCGTATTTTACATTTCGTATTACCGAGAGATAAACTTTTTGCATTGACGGTACGTCCTGTACCTCCTTAACCTGCTGTATAGTGTCGCCATCTATATTTCGCGAGTCAAAAATGGCCAAGTATCGTTTCACCTTAACAAATTTGATTATGGAATGAAACAAGGGAGAAAGGTTTGCCTTTTGAAGCAACCCAACTAGTAGCTGGCAAAACGAATTTATACGAGTGAATATTTCGACACCGCTTGCGTACAACTTCCAACTTGTTTCCATTCTCTCTCTCGTTCCATTAAATAGCACTGATTGACTGTTTTCCATGTCGACAAGTTGACTATAATACGTCACAGGCAATATATTAAACAACAACAATCTTACAACGATTACCCCGCTTAACTATTCTCTTCTTATCAGCGTTCTTATTTCTTTAAAATCACAGAAGAAGACTTCTTTCACTTATCCAAACTATTGATTGATCAGTTTGGCCGATCCAGTACTTATTTATTTAACTCCGAATTTTCTTTATAAAGAACTAAATCATCTTCTGGTGAAAATTGACATATATCTTTGGTTTTTGCTCCACATCTCATATGTGATTATCATCTCCGTATCAACAAGCATTACAGCTTCTACAGTTGTGTGTTACTTCACATCTTTCTCTATTGTTTCCAGACTAATGTACACCAACAATGAAATACTATATGTGTACGTACAATATATGTAACATGAGTATAATACATGCTTCTAATGGCAGATAATCTAATTATATAACTGAACTCAGTTTCTTATAAAATTCATGCTATGGTGTTGTCAGGTCTAAAGAAGTTATGTTACATTCTCTGCAATACAGAGGCGTACTCTGTAAGGTTTACTTTTTTATTTATATTATTGTACAACATATTTAGTTTATTGTGTACAATTTTGAAGTCGATTGGAGTAAAACTGTCGGAGATATAGAGTTTTAGGTCTTTACTCCTCTGGTCTGCTTTCGTGTTATTTTGATACTTTTAAATGCGGTTTCTCACAATTAGCTTTTTCAGAGTCGGTGTATTCTCTAGCTCAAAATCTACTGAAATTTAGCACACTCTTTTTTTACATAAATGCCGAGGAAACGCTGTCGAGTTTTTTTTAATTTTTTTTATTTTAACGTATTTTAAAATAACAAAGTTTCTGATTTCTTTCATGAAGAATCTGTATTTTAACTTTTTAGTGCTGTAAAAAATTGAAAACTCAATAAATATTGAAAAACTCGACAGCGTTACCTGCAGAAACTTATCGACTAATGAAATCATTTTGGTTTTTCGATTTTAGAAAATCCAGTGATGAGTTATGAGTGGCACCGCAATGTTACTTATTTCTGTGACATCAGCGGAGATTCGCTGTCAATGCCTCATTTCTTGATATTTATTTATGAAAATTTCACAAAGTATTCTTCAAATGTCATTTTATCATGTAGTAATTATAGAAATATATATATATTAACTGTGTCGTCAAAAGACATTATCGAAATTATGCTTATTTTTTATTGTTTTGATCTTATGTAACCACAGTCCACCAATTAATAAACAAATCAAAAATACACCAACCTTATAATAAACAAATCTACAAAACACTGTTATTATAATACAATTAATGCGAGATATAACCTAGCTATTGATATCGTAGTATTATAATAAAGAAAAAATGAAGTCTATGTTGGAACCTCTTTTCTTTCTTTGCAAAGTTGTTATTTAAATTACATTTTCCATCAAAATTACCAAATAACGAAAATAAATACAATTTCTTTAGCCAAATTCTTCTTTAATGTTTCAACATTAATGGTATAGAATGGAATTGATTTTCAATACTTTCAAGTCTATCAGCAACCAGCCAGTTAGTGTTTTTATGCCATAATCTCACTATTACCCGTATACGTACACGATCCGCCACTGATCACAGTCTGCCTGAATGCTAGCAAAGTTTAATTTCCGAGACATATTTGATAAGTAAGCTAAATATGATGTTTACAAGACTAAATAATATTATGATGGTATTATTATTAATTAAATTAGTTTATGTTTAGTTTCATTTAATACTATACGCTTCCAAGTAAATATTTATTTTGCGAGCTGTCAGTATTACGTACGTACGAATATTACAAAACACATGTTTGCCTACGAATATTATCAGAGCCACCACGGTGTACGGTGTACGGTGTCAACGAGAATTAAAGTGTTGGCTTCCATTATAATATAAACGCTAATTAAATAAAATGTATACATTTGACGTCACTATTTGCCACACCAATTTTCTTGTTAATTCATAATGTAATTTACAGCCGAGATTTTCTAATTAAAATTTGAGATACATTTAATTGAATTTATTTAAAATAATTACATAAAATTAATTTTAAATTTTCTGATTCCGCAATTCCAAAGACACCATTTAATCCTTAAAGATTTTAGTAATATACAAAATTAATTTTACGATCCTACGAACTTATTGAGACATATGTCGTACCACTGTCCTATACACGGTGGAACGATTTTGATGATAAAAGAGGCGCTCAACTTAAAGTGACAATTTGCTCGAAATACTAGCTACAGTTTTAAGTAACACTAACAATTTTACTAAAATTTAGATTAGAAATCGCAAGCATGTTCATTGCGTTGAACAAATGAAGTAATTCTTTAAATATTTTGTGAATTATAACTGCAGTAAATTCTAATATAAAATTATCCTATCTATATAAATTAAAATTACAATAATTGCTTGCAATATAAAAAGCATTTCGCTTCCACAAGTCGCTGCTTGCCCTGTTTTTCAGTTTCCTTCCTTTGCAGTATCTCCGGTTTCCAGAGCCGTAATATGAATACTTGACTAGTGGGGTCCATATGTCATGTATAAACACTTTCTTTTCGTAATTCGATTATATATTTCGATTTCGATTTTTAGCTCAATTTCATCACATAACATAACTTTTAACTTTGAAAAAATGGTGACACGGTTTTCAAAAACTAAGTGTACTCGTATATAAAGAAATCTTTTGTAAAACTATTGGAAAAAGCAAATTATCAAAAGGATATTTACTAATATAATTAAATAAAACCAGTGAGAAATACTAAATATGGGTTATAAGCCGGCAACGTTGCAAATGGCAAATGGAGAAAAATTTTTTAATTAAAACGACAACGAGAATGAATAAATCATACATTTCTTTTACTAACATTGCCGAAATATATTTTCACTTTTTTACAGATATTTAACTTGAATTTGAATTGAATTAATATAAATTTGACATTGATTATAGTTATTTTTTTTTTATATTTATTTACTTATTTGCCTTGGCTTTCTTTCGTCCTAGCCACCATCAAACGTTTTTTGTACATCTTTTATAATTTATAATTTAATTTTACAAATTTCTAAATATTTCAATAATTCACTAATTAATTTTGAATCACTTAACAAAAATTTAGTATTAACACGAAAAGTTTTAATCACATCTAATATATCACTATTCAATTTTGATCTTTCTAAACTATAATTTATGCATTCAAATACAATATGATCCAAAGTTCCTTCTTCACCACATTGACATCTATCGTCAGATTTAATATTAATTTTGTACAGGTGAGCTGGAGTTTTGATTGTGATTATAGTTGATATAATTTTGCGGAACTCATTTCTAAATCATCTCTTCTTACTTAAATTTGGATGTAACATATAATAATCTCATCCTTTTAACTGACTTTTGTTAATGAAATCTGTGTTTCTTAAATTGAAGTTTAATTTTTTTAATTATATTAAAAATTTCATATGAAGGTAATTTGACTTTCATCTCAATTTCTAAATTTATTGATTCTTTTCCCAATTTATCCGCAATTTCGTTTCCTCTTATTCCACAATGTCCTGGTATTCACATATATTATTATATATATAGTTAATATTTTAATTATTAAACTATTATATGCATAAAATAATCATTTTAACAAGCCAGAAGCTATTAAATTGGAATTTGAAAAATTAATTTCAAAACAACAGTCTTAATATTTATTCGTCACTCACATATAATCCAAATCACGATAGTTCGGCGGCAACTTATACTTAAAAGTGATTATAAGAGCGGTATAAATCTATAATACGATAATGAAATTTATCTTATTCTTTTATATAAACATTATAGAAAAGTAAGTGAGTCAGTGCTTTTCAGTTATATCGGCAGTTTATACCCCACAACTTGTTTTAAGTATGAGTCGCTGCCGAACTCTCGTAATTTGAACTATATTTCGTATTACCGGAAGATAAACTTTTTGCATTGACGGTAAGAAAACCCTTTCTTTTATTTTCTTACGGTTTCTTATTTGTAACACACAACGCATTGCAATTCATCTACTTCTACATCATTTTTTTCTTTCTCTTTTATTTCGAAAATTAATTACAATATCTGTAATGTGTACCCCACAAAATCAACGTTATTAATGCACGGAATGTATCTCTAATTTCGCGACATCTGTGTTCGTGCTTCTCTTTGCTGTAGCAATAATCTACTATTCTAGTAGATGGCCGCGCGCCCTTTAATTTGTAAGATGCTACTACTCCTATATTCACTGCGCGATAGTTGTAGCTGCTTCAGCTTGTAGATGTTATTCTTTCCGTTCCGAACTGAAATACTGTTCTCATTCCATAAGGAGTAACAGTGTGACACCCACTCCCCCTACTTCGTCTTGCGACCCACTCCAGGGCATCAAGTACTGCCTCCTGTAAGCAACCGACTTTGCTGTCTCCTATGCAAGTATTCTCGTATGTCAAAGAAAACAGAGTGTGCAGCTACTGGCTAGGAGCTGTTCATTACAACACATATTCAAAAGACTGATCAACTCGATATATTCGTTTTTTTTCTGGGCATATTTTAGTTAGCTTGCCAACACTATCTGTATTATTTTCAGGTAAAACAAAATACCATCTATATTTATCCATTTTTGATTCGCGAAATATAGATGGCGATACTATACAGCAGGTTAAATAATTTAAAAAAAACCATGATTTTTATGTTTAAATTGTTTTATGTAAGTAACTATAAACGCGCATCAAAATCTAAAGCTGCAATTAGTTAGGTGAATAACGTATCTACATTTTAAGCTTTCTTCCACTGACTTTTAATGAGTTGGAACCGCAAAAATATATTATAGAATTTATATATTTTTAAGTCTTAAGCGTAAATTTGAGAACCATAATAAATGTTTTAAAATTATGGCAAACACTAAGAAATATTAACAGGCATATAAAAATTGAAATTTAAATAGAAAATGTAGCAGTATTCATTTTCAAAACTTATTTGAGCGGTTCCAACTCATTAAAAGTCAGTGGAACAAAGCTTAAAATGTAGATACGTTATTCATCTAACTAATTGCAGCTTTAGATTTTGATTCGCGTTTATAGTTACTTACATAAAACGATTTAAACAAGGTTTTTTTAATAATATTCAACCTGCTGTATATGGCCAAGTATCGTTTCACCTTAATTTTTGATTATTTCTTTATCTATTGTTACGAAATTTTTAGTTTAATTTGTTTTTTGCTGTTTCATAATCACAAGGTTTAATACAGCTCTCAAACCATCATCAGCAAAACACCAAAATAAAGACAAACTAAATAAAATTACGAAAAACAATTTTTTGTACGATTTAGATTTTATTATATAATTGTGTGTGTAATATAAATATGTTAAAATAAAATCCAGAGCTGTTCCTTCACTTACTAAACCTAAGGCAACCAAATTCAGAGAACAAATCAATTTCTACAATCCGTATTATATTAATAAAGTTGGCTATCAGATCCTCAAATGTCCAATTAACTTTTAATAATTCCCAATATTATTGAAAATATTGTATCTATTGCAGTTAATCGTTACTGAGACCAAAGGTATACAAAAATCTAATCCTATAACATCAGAAATTTGTTCTACTCTCTCCCTTTTATGAATTTCCATGTCTATTACGCAACAAGATGCAAAGTCTAACACCAAATACTACTTAAAACTATCCTGTTCAAGACATGACCGTTAAACACAATCAAATATATTTCAGATTTATCTATCATAACAAAAGTTAGCTCTTACGAAACAATGTTACCAAAATTTAACTTAAATCAATTAATAAATGTTTTGACCTATTTTAAAAAATAAATCTACCCTATTACCCTTTTACATAATGATAAACTTATTAGGTAGACCGTTTTAAGAACTATAGAATTTTTTTAGAAGTCTTTTTAATTAAGTAATAAAGGTAATAAAGGCAATTAAAGAAATTAAAAGGTTTTAATTTATGTAATGTAAGGTTTAAAGATGTAGGACCTATCGCCAAAAATATTAAATAAAGAAATGTATAAATATGGTAAAGCAGAATTTAGACCGTTCTTCTTGTAGATGAAATATTACTAGGTCTCACTAAAGGAAAATATAACAAGAATATAAAGTAATATCCATGTTTTGTGTTTAACTGGAAATTTATGTTATTATAACTGTAGTTAACAAAAATAAATAAAATCAATTAGGTACTTATTACTCTACAGACTGATTGCTGTAAGACCAGACCTGTTATGTACCTCACCAGGAGACACAGGAATTTATTTGGGACAAGTTAAGTAAAAATAGATCCTGTAACATGCAATCATGGAAAGACATTCGCAATAAATTTAACTCACTTACCAAACATCTGCCCCAGTTGTACAGCATTCAAAATCGCACACCTGCTGAAGCACACAAGGCTAAGAGTTCTTATATTTATATCACATTGTATTACACTTTAAGTTTATTTAATTTAAAACCTACACCTATTCAGTTATATTTATTATATAATACAACATGTATTGTACATACTATAAATACTAAATATTTGCTGCTCTATCAGATTCAAAGAAAGATTTTTATAGAACCAAAGCTTATGCTGGTATAACCTAACATGACATAGGAATTGAAATTGTTGGACAAATTGATAATATTTAAAAGTTTCTGATCGAGCATGGCTTAATAAATTTAGTAAGATAATTAAATATGTTTCTGAAATATGTTAGAATCATCTTTTAACATAATGTATTTTAAATACAATGGGTGTGAGAACTTGGAGAATCCAATATCCCAATCACAGAATTTAGTAAAATCAGATAACTACTATAAAGGTGTATATCTTTGATGGAGGTGTTTTAAACTAATTACTAAATAATTTAACTTCATTAAAAGTATTTAATGCAGAATGAATACCTTTATTATTGCAAAAATAACGGTTTTCAACGTATTGACTATTGCGCAATAGCCTGTGAGGTTATAATATCAAGTCTGTTTGTACGGACTACATGAATAAGTATAACTGAATAGAAATTATTTGAACACTCACCAAAGAAAAGTTAATGAACACTTAGGTATGATCACAAATATATAATAATTAATGTAATTAGTAAAAGATACGTTTAATTAGCACTGAATTTAAAACACGCCACGTCGCACAAAACATACTAGACGAGACGTTGGTAGTTACTCAGGCGCAAGCTGGTTCCAAAGATCACTACCAACTGCAATGACGAAAAACCGGATATTGGAGATTTATAATTAATATAAATTAATGATTATAAAATAAAAGAAAATATATTGTTTAATATAATATTAATTATTAATAATTTATTTCAGTATTAAATTTGTTTTTTATATTATTAATTAAAATTTAACATTACTCCGAGGACTACTCCACCATTTCAACTTTGCAGTTGGTAGCAGTCTTGGGTTACACGTCATCGTTCTTGCAAATACTCCGTTCGTGCTAGTGAAAAATATGTTTTATAATATTTAATAATATATTTAAGTGTCTAGTTTTATCATAAAATTATCCGTAAGTTCATATTTAATACTTTAAAATAATATATTGATCCGATCTATCGATTATTTTTGCTAATCATAGACTCAAATTATTTGCCCTACCTGTTTCAAGGTTCCTACAATTTGGTTCGAAGTTTTAGTAATATTTAAAATTACAATAAACTAAACTATTATTTAATAATTATATTCATAACTATGCCCATTTTCCAATTACCACAATATTTTGATTATATTAACACAACTAACCTAACTTTTACAACTCCAGAACTCACTCAGAGTTTTTCCAATACTAACCTAACTGACCAGCTCTTCCCAGAACTCTAACAATTAAATATTAAATTAGTCTTGCATGCTAAAGATGAATATATTTTATGGATATGTACACAGATACTTCCTTATTTTAATTACATCAGATTATTATTAGATTGCAATAACTCTAAATTTCTTTAAATATTTTAATAATGCTAGGCATGTCTCCTTTTGTGTTAGAGATTAGAAATAGATACGCACTAAGTAGAATAGTATTTCTTTTAGGAAAACATAAAACTGCA
Organism: Panorpa germanica; assembly: GCA_963678705.1. NCBI lineage: Eukaryota > Metazoa > Arthropoda > Insecta > Mecoptera > Panorpidae > Panorpa > Panorpa germanica. The sequence continues at coordinate 1,638,032 of OY783207.1, forward strand.
AACGTTTTATCATCTTGAATAGATCTAGAAGTTTCTACTTTAATATTTTCTGTATAGTTTTAAGTCTATATTATATTTGGTTTGAGTCTCATCTGTATTTTTTAACATTAGACTTTTTCTAAATTAATTTATGCTTCTATTGCTGACTGTTGCTTCTAGATTTATTTAGCAGATAAGATATAGATTCTATTCTTCTATTAGATAGCAAATTTTGCGTGTTTAATACACCAATAGATATATTTAAAGAAGAACCTGTTGCATCATCCATAAAATATTAATTCATTAAATTTAGCTATATAAAATCCTCAAAATATAAATAACAGTTGTATGTAAAAATAAAGCAATGTGTTTTTGTGTTAACTATAGACAAACTAATGCACAATTACTTGAGACAGTGAATATTTTGGACCAATTAACAAAGTTGCCCTTGCAAACAAATATTCACTTTTCGCGTTTATTTAATAAAGAGTGTAGTGTAGTGTTCTAGAACTTTGTAAAGTGCTTTAGTTGTTGAAAGGATTTGGTGACTTTTGTGGGTGTATTTTGAAATCTGAACACATAGAGAGACTAATCACAATGATGCAGATTCAAATTGGTGAGTCTTATCAATCTTTTTTATTGCATGTGCTTGATTAAAATTGTAATTTAATGGTCACTCAATTTAATGTATTTCACAAATGTGAAGACAAATAATTCTTTCTTATATTGTTATAAACTGTGTGTTTGTTAAATTATTTTATTTACAGCTGTGTTATTTATATAAGCTATCATTATTATTTTTTATCATAAATTGTTGTGACCTTAGATTAAATTCATATAATTCTTTATTTATAATTTTGGTGTTTTCTGCATTTCTGTATTGTATATCATAAATTGTGTCGTATCTGTAGATACTTCATTTACCACTAACTAATTATTTAAAACATCCCCCTTTAACTTTTATCTTTGGAAACAGAAAAATTAAATTAAATTAAATTTCTATAAACAACTTATTGATGATCTTATAAACAATCTTCGTATTTAATTTCTCATCTTAGAATGTAATTAGTGAAATATATGTCAGAGATTGTTTTTAACAGTTTATGGATCAATTATTTATAAGAATTCTTCAATCGACACTTTCTTAATAGATTCGTTTAGTCAAATCTAGTTCATTGAAGTTTCACAGGTATTGGTTTAGTCGTTACAGGCTTTGTATAGTATATGTATTTTGATAGAATATGTGGAGCTTGAATTAATTTGTATTAAGCTAGCAAGTGTGATACTGAATTGATAGATAATTATTAATCTTGGGTATATACATGTGGTCATTATTCCAAGTAGGTCTAAGTACTTCCCTTGTGCGGATTCTCTCCCCCAAATTTTATAGAGTAAAAAAGAAATATGTTAAATATTTAAATGTTGTTTATATGAATATGGAGAACTAACAGTTGCAGTATAGTATAGTAAAAATTGTTTTCTATCAGAGTGTCGTCGTTACCTACTCTACAGATGCTGAAACACATATTTGTGCATGTAGTATAGTTTTAACATCCTTAACTTATTTATTTAAAACGATCAAAGATTTTAACCCAGTTTTAACAATGCTGCAGCATTTGAACAATATAATACAAGCAAGCATCTGCAATGTAGAACTAATGTATTGGAAATGTTCTGTCTGGCACATTTATTTCGGAATCAATTGTTGTTTTGTATGCCAAACTTTTCCGGCTTGTTCAGTTGCGATCTCGACATACTCTTATTCGTACGTGGGTACAATATTAATAGCCCATGAAATAGATCTGTTTGTTGTTTCGATTTTCACAACTGTATAAACTTAAAATGCGTTAGACATATTTGAAAAATATATATTTGTATGAATTATAAAATTAGTGACAAATAACAGGAAGTAAATTTGTCACTGAGAGTTATATATTAGTCAATATACGAGTATATAATATATATACATATTTAAAAATTATTTTGGAAAAGAAAGCCAAATGAATTAAGAAATTAATTCTATTAGAGATATTAGTAATGCAGTGTAATTAAATTTTATTGGCTTTTATTTTACAAAATCATTTTTAAATTAATATCTATCTCAAGTGGTTCATTGGGTGGCTGAGGTAGTTAGATCGTAAACTCTAACACTCAGCTATGCTTGAGTTCTTTTTTGATTCCTAGAGTTGAAATATATATTTTCCATGATTGGTAACATAAAAAAAAATAGTTTGCTGTGCTCACTGTCTCACCAAATGTTTAACTAGAGAAAATGTGTTGCCAGTAAGTCATGGGATAGAGTACGATACAGTTGATCTTATGACGTACAAAGTAAAAAGTGACATCGAATATTTTGTATGTATTACATCAACGGCCATACCATGTTGAACGCACCAGTTCTCGTCCGATCACTGACCCGTTCAGATTGTGACTATGGTGGTATACGAATGAGGGTAAATCCGTCGACATTGCATCACTTGTGCCAACGATGAGCAGTGTTCGGTTACTTCTTTCTCTTCTCAGGACGAACACGCTTCAGTGATCAATATTAGTTTGGGATGTTCTACATACTTAAAGTTTCGTCTTCCTTGTACACATGCAGATGCAATTTCTGCACAAAACTTCGCGAGTCTATGGCTAATATAAGCTGGCATCATATACCTCTAGAAGTGGAGGAAAATCAAATCATGATTTACTGCACACAGTGTAGTATATAACTCATACTTCGTACATGTAAATGAAATAAATTAAATGCAAAAGAACAAGAACCGAATGAATTTATCCCCATACATTTTCTAAGAACGCTCATGTATAATATATGAAGATTCATATACCACAAGTCGCAGGTCACCTACACGCCCACGTTAATCACATTCTGCTCTGGTAATTTCGCAGCGTGGCTTAACACGTGTTGGAAGAATAAAAGAGATAACAGAAACCTAATTAATCCACTCCATTTTCTCATACTTAAGAGAATTCGCGATGACTGTACTAGGAAGCTTACTCTAGTCCATTTTTATCTATTTTTAGCTACAAGTAAAACACCGTGTTTATATTCTAATCTAACTAAACCGAAAGTTAAGAACTTAATGCTTGGAAAACACAACAAACAACCCCCTACCACCCCACCACTCGTAAAACAGTAAACTCATTAGCAATGGTAGAGAGCGCTGGTATCGTTGTCTGCCATGGTGTTGCCACTGCAGCAAAAGTCAGACAATAACTAAACCCAATCACAAATCACTTCCGTATTTCTATTTTGCGATAGAAGTATGTACTCTGCTAAACACAGTTTGAGAATATCTGATTATTTTTTGAGCATTTGATTTAGAGAAGCTTTTGCATAAAATGCAATATTTGCAGAGAACATAAATATGGTCACATTAAATGTTTTGTTAAAATATAGATCAAAGATATATAGATAGGTTTCTTTATTTACATAAAAATACATTTTTATTTCTTCCTTTTTTGTATTATATTTCTACGATTTAAGGTTTCAAACTTTTTCTTTTTCTTTATTTATTTATATTATTGTACAATATATTAAGTTTATTGTATAAAAATTTGAAGTCGATTGGAGTAAAACTGTCGGAGATATAGAGTTTTAAGTCTTTAGCTCTCTGGTCTGCTTTCGTGTTACTGTGAAACTTTTAAACGCTTTTTCTCACACTTAGCTTTTTCTGAGTCGGTAGCTCAAAATCTACTCAACCGATCCTTTTGAAATTTTGCACACTTTTTCTTTACATACATTTTTTTTAATTTTTTAATTTTAACATATTTTAAAATAACAAAGTCTCTGATTTTTTTAATGAAAAATCGGTATTTTGACTTTTAAGTGCTGTAAAAAATTAAAAAATCAATAAAAGAAGAAAAACTCAATGAAATTATTTTCGTTTTTTGATTTCAAATAATCCAGTGATGAGTTATGAGGGACACCGCAATGTTACTTTTTTTTGTGACGTCTGCGGAGATTCGCTGTCAATGCCTCATTTCTTAATATTTATTTATGAAAATTTCACAAAGTATTCTTCACATGTCATTTTATCATGTAGTAATTATAGAAATAATTATATATGAACTATGTCGTCAAAAAACATTATCGAAAATGTGCTTCTTTTTTATCGTTTTGACGTTACTTAATGGACTTTTTTAAATCAATTTTTATGTATAAATGAATGAGTAAAATAATTTTTTACACTTGAAATATTTCCATTTCCGATTTCTAGGGTAGTATACCATGCATTAGTCTAAAATACAGTTATAAAAAGTTTGTATGTTATTAGGTAGGGCGTCCATACTTTTATTATTAAACTATATGATAAATTAGTTTCGCAAGAATGTGATGTCGGTCGTCTAGATATCTCTGTATATTGGCTTTTTCTCCAAGTCTAACTGCATTACAATTTTGAAAAATCTATTTAAAAATATATGTTCTTGAAGTTGAATTTATTTTTAAACCTTCTTCTTTTATTATTTTCTTTCTTTAAGTATGTCTGTAATATTATAGTCCCGTTGTAGGTTTTGTCTTATTTGGTTAAATTTTCTGCAATGTACCAGTAGGTGTTCAACCTATTTGTAGAAAAACTATTTGCTCCTTCTATATATGCAACATCTATTACTCGGCTGTTTCAATTCCAATTGCCGACGCAGACCGCAGTGTCTGTACACACAATAAACAATATCTTACAAATAACATACAATTCTTTAAAACAATCCCATTAACGTCCTCCCCCACCCTTCGCGTTTATAAATTTCCCAGCCCCACACAAGGATATCCTGCTCTCGATCCCGACCACTGCAGACCAGGCCATGAGTCATTGTTATCGGGAACCTAGGATTTATATTGCTACCGTATTATTACAAAATGCATTTGTTTGTTACTGTAAAGTATCATTCCCACTCACTGTTTTAATTTTATTTTGTATTTTGTATTTAATTAAAATTGTTTAGCGTATGAAAATACGCGTAGTCATTCACAGTACTTAGTTTTCTTAGTTTTTTTCGAACCTTACAAGGTCCAATGTTTTAAATTAAAAATATTAAATTAAGAAAAAGTGTATTATATTATAACCTCCAAAATGTTACAATCTGTCAAAATGCAGTAGGATTTACTTTTAAAAGAAGTTCAATGTTAGTTATTGAAAAATATAGAAGTGAAAACAATTTCTGTTATTAAAAATAGCAATTTTAATTATTTCACATACAATCTTGTCGAACTGTCAAAATTTATATTACAAACGATGCATACTCACCAACTAAATTAACTAAACTTAAATTAAAACACAAATGTGAAAAGGAATGCTTAAACGAAAACCTGAAACCTAGATTACAATATTAAATAAAAACAGTAAATTAAATATCAAAACAGTAAGTGGGAATGTGACTTTATGCGTAGTCATTTTTAATTTTTTTTTTAAGGTTTATTTGTTTTTTTAGAACCCTACAAGATCCAATGTTTCTAAATTAAACGTACTAAATTAAAAAAAACTGTATTATATTAAAATAAAACTGTATTCAAAACCATTCTGAAACCCATCTGGACTTACGGAATTCAGCTTTGGGGCACTGCATGCAACTCCAATATAGCCATAATCCAGCGATTTCAAAATAAAGACTACGACTCATTGTAGATGCACCATGTAGATGTCACTAACGAAGTCATCCAGAAAGACATCCCAATAGCATCCATAAAAGATGAAATATATCTATCCAGTACAAAATATAGTGATAGATTAATCAACCATCCCAATGCGTTGGCGAATCAACTGAACGTGTGTGAGAACAGGGAACCCCGCAGATTAAGGCGATATCAACCAGTAGACTTAATTTTAGGTCCTCGATAGGGAATAGTGTTCAATGTGTCTAATATTATACTAGTATATTGTATATAAAAACAAGAGGGCATTCATTGGAATGTCTATCTTACATGTCTTAATTAATTAATCATGTAAGAAGCTTATTGCCTACTTCGGCATATTGCTGAAACCATAGGAGAAATAAAAAAAAAAAAAAAAAAATATTAATATGTCTGCAGATAAGAGAGAGGCAGAAATCATTAGCATCATTGAATTTGATTAAATTGTGCATAGGGTTTTGTTAATGAAATACCTTAAAACTCACCGTATCACCAACTTTAGGCGTTTTACAGTAACATATTTAGTTATACGTACATATGTATCTTATGTAACCATCTTCAGAGCATCGCTACATAAGCTCAAGTATCGCTAAAAAATACAGTCACGTACCTAAAATGAATATAAAATATGCATTGTATAAAATGACTACGTATAGATACTAGTAAGATACTAGTTGTACTCATATGTATTATATAAACAATTCATAAAGCCATTTTTGATACATGAGTCCATAAATAATGATATTTATTTATTCACAATGGGATGCTTCTATATAATGTATACCTTAAGATTAAGGGTAACTTCTGCTGTATATTTGTCTAGTAATAGAATATGTATATACAACTTTATAAATATATAAAACAAAGTAAATTTATTAGTGTTCTTTTCTAAAAATAACTGACTGACTGACTGGCAAACTAACGATGAATAGGCTTGTATCCTATGTCTTAATTTCTATAAAAGTGCACTATATATTGATAAAGTGGGTTACTAGAACCTCAAATGTTCAATTATTTTTTAATAACTCCTTATATGTTAAGAGATATTAACAATTAAAAAAGTCATTTTGTCTCTTTAATTATTAAAGTGATTCAACGTTGTACACATTCCAAGTGCATGTGACATTACAATCCTTGTGTAAGGTTACCAACCTTACAGATCATAAATCTCTGCTATATGTATATATATATATCAAATATTATTTACAGCTATTTCAAGGAACCATCCAATTCCAATATTATGTCTGCTTTAGCAGGGTTAAATAAAATAAAAACTTATTATTCTTTGACTTGACTACTCAACAAATAACTGACGTTAAAATGCATTTCACGTCATAAAAATATGGCCGACCATTTCTAGCGCTAAAACTACAATTCAAACTTTTAATTGCTTTATCTCCGTCAACATGTAGATATTTAATAAAATAGACACGCCAATACACATTTATTAACATCAATTTCCATCAGCAATTGAAAAATCGACCACTAAAATATGAGGACACAAGGCCATTTCGTGAAAAACGTGAAGAGTTTAAAACCATGATTTCAATGAAACGATAATTAAAAACCTCAGAAACAAACCACTTAGTTCGTAATATTGATTTCAGATGGCAGTCATAAAACATGCACTGGTTTGTGTTAGCGAATAATTATTTTAGTTTTATAGCCACGTGGTATATAAAACCATGACTGTGCTTTAGAAACAGTAATACCAATAAACAAACAACATTTTTCGCTCGAGATAATTTTTATATCTTGCCTCGCACGATTTTCTTGCTGTAATGCTACTACATAGGTCAAGCAAACTTAATAGCAGCGACCCTTGCAAGGGCCACGTCGGGGTGAAACAAATTCTATTTTAAACAACTGGCATTATTCCACAAATTCACAATATTTATATAGGTTTCAACTTTTTCTTTCTTCATTTATTTATATTATTGTACAACATATTTAGTTTATTGCGTAAAAATTTGAAGTGGATTAGAGTTTTAAGTCTTCACCTCTTTGGTGGCGCAATTCAATTCCTCACACATAGCTTTTTCAGAGTCGGTGCCCTCTCTAGCTCAAAATCTACTAGACCGATTCTTTTGAAATTTTACACACTCTTTCTTTACATAAATGCCGTAGTAACGCTGTTTCGAGTTTTTTTTAATTTTAACGTATTTTAAAATAACAAAGTTTCTGATTTTTTTCATGAAAAATCGGTATTTTGACTTTTAAGTGGTGTAAAAAATTGAAAAATCAATAAAAATAGAAATACTCGACAGCGTTACCTGCAGAAATTTATCAACTAATGAAATCATTTTGGTTTTTCAATTTCAGAAAATCCAGTGATAAGTTATGAGTGTCACCGCAATGTTACTTCTTTTTTGGGACGTCAGCGGATATTCGCTGCCAATGGCTCATTTCTTGATATTTATTTATGAAAATTTCACAAAGTATTCTTCAAATGTGATTTTATCATGTAGTAATTATAGAAATAATTATATATTAACTGTGTCGCCAAAAAACATTATTGAAAATATGCTTCTTATATTACTCTAACAAAAAAAAAATGTACATATTTTTTATTTACAAAAAAACATTAACAAATTTCATAGAAACACTATTTTCATAATTTGAATAAATAGGTATACCTAGCTTGTATTTTAAAATAAATTCTTACACTATAAAGGCGCCATTACCCTTTTTGTAGAATTTCATATTAGCACGGTAATATTATGTAGAAAGCTTTATCTCTAATACTTACTTCTAATATAAAAAAGTAGCAACACAGCAAAGGAAACGCCTTGTTACCGTAGTGGCCAATTCATGAACTGATATCGCTATATACTGTACTATGTAGAACAAAAATAAACTCTCATATATTCGTAGCTCGTATGAATGGGTATAAGTCTTTTATGAAAGAAATAATTTACAATGCTTAGCATATAAACAACAGTTTTAGTCTCGCGTATTTAACATATTATCAAGATGTTGTAGCAGCATAAATACCGCTGCATATCGTGTAAACGTCACTATTATATTTTTATTATTATAAGAACTAATTCATGTGCTGACTGTGATTTAATTAAACTGTTATAAAGTCACATAATTTGTAATTAATTGACGCATGAAAAATATAATAAGTAGAGATGTCAGTATAAAGATAAACGTACAATTACGGTATTTTTTGTCATTAAAATGCAATGCTTTATCAACACACGAAATTCATTTTTTCAGTCGGAATGTCATGAAATTTTGACACAAATCGTTTGAAAGTTGGTATTATCTAAAAATCATATGTATGAACAATTGAACACTCTGTATACATTCAACTAAGTACAGGCCTTCTATTTTTAAACTAAACAATAATATTGTACTTGTAATACTACCAGAAAAATTATCTGGCAATACCTAGACCTACAACTGTGCCAATACTACTCAAATTACAATTTGTGGCCCAAGATAATATTTTATATTGCATAAGTTACACCCTTTTAGCATATGCTAAATAGGTAAAGAATACTTTAGATTTAAAAGTAACTACTTCTCTCTTTTGATTAGTTACCTCTCTGAAGGCTAACGTACTTAGTTTCTTCACCATATATAAGCTAGTGGTCTACTTTCAAACAAATCGCGTAAACAATGTTACCTAATGAACAGCGTTTTGTTACACGACTTTTGTGTTTGTTATAAAAGGAAAGGGACAACGTCGTATAAAAACATTAAACAAACAAAGACAATACTAACAATTTTGCTTTAAAATAAACTTTTCGAAAGTGCAACTGAAGCCTCATTCCTACTCACTGTTTTGATATTTAATTAACTGTTTTTATCTAATATTTTAATCTAGATTTCAGGTTTTCAGAATAAACATTCCTTGTCACAATCGTGTTTTAATTTGAGTTTAGGTAATTTAGTTGGTACGCATGCGTCTTTAGTAATATAAATTTTGACAGTTCGACAGTTGGACAAAATTGAAGGTGAAATAATTAAAATTGTTTACAATAACAATTAGTAATAGAAATGGTTTTTATTTCTTTATTTTTGACAAACTGTCATTAAACTTCTTTTAAAAGTAAATCCTACTGCATTTTGACAGATTGTCACGTTTTGGAGGTTATAATATAATATAGTTTTTCTTAATTTAAAATATAGGCCCTTCTAAGGTTCTAAAAAAACTAAGAAAATTTAAAAATTAATTGAATTAAAAATGGACTACGCGTATTGCCATATGCTAAACAATTTAAATTAAATACAAAATACAAAATTAAATTAAAGCAGTGAGAGGGAATGATACTTTAGCAGACTGTCTTAAACAGTCGTGTCTTGTGTGTGCGGCCACATTGCCAAGAGCTCCACAAAATAAATTTGTATGAAGTAAGTGTGCCACAAATTCAAATTTTCCGGAGACACTTGATCTTACAGCACGCCTGTACCATTATTCAATCCAAATAGACGTTTCGCATTAATTAGAACCAGGTCACACTAATTTATCATCTTCATACATGGTTAATGCCAGCTCGTTAGTATATAAAATAATTATTAAGTCCATAAAAGTAATCCAGCACTCTAATGAAATAAATGACAAATTAAAATGAAACACATCTTGTATATTCCAGATGATTTATTAGCCTAATTAGGCAGGTATACCTTAATCCACGTGGTATACTGAACAATGAAATGCCTGGGGATTAGGGGGGGACACCTGCGTCTGCAAATGACTCATAAATATAAATTAGGTACGAATATATTAAAATTGTTATGACACATTGTTCATTAATGTAATCCGATGAAAAGTTATTTCGAATGAAAAGGGATTATGGAGACTATATGACAAAAAATGTTATTTTATCAGTTACACCCTATGGGTAATAATATATAACGGATTAAATTTATAAATATAATATATATATATATATATATATAAGTAGTATATAAAAGAGGGGACCTAACCCAAACTCAGATTTGATTGATTTGACACCTAAAATTTACCAAATTGTTATATATAACCAAATATTTTGAAAATATTAAATATTTATAAAAAATTGCAAAAATTGTTATATATAACCAAATATTTTAAAAATATTAAATATTTTTTAAAAATTACAATAATTAATAACATTTATCAAAATATTGACATATATTTAGACTTCTAGAGAGTCTGCATTATAGTGCTCCAAAAGTGATAATATATCATGTTTTACCATATTCACAAAATACTGAATAATTTTTTTTCTATTAAATGGAAAATAGAAAATGCTCAACATGTAAACAAACCTTATCTTTGGATAATTTTTATTCAAATAAAAGTAAAAAAGATAATTTAAGTAATATATGTAAAAATTGTGATTTAAATTATAAAAAACAAACTATTTTTTGTGAATGTGGTAAAATAATTTCAAAATATTTTCATAAAAAACATTTAAAGACAAATTATCATCGATTAAGACTTAATAAAGCTAGAAAATGTTCTTCTTGTCAAATTGAAAAACCATATGAAGAATTTAATAAAAATCAAAGTGATGCATTAGGATATTCTTATACTTGTAAAGAATGTGTTAAAAATTAATTTAAAAAAAGAGCAAAAGTATCTTATGTTACTTTACTAATCAATTATTTATACACAAATCTGTCTTCACAGTATTACGAAGGAGATTCAATGTATTTACTCAAACTCTTTCACGAACATACTATCCAGTTTATTAGAATTCGTTCTATTGAGTTTACGCCATCACGACATTTACATCTTTTTACAGACGTCGAGTCTTTAATTCGGCTTTGTAATACTCCTTTGGAGCACTGCTAAGCAGATACAATGAATCATCTCCTTCAGAACACAACAAATCAGATTTTTACATATAAATAATAAGAGTAGAAATCAATATCATAAGATACTTTTGAGATTTAATACGACCAGTCTACCAATGATACTGACTTTGATCTGCACTAATATAAGATGTGCACCTCTTATAAAACGCATACTCAAAACCATAATATCATAGTTATCCCAACATATGAAAAATTAAAACTTGTATATATAGTCCACAATTACAGTGTACAATACTACTGAGAGCTAAGACGTGAATCATCCCATACAAATGAGATTTCGTTAATTAGTGTCACCATCTATTATTAATTATTATATGCAGAACTCTGAAAGAGAAATAAAAAAAAGATTTGTCACATGTGGGATTCGAACGCATGCTCAACATATTAATTAAGTTCAAAACTATTTTGTAGTACGAGTTTCTTTAATAAAATTTTTAGCTGTTCTAAAATTGTCATATTTGGACAGGGTATATCAAACATTGATAAGTCTTTTTTACCTGATCTAATTAATGAATTTGAAAACTCACTATACTCATAAAAATTATTATTATGAAAAAAATATAATAGTCCGTTTATATATCTAAATACATTAGAAACGTTCAATGGTATCCCCGGAAATAAGTCTGATAAGAGACCATGACGTTTTGGAGATAACGAACACTCATTTAGTTCTATATAAAGGTTATCATAAAAAACATATGTTTGACCAGTATATGAGTTAAAAATACTTGTAATCATTTTATTTTGTGGAATACCTAATCTTTGTAAAGGAACTCCATTGTAATTATTATTTACTTCAAAACTAGGATAACTCATTATGTAAAATAACTCATCAACAATTATTAATATTTCACCTGAAGGTCTTTGATATATATGAGATATTTTTTCTATATCTTTAGGTAAAAATTTTAAATAATCTGTTATCAGTTCCGGTTCCTGATATATCTTATCACCAATTTTTATTCTCCACACATACTTGTTATAGAAAATATAGAGATTATGATTCACAATTAAAAACGTATCTATATTTTTATATACATTACAAAGAATAGGTTTATTGGTTGGATTCTCCTTTGGGGTGTTTAGAATGGTTGTTGGAATACTTGTTGGTGTACTAGTTATTGTTGTAGAAGTTGTTGGAGGACCATATAACCTCTGAACTGCATAAATATCATCTTGACTGAGATTATTCTTTCTTCTATAATAAGGAAACATTATTGCTTCTTTATGTGCAGAATGTTCAATACCTAACGTATGTCCAATTTCGTGTATTAATACAGAATACAAACTAGTTTTCTCAGTGTCTCCTTCGGAGCGCTCTGAAAGAGTATCATTATCATACAAATCCCAATCTTCAGACCTATCTAAATGAATTTCTAAACAACTATTATTTGTATTAGGATACGTTGCATGTGCTAATACTGTTCCTTCGCCATCAAAATCCCAATTACAAAAACCTTTTGTACATCGAGCATTATTTTTATGTTTATGTATATCGCTTGCAAACGAAATTAATATATCAGGCTTATAAATATTATTATAAAAAGTAAGACCACTTACTATCGACCAAACATTAAAAGCTTTTTGAGTAATTTCTTTGTGTATTGATTGAGCTAAAGCAAAATGCCAATACAAAGTTTTTCTATCCCATTTCGTTGTATGAATTCTATATTGTAAAGGATTATCTTCATTTCCACATCTTGGTGTTTTAATTAACTTTAATGCTTTATCAATAGGTAAATTATAATATTCTTGAAAAAGTATTAAAGAGCCTTCAGAGTCTTTAGTACTCTCCGGAGCGCTACTATTAGTAGTTGAGAAACCAAAATGATTTAAATATTTTTCAATGTTCTTATCAGAGTTCTCGTTTGTTGAAAATATTGGTAAAAGAAATAAAAAGTAAAAAATATATGTCATTTATATATAATATTATTTTCTATTGTTAAATAGTCTCCTCAAATTTATTTAAAACCATATCAAATTTATTTTTAATATGAGATAACAACATAATATAACAACATGTATCATTTTCAACTTTCTTATCAAGATCAACATGTAAAAATATTGTTTTATTTGAAATTTCTGTATCTGTTGGTTGACAAGTTAAATCAACTAAATAAACAGGTCCAAGTTCTTTATAACTTTTTATATCATAGAACATATTTTTATCTGTTATAGAAAATATTTTTTTATAAGACTGATATGTCATATATGCAATATTATATTTATCTTTATCAAAATCTAAATTTTGACTTTCTTCTGGATATCTATTTCCATTAATAGTGAAATAATAATTTTTAACATATTTATGATTAAACTCACTCATATCTTTCAATTGATTATTAGATTTATTTACTTGGAAAGCGAATATTCCAAATAACGGTTGTTTGCGGCTTCTGTAATCTGTAGTAATATCAAGTTTCAATGATTTTCCAGACATACTCTCATTCAATATTTTAATACATTGCCATCTATAATAATTCAAAATATAATTTCCTTCTTCACTTAGAGTTTTTAATTCATCAAGTAACATTGTACAACCAATAGTATCATATTCAAGCAATGGAGTATATAAATAAATATCAGTAATTATAATTTTACCCTCAGCAACATCATTCGCTCTATAAATTGCATCATTATCATGATTCATTGTAAATATAAATTCATCAGCACTACCCCAAATTATATTATCAGTATCACATATTCCTAATCCTAAATCAGATAAAGGTACTAATGCTGTAAAAATACCACCATGTTCAAAATTTGAAATAAATCCAGTATTTAAATTATTTGTATCAGTTTTTGTTTTTGTAATTACTCCCTTCATTGTACTTGCAACTCCAACATTTTCAATTAGATCAATTTTGTAATTATGTTTTTTATATTCAATGGTTTTAAATTTATGTGCTACAAAATTATTTATTAATTTAACTACAGTTTCATTACCATAATTTTTTTCATCTGTTTGTTTATATTCTCCCTCAATATAAATATGAATATTTTTTAAATTTAGAAAGCAGTTATTATTATAATCAAGTTTAAAAGATATTGCTGCATTTTCTTTATTTATATCTCGTCTATCAAATTTTGGATAAAATTTCTTGTATTCATTACGAATTAAATATTTGTTATATTTATCAAAAACTTCGGCCATTTATTAGAATAAAAAAGATTATGCTTTGCATCGCTCCGAAGGAGATTCTCCATCGGAGAGCTCTGAAAGAGATTATGCTTTGGAGAGCTCTGAAGGCTCCGAAAGTTCTTTAAGTAAAATAAACAGAGATGTCCACAAATTGGTGGATCATTATATTGTTGAATTCGTGTATCATTATAAAATATCTCCGAAGGTTGTGAGAAATACTTTACTAATTCTTTAGGTGGTTTAGCGTTACCATAAGAATCAAAATAATATATTTTATTATTCTTTTTATAATAAGCAGTCCAATGACTTCCAATCTGATATGAATTTTGTAAATTTATAATTCCACATTCAATATTATTTGGTTTATCAGGCAATTCATCTTTCATAAACACACCTCTAAAATTTTTAATTTTTAATTTTTCAACTAAATTTTCAATATCTATGTTCGACAATGGCTGTAACTCCTTTGGAGCGCTAAATCTTTTTTTTTTTTAAACCACTTCCTTTTTTATCCATGGAAAGGCTTCGTCCTGTCTTCTCCTTAGAAAGGAGTGATAGGCTTCGGCCTGTCTTCTCCATTGCTAAATCATGTCTTTTTTGTTCTTCTAGTTCTTTATCTTTAGCTGATTTATTTATAACTGAATTAGTAATTGCAGATGCTCCACCAATTAATGATCCTAAAGCTGCTAATCCAGCAAATACTAATGGAAGAAATCCACCCTCATGATTTTTTTTCAGAGCCTCGAAGGAGATTTTTATTCTACAACCTGTTTTCTCTTTTATTGCCTTCTTAATTCTATTTGATAATCTTTTTGTTAATAATATTTTATTTTCACCACCACTAATTAATTGATCATATTTTAAATGAATAAGAATATCCTTTTTATCCTTATAGGCTTTATTAATATTACTAGTTTGATGTTTTGTTAAATTTGTTTGGAATGTTTCCATTTATTACTAAAATAAAGTATCTCTCTTTTTTATGCTAATCCAAAACCAATTTTATGTTTTAATTTCATTCCTGTTGTAACAAGCCATGCATTTGTTTTTTCACCAATACCACTATCAGAACTCTTAACTCTATTCCAAGCTTTCTGTTCTAAAACTTTATCAGCTTCATGTCTCTTTTCCAAGTCTTTATTTTCACTATAAGCAATATCATGTTCTTTACAAGCTTCGTCTAAACCATTAATTCCTTTATCACCTCTTGCTAATCTATCATGTAATTTAGTACCAGGACCACAATAATTATATCCAGGAAGATGCATTTCAAATGGTAGGGTATTTATAATTGTATTTAGTATACCTGATCCTCTTATAATTTTCTTTGGTAATGATGTTGCAATTTTTATTAAATATTCACACCCTTTTGGAGTATCTAATATTTTTTCAATTTCGTTATTAAAAAATTTTAACACTCCTAATTTTTCATTATGAAAATTATTATTTCCTGCATTTTCTTGTGCATTAATAAATTGTAAACGATTTATTAATTGATTCAAATTTGAAATATATTGAACTTCTATTTTATTATCATTGTATTCTTTCCAATGAAAGCGCTCCGAAGGAGATTCTCTCCATTGAAAGCGCTCTGAAGGCTCCGAAGGAGATTCTTTCCATTGAGAGACACCAGAACCTTCTTTCTCTTCTTTAAAATTACTATCTCCTTCGGAGCGCTCTGAAAGAGTATCATAATATAAATCTTGTTTCATACCTGTTTTAATATAATCATGTATATATTTTATCATTGTAGTCCATTTAATTGTTGGTGATGAAAGAGGTTTATTAATTTTGTTTTTTAAAGCATTAGAATTTATTATAATATCTCTATAAGCTATATAGTCATCTTTTGTAAAAAATTGTGGATCAGGTTTACCACCATAAGTTAGTAAATACCATAATCCAACAGTTCCATTATAGGTTTTTTTACCATCAATAGTAATTCCATCATCTTTATCAAGTTCCATTTTACTACTACCTATTTTTAATTCGTTATTAACAGATTTTGGTCCAAATATTTTATCAAACTTGTAATCTTTATCCATACTAAGTTGCAAATATTTTGATGCATTTGTTCCATATATTTTTATTTTTGAAAAATCAAACTTTCTTGGAGTAACAGGTTCTGTTAATTCTTTTTTACTCGGTGTAACAGGTTCTGATATAGTAAAATATGG
The DNA here is from genome assembly GCA_963678705.1 of Panorpa germanica. Taxonomy (NCBI): domain Eukaryota; kingdom Metazoa; phylum Arthropoda; class Insecta; order Mecoptera; family Panorpidae; genus Panorpa; species Panorpa germanica. Next base: position 1,654,779 of record OY783207.1, read on the forward strand.
TTGTAATTGTTTAGTTTCTCCTTCAGAACTTTTAATAATATCTTCATCTATTTTTCCAAGCGCTGATAATAATGGGGCATATTCTTTTTCTTTAGTGGTCTTATATTTTAAATTTTGTAATTCAATTTTTTTATATTTCTCATATAATTTATTTCTAATCTCATCTGCTTTTTGAGCTTCTAATAATTTATCTGATTCTGTTTTACAGCGCACTGAAGGTGATTTCGATCGTGACAGCGTTTTCTTTTTTTCCTCAGAGATTTGTATAGATCCTTTTTTATATGTTTTAATTAATTTATCTCGCATTTTATCTATTTTTTTAGCTTCGGAAACGGTTAAGATGTCTCCTTCCATTTATTAATAAAATAATGCATCGTTCCTTTTCAAAGAGCATCGACACTCTTAATATATCCATCAACGTCTTTAAACATATAACGTTCATTAATGTTATCTTTTTCACGATTGATACATAAGAAACCATATTTTATTTTCCAACATTTATTACATAACTCTTTAAATTTATTTAAATCCATATCAGCACCGACAATTGTTTTATGAATCTCTTGAATACTATATAAATCCTGTTTAAACAATATAAGTAAATTACAATTATTTCTAATCAAATTCTTATTTGTTTCAAGAAAACTTTGACTAAGATAAAAACAAGATAATTTTTTATGTCTTCCACTATAAAAATATTTTTTAAACATATCTTGATCTTCTACTAAACAATCATCAAACACAACAACACTATCAGTTATACAATCTTCAACAGGAATAATATTTTCACAATTATTAAAATGCGAATCCACTGTATCTATCTCACTAAAAATTCTTTCTAATGCTTTATATATTTTTTGATTTAATGTTGTTGTATAAATATATAGACCTTTAAATTCTATAAAAGGTTGTGTAAGAAAATTAAATAATAACCATGTTTTACCACAATTTGATGGACCACATAATAAACATCTTAATGGTTTTGGAAATATTCTTTTTGTGTTTTTCTGTTCTTCAAATATATAATCTTTTATTTGGAAGGAGGAGAATCTGTTAGTCATTTATTAAACAACAAAAATGTAAATATGTTATAATTCTACTAAATATTTGACACTCATTTCCTTCTAAGTCATAAATGTTTAAAATAATTTCTTGAAATTTATCAATTCGATCTGATATATCAATATAAATAATTTCATTTGGATTTAAAAACTGTCTTGCAATATTTGTATCTCCATTCGGAGCGCTGCTTTTAGTAGTATCACCCTTGGTGCGCTCTAAAAGAGTATCTCCATTCGGAGCGTTGCTTTTAGCAATATCTAATTTAAATACATAAAGTAAATTATCATCTTTATGTGAATGTGGATGATTATCATGATTTGAATGACTTGATTCTACAATATTACAATGTATTTCATATAATTTATTATTAATAATTCTTTTTTCTTTAGGTAATATAAGAGGACCTTCTATAATTTTATTTTGTGGAATAATTCCAACTCCAATTATATTATTATTTCCAAATCCTATTATATTATTAATTTCCTTTGAAAATATTAATTTAACTGGACTATTAATTTTCACTTTATTTTGATTAATAACATCCATTACAAATGAACCATGATCAAAAAATGTTTGAGTACTATGAAAACTTTTTTCTTTTGGTATTTCTCCTTCTGGTATAAAAGTTATATAATTTAAAAAATCATCAGCATTTTTATTAGAAAAATCAAATACATGTTGATTATTTTTAATTTTAAATTCTTTAGTTTTTATTATAAAACTCATACGAGTTAAATATTGTATAATTTTTGTTTCTAAATCATTAATAGAATATATATTTGCATTTATATTACATGTTAATGAATAATATCCATATGTAGTTTCCCAAATAATATCTATACTAAATTTTGGAAATTTGAACTTTGTAAAATTATTTATATCAATTAAATCATATTTAAAACCAGATACTCCAATTTTATATCTTTTCTGTGGATCAAGATTAATTGGATTTTCAAATCTCAATTTGTTTCCAATAATTTTAATAAATTTCCCCATTATTTATTTATAAAAAAAGAAAGCCTTCGCAGTCTTTAGCAAATCTTACATTTTTGAAGTTCTTTATTATAAAATCCACCAATGACTTCTTCACCATTTAAATCTTTTATTTTATATGTTATTGGATTGGTATATAAAATTTTATGAATTTTAAATATTTCATTTGTCCAATTAGTTTCATATTTATTTGAAAATGTTGATTTGAATTTTGTTATTCTAACTTTATCACCAATTTTGAATTTTGAGATATTTTCATAAAATCTATCCCTATTGGGAGAGTATACAGTATTCAAAATATATTTTTCATTATCTTTATTAACTTCAAAGGGTTTCATTTTAATAGTTCGATGATAATCTTTATAATTATACTCTTTTATTAAAGTATCTAATATATTTATCCATTTAAAATTATTATTTGCTGTAAAATAGGGTTTCATCTTACGATTCAAAGTACCATTAAATCTTTCAATAATTGTAGATTTTTCTTCATTTTCAGTGTGATACATTTTTATATTATATTTATCCAAAATTTTTATAAAATCTTTATTAACAAATTCTAAGCCTTTATCAACATGTAATAATTTTGGTTTTCTATTATGTAATAATGATTCAAAAGCTTTAGCAACTGATTTTCCTGTTTTATATTTTAATGGTTTAGACCAAACAAATTTTGAAAAAGTATCAATAACATTTAATATATATTTATAACCATTATTATCATCAGCATATTTTCTCATTATAACTAAATCTGCAGCCCATAAATCATCTATTCCAAGTGTTATAACTTTTCTTCGTCTAAATTTTTTAATAACTGGTTTATGTAATTCAATTGCTTCTTTTAAAAGAACTTCAGAGTTTTTTTTTTTGTAGGGCTCCGAAGGAGATTCTTAATAAATTGACTTTTATTACTATTACAAATTTTACATTTTGCTGATAATCTGTATTTATTATTTTCTGTTTTAATTGTTTTAATATCAATATTATCTGTTTTCTTTTTGCATTTTACACAATATACTCGTTCTGAGATATCCATTTATTACAATAAATAAATGCTCTCCGAAGGAGATTCTTTCTGAAAAAGCGCTGCGAAGCAGATTCTCTCTGAAAGAGCTTCTATTTTGAAGATGGTATTCCATTTATATTTGCTTTCTTTAAATATTTATCCAATGGAAAAAATTTAAGATTTTCAATAAATTCTGCTTCTTTAATATAAACATCATTTTCATTTATTATATTTGCTTTTATTTGTGTTAACATTTGATTATAAAATTTATAGGCCACTTTATACTCAGACATTTTTTCCTTAATTTGAATTTTTTTATCTAAAATTTCAATTATTACTCCACCTAAACCTAATGCTGCTAATGGTATTAAAATTAAATCTGGTAATCCACTTGGTAGTGCTCCGAAGGAGAATCCAGATGCACTAAATAATACTTTACTAATTGTTAAACCAATATCAATTTTTTGATAATAATTATAACTTTTTCTATATACATACATTCGTTTTTCAATATATGTTTTGGAGGAGATAATCTCCTTTGGAGAGATCTGAAAGAGATTCATTTATTATAAAAAATATTTTTTTTTATTGACTAAAAGTAATGTTATGTTTTTCGTATTTATCATTCATAATAGTTTTACCTTTGTATATTATTTTCAATAATTTTAAATCATCTGGATTATCAATTATTTTATTATATTTTTCTGGTAAACTCAATTTCTTCTTATTTTCAAGAGTTAAAATTATTCTATCTCCATATTTTGATGTTATCATTTTTGCATTCATAATGAGATATGGTATATTTAATTCTAACTCTAACAAATTTATGAAATTATTATAAAGATTATTAATGTTATTCAATTTGTTTATTAATTCTTCTCTGGAGAGCTTTGAAAGAGATTCTATTTTGGAGAGCATTGAAAGGGATTCTGTTTTACAAAGCTCTGAAAGAGAGACGTTCATTTATTATAGAAAAATTCATCAATATTTTTATGACCATATGATAGTCTATTAAATTTATCAATTAAATATTTTTTATCATCATAAGGACTTAATCCAATTTTTTCTTCTTGAATAGTATATAATTGTAGCTTAAATGATCTTATACTATAACTAGATTCAATTGTCCTTTTTTGTTCAAATAGACAATCTTTATATTTATCAAATGTCATTTTCATAATATTAACTTTTTTAATTCCTTTACATATTTTCTTCTCATGATTATCAGTTCTAAACGCATACATTTTTGATCGTAATCCACAATATTCTCTAATTGGAATACCATTATATTCATCTTTAAATAATCCTGGAATTTTTTTATTTTTTTGAGGTATATTATTAGGATGTTCATCTGGATAATCACTTGTATCAAAATATTCAATATTATTTTTTATATCTTCATAAAAATCGTCTGTTTCTACATGTATGATAAAGGAATCTGTGTCAGTGCTTAATAGTTTAACTTTATCACCATATTTAGGTTTTAAATAGTTATAATAAAATTTATACATTAATAATTTTGATAGTTCAAGTATAGTAAATCCACCAAATATAGGTTTATTTAATTTAACATAAACTTTTTTTCCATACATGAGGACAGTATCTTCATTTAATATACTTCTATCTTGATAATGATTTGAATTTATCATTTTTTGCATAGCTTCTTCAGATTTAATTAATTTTACATTTAATCTATTTCTAACGTTTTCCATTTGTTTTCCATATACACTATTATTCATTAATTTAAAGAAATCTTTTTCAAAATCATTTTTAGCATTTTGTCGTAATTTAGTATTTTTATCAATATATGGTTTTAACCAAGCTTTTTGTATATATTTAATACCTTTATTAATATTAAATAATTTAGCACCTTGTCTTATATATTCTTTTAATATTCTATAATCTATAATATAATTTTTTTTATTGTATAATGTGCACATTAATTTTTTATTCTCTTTTGATGGTTTTGATCCTAATCCAATATCAATCATTTGTTTTTGATATTCTGATAATTCATCATATTTTGGAGAATAGTGTTCTGGAGCTAATGCATAATCATCAAATTTATCATGTAATTCTTTTGGAATTCCTAAATTAACATCTAATATATATCCTATGTCCCCCTCATCATTGATGTTGCTTTGCAACGCTCCGAAGGAGATACTCATTATATTTTTATTTTTTTTTAAATCTTGAATTTCTTCGTTTGACAGCCATTCATGATTAGATACTGGTAGTTTTTGAGACATTGCCCAACCATATAAATTATTAGCATCTAAATACATTATATAACTTAAATTTTTTTTTGAATTATATATACCCTTTTCTTCAGCTTTTTCTTTTGATAATTTGATAACTTTCTCATACTTTTCATCATAGAAATAACAATTATTTGATAAAGCATAATTATTTGATATCATACTAATTCCACCGCGAATACCTTTTTCAGTAAATTCATACATTTCTTGATCTTGATATAATTCTAATGTTTGTTTGGTATATTTTAATGAAGCTGAGTTAGCTAAATGTGGAGCACTCATAAAATAAACTGGATCTAATTGATATTCTTTATAACACATATCTCTAAAATTATTAAATACATCATATAATAATATACTATCTAATCTTAAATATCTATCATGATATTCACCAAAAGTATCAATATTAAAATGTTTCCAAAAGTCTTTGGCAAATTTATATTGTTTATCAGTTATTGTTTTACAATTTAAATTGGAATAAAATTCTTTAATATCTGGTAAATTTAATGCATCGAACTTTTTATAATCATCAACCCATTCATATGGATAAACTCCTTTTTGTAATAAGAAAGCTTTTCCTTCTAATGAATAATTTTTATATCTTTCATTAAAACATTTAAAAGAACTATAATCACATATTTTTTCAATTTTAGTATTACAATATTCACAATCATCATATGCTATTATATTGCTTTTTGAAGCATTTGGGGTCTCTGGAGTCTCTGGAGCCTCTGGAGTCTTGCAAAGCAGTATAGGATTTTTTAATTCTCGTTGTTTCTTACATTTATAACAATATCCAGAGTTAATATTTAATAAATTTTTAATTGCTTTATCTAATGAAACACCCATAAATGCTAATGTATCAATAAATCTTATTTCCATAAAACTTTGTATTATTGTTCCTTTTGGTGTTATTCTAAGTTTTTCCCATTTATATGTGCAACTATCATTTTTACATTCTATAGGAGATTCTTCTTCAAAGAGCTCTGTAAGAGATTTTCCTTCAAAGAGTTTTATAAGAGATTCTCCTTCGGAGAGATCTATAAGAGATTCTGTTTCTGATTCGCAGAGTTGCTTAGCAGTTTTATAGATATTTAGACATTTTAAACATTTTATTTTATTTTCTCCACACACTTCAAGTTTTGTTATACCTTCACATTTAGTACATTTTTCAAATAGGTTTTCACCTTTTCTTGATATTTTACAATTTGAGCAATATATTGAATCTTGTTTTGTTTCATATTCATTTACCAAAACTCGTTTTGATAAATATTTATAATTTTCAGTTGTATCAGCAAGTATTTTAATATTTTCAGCTTCTTTGCTCAATTTTAAAATCCATTCAATAAATATTTTTGAATCATATTTTATATTATGTATTCCAATGGGTACAAAATTGGGTAATTTTAAATTTAAATTACAAGATTTATGTGCGGCACCTCTAAATTTACCAGTTATGTGATCATGATCCCAAACTTTATTAGAAGGAAGACCTTCAAAATCTTTACCACAAATATGACAATTTGTTTGTGATTCAAATAATTTTATATCTTCTTCATTCCATTTCATAGGTTCATTTATTTTCTTTATTTTGTAATAATTTTTTGCCAAATCTGTTAAATCGTTATTAAATGTTTTCATTAATATATTAGAGTCTTTTTCTCTTCTCAAAATAGTTTTTTCATTTGTAGTAAAACAATAACTATTTGGAATGTGTTTAGAAATAATTTTTTTATTATTTATTTTATCTGAGGGAAAATCTTTAGATAATGTACATTCAAAATCTAATGTTGTAAAATAAGGGTGATATATTTCTGCTCCATTAGATTTATAAAATAATTTGTAGGTTTTTTCAGCTGGCATAATTATATTGCTAGTTGAGATTCCACAAATTTTTGTATGAGTATTATATTGTATAACAGTTTTAAATCTCTTACTACATTTATTACAAATATAAAAACGAATATTACAATGATGAATTTTACCTTTTATTAAACTACTTAAATTTTTTATACCAACAAAATGATAAGTTAAATCACCATCATCATTAATCAATTCACTAAGGACTAATAAATTAACATGTGTTTTATCATTAGAAATATTCTTACTTCTATAGCCTAATATTATTTGTTCTTCTTTTTCTATTCCCATTTTTATTAATTCATATAAATTAATTGAAATATTTAAAAATTGTTCATATTTTTCAATAATGTCTTGAGATAAAGCAAGGGGATATTCCATTTCTAATTCCTCATATCTTGTTATATTATATTTTGATGGTCTATCATTATGTCTATCTACTGGATTTAGTATACTTTCTAAAGCATACTCAAAACATCTATTATCTTCCATTTCCTTGCACTTAAATTGTCTAGTTCTAATATTTTTTACATTTATACAACATTTTTTATTTTTAATATATTGTGGTAAATCAATATATGATCCACCTTTTATTGGTTGAAATTTATCTCTATATAAAACAGAATATTTTACTTGTTTAAATCTATATTTAGAGTTCTTTTCAGTCCATTGATCAAATTTATTGTCAATTATATCTTCAATAACTTTAATTAATTTATGAATATCTTTTACATAACTTGAAATTTCTATAATGTCAGTACTAAATTTATTTGTATGTGTATTTACTTCTTCTCCATCTTGATTTAATTCTACATACTCAATAAAAGTAGAAAGTTTAAACTTTAAATATTTATATTTTTCAATTTGAAATTTTATATAATTCGTTAATGGTTTTCTAATTTCTTCAAAATGTATATTAATATCTTCATTATTTTTTGAAATAAAATATTTATCACTTATTATTCCATTAAACGCTCTATTTGGTTTTAATTCTAATTCTTTAATCAATCTCTTCCTTTCTAAATTCTTTTCAAAATCTGTTGGTTTGGGAAATATATCTTCATCATCCTCTTTGATACTTCGAAATGGGGGTAAATATGGTTTTTCTATTGTAAATGGGATATCAACATTTTGGAATGGTGGTATATACTCTTCTGTTCTAGTATTATTAATATATCTCATTATTGTATTAATTAATTGTGCTTTTCTTAACTGAGATACTCCTCGAATTTTATTATCTCTACAATATTGTTTTAATTGGATCATAGTTTGAGTTTGAAATTGGTTTCTTATATAATCCATTTAATAGAAAAAAAATTATTCAGTATTTTGTGAATATGGTAAAACATGATATATTATCACTTTTGGAGCACTATAATGCAGACTCTCTAGAAGTCTAAATATATGTCAATATTTTGATAAATATTATTAATTATTGTAATTTTTAAAAAATATTTAATATTTTTAAAATATTTGGTTATATATAACAATTTTTGCAATTTTTTATAAATATTTAATATTTTCAAAATATTTGGTTATATATAACAATTTGGTAAATTTTAGGTGTCAAATCAATCAAATCTGAGTTTGGGTTAGGTCCCCTCTTTTATATACTACTTATATATATATATATATATATATATATATATATATATATATATATATATATATATATATATATATGTACATGTCTATATAAATGTCTGTTACAATTTAATTTAGCGATATTATTTTCTAATTTAGTTCGTCCTCTTCAAGTGTCGTTCCCATAATGCCTTGGTGACATTTATTATTAGATTTTACTGAAAATAATTAAATATTTCTTATATAGAAAGACATTTATATGACATTCTGCAGAATAAATTAAATTCAAATAATAAAGTATTATTAATTAATCATTTCCCTTTCCATTTTCCTTTTTTTTTTCAAGAAGAAATAAAATTAGTCTCTGGTTAAATTTTAAAAATATTTAAAGAATTATTCCTTCATATTTTTATAAATATTATTTATTATATTTATAGTCTAGTAGCATGTACATTTATTATTTATTGTAATGTTTTAAAAGACATTCTAAAAGATTTAATTACATTCCAATTCCAAAGAAAAAAACCTACACCTCTTGTCTTCTTTGTCTCTTCGTCTCTTTGTCACTTCAGATTAACATCACTTCTGCTCTGGCGTTACTTTTCTTTCCTCGTCCTCTTCTCTATTTCCGCCATCTACCTCTTCCCTTTACCTCCTTTTAATAACGGCACAATATTCTTCTCGCTTATTACTTTTTTCTGACAAGAAAACTTAATAGTAGCATGTACAATTTACTGTAGAAAAAGTCGGGTATTACAGCTTTGTTTTTCTGCGTATATGTATACTAAAAGTAGGGAACCAAATTGTTAATTCATAAGAGTTTGGGAATACTTTCAGTAGCTTATGAACTACAAAATTGTTGATTTATTTTTGGTTTCTTTCAAATATCTTGGTATTGGTTAGTTCTAGAGGTTTGGTAGTTATTTTCAATTTTAAAGAGGATAACATTTCGAACAAATTTTACTTTAGCAACTTTTGTCTAAACCTAAAAGCAAGCGCGTTGCAGCACTAAGAATATGGGACAATTTTTTAAGGTTCTTTAAGTCCTAATTCATTGATAAAACATCTAGCACATAGCATGCCTATTCTGTTCCTCTTCCGAATGGCCATTTTAATTTTACTTGTTGCGATAGAACACACTTTTAGAATATGTGAAGATATGCCCAACAATTAGTGAATCATTCTGGAAAGAATCGTCTAGTTCATTAGTAAAACATAAAGAGTTTTGAGATAATGATGAAATAATGTTTAAATTTATCTGCATTATAATTGGACAAAAACCAGCACTAGCACCATCTATGATCCAAAACATTTGTTTTGATATTTCCTTTTAGATATTATAGATGTACATGTCAGTTATATCCTTTCTTTTACCCCCACCTTAAGACACTCTGTTTTCCTTTACCTAAACGTTTTTGATAGCAAAAACTCGGTCATTCTTCCATGCACTGCGGAGACATCGCACCACAATCAATTCAACCCAAATCCAATTCTTATTCACAAATCATTTCACTATCTATCCAACTGCCTTCAAACATTCCACATTCCTTTCATTCTTTACAAACCCGTTTTCTTTCCTGTTATCAACGAGCATCAAACGAGTTAGTTATAACAAGTGAAAATAAAGTCAACTCAAATTTAACATTGTATCACATTAACAAGTAAATTAAAGAAAGTATTTTGTTATTGGTTCAAACTGATTTACAACCAGTTACGTTACGTCACAACAAGAACACCAATACGTGGCTCTTGATTTCGTTCCTATAATTTTGTTTAATTGCATTTAAAACTTATTTGAGTTTGAGAATAATTAAGGAGGTATAGGACGTTAACGTAAATGATGAAAACGTCGTGAAATTTGGAGGGTCGATACAAATAGGTAAAATACATGCTGTCTCAAAATTTTAGAGACCTAGGGTTTATAGTTTTCTTTTTATACATGAATCAAAACAGTCATTTTCCATACAAATCATAATTTTTAGCTCAATTTCACCACATAATATAACTTTTAACTATTAAAAAATGGTGACACGGCTTTTAAAAACTAGGTGTATATAAAAGAATCTGTAACTATTGCAAAAAGAAAATTATCAAAAGGATACCTATATACGAAAATAGAATAGTCAATAGTAAAATAGTCGCAGTTCGACAGTTGGACAAAATTGAAGGTGAAATAATTAAAATTGTTTACAATAACAATTAGTAATAGAAATGGTTTTTATTTCTTTATTTTTGACAAACTGTCATTAAACTTCTTTTAAAAGTAAATCCTACTGCATTTTGACAGATTGTCACGTTTTGGAGGTTATAATATAATATAGTTTTTCTTAATTTAAAATATAGGCCCTTCTAAGGTTCTAAAAAAACTAAGAAAATTTAAAAATTAATTGAATTAAAAATGGACTACGCGTATTGCCATATGCTAAACAATTTAAATTAAATACAAAATACAAAATTAAATTAAAGCAGTGAGAGGGAATGATACTTTAGCAGACTGTCTTAAACAGTCGTGTCTTGTGTGTGCGGCCACATTGCCAAGAGCTCCACAAAATAAATTTGTATGAAGTAAGTGTGCCACAAATTCAAATTTTCCGGAGACACTTGATCTTACAGCACGCCTGTACCATTATTCAATCCAAATAGACGTTTCGCATTAATTAGAACCAGGTCACACTAATTTATCATCTTCATACATGGTTAATGCCAGCTCGTTAGTATATAAAATAATTATTAAGTCCATAAAAGTAATCCAGCACTCTAATGAAATAAATGACAAATTAAAATGAAACACATCTTGTATATTCCAGATGATTTATTAGCCTAATTAGGCAGGTACACCTTAATCCACGTGGTATACTGAACAATGAAATGCCTGGGGATTAGGGGGGGACACCTGCGTCTGCAAATGACTCATAAATATAAATTAGGTACGAATATATTAAAATTGTTATGACACATTGTTCATTAATGTAATCCGATGAAAAGTTATTTCGAATGAAAAGGGATTATGGAGACTATATGACAAAAAATGTTATTTTATCAGTTACACCCTATGGGTAATAATATATAACGGATTAAATTTATAAATATAATATATATATATATATATATATATATATATATATATATATATATATATATATATATATATATATATATATGTACATGTCTATATAAATGTCTGTTACAATTTAATTTAGCGATATTATTTTCTAATTTAGTTCGTCCTCTTCAAGTGTCGTTCCCATAATGCCTTGGTGACATTTATTATTAGATTTTACTGAAAATAATTAAATATTTCTTATATAGAAAGACATTTATATGACATTCTGCAGAATAAATTAAATTCAAATAATAAAGTATTATTAATTAATCATTTCCCTTTCCATTTTCCTTTTTTTTTTCAAGAAGAAATAAAATTAGTCTCTGGTTAAATTTTAAAAATATTTAAAGAATTATTCCTTCATATTTTTATAAATATTATTTATTATATTTATAGTCTAGTAGCATGTACATTTATTATTTATTGTAATGTTTTAAAAGACATTCTAAAAGATTTAATTACATTCCAATTCCAAAGAAAAAAACCTACACCTCTTGTCTTCTTTGTCTCTTCGTCTCTTTGTCACTTCAGATTAACATCACTTCTGCTCTGGCGTTACTTTTCTTTCCTCGTCCTCTTCTCTATTTCCGCCATCTACCTCTTCCCTTTACCTCCTTTTAATAACGGCACAATATTCTTCTCGCTTATTACTTTTTTCTGACAAGAAAACTTAATAGTAGCATGTACAATTTACTGTAGAAAAAGTCGGGTATTACAGCTTTGTTTTTCTGCGTATATGTATACTAAAAGTAGGGAACCAAATTGTTAATTCATAAGAGTTTGGGAATACTTTCAGTAGCTTATGAACTACAAAATTGTTGATTTATTTTTGGTTTCTTTCAAATATCTTGGTATTGGTTAGTTCTAGAGGTTTGGTAGTTATTTTCAATTTTAAAGAGGATAACATTTCGAACAAATTTTACTTTAGCAACTTTTGTCTAAACCTAAAAGCAAGCGCGTTGCAGCACTAAGAATATGGGACAATTTTTTAAGGTTCTTTAAGTCCTAATTCATTGATAAAACATCTAGCACATAGCATGCCTATTCTGTTCCTCTTCCGAATGGCCATTTTAATTTTACTTGTTGCGATAGAACACACTTTTAGAATATGTGAAGATATGCCCAACAATTAGTGAATCATTCTGGAAAGAATCGTCTAGTTCATTAGTAAAACATAAAGAGTTTTGAGATAATGATGAAATAATGTTTAAATTTATCTGCATTATAATTGGACAAAAACCAGCACTAGCACCATCTATGATCCAAAACATTTGTTTTGATATTTCCTTTTAGATATTATAGATGTACATGTCAGTTATATCCTTTCTTTTACCCCCACCTTAAGACACTCTGTTTTCCTTTACCTAAACGTTTTTGATAGCAAAAACTCGGTCATTCTTCCATGCACTGCGGAGACATCGCACCACAATCAATTCAACCCAAATCCAATTCTTATTCACAAATCATTTCACTATCTATCCAACTGCCTTCAAACATTCCACATTCCTTTCATTCTTTACAAACCCGTTTTCTTTCCTGTTATCAACGAGCATCAAACGAGTTAGTTATAACAAGTGAAAATAAAGTCAACTCAAATTTAACATTGTATCACATTAACAAGTAAATTAAAGAAAGTATTTTGTTATTGGTTCAAACTGATTTACAACCAGTTACGTTACGTCACAACAAGAACACCAATACGTGGCTCTTGATTTCGTTCCTATAATTTTGTTTAATTGCATTTAAAACTTATTTGAGTTTGAGAATAATTAAGGAGGTATAGGACGTTAACGTAAATGATGAAAACGTCGTGAAATTTGGAGGGTCGATACAAATAGGTAAAATACATGCTGTCTCAAAATTTTAGAGACCTAGGGTTTATAGTTTTCTTTTTATACATGAATCAAAACAGTCATTTTCCATACAAATCATAATTTTTAGCTCAATTTCACCACATAATATAACTTTTAACTATTAAAAAATGGTGACACGGCTTTTAAAAACTAGGTGTATATAAAAGAATCTGTAACTATTGCAAAAAGAAAATTATCAAAAGGATACCTATATACGAAAATATTTAAATAAAACTAGTAAGAAACAGTAAATGTAGGTTTTAAGCCGGCAACGTTGCAAATTCCAATTTGAGCGGGAAATTCAAAATCGGAATAAATATTACATAAAATATAACAATTTATTTGTCAAAAAACCAAATCACGCATACGTCAACACACGTAAATTTACAGCGTTGCCAAATTTATTATTCCTTTTTCAAAATATATCATTGCAATTTAAATTGAATTAATATAAATTTGATATTAATTATAGGTAATTTTTCATTTATTAAACTATTATATGCATAAAAAAATCATTTTAAAAAGCAAAAAGCAGTTTAATAGGGAATTGAAAAATTCATTTTCAAAGGTACAGACCCAATATTTGCTCGTCCCTCATGTACTTCGTATTTTGTATTTCGTATTACCGAGAGATAAACTTTTTGCATTTACGGTACGTCCTGTACCTCCTTATCACAAATTTAGATTTTTCAGAGATGACTCACTAATGAATTATACGATATATAAGCTTGTACTGGCTTTGACAACAGTGTTTCCTTACTTAGCTTTAAATAGTTCCTTTCGAAATCGTTGTAGCAAAGCAACATCTTAATAATATAGACATTGTAACAAGTAATCCACATGGACATAGGACCATAAAAGTTGTGTACAATAAATAAGTTAACTAGCAACATAAATACAAACACAAATTCTAAGTCTACAAAGTAGTTAAACAACTACAACAAGAAATATAATTACTCTTTGCTAATATCACAAATCCCCATTGATAAATTAACAACGACAATGTGTACGCAAAGAAAAGCATCATGGGTAATGTACATACACCATTACTGCGCTATACTCGTACCATATACAGTAATTCTACGTCCGGATGGTAATTGTTTCCAGTCGAGATCTTGATACAATAATGGAGAAACTAGAGCGCCCTTGTGGAACTCGTGATAAGTACAAAACTATGGAAAAGTCCTAAAGTGCAATACCGAGACCTTTAACTGCCGACAGAATAGGCATCTTAAAGGCATCGTTTCTTTTAATGGTCATCCTGCAACGCTTATAATTGGTCTAATGGCGCCAAGGTATTAAATGGAAGCTTTAGACTTTATTCGTGGTTTTTTTACTGAAATGTTTTGTAAGGGTATTCTTTAATTTAATCATTCCCCTTATACCGATTTCTTGTACGAAAGTAGAAATACTTTTGCACGAGTATTAAGGGCATACACTTCGCTTTAATTAGAAAAATATATTTTCTTGGCGTAATATGGTTGAACTGTTAAACCTAAAGTGGTATACCATAAAATTTGTGTGGACCGGGACATTGTGGAATAAGAGGAAACGAAATTGCGGATAAATTAGCAAAGGAATCAATAAATTTAGAAATTGAGATGAAAGTCAAATTACAAATTAAAAATTAAACTTCAATTTGAGAAACACAGATTTCATTAACAAAAGTCAGTTAAAAGGATGAGGTTATTATTTGTTACATCCAAATTTAAGTAAGAAGAGATGGTTTAGAAATGAGTCCCGCAAAATTATATCAACTATAATCAGAATCACAAGTAATCATTGTAAAATTCCAGCTCACCTGTACAAAATTAATATTAAATCTGACGATAGATGTCAATATTATATTTGAATGCATAAATTATAGTTCAGAAAGATCAAAATTGAATAGTGATATATTAGATGTGATTAAAACTTTTCCTGTTAATACTAAATTTTTGTCAAGTGATTGAAAAGTAATTAGTGAGTTATTGAAATATTTAGAAATTTGTAAAATTGAACTATAAATTATAAAAGATGTATAAAAAATGTTCGATGGTAGCTATGACGAAAGAAAGTCAAAGCAAATAAGTAAATAAATATAAAAGAAAAAAAAACTAAAGTGGTAATTTTTTCTTTAAAATACGCCTAATTAATTAAACTTTAAAGATATGTGTATACCCCATTTAAGGAAAACCGGCGCCAGTTTTAAAATATTACACGAAAAGTTGCGTCCAAGTTGCATGGTCCTTTACACCTTAGAGCATATATATATATATATATATATATATATATATATATATAGAGAGAGAATGCTGGACCTGAAAGTGTGTCCAAAATGTGTGCGAGAGAGAAAGGTATATGTTAATATTTGTTCTCTATACGCATGCGTCGAAAGTGACAGTTGTCAAGTCAGATATAATACGTGACAGTTGTTTAATATGACATTATATTGATGTATAAATATAAATAAACTATATATAAATATAACTAAAAACGTGACATGAGAATATGTTTTCACTGAACGGTCACTGTTTTACCGACAGACGAGCTTTGTACCAACTCAAGAAATATAATTTCTTTACGTATTTAATATTTATTATATCTTAATAGAATATTAATATTTATTATATCTAGACAGCTGTCACTTTCGACGCATGCGCAAATAGAACAAACAGAAACATATACCTTTCCCTCTCGCACATATTTTGGACACACTTTTAATATATAGGAAATATAGGCTATTCACACTCCATATATATATGCTCTAAGATTATTTGAAGCAAGTTTTTAGTAATTGGTAACAAGATAAATTTGAACTTGTTACGTTAATTAGTGATTTATATACACATTTCAGAGATTTGTGACTATTCTCCCAATTTATTACTCAAAATAATGTCTCCTATTTCTAAATAAATTCACACATAATTCCTAAACAATAGTTTAAATACAGATGAATCTTTAAAATCCAATAATTGTAATTCTGATGTCGTATTATAGCACATGTGGTCCAAACCACATGACACTACAGAACATCTGTGCCTTCCATTCTAAACCGACATCATTAAAACAGAGCACAATGCGTTTTACTGGCTTAGAAATGTTTAGGTATAGAAAAGTATTGAAGAGCTACATACTTCAGTATTTATTTTTCACTTTTTATAGTTTTTCTATATATTTATCTCACTCCCACTTATCTTAAAAATCTTATAAATATTTTGTTTTCTTCCTCAAACGTTTGGTTACACGTGGTTACAATTTCGTTCATATCTTAAAAATTAATTAAAGTACATAGACATATGATACAAGATTCTGGAATATCTTTTAACGTTCTACAACTGTTATTTATACATTTTTAATATAAAGTTAGAGGTTAATGAAATGCACTCATTTTTCAGTGGTCGATTTTTTAATTGTTGATTGAAATTGATGTTAATAAATAAGTATTAATTATTATAAGGAGCTGGAAACGTCGGATACTAGACTGAGGAAAATAAATTTACTTTCATAAAATACAGCGTGTCTATTTTATTAAATATCTAAATGTTGACGGAGATACAGCAATTAAAAATTCGAATTTTAGTTTTAGTGCTACACTTGTCGGCCATATTTATGACGTAACATGTCTGTTGTATTACGTTCTGTGTTGAATATGCTATCTCTTTTACGCTCTGTTATATAAAAGAGTACAGTTTTATAGGAATTAAGACATAGGACACAAGCACATTACATGGCAGGTAAATATTATCTACATGATAAATTTTATATATAAATGATAGCCTGTTTCAAGAGGAAAAGTTTTCAATGAAGAAAGTTACTCTCGAGCACCAATAAGTTAGCCGCAATTACAAAAACTGTAAACTTAAGTAAAATATTCAGAGTAACTTTGAGGGTATGTTTGTATTTCGATAGATTTGGCAATTTCCATCATTGTGTAAGAATATGTTGTTGTGAAGAAATAAATCTGATAGTAGATAAATGCATTTTATGTGAATCAGAAAAACGCAGCCCTGCCACCCTTTCCAAACACGTATTGCACTGACTGGTTAGCAAGCCCAGAGTCCAATGCTTGCGGATGGTGCGATATAGGGATGATTTGCTGCAGAAGACATGGCGGATCAAGAGGGATTCGAGTAATATGAGGGTAGGTTAGATTGGACCCTTAGGATTCATATATATGTACGATGGATTAGGGGTGGACGTGAACCGTGTATGTGACAATATAATAGATATATAATACGAATGGTGCGATATAGCTGGATAATGATATATCGATAATTGCGTCCCGTATGGGATATCGGATCTAATACGACCAACGACCATATGTAGGCGTGTGATATATGGGAATCTCATTTACTAATATTTATTTCCATCGAGTTCCTGTTCATTCGTTTCAAATCATGTTGTAGCATGTCAATGGATTCACCCTCCTTAGAGAGTTCAGATATAGTTTTATGTACTCATTTTAGTACTACACCCAATGCCCTAATACCGCTGTAATTATTGTTTTATATCTGTCATTCTAAATGGGGTTGCCATCTATGTTTGAAATTTTTATTGAAATATATATTGCTATAGAAGGACCTTTTAAGTAGCCTCATTCACACTCATTGCTTTAATTTAATTTTGTATTTTGTATTTAATTTAAATTGTTTACCATATGGCAATACGCGTAGTCATTTACAGTACCAGTTTTATTTAATTTATTTTTTAAGTTTTCCTAATTTTTTTAGAACCTTGCAAGGTACAATGTTTTAAATTAAAAATATTAAATTAAGAAAAACTATATGATATTATAACCTCCAAAATGTAACAATCTGTCAAAATGCAGTAGAATTTATTTTTAAAAGTAGTTTAATGTCAGTTTTTGAAAAATATAGAAGTGAAAACTATTTCTATTACTAATTGTTATTAAAAATACTATTACTAACGATGCATACGCAACAACTAAATTAACTAAACTTTAATTAAAACACAAATGTGAAAAGGAATGCTTATTCTGAAAACCTGAAATCTAGATTACAATATTAAATAAAAACAGTAAATTAAATATCAAAACTGTGAGTGGGAATGAGGCTTTATAGTCTTAGGCAGTTCTTCTTATTAATCAAAGAAATACAATCTGTTTACATTCATTTCTCATTTTATTTTATTTAATTTCATTTTTAAAACAAATAAAAAAATTGATCTTGAGTTTTATGAGTTTAGTAAAATGAAATAAATACCGCACCAGTCTGTAGTGGACATATATATAATATAACATGCGTTCCAAACAACAACAGGTCTTACAATCCAAAGAACACCTGCTAAGATCGCTTTGTTTACATCTAACCATAAAACTGTGAATTAAATACCCTTCTTCAATACTTGTTGCCACTACTGTACATTTTACTATTTAGGAATGCAACTATTAATAACTTACTCTACTTCCGCTATTTATAGATTTAAACATAATTTTTTGCAGTCGCATATTTTTAACATACGGGTTTATATCAGGGCTGCATTCAAGTCAATTGGTTATATTTTAAATAACATTCTTACTGCGAAAATGACACATTAGAATACACCCTTTGTTTCTCTTTAGACCTGTCGTCCTCCAAGGTCGTTGCGTTTCCGCTACACGACTTTGAGTTTTTATGTTGTCACGACGTGTGTTTTTATGTATGTACCAAGAAAATATTGGAATTATCTGAATCTTATACTTACTTACGCAATTTTTGTTATTTAATTTTTATATAAGTTCATTTTTAACTTTTGTCACTTTATTAATACAAAATTAGAACAACGAATGTTTATATTAAATTAATTTATGCTGTAGAATAAAAATAATAACATAGTTTACAAATAAGTTTTTTGTTTGGTGCTTTTGAGATAGCCAAAGTTAACTTTCAGTTGTGTTCCGCAAAGCCGCGGTGTTCGTCCTGCTCAGTCGTGTCCAGTCCTGGCAGCTAAGCGATCCATATAATTAAAAAATTTGCATAAGTTGAATAATTTACACTTTATTTACATATTTATTTATGATGTTTTAAACTTTACTACATGAACTTTTTATTATATAAAAAAATGTTAATTTTAAAATGAAAAATAAAATATTACTGAAGGATTTTGAATGGAATTATATTATACGATGTGAGTGAGAACAGTGAATATAAGGCTGTCTTTGTCGTTTAAAGATAGAGACAACACCATATGAACTCATTGAACAAACAGAGATAACGATAACAATTACAACAACCTATAAAAATGATCGGCGAAAATGTTCCAGTAGTTGAGATATCAGCAGACATATTAAAATGAGAGATGCGAAAAGGAATGTAGAGAGTACTATGAAGGAAGAAGAATGACGGTGGAGGCGACAGAATTTGTTGGAAATGGAAGAAATTAATTTGAGTTTTAAGCGTTGTTAATTTGTAAATGAAGTGAGAAATTATCATAAAGAAATGCAGTACGAGAAGAATAAAGAAGAATTATCCCAGTAACATTTTGGAGTCACTTTTCCACCATATTGAATATGCGTATGATTTTTTTGTCATGAAAGAGTTCATTTACTAACAGTCGTTCATATGAAATATCTATTTTATCGGCTACAAATGGCGAAATATTCCACCTGTCGGAATACAAATGAAGATAAAGTTGATACGAACTATAATTGAAGTGAAATAGTGATAGAAGCGTCACAAATCAGGACACTTCACCAAATTGTTTACTGGGATCTATATTTAGAAATAAAGTAAACTGCTAAACATTGTATATTATGTAAAAAAATTTACGTAACAACTAAATTTATTATGTTAGATGTGTGTGAATTTGATATAAATAAAATTTCGAATATATGCTAATTTAGCTTGTAAAACTCATTAGCTACCATTATTGTATATATATCATCCCATAAAATCATCAATAAAGTATCAAAACTATATCGAGAGTTGACAGTATTTCATCCACGTCCATCCTTCTTATGACCATCCAACCAATATTGTTACGTCAACTAATAACAATGCAAAGTATAAACTCAGGTAACTTGATACACCGATTGTTTATTTAACGATCGCAGCCATGTAATCTGACATGTTCCCCTTCAATGATTAATATGCTATAATGAATAATCAGAGCTACATTGTACTACCTACCGGTGGCAGTGCGGTATGGGTTGCTGTGCTATGCTCTGGTGTGCTGTGGTGGGGGCAGGGGTATAGTGTACACTAAGTCTAACTTCGAAGTTTAAATTTATTGGTATACGTGAATGTTTTAGAACATTAATTAGGAAGATTATATTGACATATGTTTGTTTGATACTAACTCTAATTAATAATGACAATAATCCTATTGGGCCTAAGGGATAGCTTCTGTGTTTGCGTTTAAATGGATTTAAGATGTCTATATAGACCCCAGAAGCCTTGGGGATGATAAAATCATATCGGAAGTTTACATTCGTTTCATAGGAGTATTATTAAATTTAATATTATTTCTAAAGGAACGGTGAGAGAAAGGGAGAGGTATAGATACTAGATTGTACCATAAACAGTTGCTTTTCTTTTTAGATATTAGCACTAAAAACAATATATACATTTATAAAACATATAATACATAATTTATAATTTATAAATATTAGAATAATATTATTTTTGGTTCTATTTTGATAACTCTTGATAAATAGGTGTTATTTCGAAACTACATTGACAAATATTTGAAAACGTAATGCTGTAACAAGCATAAGTGTTACGTAAATGCAACATTCCCAAGAGTGCTATTTTAAAATATACATACACTTATTGATAAGAATATCACAGTAAACCTGTATATTACACATATACTACATTACATACGTGTATAATAGAAGTCCTTTGTACAGATAAGCTGTTATGCAATGAAACATATTTTGTCTTTGTATGTAATGTAATAAATTAAGTACGTTTCAAGTGTATACACCTGCTTTCTATTCAAGTGCACAATAGTATATAGTTCAGACAATAGCCGCTAGATAGTTCTGCTGGTGGCTATTGTACAATTGCAGATTAGATTATTCTAGCCAGTAGTATTATTACTATTCTTCATTATGATAACCATTGTGTAATATTGCGGCAATGAGTAGATGTAGTTTTTCATGGTTTAATGGGCTTGTGTCCTATGTCTTCATTTCTGTAAAAGTGTACTATATATTGATAAAGTGGGTTACTAGAACCTCAAATGTTCAATTATTTTTTAATAACTCCTTATATGTTAAGAGATATTAACAATTAAAAAAGTCATTTTGTCTCTTTAATTATTAAAGGGATTCAACGTTGTAGCGCTGCCAACCTTACAGCTCATAAATCTCTGCAATATGTATTTATATATCAAATATTATTTACAGCTATTTCAAGGATTAATAAAATTTCAATATTATGTCTGCCGTAACAGGGTTAAACAAAATAAAAACTTATTGTTCTTTGACTTGACTTGATTATTTCGACTACCAACAGCTACAGAACATTACCACAGCACTGACCTACTCAACAAATAACTGAAAATGCATTTCACCTCATACAAATATAGCCGACCATTTCTAGCGCTAAAACTACAATTCAAACTTTTAATTGCTATATCTCCGTCAACATTTATATATTTAATAAAATAGACACGCTAATACACATTTATTAACATTAAGAATTATAGTTCATTGGGTTTTTTTGGGATCACAATATTGGTATTAATAATAAAATAAACAAAGAATTCAATTTCATTAGTCAATAAAACCATTACTTTAAAGAATTTTTAGTAAAACAAAAGTTTCATAGAAACATTTATAATTATTACTTATTAAAAGTTACTGACATAAGTTATTTTACAAAGAAAACCAATAAAAACCTTATTGTGATTATACCTAGCATCAATTAGCTTAATAGAAAAATATTACAAAATAAAATACAAACTTTTATTTTCTTTAGATTCTAAAAATTTTATTAAAATTAAAAACAATATTTAAACTCAAATGAAGTTCTATTTCACAAACAAATAATAATATTCAGCTAATTTAATTATAGCACTCAGTCAGTATCTTAAGTTTTCTTAAAAAATATATTTTGTTTTTGATTAATCCATGGTCCTGTACACTTGTAAACCTTAGGCATTTTATAAATGTTATTATATTTCATATTTATAATCAAAAAATCATCCTGTATTTCGACGTCTGTGAATATCAATTTATATTTAATTTTTTGTAATTAATTCTGTCGTAAATACAATGGAATTGGAATTGTTTGCATAAAGTGAAGGCTGGATTAAAACAATAGAACTTGTGCGTCATAAAACATTTATTATACAAATACAGAGAGTAATTAAAGAGATGAATTCCTGCCTATCTGAAAACAGTAAATATGAAGTCTTGTCGGTGATCTCTGGATCCATAGGCGTCCTCAAGAAAACCCTAACTTTATAGTGAATATACACTGAAACACAAATATTAATTCTCATGGCGCCTATGCCTGTATAGTTACATTTACATATCTGCTAATGACTTTTAAATTATAAATAAATGACAACGATTATACGATTGTTGATAAGAGAATACTCAATTTTCGTTGTGTAAATATTTGAAGAGGATAACAATTAAAATCTTTGTAGATTGCTTGGTGTTTGACATTTGAATTGAGATACGCGTTTGATACTTTGTCGTATCTTCTCGCATCAATAGACAAGGCTTCAGGCGTATGTGTCGAACCATTCTAGGGATACGAGTCAGATATTAGTATAATAATGGGACATTAGTAGTTAATCATATAGGAGATTATTTTAATCAAAGGAATCCAAATATACCTTCAGGACATTCTGTTTCAAATATACTATGATGACGACATGTATTGAAACATTAAATGTAAGTGAAATTTGTCCTATCATTACACAATATTGTAATGCCGTTCATAAATCTATTATTATAATGTCCCAGGTGTATATTTAGGATCTTATATTCTTATGATCTTATATGTTTGGTAGTGAATTTTGTATGGCAGCGTGAAAACGGCTCCGTTAATGTTTTTGAAAATTGCCTATTTCGTAGAGAAAAAAAATTCTAAGATTAATTTCCTGGAAACCCGTAATTTTGGAAAAACTGGAAAAAAAGTGAGCCCTTTTTTGCTGTATTACTTTTAATTCGTAAAAGATAGAAAGTTGAAATTTTGCATGTGTATTAAGGTATTCAATGCTGACATTTCTCAAAAATTATAAATTCAAAAATTGAAAAAGGGGGGGTTGAAGAAATTCGGGGGCCCGGTAGGGAACTTTGGAGAAAGTTCATATTCTGAATTCTAGAATAATTAAGTATATAATTAATAAAAAAAAATTCAAAATTTCAAAATTTTATTTAGGGGCATGGAGGCAGTATTTGCCGAGAGTAAAAATTGTGCTAGAAAGTTGAAAGTTGTATATAGGCTAATCTTGGTAACTTATTTACGAATCGAAAAAAAAAATTCCGAATTTTGAAAAAAAGTTGGTCAAATAACGCATAAATTGAAAATATTTTTTATTTTGATAAATTGAAAAGTTATTTTATTATTGTGCGAGTTTATTATTTCAATTTAAAAATAGAATTAAATATGAAATGTAATTACGAAATATTTTATTGGATTCAAATCATACACGCCAAAAAGACTTCGCGTTGCGTCTAGTAATAGAGATAAATATTGATCTTAAATATCGAATTTTAATCAATTGGAATTAAATTTTCATTTCTACATATTTCCAAAATACTTTCCAATGCATAATTCCGTGGTGGTTGCATTACAAAGTCACTACGACATATCGGACAAGAGTATATTACGTTTTTACAAGGACCACAAATACTATGTCCTTTCGAGCACATAAAGATTGGCGCTTTCATACCTTTTAAACAAACTGGACATTCTAAATTGGCAACAATATTTTTCAATATATTTTCCGAATTTGATGCAATCTGTTCCAAGTCAAATGAAATAAAAATTTGCGTGAAAGGATCTAAACATTCTAAAGGAATCTTTACAAAACAACTTCGATCATTTTGGTAATGTAAATGTTCTTCATCAGGTTTAAATATTCGTCCAAAAGCCTTAACGTCCACGAAGTCATTTTTATATTCGATTACAAATTTATCTTTGTTATTTCCAGTGATACGCTGGACGATAACTTCAGTAAATCCATTTGCAAAGTAGGTGAATATCCAGAACGCAGTCTTGCCTTCTTCTAACACGAGTAGCACGTCGTACGGGTTGTTAGTGAAGGATACTTTGCATTTAACATCGCTAGCATTCTTTATTATAAGTTTGTCCTTGTGTTTGTTGATAAAATGTGCTTTTACATCCCGAATATTTATTAATACGTCACAATCAACTGCAGGACATTCAGTAGGACAATAAATGCATGTTGACTCATGAAGAGCGATGTCTCCAGCTGAGAAATAGTTTCCGCAAGCGTAAAAACACTGATACTGCAAACATCTGAAAGAAAGAATTTTGACTAAAAATACTAAAATACTAAAATGTCATTTTAGTTCATTTTGAATACATAACGAATACCTGGCTAAACTGTTTAACAATGGTTTCTCTATTAGTAGTTCACTGCAGGGCTGTGGGCATTTTTGGATAGAAGGCAAACAGTAGCTGCAGACAACGTGGTCTCGTAGACACCCTGTAATAGGAGGGAATACCGTCCGTGGGCAAGATGCACATTTTAATTGGGAAACCAGGGTTTTGTTCAGTTGGTGGTCACCCATGTTGTCTGATGGAACTGATGAGGCGTTCTGAAATATCATTCCATTGTATTACAATAAAGTCTTTGGCGTTCAGAAATTCAGTTCAACTAAAATTTCAATTAAATTGGGGGCGTACAAACATGATCTAAACTCGTCCTGATTCGATGGCAATAAATTTGGCACTAGTCCTCTAAAATTTGAAATCGAAACTTGGTGAATTTAGTTTATCGTAAAAGTCAAGCCCGAAATATCGATCATAATTAAAATAATCTATTATTCTTACCGGTTGTGATTGTTTTAAAGCCCTCATGTAATTAGGGCAACGAAGTAGCTGTCTTAATTCAGTTCTCTCCTTTTCATTCATATTATCTAGCGTAACTTTGTATAATCTCTGCGTGGTGTATATTTTTAAAGACTTCTAAACTATCACATATAATCTTCACTTAATATTTATTAAATACATTAAACTACCAACTCTAATAATATGTAACTAAAATTTGTGGTACGCAAATTGTGAATATCTCAGCTTAGCTTGCTATCAATCAAGTTGTTATCATATCTGCATGCCTTATAATCCCATTCTCGTGAAATAACATTTCGATGTGTAACGTGATGTTTATACTTAATTAAATAATACGTATAGCCTTGTAGTTAAAAGGTCAACAGTACGTTGTACTGTTCTTTTCTTTAACTATCGCTATTAACTCACTATTGCGATAACTATGAGCTCAGCAAGCAGACCTTACTATTATAGTAAAAGAATGCCAAGATAATCGTTATTAAGTAAGAAATAAATTTATCAATAAATTTTTTTTTTTTATTAGTGCATTAATTAGTAATTATTATTTTATTATAATATATTTTAATTATTATTAATTATACAGTTTGCATTAATAAGTGTGTTTATATTTTACATAACAACTTTTTATATTAATATTAAGAAAGTTGTTAAAGTTATATATCCTTTATTTTGTGAAAGAATATCTTGTTAAACACAAACATGAATATTACCTTATCTGCATGTAATATTTCACTTAAACGATCGAATTCTAAAAGTCTTTCATTCTTAAAAAAATCTTCTTAATGTTTTATGATTCTTAGAGAAGATATTTTAGTACCAGTTTTCAAAAACCATTAGAATATTGTAACAAAACATTGCATACTAGGTAAAATCATGTACGTAACAGATATTATGTCAGATAAATTGGTTGTTTACAATTATAACAAAGATAACATAGATATACTTTGTATACATGAGTCACCTAGGACAGATTATAAAATTTTGAAAATAAATTGATAGACTTACACCAACTTAGAAAGAAAATAGACGTATTTACATTGAATAGAATGGGAATAAAGATATTTTAGGACATAAAATTATTTTATCATCAGCAAATATAGTCTACTCACTTTATAGTAAATTGTCTTTACGTAGATCCTCTATAACTTCTTCAAGAAAATAATTTCTCTGTAAGTCTGTGTCGGGGTTTACAGATATTTTGTATCTAGCACTATAAGACAGCCGACAAATTGGACAGTTGGTCAATTTAGTTTTGCATTGATTGCATATGCTATGCCCAATCCAGCATAGAAATATAGGACCCTTCATGATCTGCATGCAGATAGGACATTGAAATTTGGACTCTATGCTAGCTAACAATTTATCCGCAGCTTTCTTTGGTAAAGGCACGCCAACAATATGTTTCAGCTGATTAGAATCCATATCCGTATCAAACGAAATCAATATTTCGCCATAATACAAATATTCTAAAGGAATCTTCACACAATATCTCCTCTCGACTTCGTAATCCTTCCAATAATTATCCGATGGAAAAATAGAACCAAAAGATTTAGCGTCAATGAGGTTATTCTTGTAGAGAATGACATACGAGTTCAAATTGCTTCTTGTTAAGTGCTTCAGAATCACGCTGACGAAGTTATCATCGTAGACGGTATAAATTAAGATCATTGTATTTTTGTCATAAATCATTAGGGTGACACAAAAGTCATACCTTCCCCTTACTCTTGCAATAGGTAGACCATGAACGGATTCCTTTGCACTTCTGAAGATAATATTCCTTTCATGTTTGCTCTTGAAATGATCTTGGATGTGCTTGTTGCTTATAGGAACTTCGCAGTCGGCAACGGGGCACTTTGGAGGAACATCTGCGCATTGCTTTTCATGTTGGGCGATTTCTTCTGAAGGAAACGAGTTGCCGCAGCCGTGGAAACACGGATAGTACAACGCACTGAAAGAAATCAAGATAATCAAGTTAATTAGCGGTTTAGTTTCTTCTAAACCGGACGATGAATTGAAACACTGGACCAAAGTGTTTATAAATACCTTGCTAGTTCATTCAGTGTGTCTTTTGTCGTCAAATATTTAAAGCAAGGTGAAGGACATCTGTACGAAGATGACAAGCAGGAGGTGCAGACTATATGATCCTTAGAGCAACCAGAAAATGGGGGAAATACAGCACGAGGGCAAGAAACGCATTTCAATTGAGTAAGCACTATTTCATTTAGTGATTTGTTAAAGAAAGTGAAGGAAGTTTCATGGAAAGAATCAGATTGCCTTCTGCTCATCGAGTAATAGTTGCAAGGATACTTTAAGCACCTGGAACATCAAGAGAAGATATTAGCAAGGAAAGAGCGCATGATTTACCTATGGGAGAGGTGTGATATACCGTGCTATTTGCGTTAGTATCTGTTTTACGAGTAGTCTCTCATTGCAAGGATCAGGACAAGCGGCGTTGGATTCCAAACAAATGCAACACAGGAGATGATCCTTGGTGCAGCCAATAATCGGTGGATACAACGACCTGGGGCAATTACTGCATTTCAGTTTAGACATCAACGAAATGTTGAGGTTTTTGTTGTTCATGGTAGAGTTATGCAGATGGAGTAAATCTGAAACGAAGATAAATATACACGTGACGTATAGAAGAAATTACAATTGCTTATAAATCAATTTATGTAAATAAACACGATTAATTGAACGTGATCATAACTAAACTAAATGGCAGGAAGGATAGTGAAAAGATAATTGAGGGTTTGTCGAGAGGAGACAAGGAAGGCAAGAGGTGATAGATGAAGATACAAGCAATAAGGAAGGAGAAGCAGGAAACGGTGTGAATAAAGGAGGAGTAGGGGGCATGAAGAGAGAGGATCAAGAAAAGAGGAACAGAAAGTACTATTCGAAGTAGTAATAGTCTTGAATAGTTTAAGTTTAGTTTTTCAACTTTGAATTTATATGAAATGCATTAAAAAATATAATAATGTAGATTGTAAAGCCGAAAGGCACACAATTAATATAATTAATAATAATAATAACTAAACTCAGAAAGTATAACGCTGGTCTTGGAATCAAACGTTAAGACACAGCAGTTGTACCTTCATTTTAAATATTTTTAATTACGCTTCTAATTTAAATGATACTACACTTCTAAATTAACAATCCAACGAACAATATTATCAACAGCACATACTCGTATTTATACAAGCTAAGAAAAACGGTAAAACTAGATGTCTTTATTACAAGGGCGATTATTTAAATATCCACTTACACTGAAAATATACCTAAGTTTAACAGAATTAACTTAATGTTGATAATAAATATATTTTTATTAACTAGAAGAATTTATCTGGACAAAGAATTGTACTATACTCCTAAATATATGGACAGTAATTCTTTTAGAAAAATATTGTTGTCTTAAATAATTTCTCCCCACCACCTAAAACTTAGATAACTTGTACTTTGTGTTATATGCACACAATTGTTGTTGGATATGTTTGTTTATAAACTATTAATGAATGAAATATAAAATATGAGTAACCATAAGTAAATAACGAGGTCGTTACGAGGGGTTGCATACCAGATGCTTCAATTTACTTTAAATGGGTTTTACTCATGGTGTTGTGCACATTTCTGGCAATAACAGATATCCGAATAATCCGCTTTCGATTGTCAAAACAATTTTGTCACAAATGAATTTATATTTTTAATATTGTTATTTGAATGAAAATGTTAAAAATTTTAATACATGAATAGTAAGAACATTTTTATTTGACACTACACTTTTACTAAAAGTTAGGTTAGAAATCGCAAGCATGTTCATGTGCAAAACGGTACCCTCTGATACAGGACCATGCTCCAACGATGTCACGTAAGATTAGAGCCGGTATAACTGATGAATAAGTTAAATATAAATATTTGTTCTTGTGTATTTAGTTTTATAGTGGTAATATTCAATAGTCTACGAAAAACTTGTTTGGGTTGCGTCAGCCATTGTAGAAATTTTTACTGCGCAGTTTACGTTCTATTTACATATAACTAATAATAAACATTCAATTTTGAACTTTAACCGTGATGTCACAGTGATCTAGATCGTAGATAATAAATATACAGTCGCTACCTTATGGCTATACTACAAAACAATATTGTTCACTGTTAAATAGTATTACAATATGTACTGATACCTTGCAAAAAATATACACAAATCTGAGAAAAACACAACATCAAATTACTAAAAATTAAACAAAATATAACTACTAATGAAAAATTAAATAGAAAAATTATAAAGGACAATATAAGACGTTAAGTTCCAGTGACGTAGATTTTCGTATATTCAACGCCTGTTTAATTAGTCAAGTTTTTGCAGTACGTCTATGTACGTAGTATACCTCTATTCATAAATTAAACACAGATAAATAGTTGTATTACTAATGTAATTGCATTAGATAATCAATGCATTTTAAATAACATATTTGCTTTATAAATATTTTTTTTTGTTTGATTAAAAACCTTATCTAAAAATAAACAAATTTAAACATCATTCAAATATACAAACAAAATATTTAATGCAATGTTTTTTACTCAATGTAAGTTTTATTATTTACCAAAACAATATTAAATAATCTTACAAAAAATGTTTTCAAATTTGGTAAATTTCTTCCAGTCTCTATGGCGTCTTGGCGTGATATATAAGCTGCCTAATTAGTTTATGATTATATGAGCACATAATCAATTAAACTTTGTTAACTTGCAAAGCCAGAAAATATAGCATTGGTTCAAGTATCGAATCTAAAGACACAAAAGTCAAATGTTCACGGTTTCTATATTTCTCTTCATTTACTTATTAAGGACAAACTAACAAAAATATCTTAGATTTCATTTATTATAGACCGGGTACTAGAGGTAAGTGAGTATGCAAAATGTGAGGACCGAATTCCACCAATGGATTTAAGTTAAGAAAAGGTCAAAAATTAATAATGCGGATCTTGCCGATCAAATATTTGGTTCATTTTTTTTTTACCTCTCTACTCTTATTTGTAAAGGAAATGTATTGAGTACAATCTATAAAATCATTTTAATGATTATTTCAGTAATAATTTATACTTTTTTCTAATGGTGAAAGTGAGGATGGATTGTTAAATGAAAAAAATAAAATATAAGTAATAAAGTAATCTTCGCAAAATATCGCATATCCTTTCACCCAGTGATTCAGCAGCTAAATGGCATCCTAGAAAATGTTTCTTTGTATGAGGATCATCGAACCTTAGACCAAGACACCCGATATTTGCTAAGTATAGGAGAGGGGATGTGAAGGGAGCGGGAAGGGACCATCACAGCTGGTGGCAAGATGTGTTTTGTTATTATTTGGGGTCTCAGGTATAAGAATCCGACCATAGTTGCCGGTCCTCACATTTTGCATACTCAACTACCTATAGCGCCTGTACTTATAAACTTATTTCTTCAATTAGTAATAGACTGTTTTAGTCATTTCCTATATTTAGTCCTAGATAGCACGCTTCCGTTAGATCGGTTTAGGAAAATGAATGAACAGACTCTTTATAAAATAATTAATAAATAAAGGTACTATAATAATTTAATAAAATGACTTACTTATTAAGAATTTGTCATTTAAAATTAAAAGTTGTTTCGAGTTACATTAAAATTCTATGTCTTATACTAGTAGAATGTGAAAGAGTGAAAAATGGTGTTAAAAGATCTAAAAATATTTGCAGGTATTTAACAAAGTTTTATAAAAATAAATATAGAAGTAAATTGCCATAACTGATGTTTTATAAATTGTACATTTTTTAAAACTTTTTTTCAAATCTATATTAATCTTCTTGGCTTCTATGTTTTATTTTGCATGTGACGTCACATCTTGTCACAATGGTATTGTGTCCTCATTTTTTAGTGGTCGATTTTTCAATTGTTGATTGAAATTGATGTAAATAAATATGTATTGGCGTGTCTATTTTATTAAATATCTAAATATTGACGGAGATATAGCAATTAAAAGTTTGAATTGTAGTTTTAGCGCTAGAAATGGTCGGCCATATTTGTATGACGTGAAATGCATTTTAACGTCAGTTATTTGTTGAGTAGATCAGTGCTGTGGTAATGTTTCGTAGCTGTTGGTAGTCAAATAATCAAGTCAAGTCAAAGAATAATAAGTTTTTATTTTATTTAACCCTGCTAAGGCAGACATAATATTGAAATTTGATTGCTCCTTGAAATAGCTGTAAATAATATTTGATATTTTGATATATAAATACGTATAGCAGAGATTTATGATCTGTAAGGTTGGTAACCTTACACAAGGATTGTGATGTCACATGCACTTGGAATGTGTACAACGTTGAATCCCTTTAATAATTAAAGTGACAAAATGACTTTTTTAATTGTTAATATCTCCTAACATATAAGGAGTTATTAAAAAATAATTGAACATTTGAGGTTCTAGTAACCCATTTTATCAATATATAGTACACTTTTATAGAAATTAAGACATAGGACACAAGCCCATTTGTGGACCCTACTTGAGTTTCATGTAACTTATAGATGGTCCGTTATACCTTGATTTCTCCATCTTCCTCATCCTTTATTGGTGATGTTCTTCACTTATTATCCACTGTACATCTCATTTCTCCTCCTTATCCTTCAAGAATTATGTGTTTTTAAGGGGCCCTATTCTGTTGTTAATAGGAGTATTCATCTGTTACAGAAATATTCACATTTTGCGCTATTGCTGCTCAATTAACGTACGCACAAGAGGTAAATGAAACGGCCTATAACTAACTCTAGTATTTCTTTATTCGATTTAATTCGTAATTACATTGCTTTTTTAGAATGTGTCATGCATCAGCTACAGAACTTACAATTTACAATTACCAGACACTCCCGTGGTCTGGCCGACCGTTCCGCATTGGACCGATAACGTTGTATCAGATCCATTATGTCTAGACAGCCAGTATCAGCTTATCAGAGAACAATGCACCACGCATTGGAAACGCAAGGACATCAGTAATGAGACATGCGTAAACTATCAAGAACAGTACTCAAACACGAAGACATGTCCTCCAGGTTTTCAAAGTATTGGTAGTGGTCTAAGTCAAATCTGCATTCGCTTATCGCCTGCAGATAAATGGTCACCAGTCTGCCTTAAATCAGGCAGCTCGAGATGGTTTGGAAATGTTAGTATCTCTCAGAGAAGAATAATAAGAGAAACATTATTTGGTATGGGTGAGCACGTTAGAAAAGTGTGGATGCCGGTTAAGAAATCAAGCTTCTCCAATCGTACGGAGCTGATGTTACCAGGGAAAGTGTGGAGGAAGGAAGTGATTACTAATGAAATGGCTAATATGAATTTTAGTACAGAATATTGTACGTATTTGGATGTTAGTGATAATGGTACAGCTGTGCTAACAGATGATAATTGTTCCTTAATATTACCATCTTTATGCATCTATAATGATTCATCTACTATTTTACTTTCGTGTCCCCAAGGATTATACACCACTAGATACAGCGATCATCAGGATAAATGTTACGGTGTTAAGAGTTTTAATGAACATTCTAGATTCGAAACTAAGACATATCCTGATTATGATTACCAGGGTGATAGTGCTGATAATTACTTCCAAATAAATGAACAAGAGGAGGATTATAGCCACCTCCCTGTAATACATTCAGCGGCAATTAACTCTTTTTACCAAGAAATATTTCGCGAAATAAACACATACAAACTACAATCCAACTACAGAACCTGCTGGATGGGTTTACAAAAAATAGGAGAAGACTTCATCTGGCTTAACAGCAATGAAAAAGTGTCCTTTGTTAATTGGCATAGAGAAACCAATTTCACTCTAACATACGCTGGGTTTGAAGCTGATGGTTCTTGGAATCTTTATGGAAGCAAGAATGAATTTGATTGCGTTCTTTATCAGGAAGAAAATATTATTCCAACAATATATAATTTCTCTCTTATAAGTAACATTAGTGAACTGCATTTATATATTTCCGGTCCAGGTCTTTGGAGAAGTGATAACGAAGACTTCGGTTTCCAGTGTTTTAAATCGAATGGTAGTGGTTTGATTTCGATTAAGAATATCACGCCATCCAATTTTGGCGCACCGTTCGTATTTGATTTAAATGAGTCATTCCAGTCGTCCTATATTTATTGGTGTGAGGGCCATTCCATACAAAACTTTAGTCTTATCGAATCAAATAAATTTAATGCGACTGCCAATATTATTTATAAAAGGTTTGCTTTATTGCTTAAGTTAATTATTGAACAATGTAGCGAATGTTGGGATTCTGATTATGCTATTAAGAATATTGTTTACGATATTTTTAATTTGGAGATATCTCTTGTAGATATATTAAGTCCAATAGATCGTGAAGTAGACATACTAATTCATGTGCAAAACTTTTCATTGCCTGATATTAATCATATAGTAGGTCAAGAAGTTATTACTAGTTTAGAAAATATTAAAACGAAAGCAATAGATATATGTGAAGAAGTAGGAATTTGTTCAGTGGTGGCCGTTAAAAACACGCAGTATTGTTTAGAACCTTATGTCAAGGACGGTATTTGGCCAACAAGTGCAAAAATAGGTGAAACCGTTTCCCCGCTTAAAAAATGCGTAAATAAATATGGTTTACCAAAATTTAGGAAATGCGTAGGCGATGAATATTACGGTGCTATGTGGGAAAACGATACGGAACCTTGCGATGAAAGTCAGTCTTCCTCGAACGTATCACAAATATTGTACAATCTGGCAAATGAACCTACTGCAGGTAGTGATATAAACTTCGCTGACATTTCCCAAATTGTAAATATAGAAAATGTTAAAACGTTTTCCCCTGTCGATATTCATCACACTGCAGAAATATTAAAGAATACTGTAAATTCGATTAATGTAACTGATGAGCAAACCAAGCATCTGCTGGATATTGTTTCTCACATTTCGCTGTGTAGTAAAGAATCTATTGCTGATTCTAATGCGCAGTTAAACTCCTCCAATGTGATACTAGATGCATTTGAAACATGGCTCACTAAAATATCTTTAGTGGATAAGCCAGGCAATAATGAAGAAGACGGAACATTTTCTCTTGAAGATCGTAGACTACAGGTGCAAATATCCGACCCACGCATTAAGGATGTTACTGGTTTAGCTTTGATAAGTCAGTCGTCCAATTCTTCCGACAAAGAATTAAACAATTTTAAAACAATTCCGTTAACAACTAAAAACAGTATCGCGGACGTCGCTCTGATAGAAGATCTTGAAGTTGCAGCATGGATTCCGAAAGAACTCTACAACAGCATTATCAAGTCACACGCTGCATCCTTTCACCCATCTTTAAAAGTATTGGTAACGGTTTTCCAAAATGATATGTTATTCCAGGAAAAAACATCTTCAGGATCTGTAGACGGAAGAGTTATTAGTATATCGGTTCCTGGATATACATCAGAGCTTCCTGGAGAAATTCCCATTATATTTAAAAGTAAGGATAATAAATCACGTATTCATTGCAGATTCTGGAACTTTGAAGCATTTGGATCTTGGTCAAATTTTGGTTGCAAACACGCCGGTACTTTTAAAAGAGGTGACAGCTTTCTCAATTTATGTATGTGCACACATCTCACGCATTTCGCTCAACTTATCTTCAGTGATTCTGATAACAACATTTCCCAAAGCTACACGATCCTTAGCGCTATCACTCTAGCAGGAAGTCTACTGTCCGCGTTTGGAATTTTAGGAATTTTTGTAACGGCAGCTTTATTTAAATCATGGAGATTAAAACTTGGTACAAAATTTCTTCTAAACTTAACTGCTGCTATCTCTTTCGAAGTTGTTATTATGATAGCTCTTAATATACAAGAATTTTCGAAAATGTCTTCCGAAAATACTTTTGGGCGATTGAGTGATGGGCAATGCATTGTGGTTGGAGTGTTCTTGCACTATTCAGTGTTGGCAATATTCTCGTGGATGTTCATTATTGGTGTTTTGCAGTACAGACGATACGTCATTGTCCTTCAAGGAACCCGACCAGCTCATTTGGTATTAAAATCAATGATCTGCGCATGGGGGCTTTCCCTACTTCCTGTTGTGATCATGCTACTGATAAACCCCAATCTCTATATCCCGCAGAACAGTGGATATAACCGATTCTGTTATCCAACAGGCAGCGGTCTAAATTTTGGTGTCCTTCTTCCAGTTTTTACAATATTTGCAGCTAACTTCTTGATGTTAATTTTAGTAATGAAAAATATCTATTACAATAAAGATAAGTCTATTAGAACAGAGCATGACAGAAGTCTTCTTCTGTCTCAAATAAGGGTTACCATTCTATTGGTCTATCTTTTGGGAATTACTTGGGGTTTTGGTTTTGCATCTTGGCTTCTCGACAGTAACTTTATTTTTAATTGCCTTTTTTGTACTTTTTCTACAATTCAAGGATTCTTTCTGTTCATTAATTTTATTATTTGTGATCCAACAGTTCGAACATTGTATAAAACATACTGTTCAAACTTTCACTGATTAAAGAAAAAACTATATTCTCTCAACTCAAACTCAATGTTGAAATTTCTCTTGATTTCAAGACCTATTCTTTTACAATATTTAATCACCTTCCCACCTCATGATCTTGTTGTTGATACATCACTGAGTTTATCATATTTTAATAAAATGTATTATTCATATTAAGTATGTATTAATCATCTTAGCAACGATAAGTTTGCAAAGTAATAGTTATAGATAACGAACGACAAAATAGAGAAAGAATTATTCATTCAACACTATAAATAAAAAATATAAATATTTTAAATGTATTGCAATAGCCTTATCTGTTGTATGTACTTCGTATACCTATAAATACACATTATATTGTGAAATATTTAAGTGTTTATTTTGTAAATTTACGTGACTGCACCTTTTATATCTTAGGCTGGGTGCACACGAAAGATAAAACTGTTTTTAGACAATATAATTAAAATATGCCAACATAATTATCTTGTAGCACGCTAGCAAATTGAATATTGTACATTTTGTAAGTGTGATGTTGGAAATGAACTTCGTAATTAGCTTGTAGTAACTTGAACTGAAAGACAATTTTTTACATGGTATGTAATAAAATGTAATATGACCTTACAGCACATATGTTAAATTATAATATACAAATACAATAAAGACAGTTTTTTATCCTGTTGTACTTTTAATTTTTTTTTGTTTATCGGCTGTTTGCAATAAAATTATTGCTAAATTTGCAATCTCCTTTACATTCCAATGTATCTTATTTAAACAAAACTTAACTTTAAATAAATTAAAATCTATCTTCCTTTCATTTTCTTCCTTCTCTCTTTTCTTTCCTTTTACTGCCATCCGTCTTCATCCTTTACTCATCCACCTTCTCCCGACACCTCTTCTTAATGTGCTCCAATTTCTCCTTTTCCTTCCACACACTCTGCATCTTTTCTCGTCCACTTTCCATATTTTTCTAGTCTGTCCCCAGAGGTGGCCTTTGGGGGTGACAAGCAGGGTAACCGCCCGGGGCCTCGCATTCTCGCGCAATAACCCAAGTAGAAAAATTCATTACTATATATGTATTTGAATCTTGCGCCTCGCTCTTTAGAAATCCCAGTAGAATCACTGCGTATATCTTTTAAGGCATTCATGTGCCTTAGTTTATCATCATTAATATTTGTCGTGTTTGAGCTTGTTAACTTTTATAAAACTTCCAATTTAAAATTTTAGTTTTCGTCAATTAATATCAAAAATACTTACTTACAATTTATATAAATTATACAAAGAACCTCGAGCAAGATTTGCTGCCCGGGGCCTCGTGATGGCTGAAGCCGACCCTGTCTGTCCTACAACAGTTTTGTGTTTAACGTGAACATCGAATAGAAGCATCATTATATTCCTATTATCCTCCTATGTTACATAACGTTATACATTCGTCATAATAAAGTGTATTACCCTGTTTCACGTTTCCACCACATTACGTCTTGTAAACTTGTTACACCATTGTCTCGTGTTATCTCCTTGAAGTCTTCAATAGACAAACACATTAGAATATTTTGAGTCTATGTAAAAATGTGTCCGATATGAAACGATATTAGTTCCGATTTTAAAATGTATAAAAACAAATTTATAAAATCCTAAATGCAAGTTTCTTTATTTAACAAAATAAAATGTAGCGCTCATAAATACATTGTACGATAAATACAATTTGCATAAATGTTTACAAAATGTCTCATTTTACAAATGGTTCGTTTAATATCTAATTTAATAATTCTCTTCTATTTTCTTATCGTATCCTATACACATACAAACACTAATACATCAAACATTGTATCAGTTTCATGTAACTACCAACACAGCAACACAAATAAGAAACAACAAAACCTGAACGATATAAATAGTATCAAATGTGACGGTTATTATAATTGATTAAATAAACTCGTACCTCTCTGTCTAGCTTTGTGTCATATTCTGAAAATCCTAGTAAGTAGTATTAGAATTAAATTTAATTAGATGATGTTAAGTAAAATATACGAGTATTATAGAATCGCGCTTATATATTTAATAAATTGTCATTCACTCACTCTGTTTTCATATTTTTCATTAATTATTAACTAATCTCTCATTATAATTTAGGTTTTCGTTTATTTATGATATGTCGGGCTTCTTAGGTACGTAGCCTTTTATCACCCCTAATAATGTTCTGCTTTTTTTAAAACTTTAGATCCTGACTATAAGAACCCAGTAAACAATTTAGTGAAGTGTCTCTTTTTGTGACGTTTTTATCACTATTGCACTTCAATTATAGATCGCATCAACTGGTTTCGCCATTTGTAGCCGGTAAAATAGACACTTCATATGAACGACTGTGAGAAACTGAACTGCAAATGAACTCTTTCATGACAAAAAATCATGCGCATCTTCAATATGATGGCGAAGTGACTCCAAAATGTTTACTGGAATGATTTATTCATGGCCACTACCGTTATAAATTTCGGTATCGCAAACCTTATATTTTAGGCTTTATATTTTAGGTTTAATTTGATGTTTTAATCTTAAATTATATATAGAAGAGAATATGTTTTAATTTTAAAAAGAAAATAAAAAAACATTGTACCACAAATTTTCTTATAATGCATATAGCATAGAACAAGACACAATGGGCTTGTGTCCTCTATCTTAATTTCTATAAAGCTGTAATAAAATCTTGTTCTTTTATAAAACAGAAAAGTATACGAGTGTATGTGTGTGATACATCATTTACGTCTACGTATCTCATAACGTATTATATTACGTTGCTAATGAAATAGGAAAAATAATCTTGATTACTTACTTCTTCTGTGACGTATTATGCATAGCTAAAATATGCGGCAAAACTGAAATACAAATTAGAAAAGTCTGTCAACTTTGCATATACTTATATTAAAATTTATTTCAGTCGGAAATGAAAAAAAACGACTCTTAAAAAATTAAGTTTTATTTATATATATCTTTTAACTTCATTAAGCATCGGTCGCCGCCGAACTCACGTAATTTGAACTATACTATTCTTGCAAAAATACCCAGCTTAAATTCGCTACTATCCAGACTAGTAGCTTTAAATTCGTATATAAAATTTCACAGTGTATAATAAATAAGAAGAAATTTTTAAATATGTAAAAACCTCTTTATAAAAACATTGAATTTCTAAAGTTATACTTATAGCAGCAACCGAAGAAACGAGAAATCCAGCTTTATTAAAATTATATTAATCTCAATGAATATATATAAAAGATATGAGATAATTAAATATTTTTTAAAGAATTTGATATAATGTTGAGCATAGCGAAGGTACACAGATTTCTGTTTCGGAGAGTGGTACGCGAATCATGATGGCTATGGCTAAGGGAATGGAAGCTTCTCTTGCAGTAGCTGTAGGAACATTACATATTATTTGTATTGTATGGTACATTCGTTGGAGCGTAAGCAGATAACGCGAACAATGGCAAAGAAATTAGTATGTCTCTGGTTATGTTGTTAAGGAACAACAAGAACGTGGTACATCTCGCTATAAAGAAAGACACACGATATTATATACTTATATATTGTCGGTAAATAGAAAAAAACATTAAAATTTTATTCTTTCTATGAAATAAAATGAATTTCAAATTCGAATCCTTGATCTGCATCTAGCTCTACAATTTGTGCTTCATTCGAAATCATATTTATTTGAAAATACACACCAGTATCATTTTCTTAATCTTTACAATATTCTTAACGCCATTAATTCTTCTTTTAATCATATTACTGTCAATTTATCAAGAAATTAATTTTAAATTTAATGAAACTTATTTCTCCCCCTTGATATATATAATTAAAGTATACTCTAACTGCTGAAAACAAAAAGCAGTGGAGCGTATCACAAAATTGTTAACATTAAGGATCATATAACAAAGGTTAATAACCCCTCATTCATATAGCCGTAGTTCAACCCCTTGTGACATTAGAAACGTTTTGTTCTGTTAGTAATCTCTCTTACCCTTTCTTTTATTTTCGATATGTAGTAGAAATGAAATAGGCTTGCCAACTATCGTGGTATGTCATATAGAAGTCTAGAATTTTTTCATTAGAATATGTTTTCTCTTTTTAA
Organism: Panorpa germanica; assembly: GCA_963678705.1. NCBI lineage: Eukaryota > Metazoa > Arthropoda > Insecta > Mecoptera > Panorpidae > Panorpa > Panorpa germanica. Next base: position 1,695,125 of record OY783207.1, read on the forward strand.
CATCATTTAATTATGTAAATAGGAACCAAAGCATCATAGAAAAAGAAACAAGATATAACTGTCTTTGTTTAATGGTTTATTTGCCACTTCATTTAATACTGATACGGGGGTGAGGACAGGGGGGATGGGGAGGGGTTAAGGTCAAAACAAAATATCAAAATATTTTCGATAATGTTTTTTGACGACATAGTTAATATATAATTAATTCTATAATTACTACATGATAAAATGACATTTGAAGAATACTTTGTGAAATTTTCATAAATAAATGTCAAGAAATGAGCCATTGACAGCAAATCTCCGCAGACGTCACAAAAAAAAGTAACATTGCGTTGCCACTCATAACTCATCACTGGATTTTCTGAAATCAAAGAACCAAAATGATTTCAGTAGTTGATAAGTTTCAGCAGCTAACGTTGTCGAGTTTTTCTTTTTTTTATTGATTTTTCAATTTTTTACAGCACTTAAAACTCAAAAAGCAAAAAAACAGAAACTTTGTTATTTTAAAATATGTTAAAATAATAAAAATATAAAGAAACTCGACAGCGTTACCTCGGCATTTATGTAAAGAAAGAGTGTGCAAAATTTCAAAAGGATCGGTCCAGTAGATTTTGAGCTAGACCGACTCTGAAAAAGCTAAGTGTGACAAACCGCATTTAAAAGTTTCAAAGTGACACGAAAGCAGACTAGAAAGTTAAAGACTTAAAACTCTATATCTCCGACAGTTTTACTTCAATCGACTTCAAATTTTTACACAATAAACTTAATATGTTGTACAATAATATAAATAAATAAAAAAAAAGTTGAGACCTTACCCCCCCCCTCCACTTCATCAAATGGCATTTGTTCATGACAAATAATCATACGCATCTTTAATATGATATCAATATAAACGCGAGGTACGGATGTACCTAAAGATTTGTTCCAATAAAAAGTTGGCAGACTTTAACACAGCTAAAAGAGAGGCCTAACAGTTTACGGTAATCATCGCTCTCTACTTTTCGTTGTTCAACAAGCATGACTCTCCATCACCATCATAGTTCACCGTTCTCTTAAGTATCCCTGCGAATGCAATCTCGCACTTAGCGTAACACTAGCAAAGTGCTACACAAGTCTACTACAACGCCACTGTCAACAACATAACAACCCTTCTGAGTCCTAAATTGTTCGTAGAAATTACAGGAAGATGAGGTAAAGGGAGTTGGAAGTAGGAAGAAGGAGCAATTGTGGAGACCCATGCAAGTTTCAGTTTAATGATTTCTGTAGTTGATTCCTTTCCTGTAATTATATCTAGATAATAAAGGAATTGTTTGTTTCTTATATGACGGGGTAAAATACCTCTATGGACATTCTTCCTGCAATAAAACGTCAATATTTATCCTCTTCCTAGCTCACATTCAGCTATCAAGTAGCTGCCGAAATTCAAAATTACATAACCCTCAATTGTTTCATCACAAAATTTTTAGTTTCCTAAATTAGTAAAAAAATTATCAAATATGAATTTGAACACATTAAATTTCCAATTAACATTTCAATTTCTACAAAATTTAAAGTATTTTTTAACTGCATTATTTCAAGATTTAAAAAAAATACCAATCTTATCTGTAGAAGTTATAAGTGGATTTATAATAGCGTTTGCGGTCATACAAGGATTGTATTACATCTTGCTTGATCGGAATAAGAAGATGTCGTCAATGTACAATATCCTGCACTGGTTGTCGGCGCTGGGCATCACTGAGTTGTTCAACAACCTGACAATGCTGGACGTGTTCGCCGTCACGCTCCTAGCTGTCCTTGAAACGGGGAATATCTCAAATATTGACGACATTGAAGCAAAGACATATATTGACGCATTGTTGTTTCTTGACAAAACAAGAAGAAGGTTAAAAGAGATTGATGAAATTGGAATAAATGTACTGAAATACATATCTGATGTAGGAAAAATTATTTCAAAATATGGATATCAAATTAATTTCCTTTTAATACACAACATTGAAGAAAATCTTGCAAATCTGTACCAAAAGTGAGTGCTTAAAAAGTAACAAATGAAAAGATGTGAAACTATTAGATATTAATAAAAATGTAAAATTCTAATACTCCATAAACAACCGAAGACACTTTCTGGGAAGTAAATTACAATTTTATGGATTCGACCATTTCAACAAATTATAATTTCTTAATAACCACTGTAATATACTCGTGTAGTATCGTTAACTAATTAAATAAGAAAATGCAATTGTACAACTGTTATAATATACTTCATAATCAAAACAAATTCAGAGTACAGTCATTCAGTAATGTAAACTGCAGGAAATAACACGTAACGATTTACCTGACAGTTTTGACGGAATAGTCCATCTTTACCGGTAAACCGGAGAGTGAACGTATGGTATAACATCCAGGTTTATCACATAGACACTCCGGTTTAACTGTAAAGGTGAACTTTGACACATGCGCATAGAGAACAAATGGGGACATATACCTTTCTCTCCCGCACACATTTTAGACACACTTTCAGGTCCAGGTCCATATATATATATATGCTCTAAGAATATATGTACCAACACAGAAAAACGTAATAAGTGATTTTTACCAATGTGTTTGCGCGACTGTCTGTTTTTTCAAGCATAGTAAACGTAGGCGTGTTCAGGCCTACATTCGATCTCCAAGAATAATTGCAGCTACTTCTATTATCAGTTAACGCAGACACACTGAACCGTGAAAGTGGTATTTTATTTGTGACTCGTAGAAACGATTCATGCGGATTCACATTCAATTCCGTTTTCATTTATTTCGCGTAGTATTTGTAATTTGGTTTGATCTTTGCAGGATTCAAAAAGTTAATAGCATGTCCCTCACTTTAAAATTCTTTTAGTTGATATAAGTAGGAGTATGTTGGAATATATAGACATATGAGTCACCCAGAAGCGACCTTCCCAAGAAAATTACTTATATTACGAATATAATTACATTTATTAAATTTCAACTTTAAAATTCTTTACTCAAAATTAAAAATATTAAAATCCAATGTAAACAAGTCATCTCTTGATCACTAGACCTGTATTTTGCTGCGCAGCAGACCTTTCGTTTTTTGGGAACGTCTTTAAGTCCATATTTTATACAAATTTATAACTTACAACATTGAAAACCTCTGTTACATACAAAACTCATATAACACTAGCTGGAAAATGAAGCATGCTCTTTTATTAATGAGTAAGCAAGAAGTACTTATATGTGCAAGCGAGAGAGATATTACTGTGATGTGTTTCATGCATAAATTAGTAGCTATCTTGTCAGCTTCCTCAGAATCTCTGCTGTCGTAGTGTTCAAATATCGTCAGCAGTTTCAGTGAGCGTAATTTGTTATTAATCTTATCTATTCAGTACACACGCGGTCAAGGGCGTAGGTGCAACTAAATAAAAAGGAATAAAATAATCAACTGAAGCAAAGGTGAAGCTGGGACGTCCGTGATGAATTAGAAATGTAACACAGCTATTGATTTTTGATGTAGTTGGGGATTTAAATAACGAACCACTGCAAATAACATCAAAATAATGCCGCGTTTACAGATTTATGTTTTAAGTACTAAGGGTGAAAGAGAAAACGATACAGTGGTGCATTATTTTTTTTTTATATCTATTTACTTATTTGCCTTGACTTTCTTTCGTCATAGCCACCATCAAACATTTTTTATACATCTTTTATAATTTATAATTCAATTTTACAAATTTCTAAATATTTCAATAATTCTCTAATTAATTTTGAATCACTTAACAAAAATTTAGTATGAACAGGAAAAGTTTTAACCACATCTAATATATCACTATTCAATTTTGATCTTTCTAAACTATAATTTATGCATTCAAATATAATATGATCCAAAGTTCCTTCTTCACCACATTGACATCTATCGTCGAATTTAATATTAATTTTGTACAAGTGAGCTGGAGTTTTGCAATGATTACTTTTGATTCTGATTATAGTTGACATAATTTTGCGGGACTCATTTCTAAACCATCTCTTCTTACTTAAATTTGGATGTAACATATAATAATCTCTTCCTTTTAACTGACTTTTGTTAATGAAATCTGTGTTTTTCAAATTGAAGTTTAATTTTTTGATTATATTCAAAATTTCATATGAAGGTAATTTCACTTTCATCTCAATTTCTAAATTTATTGATTCCTTTGCCAATTTATCCGTAATTTCGCTTCCTCTTATTCCACAATGTCCAGGTATCCACATAAATTTTATGGTATTATTCTTATTTATTATATTAAAATACATCTCGTTAATTTTGCATGTCAAAATACCATTATTTGATTTGTTATCATTAGAATTTTTTAAAACACTTAAAGAATCCGTTAATATTATAATTTTATTATTGTTGATATTTTCATCATTTCCAATGCTTTTTATAAATGTAATAATTAATAAATTTTAATAAATACAGTGGTGCATTAATAAACATTAAAGTAGAAGGCTCATCTCATGGTAAAACCATCTCAAGAAGAAGTAGTCAAATGCAAATTAGTGAAATGTATGTGTCACTTTCGACACATGCGCATAGAGAACAAATCGGAACATCTACCTTTCTCTCTCGCACACATTTTGTACACTATGCTCATTATGTTTATGACTCTAAGGTAGATGTAAAAACACGACTATTATTAGCTATTAATATTAACAGATATCTTATCTGACATGTCCACATAGTTATCAGTCATTTTTATAGTTACTAACCCAGTCCCAGTGTCCCATAATGCAATGCATCGACTGTCAATACAATAAGCATGAATTCATTCATGCGTTAGTACGATATTTATAAATGGGGTGAACCAATAACGTAAATGGAAATCTATTTCATCGCTCAGCATACAAATTTATTAAGTAGGTTGAGTAAAAATGGGTCCCAGTTAGACGCAGTTATTCTGTGTAAAACTGCCAATGGAATTGTGTTACTGAGAAGAGAAAATGATAAAGGGGTGAGGGGGATGTGAAAGGTGGAAAGTGTTTAAACCATTTGTGTCAAAGATGAGGCTTGTGCTTTGTATCATTCTTATCAATTTTTTTTTAGTTTTAAAAGCACGATTTAAATTTAGTAGCTGTACCATTTAGATTGAGAAACGAAGAGAAATGCAGCAGATACTGAAGAAAGAGACAGAAAATGGTGTCCAAGGTGTGCTAGAGAGAGATAGAAACGCTGGAGCATATTAAGTGTTAATGTGAGCAAAGAGTAAAAATTGAAAAGAAGATTGTGCAGTTACTTAACGGAAAAAGTGGATGGTGGAGATAGAGAGAAGAAACGAGGAAAGAGAAGGAATGGCAGGGTAGATACGGGAGGGAGAGAGAATCAGTAGGGGCTTAAGGTTTTTTTTTAAGGAGTGAGAATGAGCAGATAGAATAAGGAACACAAATGAAATGTAATTGTGAAATAAATAAATAAGACATTTTAGGAATTGTAAATTTATCAAACTTATGTGTTGTTTAAGAAAACATATACTTTCACTTTAGTAATTTACATACACATTATAATAATTACACTGTTTAACTTAAATCGTATTATCTTACCTGAAAACAAAAGTACGACATTTAAAGTTTATTATTTAAATTGTCAATTCCTTTTTATCTAATTTTATAATAACTTAACATTATGCACAGTGAGTTCTGTCGACTCCAAATATCAACTGTGTTGGCCGTTGCCACACACTACAATGAAAGTAAAATTATCATATAATATTTACGAACTGTCTTTTCTGAGTCGTTTTATAGATTAGGTATATGTATATATATACAGCTTTAGTCGCAAATAGAGTTGGCCACAACTGCAAAACATGATTGTAACATTTCAATCCTGCTAGATCCATTTGTAAATCGCAAGGGAAAGTAAATTGTCAGTTGTCGCACTGACAAAATGTATAATATATTTCAAAATCATTTCCTATCAATAATTTGTTAAAAGGTATATTATTAGTTGTTAAAAGGAATGACTCAGAATATATACCTAAGTGAAGTTATTAAAAAATTCTAAGTCAGTTAATTTTGAATTTGGCACGTATATCTCTATATAAGAATTTGACACAAGAGTTAAAATAATGAAACTGCACCTGCCCCTTACACCTCTCTTTCCGCTCACTCGACAATGCTTTCTCGTACAAGTTTCGACTTGCAAACGAATCAAATATTTTTTTAAATTCAAATAAGTACGTAGTTGCTAGTTATTCTATTAGATTGATCTGGAAACTATATTCATCTCTTTTCTTCAACTGACAATCATTATTCAGTCGAACATGTCTCAGACTCTTCTTTATCTGCAATACAACCACCGACATAACCCTAACATTAAATACAATTGTTTACTTTATAAATATTTTTAAAATAATATTGCTGTCTCTTTTTTTTATATATTAAAATATTATATAAAACTGTGCACTGCTCTAACACATTATAAAAATATTTCTCTAAAATGAAACATTGCAAAATAAATGCTCACGTGCTCAAATATAAACAAAACACTGATGCGTTGCCATAGTTACATAAATTATTTACTTTATAAATATTTTTAAAATAATATTGGTGTCTTTTTCTTTTACATATAAAAACCTTAAATGAAACAAAGCACTGTTTTAACACATTACAATAATTTTTCTCTAAAAATAAACATTGCAAAATAATTAATAGATTCTTGATATGACTTAACGGTCATTGATCTCGGTGCAGGTGTTTAAACATAAACAAAATACTGTTGCGTTGTTGCCATAGTTACATAAATAAAATTAAAGTGATGTTTAAATAAATTTACAATGTTGCCCGATCAAAATATTTAAAGATTAATAATTACAATAAATTTAATAAAACAATACTTATTCTTATTTATACTCTGTTGTGTAAAAGGGATGAGGGTTTAGAGGGTAATGAATAAAGCAAACAAATTCCTTGATTTTTAAACATATATTGCATAAATTGATTTTTTTTATAAAAACAAAACATTTTTTTTATGGAGACATAGCCAGTTGGTCATCATTTTGGACAGATATAAGTTGTTTGGTAGAAGTTGCCGCAATTCCTTACTTTTTTTTCTTTTTGGGGGTGGCACCACTTGTGGAAGCTCCATCTTTTGGTTGCTTCAATGTATGTTTGATACAAACTTTCGCTTCGTGATCATAAATTTGATCAGCTTTTAACGTTGTATCGCATCCATAGTGGCAAGGATACTGCAGAAGACTGGAAAGATAAAGTATAGTTGAATATATTTTAATTCATTTAATACGCGATCGGTGATAGAGAGTTATCCAAAAACTACGTCACAAAAATGTCATGGTTCTTTTACTCTACATTTTCTTTTGTCACGTCTTGTCACACCATGTGAACTACCCGCTTTTTGACGTCACTTATTTGAAAGCAAAAATTGTTTTTAGACTTATATTTTTGGATGTCTAATTGTAGATTAATTGTTACGTCATAATACGCATTTCCTGCGCATTTGCTTTCATAGTTTATGAAAGAAATGTATACTAAAACCAATATGAAGTTATGGGTTACAACTCAAGCATTGAGATCTTGCAAGGATTCCAATCTAAAACATTACGCATGATTGTCGATGCACCGTGGCATATTACAAACGAAAGACAAAAATTTAAAACTCGAACGGTGAAATACAACGACCATCCTTAATGGAAAACAAGACTTCTAAATCAAAATGAAAATCTGGTCTCATCATCTAAAAAGTCCGTATATAAATACCTTGCAACGTTGTCCAATAACGGCACGTGTCTCATAACGGTGTTGCACTTCCGACACGTATCATCATCCGGTATACAACCGCGACAGTAGATATGCATTTCATCGCACGAAAATATCTTAGGATAGCATTTACGCCCACAGAAAGTACAAGTCAATTTTTTAAGCATCACCTTGTTTACTTCTTTATCAACATCACTTAAAATAGTAACCATTATAATTAAAATTAAGAAACAAAGTAACTAAAAACACAAGTGTTGCACTATCAAAGGCAATATCAATTCTGTTCTGATATACAAAAGTTAATAATTACATTAAGTTATTCAAGGTTAAATACATTGACGTCACAACTTTATTTCTTCTGGTAAACAATCTACAGAAACAATAATAAATTGTGTTATTGTTCCATTAGGTATTTTGAATAGTTGGGCCATTGCAAAACTGGTTTCTGCACTATCATTTATAGTTTAGAACGATCACTTCAAAACGATTATAATAATTTTGATTATATTTTCATTTTTGACTGTAACAGTTTTTGCAAAAGTATTCGGGACCTTGTTAACCAGTTTATGAATAAATAATTAACAATAATTTTTAAAAACGATCTTGTTATAGAAATTTGTTTTAATAAATAGTATGACTTACCTGTTTAAATCTGACCACACACATAAACTAACACAGACGATAATAAATTGAAAAGAACCTATATCGAATTTATTTATTACATTTCTTTCCAGTAGATCGTCTTCTGCATTTTCATCTTTTATTTATTTTCCCAATTATTTCAACTTTAAAAGCTTTTTTTCGAATCGTAGTAATGGCGAATAGTCTGATTACAATGTGAGTAAGATTTTTCGAAGCACGTTCTAAGCCACAGGTAGAAAATATATTTGGGTACGTTCAGGAAAAGAAATTTCGTATTTTAAAGCTTAAGGAGGTACAGGACGTACCGTCAATGGAATAAGTTTATCTCTCGGTAATACGAAATGCAAAATACGAAGTACATGAGGGACGAGCAAATATTGGGACTGTATCTTTGAAAATGAACTTTTCAATTCCCTATTAAACTGCTATTTGCTAGTTAAAATGATTTTTTTATGCATATATTAGTTCAACAAATGAAAAATTACCTATAATTAATATCAAATTTATATTAATTCAATTTAAATTCAAATTAAATATTTTGAAAAAGGAATAATAAATTTGGCAACGCTGTAAATTTACGTGTGTTGACGCATGCGAGATTTGGCTCTTTGACCAAAAAATTGTTATATTTTATATAACATTTATTCCGGTTTTGAATTTCCCGGTCAAATTGGGATTTGCAACGTCGCCTGCTTATAACCTAGACTTACTGTTTCTTACTTGTTTTATTTAAATATGTTCGTAAATAGGTATCCTTTTGATAATTTTCTTTTTGCAATAGTTACAGAAAAGATTATTTTATATACACCTAGTTTTTGAAAGCCGTGTCACCATTTTTAAATAGTTAAAAGTTATATTATGTGGTGAAATTGAGTTAAAAATTATGATTTGTATGGAAAATGACTATTTTTAATCATGTATAAAAAGAGAACTAGGAACCCTAGGTCTCTAAAATTTTGAGACAGCATGTATTTTTACTATTTGTATCGACCCTCCAAATTTCACAACGTTTTCATCATTTACGTTAGGATCCTATACCTCCTTAAGTTTATGGGGTGGGGTAATGTATTTTTGCTTGTGAAACTTTCGCCTCCGTTTATGGTCCAAAATGTCTTCGAAACAGATGCCCTATATCGCCCAAATTTCGATACCTATACTAGGTCGAGGGTAGAATATCAAGGGTCGAGGGTTCTACAATATTATTTTTGAATTTTATACGAAACATCAAATTAGTAAAACAAGAAGTATATTTTTATAATAAAACAAAAAGAAAAATATAACAACAACACATGAAGAGAACACTTGAAAAGGAAATATCAAACAAACGTACTGGTAGTATGAAGCCTTTGTCAACAATTAACTCTGCTAAAAGTGCCTGTGGTTCTAGAAGTAAACTAAAGTACATGTCTGTCAGCAAGTTGAGAGCAGAGAGTTCCAGAGATGAGTGGTCTCATACATGACAGATGTACCAGAAGAGGGTAGCTGAGATAAAAAAGAATAAGAATTATTTTTAAAGTACGTTTGAAGACTACTGCTAGTGCATGTGTCGTATGTGCGACTACATTGTCTGTAGGAATTTAATAAGTATCTTAGGTCAAAACGATAAAAAAGAAGCATATTTTCGATAATGTTTTTTGACGATACAGTTAATATAAATTATTACTATAATTACTACATGTTAAAATGACATATGAAGAATACTTTGGGAAGTTTTCATAAATAAATGTCAAGAAATGAGGCATTGACAGCGAATCTCCGCAGACGTCACAAAAAAAAGTAACCTGATAAATTTTTGCAGGTAACGCTGTCTAGTTTTTCTTTTTTTATTTATTAAAAATCAGAAACTTTGTTATTTTAAAATACGTTAAAATTAAAAAATATAAAAAAAACTCTACAGCGTTACCTCGGCATTTATGTAAAGAAAGAGTGTGCTAATTTTCAAAAGGATCGGTCCAGCAGATTTTGACTCTGAAAAAGCTATGTGTGAGAAACCGCATTTAAAAGTTTCAAAGTAACACAAAAGCAGAAGAGAGAGATGAAGACTTAAAACTCTATATCTCCGACAGTTTTACTCCGATCGACCTCAAATTTTTACGCAATAAACTTAATATGTTGTACAATAATATAAATAAATTTTAAAAAAAGTTGAAACCTTACTCTTCTTCTAATAAACTTTCTATTAATTATAGAATTGTTTGCAATACTTGTATGTTAAAGAAAAGAAGTAGCGCGTAATCCTGGTGCAAAGTTCTCTAAAATCGATTCTTTGTTTTTACTTGCATATTTCCAAAAGTATGTGCATTTATAAACGTTAATAATTACAATGTTATCCATGTTTATCTGATTTATTATTTTTATTAAGGATAATACTATGAAATGGAAAAATAATAACAAAAAACACATATACATAATTCCTGAATTTACAACCGGAAATGCAACACAAAGAGCATCGTATTCGCTTATTTGAATACTTCCGGAGCCCCTGATGAGAGCATTTAACCTGGTGATGCAAATATTTAATATGAAAATTGCAATACAGCTAAGCGTGTTAGAGCACGGTCTCTTTACTTCGCATTATTTCTATTTCTGGAAGTGAACTTTCTATATAAACAACTACCTTATGCTGCAGGGTTTTACCGAGAAGCTTACCCCCTCCCCTCTCGAGGAGCATCTCTTGCGCGCCATCTTCGTAACGATGCTGTTTCTTAAGTATCTTTGCATTTTCTCTTAGTGCTTCAATGAAATCAGGCGTGTATCCAGAAATCATTTAATTTACTTGAAAATTGGATGCACTAAATTTAAGAGATCATAATAGCATGCGCCTCTTACCCCGAACTCCATTAAAAAACTAATTTTTATTTGTGCAAGGTTTTTTATGTAATTTATTTGTAATGGGCTTGTGTCCTATGTCTTAATGTCTATAAAAGTGTACTATATAATGATAAAGTGGGTTACTAGAACCTCAAATGTTCAATTAATTTTTAATAACTCCTTATATGTTAAGAGATATTAACAATTAAAAAAGTCATTTTGTCTCTTTAATTATTGAAGGGATTCAACGTTGTACACATTCCAAGTGCATGTGACATCACAATCCTTGTGTAAGGTTACCAACCTTACACCTCATAAATCTTTGCTATATGTATTTATATGTCAAAATATCAAATATTATTTACAGCTATTTCAAGGAACAATCAAATTTCAATATTATGTCTGCCTTAGCAGGGTTAAATAAAATAAAAACTTATTATTCTTTGATTTGATTTGATTATTTGACTACCAACAGCTATAGAACATTACCATAGCACTGACCTACTCAACAAATAACTGACGTTAAAATGCATTTCATTCAATGCAATTCGCAGTTACAATTTGGTCGTCTTATCACATATAAAGGCATCATTACTGTACTTGTTAAAAAACATAATCAACCATCACTAACATCTAACGCCGCCGCAGATAGCCGACTAAGTCTTCAAACTCTGCAACGCAAATCTTTAACAAGTATAATCGGTTAGAATTTTCCAAAAAATATAAATAAAATAATAACATAAGTTTACTTTAACAATATTATCAGAAGTATCGTTTGACGAGTTCTTACTACGCTCCTGCTGCTTATGCAACATATTTTACCTAATTAATTAACATATAGTACACAAAACGTATGTTTAAATAAAATAGAAGTAATTAATTTAGTTAAGTCTGTGCGAATAAATAGAAGTATTGCAGATAACTATAACGACTGTACAAATATCATGTAGAATTTGTTGTATTTTGAACTCTTGCCTTTTAAGTCGTCTGAAGAGTCTGTATCTGGGTAACAGGTAATCACAAGGGCTACATTTTAGCTAGAAGATTCTTTGATTCAAATACCGCAACGTCCTCAGGAACGGCGGTAAATAGGTTAACTGCATTGTTAAGGTAGTTTGCCGTAATAATCGAAGACAGAAGTATCGTGCGACAGTCAATACGAAAACTTTAAAAAATTTAATGGTGGACTAATTTATTTTTGTCGGAGACTGTACACTAACTAATGAAACCACACTTATCAACAAAAACTATACTAATTAATGCAACTTTCAACTTTAAATATTTATATCTTTTCAGCAAATTAACAAAAAAAAATTTAGATTTTAGTTTCTAAATTTTCTTAGTTCTTTGTTTTATTAAATATTAGTTTTTTTAAAGCATTTCTAAAAACGGTTTTTTAGATATACACGAAACTATGGGGCCGATTTTTCAGAGGCCTATATTTTCTAAATTAAGCTATGTAAGTTTACACAAAACTATTTCAATATCTTAAATAAAGAGAAAAATGGATCCCATACCTTGATACTGACATAAGTAGCCTAATTTGTAAATTATAAGGCTTTGAAAAATCGTTAGAAGTTAATAGAACTCAGGTAAGCATTTACAAAATAGGCATGTTCATTTTGTGCACTTTAATTATAAATACATATGTCCCTTCACAATCGATAGAAATATTTCATTTATATATATAGACATCAATAATATAATAGCGTAAAATAAACAATAAATAAAATTCATTGTATTTTCTAAAAATGTTATTTTAAAACGCAACGCAATTAATTTTTTATTGATGTATGTTCTATGAAAAGTAAACAAACACATAAAACAATATTGGTATAAATTAAAAATATATCGACATGATAAATATATTAAAAAAACAAAACGCAATTGAATCAATCCTTATGTAAACATGCCGTGTATCTATGCCGTGTTCTATGTACATAGTATATAGTATATAGGGAAGAATATATTGTAAAGGTCAAATTCGTCATCGCCCATTCGTAACTCGATTCCTAACTGTTAACCCAAACATTAATAAAATGTGGATAATTCCCGGTGGCGCCCTCTATGGACCGAGTCCACTGCCGGCTGGACTTTGTTTTCTGAGTAAACATAATGAATTGAATTGAAGAGATAAAATAATACACGATATTATGTATATATGCATATATATTTGCCAGTAATGGACTAACAGAAATCGGGCGTTTAATTTAAAACTACCGCTACTAACAAGTACCTACTGCTTAATTAAATTACCAATCAAGATGTAAAAGTAATATACCTCAGTACTTAATAGAAAAAGACATAAAAACACAAGAAGGACAGCAAGGTTTAGATTGGGAAATGAGGAAAAAGGAAACAGATACTGGGAAAGTAGTGAGGAAAGAATGTGTAGAGTGTGCGGAACAGAGGGTGAAACACTGGAGCACATTAAGTTTGATTGTAAGGAAAAAGTAGGGAGTGAGATGAATATTGGGCAGCTCTCAAGGAAGGGAACAGATGTATGGCAGAAATAACTAGAAGAAGGAAGGCTAAAGCTTTTTAAATATTTTTAAAGCAGAAGAATGTATTGCTGAAAGTGATGGGAAGAGGTGAATGGCGGAGATAGAGAAAAAAAACTAGGACAGAGAAGGAATGGCAGAGTAGAAACAGGAGGGGCAGTAGCAGCAAGAGCGAAGCAGTAGCAGTTTTGTTTTTATTTTTATAAGGAATTTTATATATATTTTTTTTCGTTTAAAAAAAATGAGAATGTTTAGATTTAATAAGGATCAAAATTGAATTAAGCACAATGACATGTTTATAAATGGCAAAAACATTAAAAAAAATAAAAAAATAAAAAAGTACCAATCAACTATCGCTATCATCTAACGATGCCGTGAATATATTAATATTATTTGTCTGCATAAATTACACCTAATCATTTTCTAAAATACTTTACAAATTACATCATCCTTTATCTAAAGTTGAAAAGCGTTGTGAAACTAGAGTCCCATACCTTCCCCTTTCTCTTTTCATTCCACCCCCTTGTGACGCATCTGTTTTAAACATGTCAAAACAACACCCATTATATACAGGTTTAATATGATGATGACTTGCACAGGCACAGGCAGAAGCAGGAGCAGAGCACAACTCAGGCCCAACTAATTCCCAAGCCAATCAATTTAGCGAATGATTAATCGGTCTACATCATGCTACGTCATTTACATCTAATTTTAAAATTACTTTAGTTGACGTAACAGGAACAGGAAACTTGGGTTCTGGAGTATCAGAGAGGGAAGAGAGGAAGGTTGCAATTCCTGTGATTAAAATATTGTTCTTGCGGAAGTGAATAACCTAATGTTATCACTAATTTGCTATGAGAGGTGCAAAGTTATTATTAGTTTTAAGTATGAAACATTATTCCCACTGATCCGAAGCGTATAAAATTCGAATACGATATTCTCTTATTTATGGAAAATGACAAAAAGTAGTATCCGTTTCGAAGGCATTTTGGATCAAAAACGAAGAGGAAAATCAACCAAATATATTTTCTACCTGTGGCTTAGAACGTGCTTCGAAAAATCTTACTCAAATTGTAATCAGGTCACTAAAATAGATGGTGATGGTGCTCTATAATTTGAACGCTCTGATTTCTTCAACAGATTGTACAAATATAATATAATAGTAAATTATGTTGATTAAAAAATGAATTAAATATAATTCGTAGGTTGGTTTAACAAAGAGCTACGGATCGAGTGCCCTGAGGCTAGACACTAAATATGCATAAACGAATTGTGAGCCCAGTGCTCCATTTACGTGAACATACGTGTACAAATGTACCCATACATACTAGGAGTATTGTACATTCGGATTAATAAGCAATGGTATTGTTCCAGCTATTTGTATTGTTATGTATTTGATATGACAAACATAACCACAGGCATTTTCAAATCGTTGTATTACCCTTTATCATGCATGAATCGTTAATAATATTAGTGGGTTGGTTAAACAAAATGAACCATCAAATTTTTCACACACATTTTACTGATTTACTTTATCTGCAAACTATTTTCGAACTATTTTAGTTATCGTGATGCCGATATCGTGACTACGATTTTATCGATATCGTCGTCACGGTAATATCGTACCCACTATATCGCACCTACGATATCTACGAAAAATAGTGCTAGAAAGTTAAAATTTTGTATAAGGGCTAACTTTGGTACCTAATTTACAAATTGAAAAAAAACTTGGTCAAATAACGAATAAATCAAAAATATTTTATATTTTGTTGAAAAATTAATTGTTGTTATATGTAAAATGAATATTGAACGAGTTAAATATTTCAATTTTAAAATGGACTTAAAATAAAAGGCAAACGTCGCTTCTCGACGGGCGTAAACGTTAGTACATTTATTCTACGGTTAATTAAATATCTATAGGGCACTGTTTTATTTAATAAAAAACTATTGGTGTAAAACATATAACAAAATTAAATAAATTAAATAATTAATGAAACAATATTACATATTTTATTTAAAAATGAAAACATTTCACGTATTTCCATTTCTGTTTTCCCGGTATTTTATAAAAGTATTCTGGTAATGTAACAGCGCTTTGGAAAATTATTTCGGCGCGGTAGGACTAGTGCTACCATCTATGCAATGCGGATTTAACTTTATTGCTACAGAGTGATACCAAAGTCATTATCTACATTATAAGCTATTTAACTTTAATTGATTATCAGGGTAGTATCAGTGTCCGAATATTACTGATGTTACTTTTACAGAATAAATACAAGGTGCACGTGTGTGTGTGTGTGTGTGTGAGAGAGCGAGGAATAAATACATCCGGCATTATTTTTTTTCTAATTACTGTAAGCTAATGGGCTTGTGTCCTCATTTTTTAATGGTCGATTTTTCAATTGTTGATTGAAATTGATGTTAATAAATGTATATTGGCGTGTCTATTTTATTAAATATCTAAATATTGACGGAGATATAGCAATTAAAAGTTTGAATTGTAGTTTTAGCGCTAGAAATGGTCGGCTATATTTGTATGACGTGAAATGCACTTTAACGTCAGTTATTTGTTGAGTAGGTCAGTGGTAATGTTATGTAGCTGTTGGTAGTCAAATAATCAAATCAAATCAAAGAATAATAAGTTTTTATTTTATTTAACCCTGCTAAGGCAGACATAATATTGAAATTTGATTGTTCCTTGAAATAGCTGTATATAATATTTTATATTTTAATATATAAATTCATATAGCAGAGATTTATGAGCTGTAAGGTTGGTAATGTGTACAACGTTGAATCCCTTTAATAATTAAAGAGACAAAATGACTTTTTTAATTGTTAATATCTCTTAACATATAAGGAGTTATTAAAAAATAATTGAACATTTGAGGTTCTAGTAACCCACTTTATCAATATATAGTATACTTTTATAGAAATTAAGACATAGGATACAAACCCATTATACTGTTATAAAATAATAATAATTAAAATATTGGCGTATTATTCCCACGGTATTGGATACCCTATAATTTATCACATACGCGCACCGGTTTACCTGTAAAGGTTTATCGTTCCGTTAAAACTGTCCGGTATATCGTTAAGTGTATACCATAAGGTAACATCTAGGTTTTAATAAGTTAACATATATGTTTTGTGTTAAGTAGGTAATTGCCGCAATATTATTCTCGCGTTGCTTAAACTCGCGTTATAAGGAGGTTCACTGTAGTTAAACTGCACAATACACTTAACGATCTCAGAACCTGTGACATTCAAAACCAAATTTATCTTTACCACTAAAAATAGAAAGTTTGTTTTCATTCTAGAAAAGTAATCAAGAAACTTCTAAAATTTTCTTAAAGACAACTGTTTCATTATTTTATTTTCTTTTTCATACAATTTCATTTTCCTCGACTAAGCAAATATTTCACACAACAAATAAACTACTGCAAGTTTCTTGTAAACTCGTGTAATCATAGAAAATCTTTTCTGTTAATAGGACGTGATTGTTTCTTTGATAATACGGGTCCCTTAAACCCCACTCACCCCCCAACAAACCCCTCAAACCGTTATCAAATAAACAATAAAGTTGTACTAACATTAGCTAAACTGTTGTTGGCTTTCGAACCACTGAACTACTACGTCTGCAAAATGGGGATGAACTTTATATCTTATAAATTAAGGGTGGTTTCATCTACAGTAAAAACATGTGATTTTTTTAAAAAGTTCGATGTAAAACTTTACGTTTAATGTCGGGGGTTATCTGATGTCTAGAAGACGTCTGTGATATGTTGGATATATTTATAAACTTATTACAATACATCTTGTAAAACAAACATTATAAAATATGCTTTAATAGTACAGGCGCTATAGGTAGTTGAGTATGCAAAATGTGAGAACCGGCAACTATGGTCGGATTCTTATATCTGAGACCCCAAATAATAACAAAACACATCTTGCCACCAGCTGTGATGGTCCCTTCACATCCCCTCTCCTATACTAAGCAAATATCGGGTGTCTTGGCCTATTGTTCGATGGTTCTCATACAAAGAAACATTTTCTAGGATGCCATTTAGCTGCTGAATCACTGGGTGAAAGGATATGCGATATTTTGCGAAGATTTTATTACTTTTATTTTTATTTTATTTTTTTCATTTAACAATCCATCCTCACTTTCACCATTAGAAAAAAGTATAAATTATTACTGAAATAATCATTAAAATGATTTTATAGATTGTACTCAATACATTTCCTTTACAAATAAGAGTAGAGGAGTAAAAAAAAAATGGACCAAATATTTGACCGGCAAGATCCGCATTATTAATTTTTGACCTTTTCTTAACTTAAATCCATCGGTGGAATTCGGTCCTCACATTTTGCATACTCACTTACCTCTAGCGCCCGGTCTATAGAACGGTTTTTATATATTTTACAGAATATTGTTAAACACCAACATTCGCTACAGTAGACCACTCTCGCGTGCCCTATGAAAAATTAGGTAAACCTCACCTTTAGTGCCTTACTTAACCTAATTTGCTTCAATGACATTTATCTGGGGCTATGGCATCTCAGACTATTACATTTATAATCATTTCATATAATAAAATCGTTCATCTAATATTTAACTTTAAAAATACTGCATTTTTCACATAAAATTTAAATATTCATATTTCAAAAATAGAGTCCCTTTATACTATCACAAATATGAATTCTTTTCAGTGAAAGTGTTCGAAGATTTTTAAAGTGGTTATAAAATATCGGAGATAAAATGTAATCTTAATTGAATCTGTTACGTACGTACTGGTATATTTATATCCTACATGTGAATCAAGCGAACACAGGTGAATATACTCGTTCAAATATTTGTAAGGTTATCACATTACTGCCCTAAAATAGAGACATTTTATCGTTGAGAGATAGAGGCAACACTATATGACCACATGAGAAATACATGAATAATGAGAAAATCTTAGCTGATATAGCTATCTTAGCTACTTGACACTAGACAGCTACTGACTGTATACTCGCATGTCAGTAGCTCAATGTATACAGACTAAATAACATGTGATCGGCAAACACTCGTTGGAGATTACAAATAGTGAATAAAATAAGAATGTAATATTAACTCGGTTGCGAGCTATTGATCGACTTGCATATGACAGTAACTCGCATTACATAACACTGTGTCGAGTAGCTCTACTGCAGTAACTGACTGGACCATCGCGCACCATATAATGTACTTTGATTTCTGAAAACAACACTGCTTTCAGATTGTCTTATGCATATACAAAATTAATAGTGTTATTCCATTTTGTTTCCAATTCCAATCATGTGATTATCTATAGACAATTTTATCTCTAATGTGTACCCACCTTTAATTCATATTAAACAACGCAACTGAAGGCATGATTCGCCTAGTACATTATATATTTGAACTCGATGTGTATTTTTATATGTTAAACTGGTTTTAGTATCACCTTAAAAAATAATGTATTAAAGTGTTTAGTGATAATAAATATAGAAAATGAAGAGTTATTATGAGCATAAAACATTTTGCAATAGAAATTGTGTAAAGCGTTGAAGCTTATCACCATTTTGTTTACATAGATTCATCTTAGGTGAAATTTTTATTACCATATCTGTAGCAAATTTCCTTCTACTTTGGGATAACAATATTAATGTATATTATATATATACATATATGTGAGATTGAACAATGAACATCATAGTACGTCTATGTATATGTAATAATTTTGTATGAATTATTATTTTATGTTTTCTAATTAAATAAGGATTATTTTGCGTTTTTCTTTAAAATCTTACATCAGAGATTTTAAATTTTACATATATATATTATAGCTTGTGAACAAATACATTAAAAATTAAATTGTGTGTATAAAAGTGATTAAAAATTCTTCGAAGGTTGAGAGATGTAACAAAGGAATGTATCCAAGCTCATTGCTTTTATGAAATGTTTATTCACGTATATTAAATTCACACCTCACATAAAATACTTAACATTTTTACTATAAAGCTTTAAGCTTGAATTCAATTTGTAATGCGATATCCACTTTTAACAAAAACAATAGAAGCTTTCATAAGCTCGACTGTAGGGCGGTCGGGTTTCAAGAAAAACATGAATAGTATTAAGATCTAACTGTATCAACTTACTTGTTAAATTTATAAAGGACATAGAGCTTTTGAGATTTACCTGACTACAAATTGTAATAGTCTACAAATTGATAAAGTAAATTCTTGTTTATGTTTCTGTCTTATTAAAATTTTAGGACGCAATTTTTTTAAAAGAATTGTATAATGTTTAAGCTGTGTATTTTTAGAAAAACAAACTTAGTTATTTATTTAAAATTAAGGTTATAAAATTTATGACAAACCCTTAGAAATGTTACCAGTCATATAAAAAGTTTAATTTAACTAGAAAATATATTCATTTTCAAAACTTATTTTTGCGGTTCCAACTCGGTTAAAAGTCAGTGGAAGAAAGCTTAAAATGTAGATACGTTATTCATCTAACTAATTAGATTTTATAGTTACTTACAAAAAGCGATTTAAACATAAAGGAACATGGTTTTTTTTTGATAATATTTAACCTGCTGTATAGTATCTATATTTCGTGAGAAAAAATGGCCAAGTATCGTTTCACCTTAATCCATTTATATAATCAACTTATAGAAACTAGTATTTTGTTGATTGAGAATATACAATTTTATAATTATCTAAACATTCTCGTAGTGAGGCACAGTGGGAAAAAAAGAGAGAAGGAAGGGTGGATATAGATGTGTTGACAAAAAGATTAAGATAAAGGAGGTAACGACAGCGACAAAAGAGTGAGAAATATTGAGTGAAGACGTGAGAGCAGAAGATAAAGCTATTACCTTTAAGTACATAGAACAAAACGTAACAAGGAACGAAAAGGAGAAAAGAAGGGAAGATAGAATACAAAACAGTGTGAAAAGAAGGAACATGAATATGGAAAAAAGGAAGAAATGAAGGTCTAGTTTCAGAGAAAGATGTGTAAGCCAAGAAAATGAAGAAGACAGTCCGACGAAGAGCTAAGAAAGGCGAAGAAAGGAACCGAAGCAGGGCCCATATTCCTGATCAAGCCCAGACTTAGGAATAGGGCTCCAGAAGAGAATTAGAAGTATGTAGAAGGAAAGAGGCTGAGATGGCTCGGCCACGTCTGGAGATCCCCTGAAGACAATGTTACTAGATTATACACTTTTAACAACCCTACAGGATCCCGTACCCGAGGACGACCACCAACAAGATGGCTGGATGACACAGTAGAGGACATCAAAACTTTGAAAGTAAAAAACTGGCAAAGAGTTGCTTTGGATAGATTGAGTTGGAAGAAGCGTGCTGTTGAGGCAGCTAAGACCTGCAATAGGTTGTTACGCCCTTAAAAAAGAGGAAGAGAATACGTGGAAATAATTGCAGATAAGGAATGAAGGTGATTGGCGGATATACATTAACAAGGACTACAGCCGTGTAAACCAAATTTCTTTTAGGTAATTAAACCTTAAAAATTCGCAACTCTATTAACGGTAAATGCCTCTACATTTCATGTCAAATAACGAACCACTGAATTAAATACATATTTTGTAATTATGAATCCACATCGGTTAGTCTCCAAAGCTTCACAATCATCCAGCCCGTCCGTCCATCCATTATCGTGACGCTACCTGCAGTGCAACACATAACATATTGGCTTAATCAGTCAAATGTCATGTATTTGCGTGTCCATCGTGTGTTTTGTGCGCTCTGTTTCAGGAAGTGTGCACACGTCACTTTATACTGATTTCATTTTATATTTATAACGATTTGGATATTCTATAAATACAAGCACCCCACATATACATATTCACGTTTTCAGTATCGACATAACTCGCTAAAATATTCATTTGATTTCATTTCCTCGCTGTGCCAGATTTTTGCAGAAAAAACTTTTTTATAACAACAGAGAAACTTTTCGAAATATGAAATTTTAATTCCTCTCTATATGCGTATGTTTCTACGGAATGCGGCGCCGGTGGCGTTTTTTAATCAAGCTATGTTAATTGCTACAAATTTTAATTTTTTCTTTGTAGCCACCAGATTAAAGAGAAATTAGTGTTTTCATGTATTAATGAGAGAAATAATTTGTTGGATAATGATTAGGAATTAAATTTACTTCGTATATAATATAGCGTACAGACTAGTGCGACTTAAACATGCGACATCCAACATTTATATATTTTCATTCATAAGTTGACATTATTTAGACATGAGTGTACTAAATGTGACACTAGTAAAACTCTTACCTGTGCTATTTTAAAAAATTCTAAGTAGTATTTTTATGAAACAAAAGTGTTTCAATAGTTCGGTGGTACTTGAAAAAGGATTGCGACTTTGAAAATGATCTCGAGCAAAAGGGTCGTACAGTGCATGTTGACATTTTTTATAGATGTGTTTAGTAAATAAATACAATTATTACAATGGTGTTTAAATGGACAAATGAAATTTGTACAAGTTTAATAAAATTGATAAAAAAATATACGTATGTACGCTGTATACGTTGAACAGTAGACCCTTGTCGACCCTTGTCTATTATTAAAGAACTGAGTTTTATTACGTTGTTTTTCAAAACATATTTTTTACTAAAGCAGGTTGAAGGAATTCGTTCGAAATATGAAAGCTTCCGACGTATTAAGTTGCATGTTGCACAAGTGTGAACGTGTTGTACAACTTCTTCCAACAAATGTTGGATGTCACATGTTTAAGTTGCACCAGTGTGTACTTTTTATAAACTTCCTACTATTTCAGTGTTCTCTGTGATTAATATCTTAATTAGCTTATAATCTTGAGTTAAGTTAGACAAAAACTAGAAAAGAAAAGTAAATTCTTTTCAAGCAATTATTTCTTTGTGGGAACCCTATTACTACAGTAAGTTATTATGTAAAACAAGAAAGTAAATAATGAATTTAGAGCAGTTAAACTGTACGTTTAAGAATGCAATTTGCAGTAAATCGATATTAAATGTTTTTAAAACATTTTTGGGTTTAGGTAAACAACCCAACGCTTATTTAATCAGCAAATAACATCCCTAACGGAACCTTAGCGCAGAATTGCTTAATCTGCAGAAAAACCCAACCCGCTTAGGTTGCATTACTATTCTACGTTTAAAAAAAGACTTAATTTAAGGTAAGATAGTGTGGGGTTAATTGCGTCTAGACTCTAGTCCGACGTCGAGCGTCGCGGCGCGTCCTACAACCGTTTCAGCGTCAGAACGGAAGCATAACACCCACTTTATATAAGCTGTGAGTTTTAAACACGACTCAAGTTTTATCAGATTTCTATTTTTGATAAAAACATCAATTTTTAATTAAAACAAGCTCCCTATGTATGTATAAAGGGAACAGGTGGAGGAGGGAGGAATACGCTTATATAGACGACTATATTTATACATTTTACACACAGCAAGCCAGGACACTGTTATTAGAATCTTGTAAATATAGAGAGAAACATTATTACATTAGATAAATATTAAATAAGGGTGATAGTGTAAGTAATATATTGGGGTAGAATTTATATTAAGGTAGGCTCCTAAAAGCAGGGAAAAATTTGTTCTATTTCAATGTATTAAAACACATAAAACGTGTCCAAATATTGTTCTTGTTATATATATGCTATATTACTAACTTCAATCTAATACACCTAATTCACGATTTGTTCAGTCAGAATGATCACAGTGTAGAGAAGAACTTGCGTTTTGTGGAATATCGTCTGCAAACAACCTAGGTGCTGAAAAAGCTGATCAAATGACCAAGGTAGCTACTTCCTGTGATAACTATATTTCATATTTTATAAAATCAGATATGAAAGCAGAATTAGAAAAAAATGAAATGAAAAATTGGCAAGACAAGTGGGATAATTCTGATAAAGGTAGAGAATTTTATAAAATACAACCAATACTGAAACGTAAGCCATGGTTTGCCAAATTAACATGGCCAAGAAGATTAATAACAATGGCCTCAAGACTAAGAATGAATCATACTGGAGCTCCGAAACATCTAGCAAGCAACAAAATCATTCCAAAACCCTAAATGCGAATGTGGTGAAGAAGAGGCAGACCCTGACCACATTCTGTTGCAATGTAAAAATACAGCAATGGCAAGAAATGAACTCCAAAGGGCGGTGCTACAAACTTCGCAGACGCTTCCTGTTAACACCGTCTTTTTGATTGAGAAACCGAAATTTATAACTACAGTAGCCATGAATAGATCATTCTTGTTGTCTGGATATAACGTATAAGAAGAAGCAGAACAATATTAGGGGCGATAAAAGGCTACGTGCCTAGGAAGCCCGAGAAACTATATATAAAAAAAAACCTAGGTGCTGGAATATTATTATATTATATTAATTGTGTGCCTTTCGGTTTTACAATCTACATTCTAAATACATTTCATTGAACTTCAACTATTCTAGACCTTTCTATTTCCAATAGCACTTTCTGCTTCTTCTTCTCTTGAACCTCTTCCTTCATTTTCACTAATCCTCCTTCATTGTCACCGTTTACTCACGCCTTGTATTCTTTGTTTCCTCTCGACAAACCCTCTATTATATTTTCACTATACTTCTTCCATTCTGTCTTCATTCCCTTTCGTCCGACCATTGAGTTGAAACTAGGAATAATATTCCCTCGACATTCACATTGTGGTTTGCAATGGCAACTAGGTGTTCGCATGGTTTTATTAGACATCATTTCTACTCTGCCATTCCTTCTCTTTCCTCGTTCCTATTCTCTATCTACGCCATCCACCTCTTCCCTTCACTGCCTCCCTTTAATAACTGCACAATATTCTTCTCGCCTATTACAGGTGCTGGAATATCATTCAGGTGGCGCTAGTGAATATAATCTTATAATATATTTGTTAATAAACATTCATCCTAGTTAATGACCTGAGTTAACCTACTCTACTTCTAATTATAAAATAAATATCTATGAAATATAACAAATTTATTTACAGTGTAGTCAAGACACCTACAGCTGCAGCGCCCTCTATGACGCGTTGCCGACAATTAATAGGTATTTGTTAGTGATCCAAGTATTAGTGTAATGGAGTAATATAAGAATATATATGATATTGATTAAATTCTTTCGTAGTAAGTTAAAAAATACAAATACTATAAATATGTATATAGGCCATCGAACGAATTCCTGTTTTAATTGATTGTTCCATTTAATTTGTTGTTAATTAAAAATTTAGAATTAAGATAATAGAATGACATAAAAATACTATTTAGCGGTAATGAAGTGTGAAATTGTTTTTTAAAAAATGTGTCGACTGAAATTGTTTTAAAATACAAGCAGCGCGATACAATGAAAAATTGTTGAGTCTATAATAAAAGTTAATATTAAATTAGCTCAATCTTAAGTGAAGCTGAACGACAAAAAAGAAGCATATTTTTGATAATATTTTTTGACAATACAGTTAATATACAATTATTTCTATAATTACTACATCATAAAATGACATTTGAAGAATACTTTGTGAAATTTTCATAAATAAATATCAAGAAATGAGGCATTGATAGCGAATCTCCGCAGACGTCACAAAAAAAAGTAACATTGCGGTGCCACTCATAACTCATAACTGGATTTACTGAAATCAAAAAACCAAAATGATTTCATTAGTTGATAAGTTTCTGCAGGTAACGCTGCCAAGTTTTTATTATTTTATTGATTTTTCAATTTATTACAGCACTCAAAATTCAAAATATCGATTTTTCATGAAAAAAATCAGAAACTTTGTTTTTTTAAAATATGTTAAAATTAAAAAATTAAAAAAAAATCGACTGCGTTACTTCGGCATTTATGTAAAGAAAGAGTGTGAAAAATTTCAAAATAATCGGTCCTGTAGATTTTGAGCTAGAGAGGGCACTGACCCTGAAAAAGCTATGTGTGAGAAACCGAATTTAAAAGTTTCAAAGTAACACGGAAGCAGACCAGAGATGTGAAGACTTAAAACTCTATATCTCTGACAGTTTTACTCCAATCGACTTCAAACTTTTACACAATAAACTTAATATGTTGTAGAATAATAAAAATAAATTAAAAAAATGAAAACAAAAATTTAAAACCTTTGACTGTTAGTAGCCGCAAAGATCTCGTCTGCGTTGGAAATATATTTAAAGATTTAAAAAATATCAGAGTATACTTTCTTAATACTATCATGCAATAAAAAAAAAACAGTATCATGTCAAGCAACAATAAAATAACGACAATTCGAACACAAACAGGTAGAGAACGTAATAACGGAAGATCACGCATTGTTCATAACATGACACGTTGAATTATTTTTAAATGGTTACTTCTAAGAAACAGGCCGCACCTATCTGTCTACCCTTGTACACCCCCTAACATATAGGTATCACTTGTCAGGTGGTGTTGAAGTCACTGTACTGCTCCCATCATCGACCGTCTCACCCACAACTCGCGAAAGTGCGTGTCTTGTTGACATATACTCCTTCTCCCCACACCTCTCTAGTTTCTGCTTTCATTGACTCATTAACGGTATACCAGATAGCTATCAGATCACCAGTGGTGTAATTTGTTTACTTAGTTCTTTTATTATTGAGCATCTTTACATTTTTATGAAAGACGTTCTCTGCTTTTCCTAATTCAGATTACAAATATCTGGAAGAAACCGTTGCAGTTAGAAGGTAAAAGGAGAGATATGTACAAGCTCCTGCGCTGGAAGTCCAGTTATCAATCAGTAATAAACTACTGTTATACAAGGTCATACTGGAGCCAATATGGGCATATGGGATAGAGTTATGGGGCAGTGCCAGCAATTCTAATATAGAAATCCTACAAAGGTTTCAAAATAAACTGCTAAAGCAAATCCTTAACGTGCCGCGATTCGTTCCAAACTGGTTAACACATCAAGATCTTGGGGTTCCATACATAAGAAGTAAAATTAAGAATATCAGCAAGAAGTACGTACAAAGATTAGAAGTTCATCCAAATGAATCAGCTATACAACTTTTCCAGCATAAATCGGTTAGACGACTGAAACGTAAAAATCCAATGGACCTACCAAATATGGTGTAGAATAGGTTCCAAATGTACTTAATATTAATGTGATAGGTTAAGTCAAAGGGTGAGTCATCGATGGATGGCAAGCTCGCATGTCATATTTATATATATTCCCAAAATTTGATTAATGTTCTTCGAGGACAGATTGTAAACTATGTATGTTGTAAAATAAAAAAAAAAAAGATTACGCTTGTGAAATGATTGAAAAAAAAAATGATTTGCTTGCTCCGTAACACAGTTAATTCATATAAAACACTACTCTGTCTATTATTTTAATAACAAGATTAACTTTAATTCACGTTAATTCATAAACAATTAAACAAATATAAATAAAAACAAAACTCATAGCAAAAAGTTTACCAGTATGTATATATCTGTTTAAAAGTTCTTTAATGAGTTACAATATTAATCCACGGAATTATGACTCAACACTAATAACAGCATACAGCACTAACCTCCTAGCTACGTTATCAAAACACCCCCATCCCCTAGACGACACCCTACCCCAAACAAAATAGCGCGGACACATTGCAACGGGTACATTCCCGTTTCGCTGTGCGCAATGTTTATCTACGTGCCATATATCATGCAGTGTACACCGTGAAGTATGCTACATGTTAATACATTTATGCAACTATTATGAAGTTAGTTGGTAACACTGTCCTGCACTAATATATACAGTGCTGCCATCTGTTATTTAAAGTAAAAACTATATCCGTTGAAGTTATCATACTAAATTAATCACACACAAATATTATGATATATTTATATCATGCTAACTTGTTGTTTTAAATATTTTACCTCACAATATAAATTTCATATAGTCGGTTCATCTGCTAGAAACTTTAACAGTTAGGTCTGCTGCATAATATACGCCATCGTCTGCTGTTTTAATTAATAATTTATTGGCTTATTAATAATCAAGTTATCTATAATTTTAGCTTCTCTCCAGGTACTTAATAATTCATCCTGCTTTCTATTGCCTGAGGTCGATCAGTGCAGCATCAATCAAACTCGCCGAGTCTGTTAGTCGAACTACTTGTACACTATCTTTCTGCAATGGTTTGCTCATCAGAAAGCAAAGGAAGAGAGACTTCAATAGTGAATATTGGAAGAGGGTTATATACTTGCAATCTTAACTGTAACAATTTTTTAATTTAATTTTAATCGGTTTTAATTTTTTAATTTGTTTATATTATTGTACAACATATTAAGTTTATTGTGTACAAATTTGAAGTCGATTGGAGTAAAACTGTCGGAGATATAGAGTTTTAAGTCTTGACCTCTCTGGTCTGGTTTCGTGTTACTTTGAAACTTTTAAATGCGTTTTTCTGACACTTGGCTTTTTCAGAGTCGGTGTCCTCTCTAGGTCAAAATCTACTGCACTGATTCTTTTGAAATTTTGCACACTCTTTCTTTACATAAATGCCGAGGTAACGCTGTCGAGTTTTTTTTAATTTTATAATTTTAACGTATTTCATGAAAAATCGGTATTCTGACTTTTAAGTGCTGTAAAAAATTGAAAAATCAATAAAAAAGGAAAACTCAACAGTGTTACCTGCAGAAACTTATCAACTAATAAAATCATTTTAGTTTTTCGATTTCGGAAGATCCAGTGATGAGTTATGAGTGGCACTGCAATGTTATTTTTTTTTGAGACGTCAGCAGAGATTCGCTGTCAATGCCTCATTTCTTGATATTTATTTATGAAAATTTCACAAAGTATTCTTCAAATGTTTTTTTACCATGTAGTAAATATAGAAATAATTAAATATTGACTGTGTCCTCAAAAAACATTATCGAAAATATGCTTCTTTTTCATCGTTTTGACTTACTTTAGTAAAAATAAGATTTTAGCTTAATAAACCTAATGCAGCTCTGTATAAATCTATATAACTTAAATAGTACAACCCTGTGTGTTATCTTCAATATGCAGTTAATGTAAAAGTCTATTCTCTAGCTGCAGATGAACTTGTTCAAACTTAAATATTGTTTTTTCTCTTATTTCACAACATAGCATAGTAGAATAATAAAGTAGACTACACAGATAATTATTTGTAAATTAGAAAGCGTACAAAGTTTATTACGAAATCTTTCTTGAAATATGTTTCTCTTACCATGTTAAATTCGTACGCTGCGTAATGCCACTGGTGACTTTCCATCACGCACGTGAAGGCAGTTTACATTCGTATCCTACTTGTACAATTTCGGGCTGTTTATATTCCTTTTGATATATATTGTAAGCCCGGCTATATTTAATAACAATAATCTCTAAGTTGTAAGACGTTCTAAAGCAAAAAATAAATAAATCTCACCTACTCACAAGTCTCTATAATATTCTAGCTATACAACGGATATTCATTTGTGATCTTCAATGCTTCTTCTAACAGAAGTAACGCGATGTTTTTCATGCTTACTTACCTTGCAGCATCGTAAACGGCCTGTTAACACATAATGAATCTAAAAAGGTGTGGAATCTTCCTGCTTGAATAAACTTGTAACAGGGATGTAATATTCTTCTCTTTATCCATTGTTACCAGTGCCGGTGTGATGTTTTGTGATGAGTATTTCTATTAGGGAGGCATACGAACGCGTGACAACAATCTGTTGAACTTATTTAAACTCTGCTACCCAATATTTAATATTTGTAAACGAAGGAGAGCTCAGGGGCCCTATTCCTGAATTTTGCGAGCAATGTTCGAAATCGAACAGATTTGATCGAAACGAGTGAAGTAAGATTCGATCACAATTGAAAACACTATTCCTGAATACAATCGAAACTAACATTCTCCATTCGATTGAATATATTGTGTAGAACGTTTTGTAGACCAGCAAAATGCGGGAAATTTAAATTAATTTAAATATTTTTTGTTAATTGGATATCATTATCTGCTTAAACTATTATTTTTACTGTTTTTCTGGATTTTAAAAGAAGCATTATCATAGTATAGTACAATTGTAATATTGAATACAAAATTTGCATAATAATTTATATATTCTCCTATTTATTAATTTTATAGAACTTTTAATCATTTCACAATTGAATTTTAAGAATTATATGCATTAATAAAATATTAGAATATATTATATTTGTTAAATTACGATAGATTAAAAAAACAGCACTTATTTTAATAAGTATATTTAAGAATAAACACAAGATACTGTTTCTAATTTTATTAATAAATAAACAGTATATTCTATTATAAATAAGATCTATTAATTAAGTGTTTTGGCTATGTCTAGTTTCTGATTCTAATGGTTGTATTTTCTTAACTGTATTTCATTTTCCTTATAAATTAAATCCGTTTCTTCAAGCTAAATTATTTAAAGCCATACTTCTTAGAGATGTCATTTTTATTAAATTAATATAAAGCGCAATATAAAGTAATAGAAAAATTTTAGGTTAACTTAAACAAATATTTATTTTTTTGACATTTCAAAAAATAAAAAAATTGACATCAGAAAAATAGAACAAGCAACACAAATTTGACTAAATACTCTTGCCTGAAACAGTGATAACTAAAAAATCACTAAAATTTACTGTTCGATCGTACATTCGCAAGCTAACTAGTCGACGTGCAAATGTTCACTTTTTTGCTCGATTTCTCTACTCGTAAATTTTCGTAAAATTTTCAGGAATAGCACTTATGAGTAAATCGAGTGATTTTTACAGAAAGAAGAAGAGTTTACGATTCGATTGAACTCATGAATAGCGCCCCAGATTGAACTGCATTTCGTCGTTTCTAGGGCTGAAACGTTTCAAATAAAAGTACAAATGATATCAAGTAATGATGATCAATATATATATATAATATCGACAGCGATCACTATTGATGACTGTGACATTAATACAACAACTACGACTGTCATCACCATCTATGTGTCAGGTCGGGTACTTTTCGAACTACTAAGCAGCAATCTGAATTCGTATCAAACACCAACAACTATTTCATAATACAGTATTACAAAATCTATAAAATATAAATTGTAAATAAAGATGTTATTATCGGTTATTTGGCAAGGCGCTGCGCGGAAAGGGGCGGCGTATAGTATAAGACATACTTTTTTATTGCGCTCCAAAAGATGATTTTATTCATAGCGTATTTATACGTATCAGTATCCAATATGTAAGGAGTTTTCCGAACGATGTCATTGTCCGAACCTATAAGCGTAAAACGAGGGGTGTGAGGGGAAGAACGGACGAAACGATGGTTCCAATATCAAAACTAGGGTGCGAGGAGGCAGTGGGGTGGAAACTGAATGATTTGATTATACCATATCAAAATATTATATGAAATTGAATCACTTAATTTACATAATTGCGTTAGAACCGTTTGTAATGACGCTTGCCTTTCCGTTTGGGCACTTGATCTCGTTGGAATACATGGGCGTTCATGGAAACTTCAAAAGAGGGGCAAAATTATACAATTCCATATTATGCATTGTAAAATAGTGAAATCTTTGCATAAAATTTTACATTTCTTCCTCATGCGGACGTCACTCTCTGTGGCATAGTTTATAGAAGTAGTGACTTGGCATATTTATTACCTCTCCAAAGAGTTAAAGTATAATGACAACCCTCTATTTGGCATAAACATTAATATATTCTATAGTGCACATTAAATTAAAGTTATATATTGACTGCAATTTTTCTAATTTATATTTAATAAACACAATTATTAAAATCATTTTGGTAATTAAACAATATTGAACAAAAAACATGGATTCAGTTGGAAATTTGTGGATAAAGTGTTGTATTAGATGCCGAAAAGACAAAATATTACATCACGCGTTTATTGCCAGTTACATTTATTACTCAAATACGCAAGCATTTAAAACCATCAATTTAACCAGTTGCAATAAAAGCGAGAATAACGAATCGAAAATTTAAAGAAGATTCAAAGTGTTCTTTTTTTTTAAATATTTATTTGAGTGCATCAACTTTCGATAGTTATTAGTACTTAAAACAATATTTACATTTATATTACAAACTAAACATCGTACCTACATAATTTGTGTTGTGAGGAAAGTCATTTTAATTCAATCAGTGCGTGTGATCAACCCGTGTTACAGCAACAAGTACGCTGGCACAATGTTCTATGTTTTACAACTTGACTAAAACTTGTAGCGTCTAAAACTTAAAGGGTTCTCTAATAACCAATTTGAACATCAAAGCAAATGTGTGAAGACAACCGTTGAAGGTGAGGTTACTGACTGATCACGTAATTGATCATTTCAAAACTAACTTTAAAAGAAACGTAAAATGATATTACGCACAAATTATTATGAATGATTTGATACCTTGTGGTAAAAATAAATTTTTGTTTATTTATTTTATTGTTCTTACTTAAGAAAAATCTTCTGTGTTCGCGACACAGAAGAATGCTTAATATTAAATTTGTGGAGAATTTGAAAAAGCCAAGTGTGTAGAATGAGCTTGTGCCCTCATTTTTTAGTGGTCGATTGTTCAAATGTGTATTGGCGTGTCTGTTTTATTAAATATCTAAATATTGACCGAGATATAGCAATTAAAGTTTGATTTGTATAGTTTTAGCACTAGAAATGGTCGCCATATTTGTATGACGTGAAATGCATTTTAACGTCAGTTATTTGTTGACTAGGTCAGTGCTGTGGTAATGTTTTGTAGCTGTTGGTAGTCAAATAATCACGTCAAGTCAAACAATAATAAGTTTTTATTTTATTTAACCCTGCTAAGGCAGACATAATATTGAAATTTTATTGTTCCTTGAAATAGCTGTAAATAATATTTGATATTTTGATATATAAATACATATAGCAGAGATTTATGAGCTGTATGGTTGGCAGCTCGAAAATTTCGCCGGCCGCCTTTGCCTTTATAGAAAGGACAGCATTGGGAACGCAAGAATTTTTAAAAGAAATTAATAAGCTTTGAAATAAAAAATTAAATGCGTGGGATAGAAAAGGCTATTGATAACATTAATTGGGTTCGAGTTTCATATACAATCTTTTCATTCATTTTTTTGTGAGTTTTTCCTTTTGTATAAGTTAATTCAAATAGATGATTCATGTTTATTTTAAGGTTATGTTATTTGTCTCTTTAATTATTTTTATACGAGTTAATTTACATATATTAAACATCAAACGATTCATCAGATTAAAAAACGTTTTTACAGTTAAGCGATTATTACCAACGTGAACTCAAAATCATCTAGTGGTACAAAAATTTGTAGGTGTTCGATTTATAAATGATTTTATATGTATCTTTAATTAATTTTGTCTTACTCTTCCCATTTTCGGAACTTAGCCCTTTCGATCCGATTCAATTTTGAAGTGAACGATTTCAATTTATATTTTTTGTTTCGTTGCTGCCACATTGCAGCAGCATCGGTGAGTTATTGCTCACGATCTCTAAGTTATGGTCTTCCAATACTGTCACATGAGTTAAGATCTCCGCCTCCTTACAGATTTCAGTACTTACACATACGATAAAAGAACAGTATACCTGAGAGTGAATCAGAATCTGATCTAATTGTTTAAAAAGGACTTTAAATATTAAAAACTATTGCGTCTTCATCTCTGTGACTCTTTAACTGCGTATGTTATGCTGGGCATACACATAACGATTTACCGGACAGTTTTAACGGTACAATCCATCTTTACCGGTAAACCGGAGTGTGATAAAACTGTACTTTCTCCTGTAAATTTATGTGTATGCCTAGCATTAGAAGCTTTGAAAGAAATTGAATGAACACGTAAAACCAATTTTAAAATGGAACATTAAAAATGATGTAATTCACATCTCTTATTCAGTTCAAGTGTCAGTACATTTTAAATCTATGAAATTAAACAGCATTCATTTCCGTAGCTTCTGCTGGTTCATTACTCTTTCTTTACTTAATCTTGCTATTGAGAATATCGACTGGTTTTTATTGCGGATGGTATTGAAGAAAGCGGGGGCCCATAGCCCGTAGCCCGCAGCACCAGCCCACCAGCATGGCCCACCATCCTAAGCCGTACAAACCCTTTCTAATCCATCGTGGCACGTGCCAACCTTATCAAAACAATATAAGTCAGCTTGATAATTTCCTACAACTAATATTAAATGTGCTTGCGCATGCGTAATTTTCATCCCCTACTCTATCATATCAGATCGGACGCGATCGATTTAATTCGGCTTTGTTCGTATGTGCCCGGGTATAAAACGTACTACCCCAACGCTTCGCTAGTCAGTTTTCGGGAAATACCCCAACGGTCTCCGAACAAAACCCTTTATCCGAGGTTCGCGTAACAAATATTTAAATCATATCTTCCACCAATTGTGTTTGTTTGTATAGTAATACGGCAAGCTTTGATCAGTACAAACAAATTTATTCTGAAATATTTATCAACACTGTTATATTTCTTTATGTGGTATTTTTCGAAGCTTTCGAGCTTTTTTCACTGACGGGGATCTGTGCGGCGGAAGTGTTTTCGTTCCGGAAGTTCTCGTATAATTTGAATATCTTTAGAAAATATTTTTATGTTTCTTTGAATGTGTTTTTGAAATCAAACCACGAAGCTTTTCTTAAAGCTTTGTGCTTTGTGTGCAAATGCGAAGCTCTAATTGGATGGTATAGCTTCACAAAGACACTCTAATGAGACATTAAGCTCTGATTGATTCTGTTCTCTTATTGGATCAATTATAACTTGATTCAGAATAAAGCTGCAATCAGAGAGACTTTTGTAACTACTTCTAAGTCGAGCTTTCTTGACTACAGGACTAAAACTTAATTAAAATAAAGCTTTTAATTGGAAAGCGATTCTTTTCGTAAGATTTCAATAATTGTTTGTGTGCTTTTATTATCTGTGGACTCAGCAAAATTCAATACGTTTAATAAGTGTGGAATAGTGACAAAGCTAGGGAAGACTGCGATCATTTCGGGGGTGGAGCACCCCCGGAGCCCTAGAGGGCCAAGGAATGGCCGGTCTCCGCGGGGACACGAATTAACTACGCGGATGGCGGGCAGCAACAAGTCGGGGTGAGGATTATATACTATGGATATCGCTGTGGATTGGTTTTGGATGTAAACTTAAATGGATTGATGAGGTCGGCTTTTATTCTAGACAGCTTATAGGTTACCCTGTCACTGTACGGGGCAACCGTAGAGCTACGGACTACGGGTAAAACGATGTTTGTTACAAATTTACTAAAACACAAGGGTCAGTAAATTTTGTTTGGACAATGAATTACGGTTAAGTGCTGACCCTTTTGTATAGGAATAGGGACGTATTGATTTTCTTGGATGTTTAAGGATAATTGAACATAAGTTTCTGAAAATGGAAGGAGTGACTTGGAAATCTGGTGACATGTAACATATTGGATAGCCCCATTCGAATGCGCCGCCTCATTAATTCACGCGTTCTTTATATTTGCAATGATATATGGTTGTGTTATTGAAATTAATAAGCATTAAGGGGTACGTGCCCCTTAGACATCTAAAAAATAACTTATTCGTATTCTTAAGTTATTTTTCATATGTCTCTTTGCAAAATAACAAGTTTTAAGTTTTAAGATCTCAAAAAAAGAGCAGGTGACATAATTTTGGTAGGGTGTAGCAAATAGAACAATTTATTTACATTTATGTGTCATAAGGCGTTTTGATTAAAATGCTACTAATGAACTACTAATTTTACCAGTAAATTAGCAATAACGATGCAAACTTTATCTTAAATTAAACAAAATCTAGTAATATTTATAGCAAAAGGGAGTTATTTTATAACTATCACTGCTAGAATTATTCTTAATTTTAATAGAAATTTAATAGACAAATGCATATTAAAATTAAGAACCGGTTATTCATTTTTTGTAAGATGAATTTTTGTCTTAACTTTTTAATCAATCCTATGAGAAGTAATATACTTGGATGTTAATTTTTTTCAATACCTGGTTTTAAAATACGCTTTAGAACTGTTCTAAAATGTATAAAGTTCATAAGATTTAAGAATTTTTAAAAACAATTTGTCATATTTTTATTAGGCCCTATTTCTACTCACTGTTTTTAGTTTTAATTTTAAGTTTAGCCTTAAATGTAATTTTTAACTTGTGAAATCATGCGTTATGCGTTAGTAATATACATTATTTTGTGATAATTGCTATCTTTATTTAATATAAATTATGGCTTTTAATATAATTAATTTTATTTCTTCATATTTCAAAAGCTAAAACCTACATTTTAGGTTAAAATCTTAAATTAACACTAAAACTCAGTGAGTGCAACATTTTCAGTTCTATAGTAGTAAGCATTTAAGAAATGAAGTCAATATAAGTGTCCTTAATTTGAGATTCTTATCTTCATTATTATATTTCTGCGATTTCAACAGCTAGGTTATATCTCGCATTAATTGTAATATAATAATTGTGTATTTTTAGATTTGCTTAATATGTGATGGATATTTTAGATTTGTTTATCATTTGGTGAGTTCATTTTTTGCCATTCATGGAGTCAGAGGTTCGTTGTATGCAAATTTACATTGCTCAATTTTCATTCAAGCGTAAGTTACCGTGGACCTCTCGTAAATTGAACTATACCATCAAATATGCGTACTTCATGGAGATCATTAAAACTTTTACTAACCAATCGAATCACTAATCTATGCTGATGCTAAATACATGCATGATGGTTTAATAGCAACTCATAAAGTTGAAGTGTGACTGTACCCTGCCTGCATGCATTATATGCTGGAGATATATTCACCCATTTTACAACACAGCATATGCGCTATTTCATGTATTAATTAGGGCGGCTTACTATTTATTTGTCATTTAATTAATTCCTACTCTGCTAGTGATATTACGAGCTTTGTAATCAATTTGAAACCAGCTCTGTATTACAGTGATACTTTATTATTTATATCTGCCTGCATTCAACACTTCCGGTTTTATATTTAACATTTTTCTCGCATTATGCAAATTATTTTGCGAACGTTGTATTAAATACGTCATCACAATTAAACATTTCTTGTTAATGAACAATAAAAAAGTCATATTAAATATTATTTCTCATTTACATATTTTTTTTTCTTTTTTTGTTCGTCTACTATTGTTCTTCAGTCTGCGTTCTTCAGCGACTTGCCCACAACTCTTTTGTTCAATTACATTTACATTTTTATAAGGATCCTGCATGAACAATATCCTACACATTATTATTCTACTTCTATTTTATAAAGAAAAAACGTAATCTTAATTTAACGAACTGTCAATCTTCATTTTAAAAATAAATTTCCTTGAAAATAAAATTATTTTTATTTTTAGGTATTTTATTTTTGTTAATTTTTATGGAATATTAAATACATCCTTGAAAATTTAATTACATTGTTATACTCTATAGCAGTGGTGATCAAGTATCGGCTCGTGAACAAAATAGGAAATTAAATTCAATGAAGAATACAATATGCAGAGTAGGCAGTAATGGCTTCCACAACCAATATATCATATCTCAATTCATTTCTAAATTTTATTTAAATTACAACTAATATACAGGGTGTCCCAAAATTCAACGATAAGCCGGCACCAGAAGGTGGTCCTGCTCATGACTACACAAGAAAAAAAAAAAAAAAGTTTTTATCTCATTTTTTAAAAAGAAATTTTTTTTTCGAAAATCGAAACACCTTAAGATGTTTTTAACTACCATGACCACAATTTATCAAATATTTCTGATTTTTTTTTGTATCGGCAACCTAAATAGCACTGCTATCCACCTCAACCATTAAAACTCCCAGAATGCTAGTAGTTTTTGCAACAACAATTTATGAAATTTGGTTCTAGTTTAGAAATAGTATGCATAATTTTTTTTTATTGCTAGTTTTCCTGGAGTCATATACCATTTTGGAATCCTGAAGAGTTGCGCCAATTTTTAAAAAAACTTGCCATAGTAGTCTTCATACTTTTTTTTTACACCACGATGAGTTAAAGTTGACTGAAAGTAAAAATCCTCTATGATTTCTTTAAAGTAACACAATTTTTTTTTTAATTAAAAAAATATATAACTGTTTTTAAAACACTAGTTTATTCCTATCATACAATGGTTTTTTAATGGGTTTGTCATTAAAAATCATTGCTTTATCAACACTCAAAATTCAGACTTATGAGAAATTTCTGTACAAATCGAAATGCGACTAATTTACTAACTTGGGGCTTCCTAAATGTGTAATTCGTAGAACAGCTCCAGTCAGGGAGAGACCCTGAGTATGGTAATTTACTTTACCAACACAAAAGTAATCAGCAGCTATAATCATTAACGCCATGGCTTAATTAATGACATAATTACCATCAGAAAAAGTATTCAAATGAGTCGTTTGCCTACCGCCACCCCTCAAGCGCACATGTCTGATTATCTGAGGCTTTCGTGATATTCAAAGCAAGGCATTTGGCATTGAATGACGAAGCACGGGGCGAGGGGAGTAGTGTGAGATGGTGCAGAAATGGGACAACGATCCATAAGCTTAATGACCGACATCAAATTATCAACATTAAGACGTACCAGTCAACTGGTGTGAATAAAAATCCGGGTGATTAATGTTGACTATGGACGGCTTATTAAAAAAGCATTTGTATTCCCATGTGTGGGGGGGAGGGGGAGGCAGTCGTATGGGATGTAGACACATTCGTGTCCAATATGTAGAGAAACACGTACCATGCCACGCTGAGTGAAAGGAAATGTTTATTTCGAAAGTGTGACAAGTCCACTTCTTGAAAAATAAATATTGGTAAATATATTCTAAGATTATAATATTCTAGGAGAGATATGGTACTGGTAGCAAGTGATAGAAATCTTAAATTTACATAATTTTAGTCAGGATTAGTCTAAACAATAACTGTAATATAATAACTGTGCAGTTTTGTACATTTATTTGTTATCCCAATAAACATTGTGGTGAAATGGCATAGCTGGTCTCAATCAATTCTTTTTCATTCAAATTTCAGATAGATGTCACCTATGAAAAAAAAAATCTTTTCATAGGAATATTCTTTCTCTTTCCAACTTTATCGTTGTCTCTTTTACATTTGAAAATATTTATTTTAGTAGAGATCATAGAAAAAGAAACAAGATATATCTCTCTCTGTTACACTTAAATGGTTTATTTGCAACTTCATTCAATACTGGTACGGTAGTAGTGAAGCCAGATAAGGTGATTTAACCATTTGTAGTTCATATCACTGACACATTCTTCATATTCAATATGATGTCAAAGTGACTCCAAAATATTTACTGGGCTATAATAAAAAATATAAATTTTAATAATAATAGTAAAATAATAGTTTTCATGTGAGAAAAGGGTAATAAGCGAAAAGAATATTGGGCAGCTATTAAAGGGTGGCAGTGAAGGGAAGAGGTGAATGGTGAAAATAGAGAAAAGGAACGAGGAAAGAGAAGGAATAGCAGAGTAGAAACAGGAGTGAGAGTAGCAGTAGCAGTTTTGTTTTTAGTTTTATATATTTTTTTTGGTTGGAAGGAGTGAGAATGTTTAGATTTAATAAGGATCAAAGTCGAATTAAGCACAATGACATGTAAATAAATGAGTTAAGGTACTGGCAAAAACATTAAAATAAAAATAATAATATAAATTAAAAATTTCGTAAGTTAATGTAAATTTTCACAATTTGGCTATTTAACAACACACTTTTTGACGACACAGTGGGCGAGAACATTGATGATGAAAACTGACTGCTGTATCTCCGAGTTCGTTCCTTGGTTATAAGTTAAATTGATTATGTATACATACTATACATAATGCATATAGTTTGCTAGTGGTGTCTATATCTATAATAAATTTAATTTAATTTATATTAAAATTGAGAAAAACTGTTCAAATTTAAAATACAAAAGTAACTCGACTTATAACTTAAATTTCCTTCTTAATATAGTATATGACAATGCAACTATAGTGCTTTAAACTGACAAATATTATTCAAGGAAAGTATATAACAATATAAACTAAATATAAACTATTTACAAGCGAATGAAAGACACTGTTAAAGTGTTTTAAACCGCCAAAACGGATAATCATAAATGAATAGTGAGATAAATCAGTCTGACATTAACAGTATGAATGGAATCCACCCGCGATTCCCCCCCCCCCCCTTCGCGATTCTATTAGAATCGCATCGAATCCTGGTTGGACTAGATCCGACTCCGACGTCGACGCCGTCTCCATGCTAATGTTAATTCCAATTCAATACAACGAACGGAATTACAGTAATGCAAATCTCGGATCTCAATGTACGAAGATTATTATTAACATATTCCATTAAGTCGAACAAAAATCTTGTCAATATTATTTAGTATTATCTTCACCGATACCGGCGCCGCTATTTCGACGTTAGTTGTGGAAACAGCCGTCGTACAAATAGTAGGTTCCATTATATCAATACCCATAATGCATTGCAGCGAAGTGTATTTAAACTACTGTTAAATACGGGTAGATTTGTTTATTCTGTGTAGAAATGGTGCTGTTCCACATTACGTTACAAGGACTGCTTAATTGTATAGAACAAAATGGTGCTCGGAAAGTTTACCTTCAATAAATGTTGAACATGTCCTAAATTACCAGACATATCTACTCTTACTTATCACAGGTACAATAATAGACCTATGTATTCCAATTTATAGTACATTATCGAATAAACTGAAACCACAATCTTCTTTAGTGAACACAATGATACAACATTTAGCTAGCTTGGGAGCATATGCCGAATTAATATACAAGACTTGTCCATCTATTAAAAACCTGAGGCGCAAAATAGAACTAAATTTGTCAGGGTAGCTTACTTGCCAGATCTGCATAAAAATATCATTAAATAGTGAAAAATAATTGAATATTAAGAAGTAAAAACAAATTAGGACACCTCTCAAAGATGAACAAACATTCCAAAAAAAGATGTGTACACTGTTTAACTTATACATTTTATATACCTTTGTTTGCAACTTAAATATTAACTAAAACTGAAGTTCAAGCTTCAACTGTGTATACATATTTTTGGGACACCCTGTATCTAATGATTTCCACTACAATAAAGCCTTGCAAGTGTTTTTCTTCAACATCTGTACCACTCTAAATAAACTACGAACTTATAGTACACGAGAAATGTCTTTAAACGTAAAGATGACAATTGGATTCGGACTAAAGACATATCTATCACCTTCCTACCCCTCTCCTCACCTTATCTCATATAAACCCCTTTATAATGTGGTAAGGATTTAAGTGAAGCACTACTAGCAATGTTATTCCTAGGATTCGATATAGATTGGATTTGCATCTTAAGTATGTATATCCACGTAGCTATATATCCTAAGCTGAGGAACTATTCGAGTATCTTACTTGCAGATACAAATACAGATACAGTTACGTTAGATGTATGTGTCGTACCTGTGTCCTTGTGTATCCGTGTTCCAGAAACAGGATGTAGAACTAGTATATTGTCACGAGAACAAAACCGTTCAATCTGGTCGCGCTAGATAACGGATCCAGGCGGGGCGGGGCGCTGGGGGGGCGCATATTGATAGAATATTAACCACTATGAATATTATAAACAAGAGAAGATTGCTATTCTACTCTGATTAGACGGACTACGGATTGTATAGTTAATCTATCTTAATCTGTAATAATAGAGACTAACTTACACTTACAAAGACTCACATATATATGTATATATCTTGCACATAAAGTAAAATCAATAGTTCTTATTATTAATAGGTCATAGTTTTAAAAATACAAGAAGAAGCACTTAATATACAACAAAAAAGCTCTAAAGCTCTGAGCTTTTCTTTAATAATAAATAATCGTATTGTTTCATTACAGCATGGACACAGCGGGGGTATGTTGCTGCCTGTTAGCGTTCGTCCTGTACTACAACACGCTGGATGCTGGATTCGTGTACGACGACCGGTAAGTGAATTCACTCTCTTACTCTCTTACCTTATCTTAGTACTCCTGTAACGCTACTTAGGTAGAAATAAGACATTTTGGAATTTATTAAAATTGCATTACCTTTACTAATTAAGTGACGGACTTATAATAGTCACTATAAGGATTGTCAACAATCAAACTTCCAAAGAGTAAATCGCGTACACGTACAATTGCGTACAAAGTACAAACCGTTTATTTAATTAGTACACAACAAATAACTCAATAATTCATGGTGTACGCACTTTCTAATGTATGCATTTTATCAACGTACGTAGTTGATCACGTTTGTGCGCAATTTTCGTCGTGTGTGTGCTTTGTTCAGGTTGCCTTTGTATACATCAAATGGGATGGGATCGCTGTTTACGCAATTTTCAATATATGCATTTTATCAACGTACGTAGTTGTTTACATTTGTGCGCTATGTTCGTCGTATGTGCGCTTTGTTCAGGTTCACATTGTATACATCAAATAGGATGGGATCTCTGTGTACGCACTTTCTAATGTATGCATTTTATCAACGTACGTAGTTGTTTACGTTTGTGCGCTATGTTCGTCGTATGTGCGCTTTGTTTAGGTTCTCATCGTACGCATCGGATACAATGGGCTGTGTACGCTCTCTCTCCTGCTTACGATTGATACGATCCATACAATCTGTCAATGCATACCTTAGAACCGCTAAAAACAAAGTAAGAAATACTATAAAATATATTATAATAAATTGAATGCAATTAATTGAATTTCGTTTTGCAGTAAAATGCATTAAATATTTGATATGCAAAATAGTTCATCCTTTGAATTTAATAAATGCATTTATAATCATCATGTCCGTAGTTTCTGCATTCTTATGCATTTCCATAATTTTGTTTTAATTAATATTCGAAATACGAAATTAATCTATAAGTGATCTATAGATATACGAGTATATATAGTTGTATAAATAAAATTGCTTAATAATTGAAAATATTTCTATTTAATATTATTTTAAAATACAAAAACAGTGAAATAAAATGAAAGGAGCAATATTATTATTCCATTAAAATTTTATTGAATAAAAATATTAAAGAAATGAAAAATTGTAAAATAATAAATGTTACCATTGCCGTTCTTCCCGTTCTTTATTCGTTGCTATTATCTTTTTGTGAAATTGAACATTTGTATATTAAATTCGTTTTGATAACATTTATATTTAAAGAGATTAGCTAATACTAAATCTAAGCCTTGAACATCTAAAGCGATTTAATATCGGATCAGATTTTATAGCGGATATGAATTTAAATAATATACAAAATTTATAAAAAGAAATAGATTGGTGGGTTATATGTACGTTCAACCATTATACTGTAAAACTAACGTTTACTTTAACTAATTTCTGTATTGAACTAATGCTAATCGCTCTTTAGCACTCTAGCCCTTATCGTTCTCGTTCTGACACTTTCAATTTAAGTCGCTACCTCATTTAAACTCTGTCCTCCATCACCCCTACTCGTGTTGTAGAACAGGTCCATTAAATGCTTACAGTTTGTTCATGTTAAAAAATTCTAAACACATTTTTAATATATTAAAACGTTTTTTCACATAAATTGCAATAGTTTTGTATGAATGGAACCACACACAACTAGCTGTGGTAATAATGACAAAGTTACTCGTACATAATAATTTGTATATTGTTTCGTGTAAGATTTTTCAACATAGCTATTTTGAAGCTGTAACAAAGACGTAGAAATACACAGTATCCTCATGATAGGTACATGTCGTTCACGGTGCGAGGAAGAGAGACGGAGGAGGAGGGAGGGGTGATGTGATGGCGTTGTTGTTCTCTACACATAATACTACAACGTAAAGCAGATACATCTCCAACATAGCTTTATAGTTTTACAGCATCTCACAATACAAGAGAAATTCGTAGCACATCTACGCTCCTTCCCTCTCTTCCACTGCCGTACTCTACGCCTCTACGTCTCAGCAACAAACTCGTAGTTATTTGTGTCTTGTAATAATAAAAGATAACACATTTATGGTTTGGAATTTACCACTGACTTTAAATGTTCAAACTCTAAACAATACTTCACTGAGTTCATTTGTATCTTGAGTCGTATTGTAAGAAGTTGGAGATAAAACGGAAGTGTTTCCATTTAAGAATCGACATTGCTGGTAAATGTCTGATGGAATATTTCTACGTATTTCGAAATAAGTGTTTACAGTTGATGGTAATACAAGAAACCGTAAATGCAAAACCTCAGAAGCAAACCAATTAATTCGTAATATTAATGCAAGGTGGCAGTAAAGAAACGAGCAGTATTGTTTAGTGATTGATTCTTTATTTTGTTAAATTTTTTGCATAATACAGACTTATCGGCTTCCCATGATATATATATATATATATATATGTGGAAAACGAGATACTATCCCACTTCTGATGTGGAAAACGAGTGTACTGTCCCAATTCTGATGTGGAAAACAATACCCAATCCGCTAATCTGATGTGGAATCAAGGTACTCTTATTTAATTTAGGGCAAATGTCAATTCAATTAATATTCGACTATGCAATATCTTAGTTTCTTCTCAGGATGATAAAGAATCACATAATTTGTTTAATACATTTATTTAATAAAATAATAACGATGATAATAATACAATAAGGTTACAATATAAACGTTGGTACT
Source organism: Panorpa germanica (assembly GCA_963678705.1). Classification (NCBI taxonomy): domain Eukaryota; kingdom Metazoa; phylum Arthropoda; class Insecta; order Mecoptera; family Panorpidae; genus Panorpa; species Panorpa germanica. Next base: position 1,739,504 of record OY783207.1, read on the forward strand.
TACTTTACAAATACAGAACAATGAATGAACAAACCATCTTAAATTCTAGTTATTAGATACTCAGTCCTGCATTAGTTTTCAGCTAGATTTAATAGGTTTATTTTTATTACTTTTGAGAATGCGTTTAGTTAATTTCGGTAAGCACATTCCCTCACGTATTCAATCAGTGGTTTAAAGTTTCACACATTTTAATTGCTTTAACCTTTCACTTGGTTTCCGTTCACATTATGTACTTGTTAATCACATTCTTTTTCGACTTTTCTAGCTCGGGTGTTATAGTTATGATTACTTTGTATGCTCAATTTATTTTTATGATTCCACATATATATATATACATACATAAATAAACATCAACTCTATTTTCAGCAAATGTGTTATGTTAAATATGCATTACATCGCTGCCACTAGGTCAGTAAGATGTGCATGACACATGTAATTTAACATGTAATACACAGTACACATATGTTGTGCACATAGGAATGCATTAAAATGTACTGAGGTTTCAACTAAAAAATAGCATCTGCGTTTACCATTTTCATATTCAATTTACTTTTCAGTACTTTGGTTGAAACTACGACAGCTGCTTTTTCAAGACATCAAAGCATACTATGTTTATTTACATATTGCTTCTAAATCCACAAACATTAAATTATTTTTTCCCCGTATTTTTGCTGTACAAAGTACTAACTGTAAATTCACTCTGCTACGCTGGTGACTGACAGGCGGACTGACTACCTTTCTCTGTGAGGTTTTACGTGGAACATTATTTTTATCTACTACTTATTTTTTACAGTTGCTTTTTATATAAATATTTACATTTCATAAAAGTATTTCAAATATATAAATTTAATTGACTGTAATTTTTTATTTTATCCAAACATTTTAACATGCATTTTATCTAATATTTTAATTTGTTGATTTTAACATTATTGTTTATATAATATGTATCTTTTAAAATTATTTACATTAAATAACTCATAGTTAAGCAAAAGCTAGTATTCCATCGCATGTGCAGAAGGTAACTATTACGGCCAGTTGGTGTACTCAGAGTTATGACAATAGTTAGTTAAAGTTATATACAATTAACAGTCCCAAAAAAGCGATTTTTCAAAAAAATTTCCTATTAATACTATTAATTGTATTAATGTAAAAATGTGTACAAATGTTATGGTAACTTTTAACTGTATTTTAACATTTTTGTATTTGTAAAAATAATAATTTGGAAGCTGCTATAGCTGATCTCCCGGAGTTCCTCTCAAAAAAGGCATCTTGCGGTGACCACGATATCTCTGGACTGAATCATCTAAAATGAAAAAACCAAACGGATTTCGTTAAAGTAATGTATAATCTAAAAATTAATCAAAGGATTAGGCAAAATAATTTTTTTTAACAAAATGGCAGCTTCTCAAAAAAGAAATCGATGTTTGTCCAAATTTTTGGCCTTAAATTGTTTATAAAAAAGAAAATAACTATCGGTGAGATAAAATCTTTGATTAATTTCTAAAAAATGTACTTAAGAAGCTTGTGTTAAAATTTGAGACCGTTTCCGAGTAATCTTGGTCACCGTTCTTAAAAAAACCATTTTGGGAAAGCGCTATACATAGAGTACAAAATATATTTTTTCAACTTACATAACTTCAAAAATAATCACCGCATTTTCTTGAAATTTTCTGTGTGTGTACTTAAATAAAAATCTGTATATAACCCCTTAACTTGGACAATTAAGGAGAAGTAACAATAATAATAAAACATTCTGTTGAATAATTGTCGAAGTTAACTATCTGTTCTGATAACAATGAGTACAGCAACTGACACTTACGCTACTATGCGCATTTATTTCCATTTAAGATGTTGAAGGAACCAAATTAATACTTTATTATATTTTCTTTATATTACAACTGTTGCAACTTATAGAAAACGTATTTGGTTTACACTGCTGCGTTATTTTAAAGCTGACAATTAATGAAGGTCGTTAGTGATCTCAGAATTTAAATGGTAGCCAGCTCGGTGATGCAATTGGTTCGTTCAGCATCTTAAATGAAGAGAAGCTAAGTTAAAGGAAGGCAATAGTAAATTCAGCTCGCGGTAATAAGGTCGGTAGAACGATATACCGTTATTTCTCTTAAGTGAACTAACTATATTCTTTCAGAAATACGAAAATTATTAATAATTATTTTAGTAAAAGTTAAGGAATGAGTTCAATCGAGTGTGTGTGTGATCATACAAATAGTATTCATACATCTTTCATTATTTAGAACATTCCAAACAGAATGTTGGTTCGTTATTGGCCTGTTACCCGTCGGCGTGTGATCTCCAGAACAAAAGAAGATTCCAGACCGGTCACGATTCATATTAAAATATATATTACAACATTCTCAGTGCATATTTATATTGAATGTAAATTCCTCAACCCTTAGAAATTGAGTATTGAGACAGGGTGAAATACGTTCGTTTTATTTATTATACATATATATTACAGGATTATTATATTTCGGTTTTAAATAACTTTCATCTGCTTGTAGAATACATAATGCTGAATACGAACCTTTGAAAATACGAGAAATAAATTAATACTTGATAAATACTCATGTTTAAATTAGATATTGATTCTATATTAGCTAAGGCTGATCGCACACTGAAGGCGTATTTAACTGAAGCCGACTCCTGTGTAAAGAACACAGCATGTGTTGTTTCACGTACCGATACGACAGTACGCCAAGTCAAACTTGTGTACTGTAGGGTGTACTAGAGTTGTCTTACACTAACATAACTTACCATTTTTTTTTTTTTATATTTATTTACTTATTTGCCTTGACTTTCTTTCGTCATAGCTTATAATTTATAATTCAATTTTACAAATTTCTAAATATTTCAATAATTCACTAACTAATTTTGAATCACTTAACAAAAATTTAGTATTAACAGGAAAAGTTTTAATCACATCTAATATATCACTATTCAATTTTGATCTTTCTAAACTATAATTTATGCATTCAAATATAATATGATCCAAAGTTCCTTCTTCACCACATTGACATCTATCGTCGGATTTAATATTAATTTTGTACAGGTGAGCTGGAGTTTTACAATGATTACTTTTGATTCTGATTAACGTTGATATAATTTTGCGGGACTCATTTCTAAACCATCTCTTTTTACTTAAATTTGGATGTAACATATAATAATCTCTTCCTTTTAACTGAATTTTGTTAATGAAATCTGTGTTTATCAAATTGAAGTTTAATTTTTTGATTATATTAAAAATTTCATATGAAGGTAATTTCATTTTCATCTCAATTTCTAAATTTATTGATTCTTTTACCAATTTATCCGCAATTTCGTTTCCTCTTATTCCACAATGTCCTGGTATCCACATAATTTACCATGACAGCAAACTTTTACTTTAATTTTTATCGATTTATGAATTATAAATATTCTATAAAATAGAATAAAATAAAAGTAAAAGTTTGCTTCAATACAGTAAGTATAACCTAAAACCAGTAAAGCTAAAAAGAGAGAAAACCTATAATAAACAAGTATATAAGTAAATATTAAAACACATATAGAACATTTTTATGTTCCCTAATTAAACGAACATACTCGTATATTCCCCTTCTACTTTTATTTCAGTTAAAACTTTTACAGCTTTATTTCCAACTAGTCATATATCTTCTTTATATATAAGTTACGTAATTCAAACTCCTTTCATTACCATCAAATAGATTAGACCATAATTGTCCCCTTAGAAAACTTTTTAACGAACATAAACATTGTAACCGGAACTAGATTTACGGCTCTTCAGATTTTGAGATAGCCATTATAATAAGGCATTTCCTTATGTAATAAATCTCCGACTGTTCGTAGCTAAATTCACGATATAGAACTCGTGAAAAACATTGCGTCTTAGGAGATGAAGTGGACTCAACGAAGAAAGTAGGAGGCGGTCAAGAAAGCTATAATTTCAAATACATTTATAAATTAAATATTCTATGATAGAGTTTATTATGAAGTGCATTATGAACTTTTCAAAATGGTTATTGTTTTTGTTCAATATTTTTTGGTTAATTAAAACTTCTATTTGGTAAAAAGTGATTGGAAAATCTTGCTAAGATAATAACGCTATCGTTTGAATAATAATACATTTACATGCTTTGTTCAAGTATGCGTATTTAATTAATTGTGCTGTTTGCCGATTAATCAAGATCGAACGTGCTTGCTTAATCATTTGTCGAACGACATGTCCACACTTGTTTTTAAAATACCCAAACATTCATCTAAACTTTTGTCACATGCGTTTATATAAAATAAGAGTTAGATTATAACAGTTACTAGTTTACTATAACATGAAAACTTGACTAAGATTGTTAAGTATGGGCAGAGGCGGGTTTAGAGGGTAGCAAGAGGGGCCTCGCATTCTCGCGTAGAAAAATTCATTACTTTATATGTATCTAAATATTGCGCCTCGCTCTTTAGAAATCCCACTAGAATCACTGCGTATATCTTTTAAGGCATTCATGTACCTTAGTTTATCATCATTAATATTTGTCGTCTTTGTGCTTATTAACTTTTATAAATCTTCCAATATAAAATTATATTTCTCGTCAATTATTATTAAAAATACTTACTTACAATTTACATAAATTATACAAAGAACAAGTGCCTCGCAAAGATCTGCTGCACAGGGCCTAAAGAGCAAAGGCAGCATCTGATTATGGGTAATAAACGTTCTGATATTGTAGATTATGTTTTAGTGGCATAGGCGTCAACGCATGTGTGTACGATACCTCGAACGGTCATCTTGAAATTTGAAATATATATATATATATATTTACAACTGTCCCTTATACGTAGAAAAAGTTCCAATAGTTCTTGCGGTACTAAATTTATAGACTTTCACTGTTAAACTTAGCATTTCCCTACAAACAATTGGGATACGAAGCGTATAAAATTCGAATACGATATTCTAGAATTCGATCTAGTATCTGAATCGAAAAAGTATCCGTTTCGACGTCATTTTGAATCAAAAACGGGGGCGAATGTTTCAGAAGCAAAATGAATTACTTCACCCCATAATCTTAAGCTTTAAAATGCGAAATTTCTATTCCTGAACGTACTCAAATATATTTTTATACCTGTGGCTTAGAACGTGCTTCGAAAAATCTTACTCAAATTGTAAATTGCAATTAGTTTTCATACGGGTTTTCATCTTTCTGTAGATTGAGCACGACTGGTCCTTGAAAACATTCTTAACAAATGTTGAATTAATATAACTAAAGTATGCGCCATATTTAATATAAAAATAGTATCCAACCAACATTGTACGAGTATACTATAGAAATAATATTCCAAACTATAAAGTTTTATATTTCAAGAAGATGTTCGTTCTATGAAGTTTAATTAATTTCTACCTCACAACATTTATCTATGCAACTTCCTGTTAAATATGTTCGCTTTACTAACACAAACACATTGTTCAGTCTGCAACAAACTTGTTCGTACGTATGTTTGATAGTTTAATGACTTATTCAAGAATTTATTGCCGAAACTAAAAAACAATTACTTTATACTATATTAGTTGGGTATTCCATACATCAATGCTACTATAGCAAAATTAAATATATAGCTAAAGAAAGAGCGAGAAAGCACAAGACTTTCCATCAGAATACGTTATACCATACGCTCGTTACTTTTTTTGTATCGACAATGTTGCAAACAAAATTTCATGCGATATCTGAAACATAATGTTTTCATTATGAACCTATGAGCGAGCTAGTTCATTATTCCCGTGTATCACTACAAGAGAGTTGTTTGCGTACCTCCTCCTCTCACCCTTACACACCCTATGCCTGCCAGAAACCGATAAACAATGTGGTTTTATATTTCTAAGTTATTACATTCCATACTTGTTATGAATTTTTGTACCATGTTTTTTTATTTTATAAAATGAAACATTTTATAACAAACTCTGGTGCTTAAAAGTGTTGCAAAAAAAGAATACAAAGTCGACTATCATAAAAAAATACAAGTTAATATTTAGGTCAGGTACAGGCAATATGTTTGCAGCTTGGTGGGGCTGAGGGGGGGGGGGGGATTTTGGTAGTGGTACATGCATATGTTAAACAGTCTTGTTCTAGGAGGTTCCGTAGGAAAGGAAGAGAAAACGGAACGAATATAATATGATTGTGATTCACATACTCGTATATATACTAAAGACTATTTTCAATATTATTTTAAAATATTAATTAAAAGAATTCACAATAAACGGAACTACAGCACTTTTAATGGGTGTCACTTTTGTATATATATAAAAAAAAAAGTGCAAAAGTTTAAGAACAATGTTTAACTTATCTTATTAACAAAAGTTTTTCTGTAACCTCGATTTGGTAACTTTTATAATAAACTTTTTCAAGTTGTTTTTCCTATCGTTAAGGTGTTATCACATAATCAACATTTTCAGATTGCGAAAACCAATTCGCTGTCTTCGTACTGGACTTGCGAAACTTATCTAAAATGTCGCAGACAAGTTGTTCAAGACATTAGTAAACTTTTCATGAACAGTCTATTTTGGAATACATTCAGATGTGAATGTATCCTAAAATAAAGTATCATTCCCACTCACTGCTTTAATTTAATTTTGTATTTTGTATTTAATTTAAATTGTTTAGCATATGGCAATACGCGTAGTCATTCACAGTACCATTTTTAATTTAATTTATTTTTTAAGTTTTCTTAGTTTTTTTAAATTATATAGCGTTATTCGAGCGTTTGAAGGCCGAAATTGCAAAGAAATGACCACATATGGCAAAGAAATTTTTTTTATTTCATCAAGACAACGCACCGTGTCACAAGTCAATCAAAACAATGGCAAAACTACATGAATTGAACTTCGAATTGCTCCCACATCCACCGTATTCGCCAGATTTGGCTCCCAGCGACTACTGCCTGTTCGCAGACCTGAAAAAAATGCTCGCCGGTAAGAAATTTCGCACGAATGAAGAGGTTATCGCTGAAACTGAGGCCTATGTTGAGGCAAAAGATAAATCGTTCTACAAAAGTGGTATTGAAATGTTAGAGCGGCGCTGGAATGATTGCGTTGCTCTTGATGGAGATTACGTTGATGAATAAAGCTAATTTTGAACCAAAAAAACTGTTTTCTTTGTTTCAGCCCATGTGCTATTATAACCTTCAAAATGTGACAATCTGTCTTTTAATGTCAGTTTGTCAAAAATAAAGAAATAAAAACAATTTCTATTATTAATTGTTATTAAAAACAGCAATTTTAATTATTTCACATACAATTTTGTCGAACTGTCAAAATTTATATTACTATTGATGCAAATGCGCCTACTTAATAAACTAAATTTAAATTAAAACACAAATGTGAAAAAGAATGCTTAAACGAAAACCTGAAATCTAGATTACAATATTAAATAAAAACAGTAAATTAAATATCAAAACAGTGAGTGAGAATGTGACTTAATTAACGCACTAAAACAATTTAAATAATTTGTTTTATAGGTTTTTAGAAATTGACAGAATATTCAAAAAGAAACATAGTGCTTCTAAATATTTAAAAGCAGGTAACCAATACATAAAATAATTAATAAAAGGTACATGTTAAAATCACAAATTTAATGCAATGTTTTTCCGTCAGGCCACCTAGAGGACAAAAATATTCGTTTCTTTTTACTCTATAATCAACTAAATGTCTATAATCAACTAAAGCATCCAAGTGTGCTCATGCATTTATTGTAGACATCACATAAAAGTTTTCTTTAAATCTGAAAATGTAATTAAAACTTAAATTTGTTTGTTCATAGTGTATACTAATATCTTAGCTTAAACTTAATTAAAGTATTAAATATTCCTCTATTTTATATTTTAGATGAGGTATGCAACACTTGTGATTTCACTAATACTTTCACAACTATTTCAAAAAATACAATTAATGTAAAGAACCTAATTTTCACAAGGTGTCTCCACCTGATTTAATACTAAGATAACTCATAAATAAAACCGATGAAAATTATAATGCTTATTAACTGATTTATTTGAGATATTTGACATATTAATATTTGTTTGAGTGCATTAATTCTTAAACAAAATTGACGCACTCTCAAGCGCATTTGTACCAACATTCATCAATTAAATAAATTAGCTGCTATATTAATTTTATTTTCGTAATTACGACAGTGTTAATTGGCAAACTATTTGTTACAACAACTGTAACCTAATTATGAAACAACCGTTCGCTGCCAAAAATAATATGGACACATAATTCAAAAAGCCATAAATAACTAAAATTATCCTCTAATTATACAAGCAGAATTATTAGCATATATAATACACTTTATTTTAAAATAATTAAATACTAAAATTAAATATGATAATTGTTATAATTTGGATGAGTTTCAAGTTTAAATTTGCTGCGTTGTAACTACTATTATTACGTACATGAAAAAGCTTTTGAAGCTTAAAGCTCTACATTGACTTTTATAGAAAAGCTGTGTACAGTTTTCTTTGTACGTACCATGGTCACTGGTTACCGTTTCTAAAAGCTTCTACAAATTCTAAAGGAAGCGGTGTTTTAAAACTTCCAAGAGAAGTTTATGTGTTAAAATATATGAAAGTAGTTACAGAGATACGAGAACATTTAGATATGTATTAGTGTGTATATGTATGTACAATAAGAGCAACTGTGTGTGGTTTATCATACTATAGTTGAAAAAGTTGTATGATGTACTCAGCGCAAATAAGAGAAAAGTCAAACTACTCGAGATAAACGAAGGATTATATGGGATAGTTATTTAATTTTATAGGAAGTACCATAATATGGTCGGCATTGATCTGTCAATATCATATTCATACTAAAAGTACAACTGTAAAGTAATAATAGGAAAACTGGTTTAAATAAACTAGCAAAGTTATTACAGAAAATGAAAATTATATAATTATGAATTGAACCGCTTATAAAGGATGAAATCGTGTATCGATATTCTAATTTTAATTCGAATCGAAATGCATTTCTTTGAAACCTCTTTTTGTTTTTTTTATTAAGATGGGGGAGGTAAGGTTTCAACTACTTTTTTAATTATTTATATTATTGTGCATATTAAGTTTATTGTGTAAAAATTTGAAGTCGATTGGAGTAAAACTGTTGGAGATACAAAATTTTAAGCTTTTAAATGCGGTTTCTCACACTAAGGTTTTTCAGAGTCGGTGCACTCTTTAGCTCAAAATCTACTGGACCGATTCTTTTGAAATTTTACACACTCTTTCTTTACATAAATGCTGAGGTAACGCTATCGAGCTTTTTTTATTTTAACGTATTTTAAAATAACAAAGTTTCTGATATTTTATATGAAAAATCGGTATTTTGACTTTTAAGTGCTGTAAAAGATTGAAAAACTCGACGCGTTACCTGCAGAAACTTATGAATTCATTTTGGTTTTTCTTTTTTTGAAAATCCAGTGATGAGTTATGAGTGACATCGCAATGTTACTTTTTTTTGTGACGTCTGCGGAGATTCGCTGTTAATGTCTCATTTCTTGATATTTATTTATGAAAATTTTACAAAGCATTCTTCAAATGTCATTTTATCATGTAGTAATTGTAGAAATAATTCTATATTAACTGCGTCGTCAAAAAACATTGCCGAATATATGTTTCTTTTTTATCGTTTTCACCTAAATAACACCCCCAAACATAAGGAGATAATTTTTTAATTCTATGGTGTCTAGGTTTTGCTTAGGTGGAAAACCCCTTAGTGTTAAAGTTTAAAGAACCCTACTTTGCTGTGATGATATGTTAAATAAAAGTAAAGACAATTGTGCCTTTCGGTAGTGTGGTATCAACTTGGATATCGACGCAGTACACTTAATTTAAGATGACAATATAATATAATGAAATACTCAGACCAACCATCTAAATGTTCCAGGTATTTCTCCTTAAACAGTTCTTCGAATTGGTGACCCGTTTAGAAATTTTGTGAATTTCAACTTGTACTTGTCTAGACTGAGATAACCACAACGTGAGTGTTTTTGGTAATGGTACATCTTGATTCTAGAGCTGGTTGTACTTCAATAGTTACAACAGATCGTTAATGTAAAGAGCAATTAGAATTTGAGGAGCATTCCTGCTGACGAAACAACTGGTGTAATTACTTTTTGTAAGAGGAATTAATGAAACATCTTTCCAAGATATTTTTAAGCATTAGTACCGAGTATTAGTAAGGTTATGGACAGTACACTATAAGTATGGGTGTCCGAGGTGGCACGAGGCAATTAGATGTCTATATGTATTGAATAAATATTCTGGGAAGCTGCTCGAGCACCGGTTACCCCCTCACTCTGCGGGTGTCCATGGTCGTGAGCATTACCTGAAGCAAAATACCATTAGCAGTAGCATGATTGACTAACATGGTCCTTTGCTGCAGTCCCCGTCCCGATAAAACTATGCGTTTACTATAGACTAAAAAATTAAGTAAACGCCTTTCAGGCTGAATGGGCTTGTGTCCTTATTTTTTAGTGGTCGATTTTTCAATTGTTGATTGAAATTGATGTTAATAAATGTGTATTGGCGTGTCTATTTTATTAAATATCTAAATATTGACGGAGATATAGCAATTAAAAGTTTGAATTGTAGTTTTAGCGCTAGAAATGGTCGGCCATTTGTATGACGTGAAATGCATTTAAACGTCGAAATAATTAAGTCAAGTCAAAGAATAATAAGTTTTTATTTTATTTAACCCTGTTAAGGCAGACATAATATTTGAATTTTATTGTTCCACGAAATAGCTGTAAATAATATTTGATATTTTGATATATAAACACATGTAGCAGAGATTTATGAGCTGTAAGGTTAATAACCTGTAAATTTTCCAGAGTTCTATCTTGAATATGCTGTCTCTTTTACGCTCTGTTGTATAAAAGAGATAGCAACTAGCGGCTGTGATGTCACATGCATTTGGAATATGTACAACGTTGAATCCCTTTAATAATTAAAGAGACAAAATGACTTTTTAATTGGTAATATCTCCTGAAATATAAGGAGTTATTAAAAAATAATTCAACATTTGAGGTTCTAGTAACCCACTTTATCAATATATAGTACACTTTTATAGAAATTAAGACAAAGGACACAAGCCCATTGAAAATGTTTATCGTCTACGATGGTAGCCCTTAAATTTTAAAACTATTTAAACTATTCTTAAAGAAGTTTATGAATTATAATAATATGTATAACATAAGCCTGTTAGTTATTATATATTATATAACTATTAAATGTATATACATATAAAACCATCATAATATTTAACAGTGTTACGTATATTTAGTATTATAAAATCTATATATTATATTTTGTACAGCAATAATTCCAATTTTACCCTTGCTCGCCCAGTTGTACCCCCTTTGTGGTTTATTAAATTTGTCCGCGAAATGTGCACCCTTTCTCCATTCATCCACATTTACACATCCCCCCCCCACACACACAAACCCATCCTCGTCCTACGGCCGACGGTCTACAGCTACAAGCTACAGCTACGGCAGCTACGCGTAGCCTTCCCCCCACTCTACCACACGAGTGTACATCATATTCCTACACACACACACACCCGCGCACGCTACACATGTAAACTAAAGCTTGCTAAATGAAATAAGGTGTATTCAAATTTTATAAAGATATATTTTGTACCGGCTCCACTCTGTTATATTTTATATGCTCATGTATAAAATATAACTTAATATCTTTAGAAGCGTTTTCTATTTTACCGAAGCAAATATTGTCAAATAATGTTATAAAATTACTTTGAACGTAAATGCTTTGAACATTACAGTGACACAAACACAAGCAAAAGAGGCAATTTAGTAGCAGCTGAATCTTATACGTATACTTGTATGTATAGACACAGCTGGAAGGCTTACACTTAAGGAAAGAGTTGTTACCAACGCTAACAATGTTCGTTTAAAAACAATACCTTAAATGTATGACACAAACACAAGTTTGTAAGAAATAATAATTGGATTATTTAATATCCTTTAGTTATTATGAAGAAAAGGGTGGATTAAATCATAAAGGAGAAACATATATTTCATTTTAAGGGGTTACACTCAATTTTCTTTCATTATTTTAAACTTTAAGGCGTAACGCACACTGCAAGCGTATTTAAGAGGGGGTAAGGTTCCAATTTTATTTTTATTTTTTTATAATATTGTACAACATATTAAGTTTATTGTGTGAAAATTTGAAGTCAATAGGAGTTAAACTGTCGCAGATATAGAGTTTTAGGTCTTCAACTCTCTGGTCTGCTTTCGTCTTACTTTGAAACTTTTAAACGCGTTTTCTCACACTTAGGTTTTTTCAGAGTCGGTGTCCTCTCTCTCTCAAAATCAACTATACCGATTCTTTTGAAATTTTGCACACTCTTTCTTTACCTAAATACCGAGGTAACGCTGTCGAGTTTTTTTAATTTCCCTAATTTTAACGTATTTTAAAATACCAAAGTTTCTGATATTTTTCATGGGAAATCGGTATCTCCATAAAGTCTGCGGAGATTCGCTGCCATTAACTCATTTTTAGATAGTTATTTATGAAAATTTCACAAAGTATTCTTCAAATGTTATTTTATCCTGTAGTAATTATAGAAATAATTATATATTAACTGTGTCGTCAGAAAACATTATCGAAAGCAGTAATGGAATGACTGTACTACTAAAGTAACACATTTCGTAACCATCAAATAGACTATTCATAAATTCGTTTATTTTCTATAACAAATTACATAACAAGTACATTTCCATTTTATGTTAAATACATACAATGTTCTTAACAACATAATCCGCCTGAAATGACAATTGGGCATGTACACTACACTACAACTGTTGATAATATTATTACAGCGTAACGATACTGCTGAGCTGGCTATAAATAAATCTATTAAATTGTGAATTATTTAAGCTGTACTTATTACGTAATACCAAATCATATTTCATAGATTACTGTCCTTCATGTCGCACAAAACAAGCAACGACTTGTACAGTCTGAATTCTCGTACTATTTTATATTTCATTATATTTTGGTACGACCGTTTTGTCTTCCTATACTTTACCAACATCGACCAACCCAGTCTTTACTGCCTTATACTTGTAGGATAGGATAATACTATATAATTTAGAAATTTATAATATGTAGCTCTTTTTTTGTTTTCCAATAAAATTTTCATTGAATGAATAGGTCATCTTCTCCTAGAAAGACAGAGACGTACTGGTCATCGATCAGTTCTTTAACATGTCAGAAAAGTTTATATATTTTTAGTAGCGTATATTTAACACATATTGCGTATAAATGTTACGTTTGAATTAGCTTGTAGCACACAGTGAATATTGAACAATGCGTTACAACTTTTAAACAAGTGAGAGGTAGTATATAAACACTGAAATTAGCTGGTAGCAATCTTGAAAGTTACACTGCAAGACAGTTTTTGTCTTAGTGTCTTGTAAGTTATTACAAGGATTTAACTTTTTATTTCTTTCGTTTTTTTAATTTATTTTTAATAATGTAAAACATATTAAGTTTATTGTATAAATATTTGAAGTCAATTGGAGTAAAACTGTCGGAGATATAGAGTTTTAAGTATTCACCTCTCGTGTTACTTTGAAACTTTTAAATGCGTTTTCTCACACTTAGCTTTTTCAGAGTCGTTACCCTCTCTAGCTCAAAATTTACTGGACCGATTCTTTTGAAATATTGCACACTCTTTCTTTACATAAGTGCCGAGGTAACGCTGTCGAGTTTTTTATTTATTTTTTAATTTTAACGTATTTTAAAATAACAAAGTTTCTGATTTTTTTCATGAAAAATCTTAAGGGCTGTAAAAAATTAAAAAATCAATAAAAAAAGAAAAACTCGACAGTGTTACCTGCAGAAACTTATCAACTAATGAAATCATTTTGGTTTTTCGATTTCACAAAATCCAGTGATGAGTTATGAGTGGCACCGCAATGTTACTTTTTTTTGTGACGTCTGCGGAGATTCGCTGTATTATGCCTCATTTCTTGATATTTATTTATGAAAATTTCACAAAGTATTCTTTAAATGTCATTTTATCATGTAGTAGTTATAGAAATAATTATATATTAACTGTGTCCTCAAAAAACATTATCGAAGGTATGCTTGTTTTTTATCGTTTTGACCTTATCCTTTGACTTTGACCTTATGTGTTTTATTTAAAATCACATTTATTTACAGTTATTTAAATAAATTAGACGCCTTAGTTAAACTAGTAAACGTATTGGATTTATCGTATGAAACGTGGAAGACTTTGTAACTGTCATGGCAATGAAGAAACAATTAACAATTTAAACCCAAGATGAAACGCGTGAATTTTTAAATAATTACACTATCAAATTTAGAACATAAAGGCATTCAAATTTAAATTTGCACAAGGTCATACGAAACTCTAACTAAATCTATCAAAAATATATTACAACACTTATATTTAAGTCGATTTATTTCACCAGTTCGCCTCTGCAACAATCCATTGTATTCTTTTCGGGGCAATTTCATATGATGGGTCTTCGTCACGCTACTGGAATATTTTATTACATATTTTTTTATTATTATTGAAACAGAGCCGTTATGTAATAGCGCTTCAGTCCACTTTGTATAATCAAACCATTTACGTAACTGCAATCCGTTAACGTCAATTGGAAGTCGTCAATGATGGCCGAGGTCGGGACCAAGTCGAGACCAATTCGAGACTAAATGTTATGACCGAATTATAAGAATATCAAAATGAATTTCTTGTTATGATGATTACTTTTTGATGTTCGATTTATTAATTGACTATAATTTTGATATAAGTATGAATTTACTACAACCAAAGTGGATTATTTTCGTCAAATATTGTTATTATACTTTTATTTGAGCTCGTAGTCATATTATTTAATACCTTATTTTGTAACTTCTTCTCTAAGGTCATAAGGCATGAGTGTGATACTCATTTTTTTTTGTTAATATCGCCAAGAAAGAAAATTTGCTTTGTTCAGCTTGAATTCAAATCACACAGTCGTTGCTTTGCGACGGGGTAAACGCTAGTATTAGTAAAAGGTTCTTATTGTCTTTTTCACTTCCTTAATGACAATGTTACAGAATTAAATTAAAAATTGATAAATAACACGATTAATAATATTACATTAAATGATGCATGTATTTTGTCATTTTAGTACACTGCTGTCATCTATATCTAACTGTATAACCATGAAGTAATGTTTTACCTTAAAGTCTGTTTACAATTGCGTTGTCCCTTATTAATTGTCTTGTAACTAGGACGAAAGATGTAACAACAAATAGATGTTACTAAATTCTAAAGCTAACAATTTGAGAACGGCGTATTCTTATTTGAAGTGCAGCGTTAACCTTAGAAAGAGGCGTCAAAAGTAGTCGTTTTGCATCTAATACAAAAATAAAACCACAGTGCCTAGGAAGAATTGCTTTTGGGACTCCTTACACTGAAATCGACTATTTGTGACATCCACATACTTCTTGTGCACTTTCAAAATCATTTCAAAAACCAAAATCTTTTTCAAAATTGAGGATATATTTTTTAATAATTCTTTCTCGACGTAAAGTCTTTGACTTGAAGACGAAAATAGTTTTTTGCTTGTATGTTTTCATAAAAAGTATACATACTCGTATAAGAAGAGTTTCAGAAAGACAATATTTTTCTGTCGGTCCAATTGGGTAAAACCTCACTCTATATTTAGGGATCAATGTTCATGTTCTCAGAGCTGGAATATGTAAATTTATTTTTAGCCACATGAAGTTTGTCTGCTGACTGCTGTCTGCTCATATATTACTTGGTGTTCATTTTGTCGGGAGTTTTCTTGTCAGCAATAAATGAAGCTAGCTAGTCTAGATAACTTATACTTAACTTTAAACCTAAAGAACGAGGAAAACCGGGAAAGCCGTGATGGTTTATTTTTCTTTGTCTTGCAATATGTCTGGAATATGTAACAAACACTAATTGGTTCAGGCACATTTAGAAAACTATTATTTTTCTAAAATTAAAGTTGTCTTCATCAAAATTGCACTAATTAAAACCCATTCACATTTAAAAATGTTGAGTTCACCTCCAAATCTGCTTTACTATTCACCGAATCAAACGCTTTACATGTTAGTAAAAATAACTTTTAAATAGAAATAATAAAACTAATTTTTATATCTGTGAAAAAAAAGTAATATAAAAATATTTTGTTTTAATGTATAACTCATTGTTATTATTAAATTAGTTAAAATATTATATCCAATCTAGAATGAACAGAAGTACAAGAAGAAAAACTATATCGAATCAAAAAGCAATACAACGTTTTTAACACTATGTACCAAAAATACCGAAGAGACTCAGAATAGGACACACAAAAATTACCCATGAACACATCCTCAAGAGACAACGACAGCCTATTTGTGACACTTGTAACAAAGAATTAACAATTGAACACCTACTACTACAGAATTTTCTCAATTCAATTTAACATATATGTTATATAACATTGCTTACAGTAAGAAATAATTCTGCATTCATCCAACTATAGCTCGCTGTAAGAATGTAGCTATGTTTCATTTTAATCTACGAAACACAACAGAATTCTCTAACAATGGATTGTTTCTTCCAGACCATTTGTCGAGGAATGGTAGAAGGAATCTCCGGAATTTCTTACTTAAGGTTTAGACCATTGTTGCCAGAATTCCAAGTATATTTGCCCGTAATTGTAATTACTCGTTTATTTAAGTTAAAGTCAACGGTTAAATTAATGGTAATTAAACGACTAATTGAATTATTAAACGCGTTGCAATAAATTATTTTAATTGAACAATCTAGTCAATATATTCCCTTACTACAGATACGTTTTATAATTTTTTGTTCATTTTTTGTTTATTTATTTATTGTGTAAAAATTTGAGGTCGATTGAAGTAAAACTGTCGGAGATATAGAGTTTTAAGTCTTCACCTCTCTGATGTGCTTTCGTGTTACTTTGAAACTTTTAAATGCGGTTTCTCACACTTACGGTGCCCGCTCTAGCTTAAAATCTACTGGACAGATTCTTTTAAAATTTTGTACACTTTCTTTACATAAATGCCGAGGTAACACTTTCGGGGTTTTTTTTACTTTTTAATTTTAACGTATTTTAAAATAACAAAGTTTCTGATTTTTTTCATGAAAAATCGGTACTTTGACTTTTAAGTGCTGTAAAAAATTGAAAAAGCAATAAAAAAAATATGAACTCGACAGCGTTACCTGCAGAAACTTATCAACTAATGAAATCATTCGCTGTCAATGCCTCATTTCTTGATATTTATTTATGAAAATTTCATAAAGTATTCTTCAAATGTCATTTTATCATGTAGTAATTATAGAAATGATTATATATTAACTGTGTCGTCTAAAAACATTATCGAAAATATGCTTCTTTTTTATCGTTTTGACCTATTTAGAAATGAGGATTGAACTAAAAGACTTAACACATTTGACACATTTTCTATAACTAATAAGCACTCATAGCTGATTTCTTCAGAATTCTTAAGTTCAAAGTTCACCACAGTTCAATCATCTTTGTCTTATACGATTTCGCATACATTACCGACCATATAAGTACCAGTATTATTCATTTTGATTTATTAATACATGTTAAAGCAAGAAATTAATTTCACACTACATACATACTTTATATATTCACTTTTTACATTATCAAACAAGTATTTCTAATTCAAAGTTAGCGCTGTGTTAGAAAATACGAGTACGTACATTTTCATGTGCTTACAAAATTTATTATTTATACATAAAATATTTATAGTATTGAGTTCTACGAATATAACACCAACACCAGTCTGTGATGTGTCGCGAACCAAAATAAACGTTCAAGCTTGTAAAATGTACGAGAATAACTTTTAGTCTAAATAATCTATAACCTGTAGTTAATGCTGGACGCACACTGAACACACAACTGCTTTTAGAAAATATCGTGCATGAAATAATAATAATTGCATGCTGGTAACACTGTACATAATAATACAAATACGTGCCAAGTCTTGTAGGGTATATTTCAGTGTATTATAGTGCAGGCGTATAGGTAGTTGAGTATGCAAAATGTGAGGACCGGCAACTATGGTCGGATTCTTATACCTGAGACCCCAAATAATAACAAAACACATCTTGCCACCAGCTGTGATGGTCCCTTCCCACTCCCTTCACATCCCCTCCCTCACACGATATTTCTATAAAGTTTTTGGAGTCAAAGTTACGGAGTAAAGGCCAAATTATTAAAAATGTCATAATTTTAAGTCATTCAACAAAAATTCCTGCTGATTGTAAAGCTTTTCTTGCAAACATTCAAAATAAATTACAACTTGTTTTTTTTTCATTTAACAATCCATCCTCACTGAAATAATCATTAAAATGATTTTATAGATTGTACTCAATACATTTCCTTTACAAATAAGCGTAGAGGGGTAAAAAAAATATGGACCAAATATTTGACCGGCAAGATCCGCATAATTAATTTTTGACCTTTTCTTAAATTAAATCCATTGGTGGAATTCGGTCTTCACATTTTGCGCCCGGTCTAACCGAGAAGTGTGCGCTTAGGCTAATATTTGTTAGTTGTAAACCTGAATACAGTCTTGCTATCAATATTAACGCTCGGATCCTGATATAAACAAAACACTAAAGCGTTTTATTTTCATAGACGAGCCATTGATACACCACCATAAATTGTTCTACGGTTAACCATATATATTTTTAACACCTATGTTAAATTTATAACACAGAGAATAAACAAAACCACATTATTTATCGTCTATCGACGACGGTGAAAATATAAAATATACATAAAGTGTAATATCTCAATAGTGAAGCCAGGGGCGTACAAACCCACACAGATTTAAAACTGATAACATCTTTACTGCGGAGCTCTTAAAAGAGTCAGTGATATGAACTACAAATGGCAAAATCACTTCACCTGGTTTCACTACCAAATAAACTATTAAAGTATAACAGAGACAGATATATCTTGTTTCTTTTTCTATGATATTTCAATAAAATGAATGTGGAATTTTATCTCTACTACAATAAATATTTTCCATTTAAAGGTATGATGTTGGAAAGAGAAAGAATATACTTATTGCTAAGAAATATAAACTCAATTTCTAGGCACGTCACTGAGCAGAAAATGATGTACTGGTAATAACCCTCAGCTTCTAAAGGGATAAGCTAAATCTACCGTAGATTGAACACTAGGATAATATTAAGTTGAAAATGGTTAACTGTCAGTCTATAAATATTTGGACAAAACAAGTAATCAGCCCAAAGTAAACGGAACGCTGGCAAACAAGACTTGATTGATTGGATAGGTGTTTACTGTTTGCCTATCATTACAATACATCGAAGCGTACTCAGTCAATTGAATTAGACGCTCTTAGATTAACTTAACGTAAATAAGAACGCATTAGTAAATTATGTTGCTTTTTTTTTAAATATTTATTTGAGACAACTTTCAAAAGTTATTAGCACTTAAAAAGCATGTATACATTTATAAACATTTACAATAAATAATTCATAATTTACAACTTATAAACCTACTTAAAATAAATTAAATTATGGTTTTATTTATAAACTCAATAAGGTTTTTGAAACTTTCCCTGCTTTCATATCAGCCTATATTCCTGAGGCATCATATTACATTCTTGTCTATGTTTCAACTGCATGTGACATCACAACCGCTAGTTGCTATCTCTTTTATACAACAGAGATATATTCTTGACAGAACTCTTACAGATTACTAACCTTACAGCTCATAAATCTCTGCTATATGTATTTATATATCAAAATATCAAATATAATTTACTACTTCTTCAAGGAACAATAAAATTTCAATATTATGTCTGCCTTAGCAAGGTTAAACAAAATAAAAACTTATTATTCTTTGACTTGACTTGATTATTTCGACTACCAACAGCTACAAAACATTAATACAGTACTGACCTACTCAACAAATAACTGATGTTAAAATGTATTTCACGTCATACAAATATGGCCGACCATTTCTAGCGCTAAAACTACAATTCAAACTTTTAATTGCTATATCTCCGTCAATATTTAGATATTTAATAAAATAGACACGCCAATACACATTTATTAACATCAATTTCAATCAACAATTGAAAAATCGACCACTAAAAAATGAGGACACAAATTAATCTCTATATTTTAAATACCCATGCTCGTATTTATAAACATTAAATTGTATTATTAATTAATTAAATTATTAAGTTAATTATATTATTGTATTTATAAATGTATATATTGTTTTAAGTGTTAATAACTATCGAAAATTGGTGTACTCAAATAAGAATTATAAAGTTATAAAAAGGAACACGACCTAGTACTTGTAATCATCTTAAAATAAGATGAGAACCACAAATTACCTATTCAGGAAGCTCTCATTTTGTGTTTAGCAGAAAGCAATTCGTGATATTCCTTTTTAGAAATTTAATAATTTAAATATTTTATCCGACCCGTAATTTGCAGTTATTTTATTTAGCATTAATGGTCCATAAGAATTTAATGAGAATTCTTCTATTCACAGCTTCCATTCATTGATTGAATGGCGATAGCGGTGGCTTAACATTAGCTTCCAATAAATCGCGTTTAATTAGAGCAAATATTTTATTTCTAAAGCAATAAATAAACGAACATAAAAAAATCATTATTACTTCAAGTCATAAAAATGAAATATCCAAAGGTCTTACGTGAATGTGAATAATGAATAATGAACCCTTAACCAATTCATCCCCTAAAAGAAAACGTCATATGAAAATAAACCGCCCTCTTCTAAATCGAACGTAACGAATGAACGAACGAACGAACCACCTAAAGTCCCTAGATCCCAAACAATAGAAAGTTTCCAAACAAAGTTCTACACAATATTTTCATTTTAAAATTCCATTAAGAAAATTATATATTAGGTAAACCAGGAACCCTAAAAACACGTTCAGTGATGTGTGACAGAGTGGGGGAGCCGAGGGAATCGAAGTGAAACTTTATATGTTTCACAGGTATGATAGAATTAGGTAATGTAGTTACGTGGAATTAGAAAATTGGAAGTAAAAAGCAAACGGATTATCTTAATGGTGCAATATATGTAATTCCAAATAACAGTACAACACCTACTGATAAATATTAAGCCATCCGAGAAAAACACAACATCAAATGATGGTTACAAGATATCATGGAAGGAATTTCTCATCGACACATGTTTCTTCATCTTTAAAACAGCAAATGTCGTCGTCATCTAAGCCCCAGAAATGAAAATAACATCATAAATAAATGATATGACTAAAATTCAGACCCTTGTTCCCAAAAAATAATGTCCAAATAAGAAGAAATCCAAGTACAATTACAAAGACTCTTCTGAAACAGATGCTCAGTTAGAGCTTGAAATATATAAAGGATTTTAATAATCTAAAAAAAATCATACAAGACTCACAAAGCAAAACGGCATGTCGAGCCGTGTTCCGTGACTCTATAGAATTTATAACAATAACATAATAGGGGACTTTATTGTGTCGTATTATAAGATATTTGTATGTATGTATATATTTGATTTCGCCATCAAAAGCATGAAACGTAAATACCCTGCGACCAAAAGAAATAGTCGCTCAAAACCAATTTCAAATCAGTTTAGTTTCGTTCGTGTCGTATGTTTTCTCACACTCGCATGCACGTGCGTTATCTCACTAACAACACAGTGCCATTCTCATTCGGTTCCGGCAGATTCGGGGCTGAGGTTTGCAATCAGTCGCCTCATGTTCGGACGGCCCTAAGTAATCTATACCCCAAACTACAGAGAAGTAAAATAAAAACAAAATTCGAATGGTGCTATTCAACAGATGACAATACATAACATAGATTGCAGATTAACTTATTATATTGATAACAAAATTTAAACAAAATACAAAAACTTCAGATGAACATGACCTTGATGTTGAAATCGACTCAAATTCAAAATTAAAAAAAAACGTTTGGCGAATATGACCTAGCTGTTGTAGAAATGTTATAGCTATATTCAGTTATTGAACCTGGTAAATATCGTGATCGCATTGACTGTTACAAGCTTATGAACAGACTGGGTCTAAAATTCTAAACACATTACCATGAGGGAGCAATGAGCATCCCCTCCCCTCTATTCAACACTGACACGGAACTTTACTCTCGCAAGTCAGTTTCATTTTACGCCCCCCTAATCCAATTAGCACCTAATGTGAACACGTAAATTCACCTGGGAATCCCCCACTGCAGTTATCAATAACGTACAAGTACTGTCAACGAATGTATAAATTGAAAATGCATTGTAGCATATATTATGCTCCACATTATATGTAAGCAATGGGCTTGTGTCCTCATTTTTTAGTGGTCGATTCAATTTTTGATTGAAATTGATGTTAATAAATGTGTATTGACATTATAGCAATTCAAAGTTTGAATTGTAGTTTCAGCGCTAATAATGGTCGTCAGTTATTTGTTGAGTAGGTCAGTGCTGTGGTAATGTTCTGTAGCTGTTGGTAGTCAAATAATCAAGTCAAATCAAAGAATAATAAGTTTTTATTTTATTTAACCCTGCTAAGACAGACATAATATTTAAATTTGATTGTTCCTTGAAATAGCTGTAAATAATATTTGATATTTTGATATATAAATACATATAGCAGAGATTTATGATCTGTAAGGTTGGTGACCTTACACAAGGATTGTGATGTCACATGCACTTGGAATGTGTACAACGTTGAATCCCTTTAATAATTAAAGAGACAAAATGACTTTTTTAATTGTTAATATCTCTTAACATATAAGGAGTTATTAAACAATAATTGGACATGTGAGGTTCTAGTAACGCACTTTATCAATATATAGTACACTTTTATAGAAATTAAGACATAGGACACAAGCCCATTGAAACAGACTGAAACGTTTTTCTATAAAATGTTTGCAAAAGGATTGTTGACTTATGAAAAGCAAAATAGTTTGTTAATCATTAATAGAAAAAGAAAAAACACAATGATGAAGATAATGTGTTGCCCCTACTTTCCGACGCCCCTGTTTATATATCTAGCGCCAATTCGTTTGTTAAAAATAATTTATAAACCCCACCATTCACAACTGCTATAAAAAATATCCGACACGAAAATTTAATTAAAATAATAATAATAATTACAATTACCATTTTTTATTTGATTTATTATAATTGTACTGTAGCGATATTAAAACTATCCCTGCTTTTTACATGCCCCTAAAGGCCTTCACCACCCCTTACACCAACCCTCTTCTCTCTCTTCTATTTATATTTCACTACAAATATACAACAGATGTTTTCCCTAAGGAAATGACAGACATAGTATCTCTTTTTCGACTGAGTTTTGACTGCGTGATTCATGCCTTTCCCAACCCTGAAAAACACACACACACACACACAAATGCACCCTCTCGCTGCACTCACACATTCAAATATCTATTTTAACCACCCATACTCGTATATCCATATTCACGCATACAGGTGGATCCGTATGTCACCTGGGCCGAAGGGGTGAGGGTGCAGACCCTATTTTATTATTTTACAAACCCTAAGGTCGTTTGTATCGTTGACTTCATACTCTAAATGTATTGTCAAGGGTAGGAGGGTTGAGTTTTATGTGTATATTTATATTTTTTATGGCAATAGTTTTATATTGAATTGACTACATATATGTTTTTATAATGGGGTTGAACTGAAGCTAGCTATTTATTTTCGTTATTAGTGACGGGCATGAATTATTTAAATATCAATACATTGTAATTTATTTATGGGTTGAGTAATTATCGGCTTATAAGCCTCATCTGTAGAATGTCATTCGATAAGTACGTCACACGCAGGGGTGAGGAGGGGAGAGGGACGAAAATATTGAGGCGAGTGTATCTTGACTCCTGTTTTAAAGTTAGATTTAAATTAAACACTTCTCTTCAATCAAAAGGTTTACTAGGATTCACTATATTACAATGAAAAAAAGTAGTATTTGCAGAATATAGTAGTGCACTTTACTGGCTTATAGAGAATTATGACTTAAAATTGCAATCAAACGTCATGTTCTTATTGTTAACTTTATTTTTTATATATTAAATCAATCCGACGCCCGGTAATTTTCGGTCCTGTTCATTGCACGATCAACGCCAGATTCTTCATATAGTTTGCACTGAGTATCTTCTATCTCACGCGCTAGGCGCATATTTCATAGTAGTTATATTGAGCAGCTACGTGCGTTGTGGAGAGCGCACGGGGAATATTTCTTCGAGCAGAGATAACTTTTAATTAATTCGATACAGAGATTATAAATATTTGGTAGTGCAGTGCACAAATGCACTTAAGGTACAGCCGCCCCTGTTCAGAATGTGCTGGAATTTGAATTGAGTATTTAGAAGAAAGTTAATTCCTTTACCAGATTTACGACCTTGGCAATTAAGGAGGTATATGAGGTTAACGTAAATGATGAAAACGTTGTGAAATTTGGAGGATCGACACAAATAGTTAAAACACATGCTGTCTCAAAATTTTAGAGACCTAGGGTTCATAGTCTTCTTTTTATACATGATTAGAAATAGTCATTTTCCATACAAATCATAATTTTTAGCTCAATTTCACCACATAATATAACTTTTAACTATAAAAAAATGGTGACACGGCTTTCAAAAACTAGGTGTATATAAAAGAATATTTTCTGTAACTATTGCAAAAAGAAAATTATCAAGAGGATACCTATTTACGAAAATATTTAAATAAAACCTTTAAGAAACAGTAAATGTAGGTTATAAGCTGGCAACGTTGCAAATGCCAATTTGAGTGGGAAATTCAAAATCGGAATAAATGTTATATAATATATAACAAATTTTTTATTAATTTTTCAAAATATTTAATTTGAATTAATATAAATTTGATATTAATTATAGGTGATTTTTAATTTATTAAACTATTATATGCATAAAAAAATCATTTTAACAAGAAAAAAGCAGTTTAATAGGGAATTGAAAAATTCATTTTCAAAGGTACAGTCCTAATATTTGCTCGTCCCTCATGTAGTTCATATTTTGCATTTCGTATTACCGAGAGATAAACTTTTTGCATTGACGGTACGTCCTGTACCTCCTTAAAGCTAACAGTAAGGACGTCTTTGTGCTATTATTGCCAAAGATGTTAGTACTTAGTTAATGTTAGTTAGTTAATGGCTGCTCAGCGTTGGCATTGCATATAAACTTAACACAAAAATTAAACTACAAAGAGAAATGTCTTTTACCTGTATATATTCTTGAATTACTTGGTGTTTCTTTACCAAAATAATCTACAGTGAGTGTTAAGGATGAGGATCATTTACAACTCTTTAAAAAATTTAATTTATTCCGCTATAAAATTATTTAGAATGTAGTTCAATTCATTATCAGAATTTCATAATAATAATATTTTTGAAGTTTCTTTTCCTTTTGAAGCTTTAGGAACATTGCACTAAACCCTTGCATCTACGACGCGAGCTGAGTTATTATTTTTGTTATTCATAAATCCACTAATGATGCACTATGTGAGTGATAACATCAAAGAAGATGTAGAACCGTCAAAGATTCTTTGACACAACTAAAGATGGATGGTTTCCTTAGTTCGAATTGCATTGAAGTTCTTATAAGTAAACTGTAAGTAATGACAAAAATATTTCAAAGAGTCGAGCTCCAAGAAGTCATTTATTTTCTTAAAAGAAAAATATTTACAATGAACTTATTGATATGTAGTTCACAAGAACAAACTTGTACAATATTAAAAAGTATAAGAAACCCTAAAGAAATACTCACAAATAGTAATAGGTTTTGTAGTATACTGAATAATTTAACAGTTATGATTTATTTGATGACTAAGAATACACGCTCTAATGCATTAACTACGTATCTATCCAGAAAACAATTTTTTTGAGTGTTCTCAATTATGTTAGGACACTGTACCCACCACACAAACATCTTAGAGAATGAATCAGGATTCTTATGCCGGTTTCACACCAGTGAGACAGTTTTGAAAACAGTTGTGTTTTGTTTTATTTTAAATATATTTTATTGTTTTATTTTTGGTCGATTTTTCAATTGTTGATTGAAATTGATGTTAATAAATGTGTATTGGCGTGTCTATTTTATTAAATCTCTAAATGTTGACGGAGATATAGCAATTAAAAGTTTGAATTGTAGTTTTAGCGCTAGAAATGGTCGGCCATATTTGTATGACGTGAAATGCATTTTAACGTCAGTTATTTGTTGAATATGTCAGTGCTGTGGTAATGTTCTGAAGCTGTTGGTAGTCAAATAATCAAGTCAAATCAAAGAATAATATGTTTTTATTTTATTTAATTCTGTTACGGCAGACATAATACTGGAATTTGAGTGTTCCTTGAAATAGCTGTAAATAATATTTGATATTATGATATATATATATATATATATATATATATATATATATATATTCATATAGCAGAGATTTATGAGCTGTAAGGTTGGTAACCTTACACAAGGATTGTAATGTCGCATGTACTTGGAATGTCTACAACGTTGAATCCCTTTAATAATTAAAGAGACAAACATATATAACATATAAGGAGTTATTAAAAAATAATTGAACATTTGAGGTTCTAGTAACCCACTTTATCAATATACTCGTATCGTACACTTTTGTAGAAATTAAGACATAGGACACAAGCCCGTTCTATTGTTCTGGTTTTGTTTTTAGTGTTTTTCTGTGTGTTCCATAAAAGTTATAAACATGATGAACAACAACTGACAAGCGCAAATGTTCACAAAAAACAAAACTGCGTGTTCAAACCAAGCAGACTAAAAAACAACAACAAACGTGTTTTCCTTTAATCTTACTGACTCCAGATGGGAATGTGTTTTGTTTACTAAAACAGTTTTTAAAGACAAAAATGTTTTAAGAACTCTCTCTTTGGTGTAAACATTGGTGATTTTGTTCAATATTGGTATCAATAATTGATCTATTAGCGTACACAATGTTTTCTTAAGACTTTTAACACTTTCATTTCCAAATAAAAATATATTAGATTTATAAAAATTTAATCAAATAAGTAAACCCCGAACCATTCAATAAAAACGAAGCGAAATGTAACGGAATCTCCATTTGTATTTGTATTTGAGCATTATATCCTCTTTATTTGCCTTTTACATTTTATCGTATTGTTTTTGTCGCTCAGTGTAAAGCGCAAATGTTCAATTTCAGTTCCTCGAGTCTGAAGTCGTTCATGTGATCTAAACGTATCTTGGTGTTTCAGCATCGTTCGAGCCTCGGGATGCAACTCTACATCGCTTTACACCACCTGACTGTACCCCCACGTTCAGCGCCCCTACCCCCGCACCGCCGCAACCCGCTATCTCACCGCACTCCGTTCCCCGCGCAACAGTTTTATTGGCAGTTTATCGGGGCGGCAAGCGCAACACGAATTCACCATTAAACAATCATGTTCGCTATTGAATAGTTCACCCGCGCTTTTACACTCATAGAGAAACGGAGCTTTCAAACGAGCTTGAGCTTGAGCTTTCAGAAATTCGATTTAAACAAAATTTTGCATGCGTTATCTACGAACATCGTTACGTAGTATAGTTTTTTTTTATTGATGATTTTTGACTGTTTGAATCAGCTTTGTATGGTGATTGATTGATTGATTGATGATTGAAGGGTTAAAGTTCGTTAGCTTTTTAATTTGTAACGGTGTTTCATTTGAAAGACCACTAAAGGCAAGTTGTAATGTGGAAATATTGTCTGGTTCTTTTAGAAGTAAAATCGATTTCTTTTGTTACTAAAAAGCACAAAAGCTCTAATTCTCGAAATAAATGAACTGGTAAAGATTAAATGGACATTTGTTAAGTGTTTTAAGCACAAAACTTACACGATTGACTAAAAAACTGTGCTTTATTATAAAGTTTGGTTGATTGTTTAACCAACCACAACACCTGCCTTTTATTTTTCGCTAGTTAACTGTGATAGATATTTGTTTTATTTGATTATTAAAAATTATTACAATCTGTCCTGCTTAGAGGACATTCAGTGATAGGTATGTAAAAATAAAGTGTCTTGCGCGGGATCATCCCTTAATTTTAATAGATCCTAGATTCTATTTAGTTGGTTAATAGGTCTTGAGGTACTTTCTTTTTTAGTCTACGTACTACCGAATTATTGGACATTAGACAACTGGCCAAATTGTTTGGATGTTCAGGTATTCTCTCTTTGTATGCTTTGATTCTAAGCACTATTTCTTCATTAACTGTGGGTATATCCAGATCCCGATGTATTATGTAATTAGGTACAAACCATGGTGCATTCGTGACAATCCTTAGCATTTTGGACTGGAATCTTTGGATTATCTCAATATTAGTGGTAGATACAGTCCGCTATATTTGGATACCATATGACTATACCGGTTTAAGTATGGATTTGTAAAGCAGGAGTTTGTTTTCAGTGCTCAGTTGTGACTTACGTCGTATCAGCCAGTACATCTTCCGCAGTTGTAGGCCTAGCTGCTTTCGTTTTGTAAATATGGGCTTCTTCCATGGTCAGTGGTACTTGCTACATAACGTGATACTTGGGTGATCGTTCTTTGATAAAATATTTTTTAAATTTTAATTAATTTAAATTGATGAGTTTCGCGTTATCACCATCAACTCACATAATACTATTGATTATGTTTAAAAATGCGTAGACAATTTGATTATAAACAAAATCTTGATTATTGTTTATATTTAATAAATTTGAAAACATACAATAATATTAAAAAATAATACATTACACCGTAGCACGAACGTAGAATGAAGAATATGGGCAGTAGGCCGTAGGCCGTAGACAATGGAACGTTGAGCGTAATCCTTGAACGGTGAACAGCGACAGCGAACGCCGTTCAGCGTAGAACGAATAACGTAGCACATTTTTGTTGCGTGTTTACATTCCAGATGTTATACGATATTTTTTCTTGTCAATACTTAAAATACAATTACGTTATATGTGTATTATTTATTATCTCTATTATTTTGTACAAATAAAATACGACTCTATAAAATTATAAGTTATTAAAATTATTTTGAATACGTTGATAAATGTGCTGATAACATAAATATGAACGCGACAAAAACCATGAAATTATGTTAGTATAAAAGCTGGCGGAAATTACAGACCATATCCAAGTTGGACATTACGGTGGGCATTTTATTACAACACTTGTAAGAACCCGCTTACATATATATAACGAACATTTCGTTATTTTTTTTATTCATTTACGTAATTACAACTGGTCTGATGACCAACCAGCAATTTATTCATAACCAATTCATATCCAATTTTAATATCACAATACCTACAATATGCACTTAAGTAAACTTGACTAAAAACGTGAGTTTTAACGCTGTACTGTGTTTCTTGTGAAATTCCTTTCTTATTGAGATGCTCCACTTTGGCTCTTCTTAAGACCTTTGTCATACTCCTAATTATAGGTACGGTCAAAACGAAAAAAAGGAAGCACATTTTCGATAATGTTTTTTGACGACACAGTTAATATATAATTGTTTCTATTATTACTACATAATAAAATGACATTTAAAGAATAGTTTGTGAAATTTTCATAAATAAATATCAAGAAATGCAACGTCACAAAAAAAAGTAACATTGCGGTGCGAAACATAACTCATCACTGGATTTTCTGAAATCGAAACACCAAATTGATTTCATTAGTTGATAAGTTTCTTCAGGTAACACTGTCGAGTTTTCATTTTTTTATTGCTTTTTCAATTTTTTGCAGCACTGAAAAAAATTAGAAACTTTGTTATTTTAAAATACGTATAAATAAAAAAAATAAAAAAAACTCGACAGCGTTACCTCGGTATTTATGTAAAGAAAGAATGTGCCAAATTTCAATAGAATGGGTTCAGTAAATTTTGAGCTAGAGGGGATACCGACTCTGAAAAAGCTATGTGTAAGAAACCGTATTTCTAAATTTCAAAATAACACGAAAGGTGAAGACTTAGAACTCTATATCTCCGACAGTTTTACTCCAATCGACTTCAAGTTTTTACACAATAAACTTAATGTGTTGTACAATAATATACATAAATAAATAAAAAAGAAAAAGTTAAAACATTAGCTCGCCCCTTAAGGGTTATAGAGGCTCACTTTAGTTTACATTTATTGCGAATTGATTGGTGGGCGTTGTGTTGATAGCATACTTGTACCATTACTCATCTTGCATTGGATGCTGTACTATACGATGAATTGCTTGCGATGAACTATCTAGGTACAGTTATGCAGCTTGTATTTTGTTTCTGAACGCAGCTATGTCATTGAAGTTGTATAAATATTCAGCAGTGGACAGTGCGAGTGTTTATATTTTATATAACTACATGCCAAATAAATCATTTGTATCGCGCCTAACGGACCGTTACGTTAAAATAAAATCTGTATAGCGTTCACCCATCCCTAACTCCTACTCCCACTCCACAGTGAACCCTCTTGATTTATTTATTCTGCCACAGTTTTTGTGCCGTTACAATAATGTTTGTTTGTATTAAATATATCCGAGTGAGTCTTTAAACTACATTTGCTGTATTATACACAGAACGAATCTATACTACGTCTATTTTTAAGAGTGTAGCAGCCTAGCTATACCATAATAAATTTAAATTACACTTGAAAATGGTATTAACAATTTGATGTAATTTTAAGACTAAAGAGGGTGATTTAGTAAAATGGGTGGAGAATAATAATGGTGGGGGAGGAAGATTCGCGTGGGTCAATAAACATTAAACCTTCACGCTGTTCATAAAATTTACTATGTCTTTAATAAATAATGATTAAGGAAGTAGGACTACCAGGCGAAGGCCCCAGTCGAGGTGTATGAGTACTTAAGAATAAGCTGTTTGCAGTGCTGCTTAATGTAATCATAGGAAGATAAAGACGCGTTTACTGAACTTAATATAGCTTCTTCAAGTTACAAAATAGCTCTAACTAAATAACAGTAAAGCCCTAATTTTATAGCCAGGTAATCATGAAGAAAAGACTATGAATGGGAAATAATGACAACAGTGGCTTGGTGATTTATTATTTTAAAAAAACGTTGTTTTTTCTGTGATTCATTTGTATATGGATGTTTTTTTATATATAATTTCTCGGGCTTCCCGAACTTACAGCAATGGGCTTGTGTCCTCATTTTTTAGTGGTCGATTTTTCAATTGTTGATTAATATTGATGTGAATAAATGTGTATTGGCGTGTCTATTTTATTAAATATCAAAATGTTGACGGAGATATACCAATTAAAAGTTTGAATTGTAGTTTTAGCGCTAGAAATGGTCGTCCATATTTGTATGACGTGAAATGCATTTTAACGTCAGTTATTTGTTGAGTAGGTCAGTGCTATGGTAATGTTCAGTAGCTGTTGGTAGTCAAATAATCAAGTCAAAGAATAATAAGTTTTTATTTTATTTAACCCTGTTACGGCAGACATAATATTGAAACTTTATTGTTCCTTGAAATAGTTGTAAATAATATTTGATATTTTGATATATAAATACATATAGCAGAGATTTATGATCTGTAAGGTTGGTAACCTTACACAAGGATTGTGATGTCACATGCACTTGGAATGTGTACAACGTTGAATCCCTTAAAGAGACAAAATGACTTTTTAATTGTTAATATCTCTTAACATATAAGGAGTTATTAATAAATAATTGATCATTTGAGGTTCTAGTAACCCACTTTATCAATATATAGTACACTTTTATAGAAATTAAGACATAGGACACAAGCCCATTGTAAGAGAAGAATGAATACCACGGTGATATCGCAGTGGGAGTGTAAGCTAATCGATGATAAGACTCGAACAGCGATAATAAACCCATATTAATTAAAATAAAATTTAAAAAGTAGTAAAAATATCAATTTATTTATTGTTATTTATATTTATTCCTTGTAACAGGAAGGAATGGAAAAAATTGAGAAGAGCAATTACAACAAAAGATATAAAAGAATTTAAGAGAGATACTACAATACTTAAGAGAAAAAAACACAAAAAACATGATAAGAATTGCAAGATTGAGATTGGGAAACGAGGAGAAAGGAAACAGATACTAGGCAAATAGCAAAGAAAGAATGTGCATTAAGTTTTCATGTGAGAAAATGGTAATAAGCGAAAAAAATATTGGGCAGTTGTTAAAGGAAGACAGTGAGTGGAGGCAGATGGCGGAGATAGAGAAAAGGAGCGAGGAAAGAGAAGGAATAGCAGAGTAGAAACTAGCAGGAGAGGCGAGGCAATAGCAGTAGCAGTTTGGTTTTTAATTTTATAAGGATAAAATACATTTTTTTTTTCTATTGGAAGGAGTGAGAATGTTTAAATTTAATAAGCATCAAAATTGAATTAAGCACAATGATATGTAAATAAATGAGTTAAGGCACAAGAATGTAGTGCCAAATTTATTTTATGTCCTGTAACCAGTAAGATCTGTAAAAAAATGAGTTTTTACAAAAAGTTATTCCCTTCAAGTTAAGAAAACTATTGAGTAGTTGATATGATATAAAATAGAATATCTGTTTTAACTTTAGCTAAGGTGTAGTACCGTTTACATAAAATATGATTATGTATTTCACATTTTGTAAAATTTAATATTTTGATGAGAAAAAATAACATTGACTTTTTTTTCAGCACCAAGCGACCTATATATTCAATACTATAACTACTGCATAAATAGTTTCTTAGAGTTTCAGTTTATACATGTGATTAAGGTGTGTATTATGGTCGTTAAAGTGATAAAACTTTTCTTTAAATTAGTGTATATTCCGATTCGACATTTTGTAGAAAATTTTAATGATAAATTACTCAAAAAATTGTATTCAAAACATACTTTAATTGTTTTAAGTAAATTGTACCTGCACCGTATTTCGTTAATTTCATAAATAATTTCATTAGCAAACGCAATTTTCTTACAGCAACATAAATTCTCTGGTCGTATCTAACACTAACTCGTATATTAGAAACACGTATTTGTTTACTCTGTTGAGCATTAGTGCAAAAAACATTTCTCACTCTGTCTAATGTTTAATATCTCACATCGTTACTTAATTATAGCCGAGTTTGCTCGGAGCAATATGTTTCCAGCTCCTAGCACGTGTTAATGGCAACCCCGCTCCTTTACCTCCTGTACCTCTCCCGCTGCGATGGATGGGTGGAATGAGTGGAACTTAATTGAACATCTCCCTATAATAATCTGGCTCGACTATTAACCTACACGTCATCGAATTAATTAGAAGTTTGTCTATTACTTGTCGTCCTCGATTCGTCCTCTATTCTCATCCTCGTCGTAGTCCTTTCATCGCAATATCCCATGCATATTAGATTTGACAAATTCCATAATATATTTATTATACTATTTATAAACGGCTTTAGCAAAGTTTAATTCAGCTTCCTACTCTCTAGATATCTGGATGATTCTGGAGCCTAACTTTCTATGTTCCCATCTACATAATAATTTATATGCATGAGCTTTCCTGATTATTACAGAAGGAAGGTTACAGAAAGCTTCCCTCTACGGGTTACGGGCTACGGGGTCTACGAGATTCACTAGAAAGCTTCTTTTCGGGGAACTTTACGTAAATGTAACAAGCGACAACTGGTTCGTTTTTCACAGGTGAATCTTGCGAACAAAAGCTTCTTAAAATCATCTATTCATAAAGTTCTACAAAGCTTTCCAAGCTTATCAAAATTAATTAATTTTATTTAAAAACTGTGATATATATTTAAAAGGGACTTATGTACCCAGTCTCTATAATGTAATTAATATATGTATAGTTAAATTTGTGTCCCCTATGTTTAATATTGAACCTTCTCAGACTACCTGTAGATTTTAATTAAGGTCTTTCTCATTACGAACCTTATTATTAAACATTGCACCTTCCCATGATCGTGTACCTCACCCTATTTTGGTATTTCACCCTCTAGCACCTCGTCGGACCATTTAATATTCTCCTACCCTTGAAGTTTCATGAGTTTGCGGAGTTGTGCTCGCTTTGGCTGGTTTTTTGACTCGCTATGTTTACTCCTGTACTCCTGTCGTCCTGTAAGTCCTTGAATCTTTGCGTTGCCTTTGTGTTCGGTACTTGGGATGCAATGCTTGACGCTTGACAGCATTATGATGTAATAACATAACAGGCGCTCGGAATTAATTGCACAGACTTAATGAAACCAGGGATCATGGTTCCATGACTTCGTCAGTTATTAACATTACGACGCCTTGCCCCTTCTCTCATCCCTCCCACGTCGCAGATGTCATTGGTGTCACTCATTCAAGGTCTATCACGTCAGAGACTTGATCCGAAGTCTGAGAACTCATTGGAATACGAAATGTATCACAAAATTTATGATTTATTTGAGAACTCTCTATTCAGACAGTTCTATTAGTATAACTAAGTAACATCACCAAGGTAACGTTGACGTGAACCAATTAGAACTCAATTAGCGCATGGAATTAATTAAAATAAATTGAATCTATAGAAATCCTCAGAGTATACGCATTGAAATTTGACTAAATTAATTTTGGAAAATATATACATATATAATAAACCGTTAATTATACAAAAAACAACGTTTTGTAAAAGTTTGGATGACTAAATTGTGAAAGGAATCGTTCTAGAAGTATCTGTTAAAGAAATAACATTAATTGTTGACTAATTGACTTTAGATATTAAGAAATCGTACTTAAAAATAACAGTTTCAATGCTACATTAACTATGCTTAAAGCCACGTTTATTTTCCAGGTATCTTTCATGGCTAAACGGACCAAATAACAAATAAATCGCTGAGAATTGGTTGCCAAAATATGAACACGCAGTCTGTAACAGTCATTTAACAGTATGAAGTTTGTACCACTTTAAATAACGTTCCACAAGTTAATATCTTCGCTATAGTGGTCTCCACACTCACCAGACTTAAATCATGGAACGCCAACAGGAAGTGGCAACAAATTTCAGAACATTTAATACCATCAGACAAGCCAAAGTAACTTAAATCAAATAGATTAATAAGATAAATAGATTTATAATCTGTATTATACTTTTCTGTGATTGCATTTTTCGACAATGTCTAATGGACTATACGATCCACATATTTTCCTAGATGTACACCTTAACTTTGTCGACAAGTGCGTCTTGCATCGTAGCTTCTGTTAACAATCACAATTACATTTTAATCAATATTTCCCAGAGTTCCCTGTAATAACAATTAATGACGAAGCTATAACTTATATATTGCCATAAATCTTTCTTTTAAACTCTAATTAAAATATCAAACAGTTATATAGTTTCATAGTACATTTAGATTCATAAGAATCAAATCCCATCAGGCAGCATAAAGGCAACGAACGTTCGTTTGCTCGGTCTGGGCTGGGCTGGGCTGGTCTGGTCGACTAAAAACGGAAAAACGGATTGCAAAATACGAGATTGGAACACGTAATAATAATCTCGCCTATAAATGTTTTAATCACAAAAGTTTCTAGTTAGTTCGTTATGAACAGACTTGCCGGAGCTTTTTAAAGCTTTTGTTTGATCAGATAAAGCTCCATGCAAACTTGTTTGATATAGGATTATAGAGGGCGCTCCACGCAATTGTAGAATATCTGGAACCAGCAATGAGACGCAGATAGTATTCAGAAGCTTAAAAGCTCACTGGAGAGGAAATATAACTCTTTGAACATTCTTTAAATTTAACAAAAGCTTCATTCTTTAAAATTTAAACAATAGTAACTTCTATATGTTTTCTTTTACAAAAGATGTTTTTATCTACTAGTTTATTTTATTTTAGAAATTGTAAAATACGTCAAGCCTTAAATAAATATAAAAAAGCTCAAAGCTTTTTTTTTGTAATATGATATTCTTGTTAATATATATAGAGTCAATTTAACTTGCATCACCGGTAGGTAATTCAATCTTTTCCTGGAACAACGAGCTTTTGTTGCTGCAAAACCTTCATGAGCTTTAATAGGCCAGTGATCATATTACTAATGGCCACTCGATGCTTCAAGTACAAAGAATTGTGCTGCAGCAGAGAAGAAACTTGAGTCCAAAACAACAGCAGAGCTTTTTTTAATTCATTTTAGTCTTTTCAGAATCCTGCTATAGGATATTTAATTAAAACAACATTATGTCGAGCTTTACGAGTATATTTTATGACGTCATTAATAAAATATTATAAATTAAACATGGTCGTAGTGAAATCGTTGAGTTTGTGGCTGAATTATTGTGTCAAGATTGAACCTAACAAAAGCGAACGAGTGCTTAAGTTCCTTAGAATTTAGTTACCGATCTTCTGGGGGGACGAGGGGCTGTAGAAACAAAGCGTAGTACAAGTATTATGACGTATCTACAAAACATCAGCAACAATTCAAGATGAAAATATTCTCCCAGAGATAACACAATCACAAAACGTTAATGACAAACAAACAAAACCTCAAGAGTGTTTGTCTGTAACTGGTAACGGAAGATACGAGTATGACAACTTGAAAACATTCTTAGACAAAACATCAAAACAAACAAGAGACAGGATTACCACAACACAACAACAAAAACAAAGAACCGCATTTCCTTTTGAAAACGTTTTTACCCGAATTGTTTTTCCATTAAATCCAGCTGACCTCATCCGATTGGCTTAATCTAAAAGAAACAAAGAACAACTTGATAGAACACTTTTATTTACAAAAGTTGGGGGTTGCTTTCTATACCCGCTGTTCGATTTACACCCTTCTCTACATCATTTTAATTTCGTTGTAATTAATTTAATCCCTTTCCCACGCCGCTTGTGATACCATACGCAAGATGAGGGGGAGTGCAGCATGGCAAGACCCTTCAATGAAGCTTGAACTCCGCAATAATTATAGGAGGTCCTGTGTTTGTATTTGTATAGAGCAGGGGCCCATCTACAATTATATAGATCGCGCTCTATGGCGCCAAAGCTGTTGGAAGGAGAAACAGAGGGAGGTGGCACAGGGATAACAGCAACTAGGAGAAGCGCAGGTCATGGGGGGTCGTGTCACTTTGTGTATGTACGTATTATGGTCTTGTTTTGGGGTTACGAAGGTGTCATTTACCATATAATTATTAATGCATTATTGCTTTACCATGTACAGAACTTTCTCAACTAAATGTTTTCAAGTTGGTATGGTTATAAGTGTATGGTAGCATTATGAACAAAATGGCGACGAAATGGGTTTACTTTGTCACCACCTGTCACGATATTGAATGTCATAAGTATCCCACTTCATTTTACTACTACTGTGCCACTGTCTCTAGTTCTTCACTCTGAGATAATAACTCATCAAATGTCTACGTTATGTCAACACAACCAGAAGTCATTACAGAGTAAATTACATTTCAACTTTTACTGGGACAGCTTATATTATAATCTTAAACTATTGTCACATAAATAAGTACAAATCCATTCATTTTTATTCAGATTAAAAACAGAATCTCTATTCTTAATCTTTATTATTATTACTATCATATACCAGTGTTGTCATCTAAATCGAATTAATGTAAATATCTTAAGGGAGGAGGGGTGTATAAGGTTTCAACTTTTTTTTTAAGTACAATATATTAAGTTTAATGTGTGAAAATTTGAAATAGATTGAAGTAAAGCTGTCGGAGATATCGAGTTTTAAGTCTTCACTTCTCTAGTCTGCTTTCGTGTTACTTTGAAATTTTTAAATGCGGTTTTCCACACATAGCTTTTTCAGAGTCGGTGCCATCTCTGGGTCAAAATCTACTGCACCGATTCTTTTGAAATTTTGCACACTCTTTCTTTACATAAATGCCGAGGTAACGCTGTCGAGTTTTTTTTAATTATTTAATTTTAACGTATTTTAAAATAAAAAAGTTTCTGATTTTTTTCATGAAAAATCGGTATTTTGACTTTTAAGTGCTGTAAAAAATTGAACAATTAATAAAAAAAGAAAATTTCGACAGCGTTACCTTATCAAAAACTTATCAACTAATGAAATCATTTTGGTTTTTCGATTTCAGAAAATCCAGTGATGAGTTATGAGTGGTACCGCAATGTTACTTTTTTTTGTGACGTCTGCGGAGATTCGCTGTCAATGGCTCATTTCTTGATATTTATTTATGAAAATTTCACAAAGTATTCTTCAAATATTATTTTATCATGTAGTAGTTATAGAAACAATTATATATTAACTGTGTCGTTAAAAAACATTATCGAAAATATCCTTCTTTTTTATCGTTTTGATCTGCATGTACGAGTACATAGCATGTGCTGTCATGTTTTCACATTATGGATCATATATGAATATACCAAAAACATCTAATATTATGTGGGTAGTGTGCTACAAACAAGTCATACCTGTATAGCTTAACAGAAACTTCTGACCACAATTTTATAACAAATATTCCATAAAAACAAAGCTATATTTAAAACTTATCCAAAGGAGCTTTCAAACATCCCATTGTTTCAACAAAAACATTTCAATTTGGTTGCAACTTAGTTTGCTATTTCGGTTCCCATTTCCTGTTAGGGTAGGTAAATACGATTTCCCTAACTTTCTCTGCACCACACCACCCTGGAAACCCTACCTGATTAAATTCGAGAAATCACAACCCTGGTAAGAACACATTATTTTTGTTTCCATAGCTTACGAGGTCCGAAAGCTCCGAGCTTTACGTACATATTTACTGATAATATACTTACTAGCAGAAAGCTCTATGTTTATATTATGTAGTAACAGTAAGTATGTTCAGAGTAACCGGGAAACTTATTTTAGAACAAAAGTTTATGTTGATGAAAATGCAAACATGGACTCTCTCTATTTCGCTCTCTATTGGACTCCTAAACTGTCGTCTGGGGTGCGGAGCGGAGCATAGAACACGGAACACTGCGACGCTCCTTCTCTCGTCCTGTTTGTTTGTTTGTTTGTGGACACAGGACGGTAATCTGAATAATTCCGTGTGAATAATACATGCATAGTTAGTTGTACGTCAAAATAGCAAGTATAGTAACATGTAGTATTAATCACGCATTAACTAATGACTCGTTTTGTAAAGAATAATAAAGATTGAAAATTAATAAACCATGCGAACACCTAGTTGTCATTACAAACCACAATGTGAATGTGGAGGGAATATTTTTCCTAGTATCAACGCAATGGTCGGACAAAAGAAACAGAGTGATATACGTTAAAGGCGGGAGAAGTGAAAATGAAGACAGAAGTGAAAATATAATAGTGGGGTTGTCGACAGGAGACAAAGAAGACAAGAGGTGAAGAAACGGTGTGAATGAAGAAGGACTAAGGAAAATGAAGGGACAGGGTTAAGAGAAGAAGAAGCAGAAAGTATTTTTGGAAGT
Organism: Panorpa germanica; assembly: GCA_963678705.1. Taxonomy (NCBI): domain Eukaryota; kingdom Metazoa; phylum Arthropoda; class Insecta; order Mecoptera; family Panorpidae; genus Panorpa; species Panorpa germanica. Next base: position 1,779,007 of record OY783207.1, read on the forward strand.
AGAAAGGTCTAGAATAGTTTAAGTTTAATTTCAAGTTGAAGTTCTATTAAATGTATTAAGAATGTAGATTGTAAAGACGAAAGGCGAACAACTAATATAATATAGTAATATTAGATAAAGATATAATAGTGCATAATTGCAACACTCTACTATAGTTCTGTTTGGGAACGATAACTCATTACACAATAAACAAATTAAAAAATCAGCAAATATGCAAAAGCTTCACAACAATCTCTCTTAGATTTTCAGAAGCCCAAAGAAGAAAATTACGTTTTCTAGGACATAAGTCTTACTGAAAATTTTGTTTATTTTCCATTTAAACGAATTTCTATAAAAAAAAACTTACATCTGTAACTAGGCCAATCTAAGCAAAACAGATCAAGTTAGAGTTAGTTACTTTCTTTCCTATGTTGACATACTACCTCACTCTACACCTCTCCCTATCGAAGGTTTCCACTAACTCTCATATTTATTTTTCGTGTAACGGAGTAGTAATTTCGCCGTCTGTCTGTTGAGCCACCAAGAGTCAACATTTGTTGAGTGATTCACATCAACTTGTACCGATATTGCTTTATAATCTACAACACTTTCATTCACATGTAAATACTTCTATAAAAAGCTTACCTTTTTTTATGACGTAGACTTTATAATCAGTGCTTGTTGTTACAATATGGATCTTTCGTGTATTCAAGGCTCATTCATCATTTCGCGGAATCCCCTTGCATCTTCTTTCTCTTTCTTACAGTACATCGTTCTTTATTTCTAGAGTTTTTATCTAGATGGTCCGAGTCAGCTGACTGGGATGGATGGCCATCGGATAAGCCGGGCTCAAATTTTAATAACAAGAGAACAAGACTGTTCGGTCTTCGTCTTGCTTATGAACAAGAATGTCAGTCCGTGTGTTTGAGTCATTACTCCTTTGCTGTGCTCTTCTTTATTTTTTGAAGTTTTGTATCGCTGCTATGTTACTGAAACCGAAAATGCTTTAAGCATACTTTTCTTATATAAAGTTTTCTTATATTTTTAATTTCGTGTTTTATTTAATCTAGAATATAAACTTAGAATATGAAATTTAGAATAATAAAAACATAACGTTGAATTTAGAATAGAAATTGTATCGCTTAAAATTAAATATCAAAACAAAGTGTGCTCAAGTCACCAATCGATTATATCCAGTTCCTGCCCTCGTCCAGCCTCTGCAACACATGATAAAGTCACCAGTTTTTATCTATTTTTCGCTACCTCTCCTTCTACCTGCTCACTGCATGCTGCAGTTCTGTTTTAAAATGGAGTTTTGTGATTGGCTGATTCACGTTTACTCTTTCTATATATTTTATGTACGTGATACGTGATTTTATTCGATGACTTTTTGATTGCATTTTGATGATTGGTTATCGATAATACTTTGATGATGATTACATCATATTTTTTATTAGTTCAATGCGCTCTTATTCTTCATTGAAAATATTGCAATAAAAATATTCCAGTATTAAATATATTCGTGTGGTATATAACATATATATATATATATATATATATATATATATATATATATATATATATATATATATATATATATATGTACATAAAGTTTATAGTTTTATTGCTAAGGTGACGAAATAATAAAAGGAAAATGTTTAAATATAAATTAATGTCAAAGATGAAAGTCATTCCCGTAAAAAGATAGACAACGCTAACATTTAGACTTAATAACTCACAAAAATAAATAATCTTAATGAGCGGTAATTGGGTTGCTGCAATTTGAAGAGACTAATGGTACTAATGCATTCCTAGACATCGAATTATTTGATGTTATTTTTCACTTGCCACAAGCTAACTGTTAGATTCATTTTCTACTACTGGTTTATAGATAGTGCCTTTCGGTACACGTTTCACACTTGCTAACTTATTAAACTATACCGTTGCTTGAATGGTATTTCTCCCTATTAAAAGGCAATGCTTTATCACACGAACATCAAATTTTTCCATTGTTTTGAAAATTACAAAAGAAGCATCACTAAATCTACTGTAACTCATAAACTAATGTTCGGACGGCCATGAAATTTTCACATATATCATTTGAAGGTTAGTACTATCTAAGAATCATATGTGTTTGTTAAGAGTAGCGCGATCTGTACACTACCGTAAATCACTGTTAGTCCATCAGACGAACACTGCAATATTAAATTATCTGGGCTACTTTAACTTTGTTCTTCTCTATTACCACCTACTGTAGTACAGTTAACTAATCCTTCCTTGAACTAAACGTTGAACAAACTTATTTAAATAAACGTTAAAATAATAGTGTAATGATAAAAATAGTATTTATTTAGTGTTTCTATCAGTTAATGTCAATTCCCGTACAAATAATTTATCGCAGTAATTTTATACAAATATTAAACTCACCCATATAATGCCACATATGCCACGGTGATTAATTCTGGCCTCGATAAGGGTACACACCCTGAATAAATACAGCGGTTTCAAGGTGCTCAGACACGATAAATATTAATAATATTTAGTAAAGGAATATAACCTTAAAGCTATAACAATATTCTGATACAGACGTGGTAAATATATTTGAGGGTTTATGAAAATCCCAATCGGTGCGGCGGTACGTTCTGTTGTCTGTCCTCCATCACGGACTCACAACCGCAGCCAGTGGCGTACGCATGAGGAGAGAAAAGGTTGAAATTTACTATAGATATCTTCGAAGGCACCGTCAAATTTTCTGCCGACGCTCATGTTTAATTCGGACACAGTGATGTATGAAGCTGAATGAAGGGGGAGGGGAGGATGATGAGGTAAAATTACCTGCATTCAAACGTTGTTCCACAATTAGTTTTCTTACGAGCTAATTATTATTCGTAATATGAAACGCATATCCTTGAATGCAGGTTTAAAAATATTAATAGGAAATAGATATTTGATTTTCATCACGCTATATGTTGCTAAATAATTGATATACTAATTAATGATCAATTTAAAAACAAATTTGAACATTTATCTGACTCATAAAGTTTTAACTCAATCGAGTGCAAAGTTATTAACGTTTTTATATTTGAAAACATGAAGCTAGTACAAAGTTGCAAATCAAATGTCATTTTAGTACACTGTCGCCATCTACATCTAACTATATAACCATGAAGTAATGTTTCACCTTAATAGAATCTTTCCAGATGTCACACAAAAATATATACTTGCTAGAATTGAAGGTACATCAGAAATTTACAAAAAAAAACATTATAAAATATGAGATTGGGTGGAGGAAGGGTGGTGGATAGGCAACAGAACCAATGGGTGCCCAACTTGAAAAATTTGCACGTGTTCTATATTAGCTTCAGAGATGTGTTTCAAGAAATCCACAAGATTATTTATAATAAAAACGCACAACTTGGAAAATAAACTGAAAATAATTTAATCAGCCTGTAATAAGTTTTGAAAAGAATCCTTAAGTTTTATGTGATAAGCAATGAATGAATAAGAAAACCAAAGATTATAATACGAAGTTCAAGTTATCTGCTCAACGCCAGTAAGCGTATTTCACAGTACGTAACATTAGAAAGCTCAGTGATAGAATATACATTTATTTACCTTATGAAAGCTCACGGACATAAGCTTTTGAAGTGAGTAACTCAAGATTGACCTGGTTTTATTTCTATTATACGGATTCGTTTGCTGAATTCATCGAGCTTTAAGCTTTGAACAGTCGAACTCAATCTAGCCTCACCTCTACCAATACCAATTCATAGAGAGCTTTTAGAGCTTTTTAGTAAATTCATGAGTTTTCAATCGCTCATGTGGGTTTTCTTTAAGGATTCACTGATGGAAGTGGAAGCCATTTTTATAATTAAGCGGCTAGCATTTTAGATTTAATCTTTCTGCAGGATAATATTATATATACTTGAATGGAGAGGGAGAGGGAGAGGGAGAGGGAGTAGTCGGAATCAGAATTAGAAGCTGAGTTTATTTAACACAGCACGTAGTCTAAATAAATTCAAGCTCGGCCTCGCAAACAAACATTAACAAACACAAACCGCTTTCTAATTAGTTTGTATGCACGCCTACTACAGGAATTCAAACTCGACCATGTGATGGAGCATGAGGGAGGGGAGGGGTAAAGGGGTTGGTAAATAACAAGACTCACCCGTTAAGTCAACATACATTCGAGTCTACTGTTTACTGGCTGTGCAGACCGAGCTTCGTACGCTGTGTGTTGCCGTGAGCCGAATTAAACATTTCCCAAACTTTTCCGGTCTCTCTTCTAGAATCATTTGATTCGTTCTCGGTTTCCATTTCCGCCCGGACGAATCACATAATATTACACCGTAAAATATATGTATATGTGGGATTCAAATATCGATTTCATTATCTTTTACGTATTTCTAGTTGATATACATACTAATATAAATAGAATTATATCAGCGGACATATTATAAATAAACCTTAGTACGGAGCTAGTTTTTAAATTATGCTAATTGATATATTTTTAGAATTAATTCTTTTTAGATATTAAAAACAGTTGACGCCACACTAGCCGAGAGTATTGCAGCTTGAAACATACTAGTATGTCATTGGGATCTATTACTGAACCACTAAACTTACCAGGAAGTTACTCAGTTCATTAGTGAGATATTTGCAAGCAATATAACGATATTCGATAAGTTTATATGCATAATAATTTTGTTTGTTTGCACTTATGAGTTATCTGCGTATTGAATAAGATAAAGGATACATTTTTACATATAACTGTATACTCAACTCAAATTTTGATATTTCAGAGATGTCATTCATTTATTTTCATTCATCAGTTCATTTATCATTTTAAGACAATTTGTAAATATATTATCAAGCAACACACTGCAGCACTTTTAATAGGCATAACTTCTATATACACTCTTGTCACATGATATTCATTTAGGTTTAAAAACATCACCATAACAAACATGTAGTTTTCTGTAAAAAGAACTGCTTAAAATAGAATATGTTCCTACGTTTCCTTTACTCTATTTCATTTCCAATAGAAAATGAAATCAACAGAGTAGTTTTGTTTTAAAAAATGTTCCATTTTGTCAACGAATAAATAGAAATAGGAAAATTCAGTGACCTACATTCGTTATTAGGTGCAGCTCTTAATAACTCTTTTAGCAATAAAAGTAAGAAAGTAATTATCTCTACGAAGCAGCATTTTACAATTAGGTATTGTTAATAATGGGACGTAGCAACTACAACTAAAATAAAGTATTGCAGAGTAACATCTATAGATATTTAATAGATTCTAGTTGATAATACTGAGACAGCGTAAGATGTTGCACCGAACTAAGGCATAGCCCGACCTCTCTCCGATAATTAAATACTATTTTTATTATATTGCAACGCATGTATAGCTTTGTAATGTATTTAGATACTTTCAGTATCTTGAATCTGTATATATATGTATATATATATAATGGTGGTTTAAATGTTTGATGCCCGTTGTAAAACAATAAACAGCCGAGGACTGGACCAGTTCTTGTACGTGATGCACTCAGCTTCCAGTTAAACGGGATTAAAGAAGATCACCTGGAGATTCCCACACGGATCAACTATTACCATGGAGTAACATTCCCTGCTTCTATAGCTCCTAAGTCTTCCTTTAAAAGACCTCAATGTCTTCGTGTTCTGTCTCATACACCAGAACTGGAACCAGAAACAGAAACGTGCCAGATTATGCTTAGAAGTATGAGTTGGTTTAAAAAAGGAAATTTCAAAATCTTTGTGACTTAAATATAAGTTCTTATTACGTTGTTAGACATTTTCCTGTAAAGAATTATTATTTTATAAAGCTAGTAATATTAGTTTCCGATTGTATTTGTTGTTCTACTTTGCTTAGCACAGTGAGAGACATGCCTTATCGATACACTATTTAAAGAACTGAAAGATGCGGTTAAATAATGGTATTCCGTTATTATAATAATAATCCTTTTCGCGCTAAAGGAAGCTAGCATTTAAGATTTCTCTTAAATTAATAGTACATCCAGTCCTCATTTTTGAAGCAACTCACTTTCTAATATCTCTGGTTACTTCTTGTACTGATCTTGTAATTTGTTTATTTCAATATTTATATTGAAGCTTATTTCTTTTAAGGCAACCATCAGTTCCTTCCTAATTTTACAGTTAGGAGTAACATAGAAATATTTTAATAATTATTTATTTATAACAGACAACTTCTTATCATACATATTAGGCCTCTTATTTATTCTGGTGCGGTAACGAGAACGTTTGGGCTAACAATGCTGCTATTCAATTTGCTTATAGCTTACAAAACAGTCTTATGGAAAAACAATTAGGGATGAACTAATTCATCATGCATTGTTTTGAAAAGGTAGTATTCACATGAAAAATATTTAATTATAAAACTCGTTCATTAAAAACACACCGCGTTCTATTTTTAGACTAACGATTGCATCATTCATTTGCTTGTTATCTTCACTCATGTAAAATGTCAACTCCAAATGTCATAACATTCCGAAGTTGGTCTCCAACCAGACGAGCAGAAGTTACAAAGTGCATGTTGGTGAAATGGTGGTTGATGTAAGGTTACGGTGTGGTCGCCACGTGTCCACAATGCGACAGATGACTGGACCAATCGTTGGTGCTTGTCGCACACTTCAGAATTACATTATTATGTCAGAAAGGTCTTGACCACCGCCTGCCAAGTTTCCCAGCCTAATTCACCACAAAATCCTTTAGCACACACATACACTTGTACCCTAACGATAACATAAGCTTTGGAAAACCGTAGTGCTGTAGATTATTTAGAAATACTCACACATTTACAGAAGTTAAACTGATTAGGACAAATGCTGCGCCTGAGTGAAGCTGTAAGGAGATGTAGGTCAATGTAATGTCTGTCTAGGATGAGGTTAATCCTTTGCACAGCGTATTAGAATGAAAAGGAAATAAAGATTTAGTGTTACTATTAGTAGACCATTTCTTTACTTGTTTAGAAAGAGTTTTTGTGCGCATTGGTGCGACTTCTAATAAAACCTTTGCTTATGGTATTCTTCAAAATTCTAGGTAGTATTTTTATTAATCAAAAATGTTTCAATCCTTCGGTGGTACCTCTAAAAGAATTGCGATTTTGAATATGATCTCAAACAAAAGGGTTTCCAGTATAATCTTAGTGTGTCTTGAAGTTTCCTTTAGTTGTGTTTAGTAAATAAATAAAAATAATTGAAAGTGTGATTAAATGGCTAAATGAAATGTGTGTAAGTTCAATTAAAAACTTGGTATATGCCAAGGACTTGACATATAAAAACGAGGAATATAAACATGACAAGAAACTTACTCTTGTGACATGACAAGATGGTAAGTGTTCACGCCAAGCAGCCAACGCATTGAATTTGAAAAAAGAAGATAGAATATAATTTTTAGAGAAAACTATTGATTTTAAATTCACAATTAAGAGAATGTTTTCCATTAATTAGTTACCATGGCAACAACAGCAGAGTGTAAAGGTAACGCAAGTAATCTAACTAGAGTTTAACTAACGTTTATATTTATACAGTACTTTAGCCAGATTCCTCTTTACTTTCAAGTTTATTGCATATTAAATCTCTAGCAGTTCTAAGAGCGTTATAAAATATTAAACAAGATGTGTGAGCTTAGCGAGGTGTTGCGGGAGTGGGAGGACAGGGGGAAGAGAAGGGAGCTTTCTAAACTATAAAATGTTCTATTTAAGTAAAATATTTTAAACGCTTTCGGATTGCGTCAGTAACATAACAGTTATTTAATGGATTGTGGAGGTATATAATGGAAACGTATGTACTGTATTTCAACATCCAATTATATGTAAATTACATGCAAATTTAGAAAGTTATTACAGCTAAAAGAAGCGTTATTGCTAATAATTATATACGTGAATGTTCTGAATATATACTCAGAAGAATCAATGGCAAAAACAGCTGCTCGGCTTGTAATAGTTTGCTGGATTTAACTAACATAAGAGTAATGTATTTTAATTTTAATTTTATTTTTAATGTTTTTGCTATTTTGCACTACATTCTTGTGCCTTAACTCATTTATAAACATGTCATTGCGCTTAATTCAATTTTGATCTTTATTAAATCTAAACATTCTCATACAACATTATTCATACAAACGAAAAAAATATATATATAGAATTCCTTATAAAAATAAAAACAAAACTGCTACAGCCACTGCTACGCTCCTCCTGCTACTGTCCCTCCTGTTTCTACTCTGCCATTCATTCTCTTTCCTAGTTTTTTTTCTCTACCTCCGCCATCCACCTCTTCGCTTCAGTTTCGGCATTACATTCTTCTGCCTTAAAAAGATTTAAAAAGCTTCAGCCTTCCTTCTGCTAATTATTTCTGCCATCCATCTGTTCCTTCCTTGCCCCCTTTTAAGAGCTGCCCAATATTCATCTCACTCCCTATTTTTCCTTACAATCAAACTTAATGTGCTCCAGTGTTTCGTCCTCCGTTCCGCACACTCTACACATTCTTTCCTCACTACTTTCCTAGTATTTGTTTCCTTTTTCCTCATTTCCCAATCTAAACCTTGCTCTCCTTCTTATGTTTTTTATGTCTTTTTCTATTAAGTACTGAGGTATATTACTTTCCCAAATCCTTTTATATCTTGTATTGTAGTTGCTTTTCTTGATTTTTCCCATTATTTCCTCTTGTTGTATCTCCTTATCCCTTCTCCTTAGCTCCTCTTCCACACTTGCGCCTAATTCTCTTCTCCTCGATCGCCATTTCATTCCTTTTGAAATACTCCTTTCTCTTTTTCGGGCCTATATTGTAATTAGTATTGCTATAATAAATATATATGTATATACATTTTTTAGTACTACCGTCATCCATACAGTGTGCGACTGCTCGAACTAAGTAGTGATTTAAATTGACTGTGAATTTTATTACAAAAGCAACAAATCCCGGTTTTATCATTTCTTTTGTAATGTCATCTTATCAGCTAACAATAGTTCGTTGTGTAAAAGCTACCATCTTATTCTACAATCGTTTGCAATTCATTTGCATAATGGAGTAATTAGCTTTTTCTATTGAACGAACAATAGTAAAATTCAATTAAAGTTTAACAAGCCACTGATTCAAATCCAATATAAACAAATTTATCACAGTAATCTAATTCGATAATTACGTTGTGATATAAATTGAGTCAGACACTGTTTGCTTATGTTTATACCAACACATTTTTAAATTTAATATTAAAAATTCAAACTCGTTAAAACACCAAATTCAAGTTTCGACTTGCAAACGAATCAAATGTGCATATTTTATTAGATTGATCTGGAAACTCTATTTATCTCTTTTCTTCAACAGCCAATTACGCAGTCGAACGCAATGCCTCAAGTTCGTCTTTATCTGCAACACATCCACCGACATACCCCTAACATTACATTCAATTGTTTACTTTATAAATATTTTTAAAATAATATGGCTGTCTCTTTCTTTTACATATAAAAATCTTAAAAAAAACTATGCACTGCTCTAACATATTACAATAATTTTTCTCTAAAATGAAACATTGTAAAATAATTATTAGAACTTGATGGCGCACGTGTTCAAATATAAACAAAACACTGATGCGTTGCCATGGTTACATAAATTATTTACTTTAAAAATATTTTTAAAATAATATTGCTGTCTCTATCTTTTACATTTCTTTAAATAAAACTATGCACTGCTCTAACACATTACAATAATTTTCTCTAAAAATATACACTGCAAAATAATTAACAGAACTTGATATGACTTACTGGTCATTGATCTCGACGCAGGTGTTTAAACATAAACATAATACTGTTGCATTATTGTCATAGTTACATAAATAAAATTAAAGTAATGTTTAAATAAATTTACAATGTTGCACGATTTATTTAACAATAATTTTGTTACGTATAATATTAAAAGTGTAGTACTTATAAATGTTTTCTTTTTGTTACAGGCGTGCAGTGCTGGGAAACCCAGACGTTTTAGGCAGCAATCCATGGTCTCAGCTCCTCGTCAATGATTTCTGGGGGACGCCACTGACCGACACAGGTTCCCATGGCTCCTACAGACCACTCTGCGTGTTGTCTTTCAGACTGAATCACCTAATCGGGGGGTTTCGACCTTACGGATACCATTTAGTCAACGTACTCCTGCACTGCATGGCAACAGCGCTTGTTATAAAAGTCGCCAAAGTTCTACTACCAAAGGGGTGGTGTGCCCCAACAGCGGGGGCTCTATTTGCATCACACCCAGTACATACGGAAGCTGTTGCAGGCGTTGTAGGCCGCGCTGACCTTGCAGCTTGCAATTTATTTCTGCTGAGCTTCTTGTCGTACGCCACGCATGTCCGGTGGAGGGACCGGGGGGATCCAAGGCATTGGGGGGCGTTGGGAACGTGCCTTGCTCTGGCCATTGCATCTATCCTTTGTAAGGAGACTTCAGCACCGGCGCTGCTGGTATGTGCCCTGTATGACGTCATCCGAAGAACCCCGGGAATTCATGACAAGGTAAATATTAATCTTAAAAGTCACAAATAGTCAAAAAATATATTTATCTGTAGACAATCACCAGCAGAGTGTAGTTATTAATTTTTTAATTATCATGATGTTTATTTTTTGTTATTTTTGCGCTTTTTTGTGGTTCTTATTTTTGCACGCTGCTTAAATTTTATTCTCATTTCAGGACTACAGTAATTCAGAGAACATTAGCATTTTAGATTTGCTGCACATTGTGAAATGCATATAACCAAGTGCACTAGACGTGCGAAACTTGCAGAAAACTTTTTGACGACTACAGACAAACCCTCATGATTATCTACAACTAAGTTTGTAGCCCGAATAGAACTTTTGGCGCACACCGTGTAACGACCGTATTGTGCGAAAACTTTAAACTAAAAAAAAACCGTTAAACTATGACTGTGTTTGCATTGATAAGCTGCAGAAAGTTTTGTGGTTAGGATTATGAAAGTATTTGAACTTCAGGTGCTGCAGAACGGAAGTTCATCTTTCGTATGGCACTTCTAATAAATCGAAGCAACAGTTATCATATTAACGACCACAGTAAACATTTTGGAGTCAAAGAGCTTGTGTCCTCATTTTTTAGTGGTCCATTTTTCAATTTTTGATTGAAATTGATGTTAATAAATGTGTATTGGCGTGTCTATTTTATTAAATATCTAAATATTGACGGAGATATAGCAATTAAAAGTTTGAATTGTAGTTTTAGCGTTAGAAATGGTCGGCCATATTTGTATGACGTGAAATGCATTTTAACGTCAGTTATTTGTTGAGTAGGTCAGTGCTGTGGTAATGTTCTGTAGCTGTTCGTAGTCAAATAATCAAGTCAACTCAAAGAATAATAAGTTTTTAATTTATTTAACCCTGCTAATGCAGACATAATATTGAAATTTGATAGTTCCTTGAAATAGCTGTAAATAATATTTGATATTTTGATATATAAATACATATAGCAGAGATTTACGAGCTGTATGGTTGGCAGCGGTTGTGATGTCACATGCACTTGGAATATGAACAACGTTGAATTCCTTTAATAATTAAAGAGAAAAAATGACTTTTTTAATTGTTAATATCTCTTAACATATAAGGAGTTATTAAAAAATAATTGAACATTTGAGGTTCTAGTAACCCACTTTATCAATATATAGTACACTTTTATAGAAATTAAGACCCATTTGCCTTTATATTGAAGACACAATAAATTAAAAAAAAAAAATAATAATCATTAGTTTATATTTAAGAAATGTATGAAAATAAACTTGTATTTCAGGTTCTTTGTATGGTGAAATCTTTAATAAATCCAATTTCAGATATTGTCTGTCATTGCAACGAATCGTCAATTCTGATTGGGTGAAATGAACCAACAAATATATCCTATGAATTTTTTAGAAAGTTTTAGTTTTGATCCGGGTGTTTTAGGATATGAATACACAGCTCTGACGGGTTAAAGCTCTGAGTAGACCACGTTAAGAGTAGCAAATGTCAGAACACAGATTTATCCTTTAACGAAAAAAAAAACTCGGACGAAGTAACTTGTAGTGAACGGGGCTGCAGGGCTGCAGGGTTGGGTTCTTTTAGTTCCTTTTAACACTTCATTCTTTCGTGTTATGTGAACCTCTATGGTTGCCAGCTCAAGTGGCTTCAATATGCGCCATTACATTAGGCGAATAGCCCCAATAAATTCACCCCTCCACCCGTTCACCCCTTCACCAGATATCACCACCGCCAATGTGAAATAAACATGTAAATTGTAAATGCCATGTCGAAGCTTGCTTCTCCAAAAAGGCCAGACTCTGTGTTGCAGACCAACACCCGTGGTCTGCATCACAATCGATAGTTACAAGACTAACTGACAAATTTACGGCCGCACCACTTTACTTTAATTGGCTCTTAAATGAGAACTTCTCTCCATTTATAGATGGCTCTAGTGGTTTACGGGTAGTGGTTTCTGACACATCGACTCCTACCTACACTTCTCTACAGCTCAGTGCATTGGCGTACGCAGAAAAGTGTACAAACAATTTGTTCCACATTCAATGTCCAGAGATGTGTGTTTTACAAATACATATACTCAAAATGAAAATACAAAATAGTAAATACCTATTTTCTATCTTTTAAGAGCATAGAATTTTATATTTTATTTGAAAACTTTTACAAACCTATTTCCTATTTAGAAAATACAAAATACTTTTTTCATTTTTGTTACTGTATAGTGTTAATCAGTAAATATTATTTTTTGAATATAAACTTAAAACCCCACCAAAATTTATGTACTTTTATGTATTTTATTACTTTTAAATAAATGTTATGTACTTTTAACGTACATATTAGTACGACACTAATAAAACCCTTACTTTTGCTATTTTAAAAAATTCTAGGTAGTACTTAATGAAACAAAAATGTTTCAAAACGAAGTCGGTCTTTGTCAATGAGAATTCTCATAATTATTAAAAAAAATAACATTCTATTAAAATTTATTTTTTATTTTGTATTTGAAATAGGAAAATAACGAGGTATTTGCATTTTGTATTTAAATGCTTTTGAAAAGCATTTGTGCACATCTCTGCAAATGTCTTACATTGTACCAAGTGTAAATGCAAGAAAATTAATACCCCTTCCTTTACGGATGCCACTGCTTCACTGTGTACTCAACTATAAACCTACCACAGCTGCGATTTCCATTAAAATTAAATATCGGAGAAATTTATCGCTGACAATTCCGGCTCTTCTAATCGTCAAGGGCGCCCGTTTCATGGTCGCTCGGAGATCTCTTGGCTAAGGGTAGTTTGAACCCTTGCCAAACGTCCAGTGCGTGCAGATTTTATCTGTATCCTCCACTTACCAACGCACTTTATCTAATCTCTGGTGGATTTCCAAAATCGTTAGTTGGACACTGATGGATAATATTTGGGCACAAATTTACTCCTTGGTGCGATTATATCAAATCAGGAGCAAATTACAGGCGGTTGTAAAGGGACTGCAAATGCTAATCAAACATTTACAGAGATAATTAAAGTAAAATAAGACAAATCACAACCGTGACACTGTACTTGTACACTGTAAAAAAAGTATATTCATTTTTAATTGTAAAAAAAGTTAGTATAAAGTGAGGTTATGGCATCTGCCAATTTGTAAGTGTAATTGTGTTTATACTTATTTACTATAAAGCTACGAGCTGTACTAGATAAATTGAGATATTAATTAAAAAGAGAATTTAGGGATTAATATTAAGGATTAATATTCAATAATAATTAATAAGGATTAATAAAGAATTAAGCGTAGCAAATTATAAAGAAATAAAAAAAAAAGAAAAACAAAAAAATAGAAAAAAAAACCAAAAAAAAAAAAACAAAAAAGAAAATTTAGATTCCCCAAATATGGAGCACACAAATGTTTTTTTCAGGTAAATGTTAGATGTCGCTGGATCCCCATAAATTATTACAAGACAAGAGGCAACGACACCACAAATAATACCATGATAGTAGGAGTGATTGTACTCAGCAAAGGACAGGCCCGGATTTGAGGGAGGGTAGGCGGGTTTACTGCTCCGGGGCCTCCACAATAGATATCAATGCACTAAATTTTTGAAAGACTTGACGGAAAAAAATTGTTCCTTTTATTCGGAAAATAATTAGGGGCCTCCGCTCCTTCGTTGACCCAGAGCCTCCACACCTCTAAATCCGGCCCTGGCAATGGAAATAGGCAAACATCAAATAAATTAAAAATGTCCTAATAAATGTTATATTGTCCATTAAAGTTTTAGAGTTATCAATTAAATCTAATTTAAAATTTGGTTAACAAAAAAAAGAAAAATTATTTCTTTAAGTGTGTGACGTTCCAACAGAGGATTGGGTCCACCATAAGTGGCTAATGGGACTTGTAACGCAAAGCATATAACCAAACTAGCGCGTGTTTCAAAAGGTATCGCTTCATCTGAAACACCCTGTACCCTATATAATTTGATAAATTCTCCGATTTCTCTCATATTAAAACATTTCAAATTGTAGTACATTTTACCCACAATGAACTAAATCTCTCTTGCAATAAGAGTGGCTTTGTCGTTATCTCCGATAACAGCTTGGCGCTCATTAGTTTTGATAGGTTTAGCTTAGTCAAGTTCCGGAGTTCGTTATCTGGAAATCTTTCAACGTCGTCAAAACTTTTAATAGTTCATCAGTGGTTAAAGTTCAAACCAAAATAAAAGTAAGTCTTCGTTATAGATATTTCTTATCCGCTGTATTCTTATTGTGATGTCTACTTGAAGCGGTGGTCACTCCAGTGATGCTATATGGATCCTTACTCTAGTTACGTCAGACTGGTACATCGAAAACCTTGTACTATGTGCTTACAAATTTCGTATAATATATTGGAAAAAGCATATATAGAGTACCATATTTTGGATATTATTGCGCCTGATAGAGCGGCAACTATAGTAACGAGCTAATTTACACTACATCAAAGTAATTTGTTTAAAAGGATATAGAGGATTCATTTTATAATGGAATTCAATCGCCTACTTCATTCTTAATACTACTATTCATTTATATATATTTACTAGCTGATCGACCCGTTGCAAGACAACGAGTGTGAGTTGTGTGCTTGAATTTTTTTAAATAATTTATATTACAAACTTTTTTAATTGAGATATATCTGCAGCAGGTTAAATTGATAAACTGTTTCATTACATTTAAAATACCTACGCGTATCTGGCTTTTATGAGACCTTTTTAAAGTTCATGAACAATTTTTGTGTAAAATCTTTTTAAGATACTTTGAAATGTTTAGATGCAGTTATGTTCGTTGGGCTTCAAATTAAAGAACTGCTTCAATCCTATTTAAATATCCACAGTCTTGTGGCTTTTATGCGACTTTTTTTATCATTTTTTTTTTCTTGATTTCTTGAAATATTTTGATGCAGTTATGTTCGTTAGGCTCTAAAATAAAGAACTGCTTCATTACATTTTAAATACCTACGCGTGTCCGGCTTTTATCCAACTTTTTTAAAATTCATGGACTTTTTTTTTAAATTTTTTTTCTTGATTCCTTGAAATATTTGAATGCAGTTATGTTCGTTAGGCTTCAAATTAAGGAACTGCTTCAATCCTATTTAAATATCCACGGTCTTGTGGCTTTTATGCGACTTTTTTAAAATTCATGGACTTTTTTTATCATTTTTTTTTTCTTGATTTCTTGAAATATTTTGATGCAGTTATGTTCGTTAGGCTCTAAAATAAAGAACTGCTTCATTACATTTTAAATACCTACGCGTGTCCGGCTTTTATCCAACTTTTTTAAAATTCATGGACTTTTTTTTTTTAATTTTTTTTCTTGATTCCTTGAAATATTTGAATGCAGTTATGTTCGTTAGGCTTCAAATTAAGGAACTGCTTCAATCCTATTTGAATATCCACGGTCTTGTGGCTTTTATGCGACTTTTTTAAAATTCATGGACTTTTTTTATCATTTTTTTTTTCTTGATTTCTTGAAATATTTTGATGCAGTTATGTTCGTTAGGCTCTAAAATAAAGAACTGCTTCATTACATTTTAAATACCTACGCGTGTCCGGCTTTTATCCAACTTTTTTAAAATTCATGGACTTTTTTTATCATTTTTTTTTTTGTTGATTTCTTGAAATATTTTGATGCAGTTATGTTCGTTAGGCTCTAAAATAAAGAACTGCTTCATTACATTTTAAATACCTACGCGTGTCCGGCTTTTATCCAACTTTTTTAAAATTCATGGACTTTTTTTTTAAAATTTCTTTTCTTGATTCCTTGAAATATTTGAATGCAGTTATGTTCGTTAGGCTTCAAATTAAGGAACTGCTTCAATCCTATTTAAATATTTACGGTCTTGTGGCTTTTATGCGACTTTTTTAAAATTCATGGACTTTTTTTATCAATTTTTTTTTCTTGATTTCTTAAAATATTTTGATGCAGTTATGTTCGTTAGGCTTTAAAATAAAGAACTGCTTCATTACTTTTTAAATAACTAAGCGTGTCTGGATTTTATCCAACTTTTTTAAAATTCATGGACTTTTTTTCTAATTTTTTTTTCTTGATTCCTTGAAATATTTTGATGCAGTTATGTTCGTTATGCTCTAAATTAAGGAACTGCTTCATTAGATTTTAAATATCTAAGCAAATTTGGCTTTTACGCGACCTTTTTTAAATTCATGGACTTTTTTTTTCTAAATTTTTTTTTTTGATTTCCTGAAATATTTTGATGCAGTTATGTTCGTTAGGCTTTAAAATAAAGAACTGCCTCATTACATTTTAAATAACTAAGCGTATCTGGATTTTATACGACCTTTTTTAAATTCATGGACTTTTTTTCCTAAAACTAAAATATTTATATTTTTGAAAAATTATTTGTGTTTTCTAACGTAGTTTTTTATGCTGATTTCAAAATTGAAATCCATTTTTAATTATCTGTTATAGTTTTTGAGTAATCTGCGTGTAAAGTTTTTGACTATTTTTTACTTTTAAAATGCTCATATCTCGTAAACCAAAAGACTTACATAAAAATAAATTTCAGATTTGAAATCAGCATTCAAAACTACATTAAATACCAATAAAATATCAACAAAAAAATTTCATCAATTTTTAAGAAAAGTAAGAAGACTATACTCTTCTTACTTTTCTTAAAAATTGAAGAAAAAAAATTGTTGATTTTTTAATGGTTTTTAATGTAGTTTTGAATGCTGATTTCAAATCTGGAATTCATTTTGATGTAAGTCTTTTGGTTTGCGAGATATAAGCATTTTAAATTAAAGAATAGTCAAAAACTTTACACACAGATTTTTCGAAAACTATAACAGATAATTCAAAATGAACTTCAATTTTGGAATCAGCATAAAAACTACGTTAGAAAACACAAATCATTTTTCAAAAATATAAATATTTTAGTTTTAGGAAAAAAGGTCCATGAATTTAAAAAAGGTCGCTTAAAAGCCAGATACGCGTAGATATTTAAAATGTAATGAAGCAGTCCTTTATCTTAAAGCCTAAGGAACATAACTGCATCAAAATATTTCAAAGAATCAAGAAAAAAAAATTTAGAAAAAAAAGTCCATGAATTTTAAAAAAGTTGCATAAAAGCCAGACACGCTTAGTTATTTAAAAAGTAATGAAGCAGTTATTTATTTTAAAGCCTAACGAACATAACTGCATCAAAATAGTTCAAGAAATAAAAAAAAAAATTTAGAAAAAGTAGTCCATGAATTTTAAAAAAATCGCGTAAAAGTCAGACACGCTTAGTTATTTAAAAAGTAATGAAGCAGTTATTTATTTTAAAGCCTAACGAACGTAACTGCATCAAAATATTTCAAGAAATCGAAAAAAAAAAATTAGAAACAAAAAGTCCATGAATTTTAAAAAAATTGCATAAAAGCCAGACACGCGTAGGTATTTAAAAAGTAATGAAGCAGTTCTTTATTGTAAAGCCTAATATACATAACTGCATGAAAATATTTCATGGAATAAAAAAAAAATTTTTAGAAAAAAAGCCCATGAACTTTAAAAAAGTTGCATAAAAGCCAGACACGCTTAGTTATTTAAAAAGTAATGAAGCAGTTCTTTATTTCAAAGCCTAACGAACGTAACTGCATCAAAATATTTCAAGAAATCAAGAAAAAAAAATTAGAAAAAAAAGTCCATGAATTTTAAAAAAGTTGCATAAAAGCCAGACACGCTTAGTTATTTAAAAAGTAATGAAGCAGTTCTTTATTTCAAAGTCTAACGAACGTAACTGCATCAAAATATTTCAAGAAATCAGGAAAAAAAAATTAGAAAAAAAAGTCCATGAATTTAAAAAAAAATGCATAAAAGCCAGACACGCTTAGTTATTTAAAAAGTAATGAAGCAGTTCTTTATTTTAAAGCCTAACGAACGTAACTGCATCAAAATATTTCAAGAAATCAAGAAAAAAAAATTAGAAAAAGAAATTCTATGAATTTTAAAAATGTCGCGTAAAAGTCAGACACGCTTAGTTATTTAAAAAGTAATGAAGCAGTTACTTATTTTAAAGCCTAATGAACATAACTGCATCAAAATATTTCAAGAAATCAAAAAAAAAATTAGAAACAAAAAGTCCATGAATTGTAAAAAAGTTGGATAAAAGCCGGACACGCGTAGGTATTTAAAATGTAATGAAGCAGTTCTTTATTTTAGAGCCTAACAAACATAACTGCATCAAAATATTTCAAAAAATTAAGAAAAAAAAATTAGAAAAAAAAAGTCCATGAATTTTAAAAAAGTTGCATAAAAGCCAGACGCGCGTAGGTATTTAAGAAGTAATGAAGCAGTTCTTTATTTTAAAGCCTTACGAACATAACTGCATTAAAATATTTCAAAGAATCAAAAAAAGAATTTAGAAAAAAAGTCCATGAAATTAAATATTTTAAATAACGTTATTTAGGTTGCCTGCTCTTCAGGCTTAAAAATGTAGCATATATTTATTTGAATCGTATGCGCCATCTATTAACGAGTAGCACATAATGGAATAGTTTATGATTTATATCAGGAGGGCCCGTAGTATTTGCTACTTTTCCTATATGGTAAATACGGTACTGCCCCTGTCCGACTTTACGCAGAGAGCTGACTCTGTTAAAGCAGCCTTAGTACGATAGTATGGTCCAGTGTATTTCCACAAACCTATTCGCCTTTGATCCTAGAGAGAGTATGGCTCAGAAACGCGCCACAAACTTCAAAAGATGATTGCATTAATAGAAATTATATGTTTACCCTCCTTAACGGTCCAGTTGCAATAAAATCAATATGTACTAACATAGAGATCATGAGCATGAATATGAATGGAAGATCTCAGAAGACGAGTTCCAGAACTAACTTTAGAAGGTTATGTACAAAAGTATATTCGTATAGCGATATGCGCATTTTATATTCTATTGTCTGGAAGTATTACCTGCTTGGAATACTATTCTCTTCCTGTAACCCCTTCGTCTCACTCCCCTTAATGCAATCACATAAATATCAAACGATTCAGTCTTCATTATCGATCTGCTCTGTTTTAGAGAGCTCTGTGAGATGTTGACGTTGATTTCTCAGTTGCTTCTTCATCTCTAAGAGAAAATTCAGAAATAGATTCATCTCAATACTATTCGCACATACTCTAAAAGTAACTTGAAATAAAATAATAAAAGAAACTACTTCTAGTGAAGACTTTGTCAAAGAGAAATATATAGATCAAATCTACAACAATGATGCTTGAACTCGCCTAGTTACTGCTATGATAATTTATATTTATTTCCTACTTGTATGCTCAAATTTATTTGCTTGCAGAAATTATATTTGTTTAATTATATTGAAATTACTGTAATTTTCTGATACGTTCAGTGCCTAATTAAAAAATTATTTAATGTAGATCTATTTGCCATACTGTAAGGAATATTTGAATCAACCTTTCGACAATATTTTATCTTTGACTGAGACTGGCTCTAGTTGACAAAAGCGCCACGTATTCTACATGACGACACCACACCACAGCGATGTCAACGTTCTTCACAAGCCTGTCGCATTTTGCTATTCAAACCCAGTCAAGAATAGACGCTAGCATTCACGCTGCTACATCCCAGTGTTGTATTGGATCAGTTGACGTCGCGACGTTTCGTAGTAGAGGTTTTTTTGCTTTATTCCTAGCTTTAGAATTCCTGCATTACTTGGAATAAAATAATGTAAGAATGCTGTACACAAGTCTGAAGATGGATGGATATGAGCATCGTGATGAGTTGCTGACCATGTGCCATGTAGTCTAGATATATATAAGATAAGAAGATGTGTATTTAAAATTCGTGTTCTCTTTTCATTGCAGAAGAGATGGCGAAGTTTGAGCATCCTCGGTTTGGGCCTGGCAGCAATGATGCATTGGAGGTTGTCTCTTCCCGGACCTACAACACATTTCAGCAGTGCAGACAACCCCACAGCGCGTTCGCCGTCGATATGGACACGGCTGCTGACTTTCTTGTATCTGCCAGTGTTCAACTTCCAGCTGCTGGTCAGCCCCATAACAATGAGCTTCGACTGGGGCATGGACGCCATCCCGAGAGTGACATCTCTGTGTGACTCTAGGAACTTAACGACTGGAGTGTTCTACACGGCTCTGGGTGCTGCCACTTGGGGATGCGTCAAGGCGTTGCGAGTCCAATCAACCGAGACATTCACAAAGAAACTCAGAGTTAGCAGGAAACGACTCGCAGCGGGTGTTGCTCTAGTAGCGGGGGTGGTTTTCTCAGAGTGCATGTGTACAGTGTGTCGGCAAGGTCTCTCCACCCGACATTCGAGTTCCTGTCGAGCCATCAACAACAACAATAGTCCACCCCCTGCGGTGCCATGTGCGTGTCCTCCTCCAACACCTCCACCTCCTCCGCCACCACCACTAGCCGGTGTTGTGCTCATTTGTGTCGCGTTAATCACACTCCCGTTCCTCCCAGCCACGAACCTCTTCTTCTACGTGGGTTTTGTCGTGGCCGAGAGAGTGTTGTACCTCCCAAGTGTTGGATACTGTTTACTAGTGGGCTTGGGAATTGGGAAGCTGTTGGAGAGTCGTGCCTCGTGGCTACCGCGGCGAGTGTATCGGCAACGGATATGCAGTGCATTCCTTACATTAGTTTTAGTGGCATTTTGTGCGAGAACTGTCAGACGGAACTTGGATTGGCGGGACGAAGAGAGTCTCTACCGCAGCGCCATTCCAGTCAATCCCCCGAAAGGTAAGCCACTCCTAACATAAATCAGTGTGTACCTACATGTGACTGGGGAAGGGAGTGGGGATGACAGTAATTGTTAAAATAGTTTAAATGCTTCAAGTAGTTGCGACAAAGCGCTGCAAACAAATAGGAAGTACGCCGCAACCTTTCAAACTTAAGAGTTTCGAAACTACAAATCAAATAAATTAATAAAGTATCAAGGGTTAAACCACATTTATTGACAAGCTCACAGTTCTTGGTATAGTTTATTCTATAAGCTTTAAATTTATTTAATCGACTCGAAGTAATTGTTTTCTATAAATTAATTTAGTTTCGTTATTGTAAGGACAATCGCTCGGTAAGACATGACTGTCTTTAAACATTTGCCTCAAGGGTTTTGAAATAAAAAAGTTCTGCGTCATTATTGGCACATCACTTAAGACATTTATGTAAGTAATATTTGTCACTGATTAAGCGAGACCTACTTATATGTGTGTAGCATGAGAGGAAACAGGACAGATATACCCAAGTAGGAGTTGTCAGACAGTCGTGTCTTCATTGTGCAATCCACTATAGTTCACATGCACTATAGTTCAAATTACGAGAGATCACTGGCGACTCATATTTAAAACATGTTGTGGGGTATAAACTGCCGATATAACTAAAAAGCACTGACTCACTTATTTTTGTATACAGAAACGATTAAGATAAATTTCATTATCGTATTATAGATTTATACCGCTCTTATAACCTCTTAAGGTAGTTGTATCGTGGAATGACTTTTCAAAGGATTTTAATAAAACTTCATTTAATTGCTCTTTAATTAATTATAAGATATATTGACCTCAGGTCGATTAAAATTTACCACTCCATTATTGAGAAAAACGATATTAAAGTTTTGTTATTTTAACACAGGCTCTTATGGGAAATAGTAATTTCAATGTTATTTTTATCGAATAAAATAAAAACGATTCAAAGGAATTCAATAAAAATTTAATATATTATAGAAACAGTAGTTATTAATCACATAAAAAAAAAATGGAAATTATTGTCCACGCCATTACAGAAATAAAATTTTGTAAACATTGAAAATACGTGTATATACGTGTATGTATGTGAATATACGTGTAGATACTATTTACATGTAGTGAGAACAGTGAGAATACGTGAATGTATATACGTGTATACGTGTATGTATGTGTAGATACTATTTACATGTAGTGAGAACAGTGAGACTGTACTTTCACAAAAGTTTTTAACGAGACTATTTGACACTAACGTTTCAGCTACATTATAATTTTAGGTTGCTGAGTTATACTTTTGAGCATGACTATCTCGGATCAACTACCTTAAGTATAAGTCGCTATCGAACTATCGTGAGTTGGACTAAATATAGATAAAGATGATGGTGTCAGTCCTAAGACTGCCACAGTCAGACTTTTCAAAGTACAAATGTAATCCTTCATTTAAATATTATGAAAAGCAAATAGTGGATTTAAATTTTAGTGCTGAAATAACTGTATAAAATCTACATCGAATTGTCGCCTACTTAACATATTATTAATTTTAATAATTTATTGAATATTGAAAGCAATTCCAATCACTTTATTTCTCACCGAACTACAGTTTCATAACTGAGCAAACTCGAACATTGTTTAACACCTAGTACATTGCTGAACACCTTCATTACCAATAACATTTTAAAATAACATCGTGCGGCTTCTGAATAAATAAACGTGATTAATAATTGACAAAGTTATGATTAATCAATCCATTGATGACCCAATCCCTGCCGGGGGGACGCTAGCTGGGGGTATCAGTAACAAAAACGTAATGTTGAATATTATTTATGAGTGGTAACACCTCCCCTCTTCAGTATACATCTGCCCCTGGGATGCAGGCCACCAGAATGCCTCCAGTGTAATACAAAGTCTGTGCGTGTTATCATTTGTTCTATGTGGGCTGGGTTCTAGTTCGAGTAGATAGCTATTTGGAGTATTATAGTGTTTTAAGGTTGAATTATGAATCGTAAAATCAGCACCTTTTTGTCTGTTAGAAGGGTAAAAAGGAGCTTTTCATACTGCTTGAGGGTTATTTGAGAAAGTTGTACGTGTTAGGGGTCGACAGTTAATACGAGGAGCTCGTTTTAATACATGTGAACTTTGAACTAATAGAACAAACAATATTCTATTCAAACCTGTGGAAATTTGTAATTCTGTGCAATGATTAAAATAATCTGGGTTATTTTTGTTTGTGTATTAAATTTATTTAGGCTTTGGTTTGGTCAGCGTTCTCGCTTGCGTTGCACAAAGAAATTTACATAGATTAAACAAAGAAGAGAGGTAATAACAATTAAAAAATATCTACTAATGTAAGGTGAGCATGTTCGCCGAGCTTGTTACCGAGCGTGTGCACAGGGCCTTTCATATACAGGTGTTCGTATATAAACCCATTTGAAATACTTGCACAAGTATTATTTAAATTGTATGATACAAACAGCGAGTGCATCATTATTATAAAATAAAATAGAATAGTAATTGTGAAAGTCGAGAGCCTTCGTTGTCTACTACGCTCCTTTGTTGAAATCCATTCGCTGAATTTACATTTCTTTTACAATATCCAGTAAAACTCTCGCAACTCGTCGAGTTATATTCCCCTGTGTTATTCAAATAAAATCAGAAACATGAGAGTCTCTTCAAAACTCCAATTAAAATAAATCACTTTATTTTAATACTCTCAAATAATTGAAAAATATTATTTTTATGACCCGTTTTTGAATTTATATCCTTGTTAATTACTTTTAACGTGGACAGGATCAAAGAGATCCTGGATCTATCCAGTGATGTTAAATTTATTAATTTAAAACACAAACCTCTTACTATAGAATTCATTATCCTGTTTTCTATTCTCAAGTGTCCTTGATTAAAAGATTAAAGGAGTTTTTGATCTTAACGTTACTTGAAACCCTTATCTTCTTCTGCTAATTGGTTGTTGTCACAAGCAATTAATAATTACCACTTGATTTTGTTTACCGTGGAAAACTTTTAAATGTTGGAACTGCGAATTGTTTTAGTTTTACAACGAATTGGAATGTTGCTGTACATCAGCTGGTTTAGTAATCCACTGTCTTCTCACAACGCGATTTCATATTATAGCTGAACAATTTATTTATTATGTGATTATATGTCACGTTACAATCTGTTACAATAGTTATGAACAATAAGTACTTATGCTAAAAATGAAGATTAACCAAGATAACAAATAGTCGTTCAGTGACTGAAATTAAAAACGTTGTGGTAGCTTTAACACACTATGCCTTTTTAGTCTTTTAAAGTCAGACGTATGTTTATCCAGTAAATTCACAGCTAGATAGTTTGGATGCTTGTTTAGTCGCTGCTGGTATTTTTGGAAGAATTTGTTAATTTCTTCTTTAACAGTTTCAATGCCGAAGTCTTGGTTAATGAATTTGTTGCTTATGAACCACAGGATATCCATAATGACCCTTACAGTTTTTGATTGAAATCTTTCTAGTATTCTTATTATTATTATTAATTGTTCGCCTTTCGGCTTTACAATCTACATTCTTAATACATTTCATAGAACTTCAACTTAAAATTAAATTTAAACTATTCTAGACCAAAAGTACTTTCTGCTTCTTCTTCTCTTGACCCTCTTCCTTAATTTTCTCTAGTCTTCCTTCCTTCTCACCGTTTCCTCACCTCTTGTCTTCTTGTCTCCTCTCGGCAAACCGTTTCCTGCTTCTCCTTTCTTATAGCCTGTATTTTCATCTACCACCTCTTGCCTTCCTTGCCTCCTCTCGACAAACCCTCTATTATCTTTTCACTATCCTTCCTGTCTTCTCTCTTCGTTTTCACTTCTCCACTTCTTTCTAAGATCTTTCTAGTATTTCTATGTTTGAAACACGTAAGAGTTGAATGCCGTAAGTCCAGACAGGCTTCAGTATCGTTTTATGAATCATTAGTTTGCTGTTATTGGATAAATGCGATTTGTGTCAGTGTAAGCCAGTGTAACTTTCTATAATTAAGACGTTTTCCTGTAAAGTGCCTTTTCCATGTTAGGCGACAATCTAAATGCATGACTAGATTTAATTTTTATGCAATAATTAAGAAGGTTATAGTCTTCTTTCCACCTCACATTTAATAAATACGAGTTCAGAAATGATAAATGAATAGATTTATGTTAAAACGTATCTGATGCGTAATTGCTACTCAAATATTTATTAAAAGAAGTTTCAAAGTTAAATGTAATTGAGGATGATGAATAAATTATTAACTCCATATTTTAACTAGCCAAGGTATACTTAAAATATTATTACTATTGGATCTTTAGAATCACCTTGTTCTTTCAATCAATACAGTTGTTCTATATATACTATACTATATATTGGCGCTTTAATAATTAATACCATACACTAAAATTTAATTAAATTTATAATAAAAAGGGGAAAAATTGGAACACCATGTTAAATATTAGAAACCCTGTTTAATTATTCATGCTCCAGGTTTGCTACATTTTTATTTTTAAATACTAAAATACATTATTAAGTGATGAAATCAATATTTGATGTTCGGCATCATTGGTGAGTGCTGATTAGAAAGGAAGATGTGTTAAATCCCCAAACAACAACAAAAACACACTGCACTGAGATTTTCTGTGACAAATTATTTATCATTATGCCCATTTTGCCCATAAGAACAACAAGGTCTGGATCATAGAGCAAAGTGTGATACGGTGTTAGGATGATTTTGAGGGGGGGTTGCTGTAAGGGGGCATTTATTCGCCCCTTAGCGGCATAAAGGGTTATTAAATTCCTGGCGCATTTGCTCTTTCCATTACTTATATCTTCAAACCTTTCAACTTGAGCAGGTCGAGGCATGTAAGGCGGCATGGTATGTAGCGATGATTTTATTTTACTTTGTAAGCCAAAGAGGAGACACTTTATACAGATCCCATACGACGGAGCGAATGTTGATGGAAGAACCAGCAAGGAAGATGTGCTCCTATTTCGACTGATTCCTCGTGGAGATTTTATTTAGAATTTATGAGAGGGTTTGTCAAGTCGCTTAAGACGGGAAATTCAAAATGGGGTCGGCTACATGATACTCTAATTTGGGGATATTTTAAACAATTCTGTATAGAGTATATTTACCCATTGAAACTGTGCACAGGCTGAGATTACAAAGTCGAGTAAGGTTGAAAGAGCAGAGCGATTGAGTAGGGGGGTGGAGGACGGGGTGAGGAGTGGCACGCCTGTTCCGTGTTGCCAAATGTCTCACAGAATAGAAGCCAACACGCGTGAGTTGAAAACATTACTTACCTCTGATCTGTGGACAAGAAGTGAGGGAGTGAGAATGGGAGAGTAGAGTGGAAAAGTGGGAAGCAATAGATATAGGCAATCACATTCTCTCTGAACACGTATTGGTACAAACGTGATTTCGTTGATCGGCTCTACTTAGCGATATTACGCTCATTCTTTCAATACGGTCCGCTGTGTTTTTAATGACGTCACTGTAACGTGTAATTTATAGATTTTTTATACCTCCTCAACTATTAAGGTGCTAGCCTATGTGTCATTGTATCTTTATAGTTTTAACGGTCCGCTAAAGTAGAACATTAATTATCATGTGATTGAACTTTGAAATTTTCTATACCCCGATTTATGAAATTTGAATTTTAACAAGAGTATAACCATTAAAAAATTCTATACCCCGACTTATGAAATTTGAATTTTAACAAGAGTAACTTTGTAATTTTCAATAAAATCATGCAATTTTTTTGACGATTTTAATATGTTTTCTAACGTAATTTTTAACGCTGATTTCAAAATTAAAAACCATTTTTAAGTATCTCCATTATTAACGCCTTGACAGGCCAGTATCTCGAGGACCGGAAGTGCCACTAAAATATAAATTGCAGATTTGAAATCAGCATAAATTTTTACGTTAAGAACTATTATAAATTTAACAATCAGAGACCATCAATTTTTTATCAAATTTTAAAGGTTAACCCCTTGTGAAATTTAAAAAGAAATTAAAAAATTAAAATATTTTATTTTCAACTTTTAAATATGTTTTTAAACGTACTTTTTCCCGCTGATTCCAAATCTGAAAACGAATTTAAAATGCCGAAATCTCAATTATTATAAAATTAACAAGAGTATAACCTTTAAAAATTTTCTATACCCCGATTTATGAAATTTGAATTTTAACAAGAGTATAACCTTTGTAATTTTCAATAAAATCATGCAATTTTTTTGACGATTTTAATATGTTTTTTAACGTAATTTTTAACGCTGATTTCAAAATTAAAAACTATTTTTAAGTATCTCCATTATTAACGCCTTGACAGGCCAATATCTCGAGAACCGGAAGTGCCACTAAAATATAAATTGCAGATTTGAAATCAGCATAAATTTTTACGTTAAGAACTATTATAAATTTAACAATCAGAGACCATCAATATTTTATCAAATTTTAAAGGTTAACCCCTTGTGAAATTTAAAAAGAAATTAAAAAATTAAAATATTTTATTTTCAACTTTTAAATATGTTTTTAAACGTACTTTTTCCCGCTGATTCCAAATCTGAAAACGAATTTAAAATGCCGAAATCTCAATTATTATAAAATCAACAAGAGTATAACCTTTAAAAATTTTCTATACCCCGATTTATGAAATTTGAATTTTAACAAGAGTATAACCTTTGTAATTTTCAATAAAATCATGCAATTTTTTTGACGATTTTAATATGTTTTTTAACGTAATTTTTAACGCTGATTTCAAAATTAAAAACCATTTTTAAGTATCTCCATTATTAACGCCTTGACAGGCCAATATCTCGAGAACCGGAAGTGCCACTAAAATATAAATTGCAGATTTGAAATCAGCATAAATTTTTACGTTAAGAACTATTATAAATTTAACAATCAGAGACCATCAATTTTTTATCAAATTTTAAAGGTTAACCCCTTGTGAAATTTAAAAAGAAATTAAAAAATTAAAATATTTTATTTTCAACTTTTAAATATGTTTTTAAACGTACTTTTTCCCGCTGATTCCAAATCTGAAAACGAATTTAAAATGCAGAAATCTCAATTATTATAAAATCAACAAGAGTATAACCTTTAAAAATTTTCTATACCCCGATTTATGAAATTTGAATTTTAACAAGAGTATAACCTTTGTAATTTTCAATAAAATCATGCATTTTTTTTGACGATTTGAATATGTTTTCTAACGTAATTTTTAACGCTGATTTCAAAATTAAAAACCATTTTTAAGTATCTCCATTATTAACGCCTTGACAGGCCAATATCTCGAGAACCGGAAGTGCCACTAAAATATAAATTGCAGATTTGAAATCAGCATAAATTTTTACGTTAAGAACTATTATAAATTTAACAATCAGAGACCATCAATTTTTTATCAAATTTTAAAGGTTAACCCCTTGTGAAATTTAAAAAGAAATTAAAAAATTAAAATATTTTATTTTCAACTTTTAAATATGTTTTTAAACGTACTTTTTCCCGCTGATTCCAAATCTGAAAACGAATTTAAAATGCAGAAATCTCAATTATTATAAAATCAACAAGAGTATAACCTTTAAAAATTTTCTATACCCCGATTTATGAAATTTGAATTTTAACAAGAGTATAACCTTTGTAATTTTCAATAAAATAATGCATTTTTTTTGGCGATTTGAATATGTTTTCTAACGTAATTTTTAACGCTGATTTCAAAATTAAAAACCATTTTTAAGTATCTCCATTATTAACGCCTTGACAGGCCAATATCTCGAGAACCGGAAGTGCCACTAAAATATAAATTGCAGATTTGAAATCAGCATAAATTTTTACGTTAAGAACTATTATAAATTTAACAATCAGAGACCATCAATTTTTTATCAAATTTTAAAGGTTAACCCCTTGTGAAATTTAAAAAGAAATTAAAAAATTAAAATATTTTATTTTCAACTTTTAAATATGTTTTTAAACGTACTTTTTCCCGCTGATTCCAAATCTGAAAACGAATTTAAAATGCAGAAATCTCAATTATTATAAAATCAACAAGAGTATAACCTTTAAAAATTTTCTATACCCCGATTTATGACATTTGAATTTTAACAAGAGTATAACCTTTGTAATTTTCAATAAAATCATGCATTTTTTTTGACGATTTTAATATGTTTTCTAACGTAATTTTTAACGCTGATTTCAAAATTAAAAACCATTTTTAAGTATCTCCATTATTAACGCCTTGACAGGCCAATATCTCGAGAACCGGAAGTGCCACTAAAATATAAATTGCAGATTTGAAATCAGCATAAATTTTTACGTTAAGAACTATTATAAATTTAACAATCAGAGACCATCAATTTTTTATCAAATTTTAAAGGTTAACCCCTTGTGAAATTTAAAAAGAAATTAAAAAATTAAAATATTTTATTTTCAACTTTTAAATATGTTTTTAAACGTACTTTTTCCCGCTGATTCCAAATCTGAAAACGAATTTAAAATGCAGAAATCTCAATTATTATAAAATCAACAAGAGTATAACCTTTAAAAATTTTCTATACCCCGATTTATGAAATTTGAATTTTAACAAGAGTATAACCTTTGTAATTTTCAATAAAATCATGCATTTTTTTTGACGATTTTAATATGTTTTCTAACGTAATTTTTAACGCTGATTTCAAAATTAAAAACCATTTTTAAGTATCTCCATTATTAACGCCTTGACAGGCCAGTATCTCGAGGACCGGAAGTGCCACTAAAATATAAATTGCAGATTTGAAATCAGCATAAATTTTTACGTTAAGAACTATTATAAATTTAACAATCAGAGACCATCAATTTTTTATCAAATTTTAAAGGTTAACCCCTTGTGAAATTTAAAAAGAAATTAAAAAATTAAAATATTTTATTTTCAACTTTTAAATATGTTTTTAAACGTACTTTTTCCCGCTGATTCCAAATCTGAAAACGAATTTAAAATGCAGAAATCTCAATTATTATAAAATCAACAAGAGTATAACCTTTAAAAATTTTCTATACCCCGATTTATGAAATTTGAATTTTAACAAGAGTATAACCTTTGTAATTTTCAATAAAATCATGCATTTTTTTTGACGATTTTAATATGTTTTCTAACGTAATTTTTAACGCTGATTTCAAAATTAAAAACCATTTTTAAGTATCTCCATTATTAACGCCTTGACAGGCCAGTATCTCGAGGACCGGAAGTGCCACTAAAATATAAATTGCAGATTTGAAATCAGCATAAATTTTTACGTTAAGAACTATTATAAATTTAACAATCAGAGACCATCAATTTTTTATCAAATTTTAAAGGTTAACCCCTTGTGAAATTTAAAAAGAAATTAAAAAATTAAAATATTTTATTTTCAACTTTTAAATATGTTTTTAAACGTACTTTTTCCCGCTGATTCCAAATCTGAAAACGAATTTAAAATGCAGAAATCTCAATTATTATAAAATCAACAAGAGTATAACCTTTAAAAATTTTCTATACCCCGATTTATGAAATTTGAATTTTAACAAGAGTATAACCTTTGTAATTTTCAATAAAATCATGCATTTTTTTTGACGATTTTAATATGTTTTCTAACGTAATTTTTAACGCTGATTTCAAAATTAAAAACCATTTTTAAGTATCTCCATTATTAACGCCTTGACAGGCCAATATTTCGAGAACCGGAAGTGCCACTAAAATATAAATTGCAGATTTGAAATCAGCATAAATTTTTACGTTAAGAACTATTATAAATTTAACAATCAGAGACCATCAATTTTTTATCAAATTTTAAAGGTTAACCCCTTGTGAAATTTAAAAAGAAATTAAAAAATTAAAATATTTTATTTTCAACTTTTAAATATGTTTTTAAACGTACTTTTTCCCGCTGATTCCAAATCTGAAAACGAATTTAAAATGCAGAAATCTCAATTATTATAAAATCAACAAGAGTATAACCTTTAAAAATTTTCTATACCCCGATTTATGAAATTTGAATTTTAACAAGAGTATAACCTTTGTAATTTTCAATAAAATCATGCATTTTTTTTGACGATTTTAATATGTTTTCTAACGTAATTTTTAACGCTGATTTCAAAATTAAAAACCATTTTTAAGTATCTCCATTATTAACGCCTTGACAGGCCAATATCTCGAGAACCGGAAGTGCCACTAAAATATAAATTGCAGATTTGAAATCAGCATAAATTTTTACGTTAAGAACTATTATAAATTTAACAATCAGAGACCATCAATTTTTTATCAAATTTTAAAGGTTAACCCCTTGTGAAATTTAAAAAGAAATTAAAAAATTAAAATATTTTATTTTCAACTTTTAAATATGTTTTTAAACGTACTTTTTCCCGCTGATTCCAAATCTGAAAACGAATTTAAAATGCAGAAATCTCAATTATTATAAAATCAACAAGAGTTTAACCTTTAAAAATTTTCTATACCCCGATTTATGAAATTTGAATTTTAACAAGAGTATAACCTTTGTAATTTTCAATAAAATCATGCATTTTTTTTGACGATTTTAATATGTTTTCTAACGTAATTTTTAACGCTGATTTCAAAATTAAAAACCATTTTTAAGTATCTCCATTATTAACGCCTTGACAGGCCAATATCTCGAGAACCGGAAGTGCCACTAAAATATAAATTGCAGATTTGAAATCAGCATAAATTTTTACGTTAAGAACTATTATAAATTTAACAATCAGAGACCATCAATTTTTTATCAAATTTTAAAGGTTTAACCCCTTGTGAAATTTAAAAAGAAATTAAAAAATTAAAATATTTTATTTTCAACTTTTAAATATGTTTTTAAACGTACTTTTTCCCGCTGATTCCAAATCTGAAAACGAATTTAAAATGCAGAAATTTCAATTATTATAAAATCAACAAGAGTATAACCTTTAAAAATTTTCTATACCCCGATTTATGAAATTTGAATTTTAACAAGAGTATAACCTTTGTAATTTTCAATAAAATCATGCAATTTTTTTGACGATTTTAATATGTTTTTTAACGTAATTTTTAACGCTGATTTCAAAATTAAAAACCATTTTTAAGTATCTCCATTATTAACGCCTTGACAGGCCAATATTTCGAGAACCGGAAGTGCCACTAAAATATAAATTGCAGATTTGAAATCAGCATAAATTTTTACGTTAAGAACTATTATAAATTTAACAATCAGAGACCATCAATTTTTTATCAAATTTTAAAGGTTAACCCCTTGTGAAATTTAAAAAGAAATTAAAAAATTAAAATATTTTATTTTCAACTTTTAAATATGTTTTTAAACGTACTTTTTCCCGCTGATTCCAAATCTGAAAACGAATTTAAAATGCAGAAATCTCAATTATTATAAAATCAACAAGAGTATAACCTTTAAAAATTTTCTATACCCCGATTTATGAAATTTGAATTTTAACAAGAGTATAACCTTTGTAATTTTCAATAAAATCATGCATTTTTTTTGACGATTTTAATATGTTTTCTAACGTAATTTTTAACGCTGATTTCAAAATTAAAAACCATTTTTAAGTATCTCCATTATTAACGCCTTGACAGGCCAGTATCTCGAGGACCGGAAGTGCCACTAAAATATAAATTGCAGATTTGAAATCAGCATAAATTTTTACGTTAAGAACTATTATAAATTTAACAATCAGAGACCATCAATTTTTTATCAAATTTTAAAGGTTAACCCCTTGTGAAATTTAAAAAGAAATTAAAAAATTAAAATATTTTATTTTCAACTTTTAAATATGTTTTTAAACGTACTTTTTCCCGCTGATTCCAAATCTGAAAACGAATTTAAAATGCAGAAATCTCAATTATTATAAAATCAACAAGAGTATAACCTTTAAAAATTTTCTATACCCCGATTTATGAAATTTGAATTTTAACAAGAGTATAACCTTTGTAATTTTCAATAAAATCATGCAATTTTTTTGACGATTTTAATATGTTTTTTAACGTAATTTTTAACGCTGATTTCAAAATTAAAAACCATTTTTAAGTATCTCCATTATTAACGCCTTGACAGGCCAATATCTCGAGAACCGGAAGTGCCACTAAAATATAAATTGCAGATTTGAAATCAGCATAAATTTTTACGTTAAGAACTATTATAAATTTAACAATCAGAGACCATCAATTTTTTATCAAATTTTAAAGGTTAACCCCTTGTGAAATTTAAAAAGAAATTAAAAAATTAAAATATTTTATTTTCAACTTTTAAATATGTTTTTAAACGTACTTTTTCCCGCTGATTCCAAATCTGAAAACGAATTTAAAATGCAGAAATCTCAATTATTATAAAATCAACAAGAGTATAACCTTTAAAAATTTTCTATACCCCGATTTATGAAATTTGAATTTTAACAAGAGTATAACCTTTGTAATTTTCAATAAAATCATGCATTTTTTTTGACGATTTTAATATGTTTTCTAACGTAATTTTTAACGCTGATTTCAAAATTAAAAACCATTTTTAAGTATCTCCATTATTAACGCCTTGACAGGCCAATATTTCGAGAACCGGAAGTGCCACTAAAATATAAATTGCAGATTTGAAATCAGCATAAATTTTTACGTTAAGAACTATTATAAATTTAACAATCAGAGACCATCAATTTTTTATCAAATTTTAAAGGTTAACCCCTTGTGAAATTTAAAAAGAAATTAAAAAATTAAAATATTTTATTTTCAACTTTTAAATATGTTTTTAAACGTACTTTTTCCCGCTGATTCCAAATCTGAAAACGAATTTAAAATGCAGAAATCTCAATTATTATAAAATCAACAAGAGTATAACCTTTAAAAATTTTCTATACCCCGATTTATGAAATTTGAATTTTAACAAGAGTATAACCTTTGTAATTTTCAATAAAATCATGCATTTTTTTTGACGATTTTAATATGTTTTCTAACGTAATTTTTAACGCTGATTTCAAAATTAAAAACCATTTTTAAGTATCTCCATTATTAACGCCTTGACAGGCCAATATCTCGAGAACCGGAAGTGCCACTAAAATATAAATTGCAGATTTGAAATCAGCATAAATTTTTACGTTAAGAACTATTATAAATTTAACAATCAGAGACCATCAATTTTTTATCAAATTTTAAAGGTTAACCCCTTGTGAAATTTAAAAAGAAATTAAAAAATTAAAATATTTTATTTTCAACTTTTAAATATGTTTTTAAACGTACTTTTTCCCGCTGATTCCAAATCTGAAAACGAATTTAAAATGCAGAAATCTCAATTATTATAAAATCAACAAGAGTATAACCTTTAAAAATTTTCTATACCCCGATTTATGAAATTTGAATTTTAACAAGAGTATAACCTTTGTAATTTTCAATAAAATCATGCATTTTTTTTGACGATTTTAATATGTTTTCTAACGTAATTTTTAACGCTGATTTCAAAATTAAAAACCATTTTTAAGTATCTCCATTATTAACGCCTTGACAGGCCAATATTTCGAGAACCGGAAGTGCCACTAAAATATAAATTGCAGATTTGAAATCAGCATAAATTTTTACGTTAAGAACTATTATAAATTTAACAATCAGAGACCATCAATTTTTTATCAAATTTTAAAGGTTAACCCCTTGTGAAATTTAAAAAGAAATTAAAAAATTAAAATATTTTATTTTCAACTTTTAAATATGTTTTTAAACGTACTTTTTCCCGCTGATTCCAAATCTGAAAACGAATTTAAAATGCAGAAATCTCAATTATTATAAAATCAACAAGAGTATAACCTTTAAAAATTTTCTATACCCCGATTTATGAAATTTGAATTTTAACAAGAGTATAACCTTTGTAATTTTCAATAAAATCATGCATTTTTTTTGACGATTTTAATATGTTTTCTAACGTAATTTTTAACGCTGATTTCAAAATTAAAAACCATTTTTAAGTATCTCCATTATTAACGCCTTGACAGGCCAATATCTCGAGAACCGGAAGTGCCACTAAAATATAAATTGCAGATTTGAAATCAGCATAAATTTTTACGTTAAGAACTATTATAAATTTAACAATCAGAGACCATCAATTTTTTATCAAATTTTAAAGGTTAACCCCTTGTGAAATTTAAAAAGAAATTAAAAAATTAAAATATTTTATTTTCAACTTTTAAATATGTTTTTAAACGTACTTTTTCCCGCTGATTCCAAATCTGAAAACGAA
The DNA here is from genome assembly GCA_963678705.1 of Panorpa germanica. Lineage (NCBI taxonomy): Eukaryota > Metazoa > Arthropoda > Insecta > Mecoptera > Panorpidae > Panorpa > Panorpa germanica. The sequence goes on from OY783207.1 coordinate 1,814,500, forward strand.
TTTAAAATGCAGAAATCTCAATTATTATAAAATCAACAAGAGTATAACCTTTAAAAATTTTCTATACCCCGATTTATGAAATTTGAATTTTAACAAGAGTATAACCTTTGTAATTTTCAATAAAATCATGCATTTTTTTTGACGATTTTAATATGTTTTCTAACGTAATTTTTAACGCTGATTTCAAAATTAAAAACCATTTTTAAGTATCTCCATTATTAACGCCTTGACAGGCCAGTATCTCGAGGACCGGAAGTGCCACTAAAATATAAATTGCAGATTTGAAATCAGCATAAATTTTTACGTTAAGAACTATTATAAATTTAACAATCAGAGACCATCAATTTTTTATCAAATTTTAAAGGTTAACCCCTTGTGAAATTTAAAAAGAAATTAAAAAATTAAAATATTTTATTTTCAACTTTTAAATATGTTTTTAAACGTACTTTTTCCCGCTGATTCCAAATCTGAAAACGAATTTAAAATGCAGAAATCTCAATTATTATAAAATCAACAAGAGTATAACCTTTAAAAATTTTCTATACCCCGATTTATGAAATTTGAATTTTAACAAGAGTATAACCTTTGTAATTTTCAATAAAATCATGCAATTTTTTTGACGATTTTAATATGTTTTTTAACGTAATTTTTAACGCTGATTTCAAAATTAAAAACCATTTTTAAGTATCTCCATTATTAACGCCTTGACAGGCCAATATCTCGAGAACCGGAAGTGCCACTAAAATATAAATTGCAGATTTGAAATCAGCATAAATTTTTACGTTAAGAACTATTATAAATTTAACAATCAGAGACCATCAATTTTTTATCAAATTTTAAAGGTTAACCCCTTGTGAAATTTAAAAAGAAATTAAAAAATTAAAATATTTTATTTTCAACTTTTAAATATGTTTTTAAACGTACTTTTTCCCGCTGATTCCAAATCTGAAAACGAATTTAAAATGCAGAAATCTCAATTATTATAAAATCAACAAGAGTATAACCTTTAAAAATTTTCTATACCCCGATTTATGAAATTTGAATTTTAACAAGAGTATAACCTTTGTAATTTTCAATAAAATCATGCATTTTTTTTGACGATTTTAATATGTTTTCTAACGTAATTTTTAACGCTGATTTCAAAATTAAAAACCATTTTTAAGTATCTCCATTATTAACGCCTTGACAGGCCAATATTTCGAGAACCGGAAGTGCCACTAAAATATAAATTGCAGATTTGAAATCAGCATAAATTTTTACGTTAAGAACTATTATAAATTTAACAATCAGAGACCATCAATTTTTTATCAAATTTTAAAGGTTAACCCCTTGTGAAATTTAAAAAGAAATTAAAAAATTAAAATATTTTATTTTCAACTTTTAAATATGTTTTTAAACGTACTTTTTCCCGCTGATTCCAAATCTGAAAACGAATTTAAAATGCAGAAATCTCAATTATTATAAAATCAACAAGAGTATAACCTTTAAAAATTTTCTATACCCCGATTTATGAAATTTGAATTTTAACAAGAGTATAACCTTTGTAATTTTCAATAAAATCATGCATTTTTTTTGACGATTTTAATATGTTTTCTAACGTAATTTTTAACGCTGATTTCAAAATTAAAAACCATTTTTAAGTATCTCCATTATTAACGCCTTGACAGGCCAATATCTCGAGAACCGGAAGTGCCACTAAAATATAAATTGCAGATTTGAAATCAGCATAAATTTTTACGTTAAGAACTATTATAAATTTAACAATCAGAGACCATCAATTTTTTATCAAATTTTAAAGGTTAACCCCTTGTGAAATTTAAAAAGAAATTAAAAAATTAAAATATTTTATTTTCAACTTTTAAATATGTTTTTAAACGTACTTTTTCCCGCTGATTCCAAATCTGAAAACGAATTTAAAATGCAGAAATCTCAATTATTATAAAATCAACAAGAGTATAACCTTTAAAAATTTTCTATACCCCGATTTATGAAATTTGAATTTTAACAAGAGTATAACCTTTGTAATTTTCAATAAAATCATGCATTTTTTTTGACGATTTTAATATGTTTTCTAACGTAATTTTTAACGCTGATTTCAAAATTAAAAACCATTTTTAAGTATCTCCATTATTAACGCCTTGACAGGCCAATATCTCGAGAACCGGAAGTGCCACTAAAATATAAATTGCAGATTTGAAATCAGCATAAATTTTTACGTTAAGAACTATTATAAATTTAACAATCAGAGACCATCAATTTTTTATCAAATTTTAAAGGTTAACCCCTTGTGAAATTTAAAAAGAAATTAAAAAATTAAAATATTTTATTTTCAACTTTTAAATATGTTTTTAAACGTACTTTTTCCCGCTGATTCCAAATCTGAAAACGAATTTAAAATGCAGAAATCTCAATTATTATAAAATCAACAAGAGTATAACCTTTAAAAATTTTCTATACCCCGATTTATGACATTTGAATTTTAACAAGAGTATAACCTTTGTAATTTTCAATAAAATCATGCATTTTTTTTGACGATTTTAATATGTTTTCTAACGTAATTTTTAACGCTGATTTCAAAATTAAAAACCATTTTTAAGTATCTCCATTATTAACGCCTTGACAGGCCAATATCTCGAGAACCGGAAGTGCCACTAAAATATAAATTGCAGATTTGAAATCAGCATAAATTTTTACGTTAAGAACTATTATAAATTTAACAATCAGAGACCATCAATTTTTTATCAAATTTTAAAGGTTAACCCCTTGTGAAATTTAAAAAGAAATTAAAAAATTAAAATATTTTATTTTCAACTTTTAAATATGTTTTTAAACGTACTTTTTCCCGCTGATTCCAAATCTGAAAACGAATTTAAAATGCAGAAATCTCAATTATTATAAAATCAACAAGAGTATAACCTTTAAAAATTTTCTATACCCCGATTTATGAAATTTGAATTTTAACAAGAGTATAACCTTTGTAATTTTCAATAAAATCATGCATTTTTTTTGACGATTTTAATATGTTTTCTAACGTAATTTTTAACGCTGATTTCAAAATTAAAAACCATTTTTAAGTATCTCCATTATTAACGCCTTGACAGGCCAGTATCTCGAGGACCGGAAGTGCCACTAAAATATAAATTGCAGATTTGAAATCAGCATAAATTTTTACGTTAAGAACTATTATAAATTTAACAATCAGAGACCATCAATTTTTTATCAAATTTTAAAGGTTAACCCCTTGTGAAATTTAAAAAGAAATTAAAAAATTAAAATATTTTATTTTCAACTTTTAAATATGTTTTTAAACGTACTTTTTCCCGCTGATTCCAAATCTGAAAACGAATTTAAAATGCAGAAATCTCAATTATTATAAAATCAACAAGAGTATAACCTTTAAAAATTTTCTATACCCCGATTTATGAAATTTGAATTTTAACAAGAGTATAACCTTTGTAATTTTCAATAAAATCATGCATTTTTTTTGACGATTTTAATATGTTTTCTAACGTAATTTTTAACGCTGATTTCAAAATTAAAAACCATTTTTAAGTATCTCCATTATTAACGCCTTGACAGGCCAATATTTCGAGAACCGGAAGTGCCACTAAAATATAAATTGCAGATTTGAAATCAGCATAAATTTTTACGTTAAGAACTATTATAAATTTAACAATCAGAGACCATCAATTTTTTATCAAATTTTAAAGGTTAACCCCTTGTGAAATTTAAAAAGAAATTAAAAAATTAAAATATTTTATTTTCAACTTTTAAATATGTTTTTAAACGTACTTTTTCCCGCTGATTCCAAATCTGAAAACGAATTTAAAATGCAGAAATCTCAATTATTATAAAATCAACAAGAGTATAACCTTTAAAAATTTTCTATACCCCGATTTATGAAATTTGAATTTTAACAAGAGTATAACCTTTGTAATTTTCAATAAAATCATGCATTTTTTTTGACGATTTTAATATGTTTTCTAACGTAATTTTTAACGCTGATTTCAAAATTAAAAACCATTTTTAAGTATCTCCATTATTAACGCCTTGACAGGCCAATATCTCGAGAACCGGAAGTGCCACTAAAATATAAATTGCAGATTTGAAATCAGCATAAATTTTTACGTTAAGAACTATTATAAATTTAACAATCAGAGACCATCAATTTTTTATCAAATTTTAAAGGTTAACCCCTTGTGAAATTTAAAAAGAAATTAAAAAATTAAAATATTTTATTTTCAACTTTTAAATATGTTTTTAAACGTACTTTTTCCCGCTGATTCCAAATCTGAAAACGAATTTAAAATGCAGAAATCTCAATTATTATAAAATCAACAAGAGTTTAACCTTTAAAAATTTTCTATACCCCGATTTATGAAATTTGAATTTTAACAAGAGTATAACCTTTGTAATTTTCAATAAAATCATGCATTTTTTTTGACGATTTTAATATGTTTTCTAACGTAATTTTTAACGCTGATTTCAAAATTAAAAACCATTTTTAAGTATCTCCATTATTAACGCCTTGACAGGCCAATATCTCGAGAACCGGAAGTGCCACTAAAATATAAATTGCAGATTTGAAATCAGCATAAATTTTTACGTTAAGAACTATTATAAATTTAACAATCAGAGACCATCAATTTTTTATCAAATTTTAAAGGTTTAACCCCTTGTGAAATTTAAAAAGAAATTAAAAAATTAAAATATTTTATTTTCAACTTTTAAATATGTTTTTAAACGTACTTTTTCCCGCTGATTCCAAATCTGAAAACGAATTTAAAATGCAGAAATTTCAATTATTATAAAATCAACAAGAGTATAACCTTTAAAAATTTTCTATACCCCGATTTATGAAATTTGAATTTTAACAAGAGTATAACCTTTGTAATTTTCAATAAAATCATGCAATTTTTTTGACGATTTTAATATGTTTTTTAACGTAATTTTTAACGCTGATTTCAAAATTAAAAACCATTTTTAAGTATCTCCATTATTAACGCCTTGACAGGCCAATATTTCGAGAACCGGAAGTGCCACTAAAATATAAATTGCAGATTTGAAATCAGCATAAATTTTTACGTTAAGAACTATTATAAATTTAACAATCAGAGACCATCAATTTTTTATCAAATTTTAAAGGTTAACCCCTTGTGAAATTTAAAAAGAAATTAAAAAATTAAAATATTTTATTTTCAACTTTTAAATATGTTTTTAAACGTACTTTTTCCCGCTGATTCCAAATCTGAAAACGAATTTAAAATGCAGAAATCTCAATTATTATAAAATCAACAAGAGTATAACCTTTAAAAATTTTCTATACCCCGATTTATGAAATTTGAATTTTAACAAGAGTATAACCTTTGTAATTTTCAATAAAATCATGCATTTTTTTTGACGATTTTAATATGTTTTCTAACGTAATTTTTAACGCTGATTTCAAAATTAAAAACCATTTTTAAGTATCTCCATTATTAACGCCTTGACAGGCCAGTATCTCGAGGACCGGAAGTGCCACTAAAATATAAATTGCAGATTTGAAATCAGCATAAATTTTTACGTTAAGAACTATTATAAATTTAACAATCAGAGACCATCAATTTTTTATCAAATTTTAAAGGTTAACCCCTTGTGAAATTTAAAAAGAAATTAAAAAATTAAAATATTTTATTTTCAACTTTTAAATATGTTTTTAAACGTACTTTTTCCCGCTGATTCCAAATCTGAAAACGAATTTAAAATGCAGAAATCTCAATTATTATAAAATCAACAAGAGTATAACCTTTAAAAATTTTCTATACCCCGATTTATGAAATTTGAATTTTAACAAGAGTATAACCTTTGTAATTTTCAATAAAATCATGCAATTTTTTTGACGATTTTAATATGTTTTTTAACGTAATTTTTAACGCTGATTTCAAAATTAAAAACCATTTTTAAGTATCTCCATTATTAACGCCTTGACAGGCCAATATCTCGAGAACCGGAAGTGCCACTAAAATATAAATTGCAGATTTGAAATCAGCATAAATTTTTACGTTAAGAACTATTATAAATTTAACAATCAGAGACCATCAATTTTTTATCAAATTTTAAAGGTTAACCCCTTGTGAAATTTAAAAAGAAATTAAAAAATTAAAATATTTTATTTTCAACTTTTAAATATGTTTTTAAACGTACTTTTTCCCGCTGATTCCAAATCTGAAAACGAATTTAAAATGCAGAAATCTCAATTATTATAAAATCAACAAGAGTATAACCTTTAAAAATTTTCTATACCCCGATTTATGAAATTTGAATTTTAACAAGAGTATAACCTTTGTAATTTTCAATAAAATCATGCATTTTTTTTGACGATTTTAATATGTTTTCTAACGTAATTTTTAACGCTGATTTCAAAATTAAAAACCATTTTTAAGTATCTCCATTATTAACGCCTTGACAGGCCAATATTTCGAGAACCGGAAGTGCCACTAAAATATAAATTGCAGATTTGAAATCAGCATAAATTTTTACGTTAAGAACTATTATAAATTTAACAATCAGAGACCATCAATTTTTTATCAAATTTTAAAGGTTAACCCCTTGTGAAATTTAAAAAGAAATTAAAAAATTAAAATATTTTATTTTCAACTTTTAAATATGTTTTTAAACGTACTTTTTCCCGCTGATTCCAAATCTGAAAACGAATTTAAAATGCAGAAATCTCAATTATTATAAAATCAACAAGAGTATAACCTTTAAAAATTTTCTATACCCCGATTTATGAAATTTGAATTTTAACAAGAGTATAACCTTTGTAATTTTCAATAAAATCATGCATTTTTTTTGACGATTTTAATATGTTTTCTAACGTAATTTTTAACGCTGATTTCAAAATTAAAAACCATTTTTAAGTATCTCCATTATTAACGCCTTGACAGGCCAATATCTCGAGAACCGGAAGTGCCACTAAAATATAAATTGCAGATTTGAAATCAGCATAAATTTTTACGTTAAGAACTATTATAAATTTAACAATCAGAGACCATCAATTTTTTATCAAATTTTAAAGGTTAACCCCTTGTGAAATTTAAAAAGAAATTAAAAAATTAAAATATTTTATTTTCAACTTTTAAATATGTTTTTAAACGTACTTTTTCCCGCTGATTCCAAATCTGAAAACGAATTTAAAATGCAGAAATCTCAATTATTATAAAATCAACAAGAGTATAACCTTTAAAAATTTTCTATACCCCGATTTATGAAATTTGAATTTTAACAAGAGTATAACCTTTGTAATTTTCAATAAAATCATGCATTTTTTTTGACGATTTTAATATGTTTTCTAACGTAATTTTTAACGCTGATTTCAAAATTAAAAACCATTTTTAAGTATCTCCATTATTAACGCCTTGACAGGCCAATATCTCGAGAACCGGAAGTGCCACTAAAATATAAATTGCAGATTTGAAATCAGCATAAATTTTTACGTTAAGAACTATTATAAATTTAACAATCAGAGACCATCAATTTTTTATCAAATTTTAAAGGTTAACCCCTTGTGAAATTTAAAAAGAAATTAAAAAATTAAAATATTTTATTTTCAACTTTTAAATATGTTTTTAAACGTACTTTTTCCCGCTGATTCCAAATCTGAAAACGAATTTAAAATGCAGAAATCTCAATTATTATAAAATCAACAAGAGTATAACCTTTAAAAATTTTCTATACCCCGATTTATGAAATTTGAATTTTAACAAGAGTATAACCTTTGTAATTTTCAATAAAATCATGCATTTTTTTGACGATTTTAATATGTTTTCTAACGTAATTTTTAACGCTGATTTCAAAATTAAAAACCATTTTTAAGTATCTCCATTATTAACGCCTTGACAGGCCAATATCTCGAGAACCGGAAGTGCCACTAAAATATAAATTGCAGATTTGAAATCAGCATAAATTTTTACGTTAAGAACTATTATAAATTTAACAATCAGAGACCATCAATTTTTTATCAAATTTTAAAGGTTAACCCCTTGTGAAATTTAAAAAGAAATTAAAAAATTAAAATATTTTATTTTCAACTTTTAAATATGTTTTTAAACGTACTTTTTCCCGCTGATTCCAAATCTGAAAACGAATTTAAAATGCAGAAATCTCAATTATTATAAAATCAACAAGAGTATAACCTTTAAAAATTTTCTATACCCCGATTTATGAAATTTGAATTTTAACAAGAGTATAACCTTTGTAATTTTCAATAAAATCATGCAATTTTTTTGACGATTTTAATATGTTTTTTAACGTAATTTTTAACGCTGATTTCAAAATTAAAAACCATTTTTAAGTATCTCCATTATTAACGCCTTGACAGGCCAATATCTCGAGAACCGGAAGTGCCACTAAAATATAAATTGCAGATTTGAAATCAGCATAAATTTTTACGTTAAGAACTATTATAAATTTAACAATCAGAGACCATCAATTTTTTATCAAATTTTAAAGGTTAACCCCTTGTGAAATTTAAAAAGAAATTAAAAAATTAAAATATTTTATTTTCAACTTTTAAATATGTTTTTAAACGTACTTTTTCCCGCTGATTCCAAATCTGAAAACGAATTTAAAATGCAGAAATCTCAATTATTATAAAATCAACAAGAGTATAACCTTTAAAAATTTTCTATACCCCGATTTATGAAATTTGAATTTTAACAAGAGTATAACCTTTGTAATTTTCAATAAAATCATGCAATTTTTTTGACGATTTTAATATGTTTTTTAACGTAATTTTTAACGCTGATTTCAAAATTAAAAACCATTTTTAAGTATCTCCATTATTAACGCCTTGACAGGCCAATATCTCGAGAACCGGAAGTGCCACTAAAATATAAATTGTAATAAAATAACCTTTGTAATTTTCAATAAAATCATGCATTTTTTTTGACGATTTTAATATGTTTTCTAACGTAATTTTTAACGCTGATTTCAAAATTAAAAACCATTTTTAAGTATCTCCATTATTAACGCCTTGACAGGCCAATATCTCGAGAACCGGAAGTGCCACTAAAATATAAATTGCAGATTTGAAATCAGCATAAATTTTTACGTTAAGAACTATTATAAATTTAACAATCAGAGACCATCAATTTTTTATCAAATTTTAAAGGTTAACCCCTTGTGAAATTTAAAAAGAAATTAAAAAATTAAAATATTTTATTTTCAACTTTTAAATATGTTTTTAAACGTACTTTTTCCCGCTGATTCCAAATCTGAAAACGAATTTAAAATGCAGAAATCTCAATTATTATAAAATCAACAAGAGTTTAACCTTTAAAAATTTTCTATACCCCGATTTATGAAATTTGAATTTTAACAAGAGTATAACCTTTGTAATTTTCAATAAAATCATGCATTTTTTTTGACGATTTTAATATGTTTTCTAACGTAATTTTTAACGCTGATTTCAAAATTAAAAACCATTTTTAAGTATCTCCATTATTAACGCCTTGACAGGCCAATATCTCGAGAACCGGAAGTGCCACTAAAATATAAATTGCAGATTTGAAATCAGCATAAATTTTTACGTTAAGAACTATTATAAATTTAACAATCAGAGACCATCAATTTTTTATCAAATTTTAAAGGTTTAACCCCTTGTGAAATTTAAAAAGAAATTAAAAAATTAAAATATTTTATTTTCAACTTTTAAATATGTTTTTAAACGTACTTTTTCCCGCTGATTCCAAATCTGAAAACGAATTTAAAATGCAGAAATCTCAATTATTATAAAATCAACAAGAGTATAACCTTTAAAAATTTTCTATACCCCGATTTATGAAATTTGAATTTTAACAAGAGTATAACCTTTGTAATTTTCAATAAAATCATGCAATTTTTTTGACGATTTTAATATGTTTTTTAACGTAATTTTTAACGCTGATTTCAAAATTAAAAACCATTTTTAAGTATCTCCATTATTAACGCCTTGACAGGCCAATATTTCGAGAACCGGAAGTGCCACTAAAATATAAATTGCAGATTTGAAATCAGCATAAATTTTTACGTTAAGAACTATTATAAATTTAACAATCAGAGACCATCAATTTTTTATCAAATTTTAAAGGTTAACCCCTTGTGAAATTTAAAAAGAAATTAAAAAATTAAAATATTTTATTTTCAACTTTTAAATATGTTTTTAAACGTACTTTTTCCCGCTGATTCCAAATCTGAAAACGAATTTAAAATGCAGAAATCTCAATTATTATAAAATCAACAAGAGTATAACCTTTAAAAATTTTCTATACCCCGATTTATGAAATTTGAATTTTAACAAGAGTATAACCTTTGTAATTTTCAATAAAATCATGCATTTTTTTTGACGATTTTAATATGTTTTCTAACGTAATTTTTAACGCTGATTTCAAAATTAAAAACCATTTTTAAGTATCTCCATTATTAACGCCTTGACAGGCCAATATCTCGAGAACCGGAAGTGCCACTAAAATATAAATTGCAGATTTGAAATCAGCATAAATTATTACGTTAAGAACTATTATAAATTTAACAATCAGAGACCATCAATTTTTTATCAAATTTTAAAGGTTAACCCCTTGTGAAATTTAAAAAGAAATTAAAAAATTAAAATATTTTATTTTCAACTTTTAAATATGTTTTTAAACGTACTTTTTCCCGCTGATTCCAAATCTGAAAACGAATTTAAAATGCAGAAATCTCAATTATTATAAAATCAACAAGAGTATAACCTTTAAAAATTTTCTATACCCCGATTTATGAAATTTGAGTTTTAACAAGAGTATAACCTTTGTAATTTTCAATAAAATCATGCATTTTTTTTGACGATTTTAATATGTTTTCTAACGTAATTTTTAACGCTGATTTCAAAATTAAAAACCATTTTTAAGTATCTCCATTATTAACGCCTTGACAGGCCAATATCTCGAGAACCGGAAGTGCCACTAAAATATAAATTGCAGATTTGAAATCAGCATAAATTTTTACGTTAAGAACTATTATAAATTTAACAATCAGAGACCATCAATTTTTTATCAAATTTTAAAGGTTAACCCCTTGTGAAATTTAAAAAGAAATTAAAAAATTAAAATATTTTATTTTCAACTTTTAAATATGTTTTTAAACGTACTTTTTCCCGCTGATTCCAAATCTGAAAACGAATTTAAAATGCAGAAATCTCAATTATTATAAAATCAACAAGAGTATAACCTTTAAAAATTTTCTATACCCCGATTTATGAAATTTGAATTTTAACAAGAGTATAACCTTTGTAATTTTCAATTAAATCATGCATTTTTTTTGACGATTTTAATATGTTTTCTAACGTAATTTTTAACGCTGATTTCAAAATTAAAAACCATTTTTAAGTATCTCCATTATTAACGCCTTGACAGGCCAGTATCTCGAGGACCGGAAGTGCCACTAAAATATAAATTGCAGATTTGAAATCAGCATAAATTTTTACGTTAAGAACTATTATAAATTTAACAATCAGAGACCATCAATTTTTTATCAAATTTTAAAGGTTAACCCCTTGTGAAATTTAAAAAGAAATTAAAAAATTAAAATATTTTATTTTCAACTTTTAAATATGTTTTTAAACGTACTTTTTCCCGCTGATTCCAAATCTGAAAACGAATTTAAAATGCAGAAATCTCAATTATTATAAAATCAACAAGAGTATAACCTTTAAAAATTTTCTATACCCCGATTTATGAAATTTGAATTTTAACAAGAGTATAACCTTTGTAATTTTCAATAAAATCATGCAATTTTTTTGACGATTTTAATATGTTTTTTAACGTAATTTTTAACGCTGATTTCAAAATTAAAAACCATTTTTAAGTATCTCCATTATTAACGCCTTGACAGGCCAATATCTCGAGAACCGGAAGTGCCACTAAAATATAAATTGCAGATTTGAAATCAGCATAAATTTTTACGTTAAGAACTATTATAAATTTAACAATCAGAGACCATCAATTTTTTATCAAATTTTAAAGGTTAACCCCTTGTGAAATTTAAAAAGAAATTAAAAAATTAAAATATTTTATTTTCAACTTTTAAATATGTTTTTAAACGTACTTTTTCCCGCTGATTCCAAATCTGAAAACGAATTTAAAATGCAGAAATCTCAATTATTATAAAATCAACAAGAGTATAACCTTTAAAAATTTTCTATACCCCGATTTATGAAATTTGAATTTTAACAAGAGTATAACCTTTGTAATTTTCAATAAAATCATGCATTTTTTTTGACGATTTTAATATGTTTTCTAACGTAATTTTTAACGCTGATTTCAAAATTAAAAACCATTTTTAAGTATCTCCATTATTAACGCCTTGACAGGCCAATATTTCGAGAACCGGAAGTGCCACTAAAATATAAATTGCAGATTTGAAATCAGCATAAATTTTTACGTTAAGAACTATTATAAATTTAACAATCAGAGACCATCAATTTTTTATCAAATTTTAAAGGTTAACCCCTTGTGAAATTTAAAAAGAAATTAAAAAATTAAAATATTTTATTTTCAACTTTTAAATATGTTTTTAAACGTACTTTTTCCCGCTGATTCCAAATCTGAAAACGAATTTAAAATGCAGAAATCTCAATTATTATAAAATCAACAAGAGTATAACCTTTAAAAATTTTCTATACCCCGATTTATGAAATTTGAATTTTAACAAGAGTATAACCTTTGTAATTTTCAATAAAATCATGCATTTTTTTTGACGATTTTAATATGTTTTCTAACGTAATTTTTAACGCTGATTTCAAAATTAAAAACCATTTTTAAGTATCTCCATTATTAACGCCTTGACAGGCCAATATCTCGAGAACCGGAAGTGCCACTAAAATATAAATTGCAGATTTGAAATCAGCATAAATTTTTACGTTAAGAACTATTATAAATTTAACAATCAGAGACCATCAATTTTTTATCAAATTTTAAAGGTTAACCCCTTGTGAAATTTAAAAAGAAATTAAAAAATTAAAATATTTTATTTTCAACTTTTAAATATGTTTTTAAACGTACTTTTTCCCGCTGATTCCAAATCTGAAAACGAATTTAAAATGCAGAAATCTCAATTATTATAAAATCAACAAGAGTATAACCTTTAAAAATTTTCTATACCCCGATTTATGAAATTTGAATTTTAACAAGAGTATAACCTTTGTAATTTTCAATAAAATCATGCATTTTTTTTGACGATTTTAATATGTTTTCTAACGTAATTTTTAACGCTGATTTCAAAATTAAAAACCATTTTTAAGTATCTCCATTATTAACGCCTTGACAGGCCAATATCTCGAGAACCGGAAGTGCCACTAAAATATAAATTGCAGATTTGAAATCAGCATAAATTTTTACGTTAAGAACTATTATAAATTTAACAATCAGAGACCATCAATTTTTTATCAAATTTTAAAGGTTAACCCCTTGTGAAATTTAAAAAGAAATTAAAAAATTAAAATATTTTATTTTCAACTTTTAAATATGTTTTTAAACGTACTTTTTCCCGCTGATTCCAAATCTGAAAACGAATTTAAAATGCAGAAATCTCAATTATTATAAAATCAACAAGAGTATAACCTTTAAAAATTTTCTATACCCCGATTTATGAAATTTGAATTTTAACAAGAGTATAACCTTTGTAATTTTCAATAAAATCATGCATTTTTTTTGACGATTTTAATATGTTTTCTAACGTAATTTTTAACGCTGATTTCAAAATTAAAAACCATTTTTAAGTATCTCCATTATTAACGCCTTGACAGGCCAATATCTCGAGAACCGGAAGTGCCACTAAAATATAAATTGCAGATTTGAAATCAGCATAAATTTTTACGTTAAGAACTATTATAAATTTAACAATCAGAGACCATCAATTTTTTATCAAATTTTAAAGGTTAACCCCTTGTGAAATTTAAAAAGAAATTAAAAAATTAAAATATTTTATTTTCAACTTTTAAATATGTTTTTAAACGTACTTTTTCCCGCTGATTCCAAATCTGAAAACGAATTTAAAATGCAGAAATCTCAATTATTATAAAATCAACAAGAGTATAACCTTTAAAAATTTTCTATACCCCGATTTATGAAATTTGAATTTTAACAAGAGTATAACCTTTGTAATTTTCAATAAAATCATGCAATTTTTTTGACGATTTTAATATGTTTTTTAACGTAATTTTTAACGCTGATTTCAAAATTAAAAACCATTTTTAAGTATCTCCATTATTAACGCCTTGACAGGCCAATATCTCGAGAACCGGAAGTGCCACTAAAATATAAATTGCAGATTTGAAATCAGCATAAATTTTTACGTTAAGAACTATTATAAATTTAACAATCAGAGACCATCAATTTTTTATCAAATTTTAAAGGTTAACCCCTTGTGAAATTTAAAAAGAAATTAAAAAATTAAAATATTTTATTTTCAACTTTTAAATATGTTTTTAAACGTACTTTTTCCCGCTGATTCCAAATCTGAAAACGAATTTAAAATGCAGAAATCTCAATTATTATAAAATCAACAAGAGTATAACCTTTAAAAATTTTCTATACCCCGATTTATGAAATTTGAATTTTAACAAGAGTATAACCTTTGTAATTTTCAATAAAATCATGCATTTTTTTTGACGATTTTAATATGTTTTCTAACGTAATTTTTAACGCTGATTTCAAAATTAAAAACCATTTTTAAGTATCTCCATTATTAACGCCTTGACAGGCCAATATCTCGAGAACCGGAAGTGCCACTAAAATATAAATTGCAGATTTGAAATCAGCATAAATTTTTACGTTAAGAACTATTATAAATTTAACAATCAGAGACCATCAATTTTTTATCAAATTTTAAAGGTTAACCCCTTGTGAAATTTAAAAAGAAATTAAAAAATTAAAATATTTTATTTTCAACTTTTAAATATGTTTTTAAACGTACTTTTTCCCGCTGATTCCAAATCTGAAAACGAATTTAAAATGCAGAAATCTCAATTATTATAAAATCAACAAGAGTATAACCTTTAAAAATTTTCTATACCCCGATTTATGAAATTTGAATTTTAACAAGAGTATAACCTTTGTAATTTTCAATAAAATCATGCATTTTTTTTGACGATTTTAATATGTTTTCTAACGTAATTTTTAACGCTGATTTCAAAATTAAAAACCATTTTTAAGTATCTCCATCATTAACGCCTTGACAGGCCAGTATCTCGAGGACCGGAAGTGCCACTAAAATATAAATTGCAGATTTGAAATCAGCATAAATTTTTACGTTAAGAACTATTATAAATTTAACAATCAGAGACCATCAATTTTTTATCAAATTTTAAAGGTTAACCCCTTGTGAAATTTAAAAAGAAATTAAAAAATTAAAATATTTTATTTTCAACTTTTAAATATGTTTTTAAACGTACTTTTTCCCGCTGATTCCAAATCTGAAAACGAATTTAAAATGCAGAAATCTCAATTATTATAAAATCAACAAGAGTATAACCTTTAAAAATTTTCTATACCCCGATTTATGAAATTTGAATTTTAACAAGAGTATAACCTTTGTAATTTTCAATAAAATCATGCAATTTTTTTGACGATTTTAATATGTTTTTTAACGTAATTTTTAACGCTGATTTCAAAATTAAAAACCATTTTTAAGTATCTCCATTATTAACGCCTTGACAGGCCAATATCTCGAGAACCGGAAGTGCCACTAAAATATAAATTGCAGATTTGAAATCAGCATAAATTTTTACGTTAAGAACTATTATAAATTTAACAATCAGAGACCATCAATTTTTTATCAAATTTTAAAGGTTAACCCCTTGTGAAATTTAAAAAGAAATTAAAAAATTAAAATATTTTATTTTCAACTTTTAAATATGTTTTTAAACGTACTTTTTCCCGCTGATTCCAAATCTGAAAACGAATTTAAAATGCAGAAATCTCAATTATTATAAAATCAACAAGAGTATAACCTTTAAAAATTTTCTATACCCCGATTTATGAAATTTGAATTTTAACAAGAGTATAACCTTTGTAATTTTCAATAAAATCAGGAATTTTTTTTGACGATTTTAATATGTTTTCTAACGTAATTTTTAACGCTGATTTCAAAATTAAAAACCATTTTTAAGTATCTCCATTATTAACGCCTTGACAGGCCAATATTTCGAGAACCGGAAGTGCCACTAAAATATAAATTGCAGATTTGAAATCAGCATAAATTTTTACGTTAAGAACTATTATAAATTTAACAATCAGAGACCATCAATTTTTTATCAAATTTTAAAGGTTAACCCCTTGTGAAATTTAAAAAGAAATTAAAAAATTAAAATATTTTATTTTCAACTTTTAAATATGTTTTTAAACGTACTTTTTCCCGCTGATTCCAAATCTGAAAACGAATTTAAAATGCAGAAATCTCAATTATTATAAAATCAACAAGAGTATAACCTTTAAAAATTTTCTATACCCCGATTTATGAAATTTGAATTTTAACAAGAGTATAACCTTTGTAATTTTCAATAAAATCATGCATTTTTTTTGACGATTTTAATATGTTTTCTAACGTAATTTTTAACGCTGATTTCAAAATTAAAAACCATTTTTAAGTATCTCCATTATTAACGCCTTGACAGGCCAATATCTCGAGAACCGGAAGTGCCACTAAAATATAAATTGCAGATTTGAAATCAGCATAAATTTTTACGTTAAGAACTATTATAAATTTAACAATCAGAGACCATCAATTTTTTATCAAATTTTAAAGGTTAACCCCTTGTGAAATTTAAAAAGAAATTAAAAAATTAAAATATTTTATTTTCAACTTTTAAATATGTTTTTAAACGTACTTTTTCCCGCTGATTCCAAATCTGAAAACGAATTTAAAATGCAGAAATCTCAATTATTATAAAATCAACAAGAGTATAACCTTTAAAAATTTTCTATACCCCGATTTATGAAATTTGAATTTTAACAAGAGTATAACCTTTGTAATTTTCAATAAAATCATGCATTTTTTTTGACGATTTTAATATGTTTTCTAACGTAATTTTTAACGCTGATTTCAAAATTAAAAACCATTTTTAAGTATCTCCATTATTAACGCCTTGACAGGCCAATATCTCGAGAACCGGAAGTGCCACTAAAATATAAATTGCAGATTTGAAATCAGCATAAATTTTTACGTTAAGAACTATTATAAATTTAACAATCAGAGACCATCAATTTTTTATCAAGTTTTAAAGGTTAACCCCTTGTGAAATTTAAAAAGAAATTAAAAAATTAAAATATTTTATTTTCAACTTTTAAATATGTTTTTAAACGTACTTTTTCCCGCTGATTCCAAATCTGAAAACGAATTTAAAATGCAGAAATCTCAATTATTATAAAATCAACAAGAGTATAACCTTTAAAAATTTTCTATACCCCGATTTATGAAATTTGAATTTTAACAAGAGTATAACCTTTGTAATTTTCAATAAAATCATGCATTTTTTTTGACGATTTTAATATGTTTTCTAACGTAATTTTTAACGCTGATTTCAAAATTAAAAACCATTTTTAAGTATCTCCATTATTAACGCCTTGACAGGCCAATATTTCGAGAACCGGAAGTGCCACTAAAATATAAATTGCAGATTTGAAATCAGCATAAATTTTTACGTTAAGAACTATTATAAATTTAACAATCAGAGACCATCAATTTTTTATCAAATTTTAAAGGTTAACCCCTTGTGAAATTTAAAAAGAAATTAAAAAATTAAAATATTTTATTTTCAACTTTTAAATATGTTTTTAAACGTACTTTTTCCCGCTGATTCCAAATCTGAAAACGAATTTAAAATGCAGAAATCTCAATTATTATAAAATCAACAAGAGTATAACCTTTAAAAATTTTCTATACCCCGATTTATGAAATTTGAATTTTAACAAGAGTATAACCTTTGTAATTTTCAATAAAATCATGCATTTTTTTTGACGATTTTAATATGTTTTCTAACGTAATTTTTAACGCTGATTTCAAAATTAAAAACCATTTTTAAGTATCTCCATTATTAACGCCTTGACAGGCCAATATCTCGAGAACCGGAAGTGCCACTAAAATATAAATTGCAGATTTGAAATCAGCATAAATTTTTACGTTAAGAACTATTATAAATTTAACAATCAGAGACCATCAATTTTTTATCAAATTTTAAAGGTTAACCCCTTGTGAAATTTAAAAAGAAATTAAAAAATTAAAATATTTTATTTTCAACTTTTAAATATGTTTTTAAACGTACTTTTTCCCGCTGATTCCAAATCTGAAAACGAATTTAAAATGCAGAAATCTCAATTATTATAAAATCAACAAGAGTATAACCTTTAAAAATTTTCTATACCCCGATTTATGAAATTTGAATTTTAACAAGAGTATAACCTTTGTAATTTTCAATAAAATCATGCATTTTTTTTGACGATTTTAATATGTTTTCTAACGTAATTTTTAACGCTGATTTCAAAATTAAAAACCATTTTTAAGTATCTCCATTATTAACGCCTTGACAGGCCAGTATCTCGAGGACCGGAAGTGCCACTAAAATATAAATTGCAGATTTGAAATCAGCATAAATTTTTACGTTAAGAACTATTATAAATTTAACAATCAGAGACCATCAATTTTTTATCAAATTTTAAAGGTTAACCCCTTGTGAAATTTAAAAAGAAATTAAAAAATTAAAATATTTTATTTTCAACTTTTAAATATGTTTTTAAACGTACTTTTTCCCGCTGATTCCAAATCTGAAAACGAATTTAAAATGCAGAAATTTCAATTATTATAAAATCAACAAGAGTATAACCTTTAAAAATTTTCTATACCCCGATTTATGAAATTTGAATTTTAACAAGAGTATAACCTTTGTAATTTTCAATAAAATCATGCAATTTTTTTGACGATTTTAATATGTTTTTTAACGTAATTTTTAACGCTGATTTCAAAATTAAAAACCATTTTTAAGTATCTCCATTATTAACGCCTTGACAGGCCAATATCTCGAGAACCGGAAGTGCCACTAAAATATAAATTGCAGATTTGAAATCAGCATAAATTTTTACGTTAAGAACTATTATAAATTTAACAATCAGAGACCATCAATTTTTTATCAAATTTTAAAGGTTAACCCCTTGTGAAATTTAAAAAGAAATTAAAAAATTAAAATATTTTATTTTCAACTTTTAAATATGTTTTTAAACGTACTTTTTCCCGCTGATTCCAAATCTGAAAACGAATTTAAAATGCAGAAATCTCAATTATTATAAAATCAACAAGAGTATAACCTTTAAAAATTTTCTATACCCCGATTTATGAAATTTGAATTTTAACAAGAGTATAACCTTTGTAATTTTCAATAAAATCATGCATTTTTTTTGACGATTTTAATATGTTTTCTAACATAATTTTTAACGCTGATTTCAAAATTAAAAACCATTTTTAAGTATCTCCATTATTAACGCCTTGACAGGCCAATATTTCGAGAACCGGAAGTGCCACTAAAATATAAATTGCAGATTTGAAATCAGCATAAATTTTTACGTTAAGAACTATTATAAATTTAACAATCAGAGACCATCAATTTTTTATCAAATTTTAAAGGTTAACCCCTTGTGAAATTTAAAAAGAAATTAAAAAATTAAAATATTTTATTTTCAACTTTTAAATATGTTTTTAAACGTACTTTTTCCCGCTGATTCCAAATCTGAAAACGAATTTAAAATGCAGAAATCTCAATTATTATAAAATCAACAAGAGTATAACCTTTAAAAGTTTTCTATACCCCGATTTATGAAATTTGAATTTTAACAAGAGTATAACCTTTGTAATTTTCAATAAAATCATGCAATTTTTTTGACGATTTTAATATGTTTTTTAACGTAATTTTTAACGCTGATTTCAAAATTAAAAACCATTTTTAAGTATCTCCATTATTAACGCCTTGACAGGCCAATATCTCGAGAACCGGAAGTGCCACTAAAATATAAATTGCAGATTTGAAATCAGCATAAATTTTTACGTTAAGAACTATTATAAATTTAACAATCAGAGACCATCAATTTTTTATCAAATTTTAAAGGTTAACCCCTTGTGAAATTTAAAAAGAAATTAAAAAATTAAAATATTTTATTTTCAACTTTTAAATATGTTTTTAAACGTACTTTTTCCCGCTGATTCCAAATCTGAAAACGAATTTAAAATGCAGAAATCTCAATTATTATAAAATCAACAAGAGTATAACCTTTAAAAATTTTCTATACCCCGATTTATGAAATTTGAATTTTAACAAGAGTATAACCTTTGTAATTTTCAATAAAATCATGCATTTTTTTTGACGATTTTAATATGTTTTCTAACGTAATTTTTAACGCTGATTTCAAAATTAAAAACCATTTTTAAGTATCTCCATTATTAACGCCTTGACAGGCCAATATTTCGAGAACCGGAAGTGCCACTAAAATATAAATTGCAGATTTGAAATCAGCATAAATTTTTACGTTAAGAACTATTATAAATTTAACAATCAGAGACCATCAATTTTTTATCAAATTTTAAAGGTTAACCCCTTGTGAAATTTAAAAAGAAATTAAAAAATTAAAATATTTTATTTTCAACTTTTAAATATGTTTTTAAACGTACTTTTTCCCGCTGATTCCAAATCTGAAAACGAATTTAAAATGCAGAAATCTCAATTATTATAAAATCAACAAGAGTATAACCTTTAAAAATTTTCTATACCCCGATTTATGAAATTTGAATTTTAACAAGAGTATAACCTTTGTAATTTTCAATAAAATCATGCATTTTTTTTGACGATTTTAATATGTTTTCTAACGTAATTTTTAACGCTGATTTTAAAATTAAAAACCATTTTTAAGTATCTCCATTATTAACGCCTTGACAGGCCAGTATCTCGAGGACCGGAAGTGCCACTAAAATATAAATTGCAGATTTGAAATCAGCATAAATTTTTACGTTAAGAACTATTATAAATTTAACAATCAGAGACCATCAATTTTTTATCAAATTTTAAAGGTTAACCCCTTGTGAAATTTAAAAAGAAATTAAAAAATTAAAATATTTTATTTTCAACTTTTAAATATGTTTTTAAACGTACTTTTTCCCGCTGATTCCAAATCTGAAAACGAATTTAAAATGCAGAAATCTCAATTATTATAAAATCAACAAGAGTATAACCTTTAAAAATTTTCTATACCCCGATTTATGAAATTTGAATTTTAACAAGAGTATAACCTTTGTAATTTTCAATAAAATCATGCAATTTTTTTGACGATTTTAATATGTTTTTTAACGTAATTTTTAACGCTGATTTCAAAATTAAAAACCATTTTTAAGTATCTCCATTATTAACGCCTTGACAGGCCAATATCTCGAGAACCGGAAGTGCCACTAAAATATAAATTGCAGATTTGAAATCAGCATAAATTTTTACGTTAAGAACTATTATAAATTTAACAATCAGAGACCATCAATTTTTTATCAAATTTTAAAGGTTAACCCCTTGTGAAATTTAAAAAGAAATTAAAAAATTAAAATATTTTATTTTCAACTTTTAAATATGTTTTTAAACGTACTTTTTCCCGCTGATTCCAAATCTGAAAACGAATTTAAAATGCAGAAATCTCAATTATTATAAAATCAACAAGAGTATAACCTTTAAAAATTTTCTATACCCCGATTTATGAAATTTGAATTTTAAGAGTATAACCTTTGTAATTTTCAATAAAATCATGCATTTTTTTTGACGATTTTAATATGTTTTCTAACGTAATTTTTAACGCTGATTTCAAAATTAAAAACCATTTTTAAGTATCTCCATTATTAACGCCTTGACAGGCCAGTATCTCGAGGACCGGAAGTGCCACTAAAATATAAATTGCAGATTTGAAATCAGCATAAATTTTTACGTTAAGAACTATTATAAATTTAACAATCAGAGACCATCAATTTTTTATCAAATTTTAAAGGTTAACCCCTTGTGAAATTTAAAAAGAAATTAAAAAATTAAAATATTTTATTTTCAACTTTTAAATATGTTTTTAAACGTACTTTTTCCCGCTGATTCCAAATCTGAAAACGAATTTAAAATGCAGAAATCTCAATTATTATAAAATCAACAAGAGTATAACCTTTAAAAATTTTCTATACCCCGATTTATGAAATTTGAATTTTAACAAGAGTATAACCTTTGTAATTTTCAATAAAATCATGCAATTTTTTTGACGATTTTAATATGTTTTTTAACGTAATTTTTAACGCTGATTTCAAAATTAAAAACCATTTTTAAGTATCTCCATTATTAACGCCTTTACAGGCCAATATCTCGAGAACCGGAAGTGCCACTAAAATATAAATTGCAGATTTGAAATCAGCATAAATTTTTACGTTAAGAACTATTATAAATTTAACAATCAGAGACCATCAATTTTTTATCAAATTTTAAAGGTTAACCCCTTGTGAAATTTAAAAAGAAATTAAAAAATTAAAATATTTTATTTTCAACTTTTAAATATGTTTTTAAACGTACTTTTTCCCGCTGATTCCAAATCTGAAAACGAATTTAAAATGCAGAAATCTCAATTATTATAAAATCAACAAGAGTATAACCTTTAAAAATTTTCTATACCCCGATTTATGAAATTTGAATTTTAACAAGAGTATAACCTTTGTAATTTTCAATAAAATCATGCATTTTTTTTGACGATTTTAATATGTTTTCTAACGTAATTTTTAACGCTGATTTCAAAATTAAAAACCATTTTTAAGTATCTCCATTATTAACGCCTTGACAGGCCAATATTTCGAGAACCGGAAGTGCCACTAAAATATAAATTGCAGATTTGAAATCAGCATAAATTTTTACGTTAAGAACTATTATAAATTTAACAATCAGAGACCATCAATTTTTTATCAAATTTTAAAGGTTAACCCCTTGTGAAATTTAAAAAGAAATTAAAAAATTAAAATATTTTATTTTCAACTTTTAAATATGTTTTTAAACGTACTTTTTCCCGCTGATTCCAAATCTGAAAACGAATTTAAAATGCAGAAATCTCAATTATTATAAAATCAACAAGAGTATAACCTTTAAAAATTTTCTATACCCCGATTTATGAAATTTGAATTTTAACAAGAGTATAACCTTTGTAATTTTCAATAAAATCATGCATTTTTTTTGACGATTTTAATATGTTTTCTAACGTAATTTTTAACGCTGATTTCAAAATTAAAAACCATTTTTAAGTATCTCCATTATTAACGCCTTGACAGGCCAGTATCTCGAGGACCGGAAGTGCCACTAAAATATAAATTGCAGATTTGAAATCAGCATAAATTTTTACGTTAAGAACTATTATAAATTTAACAATCAGAGACCATCAATTTTTTATCAAATTTTAAAGGTTAACCCCTTGTGAAATTTAAAAAGAAATTAAAAAATTAAAATATTTTATTTTCAACTTTTAAATATGTTTTTAAACGTACTTTTTCCCGCTGATTCCAAATCTGAAAACGAATTTAAAATGCAGAAATCTCAATTATTATAAAATCAACAAGAGTATAACCTTTAAAAATTTTCTATACCCCGATTTATGAAATTTGAATTTTAACAAGAGTATAACCTTTTTAATTTTCAATAAAATCATGCAATTTTTTTGACGATTTTAATATGTTTTTTAACGTAATTTTTAACGCTGATTTCAAAATTAAAAACCATTTTTAAGTATCTCCATTATTAACGCCTTGACAGGCCAATATCTCGAGAACCGGAAGTGCCACTAAAATATAAATTGCAGATTTGAAATCAGCATAAATTTTTACGTTAAGAACTATTATAAATTTAACAATCAGAGACCATCAATTTTTTATCAAATTTTAAAGGTTAACCCCTTGTGAAATTTAAAAAGAAATTAAAAAATTAAAATATTTTATTTTCAACTTTTAAATATGTTTTTAAACGTACTTTTTCCCGCTGATTCCAAATCTGAAAACGAATTTAAAATGCAGAAATCTCAATTATTATAAAATCAACAAGAGTATAACCTTTAAAAATTTTCTATACCCCGATTTATGAAATTTGAATTTTAACAAGAGTATAACCTTTGTAATTTTCAATAAAATTATGCATTTTTTTTGACGATTTTAATATGTTTTCTAACGTAATTTTTAACGCTGATTTCAAAATTAAAAACCATTTTTAAGTATCTCCATTATTAACGCCTTGACAGGCCAATATTTCGAGAACCGGAAGTGCCACTAAAATATAAATTGCAGATTTGAAATCAGCATAAATTTTTACGTTAAGAACTATTATAAATTTAACAATCAGAGACCATCAATTTTTTATCAAATTTTAAAGGTTAACCCCTTGTGAAATTTAAAAAGAAATTAAAAAATTAAAATATTTTATTTTCAACTTTTAAATATGTTTTTAAACGTACTTTTTCCCGCTGATTCCAAATCTGAAAACGAATTTAAAATGCAGAAATCTCAATTATTATAAAATCAACAAGAGTATAACCTTTAAAAATTTTCTATACCCCGATTTATGAAATTTGAATTTTAACAAGAGTATAACCTTTGTAATTTTCAATAAAATCATGCATTTTTTTTGACGATTTTAATATGTTTTCTAACGTAATTTTTAACGCTGATTTCAAAATTAAAAACCATTTTTAAGTATCTCCATTATTAACGCCTTGACAGGCCAATATTTCGAGAACCGGAAGTGCCACTAAAATATAAATTGCAGATTTGAAATCAGCATAAATTTTTACGTTAAGAACTATTATAAATTTAACAATCAGAGACCATCAATTTTTTATCAAATTTTAAAGGTTAACCCCTTGTGAAATTTAAAAAGAAATTAAAAAATTAAAATATTTTATTTTCAACTTTTAAATATGTTTTTAAACGTACTTTTTCCCGCTGATTCCAAATCTGAAAACGAATTTAAAATGCAGAAATCTCAATTATTATAAAATCAACAAGAGTATAACCTTTAAAAATTTTCTATACCCCGATTTATGAAATTTGAATTTTAACAAGAGTATAACCTTTGTAATTTTCAATAAAATCATGCATTTTTTTTGACGATTTTAATATGTTTTCTAACGTAATTTTTAACGCTGATTTCAAAATTAAAAACCATTTTTAAGTATCTCCATTATTAACGCCTTGACAGGCCAGTATCTCGAGGACCGGAAGTGCCACTAAAATATAAATTGCAGATTTGAAATCAGCATAAATTTTTACGTTAAGAACTATTATAAATTTAACAATCAGAGACCATCAATTTTTTATCAAATTTTAAAGGTTAACCCCTTGTGAAATTTAAAAAGAAATTAAAAAATTAAAATATTTTATTTTCAACTTTTAAATATGTTTTTAAACGTACTTTTTCCCGCTGATTCCAAATCTGAAAACGAATTTAAAATGCAGAAATCTCAATTATTATAAAATCAACAAGAGTATAACCTTTAAAAATTTTCTATACCCCGATTTATGAAATTTGAATTTTAACAAGAGTATAACCTTTGTAATTTTCAATAAAATCATGCATTTTTTTTGACGATTTTAATATGTTTTCTAACGTAATTTTTAACGCTGATTTCAAAATTAAAAACCATTTTTAAGTATCTCCATTATTAACGCCTTGACAGGCCAATATTTCGAGAACCGGAAGTGCCACTAAAATATAAATTGCAGATTTGAAATCAGCATAAATTTTTACGTTAAGAACTATTATAAATTTAACAATCAGAGACCATCAATTTTTTATCAAATTTTAAAGGTTAACCCCTTGTGAAATTTAAAAAGAAATTAAAAAATTAAAATATTTTATTTTCAACTTTTAAATATGTTTTTAAACGTACTTTTTCCCGCTGATTCCAAATCTGAAAACGAATTTAAAATGCAGAAATCTCAATTATTATAAAATCAACAAGAGTATAACCTTTAAAAATTTTCTATACCCCGATTTATGAAATTTGAATTTTAACAAGAGTATAACCTTTGTAATTTTCAATAAAATCATGCATTTTTTTTGACGATTTTAATATGTTTTCTAACGTAATTTTTAACGCTGATTTCAAAATTAAAAACCATTTTTAAGTATCTCCATTATTAACGCCTTGACAGGCCAATATTTCGAGAACCGGAAGTGCCACTAAAATATAAATTGCAGATTTGAAATCATCATAAATTTTTACGTTAAGAACTATTATAAATTTAACAATCAGAGACCATCAATTTTTTATCAAATTTTAAAGGTTAACCCCTTGTGAAATTTAAAAAGAAATTAAAAAATTAAAATATTTTATTTTCAACTTTTAAATATGTTTTTAAACGTACTTTTTCCCGCTGATTCCAAATCTGAAAACGAATTTAAAATGCAGAAATCTCAATTATTATAAAATCAACAAGAGTATAACCTTTAAAAATTTTCTATACCCCGATTTATGAAATTTGAATTTTAACAAGAGTATAACCTTTGTAATTTTCAATAAAATCATGCATTTTTTTTGACGATTTTAATATGTTTTCTAACGTAATTTTTAACGCTGATTTCAAAATTAAAAACCATTTTTAAGTATCTCCATTATTAACGCCTTGACAGGCCAGTATCTCGAGGACCGGAAGTGCCACTAAAATATAAATTGCAGATTTGAAATCAGCATAAATTTTTACGTTAAGAACTATTATAAATTTAACAATCAGAGACCATCAATTTTTTATCAAATTTTAAAGGTTAACCCCTTGTGAAATTTAAAAAGAAATTAAAAAATTAAAATATTTTATTTTCAACTTTTAAATATGTTTTTAAACGTACTTTTTCCCGCTGATTCCAAATCTGAAAACGAATTTAAAATGCAGAAATCTCAATTATTATAAAATCAACAAGAGTATAACCTTTAAAAATTTTCTATACCCCGATTTATGAAATTTGAATTTTAACAAGAGTATAACCTTTGTAATTTTCAATAAAATCATGCATTTTTTTTGACGATTTTAATATGTTTTCTAACGTAATTTTTAACGCTGATTTCAAAATTAAAAACCATTTTTAAGTATCTCCATTATTAACGCCTTGACAGGCCAATATCTCGAGAACCGGAAGTGCCACTAAAATATAAATTGCAGATTTGAAATCACCATAAATTTTTACGTTAAGAACTACTATAAATTTAACAATCAGAGACCATCAATTTTTTATCAAATTTTAAAGGTTAACCCCTTGTGAAATTTAAAAAGAAATTAAAAAATTAAAATATTTTATTTTCAACTTTTAAATATGTTTTTAAACGTACTTTTTCCCGCTGATTCCAAATCTGAAAACGAATTTAAAATGCAGAAATCTCAATTATTATAAAATCAACAAGAGTATAACCTTTAAAAATTTTCTATACCCCGATTTATGAAATTTGAATTTTAACAAGAGTATAACCTTTGTAATTTTCAGTAAAATTATGCATTTTTTTTGACGATTTTAATATGTTTTCTAACGTAATTTTTAACGCTGATTTCAAAATTAAAAACCATTTTTAAGTATCTCCATTATTAACGCCTTGACAGGCCAATATCTCGAGAACCGGAAGTGCCACTAAAATATAAATTGCAGATTTGAAATCAGCATAAATTTTTACGTTAAGAACTATTATAAATTTAACAATCAGAGACCATCAATTTTTTATCAAATTTTAAAGGTTAACCCCTTGTGAAATTTAAAAAGAAATTAAAAAATTAAAATATTTTATTTTCAACTTTTAAATATGTTTTTAAACGTACTTTTTCCCGCTGATTCCAAATCTGAAAACGAATTTAAAATGCAGAAATTTCAATTATTATAAAATCAACAAGAGTATAACCTTTAAAAATTTTCTATACCCCGATTTATGAAATTTGAATTTTAACAAGAGTATAACCTTTGTAATTTTCAATAAAATCATGCAATTTTTTTGACGATTTTAATATGTTTTTTAACGTAATTTTTAACGCTGATTTCAAAATTAAAAACCATTTTTAAGTATCTCCATTATTAACGCCTTGACAGGCCAATATTTCGAGAACCGGAAGTGCCACTAAAATATAAATTGCAGATTTGAAATCAGCATAAATTTTTACGTTAAGAACTATTATAAATTTAACAATCAGAGACCATCAATTTTTTATCAAATTTTAAAGGTTAACCCCTTGTGAAATTTAAAAAGAAATTAAAAAATTAAAATATTTTATTTTCAACTTTTAAATATGTTTTTAAACGTACTTTTTCCCGCTGATTCCAAATCTGAAAACGAATTTAAAATGCAGAAATCTCAATTATTATAAAATCAACAAGAGTATAACCTTTAAAAATTTTCTATACCCCGATTTATGAAATTTGAATTTTAACAAGAGTATAACCTTTGTAATTTTCAATAAAATCATGCATTTTTTTTGACGATTTTAATATGTTTTCTAACGTAATTTTTAACGCTGATTTCAAAATTAAAAACCATTTTTAAGTATCTCCATTATTAACGCCTTGACAGGCCAATATTTCGAGAACCGGAAGTGCCACTAAAATATAAATTGCAGATTTGAAATCATCATAAATTTTTACGTTAAGAACTATTATAAATTTAACAATCAGAGACCATCAATTTTTTATCAAATTTTAAAGGTTAACCCCTTGTGAAATTTAAAAAGAAATTAAAAAATTAAAATATTTTATTTTCAACTTTTAAATATGTTTTTAAACGTACTTTTTCCCGCTGATTCCAAATCTGAAAACGAATTTAAAATGCAGAAATCTCAATTATTATAAAATCAACAAGAGTATAACCTTTAAAAATTTTCTATACCCCGATTTATGAAATTTGAATTTTAACAAGAGTATAACCTTTGTAATTTTCAATAAAATCATGCATTTTTTTTGACGATTTTAATATGTTTTCTAACGTAATTTTTAACGCTGATTTCAAAATTAAAAACCATTTTTAAGTATCTCCATTATTAACGCCTTGACAGGCCAGTATCTCGAGGACCGGAAGTGCCACTAAAATATAAATTGCAGATTTGAAATCAGCATAAATTTTTACGTTAAGAACTATTATAAATTTAACAATCAGAGACCATCAATTTTTTATCAAATTTTAAAGGTTAACCCCTTGTGAAATTTAAAAAGAAATTAAAAAATTAAAATATTTTATTTTCAACTTTTAAATATGTTTTTAAACGTACTTTTTCCCGCTGATTTCAAATCTGAAAACGAATTTAAAATGCAGAAATCTCAATTATTATAAAATCAACAAGAGTATAACCTTTAAAAATTTTCTATACCCCGATTTATGAAATTTGAATTTTAACAAGAGTATAACCTTTGTAATTTTCAATAAAATCATGCATTTTTTTTGACGATTTTAATATGTTTTCTAACGTAATTTTTAACGCTGATTTCAAAATTAAAAACCATTTTTAAGTATCTCCATTATTAACGCCTTGACAGGCCAATATCTCGAGAACCGGAAGTGCCACTAAAATATAAATTGCAGATTTGAAATCACCATAAATTTTTACGTTAAGAACTACTATAAATTTAACAATCAGAGACCATCAATTTTTTATCAAATTTTAAAGGTTAACCCCTTGTGAAATTTAAAAAGAAATTAAAAAATTAAAATATTTTATTTTCAACTTTTAAATATGTTTTTAAACGTACTTTTTCCCGCTGATTCCAAATCTGAAAACGAATTTAAAATGCAGAAATCTCAATTATTATAAAATCAACAAGAGTATAACCTTTAAAAATTTTCTATACCCCGATTTATGAAATTTGAATTTCAACAAGAGTATAACCTTTGTAATTTTCAGTAAAATTATGCATTTTTTTTGACGATTTTAATATGTTTTCTAACGTAATTTTTAACGCTGATTTCAAAATTAAAAACCATTTTTAAGTATCTCCATTATTAACGCCTTGACAGGCCAATATCTCGAGAACCGGAAGTGCCACTAAAATATAAATTGCAGATTTGAAATCAGCATAAATTTTTACGTTAAGAACTATTATAAATTTAACAATCAGAGACCATCAATTTTTTATCAAATTTTAAAGGTTAACCCCTTGTGAAATTTAAAAAGAAATTAAAAAATTAAAATATTTTATTTTCAACTTTTAAATATGTTTTTAAACGTACTTTTTCCCGCTGATTCCAAATCTGAAAACGAATTTAAAATGCAGAAATCTCAATTATTATAAAATCAACAAGAGTATAACCTTTAAAAATTTTCTATACCCCGATTTATGAAATTTGAATTTTAACAAGAGTATAACCTTTGTAATTTTCAATAAAATCATGCATTTTTTTTGACGATTTTAATATGTTTTCTAACGTAATTTTTAACGCTGATTTCAAAATTAAAAACCATTTTTAAGTATCTCCATTATTAACGCCTTGACAGGCCAATATCTCGAGAACCGGAAGTGCCACTAAAATATAAATTGCAGATTTGAAATCAGCATAAATTTTTACGTTAAGAACTATTATAAATTTAACAATCAGAGACCATCAATTTTTTATCAAATTTTAAAGGTTAACCCCTTGTGAAATTTAAAAAGAAATTAAAAAATTAAAATATTTTATTTTCAACTTTTAAATATGTTTTTAAACGTACTTTTTCCCGCTGATTCCAAATCTGAAAACGAATTTAAAATGCAGAAATCTCAATTATTATAAATCAACAAGAGTATAACCTTTAAAAATTTTCTATACCCCGATTTATGAAATTTGAATTTTAACAAGAGTATAACCTTTGTAATTTTCAATAAAATCATGCAATTTTTTTGACGATTTTAATATGTTTTTTAACGTAATTTTTAACGCTGATTTCAAAATTAAAAACCATTTTTAAGTATCTCCATTATTAACGCCTTGACAGGCCAATATCTCGAGAACCGGAAGTGCCACTAAAATATAAATTGCAGATTTGAAATCAGCATAAATTTTTACGTTAAGAACTATTATAAATTTAACAATCAGAGACCATCAATTTTTTATCAAATTTTAAAGGTTAACCCCTTGTGAAATTTAAAAAGAAATTAAAAAATTAAAATATTTTATTTTCAACTTTTAAATATGTTTTTAAACGTACTTTTTCCCGCTGATTTCAAATCTGAAAACGAATTTAAAATGCAGAAATCTCAATTATTATAAAATCAACAAGAGTATAACCTTTAAAAATTTTCTATACCCCGATTTATGAAATTTGAATTTTAACAAGAGTATAACCTTTGTAATTTTCAATAAAATCATGCATTTTTTTTGACGATTTTAATATGTTTTCTAACGTAATTTTTAACGCTGATTTCAAAATTAAAAACCATTTTTAAGTATCTCCATTATTAACGCCTTGACAGGCCAATATCTCGAGAACCGGAAGTGCCACTAAAATATAAATTGCAGATTTGAAATCACCATAAATTTTTACGTTAAGAACTACTATAAATTTAACAATCAGAGACCATCAATTTTTTATCAAATTTTAAAGGTTAACCCCTTGTGAAATTTAAAAAGAAATTAAAAAATTAAAATATTTTATTTTCAACTTTTAAATATGTTTTTAAACGTACTTTTTCCCGCTGATTCCAAATCTGAAAACGAATTTAAAATGCAGAAATCTCAATTATTATAAAATCAACAAGAGTATAACCTTTAAAAATTTTCTATACCCCGATTTATGAAATTTGAATTTCAACAAGAGTATAACCTTTGTAATTTTCAGTAAAATTATGCATTTTTTTTGACGATTTTAATATGTTTTCTAACGTAATTTTTAACGCTGATTTCAAAATTAAAAACCATTTTTAAGTATCTCCATTATTAACGCCTTGACAGGCCAATATCTCGAGAACCGGAAGTGCCACTAAAATATAAATTGCAGATTTGAAATCAGCATAAATTTTTACGTTAAGAACTATTATAAATTTAACAATCAGAGACCATCAATTTTTTATCAAATTTTAAAGGTTAACCCCTTGTGAAATTTAAAAAGAAATTAAAAAATTAAAATATTTTATTTTCAACTTTTAAATATGTTTTTAAACGTACTTTTTCCCGCTGATTCCAAATCTGAAAACGAATTTAAAATGCAGAAATCTCAATTATTATAAATCAACAAGAGTATAACCTTTAAAAATTTTCTATACCCCGATTTATGAAATTTGAATTTTAACAAGAGTATAACCTTTGTAATTTTCAATAAAATCATGCAATTTTTTTGACGATTTTAATATGTTTTTTAACGTAATTTTTAACGCTGATTTCAAAATTAAAAACCATTTTTAAGTATCTCCATTATTAACGCCTTGACAGGCCAATATCTCGAGAACCGGAAGTGCCACTAAAATATAAATTGCAGATTTGAAATCAGCATAAATTTTTACGTTAAGAACTATTATAAATTTAACAATCAGAGACCATCAATTTTTTATCAAATTTTAAAGGTTAACCCCTTGTGAAATTTAAAAAGAAATTAAAAAATTAAAATATTTTATTTTCAATTTTTAAATATGTTTTTAAACGTACTTTTTCCCGCTGATTCCAAATCTGAAAACGAATTTAAAATGCAGAAATCTCAATTATTATAAAATCAACAAGAGTTTAACCTTTAAAAATTTTCTATACCCCGATTTATGAAATATGAATTTTAACAAGAGTATAACCTTTGTAATTTTCAATAAAATCATGCATTTTTTTTGACGATTTTAATATGTTTTCTAACGTAATTTTTAACGCTGATTTCAAAATTAAAAACCATTTTTAAGTATCTCCATTATTAACGCCTTGACAGGCCAATATCTCGAGAACCGGAAGTGCCACTAAAATATAAATTGCAGATTTGAAATCAGCATAAATTTTTACGTTAAGAACTATTATAAATTTAACAATCAGAGACCATCAATTTTTTATCAAATTTTAAAGGTTAACCCCTTGTGAAATTTAAAAAGAAATTAAAAAATTAAAATATTTTATTTTCAACTTTTAAATATGTTTTTAAACGTACTTTTTCCCGCTGATTCCAAATCTGAAAACGAATTTAAAATGCAGAAATTTCAATTATTATAAAATCAACAAGAGTATAACCTTTAAAAATTTTCTATACCCCGATTTATGAAATTTGAATTTTAACAAGAGTATAACCTTTGTAATTTTCAATAAAATCATGCAATTTTTTTGACGATTTTAATATGTTTTTTAACGTAATTTTTAACGCTGATTTCAAAATTAAAAACCATTTTTAAGTATCTCCATTATTAACGCCTTGACAGGCCAATATCTCGAGAACCGGAAGTGCCACTAAAATATAAATAGCAGATTTGAAATCAGCATAAATTTTTACTTTAAGAACTATTATAAATTTTACAATCGGACACCATCAACTTTTTATCAAATTTTAAAGGTTAACTGCGGAAAAAGACATGACTATTATTTTTATTGCATTAAATAATTTTAAAAAAATTCATTGAATAATACTCATTAAATCATCTGTCATTGCACCTTGGACCATTAGCATAAGATTAGATCATCTGAATTCATCGCAAGGCCAAGAACATCGGATTCACGTGCTTTACCTATAAATAGAAATAAATATCAGTTAATAATTATAGTCTTCGTTCCATCTTAAAAATTATTAAATGACATTGAAAGAATGCGAGTTATGTGTGTTGCCATTAATTCAGGCGTATTATTCCTTAGAAACGAACTTATACAAGTATACATATAATATTGGTTAGTAAAATCTTAGAATGAGAGATTATACGGTGAAGTTTTGACATTTTAAAGACTGTCTCAGAAATCTCGTGTCTCCGTGTCATGATATTTGAGGCCGAATGTCACAAAAATTTGCTTCTTGTCTATAAATATGTAATCTAAATATAAGTAATATCTGGTTCATGATTGATACAATTCAAAATGTTTGAAAAGACAATATATTTTTTTAACAACATCCAGTTCATTAGAGACGTAACTCTGAAAAAAAATCCATAATTCCTCA
Source organism: Panorpa germanica (assembly GCA_963678705.1). Taxonomy (NCBI): domain Eukaryota; kingdom Metazoa; phylum Arthropoda; class Insecta; order Mecoptera; family Panorpidae; genus Panorpa; species Panorpa germanica. The sequence continues at coordinate 1,848,619 of OY783207.1, forward strand.
ATATCTCAAAACTGAAATTCGGACTTGACCGCTTAATAACCTGACTTATCGATATATACATATTTAAAAGTATTTCATAATATTAACTATTTATAAATATGTATATAAAAAAGGAACATATTCAACATATATAAAGGAAGGAAAAATTTTAACAGAAAATAGAAATTTTTCAACACGCTATATGTTTCTAAATAATTGATATTCTAATTAATGATCTATTTATAAACAAAGCTTGAACATTTTTCTGACTCCTAAAGTTTATATGGTTTAAATATCTAAATCGTGTGCAAAATTATTAACGTTTTTATATTTGAAAACAAGGAATGCTAGTACAAAGTTGCAAATCGATTGTCATTTTAGTACACTGTCGCCATCTATATCTTAATATATAACCATGAAGTAATGTTTCACCTTAAAGTATATTGTAAAACATATACATCATAACATTTTTTGGAGTGGAAAGGCTTATTTTACTGGGTTAACACGTGGTATGTTGATAAACATTAAAGTAGAAGCGTGTTCTTGACGAAGTCTATTCCAGGGTAAGTGCAATGAACGCAATTTTAGACATACACAAGTTAATCATTATACAGTACATTCGTATATAGACAGTACTGTTGATAGTTTCTTAATTGATAACACAACATTTTAAGAAGAGCTCTTTAAAAACACGACTTGCATAAATAGCAAAGAGAGCGAGCGTCATCAGTCATTATAAATAAAGACTTTTGTTCACTTCATTCGAGTGAAGTCAGCTGTGAGCTGTTAAAAATATACAGAGCATTGCACTCACTGCCTGCTAATTTCCTCCAGATGATTTAGAACAACACGCTGGCTGGAAGGCTGGAAGGCTGCCCGAGCCTTCGTTCTCGCTGTTCGGCGCTGTGTAGCTCGGCAGCTCGGTTATATATTAGTGTTTACAACGTTTGGGGTTCGGGAGGGAGGGATTCGACTTTGGGTTTTGGTTTAGGTTCAGGTTCAGTCCACTGGGGAACATAACGAACTGCGAGAACATTCTCTCACCTCGCCTGGTTATCAAACACTTCGTACCTAGATATTATTTATAAAGTCCAAGTACATTGAGGTCAAATCGCAAATAAATCTGAAGGAATTGTTTCTACACGCTCGTTGGTGTTATTAATGATTATTGGGAAGCAGGGCCGGCTCGTGAATGTTACATTTAAAGTACTTCCCATTTTCTTACGATAATACGTCTTTCATTTCGGTTCTATTAAAATACACAACAAGCGAATTCTTTTTAAACAAAATTATACAATATCTAATAGCAAATAGTTTATAAATTTGTTGATCTTTCCACCACAAATTGACATTCTCCTTTTCCCCTGTAAAACTTCTAATACTATTCGCACCACAATTTATTCTAGAACCCGCTCAGCTTAACTACTGACAGATTCCCATATAACAGAATATACATAGGTATAAGTTTGTACGTATTTAAGTTACATATTACAAAAGATTCTTTGTTTTCAGCTTTGGGGAACCTAGGCAGCGTCCTCAGTGCACAGGGGCGCAGTACAGAAGCCAAGGAGGCTTTATTAGGGGCGCTTCGTCATCGTCCAAACATGGCTGACGTTCACTACAACCTGTAAGTACTAATTTATACTTAAAAAAAGATTTCCATCTCTTTCTTTTCTCTAAAAAGTTAAATAACTTTATCTCTTTCTCACAACATAACAAATAATTAAATCAACATGTTTTATAATTGTCTCAGCGTCAAAGTTAGCTGTGTTATTCTTAAAAGGATCTGTTATTAACATTTGTTATGTAGCGTAAAGGTTTCATAAAGAAGATATAGGTGTTGTCTCTTTTACATTTGAAAATATTTCTTTTAGTAGAATATCGTAGAAAAAGAAACAAAATATATCTGTCTCTGTTACACTTGAATGGTTTATTTGCAACTTCATTCTTCAATATGGTTTCAAAATGTTTTCTACGATCAATGTACTTTATTATTTTAAAGAACCAATATTCTATACATCGCGATTTTATCGGCTATCAATTAATTTTAATTCCCCATCACTTTTTGTACGAAACAAAGCAAATGACAAAAACACTCGACTTGTATACAATATATTATAAAAAAGTTCCCTCGCAAACAAACCCCATATAACATAGAACGAACGACCCTTACGGCCTAATCTTGCGACTAAATAACGGGTAAGGGCAGAACGAAGGCAGCGAGAAGTGGTACAACACAGTGCTGCTCTTGACTTGCGTCCACTTGTTGATGAATGGGATTGCGGTTGGAAAATGTGAGGGGTCTCATGGAGAAACTACTTGGGGTACAATTCTAAGCTCGTGGCGCACTTGACCGAGTGGATGTTGAGGGCCCTCTGCAAGATGCACGTTAAGGACGCCGTCTACGGAGTAATACACAACGGTACCTGTACAAGAAACACTTGTAATCCGAATGCAGCGTACAAAGAATGAGTTGCGCCTACTAGAATGTACTAGGCAACTAGAATAACACAAAGTTTGGACCACTACGGTATTGTATTGAAATAATAAAGTAGTGCTCCGAGTAATTGGAACAAGCGCTTTGAGTTTCTATGAGGAAGAATATCCAACCTAACTCGGTAACTTCCACAGAACACTAGAATGTTTCCAAACAATTGCTTGCATTGTGGTAGAACGCGCGTCACTTCCGAGTGTTGGTATCAGCGGGGCGTTAAGAGGGTTGAGAACTTAGCTATGATATTTTCGGTAACACGGGAATGGGTTTCACATGATGGAATAGAGATTAAAGTAGGGGTTCTCCGCATTGGTTCTCATTCAAATGCCATTATAAGCTTTCAAGAATATATCACGCAGTTCAACAAACTTAACTTGGCAGAAACGAACCCTATTTTACGTTTGTACGGCGTATGGGTAACTTTAAAACAGTTCGGTGTTGGTGTAGGTGTAGATGCTTACAGCTTTTTGTAAGGCGCTTCCAGATACAATGGATTATATCGAGCGTATGTCGTTAAAGTTTGAACAAGAAGTTGGCAAATTCGAGGACAATTGAACTTTATACTTCCGGATTATTTGTATCATTTCTTTTCTACAGCACAGTCACCTAAATTCTCAATCTCTTGCGTGGAATCAATATTTAATCTTTAAGGAAAAAAAAGAAAGTGTTTTTAAGGTCAAAACGATAAAAAAGAAGCATACTTTCGATAATGTTTATTGACGACACAGTTAATATATAATTATTTCTATAATTACTACATGATAAAATAACATTTGAAGAATACGTTGTGAAATTTTCATAAATAAATATCAAGAAATGAAGCATTGACAGCGAATCTCCGTAGACGTTACAAAAAAAAAGTAACATTGCGGTGCCACTCATAACTCATCGCTGGATTTTCTGAAATCAAAAAACCAAAATGATTTCATTAGTTGATAAGTTTCTGCAGGTAACGCAGTCGAATTTTTATTGATATTTAAATTTTGTACAGCACTTAATAAAAACTCGACAGCGTTACCTCGGCATTTATGTAAAGAAAGAGTGTGCAAATTTTCAAAAGGATCGGTCCAGTAGATTTTGAGCTACAGAGGGCACCGACTCTGAAAAAGCAAAATGTGAGAAACCACATTTAGAAGTTTCAAAGTAACACGAAAGCAGACCAGAGAGGTGAAGACTTAAAAGTCTATATTTTCGACAGTTTTACTCCAATTGACTTCACATTTTTACACAATAAACTTAATATGTCGTACAATAATATAAATAAATAAAAAAGGATCAACTATTTGAAGACTATTTGTGTTGGCTTGAAACGTAAAACGTCATTTTTCAAACGAACCTCGCAGGCATTAGCTACGGATTTCAAGTTATTATTCTCCCCATAACAATTTTGATTTATACACTTGGTACGGAAAAACGTATCACGGATAATAAAGACCGACTGGTAGTCTCTATGCATTTCAAATAAAAATAAAAATGCTGAGTTGTGTTTTTCGAATAATTCATTTAACTCGAATACTCGTATATTATATATTCAAGGTATCATACGAGATAGGGGTTGTTAGCCACCCCTGTGACGCATTGGCCAGTTGATAATAGTGTTTTAGTTGGCTTGCACAGCAGCCGGAGTATCTATTCCACCCGTGACCCATCCCTCTTCACGTAGTCTACACTTTGTAAGCTCATTTTGGTTGGAAAGGGTTGAGGGGGAGGTGCTGGAAACTTTTATTTCTGAATTGCGTTCTTTAATGCGCTTCTATGTGCACCGTGTTAAGGGGCTACACCACCCTAACAACTCTATAGTATACACTAATGAAAAACATTAACGGTTTTTGTTAAGAAAGTATTTTGTTGTTAAAAAACGAAACAAAAACATGTGTTGTTTAATTTTAAAAAACAGTTCTAATTTTAGAAAACAGCCTGGTTTTGTTTTTAGTGTTTTTCTGTGTGTCCCCCATAAAAATTATAAATATGATAAACAACAACTCACAAGCGAAAATGTTCACAAAAAACAAAACTGCTCCAGATGGGAATGTGTTTTGTTCACTAAAACAGTTTTTGAAGACAAAAATGTTTTAAGAACTGTTTCTTTGGTGTAAACATTGGTATTTTTGTCCAGAAAAACAAGTTATTCTTCGTGTTTTATTGAACTGTCTCTCTAGTGTGAAACCGGCATTAAAATAAAAAAAATTCTATATGATAAATTAAATACATTTGATCAATTTTAGTAAAACAATTTTGTTTTTTTCGATTCCGTTTAACCGTGCGTTCAAAAATCATTTAAATCTGCTTACATTTTATCCTCTCAGAATGCTCTACCCCTTAACGTTCAGCTACCCGAGATATATCGCTTTCCAGCACAGGGATGCGATGTTCGGGAGGTGGCGATTAGGAAGGGGTGAAGAGGGGTTGCTGGCAATATATTACACTGTTAATGTGGCGTGTCGGCACGTAATAAAAGAACCAAACAGTCCAATAATTAAAAGTATGTGTGCGGGAAAGTACCAATTAAGATTAAGACAAAATAGGCCGCCTTATCTATTATCAGTGGTAGTATATCAGAGTTGGCGTGACTACACAATCATCTTGGTTGTAAAAGGTCCTTAGAATTATTGAGAAAAGCATACAACTGATAACACAACAATAGACGAGCTAAAACGTTATGTCGTTTCAGCTTAACTAATGGTTTTGTATTAAACTTAACAGTTAACATAAATAGTCTAATTGCTGGGGTATGACGCAGCTAATTAACTTTGTAATATACGGGTTTGAATAAAGATTAAACAAAGTTAAACACTGCTCACGCACTCGAACATGTTGGCCTGGTAATCTGCCTGACCAACATGCTTGATGTCGGCGATCATTGTTAACACGAACCGAGCGACAACATACATGTAAATGTAAGATGAATCAGCGAACTTGTTGGTCATTGATAGTTTCAGTTCATCTCTTGACGTGCTGTGAAACGTATCTCAAGTGTCCATTATTCTGTAATACCGCTCTTGTTGAAACATCCATAAAAGACCGCTCTTGTTGAAACAAATATAAAATTACCGCTCTTTTTGATACATAAATAAAAGATCGCTCTTATTAAAACATCCATAAAATTATCGCTCTTGTTGAAACATCCATAAATTGTTCTCTCTCTTCCTCTAGTTGAAAGACCCTATAGCTTTTAACTATTTTATTTACATGTGTATTCAAAGTTAATTTTTCTGCAAGATTTTCATAAATAAAACTGATAAAAACGAATAAAAATGAGTAGTTTTAATGGGATCAAAAAACACGGCGGTGTAGGAGACTCACATCTATAAGAATATCAGGGTGAGAGCTCCGTGGCGCTAGCACACATTATCAACACAATAAACGGAACCGACGCAGACACAAGCAACGCCGTCGGACCGGTCTAATCAGTGCCTGCTCGAATTAAGCTCGGGTTATAGGTCCGATAAGCCATCCTCTACAGCTACCGGCTACCCTAATGAAAGTGCGGATGAGTGTGGGTGGGTGAGACGAGTGGAGGGGATGAGTGAACTAAAGGGTGGTCAGATCAACCAGTTTGGGGTTAAATTATGCGCTGCTGGCGTGATCGCTATCGCGAGCGGACAATGTTTTTTATTGTTAGAGCCTACTGCCGAGTGAATTCAATTTCTGTACACATTCAGGAAGATTATAACGGTGATTAGATTATTGAATGTACCTTGATAATGTGAACGAACCTTATGTTTAGACTGTACTACACACACAGGTATACTATTGTGTTTTATAAATAAAATATTGTACATGGTTTTATAAATAAAAGTAAAAACGACAAAAAAGTTTTAGAATTCCGATAAACTTGGAACATTATTTTGCTACGTCAACTTGTATGTATGTATGTATGTTGTACAAATTTTCTATAAATATATATGTGTTCCATTATTTTTTAATTTACGCTATCTACAGTATCGCTAACGAGATCGTAGACAACTTATTTTTAAAAGCAGTACACAAAAATAATTTCTCAATACTATACACACAATACACAATAGAAAACTTTCTAATGTTAAGCCCATCAAAACAGAGAAGTAGCTATCTTTATTAAGAGCTCCTCACTGAGTCCTAAAGTAAATCTAAAGTATTCTTTATCTGTTTAGCCTATGCCAACTTTGTTTTAAAAGGGTTGCAACTTATGCAATAATAAATATTCTGAGCAATAATAATACCTACGCTAATTAATAAAGGTAACAAATTTAATTTGATATACATAATCAACTTAATTTAATTGAGGAATGTATATATGAAATAATTAAAAATGTGTTTTTAGTTGTAATGCAGGTGTTGCCATAATGCGGGTGGTGCTACGAGGCGCTACGCCAGCTACGAAATGAATGTTACATGATACGAATAACCAACCCCTGAAACAAATACATTACGTTCAGTCTTGTTTTATTCAAGGAGTAGTAGGGGTGGTAATCGAATAGGAATTGGAATACAATAAGACCCGCCGCGTAGTACCGTAGCCTGCAGACCGTAGCGCTGCTACGTGCGACAAGCTACGTGCCGCTACGGGGTGCTACGAACACCACACCGGTTGTGTAATTGGAACGCACAAATTGCGCCCGAGCGGGTCATGTCCCTACGACCTGCTACGACCTACGTGAAGTTTCTACAAAACTTTTATTACATTCGTGTGCAGAGAATTTTCGCCTTTTGCCGCAACTTTACAATATCATTGTAAGTTTTATTTCATTTGGTTCTACTCGTACATGCATTTTAAAACAATGTTAGTCTAAATTACCAGTTATAGGTACAGGGTTATATATTACTCTAGCGTCACGCCTCGGGTCGGATCTTGATTACAACGTGGTACATCCCTCCATCCCCTTCTCCCTCACACTACCTGCCAAATGTTACACGGCACCGAAATCAAATTCTCCCGCAGGGTGGAAATAAATCATCAACTGACCGTAGCTAATAAAAGAGATTCTAATGACCGATAAGGGAAATTAAGCCACCCCCGCTCCTCATCCTAAAGCTTCCTCTGGGTAGAGCTTTCCTATTTTACAATGCACGTGCCGACAGAAGTTTCGAACTATCATTACTTTGCCATAAAGCTCAACGTGAATTAATTATAAGCTAGCAGGTAGCTTTCAATGGTAACTATTTTTAATTCTCTTTAGTTGAGTAAAACACTTTTAACACGCCATCTTAATTTTACCTGCACCAACGGTAAATCGCTGAACTCTGTTCTAATACATACATCTAATGGTAACAACCTTTAGAACGCTTCATTTTATGATTGCTGATATTTATAATCTTTTATATCCTTCAAGGAATATAAATTTAAAAGCGCCAGATGCCTAAATCGTTGCTAAATCCATGACAGACCCTGCTTTAGTAGTTAAAAAATGATATTTTCAATTGTTGAAATTTTACTCGTAATATGATATAGTTAAAGTATCGAAGAACCTAAAAATAATTTGCCAGATAGGAATTTGGTAGCTAAGTGAGATAGAAGAGTGCAGTAAATTATAATTGCGGTTGCGTGAGAGAGATAGCTGCTCCACTGTCACAGGTGCTACTTTTTATGATGGTTTAGTTCATATAAGTGAATGACATACTATATATTCTTAGAAATATGTTAGTCTGTTCTAGAAGAGCACTAGGATCAAACTTGGGACACACATACATATATCTCCACAATTTTGCACCTTGCCTAAAGAAGTTTCACATCCAAAAGCGGATTTTTTTTATTTCTGCAGCTATTTTTGTTCATGTAAAAGGCGTCAATGTGCCGATATACTTTTATTGAATAGCCAGTGAGCTGTCATAAACCTCAATATAAGCCTCAACTTTCTTATGACGATGTAACCAATGCTTCTTGTATCTCCGGTAAGATGATTGGTTAAAGGAAAACCCTTAAATCTCCCGCCATTTCCCGGACTTGGTAGATACAACGCTTCTTTCCGGATTCGTGTTACACTGTTTATTTTTATAGAAGAAAAAAATAGTAGTTAATACACTTGAACATATTTTTTTGAAAGGCTTTTCTTGTAACAGTGTTCGATTATATTCGATACTTTAGAAAACGAACAAAATATACTTTTGCACTTTTCCGGAGTTTGTTTTACGGAATCGACAAGTTGTTTACACGAACAGACGGGTACGGAAACAGGAAGCTGTGAAAACCAATCTCGAAGGTGTTTGCGGCGGAATATATTGGGAGAGTCAATGTTACTATCTTGTTTACCCCAAAATCCTATCAGCCAGAAAAGTTGCATCCGCTTATACTCGCTGTGTGTGTTAAAACCAACACGGGTGATACATTAGGCAGGGGTTGACAGAAATGCGAAGGGGATGAGAGACGGTTTTGGTTTATAACTGCTGTAAACGTATTATTGTTTGAGTAAGATCCAGATGAGCGTCTGAAGCTACAGGAAACACAAAGTGAAACATTCGCTTGCACGTGGTAGTAGCGTTACTAAACTAAACCCGCTTTGGAAGTGGCTCCAACATACGAACAGCAGATGCACTACGCCGCCTGGAGGGATTATAGAGAACCACTAATTGTACAAGGATACTACTGCAGAAGGTACTTAAGACTTAAATCTGCAACAGATGGAGAGGAGACACTGCGGTCGTGGTCGAACTCATATTACAAAGTGCAGCGAACCAAATTGTTCTTAACTTTATCCTAATCTCATTTTACGAGTTTTTGGTTCATATTTAACCTACTCTCCCTCTCTCCTTTTACCCATTCACTCGACTTTGCTCTCGAGCAGTGGATGCAACGTGCAGTTCTCGAGGTTCCAAACCAATACTTATAGTTGCTGTTACATTCAGTCCTGCGGCTTCATTCCGATGTTTAATCCCCAACATTTACTCTATTTCGATACTGTTATGGTTTTAGTTCCAACTTTAAATTAATAACGAAACAAATTCTCGTTTATTTTACATTAATAACCTCGTTTAAATGTAGTGGTAACCTCGGTACTAGTTTAAATCAACAATGCTGTTGGTAGCAAAGTGTTTAGCCTTATGGGAGGGTTAAGGATTTAACTTCTGTTATTTTTTTATATTAATGTACAACATATTAAGTTTATTGTGTAAATATTTGAAGTCGATTGGAGTAAAACTGTCGGAGATATAGGGTTTTAAGTCTTCACCTCTTTGGTCTGCTTTCGTGTTACTTTGAAACTTTTAAATGCGGTTTCTCACACATAGCTTTTTCAGAGTCGGTGCAAAATCTACTGGACCGATTTTTTTGAAATTATGCACACTCTTTCTTTACATAAATGCTGAGGTAACGCTATCGATTTTTTTTTTATTTTTTATTTTAACGCATGTTAAATTTAAGTTTTGATTTTTTTCATGAAGAAACGGTATTTTGATTTTTAAGTGCTGTAAAAAATTGAAAAATCAATAAAAAAAGAAAAAACTCGACAGCGTTACCTGCAGAAACTTATCAACTAATGAAATTATTTTGGTTTTTCGATTTCAGAAAATTCAGTGATGAGTTATGAGTATATTATTAAATGTATATTTTTCTTTTCTTGTTTTACGGCAACAGATTCGAGAATTATTGCCTTCTTTATAACTTGTTGAGTTCTACATATGTTTTTTTAATATTTGTACTGTTTATGGTGTCAAAGCCTCATATGCATGAACTAATATACCGCCTTAATAATGTGTAGATAAATATTGTTAAATATTTTACTCCCATTCATCAGATAAAGCATGGTGAAGTGGTGTAAAGGGAAGAAGGATGGTGAGAAAAAGAACAAAAAAGTGTCTATAAATATTGTTAGTTAAATTTTTAATTAAAAAATAAATAATGTTTTATAATTCCAACATTTTCTAAAATAAATAAACCCACATCTAGTAAAAATACTCCGCACATAATCAACAAATCGAAGGAAAATGTAACAGAGTTTTTTTTGGTGAGTAAGCGAAGGGTTGTAGCGAAGTAGGAGGGTTGAAGGGTTCGTATTTGATGGCCGCATAAATCATGCACACATCATTAAGCATTCAGAAAGTGTAAAAACCAGCTACGGTACAGGAAAATTGAATTAATATTTCACAAGTTTGAAAATATAATACCTCTTTAACTTTCGTATAGTGGGAAATATTAATTTAAAGCAAACGCCTGATTCTAAAGACCACCTTGGGTGTTTGCTTACTGTGGTGGGCGCCCTATGCCATCCGTCATGGCTTATTGACAACCGATCACAAGTCACACCGGGGCGCGGGGGTTTCCTACCGCCTGTAAATGTCACCTCACTTCTCGTATCGATATACTCCGCTAATGGATGGCTACAAGACCTGAATACCTAATTGATATTTACGATAAATATTTGCTTACAGTGTAAAGTAACTACAAAGATTGCTTTTCTTAAGTTTCAAATTGAAATCAATCAAATTCCTCAGCGCAATATGACTCTACCAAATTAAATATGTCATTATGTAAAGAAAGAGTGTGCAAAATTTCAAAAGGATTGGTCCTGCAGATTTTGAGATAGAGAAGACACTGACTCTGAAAAAGCTAAGGGTGAGAAAAACGTGTTTAAAAGTTTCAAAGAAAGATGAAACCAGATCAGAGAGGTGAAGACTTAAAACTCTATATCTCCGACAGTTTTACTCCAATCGACTTCAAATTTTCACAAAATAAACTTAATATGTTGTACAGTAATCCGAGGAAGCGAATTCGGAAACATAGCAGTCAGTGTCCAGTATCAATGCTTATATTATTTTCATATTTTAGTATAGAAAGAAGTTTCTGCAAAATAATTTTTGATTGGCAAAAGTACATTAGAAAAAATATAACATTTAAAAGCGTTGTTCGCAAACACGTTGGTGGCCCGAAGGAAGTTTACATAGCGAATACTGGCATCATTCTAAGAGAATCCAATGTATGATATAAACAGATTAAGGAGGTATAGGACTTTAATGTAAATGATGACAACGTTGTGAAATTTGGAGGGTCAATACAAATAGTTAAAATACATGCTGTCTCAAAATTTTAGAGACCTAGGGTTCATAGTTTTCTTTTTATACATGTATTAAAAATAATCATTTTCCATACAAGTCATAATTTTTAGCTCAATTTCACCACATAATATAACTTTTAAATATGAAAAAATGGTGACACGGCTTTTAAAAACTTGGTGTATATAAAAGAATCTTTTCTGTAACTATTGCAAAAAGAAAATTATCAAAAGGATACCTATATACGAAAATATTTAAATAAAACCAGTAAGAAACAGTAAATGTAGGTTATAAGCCGGCAACGTTGCAAATCCCAATTTGAACGGGAATTTCAAACTTGGAATAAATATTATATAAAATATAACAATTTATTTGTCAAAGAACCAAAACACGCATGCGTCAACACGTAAATTTACAACGTTGCCAAATTTATTATTCCTTTTTCAAAATATTTAATTTGAATTTAAATTGAATTAATATAAATTTGATATTAATTATAGGTAATTTTTAATTTATTGAACTATTATATGCATAAAAAAATCATTTTAACAAGCAAAAAGCAGTTTAATAGGGAATTGAAAAATTCATTTTAAAAGATACAGCCCCAATATTTGCTCGTCCCTCGTGTACTTCGTATTTTGCATTTCGTATTACCGAGAGATAAACTTTTTGCATTGACGGTACTTCCTGTACCTCCTTAATGTTATAGTGGTTTAAGTCACATTTGTCAGAAATTAATCAGGTCAGGTGTCTGTGTCAAACTTCTATTTAATGACTTACACCACTATAACTTTAACTCGTTCACATACGAGTATTTATTAGAACCGATCTGAAACGTCTAAGTAACTTGTTTTCACAATTTAATACATTTGTGTTTCACAAAAAGTTTGGACAATTTACTCCGTTAGTTCGAGCTGAGTTTATTTTACGATATTTGGGTCTCTGGTGAAAATGGAGTACACATGACTTCTAGCAGACTTCACTTCCATTAAATTACCAGTCTCATGTGCACGACGGCAACAATGCGCGCAGATAGAACATGAAAACGGACAATAGGAGAGTTATAGCAGTTCGCAAACAAATATCGAAAAATCAATAATTCATTAACATAATTTAGCAATATTATTAAAGTAGCGTTTAAAAGTTTTCCAAAGTTTTCTTCTATGAACTATTTGGGTCTTCCTTTGCAATCATAAACAAAATTACAAACTCACGAACCGAAGCGCCCCGAACGGAGAACTGAGAGCGGGGACGGGTGAAACTATTTTTCCAAACTAAGATATATGGAAACTTACAGCCAGTAACTGGCTAATATATCATAGAATATAAAGTATTAAAACTTTACTAGATTGCTTGAGATAGAAGAAAATACGTATTTAAGGAGACAGCGACAGCTATGGGGATGAAAGGAAATTTAACTTTTCTGATTACACGGAAATAAAACTGTGTATCTCGATGCATCATAATTCCAATAATAACTTCTTTGGCTCCTCATGAACCATCTACCGCATTACGTAAATCAGATATAGTTAACCCTTATTCCCACTCACTGTTTTTGATATTTAATTTACTATTTTTATTTAATATTTAAATCTAGATTTCAAGTTTTCGTTTAAGCATTCCTTTTCACATTCGTGTTTTAATTTAAATTTAGTTAATTTAGTTGGTGCGTATGCATCGTTAGTAATATAAATTTCGACAAAATTGTATGCGAAATAATAAAAATTGCTATTTTTAATAACAGAAATTGTTTTCACTTCTATATTTTTCAAAAATATAACATTAAACTTCTTTTAAAAGTAAATTCTACTGCATTTTGACAGATTGTCACATTTTGGAGGTTATAATGTAATATAGTTTTTCTTAATTTAATATTTTTAATTTAAAACATTGGACCTTGTATGATTCTAAAAAAACTAAGAAAACTTAAAAATAAATTAAACTAGAAATAGTACTATTCGTATTGCCATATGCTAAATAATTTAAATTAAATAGAAAATTAAATTAAAGCGGTGAGTGCGAATGATACTTTATCGTCACGTGATTTTTTTAGTATTGGGGTAACCATCGTTAAAAAATACTAATGTGATCACTAAACTGAATAACTTTTATAAACACATGGTTTTATTTTAGTGTAACAACATCCCAGAAAAAACTATCATTTTACAGTCCTTATAATAATTTTGGAAACAATGAATTCGATGAATTAGACTACTAGTCTTGGTTTTCGAGATAGCAGCTGTTAAGGAGTAATTAATACAGTTTTAATGAAAATTTTAAACGTAATTTTTGTTTTGTTCAATTCGCAATAATTCTTGACGTAGTTTTTCAAATAGGTGTCTTGGTTTTCGAGATATAAGCATGTAAATAAGTGAATGAAGTAAAAACAGTAGTGCATTGTCCAAAAATACAATTTACCTATATATTTATTTTATTTGAATGCATTTCTTTGAAGAAAAAAAATTAGAATCTAAATTTAGCAAATCTATTTTATAAAACGATAAAAACAATGAGATGTAACGTAATACGTAACGAGTTTTCTCTACCTGGTTGAACTAACAAGGAGAACGTAAAGGACAGCGTCCGAACCGAGAGATGAGATAAATGAAGTGCTATCGCCTCGGATTGCATAAAGAGCTCCAGCATCGTGTAACCCGTGTTCAGGAAGTGAGGCCGATAGTCAAAGGGAAACTGACTAGAGCAGTGGGAGAAGATATAACTAGGAGTGGGGGCAAGGCACCTAGTTTACCGGTGGTAAACCCATGCCCCCAGGCAACGTGCGAATCATTGCGATAAATTGAAGCCAACTGTCCACCGCACAACTAATTTTTCTTATTTTATTACTTAGTAATAAATAACAATTATTGTAATGAATTTTTGTTAAATATATTTGGGTTGTTCTCATCAGGAAAATAAAAGCAAGCGGGGAGGAAGTCGACTATATAATATAGAGGATAGTCATCCAAAGAAGATTTATATATTTTTTATCCTAAATTTAGAATCTGATTTAAATATATTTTCAAGAGCATTTCATTTGCGTAAAGTATCAAGCACTGATAAAATCAAAAGAATTTTTGAATATCAGCAAATCTGTTCCATATTTATCACCAAGCAACTACAAAGGGGGCGCTGATTTCATAATCGACCGCAATATTTTGTGAAATGATGAAACAATATTTATTTTTTATTTTCTTTGAACTTGGCTAATAATTCTATTTTCTTCGTTAGCTATCAAGGCTTGTAGAGCGGAGAAAGGGAGGAAGTGAAGTTTCCTATTCACCTCTCTCGCCTCCCGATCGAATAAACCCAATAGAATTTCAATAAGTGTCTTAGCAATAGTAGATGCAAATTAGACGGCTGCTTGGTTTCTCTTTCAAATACATGGATATATCTGTCTCAATATTCTAAAACAGGGCTTCTTAAACTTTTGCTATAGGTTTAGAACGTAATCTTATAATTCTAGAATACGCTGTAAGACAATTAGTATATGAAAAATAGAAAATAAACAATGTCATAAACTTGTGACAAGCTAGGTAGTGTGGACCTTACTTTATATTTAATTTATGAACGATTTATCCTATTTAGTAGTAGTTTATTCTATCACCAAAGACTTTATACTATGTTGTTAGTTTTTGTGATGTAATGGGCTCATATATGTAGCTGCCTAATTCTACACTGCAGAATGTCTTAGAACCTTGTTAAAAGAGGATTTTGTAATCTATAGCTATATCTTTACCCAGGGGCGGCCTTAGTCATTACGAGGCACTTGTTCTTTGTATAATTTATAAAATTGTAAGTGATAATTGATGAGAAATACAATTTTATATTGCAAGTGTTATAAAAGTAAACAAGCACAATGACGACAAATATAAGTGATGATAAACTAAGGCACATGAATACCTTAAAAGATATACGCAGTGATTCAAGTGGGATTTCTAAAGAGCGAGGCGCGAGATTCAAATACATATATAGTAATGAATTTTTCTACTTGGGGTGTTGCGAGAGAATGCGAGGCCTCGGGCGGTTGTCCTGCTTTCCACCCCTAAGTTGCCTCTGCCTTAACTCTATACTATAACCCTCACTGGTTTTATTCATTTAAAACATAATTTTCTGCTA
This sequence comes from Panorpa germanica, assembly GCA_963678705.1. Classification (NCBI taxonomy): domain Eukaryota; kingdom Metazoa; phylum Arthropoda; class Insecta; order Mecoptera; family Panorpidae; genus Panorpa; species Panorpa germanica. The sequence goes on from OY783207.1 coordinate 1,864,172, forward strand.
TACATTTGTATTTTACTTGTTTTTATTTGTATTTTAGATTAAAATAAAAATAGCGCCACTTTTCACAATAATATTGCGTTTTTCTATTGATTTAAAATGGCCGCTCTTGTTAAAAGATCTCTTCCACGTTTCTTCGATCGAATCATGCGCACCTAAGTCTCTTAAGTGACAAGATACCTTGCATTGGGCATACATACGTTCACAAATCGTTTTCACCAAGTTCTTGGCGACCCACATTTTAAGCGTAGCATGTTCTAAGGTATTGTGCGTGTGTGTGTACAGTCCTAATGCCTCTACTTATGTAGAATGGTATATGATCTCGATAAGCTTCTAGCACACTAGGCCCATCTCGTCGAGCGTAGGATTTTAATACCACATCGTGGAATAGTGTCACCATCCAAACGAAACGAACGTATATCCTTAGTTAAGCTACGTTTACATAACACAGAAATACACTCTACGGCGTAGCGCTTCTCTACGTTAAGGACTACGTTAAGTATCGTAAGTAATATAAATGATATTTACGTTAATTTGTTTACTGTTTATATTTAACGTTAAATGTAAAGCAAAATGATGAGAATTTAATCGAATGTAAATATTTCCCGCGTCATAATTTAATATAGTTAATTAGTTAGTATAATAAGCAGTTCGTATTATACATCGTATGTAAATGACACATCAGTTTAGGATAGCAGACGAATTGAAGATGTGTTTACAGCGTGTTAAAGTGAGACCATCTTCTTGTACTTTTATATCCAGTTAAATCTTTCAACTTCAACTACAGTTCAATTTTTTTTGTTTCATTCCTTTTTTATTTATTTATATTATTGTACAACATATTAAGTTTATTGTGTAAAAATTTGAAGTCGATTAGAGTAAAACTGTCGGAGATATAGAGTTTTAAGTCTTCACCTCTCTGGTGTGGTTTCGTCTTTCTTTGAAACTTTTAAATGCGGTTTCTCACACTTAGCTTTTTCAGAATCGGTGCCCTCTCTAGCTCAAAATCTACTGAACCGATTCTTTTGAAATTTTGCACACTCTTTCTATACATAAATGCCGAGGTAACGCTGTCAAGTTTCTTTTTATTTTTTAATTTTAACGTATAACGTTATAACAAAGTTTCTGATTTTTTTCATGAAAAATTGGTATTTTGACTTTTAAGTGCTGTAAAAACTTGAAAAATCAGTAAAGAAAAAAAACTCGACAGCGTTACCTGCAGAAACTTATCAACTAATGAAATCATTTTGGTTTTTCGATTTCAGAAAATCCAGTGATGAGTTATGAGTGGCACCGCAATGTTACTTTTTTTTGTGACGTCAGCGGAGATTCGCTGTCAATGCCGCATTTCTTGATATTTATTTATGAAAATTTCACAAAGTATTCTTCAAATGTTATTTTATCATGTAGTAATTATAGAAACAGTTATATATTAACTGTGTCGTCAAAAAACTTTATCGAAAGTATGCTTATCATTTTGACGTAATAATGTAATATTCGTGTTTTGTGTTTACCGGAGGATCCACCTGCACTCTCCAACATATAATAGTTTGATGATTCGATTATCAATGTGTAACTATTTACTGCGATAAGATTCGTGGTTAATGTAGTTAACCTAATTACTACTTCATCTATTTCGTTGTTTTTTCTTCCATCACCATCACTTGAGTGAACCCTCTTACCCTTACTTTAACAATCCATAAGGGATTATCCTCCTCCCTCTCCATAGGCTTTCACAAGGTCTATCACGGATGACTGGAATTTGTAGCATTATCAAGAGATTGTCTCAACTTAGAATCAATTAACTGATCTCAACTCATCCAAGCAGGAGATTATCCAAAGGTAGGTTGAGTTAGCACCTGCCGATAAATTCATGGGACGGTTTATGCGGTCTGTGACCTGAATTATTGTGGAAATATATTTGAATTCTTGGAAATGGCTCTAAATTATTAGGGAGGTTTTATTACAAGATTACTACTACATTATTTAGAAATTATTTTTATTTATAAGTTTGTCTAACACAGAAGTTGCCCAATCGCTACTCTTTTTTAATATGCATACTTTAGTCAGCTGAATTAATTTGCCATTAAATCGGAAAACTCTTTAACAAAATAACTACCAAGTTTTATAAATATATACGTGTGTATATCTTAGAAAATATTATTAGCAAAGTACAGCTTAGAACTACTCCAAAGTCATTTTAAAAACCAATTTAAAAACTTTGCTTTTATCCCGAGTACTTTTTACATACATTTAAAAAACAAATACAATTGTTTCCTTCATTCCTTTATCCATATACGTACAATTTCAATATCGTTGGTTATATTACTACTTTATATTCAATATTCATTCCAAAAAGCTCAATATATGCACTGGTATTAGGCATGTGTATAGTAGGTGAGCTTTTATTTCAAAAGCTCCAACGAAAACTGAACAATATGTGTCACATTAGAAACAGCGGTATTATATTTATGAGGGTCTTGATTTAAGTGCAGCTTTGGGTTGAGCTAAATATTCTCAAACTTATTAAGTTCTGTTCAATAGGGAATGTTCTACATTGATTAGATAGTATGTATAACTACCCCTAAAGCTACGATTGTCCAGCCAATGATATTGAACATTATTATTACATCTATAGTACGTAACTGACTAGGTTATTAAGAGATCAAAGCAGAATGTTCAATGTACATATAAATTTAATAATAGCCGTTCTCTTGACCACTGAATTAATTAAATCTGGGTTAAGTCTTGGGTTTATTACGTACCTATATTCAAGTATAGAAGGAGCAGTTAAAACTACAATCTCAAGAATATCTAGTTATGAATTTACCAAGTTTGATGCTACAGCAGCCAACTCAAACATTGGGATGTTGCAAAGATTCCAATCTAAAACATTACGCATGATTGTAGATGCACCGTGGTATATTTCAAACGAAAGACTGCACCACACTGTTGCCATATCTACAGTGAGACAAAAAATTAAAACTCGAATAGTTACATTAGTGACAACCTGATAAAAGATAGTAGTACCTTCAGGAAATTAAAGAGACTTAATAATAATATAAGAATAAATAGTTACAGTTGTGTCACTGGGCACATAATTTGTTCTAGAACACACGAAATTCAGAATTAAGTATCATTATCAATCACTGCTTCAATTTCATTTTGTATTTTCTATTTAATTTATATTGTTTAGCATATGGCAATGCGCGTAGTCATTCACAGTACCATTTTTAATTTAATTTATTTTTTAAGTTTTCTTAGATTTTTAGAACCTTACAAGGTCCAAATATATTATAACCTCCAAAATGTGTCAATCTATCAAAATGTAGTAGGATGTACTTTTTAAAGAAGTTTAATGTCAGTTTTTGAAAAATATAGAAGAGAAAACAATTTCTATTACTAATTGTTATTAAAAATAGCAATTTTAATTATTTCACATGCAATAATGTCGAACTGTCGAAATTTATATTACTAACGATGCATACGCACCAATTAAATTAACTAAACTTAAATTAAAACACAAATGTGACAAGAAATGCTTAAACGAGAACCTAAAATCTAGATTACAATATTAAATAAAAACAGTAAATTAAACATCAAAACAGTGAGTGGGAATGAAGTTTTTCACATTGTTTTGATAATTACAAATGTAGTGTCACTAAAATCACTATATCTCATAAACTAATAAACAGAATGTTGTGAAATTTAGGGACATATTGCTTGAAGATTGGTGCTATCTAAAAACCATACGTATTTGTCAATAGTGGCTCCATCTATACCTCATCCTGCGAACTTATTATGTAATGTGTTATTACAAGGCTCGTGGAATATGACCCAAGAAAAAATTTCATTACTACTAGTGCAATTAATATTCCTAACAGCAGCACAAACATTAATATTGTCGTCCTCTTTTTCTCGTAACAAAAGACAATAGACTACAAAAATAACAATTAACACAAAATGAAAAATTACTGCCCTTATATAAGTTTTTTGTTGGGTTGACACAAGCTGTAATATATCTTCAGATGCTATTTATAGTACGTTCCTTTAAGAGTTAGCATTTTTTCTTGCTTTTCATTATGCTTAGTTATTGCCACTGTAAACGTTTTCGTCACGTTTGCTAAGTAAACTGTACGAACATAAGGTAAACAAAAAGAAGAAGAATAATTGCGACGTATAACTTTAGAAAAGAAATATTGTAAGATTTTAGAACTTAATAAATGAAATGCGAACTGTGTTTTTAATGGCGTGAAATATAAGAAGCGCTGTAGAAATTGGTTAGTTTACAGAGGACCTCTTATAGCACGAGATTGTACAATGCGAATTCATACCACGCGGCTTTAACCCATAAAAGAATCTGTGAATATAACCTAAAAACTATAAAGCAAATTTTATTATTATATATTAAGTTTTTGCTCATAATTTTAAATCCATCTTTGTTAAATGAAGCGTCTGTATTTAGTTAAAGAAAATATAATACTTTCTAAAAATGATCTGCAAAAATATAACTTATTATGCTAGGAGAGTTTCGGCTGACGATGAGTTAAGACTAAGTATAAAAATAAATTGGTAGTAATTTATTTAAAATGTTTTCACTTTTAAAAAAGCAAGTGTCAACACATTTTAAATGAAAAGTTTCATTTTATGTGCCGTAGCAGCACCAGCATCAGTAGCGGAAACGGAACTCCTGACATTTCCAAGGATTATAGAAATGAAGACATTTTTAAAATAATATTTATTATATCAATTCAGTGCGAGTTTTCTGTGTGAGATATTTTCAAATTGGTGTTTAATGTTGCCTTCTTATTTTATTTGAATGACTGTGAAATCTGAGCTAGTTTTTAATTATGATTCTATTAGATTGTGATATATGTACACTTTATTCTATGCTATCAAATTCTTTGTAAAAGTATATCATAAAATAGCATCTTAAAGTTCGACGATTAATTTTTAAATTTAATTCATTTTGATTTTGAATTTGGCGCCTATATGTTTATAGAAGAATCTGCCACAATACTGCATCTGTCTTACATGCCCTTTCCACACTATCAATCTCCACTCTACAACGTTAAATTCAAATGTGCTAATTATTTTGCTAGATTGATCTGTAAACTATTTTCATCTCTTTCTTACAACAGTCACTTAATAGATAGTCGAACAGAATGTCTCTATCTGTAACACATTCATCGACTGATTGTTTACTTTATAAATATTTTTAAAACAATATCGCTTTCTCATTCTTTTACATATAAAAATCTTTAAAAAAAACTATGTACTGCTCTAACACATTATAATAGGTTTTCTCTAAAAATAAATATTGCGAAATAATTAACAGAACTTGATATGACTTACCGGTCATTGATCACGGTGCAGGTGGTCAAAATGGCGTTGTTGCCATAGTTGCATAACTGAAATAAAAATAATGTTTAAATAAATTTACAATGTTGCACGATCAAAATATTTAAACATACAAACGACGAAATAATTAAGAGCAATGAGTAAATTAAATTAAATGACAAATCCCGTATTCCTGGTATTAATTACCTTGAGTTGATTGCTGGTGATTGCACCATGGAATACCACGCTCTGGAGGAATGTATTACCTAATTGTAATTTTAGCCGATCTGCTGTGTTTATCGAATACCCCATATCTCTACATTAGTGTGTTCAGCGCTAGCTCCATCCTCTGTCTAACCCGTGCCTTAATGCAAATGCCGTTGGATTTCCTGAACCTGGTTGCGACTTGGGATTGGGACAATGTCTATTATATTATCGCTGTAAGCTATACTTGTATACGACGGTTATATAGTATAGTATAGTGTATGTTTGCACAAAGATGTCATGTCTCCAGAGTGTTAGGCTCGTCGTGTACAGAACCACCTGACAACCCCCTTAACGTAAACCTATGCCTTGTCATTCTTCTAGAACAGAGCGTAAAGCGGTAGCGGTGGGCGGAACGGGGACGCGGATCGAGAGCAGGGAGCGGGAGCTTTGGGCATACGTTTTGTTTAATATAAGCTCACGCACGTACTGTCTATAATGCACAGCACAGGCCTACTTAACTTCAACACAGGGGTGTTGAAACAACAGTCAGTGGGCTACTCTACCTTACACAATACTGACAATTTAAAAAGAAAAATATATTTGCTATTTAAAATTCATCTTGATAGAAATAAGAAATGAAACATTTAGTTTCAGTATTACTCATACAAAAAGAAAGAAAATAAAATAAAAATTTATATGTTGTTTAAAGAACAGAGGGAAGGAGAGGGTAAGTTTTCAATTTATTTATATTAATGTACAACATATTAAGTTTATTATGTGAAAATTTGAAGTCGATTGGAGTAAAACTGTCGGAGATATAGAGTTTTAAGTGTTCGTCTTTCTTTGAAACTCTTAAACGCGTTATTCTCACACTTATTTCAGCTTATTCAGAGTCGGTGTCCTCTCTAGCTCAAAATCTACAGCTTTATATAATTGACGAGGTAACGCTGCTGATTTTTTTTTTTTTTAATTTTAACGTATTTTAAAGTAACAAAGTTTCTAATTTTTTTTATAAAAAATCGATATTTTGACTTCTAAGTGCTGTGAAAAATTGAATTGATTTCAAATAATTCAGTAATGAGTTATGAGGGACACCGCAATGAGACTTCTTTTGTAACGTCTGCGGAGATTCGCTGTCAATGCCTCATATCTTGATATTTACTTATGAAAATTTCACAAAGTATTCTTTAAAGGTTATTTTATTATGTAGTAATTATAGAAATAATTATATATTAACTGTGTCGTCAAAAAGCATTATCGAATATATGCTTTTCTTGTATCGATTTAACCTTACCGATATAGCATGTTCATTTTATAATAATATTCATTTCACCCATCATAACTAAATTATATATATTTCTACTTTAGTTTTTCCATAAGTACTAAATATTACACGCCCCTGGATTAACGCAACCCACTACACACTACAAGTGACGTAGCCAAGCTAACATGTGACATGTGGAACGTAAATTGTTCGCGAATGGAATGACAATCGTGTATACACATACATATATACAAATACACATAAACACACACAAATGTTAACGTGTACGGAACGGTGTTTGTTGAAACTGAATTTATTTATTTTGAGGAATACATTGACTTAAAGTTAAGGGTATTTTTATTGACAAAGTAACATCACGCGATCTGACACCAAAGCTTTCTGTTTTAGGTTTTCTTTGCGCCTTTGTGTTCTAGGTTAGAAAATAAATGTAAAGAAAACTTCAAATTTATTTTACGTATTAATCTTATTGTAATAATACGGTTAATATATGAAAGATATTATTAGAAAATGTTGTATGAAAATAATATTTTGAATAAATTATTCTAAGCTAAATAAAAGACAAAAACACAATTTGTGTCAAAATTTCAAGCCAATTGACCAATTACTTTTCGAGTTTTGCAAGCATAAACAAACGCAGGCTATTTTTTTATAAATAAAGATATATTTTTGCGTATAACTTTTTCAATATAAAAGTTACAGCAGAAACTTATAAATAAAAGTTGTAGATAATATTATAATCTACAGAAAAGCTCTTGACAAAATTTTTGTGGAAGTCATGGTTTTTGAGATAAACAAATGAAACTTTTAATTCTAGCTATCAGCGTCAATATTTTGTATTAAACATCAATAGGATTCTTGAATGCGGTGATTTTCACAGAGGTATGTGTTATTCCACATAAAGAATTGATGTATTCACACGTCTGCTTCATTGAAAATGTGTATGCGGTTCACTGAACAATGGTATGAGCTTTACTTGTTGTTAAAAGTTCTCTTCGTGCTTTATTCCATGACTTTAAAACGTTAATTGCCCTTATTCCTATAATATTTAATTTTTTATCGAAATTTCCGATACATGTATTCTCGCTAACCCAAGTTACATGTATTTAAAGTTTACTTAACATAAAAATGTTACCATTTAATTAAGGGAGGGAGGACGGGGGTTAGGTCAAAACGATAAAAAAGAAGCATATTTTCGATAATGTTTTTTGACGACACAGTTAATATATCATTATTTATATAATCACTACATGATAAAATAACATTTGAAGAATACTTTGTGAAATTTTCATAAATAAATATCAAGATATGAGGCATTGACAGCGAATCTCCGCAGACGTCACAAATAAAAGTAACATTGCAGTGTCACTCATAACTCATTACTGGATTTTCTGAAATCGAAAAAACAAAATGATTTCATTAGTTGGTAAGTTTCTGCAGGTAACGCTGTCGAGTTTTTTTTTTATTGATTTTTCAATTTTTTACAGCACTTAAAAGTCAAAATATTATTTCTCATGAAAGAAATCAGAAACTTTGTTATTTTAAAATACGTTAAAATAAAAAAATGAAAAAAAAACTCGACAGCGTTACCTCGACAATTATGTAAAGAAAGAGTGTGCAAAATTTCAAAAGAATCGGTCCAGTAGATTTTGAGATAGAGAGCGCACCGATTCTGAAAAAGCTAAGTGTGAGAAACCACTAGAACACCATTTAAAAGTTTCAGACTAGAGAGGTGAAGACTTAAAAGACTAAAACAGACTAGACGAAAACAGTGAAGACGAAAACAGACTAGAGAGGTGAAGACTTAAAAGTCTATATCTCCGACAATTTTACTCCAATCAACTTCAAATTTTGTACAATAATATAAATAAATAAAAAAAAAAGTTAAAATCTTATCCCCCTCCCCCTCTTAAAGAAATTAGATTTATACAATTTTTAAACCTACAATCTATTACATAAACTTTTAAATTACCTGATTGATTGAATTGATTGAATATTTATTTAGTGAGAGTATGTTAGAAATCGCTTGACGTCATGTGTAAGAATTGTGCTAGTTTAAAGCGATCTTCACGGTTGAAGCAAGGGTCATCATTAATTGTACTTCGAGCTGCGTTTGTGATTTTAAAACAAGATCACTTCTCTAATATACGACCGTCGCGACGCGTAGTGTGTTTCCAGCATCCTAACACTTTCGTATTTTTATTTGACTCAGCGAATAACACGTTATAAGCAACATAAGCAGTTTTCAGTGTTTTTTGTTTAAATAATAAGATGGTTTTATGGTAATTTTGGGATGTTTTTACCAATATATTTCATATATTTTTGATTTATTAAGGTGATTTTATAAAGAAAATATGTGTACTATATTTTATGACATACCCATATCGCTTCTACCCTTATGTAAGTATACGACGTTATAAAACGGTGACGACTTTATCGGCGTACTCGTATTTTATGAAGGTTTGCTATCAACGTTTTGATAAATGATTCGTTACGGTACAATTCAATATACAAATAAATGTTATCTACCATCCGCCGTCGGTTAAATATACTCGTATGTGCGAGTACTGTACTCGCGGTTTGTATAAGTTTAAATAATTTAACGAAAAATGAAATGACATCGGCTATAAAATATAGTCATTTAAAATGGTAACGAAATTCTTTAGAACATAGAAAATAAAACCAAATGCACGAATCGTTAATAATATAATGCTTCACGGTATAATAGATGTGATTAAGTTTATGCTAAACAAAGTCGTTGACGAGCAAGTTTCAACTTGCAAACGAGTCACTAGTTATTTTGTTACGATTGATCTGGAAACTATATTCATCTCTTTTCTTCAACTGACAATCAATAAGCAGTCTAGAATGTCTCAAGCTCGTCTTTATCTATAACACATCCACCGACATAACCCTAACATAAATTCAATTGTTTACTTTATAAATATTTTTAAAATAATATAGTGGTCTCTTTCTTTTGCATATAAAAGTCTTAAATAAAACTTTGCACTGCTCTAACACATTACAATCATTTTTCTCTAAAATGTAACAATTATTAGAACTTGATGGCGCACGTATTCAAACATAAACAAAACACTAATGCGTTGCCATAGTTACATAAATTATTTATTTTATAAATGTTTTTGTTGTAATATTGCTGTCTCATTCTTTTACATAAAAATATCTAAAATAAAGCTATGCACTGCTCTAACACATTATAATCATTTTTCTCTAAAAATCAACATTTCAAAATAAATAATAAAACTCGCAGGTGTTCAAACATAAACAAAGCACCGATGCATTGTTGCCATATTTACATAATTAAAATGAAAGTAGTGTATAAATAAATTTACAATGTTGCACGATCTAAATATTTAAAGATAAATAAATAATTGCAATAAATTTAATTGACTTAATTGAGAATTAATAATGAATTATTCAGTAGTTTTCAGCTTTAATGTAATTGTAATTTACTTTCTTCTAAAAAAGCAACAACAAATACTGTTTTAAATTGTAGTTACATAACATATAAAGCAGTTCACTAAAACTAAATATAATTTCCACGCTTCCTGAACACAAAACCAAGCTGCGGTTTCGTACATGAGTTTCAGACAACGTGCGGTTGGACAATCTGCGGGTTTCACTTGCTAGTTTTCTGTTTGATATGAGTAGAAATGATATGTAAAACTCACACATAGATCTACTTTCAAAAACTAGAAATATTCATACACAGAAAACTTTCAAATTATATTCAATAGCAAAAATATTTTTATGATTTCTATTTTTTAATAACTCAAAACGTAGAGAAATGAATAGTAAAAGAAAAACAATTTAAATTTCCATTTAGTTTTACATTAAAGCAGCTGCCGCCATGTTTCCCATACTGCCGCTATATTTGTAATGCAAATATTTTATTCTAGCGAAGCGCAGCGTGATTGTTGTGCTTGCAGTGTTTCTATGTGGTCTGCTCTATATTAAGCTCTACCAAAGGCGTACGCAGGGGGTAACCCCTAAACTATCAGTTTCGTTTGCTAAAAGAGCATCGATATTCTGCGAAAATATCATCGCTACGATATTACCAAATTTACCCTTTAAAAAATGTCCACGGACGCTCATGCTGACTGTAAAAGTTTCATTTGTCAAAAATTGCAGAATTCGCGAACAATACTTTGTCACCACGCTTTCATGCTCCGGTTTTATTCGTCATATTGTCAAAAGACTTGCTTCGCTTCCGATGTTGCAATATTTGTTTTTTAATTATAGTATCACCGCAGCGAATATCTTGCAAAAGTAGTGAGCTATTTGTAGAAGACAAGAGAGAAGATATTTACAAAACCACAATCGCTTAAGGCGGTAATTCGTCTTTGTGATACAGGTAAACAAAACATGGAAATCATGGTCGTATATACAGGTCTATCAACAAGGTTATAGATGATAAAATTGACGCCATTTGAAGAAGGATATGCCCACTATCATCTTGTTACTTAATCTAATTGTTTTCTTATAACATTTGCTTTCAACATTTGCATGGTAAATGCACTTAAATTTAAGAAGACAATTAATTTATTGTAACCAAATTGAAACCCAAGATGATTAATAAATGAAACCACCTTCCGGGTTTAAAGCAATATGTATATTAAATTTAAATATTTCATAAAGCAAATTATTTATGCGGAGTAAATCAGTGGCTTAGTTTATACGCATTGGGATAAAACTAGCACAGTTAGGGGGGGAGAGGGGGGGTTGTATAGATAGATTTCAACTTTCTTTTTTTTTTAATTATTTATATTATTGTACAACATTTGTGTTTATTGTGTAAAAATTTGAAGTCGATTGGAGTAAAACTGTCGGAGATACAGAGTTTTAAGTCTTCACCTCTCTGGTCTGCTTTCGTGTTACTTTAAAACTTTTAAATGCCGTTTCTCACACTTAACTGGACCGATTCTTTTGAAATTTTGCACACTCTTTCGTTACATAAATGCCGATGTAACGCTGTCGAGTTTTTTTTTATTTTTTAATTTAAGCGTATTTTAATGTAACAAAGTTTCTGATTTTTTTCATGAAAAATCGGTATTTTGACTTTTAAGTGCTGTAAAAAAATTTAAAAAGCAATAATAAATAAAAAGTCGACTGCGTTACCTGCAGAAACTTATCAACTAATGAAATCATTTTGGTTTTCGATTTTAGAAAATCCAGTGATGAGTTATGATTGGCATTCTTTGTCAATGCCTCATTTCTTGATATTTATTTATGAAAATTTTCTAAATTATTCTTCAAATGTCTTTTTATCATGTAGTAATTATAGAAATAATTATATATTAACTGTGTCGTCAAAAAACATTATCGAGAATATGCTTCTTTTCTATCGTTTTGAAATTACCCCCATTAAGTAAAATTTACAATAGATAGAATTGATTGATATGTAACAATTTACATACGAGAAATAGAATCTAGTGCTCCGTTGTTAAATATTCTACGTACGCCAATGTTTGATACTAATCCATTCATTCAGGATAACACATAATTAATAATTGATAAGACTACTAGCAGATAATACAAATCCCTTTAAATAAGCTATACCCTCAAAAGAAGGGTGTATGAGTAGGAAACCAACGAAAAGTGAAACTTTGTATATATAATCTAGAAACATAATGACCCAAGAAGAACGAGTAGACTTAATTCATTGATAGGGGTGCCATGACCTATTTTAGAGCCCCTCTTCTTGCCTTCCTTCATTCACTTAGGGATTATAATTGTAAATAATTTAGCATTGTGTTAGTATCTATTCTCTCTAAACATATTCGTTAATACTATTATATGTATATATATATATATATATATATATATATATATATATATATATATATATATATATATATATATATATTTATATACATAATATACTCGAACCTTCGATATTTGTCGTACCACGCGCGCGATTTGCATTCTTTTAATTACCGATCAGAAGTAATAATTTTCACTATACGTTCGCTACTACCTACTGTTACGTTTTAAAAAAACAACTTTGTTTATCTCGCAAGTTATATGTACAGTCTGAGTAACCATTTCTGCTCATTACGGATAATATTTCACAACTACATATAAAATATGTGTGTGTGAAATACTATAAAAGATCACTGAAGATATTATGCCAAAGTCCTAGTTCAATCGTCAACGACTGATTTTAAATTTATGAAAAACTTTCTCTTTAAAAAACTAAAGAAAGTTTATTTGCCGTTAATATCCTCAGTTCCTTTTTAAACTAATGACTTTAAAACTTTTCTTAATTAAAAGAGAAAAAAAACATGCAAATTAGACAGAGTGTATAGTGAAATCATAAATTTAAGTAGATTTAAATCTAAAATAAATTAACATAAGTAGGGAAATTAAATGCGATTACGCAACAGTTTACCGCGGCCGTGAATTACAGCTAGCTACCACCACTCGTTGCCGTTGCCGTCGTCGTTGCTGTCGTTAAAAGAACTTCCTGAAAACACGTTGAATTATTTATACGAAGTTTTATTCGTTAAAAAAACGTTTCTTTTATTTGTTTGTGTGGTTTCTAAGAAAGAACGTGACCACATTGTAGCGCTGGCAGCTTGTTTCCGACTACACCTGAATAGCGACCATTATTCTTATTTTCCTTTATGTATTTACTACTTTAATTACTGAGGAAATATTACGAGGTTCGTTTGAAAAATTTGATGGTCAAATAACGTATTTATTTGAAACGTTACACCTTAAACGTAATGAGCTTTTGTCCTATGACTTAATTTCTATAAAAGTGTACTATATATTGATAAAGTGGGTTACTAGAACATCAAATGTTCAATTATTTTTTAATAACTCCTTATATGTTAAGAGATATTAACAATTAAAAAAGTCATTTTGTCTCTTTAATTATTAAAGGGATTCAACGTTGTACACATTCTAAATGCATGTGACATCACAATCCTTGTGTAAGGTTACCAACCTTACAGCTCATAAACCTCTGCTATATGTCTTTATATATCAAAATATCAAATATTATTTACAGCTATTTCAACGAACAATCAAATTTCAATATTATGTCTACCTTAGCAGGGTTAAATAAAATAAAAACTTATTATTCCTTAACTTGACTTGATTATTTCGACTACCAACAGCTACAAAACATTACCACAGCACTACCTACTCAACAAATAACTGACGTTAAAATGCATTTCACGTCATACAAATATGGCCGACCATTTCTAACGCTAAAACTACAATTCAAACTTTTAATTGCTATATCTCCGTCAACATTTAGATATTTAATAAAATAGAAACGCCAATACTCATTTATTAACTTCAATTTCAATCAACAATTGAAAAATCGACCACTAAAAAATGAGGACACAAGCCCATTGAAGGTAAAATCTCTTGAAAGATAGTGGTGACATCTCTGTGTGAGTCGCAAAAGTTTTAAGCGAGGTTCTTCTAAACAAACTATTCACCATTGTAACATAAGAAGACGCCCACAAATGCAGCATACGATTAGTGACAATCTTGTCTGCAGTGTACGCCTTTGCTAACCGATTAAAAACAGCTACATTTGGGTTGATGAGAAAACGAAATCCCTGCTAAATTCTAATACAAGTCTGATGTAATTCGAGATGTTACTCTGTTGAAAATGTACTCGTTTTGTTTGCAGAATTCTATAGAAAATAACTATAAAAGGGAACAGAGAGAAAGGAATAATTGCTGAAGCTTTCATATTGATTTATATAGGATAAAACTGAGCGGAAGGGCTTGCGAAGACGAAATATGTAATAATTCTTAACTGGTCGTTTGTTTTTAGTTCGAGGAATATTCATTAAATAAATACTTGTATTAAACATAACTCAGCGAAAATATATTAGCTATAGAGTATCTAGAAAATTGTAATAAGAATTATGTAAATGGATATAAGCAAGTGTTTTCAACAAACATTTTTTCAAATCGAAGTAATGTCGAATAGCCTGATTACAATTTGAGTAAGATTTTTCGAAGCACGTTCTAAGCCACAGGTAGAAAATATATCTGGGTACGTTCAGGAAAAGAAATTTCGTATTTTAAAGCTTAAGGCCATAAGTCACCCTATATCGCCCAAATGTCCATTTCAATACTACATCGAGTTCTGGAATATCGTATTCGAATTTTATACGCTTCAGATCCAAATTGTTTATGACTTAACACATTTTATGCTGCAAACTCAGCTTGGCTAATGCATATCACCAATAGCATGTAAAAATATTTATTTCAATGTTTCCACCTCTGATAAAAATAAATACCAGTTGATAGACGGATAGCTTGACTACATAATTGAAAGTGTACCAAACAAATCATAAATATTCTCTCCTTACAAAAATATCTCTAACAATGAAATAACTGGTATGTAACAAGCTTGTTGGAGGTACTTGCCTCGTCTTGCAAGGCGATTGCGATTTAAGTGTTTCATGTAGGTAGTGAACAACAACAATTGCTTTAATTTCATTTCATATCCTGAACTAGAAGTGAGGTAGATCGAGAGATATTTCGAGCTTTTCAAAACTTTTGACTACATCACTTTGTGTATTCATATATATTTGTTCTTAACACGCGATACGATACTTCATACCAATCTAAGGGCTATGTTTTATAGGCTATAGACTTAATGGGGTATATCTCAGAGGTACTGAACATTGTCTGTTGTATGATAATCTTAAAGGAACAAGTATTGGTTGAAATCTAAGTAATGCATGCCTCAGATTCCGTTCAGAAACGCATTCGAAACAATCACGCATATCGCCCTAATGTCGATACAGATACTAGGTCGTGTCTGAAAATATCGTATTCGGATTCATATTGTTTGTAGGGATCCTCACACAGTTCGCAGTGTCATGAAATTTTGACACATATCGTTTGAAGGTTGGTGCTGTTTAAAAATAATATCACATATATACCATCCTACGAACTTATTGAGTGATGCAGAACGGTTTACCAACGCTGGCCTAAAAGCTATATGGTGAACATTACGGTGTTCTGGCAAATACTATAACCGACTATTACCATTCCTCAAAAGATAATTTGTAGAGTGCTATGGGGTTATAATTGAAACCAATCTAACATAATATAACCGTACTCCGCCACCCTTACCGCACTGCACGATGTTATCTAATACGCCATTAGTAGATAGGATAGGTGTATCCTTCGACGTCTCTAACCTAGTTTCAGAAAATCGTGTTGGCAAGTTAGTTTACACGTCATAATGAAGTCAGTGTTACACAGCCTCATTCGTTTCTAATAAGGTTAGTGTTGTAGCTGGTGGAGGCAGCGAACGGTGACGTCTATAGTCAGATTGGATTCAATTGACACGCTGTGAAAGCTTTCAAGTTTCGTTTGGTTTAATCAGGGTGTAATACGAATATGTCAATAGGGATTACTTAGTTCTCACTATAACTGAAAATCAGTACACTATATCATAAATGTATTAGACAGTGGTAACACTATTTGCTGCTGTATTGAGATGAAAGCTGGGTATTGCCTTATGATAATTAAATATTTCAACTATATCAAATTCATTAGTTGTTTGTATGAACTATATTGTTTTATCAAAACTTGGATAATATAATTCAAGCAACTAAGGATCTTATTTTAACAGTTGTGCGTCTTGAATTGAACTAGATATTATCACTGATACTATATATAGTTTGTGACAACTTCAATCGGTAAAATGTTTGTAGAGAACAAACTTTGTCTATATTGTATATCGTGTTTAACAGACTTAAATTAAAAATAAGGAATTAATGATTAAAATTTTAATTATAGTATTTCATATAATTTTTAATATAAGTGTGTTACCCTTCAGAATTCGGCCCACTTGACCCTTACATGTTTTACAAGACTGTCTAATTGATGAAATTCACTATAATACATATACCGAACAATAAACTTGATATTATCAATAGCTTCTACCATAGAAGTTAATTTATTAAAGCAAACTCTACCCCCCTAAACTTCATCCCCCGTATCTACACGAACCCCTTCATACCTCCCTTCCTTACCCCTTATCAACATTGTGTAGTGTTCCTACACCGTACACCGATGGACGAACAGCAGACATTTACAAATGAATATTTGTTTAGTGATTCCATCTTCATAATGAAATACCCTCTATAACTAATTATTTTATTTACACAGTTTTACAACCGAGTTATTTGCGTACCTCCGCGTGTAATTAATCAAATGTTCCCGTTCCCGTTCTCGGACTTGGACTTGTGTTGAATTTGGGTTAGAGCTTCGTACTATGTTTTGTGTTTGCAGAAAGCAAGCTTAAAGTCAAGTAAGACACTTCTTAGGTATTTTGCTTGTGATATCGTTTTACTAAAAGGAAAGGGGGTAAGGTCAAATCGATAAAAAAAAGCATATTTTCTATAATGTTTTTTTACGACACAGTTAATACATAATTATTTCTATAATTACTACATGACTAAATGACATTTAAAGAATACTTTGTGAAATTTTCATAAATAAATATCAAGAAGTGAGGCATTGACAGCGAATCTCCGCAGACGTCACAAAAAAAAGTAACATTGCGGTGTCACTCATAACTCGTCACTGGATTTTCTGAAATCAAAAAACCAAAATGATTTCATTTGTTGATAAATTCGTGCAGGTAATCCTGTCGACTTTTCTTTTTATTGATTTTTCAATTTTTAACAGCATCCAGAAGTTAAAATGCAGATTTCTTATGAAAAAAATCCGAATGTTTGTTATTTTAAAATCGTTGTTAGTTTAAATATCGACAGCGTTACCTCTGCATTTATGTAAAGAAAGAGTGTGAAAAATTTCAAAAGAATCGGTCAAGTAGATTTTCAGCTAGAGAGCTATGTGTGAGAAACCGCATTTAAAAGTTTCAAAGAAAGATGAAGCCAGACCAGAGAGGTGAAGACTTAAAACTCTATATCTCCGTCAGTTTTACTCCAATCGACTTCAAATTATTACACAATAAACTTAATAAGTTGTATATTCTTATTTATAGACTAAGAATAACTTTAGAAGTTTAGAATTCGAAATAATTAATAACAAAGTTTGCAATTTTCAGGGTCACCTATTTGATGCATGCAAAATTTCCTGTTCTCTGAACTGTTTTCTGTTATACACAAAAAACTTCTCGATAGATTTCTTTAAAAATTTAGGAGAGTAAAGAAGAATGTTCTTTAAACTAATTTTCAAAAAAATAGCACTTTAATACATAAGCAAATAATTATTCCTATATCAAGAATTGGTTTTTTACTTCATGCAAATAACATCAGTCTCTAACCACTTTTAAATACATCTTAGAGGCGTTAGGACCACATATACATTTCTCAGAACTTAAAACTAAGAAATAAAAATCTCATTTAAACAATTAACCTTGGAATTAACTTGTGACAAGCCAACAAATATAAACCTTTCATTGCAAGACATTTTTTATAAGAGAGGTAGAAAATAAACATTGGAATTGCAAGACAATTTTTTACCTGTGATGTAATATTATAAAAATAAATAACTAGTATTTATTAAACACAGATGTTATAGCTTTGTTCAATTTGGAAATGAAAAAGTTTCGTACAATACGTACATCACATGCAAACACAATATATAACTCCAATAATTTTATTTCGATTACTTTTTGTCAGAATATCTGATAAAAAGTTTCACTATGCAATACATTTGAATTGGACGTTGCTGAATAACAAAATAATATTGAAATACTAAAAACACTCCATAAAATTTATTTAAATAGATTACTGAAAACTGTCATATTGAAGTATATTAAATAATATTGTAACGATAAAAAAGTATGATTTGATAAACGTTATTTGGCATTTGATAAAGTATAATACGATTCTTAGAATTTAGTAGCTACTTTCCAGAAGTAGAATCAATATCTTTTTTATATGTTTTTATTACTGTGAATCTATGACTCCACGAAGTTCAGTTCGATGGATAATAGCCAGTCGGATAAGGTTTAAATTTGAAAGTTATAAAGCTAAAATATTTAAACCTTTCTTTTGACGTTCTGAAGACCGGCTAAAAAAGCTTATACAATCAGGTGTCCACATTTTAAGCTGAAACGATACTTGGCCTT
Source organism: Panorpa germanica (assembly GCA_963678705.1). Lineage (NCBI taxonomy): Eukaryota > Metazoa > Arthropoda > Insecta > Mecoptera > Panorpidae > Panorpa > Panorpa germanica. The sequence continues at coordinate 1,883,110 of OY783207.1, forward strand.
TTTTGATCGCGAAATATAGATGGCGATACTATACAGCAGATTAAATATTATCAAAAAAAATCATGTTTTTTAATGTTTAAATCGTTTTATGTAAGTAACTATAAACGCAAATCAAAATCTAAAGCTGCAATTAGTTAGATGAATAATGTATCTACTATTCCACTGACTTTTAATGAGTTGAAACCGCAAAAATAGGTTTTGAAAATGAATATTGCTACATTTTCTAGTTAAATTCCTATTTTTATATGACTGGTAACATTTCTAAATTGTATAACTTTTATTTATGACAAATCCTTAGAAATGTTACCAGTCATATAAAAATTGGTTGTCCGAAAAACACTTGCCTAGCCACGATACTTTTTGCTATTAAAAAGCAATGCTTTAACAACACTCGAAATTCATATTTTTCTATTGCTTTGAAAATTACAAAAGTAGCGTCACTAAAACAGTTGTTACTCTTAAACTAAAAATCTGAATGTCATGAAATTTTGACATATAACGTTTCAAGGTTGGTACTATCTGAAAATCATATTCATTTGTTATCTATATGTCATCCTATTTACTTATTGAGCCTCGGACAAGAGTTATATTTTCTGGGTTTGCTTGTTATCAAGCTAAATTGATTATGTGCATACAGAATCATTAACTTATTAGGCAGCGGTATTATAAGCATATATAAGACCAGTAATAGAGGACGTCAGTAATAGGACTAAGCATCGGAAATAGGTGAAAAAGTGTATAACCTCCCTCTTTTTTGGGTGACTATATGAGACTTTTTACCCCGCACTCGGAAAGTCAAAATAAAGCTTTATACAAAAGTTCAGCTTCCTAACTTTAATTCCAAGGTATATCCTTTATATACCTTATTTGACTGTACTATAAGAATAATTTATTATTTAACATGAACTGCTACTGATTTTATATAAAGGAGAATATTTTATAGATTTACTATACCATATTATACATATGAATCCTGCCATTTGTTCTCAGTTCTCAATTCTAGTTTCCTAAAAATCTCTTATTTTATACGGACTGAAGGAATAAAAGACAATGACCTGTGAAAGAAACGTTGCCTATAAACTAGGAGTAGTTTTTTTTTATTGTTTTGTCGCCTTTAAATGACAATAACAGTGTGCGACAACCGTATGTTAATGTGCATTTTGTAGTTTATGTTAATATAGTTTATGTTCGTATTAAAATGAACAGAGCGTTGTTTTATTGTTCTAGCTAGACGGTATGAATTAAATTAAGTACTCCATCGTTAATTTAAGTGAGCTAGTTGTTACATAAAACTGATTTGGATTTAACTGAGCAACTAAAACCAATTCATTTTATATTTAAAAATTATTTTATGGTTGAAAATTAAAATAACAATACTCTAATTAAGAATACGACACTCGACTAAACTATTGAAGTGTAACAGAGACAGATATATCTTGTTTCTTTTTCTATGTGGAATGATTTTATCTTGTGCTAGCACTACTTCAGGAACCAATAACGCTTGGTAATTGTACTAACACAATGGAAATTTTGATGTATATATTTCCAGAATATTTGATTCTACATTTTCTATTTTTAATGGTTATAGCAAATATAATTTTTTTAACAAATGGAACCACTTTATGTACGTGTTTACGTAATTTTATTACAATTTTGCAATCATTTACCGACCGTGCATTGTTGAAACTATATTGTAATAACTCTCACAAATTGTTCTACTGTATAGAGTACATCCTGTTTCACATTCAATAAATATAGCTTTATATTGCAATAATTTTCGCATATCTCATTTACTTTGTAACGATGTCGGCACACCATGTTTGTATTTATCATGTAGAGCTTTTTGGCCGTTATCCGTTAGCCCGTTAGCCCGGTAGCCGTTAGCCGTTAGACTCGTTCGCCGTTAAACTCGTTTGTATTTCAAATGAAATAATACACCAATAGAATAAATTTTGAAATAAAATAAAATGGCTTTAGTGCATCGTAATTTCTAAAACAATGCATGCGATATATAGTGCTTACTAATGGCCAAAAATATAAAAAAGTTTTATGTTAAAATTTAGACTTTTAAAAATATTACTACAACTCTACTGTGCTATTTAGAAATCATTCGTTAATTGCCTCACACACACAGGAGCAGAGTGGGAGAGGGGATTGATTAAGTGTGATAAGAATAAAACTAAAAATTAGACTGTTAAGCCTCATTCCCACTCTGTTTTGATATTTAATTTACTGTTTTTATATAATATTATAATCTAGATTTCAATTTTCGTTTAAGCATTCCTTTTCACATTTGTGTTTTAATTTAAGTTTAGTTAATTTAGTTGGTGCGTATGCATCGTTAGTACTATAAATTTTGACAATTTGACAAAATTGTATGTGAAATAATAAAATTGTTATTTTTAATAATAATTAGTAATAGAAATTGTTTTCCTAAAAGTAAATCCTACTGCATTTTGACAGGTTGTCACATTTTGGAGGTTATAATATAATATAGTTTTTCTTTATTTAATATTTTTAATTTAAAACATTGAACCTTGTAAGTTTCTAAAAAAACTAAGAAAGTTTAAAAAATAAATTTAATTAAAAATGGAACTGTAAATGAATACTCGTATTGTCATATGCTAAACAATTTAAATTAAATACAAAATTAAATTAAAGTAATGATTGGGAATTTTGGGACATTTCATGGTAATTGTCTTGGTTATAGCAATAAATGTCTGCGAATAATAAGAGAAACAACGTGTTCTGCGAGCTTAAAAGCTCCATCTTAAATTTCTTTCACAATTCAATAAAATTGAACGTAATACCAAAACCGATACGAATCTAAAACTCATTAAATGAAATTCATCAATTTACATCATCAGAATTACAATGCCTGCCTCTGGTAATTTGTTTCAAATGTAATAACTAAATAAATGAAATGAAATTAATATAAACATTTAATCTACGGTGTATTTCATAGCACAAAGTACGAACTACATTAATTTCCATTCATATTATTATGTATATTCTCTTATAAATGTATTCTATTCGAAAACACAATGGACGCCCCCCCCCCCCTGCGCACCGCCCCGCCCGTTGTGAACGTTATGATAGACCATAGACGAATGCAGATAAAACAAACAATGATAATTCCAAACCAGCGACTGCACACATCCTCTCCCAATCATTATGAACAAATGAACCAACCACCGCTGAAAGGAAAATGTTATAATAACGGTATGAGTGCGGGGAAACGAGAAACGGGGGGTATTGAATTGGGTACAGTAACGTAATCAGTGTCTTTATTATTGTGTATAATCGACAGGGTCGGGTTTACATTTTAAGGGGTTCGAAAGACTCAAATTAATTGATATTATCCAACTTTCGTCACTAGCATATTTATGTTACCACTATCACTTCTTTCGTTGCACAGGTCAATAGTAATCTTTACTGACACAAAACAAATATTAAAACAAAAACATTTATACGAAGAGATGTCATATGTTATACTATTTTTGTTACTGAATATTAACCTTCCGTGTGAACACTATATTTTTCGAGTCATGGTGCGTGTACACTGGATCTTTGAGGGAACAGTTGAGTTTTCTAGTTTTCTAAGCTTTCAACAAATCTGAAATAATTCTGGATTACTTCTAGAAGTGTCTACTACATTGCCCAGAAGGTGCCAAAGTCTAAAGTTTAAAACCGTTGTTAATAAAAATTTACAAATAGTAAAAAACGGAATATTGTTAAAAAATTCGTAACTTTATAACAAACAAATATTAAGAAAAACGGTTGTAGATTTTTTTACCTTAGACTATAAGCTTTCGAAAGAATGTAGTGACTTTGGCGTGGGCACCAAAAAGTTGAATTATTTGTGCACCTGAAAGTGGGGAATATTTTACGGATTCAGTCATGTCATAATAAATGGAACGGTGAATATTCGACACAAAATAAGTTTTTATTGTTGAAAATACAAAAGTTATGAAATAATAATTATTAATAGTTTATAATAATTAGTGTCAAAAAGAGAATTTACAAAAAAAGAAATTAATATATATTAAATATATTAAATTACATAAAACATTTATTCTAATAATGAAAAAACTGTAAAACAACGAGAAAAGCAAAACAAAGTGTAATTACTAACATTAGAAATACTAACGTCGTTTGTACACTGACCTTTTTAGGAACAGAGGCAAGTTTCACCGGACGCTGCTGGAACCTTAAGTCCCTTCCACTACCTAGATATTTAGGGCGCATAGGTGAAGCGCGCTCTGTACATATGAGAGAGAATAGTTCCTTAAAAGACCCAGTATACACAGGCAAGGTTTATAATACACCAAAAACTATAATTGTAGGTGGGAATTGTATGTAACAAGTGTACTATACCTAATATTGCATGTTCCATATGAATAGATTTCATGCAGTATTAATAAACATGGATTTTAGTTCCTGTGAATAATTAAAGACATTTATTTCATTTCACATACAAACAAACACACAAATGAACGAATTCGTTGTATTATTTATTCGATAAAGCTTAATAACTAAATACTGTATGTTGCATAAAGATTAGCTATTACGTTGAGCATCGAATGGAAAATAAAGTAACATGTAGGCGTTGATTACGATGAAAAATATATCAAAATGTAGCATATTATAATAACATCTTCTCATCAATTTTTCAATAAATTCATAAGATGAGAAACAAAATCAATGTGATCTTTACCTTAAATACGGTGCTATAGTGAGACAGCCCTAAGCCTTAAATGTAGTAAATTCCACGGTAATAGCTGAAAATTAATTGTGCAAACAATATAATAAAAATTAACAACAATAATTCAGCTAAATATAAGTTTAACAATAACAAAAGGACGAGTAATACTATTAAACAATGTTTGTTTTTATTCCAAAGATCAATTACTAAAATGGAATTTAATTAATTAACTTTTCTACAGCGCATAAATTAAAATATAAAGTAGCTTTTATACTTGTATAAATTTCCTTTTGAAGCCGATTATTAATAAACTAATTAAAATGGAACAAAGATACAGTAAAATGAAGCAACTAGCTACAAGGATTACAAGAGGACGAGTATAGTAAAAGACTCGCTCATTAATACAATAAAATGCATAAAGTAATTAACAAACAAATTATAATTACGAAAAACCCAAGCGTTTGTGTGCTGCGCACAAAATTTAAAGCTTTCATAGGAAATTGGAAGCATGATTGTACCTTGAATATATTTTGCAGTATTGTCCGTCAACTCAGCGCGGATATGGATACGAACAAGGACATGGACATTTCTGATTTCCTTCGTACACAGGATACAGCATATGAAAACATCAAACGCTTTATTTATGACAAGTGAATAATAAAGCTTTTTACAAACGAAAAAACTTTTGTAGTTATGGATTTAAAAGCAAACGAAACGAAACGGAAAACAAACTTTGTTAAATTAAAATTCTTTGAATGTTTCTTTTAGTTAAATTGGGTTTATAGAAGGAAATAGTTAAATTCTTTATTATTATTTCCATTTGACAAACGATTATTAAACAAATTTTTCTAATAAATGTTATTTATTATGTATTCTGTTGGAAATCATTGTTAATTTTCTAACGTTTTCTATTTTATAGATGTTCGAAGTAAGGAGTAATCTTGTTAAGTAGTTTGGTTTTGCTTTCGTGATTTCATTTCAAACTGTTTCTTACAATAGGCATGTGTCCTATGTCTTAATTTCTATAAAAGTGTACTATATATTGATAAAGTGGGTTACTAGAATCTCAAATGTCCAATTATTTTTTAATAACTCCTTATATGTTAAGAAATATTAACAATTAAAAAAGTAATTTTGTCTCTTTAATTATTAAAGGGATTCAACGTTGTACACATTCCAAGTGCATGTGACATCACAATCCTTGTGTAAGGTTACCAACCTTACAGCTCATAAATCTCTGCTATATGTATTTATATATCAAAATATCAAATATTATTTACAGCTATTTCACGGAACAATATTATGTCTGCCTTAGCAGGGTTAAATAAAATAAAAACTTATTATTCTTTGATTTGACTTGATTATTTGACTACCAACAGCTTAAAAATATTACCACAGCACTGACCTACTCAACAAATAACTGACGTTAAAATGCATTTCACGTGATACAAATATGGCCGGCCATTTCTAGCGCTAAAACTACAATTCAAACTTTTAATTGCTACATCTCCGTCAATATTTAAATATTTGAAAAATCGCACAATAAAAAATGAGGACACGTGCTCATTTACACCGGAAATTCCACTCGTTTTTATATTTGAAAATATAGACAATTTAGTACACTGTGGCCATCCATATCTAACTAATGTTTCACCTTAAATTAAATAATAAAAATATTATAACTCCGATATTTTATATGTAAACGACTTCAGAATTAGTGAACATAATAATCGATTACTTCTAATACTTAATGTTTCTCACTCTTCCATTTGAATTTTCAATTTCAATGAATTATGCAAATGAGAGTTTAATCATTTCCACGCTGCGTGAATTAATTTTCCAGCTATAATGAGTTTTATGTTACAACGGCTACAAAACATGAGTTAACAAATAAATTTGAACACTTTATTTAATTGCGTGTTTAACTTGAATGTATTGTTCAAGTTTCTTTTCTGTTTTCTGTTTTCTGTTTCACACGGCATGAAAAGTTCATTAAAACTTTAAGGTCATTCAGTCGTTCATTGCTAACTCGCTGTTTCTATCTGTTTTAAAGTGTTCAAGAAACGATATTGTTATAGTATAATTACTTATTTAAATTAATTAATTTTATTGATATTTTCTTCAAGATTCGCTGTTTGAAATTAAGGAATTAAAGGAGTAATATAGTGATCATAAAAAGAAAACATCGTATACAGTAAACCATCCTAATTGATGTTCCCAAACTTATGTTTATAATGAACGAATATCCGTATTCTATAAATATCTTAAATATCAGATATTTCATGCGTTTGCTATAAAGTGACAAAATTCAGATAATTCTAAACGCTATAAGTGAGTAATGTGAATTAACAATGTGGCAATGTGGTTAAAATTTCATGATATTTGGATCATTAGTTTACAAGTTACAACGATTTTAGTGGCGCCACTTTTGCAATTTTTCAAAACAATGGAAGAATCTAAATTTCGTATATTGATAAAGCATTGCTTTTTGATGGGAAAAAATACGTTCAAGCTATACATTCACATTCTAAACGATTCATGATAATTAATTTGTCATTTGCAGGTTAGTCATCAACGATATAATTTATTTGTGAATATTAATAAGTAAACATCAATAAAATGTGACAAAATGTTACATTTTTGCATTTTTAAACGTTATTTAGTATCCCAGCTAATATCCACATACTCGCATATATATTTTTTATCTCTGCTGTGTTTCGCGGTAATTACAAATAAATATATTAATGCGCCGCGTGATTCGATCCCCCGGGATTTGCTTTGTTTTGTCAAGGCAGTGGCAGCCGCACACATAGGCACAAATTGACTTCTCTATTTGAATTAAATATTCGTATAGCATTGAAGATCAACATGTAGCTAATATCGATATCAAATAAGGATACTAATTTGATAATTCGACAATGTTTTTGGTACAATGTTTTAGGAATATATCGTCGTTAATAAAAATACAATATCGTTAACAGTATTTTGTTATTACAATGTAAGATGGTCATAGTATAGAAGAACTGTCTATATTCATGGAATATCTTCTGTAATTAGTTCCAATGTAGGTGCACGAATTCCAACTATGTACCACTAGTGTATAAGCAGTCTAAATGTAAGTAACAACAAACAACAACAACTAACAACAATTAAAATGTTGAATTTAATACGGTAAAAAAATGTAATAAGTAAAATTAACTACAAAATTTTAAATAAAATGAAATGCACCATTATTCTTATTTCACAACAGAGAGACAGTTCTTAAAACATTTTTGTCTTTAAAAACTGTTTTAATAAACAAAACACATTCCCATCTGAAGTCAGTAAGATCAAACGAAAACACGGTTGTTGTTGATTTTTAGTCTGCTTGGTTTAAACACGCAGTTTTGTTTTTTGTGAACATTTGCGCTTGTCAGTTGTTGTTTATCATGTTTATAATTTTTATGGGACACACAGAAAGACACTAATAACAAAACCAGTCTGTTCAGTGTGAACAGACTGTTTTCGAAAAACATAACTGTTTTAAAATAAAACAAAAGAAGATTTTGTTTTGTTTTTTGACAACAAAATTGTCTCTCTGTGGTTTGAAACAGACATTAGATTATAAACCAGTCTGACTCTAGCCACCATCTTACATCATGGAGAAGTATTACATTGTCCTATGTATTTCTTTATTTAATTTCGCTTGTCAATAAAGTTATTACAATCTTCTAACAATTTTTTTTAATTTTATATATATTTCTTAAGGGCACCGATCTATATGTATATCTGTATTTCTATTCCGCAAAACATGGACAGTATCAGGATAACCCCCAAGTAACGTTTTGTACTTAATACCGAAATATACGTTTTCCTACGAATATCACTCTACTGTGAAGGAGAAAATAAGAACATAAATTATAAAACACGGTGCGGTCTAGTAAATGCGTATATGGCCCTTATTAAAGAACACAGTTGACAAGCACTGATTTACCGTATACAAATTTGTTCAGCAGTACATTCATACCCACAACTGTGATTGTAAAAGTGACAAACAGTTAGCATACATACCAGGCGTACATTATATGCGCTATTTGGTTCCATTATATGATGTGTAGCTCTTTGCCTAATGTCCTGCTAATGGCATGGGATGGCCCTTGGCTGTCGCCCCCGTGTTGTATTGTCATTGTGCGGTTCAGCAGCGGCATTGTTCACCCCATGCGCGTCCATTACTGAAAATATAAAAACTCGTAATAATATCGGTTTTCATTATCAAACAGAAAATTTATAGATCGACAGTGGCGACGGAAACGCGCTGCATGTTTTAACAAAAAATTAAAAAAAATAGTAATTCATATTTTTATAAAATGTTTTATGTTTATTTTTGATTGAGTTCCAAAAACTACTCGTATAAATATTTAGTTGTTTTAGTAAATATTGAAAATTTTATATTTTGTTGGTAAAATATTCGATCAGCGTATAAATATTTTAATCAATTTACGATTGCTGTAAACTGGTGAAATATTTTCTATTATTAACGGTGTATCAATAGAACCCGATTGTTTTATTTTTTAAAATAATATTAGAAATATTCAAACTTTTTTCAATTTATTGTGCGCATAAAACATGAAATTATTATATGAAATGTAACACGTAGGACAGAGGCGGTCTTAAGGGGTGGCAAGCAGGACATCCGCCCGATGCCTCGATCTTGTAGAGGCCTCGCACCCTCGCGCAACAACCCAAGTACAAAAATTCATTACTATATATGTATTTGAATCTCGCACCTCGCTCTTTAGAAATCCCACTAGAATCACTGCGTATATCTTTTAAGGCATTCATGTACCTTAGTTTATCATCATTAATATTTGTCGTCTTTGTGTTTGTTAACTTTTATAAATCTTCCAATATAAAATTTAAAAACTCTACATTTATTTTTTATAAATTTTGCATGTCTCGTCAATCAACAATAAAAATATTTACTTTCAATTTAGATAAATTAAGCAAAGAACAAGAGCCTTGCAAAGATTTCCCATCCGGTGCTTCGCACAGTTCTGCTGCCTGGGCCCTCGCTAGAAATTTCATAACATACCTACCATTAGTTTACAAGTTACAGTAGTTCTAAAGATGCTACTTTTGTTTTTTTAAAACAATTTTTTTTTTGGAAAAAATTAGAGAAATATAAATAGTTACATACTTGTAATACGTTTGAAGGCACATTTCACGTAGTATTTATTGTCTTATTTATTTGTCTGTACAACAGTTTCGTCTAAAGCCTCCTGGTGTTGGTGCACGTCCGCCTACAGCACAAATCAACAACCTTACGGCCCATCTGGATTCCGGCCAAATCGGCCCATTCGTCATCCCCGGAAAACTCATCAGCCCTAGAGCGTCTGCCACCCTTCCCCAGTGATCCCATCCCCCCTCCTTCACCCAATGGATCTTCGTTCGGGCAGAAATACCGCCAGACATGATTAAAAAGAACTTCGCACAATGAAGGCACCGACGCTTCAAGATGTACGAACATAACCTTCGTAAAAAGAAAAGCACGCAAGCTCATGAAATGCAGGCCCACATCGTGTTTAATGTTGTATCTATATTTCAGTTCTACCAAGTAACACCCAGCCCACATAAAAAAAAGCTTCCACAGAATTGTCGCGCATAGAATAATAAAGAGCTTTCTAAAGCTCACAGTTTCCAGCGAGTCCATTTCACTAATTACCAAGGTATTACTTCAGAGCTTTTACTTGTGTGAGCTTAAAGCATCTCGAAGCAAAAGCATTAAGAGAGCTTAATAAAAGCACCGGTTGTATTTTGTTCAGTTGTGCAAAATGTAGATAGGTAAAACGAGAAGCTTTTATAAGAGAAAAATCTTTGAGTGCATTTTATTAATTCCGGTGTTCTATTCCAGGCAACGTTCGGTTTTTAATGTATCGATAAAAGCTGCTCGTAAAGAATTATGAGCTTTTTTGTTCTGATAGAGATTAGATTGTTACTTGATAGTGTACATTAAACCTAAGGGCATGCAGTTAAAATTAAAATAATTAACACTGAAATATTTTCTGCTTTGGTCGCACATCATAGTGTCTAAATATATTTATATGTGATAATAGGATAGTATTTAACCTTTTTGGAGACTGTCGTTAACAGAAGCTATTATACCAACTTAAATTTGCAGTGTAGGAGATTAAAAAAAGAAGGAATAAAGAAGTGGAGCATAGGAATAATATGAGAGGATGCAGAAAACAGAGGAGGCAAAATATAGATAAAGGTATAAACGGTTGTGGACAAGGAGAGTAATATAGTACCTAGAAAAACAGAGAAATAGGAAAATCACAATGTACTCGTATTAGGCCGAAGAGAATAATCTAATTACTGAAAGGAGTATGCGAAGTGAATATGCAGGGAGAATATACAGGGGCGGCCTTAGCCACTGCGAGGATCCAGGGCGGCAGATATTTGTGACGCACTTGTTCTTTGTATAATTTATGTAAATTGTAAGTGAGTATTTTTGATGATAATTGACGAGAAATAAAATTTTATATTGGAAGATTTATAAAAGTTAACAAGCACAAAGAAGACAAATATTAATGATGATAAACTAAGGTACATGAGTGCCTTAAAAGATATACGCAGTGATTCTAGTGGGATTTCTAAAGCCTCTGCGAGTATGTGTATTTAAAAAATAGAGATTAAATTAGATTCATTGATAAAGCAATTATTCACGCAACTAAAAAAGTAGGAACAAAAATAGTACCTGGGAATAACACTTTACTCTGATATATGGCAGTTAAACGCTTCTACAAATCTGCGAAAATGTTCCTTCAAAACAATTAAACGCTAAGCTAATATTTGATGAATTTAATCAAATAAATTTGTACCCTGCAGTTATATCTTATTACATCATGTAACGTAACAAGGAATTAAGATTCGATTTGTTCTCTGAGTTACTCGTACAAGATGCGGGAGGCAGGGAGGAGGAAGCGGGAGAGGCAGCTGTGTTAAACACGTTGCAAATTATTCATTGCGGAGTATAATTGAACAGAATAAGTAATGAAACAATTTGCGTCATTTTATTAGAAGCGAGACGAATGACTAACATATCGCGCTGTCTCTTAATAGAAGAAGAAATAATCCAAGAACTGCAGGAAATGTGGAAGGAGAAAAGAGTGTCTGTTACTCCCTCTTTGTAATCAAACCTATTACATTTATTTCCTATTAAATTTCCGTACTAAAAATGTCTTTGCAAATAGATTATGTTTCTGTAATATCATTTATAAAATAAAATCGAATATTTTAAACTGATTCAAAGTAATCTGAAAGCGATGGAGACTTGGAAATTTGTAACAAATGTGTCCCTTTAGTAGATTAAACACAAAATGGCGTCGCTGTGTTCTACTACAAGCAGGAAACAGTTTGATAAGTTAATTCACAGCAATTCTATCGGTATATTTGTTTCTCTACAAATGAAATTTAAATCTTACTTGTTATTAAGTTGATATAATTGTCTTATTGCAGTCTAACTACTCAGTACGAACTATTTGTTGAATATGCCGTCGTCTATACTTATGTGATAGACATATTATTGTCTTAAGACAGTTGTGTCTTGAATATGCTCTAAAACTATTAATTTGAACTAAGTATAAGCGCATACTGGATCTAAGAGTGCCCTTTTCAAAGAAATATTGTTTAGAAAAAAATGAAATGAAAAATTGACAAGACAAGTGGGATAATTCTGATAAAGGTAGAGAATTTTATAAAATACAACCAATACTGAAACGTAAGCCATGGTTTGCCAAACTAACATGGCCAAGAAGATTAATAACAATGACCTCAAGACTAAGAGTGAATCATACTGGAGCTCCGAAACATCTAGCAAGAAACAAAATCATTCCAAACTCTAAATGCGAATGTGGTGAAGAGGAGGCAGATCCTGACCACATTCTGTGGCAATGTAAAAATACAGCAATGGCAAGAAATGGACTCCAAAGGGCGGTGCTACAGACTTCGCAGACGCTTCCTGTTAACACTCCCTTTTTGATTGCGAAACCGAAATTTATAACTGCAGTACCCATGAATAGATCATTCTTGTTGTCTGGATATAACGTATAAGAAGAAGCAGAACAATATTAGCGGCGATAAAAGGCTACGTGCCTAGGAAGCCCGAGAAACTATATATAAAAAATAAAAAAAATAAAATATTGTAATATCATTGAAAAAGTGTGAGCCTAGCCTACGTTTGTGTGTTTATCTATTAAAGGTATCATTCCTTACTCTTTTTGTTATTATAAAGAATCAGATAATCAAAAAATAATCCAACATTTCTACGATATTAATGTGGTAATTTCTTTTACAAATTTTAATATGACTGTATTTATATTCTCACACGGCGTTACATTTAATACTTTAAATATAACATCTCTTTCCATTATTTATTATCTGGCTACTTAACAATTCCAGCAGCGTCTACAACAAACCTTTATTTCTAATTAGTATATCTTTAATATAACTCTAATTAATCCATCTGATATTTATAGCAATTTTTGTAACTAACTTTGTTATTTTGTCTTCGTAAATCTTAATTACTAACTAACGTTTCTTATTTTCTTTCTTAAACCCACTGGCACTGGCAGTGGCCGAGGACGTGATCCGGTGACTTTGCTGAGTTAGTACGTTTCATTCCATTATCTTTCTATCTCACTCACTCTCATACATCAAACACCGCCCAGTCACATCTCTAATTAACACTGAGAGAATACGATGAGCTACGTCAACTGGATTTATTTTAGTGGTACGTCAGACTACTTACCTCCCCCCCCCCCACACACCCCGTCTCTTTTCTATACCCCTGTCCATGTGTTTCTTCGACGGACGAGTTTTTTTTTATTACATAGACATTTTTAATGAATTAAAAAAGCTTTATTAATTTATGAGCTTGGTCTGAATATGGTAACAACAAAATAATTGTAATATTCCGGCATTGAAACTACACGAAAAGGTATTTATGATGAAGGTACAGTGACCTCTTCTGTATTACACGGGCTGCTACAACACGGTAAGATATTGCAATGACTTTTTTACATAACGCGATTTTCAGCAACTGTTATAACATGGTACAAGAATGGTAAAGTTGCAAATTTGTAAAGAAGCGTCAAATTATAATGCAGTGGGAAGTGGAAGAGGGAGGAGGGAAGGTTGTCGAATTTATTCCCCTAACGTTATGCTTCTAATAATAAAAATTATATAAAATGGCTAGATTTATCGCGTGCATATATCGTAAAACCTGTCGCACTCTACAAGCGTATTTAAGCGAATTTTGACCGGAATTATACGCGCTACTACGCTTTACTTATCCGAACCCTATAAATGTAATGAACCCTTGCACACTGCAGGCGACAAAGCATTACGTGGTTCTCATTCTGGGAGCGAATTTTAACCAAGCGTATACAATACATGCTATAACGCTAAACCTATCCCTACCTTGTAAATGCAATCAGCCATCTCAGAGTGAAAGAGAATGACATAGTTTCTTTCATAACAGTGGTGTATCGATAAAACTTAAAGTAAAAGTTTGCTCTCATGATGAATTATGTTAGTGCAATACAACTCCGATACACCCTACAGTACACAAGTTTGATTTGGCGTACTGTCGTATCGGTACGTGGTATGTTCATATGTATTGTGGCACAATACATACGCTTGCAATATGCTTGCATTGTACGACAAGCTTAAGTCCTATTCTGTTAGATAAACCTAACTGTGTTTCAGGGGGCTCAAAATTTAGGGTTCCTAGGTTTAGCTGGTAGTTTACTCATCGCACCGTGTTAGTATTAATCTCTGCTCTAGATTTAACGTAACGATTGTGAAATAATTAATTTATTAAAACAGAATGAACTTCTATTCACTCGCAGCTAGAATATAATACAAACGCTGGATTGGGTTTATAGAAATAACAAAAGCCCGCCCATCCACATCCTCGACCGCGCCCCCGCCCTCTCCTCTAACCGTACAACGCTGCGCTGTGATCCACCGGAAGTTTAGTAGAAGAATAAATTGCAAATATGTATTCAAAATTCAAAACACGGAAACCAGTATATTTTATAAACACAACCATGTGCTAATTCATAATGCTAATGGAATTAGTTGGAAGCTTTGGATAATTTAATGCAATCTGAAATATATTTGATGGATTATTTATGCCATAATGAGCATTAGTTTAGATTAATGTACATGCCATTTTGCAAGCTCACCACTAATAACAGAATTCGTAACGTGAAGAAGATTATTCTGTTCAGGGATAATTGTAAACTGTAGGCCAGAGGATGTGATAGCACACTCTAAGTGATATATTTTATTTTTATTGATACTTCACGGGCTTCTTAGGACCACGGTCCTTTTTTCGCCCTACTTACTTTATTTTATTTACATTTTAACTACTTACAATTCAGAGAATATAACGCCAGTCTAGTATGAGACCTACGTAACGCCTGTATTCGGACAGGTTTGTCGCTTGCAGTGTGAGAGAGTTCAATTTATTTAGCTTCAGGAAGAATACGCATTTAACAATGAAAGATTTCACAAATTTATACCGAGTTATTTATATAGAGTTAAATATTAAAAAAAAAGAAAGCATTTGCCGTATATATTAAAATTAGTTTATTTTTAGGCCATGTCACTTAAATACAATATTACGGCGCTGGTTATTCCAATTCTGAGCACAGTAAAACGATGGTCAACGCAAGCAGATAGGGTAAGATGAGAAAGACAAAGCAGATGTGTTTAATTAAGGGCCCAATTAGGAAGATAATTATAATATGTTTACTATATGAAATACAAGTATACCTAGTACGGTTACACATTGAAACAAAACACATTGTGTGCAGAATTATTATCTAAAGACAACCCTAAGGTTTAAGGGTGCTAGAAGTAGTACTACGCATTTTCATTAATTAAATTTAGTCACGAAAGCATGTGCAAATATAATTTAGTTGTTAATTTTAATATAACACAATTAAAATTCATTTTTTGATTAAAGTTTTGTGATGTTACATGTTTTTGTATGACATGTGTATAACGTGAAATGAAAATTGATTGCTATCTACGCCTGGTTGTACGACTACCTGTTTAACGAGTTGCTGCTCGGAAATTTATATCAAAATTATAATTAACATTTCGCAGTAGTAATTAATGATAGTATTTTCTAAAATAATTACATTCGGTTTTGTTCTCTTTATAAATTAGTTAATTAGTAAAAGTATTGAATTACTTTTTGGAAATTATTGTGGGTTTGCTATTGTGAAAATTAATAAAGGCACGAATATTTGTAAAGGATAGAATCCAGTGTTATTGCAACATTGGCAACACTGCTGTGCTTGACATATTGACTGAAATGAAACGTACTTTTTTAAATATTTATATAAAGGTATTATATTTCTTTAGTTGGTACTATACTGGTAATATACTCATGGACTTCATAGATGACGTTGAGAAAAATAATAGTTGATTCTCGCAGTTGACAGAACTCACTGTGCATAATGTTAGGTTATTATAAAATTAGATAAAAAGGGAATGACAATTTAAATAATAAACTTTAAGGGCCTTATTCTGTAAAGTATTTCCACCGGTGAAAAAATTTCATTGCTGTAAAATGACGTTACAAAAGCGATGATTTTTTATTTGGTATTCTGTAAGAAATTTGCATCGATTTTATTTTTGTCGCTGGAAAAATATCGACCAAATTATAAGGTCACCTTTAGCGGTGACTTTAAAATTTTCCATCGCTGTATTTTTTAGAACTGTCAAACAATTCGAATTATAATTTGAATCTCAGTACAAATTTTTTAATACACAGTATATGTATAGTCATATGAATATACAAATATAAATATATCAGAAAGTGTATAATAAAATTGGAGATATTGTCTTATATATATTTAAAAACATTTGTAATACATAATTTAAAACAATTTATTACTCGTGGATAAAACCACTTAGTTGTCATAAATTTCCAAGATTTTTAATCAAATTTTATTAGCTCGGAATGTAATCTTTATTTCCATTGGCGGGTAAATCCTACGAATTTCTCTTATACAAAGTTGTAGGGTAATATAAATAAATGCTGGGGGTTTATCATTATATATATATAGCATAATTATAGAGTAAAACATATTAGAACAATGTCCCAAAGACAAATCCTCTCATATAAACTGACTTCTAGCTTCCAGATTTCATGGATTCACATTCCCAACGTTATTCTACATATTTACAGAAATATGTTACTCCATATGATAGTGTTGAACCACGAAAATGGCACAACGTTTCAAAAACATATGGAAGTTAATAAACACAAACACATATGGTCTTCAGTGTGCGTCTACCCTAATACTACAAGCAAAGCAAACGTATTTCTTATTACTTAAGCTGAGTTAAGATTCATGGATAAAACAATAAATATTTGCAATATATTTTTGAGCAAAGTTTGAATGGACAAACCCCTTCATTTTAATTGGATTAATTAAACGACACTCATTAAAATGAAACGTGATGATACAGATCGTTATTAAAGCATTCAACTCTTAGCCAGAAAGAGAAAGAAAGAGGGAGAGAGAGAGAATTCAGACAGAATTTTATGTAAACATTTACTCTAGAATATTAATGCATTCAACAGAATTTTTATTCACATGATGAAGCAAAATGATGAGGGGTGAAATTGACTTATGATGCCTGTAAATATTTGTACAGTTAATTCGAATGGCTGCTGATAATACAATACAGTAATGGTGGCGCTAGGTTTATAGAATGCCATAGCACTGTAAATAGAAGATTTAATGGTCGAACAATAGAAAGAAATACAGCGTTGTTTTTTGTAGCTATTCAAAATTATTTTCTGTATTGTTGAATATATTTAGTTGATATTACTAGAAATAATCAAATCGATACGAAAAGAAACATATTTTCGATAATGTTTTTTGACGACACAGTTAATATATAATTATGTCTATAATAACTAAATGATAAAATAACATTTGTAGAATACTTTGTAAAATTTTCATAAATAAATATCAAGAAATGATTTAATGGCAACGAATCTCCGCAGACGTCACAAAAAAAAGTCTCATTGCGTTGTCCCTCATAACTCATCACTGGATTATTTGAAATAAAAAACCAAAATAATTTCATTAGTTGATTAGATTCTTCAGGTAATCCTGTAGAGATTTTTTTAATTGATTTTTCAATTTTTTACAGCACTTAAAAGTCGAAATACCGATTTATCGTGAAAAAAAATAGAAACTTTGTTATTTTAAGATACGTTAAATTTAAAATAAAAACTCAACACCGTTACCTCGGCATTTATGTGAAGAAAGAGTGTACAACATTTCAAAAGAATCGGTCTAATAGATTTTAAATTAGAGAGGACACCGATTCTAAAAAAGCGTGAGAAAAATGTGTTTCAAAGAAAGACGAAACCGATAGTTCTACTCCAATCGACTTTAAATTTTCATTTTGTACATTAATATGAATAAATTTAAAAAAAAACAAACCTTACCCCTCCCCTTAATTCAATTGGTTTAATAAAAATGGTAGATTGTATAAAAATGTAATTTGCTTACCTGGTTACGTAGTGGCAAAACTGATAGCTTGTGAAACGTCCAAGTTGTAACGCCTGAAAGAGAACGAAAGTATACGTTAGCGAAAAATATAAAGAAAGTGACATACAGCCTCATTTCGAGTCACTGATTACGTTTTTATATAATATTTTAATGTAGATTTCAGATTTTCAGAACAAGAATTTTTTGTCACATTCGTGTTTTAATTTGAGTTTAGTTAATTTAGTTAGGGCGCATGCGTCGTTAGTAATATATTTTCACAGGCAGACAGTTGGACAAAATTGAATGTGAAATAATTAAAATTGTTGTTTTCATTAACAATGGGCTTGTGTCTTCATTTTTTAGAGGTCGATTTTCAATTGTTGATTGTAATTGATGTTAATAAATGTGTATTGGCGTGTCTATTTTATTAAATATCTAAACGTTGATGGAGATATAGCAATTAAAAGTTTGAATTATAATTATTATTATATTTGTATGACGTGAAATGCATTTTAACGTCAGTTATTTGTTGAGTAGGTCAGTGCTGTGGTATTGTTCTGTAGCTGTTGGTAGTCAAATAATCAAATCAAATCAAAGAATAATAAGTTTTTATTTTATTTAACCCTGCTAAGGCAGACATAATATTGAAATTTTATTGTTCCTTGAAATAGCTGTAAATAATATTTGATACTTTGATATATAAATACATATAGCAGAGCTTTATGAGCTGTAAGGTTGGTAACCTTACACAAGGATTGTGATGTCACATGCACTTGGAATGTGTACAACGTTGAATCCCATTAATAATTAAAGAGAAAAAATGACTTTTTTAATTGTTAATATATCTTAACATATAAGGAGTTATTAAAAAATAATTGAACATTTGAGGTTCTAGTAACCCACTTTATCAATATATAGTACAGTTTTATAGAAAGTAAGACATAGGACACAAGCCCATTGGTAATAGAAATTGTTTTTGCTTCTATATTTTTGTTAAACTGACATTAAACTGCTTTTAAAAATGAATCCTACTGCGTTTTGACAGATTGTCACATTTTGGAGGTTATAATATAATATAGTTTCTTTTAATTTAGAAACTTTGGACTTTGTACGGTTCTAATAAAGAAGGAAAATGTAAATTAAAATAGTGAGTGAGAGTTTATCAAGGAAGCTGTCATATTTACATAATGTTATAAAAGAGCACTCTGCCGTTAGAATAATATTAGAAACTTTGTTTATTTATGTAATGCTTGAAATCATATGGACGCTGGGAACACAGAGATAGATCTATGCAGCTGCATGCGATTATTCAAAATGAATTGCTACAGTTTGCTTATTATGCAAAATGCACCATACATCCAAACAAGTAGCTTTTAATTTAATTCATTTTCAATAATTTCACTAAATGAATAATAATGGATGAAACCCAACCAAATATTTCCCCAATAATGATAATTGAAAATGATAATTTTGAAACTCAATGTAAAATTAATGGAGATTATTTAATATTTATTCAAATAGGTTATGCACGGTAAACTGGTTACGGTTACGGTTACGGCAGGTAGATAGATACCTCTGAACTTGGGAGCTTAAAGCTTAAATGATGTATGTTAAGCTGCATTGTTAAAAGCTGCTTGGATATAAAACACAAACATAAAATAACAAAGAACATTGTTACAACTTTTATAAAAGTTTTAGCGAACGTAACGAGTAACGAGTCACGAGTAACGAGGAGGACCTCCAAGTAATAAAATACTCTACTTCATTTTCACGAAAGTGTCCTTAAACTTACACAATACTGCGGAGTCATGTCTGTTGGGTCTGGAACGGGTGGGTGAGGAGGGGGAGTGCGGGGTGAGACGAAATCGGAGTACTTTGAAACTGAATATTTTCTGTGATCTATAGAGATTCAGGTACACTTTGTGAAATGTTCTAAGGAGATATAGTATTGTTAGTGAATGTATAATTATGCTACCGTTTTAAATTAAAAATTTAATGAGTACATAAACTTGTAATATATAAATAAATAATCGTTTTACAACAGACAGATAATGGGCTTGTGTCCTCATCTTTTAGTGGTCGATTTTTCAATTGTTGATTGAAATTGATGTTAATAAATGTGTATTGGCGTGTCTATTTTATTAAATATCTAAATATTGACGGAGATATAGCAATTAAAAGTTTGAATTGTAGTTTTAGCGCTAGAAATGGTCGGCCATATTTGTATGACGTGAAATGCTTTTTAACGTCAGTTACTTGTTGAGTAGGTCAGTGCTGTGGTAATGTTTTGTAGCTGTTGGTAGTCAAATAATCAAGTCAAGTTAAAGAATAATAAGTTTTTATTTTATTTAACCCTGCTAAGGCAGACATAATATTGAAATTTTATTGATAGCTGTAAATAATATTTGATATTTTGATATGTAAATGCATATTGCAGAGATTTATGAACTGTAAGGTTGGTAACCTTACGCAAGGATTGTGATGTCACATGCATTTGGAATGTGTACAATGTTGAATCCCTTTAATAATTAAAGAGACAAAATGAGTTTTTTAATTGTTAATATCTCCTAACATATAAGGAGTTATTAAAAAATAATTAAACATTTGAGGCTCTAGTAACACACTTTATCAATATATAGTACACTTTTATAGAAATTAAGACATAGGACACAAATTAAATTTGACG
Source organism: Panorpa germanica (assembly GCA_963678705.1). Taxonomy (NCBI): domain Eukaryota; kingdom Metazoa; phylum Arthropoda; class Insecta; order Mecoptera; family Panorpidae; genus Panorpa; species Panorpa germanica. The sequence goes on from OY783207.1 coordinate 1,904,069, forward strand.
ATAAACTGGCTAAATAAGCTAAAGCCATACAAATTTTGTAGTTAATTTTTGGTAGTTTGTAAAAAGTGAGGTTCATTATTGTTATATATTCTTAAGAATTACTGCAAAGTTAAAGTTATTGGTACCTGAAACTTATAGAAGGAGATACTTTCTTGCAAGTATTCTCATTTTCGTTATAAGTTGAAAGGTATTTTTACGATTTTAATGGCAATAAACGGGGTAACGGAGCATCTTATATTTTTTTTGCAAATGGACATTCATATAATATGTCACAAGAATTATATACTTACACCCCCCTCACCGCCCCTTCCTCGCCTTGTTGTGACGCAACACAATTAAAAAAAAGTTTTTTAGTTTTATATATTTGTTATTCTTTTTGGAAGTCCAATTTTGGATTAGTATTTGGATTAGATAGATGTCCATCTCCGTTGATACACTTTGGCGATAAATCTCCCTCCTCCTCTTCCCCCTCTCTTTACTAGTGACGTAATTAATGGATAATCCCCGAAATAGAAAATTTCTTTTGTTAATTTAATATATATTTAAATACATAGCGAAAAAGAAGGAGAGAGAGAGAAAAGAAAGAGAGTAGCATCTATCAATCACTCGAAAAACAAATTAATTAATAGCGTAATTAGTATCTAATTGAGTACACATTTGGGTAAATATTTTGAATGTTATATTGTGTATATTTGTTTTAGAGTTTAAATGAATTTGATTATGCGGGCGTGATGAGATCAGTTCCACACTTATGTAGTCGTTTACACACACACACACACACACACACACACACACACACACCCATTAATATCAGGTTAATTATTCAAGTGCGTGGATAACCCAGCCCCTTGATCATATGCATATATATTTACCAACAAATAGTTGTTTGCATAAGTAAATATGAATTTATTTATTTAATTAGCTTTGTGTTTTCTATTTGTGTTCATCGGTATTTATTTATTGAAAATTCAATATTATTTTTATAAATAATATAATGAACACTACCTAATTTAATTTAAAGTAGTTTACACATATATTAGCAGCACCTCTATAGTCAATTGATTACATAGTTGAAATTTACTTATTCAACTTTTTTTTTATATTTAATTTTAGAATTTGAGGCAATTCCAACAACCTGGTCATATTCGCCTGAAGTTAATTTATTTTAATTAAATTTGGTTTATTATATTTATATCATTAAGGAATTCCAGCACTTTTTGAATGATTTCTGTGTTGTCTGAAAGCATATCATTTAGTTCAACCAATGATGCAGTGTTTTGTTCTTTGCGTTTGATATTGTGGGCAGGTTATTAGTAGATGGACTGTTATTTGCGTCTGACAGTTGTTGCATTGCGGAGCTGTTATTTTACTGATTAAATGTTAATGCGTCAATGTCGTACGTCCTGTTCTTAGTCTGAAGGTGGTTTTTTCGAATTGTCTATTGCTTTGATAATAAGTTTCCCATTTTTTTGTATTTTCCTTAATCAATCTCAATTTGTTGTTGCTTATTTGCGTCCAGCACTGGTTTTAAATTTGCCTTATACCATTTTATTATCCAATATTTCTTAACAGTTCTTACTGTCTTCTTTCTCTACTTACTTTCGTCATTTGCTTTGTCTTCTTCTCTGTTCTCTGCTTCTTCCTTCTTGATTCATCCTGATATAATTCATTTCCAACACTATCTCCGCCATCTTAGAACGTGATGATGACAACTTCAAGTATGTACTATATTACATACACTATTTCCATTTATAAATATTGTCCTTTGCAAATCATACGATGAAGCAACAGTCATTTGTTTTTTCGTGGAATAAACATCCTTTCCGCGCATTTAAAAATAAATGTATTTAAAAAATTATTTAAATAATTTAAATAAATTATCATAAATTAATAAATAGGTGTAAGAATTTGATTTGATTAAAAAAAATGGAAAATAATAATAGGAAAAACACCTTAAGTGTAGACTTCGTCGAAGTGATTTATAGAATGACGTTTACCGAATTACACTTATTTTTAAAAAACGATTTAAAATTATCAGTGGAAGATGTGATGGCAATTCAAGTGAATGGAAACAAGATGATTGTGAAAATTGCAGAACATTTATTAATTGATAACATTATTGAAATGACAAATGGGAAAATAATTTACAAAGGTACGGATGACAATAATTATAATGTGTATATAGAAAGAGCCGATAAATTCACAATTGTAAGAATGCACAATATAGAATATGAAATTCAAGATATAACGATACAACACGCACTACAAGGATATGGTACAGTTATTAGCATCAAAAAAGAAACATGGGGTAGAGATATGCCTTTCCCAGTTTATAACGGAACAAGATCAATAAAGATGATTTTAAAGAAAGAAATCCCATCGTACATACCAATGATTGGCAGAAAGGTTTGGGTTAGCTATGCTACCCAAAAGAAAACTTGTAGGTTTTGTGATAGAGAAGACCATTTAGGACAAGATTGCCCTACTAAAATTAGCAACAGAATAAATTCAAATGGTTTCGCACGCAGCTATGCAGCCATTGCGGGGAATACAATGAATGACAAAGCGGTAACTGATTGTGTTGTTCCAACTGAATCAAAAAATGAAGAATTAAGTTTTGTCAATAATTCAATTTTTCCACCCTTAATGCCAAAGAATACGCAAAATGAAACAAAAATCATTTCAACAGCTATTAATGATGATACTATTGCGATTGTAAATAATAATGATAATTTGTCCAAAATTCCTACAGCACACAAAGAAATTAAGAGAAAAATTGTAGAATCATCGTCAAATGAAGATACTTTGGCAAATTCTGAAATTGAAGATTGCTCAGATAATTCCGCTGCATCCAAAATGGATATAGGATTGGAAAAAAAAGATAAGAAAAATAACAAAAGACCAAAGAAACAAAAAAAAAGTGACAGGAAAAGCAATGGATATAAAAGATAAAACAATTGAATAACCTTAATTTATTCAATATCTTATTAATATGGTACTAAGAACATTTGCAACATTTAATATCAATGGATTATCCTCTGTAACATCTAAAATTATGCTGAAACAATTTATTATAGACCACGATTTGGACATAATTTTATTACAAGAAGTTAATATAGAAAATTTAAGTTTCTTCAAACATTATTCCTATATCTCGAACATTGGCATAAATAATAGAGGAACTGCAATTTTGTTAAGGCCTGGAATAGAAGCTACAGATTACATATGTGAAGAAGATGGACGTATCCTATCGATAACTGTTGAAGGTCATAGATTAGTAAATATATATAATTTTTCAGGATCCAAATATAGACAACAACGCATAAAGCTTGCTAATGAAACTATTGTCAAACATATTAACTTTAGACTACCTCTAATCATTGCTGGCGATTTTAACTGTGTGCTGAACCAGAGAGACCAACTTGGGAATCTAAACTTCTGTTCTGGATTAAATAGGTTAATAACTGAACGAATTCTATCTGATATTTGGATCCTCAAGAATAAAACTCAACAGGGCTTCACTTACTTTAGGGGAATGAACATAGCATCAAGAATTGATAGAGTTTATGTTTCTGAAGATAGCCCTCACTGTAGAATACTCCTACTATAAAATGTTTTACTAAGATCCTTGTTTTGTAGTTGTAATATTAAGAAATAAATGAATATCAATATAAAAAAAAAAAAAGCACATTCATCAAATTCTATATTAAAAACACATGCCTTATTCATCATTTCATAACTTCCGTATGATAATAAAAACAAGGAATACATAAAGTGGTATATGTGACTTCACTTCCGGGCTCTGGTTATTGCATTATGGGTACGATGCTTCCAAACCATTGATATTACATTACAGTACGCCTTCTTTGAATAAAATATCCTATAACGCAATATGTTTGTTTTATGCTTCACACGGAAAAATAAAACATTTATTAACTTGGGAATGTGATACTTGTACATCGATATTTTACTTCTTATTCTTTTTGCAGAAAGTTTTGTATACACATTGTACTACTTCCCCACCCGTACTCGTATTTCATTGACCTATATGCTAGAACATGCTTCGTTTCTCTACTGATCAACTTAGTTAAGGACAGATAGTACCAAGCTTCAAATGTTATGTCTCAAAATTTCATCACGTTTCGACCAGTTACAGTGGTTGTTTTTCAAAATATTAGTAAATCTGAATTTCTTGTGGCATGCAGTTCAATTAAAGCTTTTGCTAGCTTAAGAAATATGTCCAAGAATATAACAACAAAACTAAGTAATAAAAAGTAAAATATATCAAGAAAAAAAATTCGAAATATATTTCTTTTTCTTAATAAAGGGGAGAAAACAAACAAGACAAAATAGGCTTACTTACATTTACTTCTTTTAAATTATTTAGCTAAGCACTAGACGAAGTAGAATTTATGCGAGTTTTATTATAGGAGCGTAATGCCGCAGATGGAGAAAAATTTTATGAGATTTTACGTCTTTTTCTAATTGTGGGAATGAATAAAGAAGGATCCCTCTGCATAATTTATATTTATGGTGGCTATAAAAGACATATCATTAATTACAAAGAATTATTTAGCCTTTGCAGCCTCTGAATACTTGTGCATTAGTATGATATACAAAAACTCTTATCTTAGGATTTTTCTTATACATAAATTTAAATGGCAAAGTACATCGATAATTTAAGTCACACCAAAGTCAAATATTCAGCACGATTTCTATCCACTTGCGCTTACCGTGCATCCAACTTCATTATTGCGCTAGAACCGTCTCATTTACTCTACTGATATTTTATATATACTTACTATCAATGTCGCTATATATTCTGTACGATGTTCACATAAGTAATTCAAGTTATTTTGTTGCAGTGGCGTGTTGCTCCAGAATCAGCAGGATTACAATGCTGCTGTGGAAAGCTTCCAACGAGCCATCCACTTCCGGCCATCACTTGCGCGTAAGTACATCGACCATATATACGTACACCAATTTATCTTATTCTGAGAGTTAAATAAAGTACACCATTTCTACATTACTAATAAATTATGGGTGTTTTCTTTTTTATTATACTTGAAGGAAATTTCTTATTATACAACATACGAGTATATGAAGTCTTGACTGTGTTCCTTAAGTTACTAAGGTTCTTGTGAGTGTGTTACAAGAAAATATATAAAGACATGTGACTGTAGAACTACTTTACGTAAAGCATAGCGCAGTTTTTCCTTACAAACAATGGTAAATGTGGATTCTTTATATTAATCGGCTTATGAAAGCGACGGGGGTATAGCTATTTTTTCCCTAGCTAATAATCTTAAGGTGAACCTCTTCAATACGTCGCTCACACTCCTCACTCCTCACTTCTCAGTCTTATGCATTATGCAGCTAACAATAATGTATTGTGTTGAATAAGCCAGCGCGGAGAAGAGGAGTAAGGATTCCTATAGAAATATGCGGCTGGGTATAATCACGGTACGCTGCGAGTTTTATTCCACAAAATGAAACCATTCCGTTCCATTCCATTGTGTTCGTTCCGTTGAATCTCTGCAGAAATAGTATTAGACTTTCAAAATTAGGCAAATCCGCTTTAATATAAATGTTCTCCCTCTTCTAAGGGTATAAGGCAGTCGGTTTAAGCTGGTTAGGAGGTTTGGGAGGTTTTGTAGTGAACGAAAAATGGTGATAAGATCGTATGGTATCATATTTGTGATGTATTTTTGGTTTGTTATACGTTTATAATATTGGTTGGGTTGGAAAGTTGGTAGTTGGTGTGTTCGGCTCGAAGTTCGGCTAAACGATCACTACCACCACGAGCGCCAACAAGATATTGATTAGTTCAACTCTTGACGTGATGTGAAACGTATCTCAAGTTTTTATTATTCTGTAGAAGCTGACCATGGACTTAATAATGGCATTTGGTGACAATGTTAAGTTTTGGAGCGAGTTAATGAGTCTGTATAAGAAACAGAGATCATACCACATATAAAAAGTAATAGTTTTGGAAACCTTAAGGAAATTAACTTATCCCCTGATAATATTGTACAACAATGTGCTGGTTTTTGAGGTATTTAAGAAAAACTAAAAAAAAAACAGACAAATTTTAGACCAAAATTCGCATAAATCATTTTATTTATGACGTTTCCAATTTGAAAGTTTATAAAATGAATTTATTACTTAATATGTGTTATCCGTACGACCTTTAAATCCAGAGAAATCGATATTTTTAGAAAGAGCTACCTAAAATAAAAAAATTAAATTTGAAATGGCGCTTATTTTTACAGGAGGGGTGACGGACCCCTACATGTTGATGTTTTTGTTGATAAAATTACGTATTTAACACGTCCTTAAAGTAACGGTAGCCGGGGACAGGACACCCTGTAAATCCCTATTTTGTTTGGTATAATAATAGAAATTAGTTTTACATTTTTACAACTTATTATATCAAAGATGTTATGTTATGGAAGGTCTAAATTCTCGTTTATAGCCTTATCAACTAATTAATAAGCATTAAAATATCTGGATTCGACCCCAGAATTTCTGTTTAGTACACAGCTGCTATGAACAAAGATCTGAGGCTCACCACATTTACTTGTTAACTCACATTGCCCACTTCTGATTCGGAATGACGAGGATGTATTAAGCCTTTTAGACAAACAAATTTAGGGACTAGTTTTAATTCTTTTTCAGATCATGGTTATTCAATCACAGTTACGGATGTAAATTTAAAAACTTGAAAATGTGTGAGTATTGTGTTAAATCAAACAGAAAATAATCTAAACCTTTTATACTTTAGGAAATTGTGGATTCTAAATCGTTCCACAGAAAAATCAATCGGTTTTACACTAAATTGTTCCATGGTGCGATGTAACACAGAAATACAGCAGCGTATTGAGCGAGATCTCGATTGGTCTAGCCCGTATATAAAGCCCATTCAACAGAGCACAACGCAGGCAACACTTTAACCGCGCGTGTAGTTAATTGTGCGTACAAATGAAATGCAGAACAACATAAAGCTTTTTATTTTCAATGAACATTATTTATCTACATTGTGGTTAGTTCGTTCGTTGGTTCGTTGACTGTACTTGTATACTTTTTACAACATTACAAATAATGAAAGGGTATTCACTTGGATTTACTACGAACTGTGTATGGTGTGTAGTGTGATGCAGGTTTAATGTTAGCGAACACGTGATCTCTATTCAAGTCTCACTATGTGGCCGCCATTTCGTACCCGCTAATTTGCGGTCATTGCCAAACAGCATGCATCAAGCGCGGTCAGGTGTCGGTCGTTCGTATTCAGTGGACGGGGTTCTAATACCACCCACTTTTACTGGACATTCATGACCGATGTCCTAGTTCATTTGGCTTTGGATGTTTCCTTTGGTGTTTAACAATATTCATTAAAGGAACGTAACATAATTTTCAATACTTCCTCATTTTGGAGGGTGTGGGGGTGGTTAAAGTTTCAACTATTTTTTAAATTTAATAATATATACAATATTATACAATATTGTAATACAATATATATAATATTATACAACATATTAAGTTTATTGTGTAAAAATGGGAAGTCGATTGAAGTAAAACTGTCGAAGATATAGAGTTTTAAGTCTTCACCTCTCTGGTCTGGTTTCGTGTTACTTAGAAACTTTTAAACGCGTTTTCTCACACATAGCTTTTTCAGTGTCGGTGTCCTCTCTAGCTCAACATCTACTGCACCGATTCTTTTGAAACTTTGCACACTCTTTCTTTACATAAATGCCGAGGTAACACTGTTAGTTTTTTTAATTTTTTAATTCTAACGTATTTTAAAATAACAAAGTTCCTAATTTTTGTCATAGAAATCGGTATTTTGACTTTTAGGTTCTGTAAAAAATTGAAAAATCAGAAAGAAATGTAAAACTCGACAGCGTTACCTGCAGGAACTTATCAACTAATGAAATCAATTTGGTTTTTCGATTACAGAAAATCGCATCGCACATACATGGCACCGCAATGTTACTTTTTTTTGTGACGTCTGCAGAGATTCGCTGTCAACGCCTCATTTCTTGACATTTATTTACGAAAATTTCACAAAGTATTCTTCAAAAGTCATTTTGTCATGTAGTAATTATAGAAATAATTGTATATTACCTGTGTCGTCAAAAAACATTATCGAGAATATGCTTCTTTTTCATCGTTTTGACCTTACCCCATTCTTAAATACGGACAAAAACCTTTTACCCAACAAAAATAACGCATTTACCGTTTCTCCACACCATTAAACGAAATTAAGTTTCCTAAGCAGTAAATCCCGCCCTGCACTGCATTTAAGATTGCAACCGTATTATCCTGCACATGACGTCGTTAGAGTCGCTATACAACATTCTGAAAATGTCCCTTGCAGCTGCAATAAAATCGATGTAATTCTAAAGCCTTTATGTTCACTGTTCTTGTTTTATTTATTTTATTGTTTCCGTACTACAAGGAATTCGTATACGTACTAACTACTACCACATACACAAACCACGGTGCTTGTACATGTGTTAGTTGCACATGAAGGTGGCGATTTCAAAAAGACATTTTAAAAACACACACATTATTGTTTCATTCATTTTGTAAGAAAATATGTAATTTATAAAATTCGTATAATTGTGGTATGCTAACAAGCACTGCAAGATAATTTTTTACCTGGGAAACTATAGAATAATGATTTTTGACTGAACATAGACTCTGGTTCTATTATTTTGTGCAACTCTGTCCATAGCAGTGTCTCTAAGTGCAGCTGGAATGCAAACGAACTTCACAGTGAATTTATGATGGTGACATTTTAATACTTTAATAGGAATTGCAAGTAATTAGCTCTAGCAAAAGTTATGTGACACTAAATGAGAATATTAAATTTCTACCTTCATATAGAAATCTTGTAATAGTAATCTAATTTTATAAAGTTTTGACTTAAAGCTCTTGTAACTTGTAAAAGTGTCGAAATATATTCAACTTTTCTGCTTGTAAAGGTAAAATGGATCTATCTCTCTCAAACTTACCACACTCTTGCCATCCCCTACCCCCTCCCTCCTCCTAGCACTCTCTTATGTGTTACTGTAACATCATGTTCTACTTATAAGACAGACGATGTTTTACTTTTGTAAATTTGTCAAATTTATGTATCAAATTATTATAAAAGGAAAGTTTTACTCCCTACTCTTCTTTTCTCTCACTCCATAAATATAATTTGGGTGATAACTTCATACAGTATGTGACTTCTTTGGTATTTTAATATTTTGGTACAGAGATGTTTTAAAATATAATATGCCCCGTATAACGCGGGTTCTAGCAGTACGAATTAGTACAACGCGTTCAAATATTATATCCACTGTGTCTTCATAAAGTGCTGGTGATATATGTTAAAATTCCATAACATTCCGACAATTAGTTTATAAATTACAATGGATTTAGTGAAGCTACATTTGTAATTTTGAAAACAATAGAAAATTTGTTAGAATTAATTGATTTAAAACTGGATATATAGAAAATCCATTCTAAATATTCATGTATATTAAATCCGACAATATATTCCTCCTACAAAAGTATAAATCTTGCAGGAGTTGGTTCTCTTCTTCTCGTACGAGTATAATCTGTCTCAATAGAGCTTTGGTATTGACCGCGCGAGAAAAAAAAGAATATTTCAGATAATGGCCATCGTCGACCTTTGATATCTAATACGCCATGAATATCTCGTTTCCATAGAAATGTCCTTTACATATATAAAATTAGGATTATGTTGAATATCCTTACGTAACTATACGTACAAGGAAAGGACTCTCTCTATGTTGCGCACAACTACTCGAAGCTCCAGTAGAGCTTTGAAGCTCATATCGAAAACTTGTGATCTCTATACCATATCCTCGTACTTGTAACATGCCATGACTTCTATATTGGCATCTTCAAAACTAATATTCTATCGTATAAGCTATTTTGTATTCCTATACTAGGATATATTGTAAATTAGGATCCTTGAGACGACGTCTGAGAAGATGATCACTCGGATAGAAGGAAGATGGTGCGGTCTCAATTTTAAATTGAGAGCGAATATAATATAATCGCATGTGCAATGTTTACACTTTGCATTTACATTATTAATTGTATATGTACGAGTATTTTAATTAATTATCTTTATATATATATATATATATATATATATATATATATATATATGTATATACATCTGTGTTTGTGCATGTCCTTTATTTACTCTCTCTCTCTCTCTCTCTCTCTCTCTCTCTCTTTCATTTCATGTAAGAGTGAGACACAGCGAAGCGTGTTTAGCTAGTTTAACATACGAGTATAATACAAATTTTAAGTTAAATATAACAGAGAGTAGAGGCAGAGATAAGAGTGATGGGTTAGGAGGATAATATAAAAAAGGCAAATAGTGAATTCTTGAATTTGGTGAGGGAACAAATCATGAAAGAGGAAAATACGATATTGGAAAAGGAAAGGAGAGGATACTACTTAGGAAAAGAGATGGCAGTGGAGGAGACAGAAGAGACATACTAAGGGAGGAGATGTTTTATAAGGAGCAAAGAAATATAGAAGTGAAATAACAGGAAATGAAAGAGGAAATGGATGAAGCATGGTATAATACATGATAGGGACAATTGTGAACAAGGAGGAAGTCTGAGTCTGTAGAGAAGGAGGAAACTAAGGAAACGAGAATGATCGCAAGGCTTAGACTACGTAACGTAGAAAAAGAGAGTAGGTATTAGAGAAAAGAGTACAAGAAAACATGCAGGATGTGTGGGAATGAGATAAATTCACGTTCTACTATTCTAACAATCTGTTTTAAGTGCAACGTCAATTTCGTGTAGGAATATCTCAACAAGAATCTTACAATTTTAATAAATGCATTAAAATTAGTAACGTTAGATGAGCTTTTAGATATACTTTACTTAAGAAATGAAATATTTGCATGTATATTTATTTCTGTCTTAAATTTAAACTGTCTTGCAGCTGGTACATGAATTTATACGAACTATATAACTCACAATATATGCATCTTTCTGTGTGGGATAATTTATGGTAACAAAAAGGACATGGAAAATACAGTCTTGTCATTTCAAGCAATATATATTTATATTATGTTTACTCTCTTTGTACGAAAGTAAGTAAGAAAGGACGAATATTCACCAAAACCGAACAGTGTTATTACTACCACATTATACAAACAAATTTATTATTTTTATACGAGTATGATTTATATTTGGATTAGTAATTAACGACAGTGCTACTAACTTATTGAAAATAGGATTTTAATAAAATAATTAGCGTGGGCTTTTTTAAATTACAAATTTCCGTTACTTTTTAAACAGACATCGTATATTTATTAAATTTAATAATTAATTCAATTGAGAGAAACCAAACTCAGAAAATGAAGCAAACATCAACGCTCTCGCCCTTTGTGTCATCTTCAATTAAATTAAAAGGTGAAGAAGCCACTTTGGATAGTATTAACGTTCATTGCAACCTTCTAGCTATCTATTTTATAAGGTACAAAGTCTTTAAGAAATATATTTTCTGTTTCTTAGTCATTTTTATGTGGAGAAAGGTTTGATAGTGGTAAAGCGTTCAGTTTTGTTACAATAAGTCACTTCCCAGTATACATTTTGGAGTCACTTTGACATCATACTGAAGATGCGTCATGATTTTTTTGTCATAAAAGAGTTCATTTATAGTTCAGTTTCTCACATTTTTTCATATAAAATGTCTACTTTATCGGCTGCAGATGACGGAACCACTCCACCTGTCGGAATACAAATGAAGATAAAGTTGATGCGAACTATAACTGAAGTGAAATAGTGATAGAAACGTCACAAAATAGGGCACTTCACCAAATTGTTTACTGGGTTTAGATACATTGGATATACGTTAAAGCATATAGATGTTTAAACATGAAATTGAATTCCTTTTTTGTTTGATTTAACATCAACAATTGAATTAAATTTAACGAAAGATTTAATTGAAACCAAATTCTATTTCATGTCGGTCGTTTATATGGATTGAAAATAATTCCCGAATTAACACGCTTTTTTATATAAAGAACAAAGTTAAAGTAATTCTTGGTTTCACTCATGTCTGTTTTAACTGTAGACTATAAAAATACGATCTGGCCAACTTGTTCTTGTCCGAGTGGTCACCACCATCCGCTACCCCGTTTATTTACTTAGCTTGAAGTCGCTGCTGCTCTATGACGGTGGTGTGGCCCAAACGGGGTGGTTCTCTGGTAGACCACCGCGCTGCTAGAGCCGCTATTACGAGGAGGTGGTACCAGTTCGGTCTTTGTTTGCACTACGGTTTATTTGGACCCCAGAAATGGTATGCTGCATGGATGGTACAACTGCATGGCTCATGGCTCATGGCTTGTCGTGAAGTCCACTATGCACGAGCATGAGCTGGACTAGATGACCACACTAAATCATTTCCAGTTTACTTTATTTTTGTTCTTTGTGGTTTAAAATGAAACTCTATTAGTAAGTTATCTTAATTTGAAAATAGAGTCACTCGTTTATAGTGTTGTGAAATGTTGGACATGTTATATTATACTCGTACAATTTGAAAAGGAAAGAACGGTAAATAACTCTATTTTATATAAATATCAAAATCTAATTTTAGACCATATATTTGTGAGAATATTCACTATGGTGGCGAAGTCTTTCGAAGTTGGTTGAATCTTGTTGAAATAACATTCACAAGAATTAAATTAATATACTACAGTGTAAGTTTTTTAAATATAAGAAACTGGGTGATCTGTTATTTGATTTAGAAAATATGAAGCTTGAAATTCAAGCCGGAAATAAATATTATTTTGCATAAACTTACTTAGATTTGCTCATGAAAATTGCAAACTAAAAATCCGGATATGTGGAGTTATTATAAAACCAGTGATACAGGTATTCGTCGCACAGACAGATACAGGCAGATATTTGAAAGCAGGGAAAGTTTAAAAACCTTATTGACTTTATCAATAAAACTAATTCGATCTCTATATTTTAAATACCAATACTCGTGTTTATAAGTTGTAAATTATGTATTTCAAATATTTATAAATGTATATATTCTTTTAAGGAGGTATAGGACGTAAACATCAATGATGAAAACGTCGTGAAATTTGGAGGGTCGATACAAATAGTTAAAATACAAGCTGTTTTAAAATTTTAGAGACTTAGGGTTCATAGTTTTCTTTTTCTACATGATTAAAAATGGTCATTTTCCATACAAATCATAATGTTTAGCTCACTTTTTAACTATAAAAAAATGGTGACACGGCATTCAAAAACTAGGTGTATGTAAAAGAATCTTTTCTGTAACTATTGCAAAAAGAAAATTATCAAAAGGATACCTATATACGAAAATATTTAAATAAATCCAGTAAGAAACAGTAAGTGTAGGTTGCAAATGCCAATTTGAGCGGGCAATTCAAAATCTAAATAAATATTATATAAAATATATCAATTTATTTGTCGAAGAACCAAATTACGCATGCGTCAACACACGTAAATTTACTGCGTTGCCAAATTTATTATTCCTTTTTCAAAATATTTAATTTGTATTCAAATTGAATTAATATAAATTTGATATTAATTATAGGTAATTTTTCATTTATTTAACTATTATATGCATAAAAAAGTCATTTTAACTAGCAAAAAGCAGATTAATAGGGAATTGAAATTCATTTTCAAAGATACAGTCCCAATATTTGTTCGTCCTTCATGTACTTCGTATTTTGCAATTCGTATTACCGAGAGATAAACTTTTAGTATTGACGGTACGTCCTGTACCTCCTTAAGTGCTAATAACTTTTGAAAGTTGATGCACTCAAATAAATATTTAAAAAAAAAAACCAGTGGTACTATATGGTTCAGATGTTTAGATTTTAAGAAAGAGCAATTGTCCTCTCTTGCGGATTTAAGAAAATAAAATTTTGTGAGTAGAGTGTGAAAACGTACAGTGGAAAATTAGAACAAATATGGAAATATCTGGAAAAAGCACCAGCTTTTCTTCATTCAGTGTCCTAATACTTTTCCATTTAATTAAAGAGATGCAAATCACATATCAGTCGATAGTTAGGATTACTGCGTTCAGTAATTACGCTGCCCAGTGTTCACATGTTTTGTATTTAGCGAAATATTACTTGAAATCATCCTTTAAGTTCCTTTAAATATTTGCATAAACGCAATTGTTAAAGTAAGTGAATAATTTGTGTTTCAAGAAATAACTTTATTTGTAAATAATGCTTTAGCTTTTAATAATGATAACATTCCTTAGACCGTTAAACATAGTGAAAATAAACCGAAAAATTCAACAGCATAAAATTTAAATAATAGCTTGCAAAGACACAGACTTGATATTAAGATAAAATTATTCAAGAAAAACAAACAACAACGATCTTAGCACGAAATGAAAATTCCAAACATTCCATCTGTTCTTACCTTGTTGTAATAATTACAAATACATAGATAGAACATTTTATAATTACTTTTTCAGCATTTTCTCCCATTTTTATTAATAATAATAACATTATTATATAAGCATGAATTTTCTAATTAAATTCATTTCAAAATAAAATAATTCTTACAATATTGTATAAGGAAGCAACCTTACTCAACCCCTACTGGGTATTACACCCCTGGTGACCTGTTTATTTTTTTAGGCTCTGTATCATCTTATTGCGAGTGTTTAAGATAGATTCCGAGAGAGTTTTTCCGGTGACACGAGCGGGACATTATTTATTCTCTCGCTTCTTTTTCTCTCTCTTGATTCTCTATGCTCTGGTCTCGTCTGAGCGGTAAATCACGCATCCCTCTACCCGTTCTCGACGCCGTTACCACCCCTATTACAAAATGTTTCTCAATCTTTCGTTTAATATTAAACAAAATGTTGTGTGAATATTTTTAATATCTACTTATCACGTCGCACTAAAACCTTCTTTGTTACTCTACTCATGTACACTCACAATAGATATTTATTATCTGTCTGAGAAACGTAGTCGAAAATAAATTGGCTTGTGTCCTCATTTCTTATTGGTCGATTTTTCAATTGTTGATTAAAATTGATGGTAATAAATGTGTATTGGCGTGTCTATTTTATTAAATATCTAAATGTTGACAAAGATATAGCAATTAAAAGTTTGAATTGTAGTTTTAGCGCTAGAAATGGTCGGCCATATTTGTATGACGTGAAATGCATTTTAACGTCAGTTATTTGTTGAGTAGGTCAGTGCTGTGGTAATGTTCTGTAGCTGTTGGTAGTCAAATATCAAGTCAAATCAAAGAATAACAAGTGTTAATTTTATTTAATTCCGCTAAGGCAGTTTCTTGAAATAGCTGTAAATAATATTTGATATTTTGATATATAAGTACATATAGCAGAGATTTATGAGCCGTATGGTTGGTAATCTTACATAAGGATTGTGATGTCACATGCACTTGGAATGTGTACAACGTTGAATCCCTTTAAAAATTAAAGAGACAAAGTGACTTTTTTAATTCTTATTATCTCTTAACATATAAGGAGTTATTAAAAAATAATTAGACATTTGAGGTTCTAGTAACCCACTTTATCAATATATAGTACACTTTTATAGAAATTAAGACATAGGACACAAGCCCATTGGCGTGTATTTAAAGTTTAGCAACTAAAGAGCTTGCTATTGTGGAAGAGGAAGACAGTGGTCCTTCTTTAGTTGTCCGGGCAAGTTTTCTTTCGCTACCTGACTGTGGAACGAAAAGCAACTGTCACAAACCTGACTATATTGTGTAATAATAATTAATATTTAAAGCACAAATGTATTTCTAACACACTGTATAATTAAAATATATGACACAAATGTAATTTGGTAGTAGATCGGTAAAGGTGTTACCAATTCGAATATGTAATCAGAACATGTGAATTAATAATGAAATTAATTACTCTAACAACATTCTCACAGATTTTGAAACCATTTCCTTGGTGCTAGGCATGTCTACAGACTCTTTATTTACAACCCCAGAGCAGCCTCTGGCGTTCAGTTTCGTTCGGTAGAAAATGAAGTGCGGAAAGGCGTATAGTTTTTATTTTAAAGCGAACTGAAGTAATACGCGTTCTTCTAGTGTATGTGTGTCCTGAGCCTGATCCTGAGCCATCCTTGTCATCCTTGCCAACCTCCCAAAGGCCCTAAGGTCTTGTAAAAACTGAAATGATAAATCCCAAGTACTTTTCTCTTTAAAGAATTGTTAAATTCAAATATTATGTGACAGTATTTTAAATATGTTTACATTTTATAAATTGTTTTATGACACAGTGGTCCCGCCCCGGCCCTTTTTTAAATTATTCTTTATCATATATTTGTATTTTGTGATGTAAAAGTATTAGAATATTATTTGTGAAAATTATTCCGTTTATAAAGTTAAGCAACTTTTAAAATAAAAACGTTGGGTTGATTTAATAAACTTATATTGAAGAACGAGCGTGTCTTCAAGGTAACTATATTCAACTTTATTAATTACCGTAGGTATTATTACTGTTCCAGTTTATTTATTAAACATATTTAAGATTGTTTGTAAATAGAACACTGGCTTATATACTCTAAGCTTGTTTTTTTCTGAATTAGTTGTCACTACCGTGAAGAAACTAAGTACGTTAGTCTTCAGAGATGTAAACTGATTAAAAGGGAGAAGTAGTTATTGTAATCTAGATTTAATTTAGTTTATATAAAGCTTTTGTAAAAATTATGTAGGTCTTAAATTATAGATTTTATATATTGCTACAGTTGTGGAGAGATCTATAGGCTGGCTAGGGCGTATCTGCGATCTGTCGGTGGTATCCAAGTTCTCGAACGGCAAATGTCGCTCAGTTCCTTTCAATAGCTTAGTGGGCGCACAATTTTGCTATGAAAGACCTTTTAGCTATTAAGTAATTAATAGCAATTTTTTATTTATATCAAAAGACACAGCAAAACATCAGAACTTTTTTAGATCACATTTATTTTAAACTACACTATTGAATTACATCTTAATTGATTAAATATTTTAGTTAATAAGAATACTAGTTACGACATTAGGTAAATGTAACTCGCGGTTTAAGTTATAAAAAATATGTGTAATTATTATTTTATGTTTATGCACCAAAAGGCTAAGCGTGCTGTAGGTTTGAGTGTTGAAGCAATAAGAACGAATTAGGAACAAATACGTAGTGTCGAACCCTAGTAGAAGTGAATCGTAAAACAAAGGAGGTTTACATAAGAAATATTATAGTTTACCCATACAGAGAGCAGTATATATAAAAATAACTAGGCATAAAATATATGTAAATGAATTGAGACAAAGAAATCTTAATTCTAACATTAATTAAAAATAAAAGCAAGATATTGATATACAAATATGAATATTGCATGCATTTATTAACACTTGTAATAGTTAATAGTAAAAAACAATTTTCCACAAATTATAATTCCAAATAACCGTGTCTTCTAAATTCAAGAAATACCTAGTATAAAAAACAAAATCTCATTTTCAATGTACTGGAACTGTGCTCTGAATTTATGTGACTGTGAGCTTCATTTTTTCTTATTCTTGGCTTACATTACAATTACGTATTTTTCTTCCACTTTGCTAGGAAACTACGTGTGTCCTCGGTACTCCTTACATCCGCCATCCCCTTTCCCCATCTCTATCACTCTCTCTCTCTCTCTAACATTCAACGGATGGCTTACGCCTAATATTTCCTTTTAATAATTATATAAGAATATTAGACTTGTCGAAAGAATTTTTTATTATACGCATATTTTACATTAGTAAAAATTTTTTTATGATTAAAAATTTACATTTTATAGACTCTCTCTGAATACAAAATATATTAATTTATATTAAATTATTTAAATTGAATAAGCCTGTGATAAAATACAAAGAAATTCTAATCATTAATAAATGGTAATAGAAAAGTTCAGCCTTGTTAAGTATTTTTCTCTGTCACAATAAAATATAAAGAGTACAGCGTGAACGGAACGGGTGCAACTCTGCTGGAACTGAAACTGGAACAAAACTTTTGTGTTAAATACTTTGTATCAGATGTTCCTGGAATAATTCATTGAAATTATAATGCTAGAGATTGCAGGTCATGTGATCTATATAACACGTTCTCAAAGGTAGAGTCGCTAAATTCAGATAAAACTACAACTAAGTATAGATACACTTATCTAGTAGCTTACATTTCAATAATTACACGGTGTGGTAGAGATTGCTCCAATGAACAATCCTACATGCTTAGGTTACTAGGTCCGAGGGTTTAGTCCTGCGAAGTCTTCGAACATCATTACTATCAAGCAACATTTGCGTCAGAGCGATATTTTTGTGATTACTTTGCTGCTATAGATTTGATTTCTTCTCCGACTGTGTTAATCTTCAGGTCTCTATGTATGTCGTCATTGCGGATATACCACGGTGCATTAACTATTCCTCACGGCACTTTATTTTGGAATATTATGAATGATAAAGGTAAGATCCAAATGGCATATTTTTATTTGTTAATTTAATTATATTCTTATAAATTATAACGCATCGTTATGCGAATACTGACTTCGTTTTAAACGCCAATGGCACTAAACATTGTATTGCATAAAAGGAACGAATTAGTTTTGGTTTCGAGTCCATGACTTGAAGTGATTGTCACAAATACAATCATTACGTCAGTTAAAAATGAGATAGAAAGCTGAAAAACATGCATTTTGTATAAGTGGTACATAAATAAATAAATTCTTAAAATAGTTAACATTAATCTAAGAAAGAATTGTTAAATGTTGATATTGTATAAAAGCAATATTTTTTAAGCACATTATTTTCTTTTTAAATTTGCAAGTCAACCTTTTTTGTTGCAATATTCTAGAGGATTCTATATACTATATTATTTAACTTGTCAGCGCTATATTTTTGAATTTTACTGTAGCAGTATACGGTTTTCCACTTAGTTCATTTTCTATGCACTCATGTTTGCTCGCCCTTTTTTCTGATTGTTTTTTCTGGTTACTTTTAAATATATATTGAACATAACGCAACCAGTGTCGGACTTACTTATATATATGGAATCTCAGGCTTTGTACGAATCAAGGGCTCTGTAACATACGCTTAAATCCGCCACTGGCGATGAAGATTACATTTAACTACGAAAATTATTAAAGCATACTCGTATATCTGACCTTTAAAATAAAAGTAATTAAAGTTTTTATCGGAATAATTATCCATGCCACCATTTTAAAGGATACTTTGAAACTGCTTAAATTAAACTGATAAAAAATGCCCAAGGCGTATTTATTCAGGATCAGGTAGCTGCAGCGCTAGTATCAATGAATAAGGTAGTGACGTCATGGAATTATTTTATAAACTTTGTTACATCGCTTTATCTTATGAAAATTTTTGTTTTATTCATAAATTTGTTTCGAAATCATAATATTTTGTTCCTTTGTAACATTTTTCTGTTAAAACATATTTATTAAAAAGACTTTGAAGAAATTATTGTACAACCGTAACTGTCTGTGTATACGTCTTCCTTTCCCTTTCCCTCCTGTTGGACATAGGGCAATGACAAAGACAAAGGATAATGATCAGTAAATATGACTTATCAGTTGAAATGTCGTAAAACAATAAAGAAAAAAAGATACGGATGTGGGGAAACGGGTTGACTACTTTCATCACTGATTTAAGATTTAGAGACTTTGTCAGCACTCTGCAAAGCATCATTTATCATTCTCCGAAGACTAAACTGCTCAGAAAGAGAGATAGAGAGAGAGAGAGAGAGAATCTTCAAATCGCTTCAGGCAAGATGTAATTATATTTAAGTGTAGTTGTCCGTTTATGTCGTAAAGAAAAGTAAAAAACTTTTAAACTTGGTTGTCTCCACATCTAAAGTATAAAAATAATATATTACATTACAAAATTGAATATGATACAAGCAACTTAGTACCGCAACCCAACACCCCGCCCCCTCTCCACCCCTTCCTCAACCCAAATCACTGAGTATTTTTTAATATCTGGGACGTCAACCTATTTGGCAATTTATTTTTCATCATACAAGCAAAATATAAATAAATCTCATTTTTAAAATTGTCCATGTAATATTGTAATACCTCGTCATCCACAAGCCCCTTCCTCTACCCACTCATACCACTCCCTGGGTTTTGTGTGAGCATCGCAACCCTAACCTTAAATATTCTATTATATTCTAATCTTTTCGTTATACATATACCTAGAGCTACATACAAGAGATATGAGAAAAATCTTTCCCTTTCTTCATGTATGTTATTATATAAGAAAAAACCTTTTATGACAAGCCTTGTATTGTCCGCACAACGCACAAGGCCTATTTTGAATTCCTTCACTAAAATTAGATTCCACCCCAACCCCCTTACAAAGTACAAACCCTCGCATCACCACCCATTATATAACTCGATTACTTTGATGTCGGAAAATGACTTCATTTTTTATAAGATTTTCCTTCTTCGTATGAATCACACACATTACTGGCTATGTTCACATTGGATTTGTCCTTCTTATGGCAACCGTTTTGTTTTATTTTAAAACAGTTCTGTTTTTCGAAAACAGACTATTCACACTGAACAGACTGGTTTGGTTTTAGTGTTTTTCTGTGTTTCCCATAAAAATTATAAACATGATAAACAACAACTGACAAGCGCAAATGTTCACAAAAAACAAAACTGCGTGTTCAAACCAAGCAGACTAAAAAACAACAACAAACGTGTTTTCCTTTGATATCAACGACTCCAGATGGGAATGTGTTTTGTTTACTAAAACAGTTTTTAAAGACAAAAATGTTTTAAGAACTGTCTCTTTGGTGTAAACATTGGTGTTTTTGTCATTTGGTATGAGATGAACTAAATATATTTCTTGCAATCATGGTACAATATTATATTATGGTTTTGTTCATTCTTTTGTGAAATGTCAAGAACAGCTCCTGTTGTGATCATTATCCAACCAATGCCGATACATTTCTGGTGTTCTAGTGACGCGTCGGTCCTGCTATGGTGCGAGCCAGCATAACTTATGTTCAGAAAAAGACTTTTTTGGTTTAAAATATATTCAGAACCGAAATATTTAACGTCACAAAAATATTTCTAAAGACACTGTCAAGTGTTTTCTAGATTTGGCATGATATATTATTTCTAGTTCAGGATAATAGTCGTATATTCCTTAAATTTGATTTTTGTTTAACTAATTAAATTATTCTGAACCTGGAGTCAAAATTTGAAACGAAGAAGTGCGTCCGATTCAAATTATCAGTTTGATAGAATGAAATTGATTTTTTGTTTATATTACCACTTGATTTATTCAGACAAAGTATCAAATATATAAATAATACAAATATGAGATGCTATTTTTTCTTATTTTTGCGTTATAGTTTTTATAAAAGTGTATATTTTTCTAAATATTTATTTGAATGCACCAACTTTCGACATTTATTAGCACTTAAAACAATATATAAATTTGTAAACATTTACAAAACATAATTTAGAACTTATAGACACGGGTATGGGTACTTAAAATAAAGAGAATAAATTAGTTTTATTGATAAAGTCTGTTTTTAAATATTTGTTTATATATTTTGTTTCTCGATATTTTTAATAACATTGTAGATAACATTTTTGTTTTCTTAAGCGCACAAAAAAATAAATATATTTAAAGAAAGAGAACGTTTGGATTTGACATATTGCAGAGGGCCCGCGCTATTTCCTCAAATTGTGTTTGTACTAAACTAATATTATTCTAATGTTAAATCGAATAACATAATATCAAAGAAATAACCATTTTAACATATTTTTGAATATCAAAATATTTATATTTCTAAGAGGCTTTCTATTATTTAAATATTATTTTGGTCCGTGTTTTTCTTTTAACAATGGATTCGATGGAAATGAATTTTAGGAATAAAACTCTGGTTTAGTCTTTTTAATATAAATCTTTGTTATGGTGTAGTAAGATACTTTTAGAAGGATTAATTGTATCTATTTGAAGTATCCTTGACATCATATTGAAGAAGCGTATGACTTGTTTGTCATGAAACAATATTCAATTTGATTTCACTCGTTGAAGGATATGTCAGTGAATGTACTACAAATCATCTGGCCTCACTACCGTACCAGTATTGAATGAAATTGCACCTAAACCTTTAAAGTGTAACAGAGACAGATATATCTTGTTTCTTTTTCTCTACTAATATAAATATATCCAAATGTAAAAGAGACAACAACTATATCTACAAGAATGTGTATGGCGTTGGAAAGAGAAAGAATATTTCATAAAAAGATTCTGACAATTGTTTTTCATCTATCTCAAATCTGAGTGAAAAAGAATTGATATTTCTGACATTTAAATGTTTTCTGGGCTATTTTCATCGCTTACTTTTACAAAAGCTTCGCCTTCGTTGCCTGTGACTCACCAGATATTACCAGTTACTTTAATTAATAACTCAATTACCCGGAAAATTGAATTATGCATGTTTTTCTCAGTGACTTGGTAAACAAAACGCGTCATTTGTTCCTAATGTATAAAGTTTATTTTGCTGTCGTGGAAAAAGGCTGAGATGGAAAAACGAATTTATATATCTGTATATTTTCGACACTATTACACTAAAAAATAACATTTCTGGTGTCTTGTTTTCGTATGCTTTTGTTTCAACAGAATTAAACGTATTTGATTCTTTTCCGAACATATTGCTTTTTTATAAACGTCACATTGTCTGTCTGCCTGTGTATGTATGTGTGTGTGTCTTGTCTGTCTTGCTGGTTAAGCTCAAGCTTGAGTTCTACTAGATGGGCATAGAACTTTTATTCAAATTTTATTTCAAAGAAGTCAAAAATGTATGTCGGTATAACACAAGTTGACGGAGTTTAAAAACTTTCTTTTGGAATTGTCAGAGATAAATGTACGAGCTTAAGAAAAATGAACTCAATTGAAACTAAATATTGTTCAATTCTAAAAAATATATTTTATTCAACTGCCTGGCTAGCACAGTTTTAAAAAAAATATGTTAATTACGCTGGGCATACTCAAAACGATTTACCTAACAGTTTTATCTTTTGGTTTACCCGTAAAGGTCGACTGTTCCGTGAAAACTGTCTGGTAAATCTTGACGCGCTATTAAGGGGGGAGTAAGGTTAAAACGATAAAAAAAGCATATTTTCGATAATGTTTTTTGATGGCACAGGTAATATATAATTATTGATATAATTACTACATGATAAAATAACATTTGAGGAGTACTTTGTGAAATTTTCATAAATAAATATCAAGAAATGAGGCATTGACAGCGAATCTCCGCAGACGTCACAAAATAAAGTAACATTGCGATGCCACTCATAAGTCACCACTGGATTTTCTGAAATCGAAAAACCAAAATGATTTCTCTAGTTGATAAGTTTCTGCAGGTAACGCTGTCGAGTTTTTCTTTTTTTATTGATTTTTCAATTTTTTACAGCACTTAAAAGTCAAAATACCGATTCTTCATGAAAAAAATCAAAAACTTTGTTATTTTAAAATACGTTAAAAAACTGAACAGCGTTACCTCGGCGAAAAAGTGTGCAAATTTTCAAAAGAATCGGTCAAGCAGATTTTGATCTAGTGAGGGCACCGACTCTGAAAAAGCTATGTGTGAAAAACCTCATGTAAAAGTTTGAAAGTAACACGAAACCAGACCAGAAAGGTAAAGACTTAAAACTCTGTATCTCTTACAGTTTTACTCCAATTGACTTCAAATTTTTACGCAATAAAGTTAATATGTTGTATAATAATATAAATAAATAAAAATGTTGAAACCTTACTCTCACCTAAAAGTAATATACAGTATGTGAATTACAAATACATATTTACTAAACTGTATATGTTATATAACATTTTCTTTTTAAATATGAAGAAAACAATTCGCCGTAATGTTTTTGACAGGAACTGTATAATTTTGAAAATGATTGTTGTTATCATACTTGTATCTTTTCTCTTCATACCACTGTAGATGCCACAGTGTACTCACGGTTGACCTACTAACGATTTCAACTCCTCTACAATTTTTCTTAACATCATACAAGTAAACATAGTACAACTTTCGAGAACTCATCCATTCGGATATTCCGTTGGTAAGATAACACAGTCTACTGCGTCTATTCGAACTCTTTTCAATGCAATACAAAATTATTTTAACAAAACAATTTTCTTTCTTACAAAACATTGCATTAAAAAATATTTTTTAAATTAAAAAAAATATATATATCAAACCGTGTTCCTTCCAGTTTTGATTTCTGTATACTTGATTAATTTTTAACAATTGTGTTGAACAATATTAATATCGTGAATAGAACCCCTCCCCCTCTTCCACACCCCTCTGCAAGACATTTACTGCGTTGTGTCGAAATACGTATATAATACTACCGCATTAAAATTACTTACGCATAAAGAATTTTGTGAAGTTCGGAAAGTATTACAGGAAAAATATCATGAAGAATCAAATGGTCAAATCAGCCATCCGCATCGCAAAAATACAGTCGGTACAAAGGCGTACGCAAATAATTTCACTGGAGGGTTTAATCATTAAGGGCACTATTCTGTAAAGTATTTCCACCGGTGAAAAAATTTAGCTGTAAAATGACGTCACAAAAGCGATGATTTTTTATTTGGTATTCTGTAAGAAATTTCCATCGATTTTATTTTTGTCGTTGGAAAAAAAATTACCAAATTATAAGGTCGCCTTCAGCGATGAGTTTAAAATTTTTCGTCGCTGTATTTTTGAGAACTGTCAAACAATTTGAACAATAACTTGCTGTAGTTCGAGGATTCTACGAAAAAATAGAAAATAAGTTAGTATTTATATGTATACATATATTTTTTATTTTTTTATTGACATCCCAGAATATTACAATCTATCCATAGATATAATAATATGTATGCATATGAATATATAAATATATCAGAAAGTGAGGTTATGTTGTTTGTCAATTATTGCTTCAGGTGAATGCTTTTTTTACATAAATTGTGCATTGCCATTTAAAATTCTATTTATAATAATTATTTCCCCACTGATTTTCCCGTTTTCCTTTTCAAAGATGCCATATTGACTTTTTTTTAATAGATTTTGACATGTAGGAATTATATAAACAACTGTCATTTAAAATATTTTATATTTTTTCTATTTAATACTTTGTCGTGATTGGTCAAATATCATCAATACCAGTTTATACTCTTTCACCGCTGTGCATTATAAGGGTGGTGGAAAATTTTGCATACAGAATACCACTTTAGATATTTTAAATACAGCGACCTTATTCTATCGATGAAAAAATTAACTATTTCCACCGCTGAAAAAATAAGGTCGATTTTTTTAAAAGTTACAGAATAAGGCCCTAAGTGATAGCCATTTTCATCAGTCAATGAATTCGTATAATGATTTTCAGAAAGTACGAACTTTTAAATGATATGTGGCTAAATTTCATGACAATCCAACCATTAATTTTCGGGTTACAGTGGTTTTAGTGATGTTAACTTTGTAATTTACAAAACAATGAAAAATCACTGGATCGTTGGTAAGGCTGTATCCATATTTTGTGATCAGATTTGAGGTTAAATTTTATACTTCCCCTTAGATTATTATTGCATTATTATTTCCGTTGTTTTGTGAATAAGCTTTGTACTAAATTTACTTTGTTAAATGAATGATACCATAGGTCCTATTTGAGTGCACATGCTAGTATTGTAAAGCTCTTGTATTCGAATTTAACATGACACAGAACTCTAGGAATCATTCATATTGTGAGTTCAGTGAATTATTCGGTAGTCTCTGTGCAATGTAAACCCTGTTATCCCAATTAGGAACAAGTGAGGCGGAGAGAAATACAATATTCTGTGTGTACGCCACATCGCGTTGTGTCGTGTCGGGTCGTAAATGCATCTGATTTGTTCCAGACTAACAACATAAATTATCAATACAAAACTAATTAAGCAATGATTGTAAACTTAAGGCTGTTAATGACGTTGGAGATGCAGTGCCGTAGCAAGAAACTTTGCGCCACTATTTATTTATATAATTGTACAGCATGTTAAGTTTATTATGTAAAAATTTGAAGTCGGTAGGAGTAAAACTGTCGGAGATATAGAGTTTGAAGTCTTCACCTCTCTGGTCTGGTTTCGTGTTACTGTGAAAGTTTTAAATGCGGTTTCTCACAATTAGGTTTTTTAGAGTCGGTGCCCTCTAGCTCAAAATATACTGGACCGATTCTTTTGAAATTTTGCACACTCTTTTTAATTTTTTTTAATTTTTAAATTTTAACGTATCTTAAAATAACAAAGTTTCTGTTCGGTATTTTAAATTTTAAGTGCTGTAAAGAATTGAAAAACCAAAAAAAAAAAAAAGAAAAACTCGACAGGGTTACCTGCAGAAACTTATTATCTAATGAAATCATTTTGGTTTTTCGATTTCAGAAAATCCAGTGATGAGTTATGAGTGGCACCGCAATGTTACATTTCTTTGTGACGTCTGCAGAGATTCGTTGTCAATGCCTCATTTCTTGATATTTATTTATGAAAATTTCACAAAGTATTCTTCAAATATTATTTTATCATGTAGTAATTATAGAAATAATTATATATTAACTGTGTCGTCAAAAAACATTATCGAAAATATGCTTCTTTTTTTTCGTTTTGAATTTACAATTGTGATGAAGTATGTATATGTAATATATACTCAGTTTAAAAGGACTAAGTACATTGTAAATTAAATAATATATAGAAAATGTTAAATTAATGACAAGTCCTATTATAAGTCAATTTAACATTAAATTATTAATTTATATAAATGGCTGATACTTTATTATCGATTCGATGATATCATTTATAAATATTTCTGGGAAATACTTGTAGTTATTCCAAGCGATTCCATGTCAAGGTACAAACATACAAACGTGCTCCTACAAACGTACAACTACATGTACAACCACACGCTAGCCTAAATTGGAAGGGTGACATAATTGTAATATATATAATTTAATTTTCTTTGGATCCGAGGAGCCGAGTATATTTATATTTGGGAGACACGCATAAGTATGAATAATATTGATGATTTCATGTTTGTGCGCCGCGCCACGACGCCCGTATAGTTGCCCCCTGCCCACCAGACGTCGGTTTATGATATTGAAGCGTCGGTAAGTCTCATATAATATATAGTTTAATAACAAATAAATTGAATTCACATCTCAGGGGACTAAGACGGTGACTGCACCTCGGAAGCGGAAGGGATAGATCGAGAGGGGGTCATGAATATTAAGCGGAGCAGTTAATTCTATTAAGTTGGATTAATTTTATGTTTAATGGATGGAGAATTGGAATTATTAAACAATTATTGGGTATAACTGTTATATATATATATATATATATATATATATATATATATATATATAAAATTGATAGTTTTGTAGTGACTAAGGAATATCGCAACGGTTTGTTCATTTTTCATTTTACTTATTTTACGATTGCTTTCTGTTGGCAGCCATGTTCCATATAAATCACAAAAAAGTATAATTTTATATTTAACGTCGTTACCATCATATCATATATGACACCTCATGTCGCGGAGATCCCAGATCCGAGATCGACGGCATGTCTTCTTATATGATGAAGATGCCATACGCTATACTCAACTCAAATCCACCCATTTCCACCCCCGCCCAAATCTTTTTTATCCCTTACATATTTTTATGCAAAACGCGTTCCGCTGCCAGAATTTTATTGCTGGTACAAAATGGAGATGGGATTTCATCCACCATAGGAGGCTCTATGGTGGTTTTAAGCAAAAAAAAGGATGGTAAATGCTGGCCCTCTAACATCCGTGAAGGGAAATAGAAACGAATGAAAGAAAAGCGAGTCATTTTAAGATGACTAGTGATGTCAAAGATATGTCAACAGTAAAATGTTTTGATATATTATTCAAATGTTTGTTCAAAATTATATTTGATATTCTCTTTGACTAGTTTCATTACTTTAGCTATCAGAAAGACTAATTTTAATGGTGTTAGCCTTTTTTATGAAGATAACATGATGTTCATGACGTAATGGATGGAAAAGGAAGTAAATAAAATTATGCTTTTGATGTCAACATGCTTCAAAGACTAATATAAGCAAATTAAATTAGGAAAATAAATGTTTGTAAGTTTTACCTAATGGGAAAAACATCCATTATGTAATGTACCCCAATCGTACAAGTCCCCGTACTATTAGTAGTCCTTGCTAGCTAGATATAGTAGGTAATTTGATTTTATAAGCAATGTTTATCAGGTTTTATATTATCTGGCACTTATGTGAAACTAAATCAATGTTATATCATTATTACATTCAATCCATTAAGGTAGTAAACAACTTTTGTTATTCAAATCTTTAGCAGCAAGTTATGATATATTATTCTAATTTGAAATTCATGACAGCCACCCTACTTCACTAGTTAAGGTGAAACATTACTTCATGGTTATATAGTTAGATATAGATGGCAACAGTGTACTAAAATGACAATCGATTTTCAACTTTGTACTGCATGTTTTTAAATATAAAAACGTTAATAACTTTGCACACGATTGAGCTATTTAAACCATATAAACGCTAAAAGTTAGAGAAATGTTCAAGCTTTGTTTTAGTTAAAAGTTAAAGTAGTTATTCTCCCACCATCATTAACCAAAACTGATAATAAATTTTACAATGATTTTCCAAATAAGAAATGTAATATCTCACTTCAAAATTGTTGATATTTGTTCACCAAGATTCATGTTTTAAATACTGTGAAAGTATAAGCACTAGTGTATAACTAGTCTAAATATTGTAGTTATATTCGGACTCTATTAATATAATCTTACACCTGATCTCTTTACTAATTATTGTTTATAGTCAGTTGTTAATTTCTTACTTCATTTATTTAATGTCGACCTATTTCTGATGTTGAATATTATCGCAATTACCCAATTTTGTGGTGTCGTAGCCTCATATATGTATACTACACTGATGCCTGATATGTGTGTACATTATTAATTTAATTTGATAATAACCAAACCCAGGAAATTAACTCAGCGTTAGCGTTCTTAAATGTTTTATATTTAATTTTTCGTATAACCGTTATTTATTTCTCTATTTATTTTTCGAGAATCCATCTGGCCAACATCAGCTTATCATTTATACATTCTACCAGCTATCAGCTTTGATATTATATCAGACTTTTTAAAATCAAAGAGACGTTTATTTGCTATGATGTCTTATTGATTTTGTATATCAGTTTTTACCAGGCCGATTTATTCCCGTTCTAATCCGCTTATCGTCTACTTTGCCTTTTCCTACCCAAGCACTCATCGAACGCTACGACGATAGCATTTCAAATTTCCAAATATGTACATTTCACATTTCCTCGAATTATATACGTTACTAGTAGATTATTTTCCTTCGTACATTATTATTACTATATTGTATAAGTTCATTATGGAATACGGATACAACAGCGTAGGAGCTCGGTGCAGTGTTTCATGTCTGAACCAACAAAAACTTATATAGATAGATGGTAAAACATAATTCTCTAAAACAACACTATAAATAAAACAAACGAACTCGAATTGTACTTGTAATATCTGCATATACTCCTGTATCCATAGACGTACTCAAAAAGTTTTCCAGTGGGTCCAATACTTCAGATTCTATTCTCTTTACACTAAATTTGTCACAAACTTCATTCTCTGTAATATATAATTCGAAAACCAAGCGAGAAAACGTACCTAATTTGCCTCCTAATTAGTACGCCCATGCTTACATTTGCAAAACAAACAGTTGTTCTATACTATACTAGTAATTTAAATAATATAATATAATAATTGTGTAATATAAGCATTTAGTTTCTGTAAATTCTCTTGAACTTTCTAGCACCACGTTGAAACATTAATAAGGTTTCCTGTTGAGCGGTTAATTCTGCATTCTAGAGTTGAATAGGCTTGCCAACCTTTGCAATTATTCATCAATTACGTCACTCACATTTATTTTATGCTTTTAAAACCAACTCTAATGCTGTGACACATCGTGCAACATTGTAAATTTATTAAAACAGTACTTTTACTTTAATTATGTAAACATGTCAACAACGCATTGGTGTTTTGTTTATATTTGACCACCTGCACCGAGATCAATGTTTATGTTTGAACAGCTGCACCGAGATCAATGACCATTATGTCATATCAACTTCTCCTAATTTTTTGCAATGTTTATTTTTAGAGATAATTTGTTATAATGTGTTAGAGCAGTGCATAGCTTTATTTAAGATTTTTATATGTAAAAGAAAGAAACAACAATATTATTACAAAAATATTTATAAAGTAAATAATTTATGTAACTATGGCAACGCATCAGTGTTTTGTTTAGGTTTGAACACGTGCGAGATCAAGTTCTATTCATTATTTTGCAAAGTTTCATTTTTTAGAAAAGTTGTTATAATGTGGTAGAGCAGTGCATAGTTTTATTTAAGATTTTTATATGTAAAAGAAAGAGACAGCAATATTGTTACAAAAATATTTATAAAGTAAACAATTGAATATAATGGTAGGGATATGTCGATGGATGTGCTGCAGATAAAGACGAGCTTGAGACATTCTAGAGTGCCTAATAATTACCTGTTTAACAAAAGAGATGAATATAGTTTCCAGATCACTTTAACAAAATAACTAGCAACTACATAACATATATTTGAATTTTAGAAAATATTTGATTCATTCGCAAGTTTTAACTTGAACGTAAAAGATTATATATAAAAATATAAGCGTTTATTTAAAAGTGAAAGAGCTTTATAGTGTATAACAATGAGAGAAAGAGAGATCAATATAACATCATTTTAATAAGTTATAATTTTTAAAACAACGGAAAAATCTGAATTTCGTTTATAGATTTGTTAGAAGAGTGACGTGAAAAGTAGCATTAAGTTTTTCTTAATCAAAGGTATGTTTCTGAGTTGTATAATAGAATAGAGTTAGTTAAAAGTGAGGGTCTCTTTCTATAAGTAATATCTAAAGAAATAAATATGAAGATCAAGAAGCTAGCTTTTGTCTTCATGAATATAAACGTAATACCAACTATTTTTGGGTTATTAATTGATTAATTGGACCGAGATGATTCTTTGTTTGACTGTGGATCCGAAAGGTAATTTAACAAAATTGAGTACATAAGGTCTAAGTTAAGACTCGATATCTGCATCTGTATGTTCCATATATGTATACAGCATCCCAAGCAAGCCCAATGGTGGGCTGTACCACAAAGCACATCGCTATAAATCCTGAATAAAGATGTAGATGCACTAGAATGTGAACTACCACTACAAGCAGTGCCAGTATACCGGATGAACGACGACTATAACTTACAGTTAAAAGTTACGTATAAAAAATTGACATCATTTTTATTATGTTTCCTGTTGGACTTAAAACTAAAATTACAAAATGGTTGTTAAGAATTTTGGATTTATTGTTGGCAACAGTCGTTTAGTTAGTTTGCATTGTGTCTTATTAGTAATAGAAATCATCATATATTATAATGTATCAGGTGTATGTTTATATTCTTATATGTTTATTATTTTCTTATTTTTACTATTTTTTAATTTATTATTTATTTTTATGAGTGTAGGAGTGAGTGTATAAATTAGATTTACAAGAACTTTAGACATTTTCCATTTTATCCATAACATTTTCAAGTTTATTAAAAACTAAAATAGTTTAATTTAAAAATAAAGTATAGCTCTAGTTAAAATAATTTTTAGTCAATCATATGCATTTTGTTGTGAGAGTAGAACGCAAATATTTAATTTACTTCACGTTTCGGTTGCACATAAATTAAAATTAAACACATGAAACATATTTATAATTATAATTTAAATAATAAATACATACGCTTCCGCCCCCTCTCTCCACCATCCCGCCCTATCCCACTAGCAGTAAAAGCATTTTTATGTTTTGTTATCAAAAGCTATCGACATAGAAAATACTGTCGATATAAAATCAAATTTAAATATAAAACATAAATTTTAGCACTTTTCAATTTCCGATATATACCCCACTCGTTCCCATTCCTACACCTAGAACTATATAACATGGAAAATATTAAACAAACGAACTCGTTGGCCTGCCTGTATGTATATTATTGTACAGTATTTGTAGGTTGATGAATGTTATATTACATAGTAGATACATAAATAAAACATTTTAAGTGCATAAAACATTTAGGTGGCTGTAAAATCATCTGGGTTTGGTCGATATCGATATCGACATCGACATTCCAACAATTTGTATTTCAATGAAATAAACATAAAAATTGAATGTTCAAATATTGAATCATAATGAAACGGAATATTAAAACGTGTGGTAGTCAAATATTTGTATTGATATTCATTCATTATTTCCAATAAATATTTTACTAGCGAAGTTACCTTGAAATAAAAATAAAATAAAAATTTAATTACAGGTAAAAATACCTGCTGTGTTATATGGACAGTAAATTGGAAAACAAAGTATACTTAATTGTTGGTACAGTCGGTATAATAACCGACATCGTTAAATGAAAAATATGTCCATGTGAAAACTGAGTTCTATTTTACACAGTAAACATTTTGGAGTCACAAGATTTCAACTTTTTTATTTTAATTCTTTTTATTTATTTATGTTATTGTACAACATATTAAGTTTATTGTGTGAAAATTTGAAGTCGATTGGAGTAAAACTGTCGGAGATATAGAGTTTTAAGTCTTCACCTCTCTGGTGTGCTTTCGTGTTACTTTGAAACTTAAACGCGTTTTCTTACATATAGCTGTTTCAGAGTCTAGCTCAAAATCTACTGGACCGATCCTTTTAAAATTTTGCACACTTTTTCTTTACATAAATGCTGAGGTAACGCTGTCGAGTATTTTTTAATTTTAACGTATTTTAAAATAACAAAGTTTCTAATTTTTTTCATGAAAAATCGGTATTTTGATTTTTAAGTGCTGTAAATTGAAAAATCAATAAAAAAGGAAAAACTCGACAGTGTTTTCTGCAGAAACTTATCAACTAATAAAATCATTTTGGTTTTTCGATTTCCGTAAAATGTAGTGATGAGTTATGAGTGGCATCGCAATGTTACTATACAATATTTATTTATGAAAAAATCAAAAGTATTCTTCAAATGTTGTTTTATCATGTAGTAACTATAGAAATAATTATATAATAACTGTGTCGTCAAAAAACATTATCGAAAGTATGTTTCTTTTTTATCGTTATGGCCTTACAACCTCCCCCCCCCCCTTTAGCAAATGATTTATAAGCTCATTATTTTGTAACAATTTAACATGATAACACAATTAAACTCGAAAATAATAATCATGTAGCATCAATCTTTTCACTACATAAGAACAGTATTTTAATAATTTGCTACGGCTCATGTAATTTGCACTTAATCGTTCTATTTTCCATTTAGACTGTCTAAACCGTCTAGACTTTTTATTATGTAATATTCCACGAAGTTACAGCAGTTCTTTGTTCTATTTACCGTCACATTGTGTTGTATTAGGACGCATCTAAAGCGCCGTAACTTACTCAGATCTACGGGTTTTCTTTCTTTATAAACAACAGATTTATTATAAATATAATTTGCACATTCAGTGACTGATTTGACAGCTGCAAGATGTGACGGGTCCATTAATCATACAAACAGCTGATAGATTCACCAGAGACGAGTTCTCGGTCTCTGAATAACACTCCAAGACAAAATAAAGGCCCTATCGTTGTATGAGAATCCCAGAAGAGAGGAAACTTAATGAAAAGAATATTAGCAAGCTTGTAAATGTTACAGAAAATGAGAAAAAGAAATGGGATTACGTGTAACTAGCTGTTCTTATAGGCAATTAGCTAATGAAGATAATGAGCGTAAAAAACAATTACGTTTGTAAGCAAGAAACGGGGTTTTTTTTTTTGACAATTTAGAGTTTAACATCTATTAAGCGAGTTCTCAGAGTGAATTTTAAATGAACGCATCTTTATCAGCTTGTTAGATAACTTAGGATAATTTGAAACAACGAAATATATATATATATATATATATATAGATATATGTAAATAACACTTAAAACAATATTTGATACTGAAATGTTTCTACATGAAATGTGTAGATATATACATATATATATCTTATTCGGACTCCATTCTTTCTTCCATTAAATATTCAAATTCTTCCATTGTTTTAAAAACAGCAAAAGTAGCGTCACCAATACTACTATAACTTGTAAACTTATGGTCGGAATGTCATGAAATGGGCTTGTGTCCTATGTCTTAATTTCTACAAAAGTGTACTATATATTGATAAAGTGGGTTACTAGAGCCTCAAATGTCCAATAATTTTTTAATAACTCCTTATATGTTAGGAGATATTAACAATTAAAAAAGTCATTTTGTCTCTTTAATTATTATAGGGATTCAATGTTGTACACATTCCAAATGCATGTGACATCACAATCCTTGTGTAAGGTTACCAACCTTACAGCTCATAAATCTCTGCTATATGTATTTATATATCAAAATATCAAATATTATTTACAGCTATTTCAAGGAAAAATAAAATTCCAATATTATGTCTGCCTTAGCAGGGTTAAATAAAATTAAAACTTATTATTCTTTGACTTAACTTGATAATTTGACTACCAACAGCTGCAAAACATTACCACAGCACTGACCTACCCAACAAATAACTGACGTTTAAATGCATTCCACGCCATACAAATATGGCCGACGATTATGGATTTCTAGCGCTAAAACTATAATTCAAACTTTTATTTGCTATATCTCCGTCAACATTTAGATATTTAATAAAATAGACACGCTAGTACACATTTATTAACATCAATTTCAATCAACAATTGAAAAATCGACCATTAAAAAATGAGGACACAAGCCTATTTTGACACATATCGTTTAAAGGTTGGTACTATCTAAAACTAATACAGATATGTCGATAGTGGTGCCATCTATAGTGGTGTGATAATTATAAGATATCGCT
This sequence comes from Panorpa germanica, assembly GCA_963678705.1. Lineage (NCBI taxonomy): Eukaryota > Metazoa > Arthropoda > Insecta > Mecoptera > Panorpidae > Panorpa > Panorpa germanica. The sequence goes on from OY783207.1 coordinate 1,939,147, forward strand.
ATAAAATCGATGTAGAGGTAGAACAAAAACATTTGCTATACTTTAATAAATATAACTTCAACATAAAGTTTGTTTCGATAACTTTTCAACCAGTTTTCTCGGTCTTACAATTACATCTGACGTACTGTTAGAATAATGCTCGAAATACGAGCCGTAAACCAAACGATTAAGATAGAATTTCTCAATAAAATAAACGGTCCATTTTCTGTATGTTGAGAACACACCAGAACTGGAACCAGAGCAGATCTAGATCCAGACTAACCATGCAATTTGCAATTTTATTAAGTAATAAAACATACATCAATAAATCAAAAACTCCGTATGGTACCATAACAGTAATAACATGGCATTAAATCAGGAAATAAAAGCATTGACCCCTTGGCTTTAGCCGTTCACTCGTTTAGCTGTTGAAAACGTCCAGATATTCGTTTGAATATCTTCTTTAATATCCCTCATAAGCAGAATGACCACCCTCTAGAGGAGGTCCAGGGTATTACGCCAACGCTTTCAACATCGATGCGGTGGGTGACATAGACCAGTATGAAGTTGTAACGCAGAATGAAGTTATTGACACAGGGTGGTGCTCGTATTACAACCCCATTAGCCAGATGGCCGTGAAGAAGACTGGACTGGCAGTTACAGACTGTAGTAATGGCGGAAATGAATTTAAAAACAAAACACAACAAATATTTCAAACACAAAAGAAAACCCTTTAAAAATTATAAATTATTCAGTTATTTTATACATTTAGCTTTACCTCCTCTTAACCAACTTCTTTGTATTCAAATTTTAAAGCTAGTTTGCTAATAGTTACTTATATTATATTATTCTTAAGGAGAGGAGAAGAAATTAAATAAGGGTAGGTATAAAAACCTACCTTGTACATTTGATTAGAAGTTTCATGTAAGTAGCTAATAGAGAAAATTATTATTTCAATTGAATATAGTTAAAAAAACATCAAGCTTTCGATTAAAATAATAAAAATGGTATGTTTTCAAAGAAATAACTAACAATAACTGACATTTTTATAAAAAAATAGCATCACAATCATACGTCACTTGCGCTGTTCAAAACACGATGTAAGATTTGGCAACGTCGCTTCCGCAGTTAATCGCTGCACGAGTGACCGCGAATATTTGCTACACTGTTGCATGATAAGTATTTCTAACCCGAATGCCTTTGCACACTGTATCGTCTACATTTATACTATGTACGTTCTCGTATAGCTAATATCTTTGTTTAATATTAAACACACATATCTAATAAATAAAGAAATATAATATTTATCCAAAACATGAAAAGATGATATTATACAAATGCACCCCTGCTAAAAACATATCCACAAAAACGGGGCAATTCGGAAATGAACTGAAAAATCAGGATAAATACGTAAAGTTAGAACATACTCCAAAAAGAAGGGTGTGAGTAGCGGAGAAGGGTAGAAACAAGGAGGAAGGGTGGAGTTTTTCAATGGAATTTCTTCCATATTTACCTATATATTACCAGTGTGACAGACGAGCCTTTATCGTTTACGGAAAAAGAGAATATCTTAAGATTGAGTGTAGTAAGAGTGGGGGGTTTCAAGGAAATGGGGTGTGGGTGTTTGGAGGATCCGGGCTTAAGTCAGTTGTATAAATATATTTTGGATTTACCAGAGAAAGTATGCGTAAGATATGATTTGCTGATAAACATTGAAAAACACTTCACAACGTGATTTAAAAATATCTTGTTATTTATAGAGATTTCTGAAAGATACATGTTATTAGGTTACCATTGCTTTTGTAGCTAAAAGCATATTTAATTTCTTGGAGTTAAATCACACACAATATTGGATATTCTTATATGCTCCTTAATGTGAATATATATCTATATATATATATATATATATATATATATATATATATATATATATATATATATATATATATATATATATCTAACACATTACAATAATTTTTCTCTAAAATGAAACATTGCAAAATATTAGAACTTGATCTCGCACCTGTTCCAACATAAACATTGATGCGTTGCCATAGTTACATAAATTATTTACTTTATAAATATTTTTGTTATAACATTGCTTTCTCATTCTTTTACATATAAAAATCTTAAATGAAACTATGCACTGCTCTAACACATTACAATAATTTTTCTTTAAAATGTAACATTGAAAAATAATTAATAGAATTTGAGTTTGTTTATAAATACGCAGGTGTTCTAACATAAACAAAATACCAATGCGTTGTTAAAATAATGTTTAAATAAATTTACAATGTTGCACGATCAAAATATTTAAAGATTAATAATTGCAATACATTTTTTTAACAATAATTTTGATACTAATTAATAATTAATTATTATTGTTTGACATGTATATATTTTTTCTTACTGTTTTTGGTGAATTTACAAATATGAGATTGCATGTCATTCATTGCCAAAGAAAACTCGGTTGTTCTCAAACAACAGCGGTTTCTGTTTATTGCTAATTGTTGCTGACCTTTAGGACGGCTACAGCTCGCCGGTATATATATATATATATATATATATATATATATATATACCAATAGAAAGACACTAGAAGCTCTAAAATGGAAGGAGAATGTAACATTCAAAGAAGGACAACTAAATATTAAATTCAGCATATTTATAAACGCCTGCTGTAAACGAAAAAGTAATAAGTATAAATGAAATCTGCGCCTGCTCAATATTCGCGAAGATCTACAAGTCACAAGAATTGATTCTGTGGTTCTCCTGGTAAACCACAAAAGAAACTAATCTTTAAGAACTAGTTATTGGATTAGAACTGAACAAATCTGTTTTATCTGTTTATTCTAATGCTTGTCTCCAACGTGTGAGTCAAATTGTAAGATTGACGTCAGCAAGTTTCCAGCTACACGGTGGAACGAATGCTTTTTTTTTATTTTATTAATTTGTTGATGTTATTGACACTGACACTGTTTACCAAAAACTTTCAAATATAAAACCTTCCATTGTTGGACGATTCGTGCGTGCAGCAGTGCATGACATGTGGATCAAGTGTGTGATGGACCGACAACAGCCCGAACTTCTTCCAATATGAACGTTGAACCCAATCTTTTAGAAATTCTGGTCTTCAACATATGAATACACTTTGACAACCTTTAAAATATAAGCACGTTCATATCATAAATTCAGATCTTTCATTTACTCTATTGTAGAACATAATACACAAATTAAATTAGGTAATATTTTTTTTTGTAGTTAAATTCTTGGAATATAAGACGCTTTTGAATTCCTTGAATACAGACTCCTGGGATGTTTTTAAAGCAACGGAATTTCATTTAGTCATGTACTCATACCAGAAATTAATTAAAGTTGGAATATTGTATAACAGCAAATGTAATAACTTGAATATTTGATAATAATGGAATTTTAATATAAAACTTTTGTTTTATAATCGATATATGGAAATACTATGCACCGAATCATGATGTAACGGTACATTCTGTATTCTAGTTTATGATTGAATTTTTATAAGTTATACTATGAAGAAAATATACTCGTATTTAAGACAATACACATCCGATAGCCTTACATTTACAGCAATATACGTTCTTCATTTTTTAACGACCTTAAATTCGCATTTATATATTATAGTGGAACTGTAAAAATTACTGAGGGTGCACAAATCGCCATAGCTCGTATCAGACGCATAGGATTTATCGTATAAAATATGAAAGAGAAGGAAGGAGAATGTTCAATGTAGGTAGTGTGCTAGGATTCCGCACTAAGTAACTAGATACAATTGATTTCGTGACATGTGTGCTAAATAAAAAAGCAAATCGTTATTCTTTGTAATTTTTGAAGTTGTGGAACCCCGAAATTTCTTCTACTAACACACTACATACAAAATAGATTTCATTTAAACGTGACGTAATCATTCAAGTTATATTTTATAGAAAATAATTTGAATAAAATAATTTATAGATGTTTTCTTCTTTCTAGTTGCTTATTTAAATCTTGGGGCGTCTCTTATTTCACTCGGCCGATGCCAAGAGGCGGCGTCGGTCCTTCGGAGAGGTTCTCGTCTAGATGGGACCGGTCTACGAGATCGCTCTGCCCACGATGGAGCCCGGTTGGGAGCTTTATTACAGTTAGGCGGATTATATGCTGAACAGGGCCGACTACAAAGAGCTTTAGCTGTGTACAGGGAGGCATTGCACACACTGCCTGAGCACTATCCACCACAGGTATGTTGAATTCTCATATTCTTAAATCTTCTGTTGTTAAAAATATGAATTCACTTGCATGTGTACTAATTTTACATTCAATGCTTAAAAGTTTTCTTCTGACACTGTCAGTTGTTGATTCTAGTTTCAACTTGCAAACGAATCATATATTTTTTTAAATTCAAATATACTCGCTATTTATTTTGTTAGATTGATCTGGAAACTATATTCATCTCTTTTCTACAACAGCTAATCATTAGCCAATCAATGTCTCAAGCTCGTCTTTAACTGCACATATCCAACGACATAACCCTAACATTAAATTCAATTGTTCACTTTATAAATATTTTTAAAATAATTTTGCTGTCTCTTTCTTTTACATATAAAAATCTTAAATGAAACTATGCACTGCTCTAACACATTACAATAATTTTTCTCTAAAATGAAACATTTCAAAATAATTATTAGAAGTTGATCTCGCACGTGTTTAAACATAAACAAAACACTGATGCGTTGCCATGGTTACATAAATTGTTTACTTTATAAATATTTTTGTTATAACATTGCTGTCTCTTTCTTTTACCTATAAAAATCTTAAATAACACTATGCACTGCTCTAACACATTACAATAATTTTTCTCTAAAACACCGGTTTTAGTTTATTGCCAACTGTTGCTGACCTTTAGCTCTAGGACGGCCACAGCTCGCCGGTATTTAAATTCAGTCCTGGACCCGACTGGTGGATTCTTACACGTGTAATAGCACTATGTTTATACTAATGCCCTCTGTTTATATTTTAATTAATAGTTGTTTTAGTCCGTTTATTTCACTTGTACCTTTTATGTTAACTAGATTCAAATCAAATGAAAATTAAAGGCGCATATAACAATTTAAATAAAGCTATACAAAATATACAGCTGCATTAATATTATTGACATAAAATTAAAGTGTAAACAAATATTAGTGACAAAAAATATTTTATAAGAACAGACAATTAAAACTCCGTATTTTTCCCATAAAAAGCAATGCTTTATCAGAACACGAAATTCAGATTTTTTCATTGTATTGAAAGTAACAAAAGTAGCATTACTAAAACCACTGCAACTCGTAATCTAATAGCCCGAATGTCATGAAATTTTGATACAAAACGTTTGAAGATTGGTTTTATCTAAAAATCATATGGATTTGTCTATAGCGAAGCCATCTATGTGTCATTTTACGAACTTATTGAACGAATTGAAAAGATATATTGGTTATTGGGGTAAGAATCAATTGAATACATGTCTTAAGATAGTAAAACTGAGTTAAGAATTATTTCTCAACTATAGCGACATTAATAAAGACTGCATATTTAAAAATTTAACAAAAGTTCTTGTCGGGAAATTTCTTTTAAGAGCTACTTTAAAAGTTATAAATCGTCCACTTTCCATATTATTTTTCTTATTTGAAATGAGAAGAAAATTGTTGGCACAGAAAGAAAACCATCGTTATAAGTAATTCTATGATCTCATAAGATTTCCATAATGCGGTACTTATGAAAAGTAAAGCGACCGAAATACCCATAACGATTAATAATTTATAAGTTTCAGTTGCCAAAGAAATAGAAGGGTTGACTTAATGGTGGTATGACGTAGGAGGGATGGTGGTAACTTGTATGGGGAAGGGAATAACGAAAATAATTTAAGATATATCACATCCAGAAGCAATGAAAAGGAATGTGACAATAATTGAATTATTAAAAGCGTTCCAAGTTGGTGTAGACCACAGTCTAACCGTAACTTGTATCTACATTTTAACTTTGATCTGCCTTCTAAATAATTTATATAATATCATCAAGATCAAACAATTCTGGGAATCACCGAAGTACCAAAAACCACACAAGGTTCGGTTCATTTCGTCTTCAAGTCGACTTTAATATAAGTAACGAGAGACTTCCGGTAACAAATTAACGCCGGAAAAACTCCACTTGGCCGGAAACAGTCTCTTTAATTGCCCATCACCACCCTTCATTGACTTACGCGTGTATACCCCACAATTCTTCGCATAAATTCAGATAACCACTACGGTATCGCGCTAAGAATAAAACCCTTCGGTCCCTTTATGGGAATTAAATTACAGCGGCAGGGGGGGAGAAACCTACAACTTTACGAAGAACTTCTGTAAGTCTTTGATAAATAATTCAGCGTACGATGTAATCTAATTCCAGGATTGTTACTCTGCTCCGATTAGTTTAGGAGAAGAGTACACGGTAGCAGAAGAACAGGGTTTTCCCTTTTTTTTTACTACAAAGGTATAAGATTAGGTTATCGAAAGGAAAAAAACTTTATGTACTCTTTAAATAAGTTACCGTTATTTTAGAAGTTTTAGTTTTTTTTATTCAGTGTGCATCATGTATCAATATAATTTTACTTCAGAGTTTTTATAACTTTATTTAAACAAGCTGCAAACTGTTTTGATGGTGTTGGTGCCACTGCTGCTGCTGCTACTGGTTCTTGTTTGGTTTGGAACTAACTTTTTCTTGTATGGAGTGAAGTTTGTTGTCAATACACGCAAAACTCCAACGCTGAGCCGCTATTCAATTTTGTCCAAATGTTATTTCAGTACGACAAATGTATCAAAAGTTTCGAACTCAGTTTTGTGTTATTATTGCATTTCAAAAAACTCCTACCGCTAAACACATTTACGTATACGCAAGGTTTATTTAACGTAAAAGAGTGTACCTTGTATATCAATATTCTTAATTTAATATAATGTAAGATTTAAGCCTTATTCCCACTCACTGTTTTGATATTTAATTTCTGTTTTTATTTATTATTGTAATCTAGATTTCAGGTTCTCGTTTAAGCATTCCTTTTCACATTTGCGTTTTAGTTGGTGCGTATGCATCGTTAAAAATATAAATTTTGACAGTTCGACAAAATTGTATGTGAAATACGAAACAATTAGTAATAGAAATTGTTTTCACTTCTATATTTATCTGATATTAAACTTCTTTTGAAAGTAAATCCTACTGCATTTTGACAGATTGTCACATTTTGGAAGTTATAATATAATATAGTTTTTCTTAATTTAATATTTTTAATTTAAAACATTACTGAATCAAAATAACACGTACAGCTATTGTGGTGTTATTCTAGAGATTGATTGGAATGGTCTCAAACAAATGTATTTATGCTGGCTTTTTTGTTTAGCTAATCATTTTTTAAAATAGGTCACAATGGTCTCGAGGAAATGTAAATATTTCTGAGAAACACTTAAGGTTTTAATTTCACAGTAATTTTTAATGGTCCTATTTTGTTTATGTTGAAATGCGTTGAAAGTTATTTGTTATTTGAGTCAACATAATATTAGACTTATTTAATATTTCAATTCACCATTCATAGTAGATGTAAATAATGAGTTCATTACCTTTATATTAAGTAAATATAACAAAGATATAAAGTATTACGTAATCGTATGTTAACTCGTACAAAGGCTAATGTTGCATCGAGGTATTAAATCGTTTAAAATGATGACAAATTAGAAAAATAATTAACAAGCCCAGAAAATAAAGTCGCCAATGACGTCAATGTTCCAGTAAGTATATTCCAATCCATGTGTCATTTTTAACCGTGCATTTAGCTTAAATGTACGGTGGTTTCTTTATGAAGGTTTTTACAGTACTCATAAGTGTACAAGGACGAATATGGAGTCAGAGTTATGCTACAAAGATGCGGTTTTATTAAAGGGTGAAGTTCGCGCGTTGGAACAAAGGTTACCGTCGTTGTATTCACGTGGGTAATTAAAGTTCATGGTATACTTATACAGGATCTAAGTACAGTGTGGCTTTATGGGGCAACACACAGTACAGACATTACCACAGTGTACATTGCTGTACCACCCGGTATTCTGCAGAGATTCTCAAACAGATTTTACATAAAATATTTATTTATATATTATACAAAACCATTATAAATCTGAAGTGAGCTAACATATGCTAGGGATTTCACTAAATTGGATTAAGTTTAAGGGGCTAATATCTGACAAGAATTTATGACGTCAATTATAATTGCTCTAGAAATATTTCAATGTCTGATTTCTATTATATTGGACATAAAAAATATGCAACGATGCTTGATAATCCAAAATTTTGTTACATTATAAAGTTTCACACAAGGTAATATTAGAACAATATTAATTAAAAAAACAATCTAAAAGAAAGTTTATAAGATCATTAAAAAGTGTTTCGTAACTTCATGCAATGGGCTTGTGTCCTATGTCTTAATTTCTATAAAAGTGTACTATATATTAATAAAGTGGTTACTAGAATCTCAAATGTTCAATTATTTTTTAATAACTCCTTATATGTTAAGAGATATTAACAATTAAAAAAGTCATTTTGTCTCTTTAATTATTAAAGGGATTCAACGTTGTACACATTCCAAGTGCATCACAATCCTTGTGTAAGGTTACCAACCTTACAGCTCATAAATCTGTGCTAGATGCATTTATATATCAAAATATCAAATATTATTTACAGCTATTTCGAGGAACAATCAAATTCAATATTATGTCTGCCTAAACAGGGTTAAATAAAATAAAAACTTATTATTCCTTGATTTGACTTGATTATTTAGCTACCAACAGCTACAGAACATTACCACAGCACTGACTTACTCAACAAATAACTGACGTTAAAATGCATTACACGTCATACAAATATGGACGATCATTTCTAGCGCTAAAACTACAATTTAAACTTTTAATTGTTATATCTCCGTCAATATTTAGATATTTAATAAAATAGACACGCCAATACACATTTATTACCATCAATTTGAATCAACAATTGAAAAATCGTACACTAAAAAATGAGGACACAAGCCCATAATATTTAAAATTGAATTGAGCATATTCAAATTCATTCATAAAAATTGTGTCAGTAAGTATTGCGTTAAAATAATCCCAATACTTTCTGTTTACACACGTCGTGAACACATAAAAACTCAAGTCCTGCAACGGAAACGCAACGACCTTGAAGGACGATAGAATAAAGACGGGTGTATTTGGATTTATGATTTTCGCAGTAAGAATGTTGCATAAAATAAATCCAAATGACTTGAGTGCAGCCCTGATATATACTCTGGTATGTTAAAAATAACGGGACTGGTTTTTAAATCTATAAATAGAGCAAGTAGAGGAACCAGTTTATTTATAGTTTTAATTCATAAATAGTAAAACGTCAAGTTGATTGAAGAAGGGTATTTAATTTACAGTTTTATGATTAGATGTAAACAAAGTGATCTTAGCAGGTGTTCGTTGGATTGTAAGACCTGTCGTTGAATGGTAGGCATGTTATATTATGTGTAGGTTCTATACAGAATGGTGCGACTTCAACATGCAACTTTTATTTAATTCTAAATACATAGATCTCTACGAGAAATGTTTCTATTTGTATTTTTCTTTATTTAAACATATATTTAAAGTAAAACTTTGTCATCAGTAATTAATCGCTACTAATTAGCACTGAATTCAAACTTATTAGTTTGTTAGACATGTTCGTAGCTGAGGCATCATATCTGAATACTTAATGAAATGGAAACGAAGTGTTCTGCTCTCGTAATTTATCTTAACTATATATTTATAATATTATTTCTTTTGTATTTGAACTAGAAGGTGCAATATATATAGAGATTTTATTTTTGGTAAGAAATGTATTTGTGAAAACTGTATTATCATATCTATATGTCAGAAAAAGGTAATAAGGGAGAAGAATATTGTGCAGTTATTAAAGAGAGGCAGTAAAGGGAAGAGGTGGATGGCGGAGATAGAGAAAAGGAACGATGAAAGAGAAGGAACGTCGGACAAAAGAAACAGAGTGATAGACGTAAAAGGCGGGAGAAGCGATAATTAAGACAGAAGAGAAGAAGTATAGTGAAAATATAATAGAGGGTTTGTCGAGAGGAGACAAAGAAGACAAGAGGTGAGGAAACGATGAGAATGAAGGAGGACTAGGGAAAAATAAGAGGGAGGGTAAAAGAAGAAGAAGCAGAAAGTACTTTTGGAAATAGAAAGGTCTAGAATAGTTTTAAGCTTAAATTCAAGTTGAAGTTCTATGAAATGTATTAAGAATGTAGTTTGTATAGCCGAAAGGCACACAATTAATATAATATAATAATAAAAATATTTGTGAAGACTGTATTAGTATCATTACATCGAGAGAACGATTTGCAGAGTAAAATATGTCAGTATAGAAAGTATGATTATAAAATTAATACCGGAAAACAAATCATTTTATAGAAAAAACAGTCATTTAGCTTTATTTGGCTCTGCGTATTTGAACTAAATGTTATAACTTATTGGAAAGCGTTATTAACAATGGCAGCTAGCAACATTTTTCAACGACATCAAATTAAAACAATATCACAGTTTTAGAAATCCGTTCTATACATTTACTTGGAGTACACGTTCTGGTAATATGTACAACTTGGGTGCAATATAAGAGTAACAGTAATATGCTTTGCCGAGAATACACTGTTAAAATACAAGTTAACCTACAAAGCACGATTAAGACACATAAATATAGAAACTGTATGTAAAATTAATATTAATTTTTCCACAAAAGCAAAATATATAATCAGCCACGAGCATTATAATTTTGTTATTTTATTTTGTAATAATATGTCACGTTACAATCTGTTACAATAAGTATGAACAATAAGGACCTATGCTAAAAATGAAGATTAACCTAGATAAGAAATAGTCGTCCAGTGACGGCTATATCTATGAATGACGATTAAAAACATTGTGGTAGCTTTAACACACTATGTCTTTTTAGTCTTTTAAAGTCAAACGTAAGTTTATCTAGTAAATTCACAGTTAGATAGTTTGGATGATTGTTTAGTCGCTGCTGGTATCTTTGGCTGAACTTGTTAATTTCACAGTTGTAATGCCGAAGTCTTAGTTGATGAATTTGTTGCTTATGAACCACGGGATATCCATAATGGTTCTTACTGTCCTTGGCTGAAATCTTTCTAGTATTTCTATGTTTGAAACACGTAAGCGTTCAACGCAGTAAGTCCAGACAGGTTTCAGTATTGTTTTATGATTATTATACTGACTTGAAATGCATTTGTTTTTTTTTATATAAATGTTAACAAAATTGTCAAAGATATGTTTTCTACAATGAGTAAAGTTTTGCAATCAGAACTTACTTCTATTCGGAAGCAAAGTTTAGTTATCCGAATGCCTCAGACAGTTACCATAAATCCACTAGCTGCGTACATCATGTTTTCTCTCCCGTTTACTACATTAACTCTTACAACCACAATTTCCCGATCGTTTTCTCTATAATGGTTTTATTGCCTCCCTTTATTTATTATTTAATTTGATTATTGATGCTGGCTTGTTATTTCATACTCCCTATAATATAATTTATGGAATAACTAATAACAATAAAAGAAAGTTTGATACTATGTGAATTACCCTGTTCGTTTTACAGTGTATCCAGTATAGTGGAATTGTATTATATAGTAAAACCTAACGACTATGGCCTCGCCACTTATAGTCCTCACTAAGAGCTGCAAGATATAAAGTTTAGGAAGGAGAAAGAGACTTTCGTAGTTCTTCATTGGTACGATAATACGTAGACGAAGAGCAGAGGCGTCTGTAGAAGAGGTTCCTATTAAATAAGGCACTTCTCCACGCCCCTCTTCTGGAAATTGAGAGAAATTGACACTAAGTAGAAGAGAATCTCAGATTTTGGAGAAATATAGTCCTCTGGATTGGATAAAACTCTCATTTGTATGAAAAAGCGATCTCTTTTGATTCTGTTAATATTGGGAAATTATGTTTCCATCCAGAGATACTGTAACGACCAAGGCAACTAATATTGTAGAGGCCGAGTCCTGTAAGCGAAACGCCCAGGTGAAACTCCTGCAATTGAAAGTATTTATCTGAAATAATTTCAATCTAAATTGACTGTTTTAACTTTGGCTAAAACATAAATAAGTTTGATTAGAATTTAATAATGTATTTCTATTTTGAAACACTTAATATTTTGAAGAGAAGAAATAATACGAGGCGATTTCAACATCAAGGTCATGTTCGTCTGAACTTACTTAAATTTCAGTTAAATTTGATTTATTAAGTTTATTTCCGTTAGGACCAGGAATTTCTTCTAGATTGTCTGAAAGCATGTCCTTTAGTTCACCAATGATGTTGTGTTTGAAATTGTGGGCAAGTTACTAGGAGATGATGAACTGTTATGTGCATCTGACAGTTGCTGCACTGCGGAGATGTTGTTTTACTCATTAAATTTTGATGCGTCAACTTCGTACGTCCAGTTCGCAGTCTGAAGATGGCTTTTCCTAATTATTTGTTGTTTTGAAAACAAGTTTTTTATATTTACCTTAATCAATCTCAATTTGTTGCTACTTATTTGTGAAGTAAAATTAAAATATACGTAACATAAATATAATTTAATTTAATCTTACAAAGTAAGTAAAAGCCAAATAAAGATTTGATGTAATCATGTGAATGTCTAGAAGTTTTGTCTTTCTTATCAAAATTTCTGTGGACGCCCATGATGATAAAAACTGTAGAAGGTACATCTCCAGCCCTCTGCTCCGCTCCATTATCATTCACCATTTGCCATGGCTGCTCAAAAAGAGCCACCGTACTGTGCGTATAATACAGCATTTACTTTTACACCAATTTCCCGGGATTTTCATTGCCCATATCATTACGCTGCTAGGATTCGCTTACATTTCCTTTCATTCTTCTGTTACAAGTACTGGAAGATACTAGAGAACACTGGAATATAGACGACGCGCGTCGCTGGAACTGGAGTCTGGTTTGGATAGGACAGTCGTAAAAGCTGGATGTTTCTGGAGTCTTATAACAGAGGAAAGTAAGATTTATTCGGTGGTACTGAAACACGCGAATTGTTAACGCATAAAACTATGAATAATTTATTAGTAGATGAATGTTGTCTCCAGAAGAAAATTAAAAGTTATAAGAAAACTGGACCACGCAGGAATATAGGATATAGACATCTATGTCAATTTGGCTAGACATTAAAAATGAGTAAAGAACAAATAATATTGCGTCGTAATGCAGTAACAATAGTTAAACAAAGATTAACTGTGTGAACATAATGCATAGTTAGAGCGGTGCACTTTGCAGCAGATAAAATGTGATTAGATGTTATTTAAATGAGTTCCCAATGTTTTAAAATTGTATAAGAAGAGACTAAACGTTATTGTATAGATGATAGAACGTGTTATAGTACAAATTACGAGAGTTCGGTGGTAACGTATGCTTAAAGCAATCTATGCCCTGGGATAAATCTATGATACAATGAATAAACACTGTCTTATTAATTTGTTATAATGTACGAGGTCTGTTCAAAAAATAAGGTCAAGGTAAAATTTCGCGGGCTACGTATATTCGATTATCGATTTTTTTTATTTTGTTATGTTGGTACACTCGTCTCGAACATATGTTCACAGTTTTAGCTATATAGCACATTTAGTTTGTTTGTGAGAGGCATAAAAGTTAGAAGTGTTTTGCGCGTTCGGCGATTTTGTGCTGTCGAAAAACATGAATCAAAGAGTTTGCATTAAATTTTGTGTGAAAAATGGAATCAAGTGCTCCAAAACACTTGAAATGTTGAAAGTGGCATACGGTGAGTCTACTTTAAGCCAAAAAATGTTTACAAGTGGTACAAGCTTTTCACAGAAGGTCGAGAAGATGTGAATGACGACGCTCGCCCTGGACGCCCCAGCACATCAACAACCGATGCAATTGTTGAGGAAGTGAAGAAAATTGTTATGGAGAATCGTCGAATCACTATTAGAGAAGCTAATGAGGATGTAGGCATATCGGTTGGCGGTTATCGTTTTGAGACAATTGAGGAGATACAAACCGAATCGCTGAGAGAGCTCAAGATTGGAAAAAAGGATTGGAAAAAACGCTGGCACAAGTGTATTATATCTGAGGGGGACTACTTGGAAGGGGACAAAATAGAAATTGATGAATAAATAAATATTTTTTTGAGAAAAATGAAAATTCTCCTTATTTTTTGAACAGACTGAGTATATAGAAACGAATAAAATAAAATTCACCATCGTATTCTAAATTTATACGACTCTTATAACCTCTTAAATCAATGTGTGTTACACAGGTGGATTAATTTCATTGTAATTAATAAAAATTGGTTCTTAAAATAATGAATAGAAAATTTTACAATACATTAAGCGAGCAAATACAGTTCCTCACCAATCTTTAGGAGCTGATGTAATTCATAAGTTGCATGGTTCAACTGTTCAAGTAGAATAACTTGACTTCCATATTGTCGAATAGCCACTGTCTGTTACAAAGTGGAATGTCTAGAAGTAGAATCTTGTATTTATCTAAAAAAAAAACAAAACCCATCGCTGATTTAAAACTTTTGAATGGTGTTGATTTTCTTTGGAAGTGTGGTCGGCCTGCTAATTAGCCAGTGACTGCCACAGGGGCCGGAGCGGTAGCGGGGTCCCAAAGTGAAGTTTCTTTGATTTGGCTTAAGCGAAACTAATGGGGTGGAATTGCTTTCGAGTAGTTGTAGAGCGTACAAAAATAAAAAAAAAATGCAACGAAGAAAAAGTTTTAACTAAGTTCCGTCCAAGTCAATGCAGAATCAAAGTAACTCAGCTCCGAGCTCGGTTGGAGTACTTCGTTTGGATTTTCTTTTCTGTTCGACTAAACAAACACCGAAGTGAACATTGAACTTCTTTAACCACCCGTCTACCCCTCCCTCTCCTTGCACGGTAGCGTTCTGCGGTAGTTCCATGCACCCGGCACGCTTCACTGAAATTAGTTTGCTAAATATTCGACAGCCATTAATTTTTATAGGCATCTGGCTTTATAATCTGGTCTCATTACAGACACAACATTTGGACAAGTCTGACACCCCCTCCCAATCATCCCCGAGGCCTGTGAATAACGAAATAATGGGCGGAACGTGTAATTCCAATATTTTTACTCAATTTATTTAAGGCGTATTTTCTTAGAGCTCTCTTATTCCATTTCTTGATATATTGTATTTGAACTCAATAATTCACTGCGACATTTCGTGATCCGATACGAAGAAATGAGATCAGTGAAGGTTCTGTTTTTATAAGACTCTGGTAAAAGTTGAGGAAATCGATGGAAATGCTATCTCTACTACTGATTCTGCCTCTCCTGTATTCGGCATTCGGCATTCCAATTCACACAAACCAAGACCACTCCACACACCTTTTGACTTTACATTTCCAATAAACTTTTTATTTTCGATTATCCTTGAAATAATAAAAGAAACTTTACGTCTGGAAAACGTGGAAAAGTGTATTGGTACGAGATACAGATAATCGTTTGCTTAGAAAATAGACGCTCTATAAAATGGACGTTACTGAATGTAAATAAATAGTTCTTGGGTTAACAGTTCATGAGCCGTTATTTAAAAGAAATTGTAATGTCTTTGAGAATCATTTGGTCATTTCTATAAGCCTACATCATATATAATAATAATATAAGACATTTTGTGGAAGTTTCAACAAGAGCGGTCATTTTAAACCAATAGAAAAACGCAATGTTTCGGTGAAATTTGGGAGATATTGTGTTTCATTACTAACCTCATAGTTTGTACTTTAGATTAAAATAAAAATACCCTCACTTTTTATGGAAATATTGTATTTTTCTACTGATGTGAAATGACCGCCCTTGTTGAAATATTCTTATAAATACCGCTTTTGTACTAAGATACTATATTAGACATTCCCACTACTACCCTTCTCTTCCTATATAAATTGCCAACTTTATTATGCTGAAATACAAGAAATAGTTCAAATTACGAGAGTTTGGCGGCGACTCATACTAAAAAGTTGTGGAGTATAAACTGCCGATATAACTAAAAAGCACTGACGCACTTATTTTTCTATAATGTTTATAGAAACGAATAAGATAAAATTCTTTATCGTATTATAGATTTATACCGCTCTTATATTCTCTTTTAAGTATAAGTCACCGCCGAACTCTCACAATTTAAACTATATATTTTTTGTTAATTATTATCAAAGACATCAGCAGAAAATACCTTTGAACAGGAGCGGCCTTAGCCACTGTGAGGCCCCGGGGTAGCAGATCTTTGTGAGGCCTTTATTCTTTGTGTAATTTATGCAAATTGTAAGTAAGTATTTTTGATGATAATTGACGAGAAATAAAATTTTATATTGGAAGATTTATAAAAGTTAACAAGCACAAAGACGACAAATATTAATGATGATAAACTAAGGTACATGAGTGCCTTAGCGCGAAATTCAAATACATATATAGTTATGAATTTTTCTACTTGTTCCGAGAGGAGGCAAGGCCCCTAAAAGAACGAGGCCTCGGACAATTGCCCTGCTTACCACCACCTAAGGCCGCCTCTACCTACGAAGATTGCAAAGATCATCCTCATGATTCAGCAGCATAAATTTACTACAACATTGAAACGTAAAAATCCAATAGACTTAGCCGAACTATAATAGAAGGTGTTCAGAAAATTCAATTATTGTCGCTTGTGACAGATTGTAAATAATTTGATCTCAATAAAAAAAAATGTAACGCACTACTGATGTGAACTGATTCAATCGGCTACTATTGACGGATCTTGCTCATATTTGACATTATAATTGAGTACACTGTTATTAACATAACCTCCTTCAAATTCTCGTTACTTTTTTAAAACACCTTACACATCCAAATGAGTTGTAACTCAGATTTAATTAAGAGAAAATATTAAAACTAAATTTAAACGTTTTGTTTAGCTAAAAGCAATTTATATTTGTACAACTTCATCATAAATTAAATGTTAAATAAATGAATGTAAATAAACAAGTAAAACTGAACCCCCTGCTGTACAGCTTTACGACTCTAGTCATAGGTAATATAGAAGTGATTACAGAAATAAACAAAAACAAATCCAAATGTAACATTCGTATTTATATTAATGGAAATTTGTGGTTTGATAAATAATTCAAAAGTTATCAAATTATATTTAATGGAATGAATTAGTTTGAACGTAATTCATTTCTGCGAGTTATTTAACTTGATGAACATCAAAGCGCCTTACAACTAGACTTTATTTAACGCAGTTTCTAAACATTCATTTATAAATCTATTTATTTTAGTTAATAAAAAATTTAATTTTTGAGCTGATAAAAATTATTAGGAATGTAAGTATATTGTTAGACTATTTAAATAAATCCTATATTATAATATTCCAACTGTATATTAATATTCTTATATTCTTATATGTTTGGTACTGAAATTTGTATGGTAGCTCGAAAACGGCTCCGTAAATGTTTTTGAAAATTTTCTATTTCGTAGAGAAAACAATTCTAAGACTTTTGGCGTCCCCGGATTTTTCACTGAGTTTCCTGGAAACCCGTAATTTTGCAAAAAAGTTGGGCTCTTTTTTGCTGTATAATTATGTATTCGTAAAAGATAGAAAGTTGAAATTTTGCATGTGTATTAAGGTATTCAATGCTGACATTTCTCAAGAATTAGAAATTCAAAAATTGAAGAAGGGGGCGTTGAAGAAATTCGGGGGCTCGGTAGGGAACTTTGGAGAAAGTTCATATTCTGGATTCTAGAATAATTAAGTATATTATTAATAAAAAACAAATCAAAATATCAAAATCTTATTTGAGGGCACGGGGGCAGTATTTGCCGAGAGTAAAAATTGTGCTAGAAAGTTGAAATTTTGTATATAGGCTAACCTTGGTAACTTATTTACGAATCGAAAAAAAAAATCGCATAAATTGAACATATTTTTTATTTTGATAAATTGAAAAATTATTTTATTATTGTGTGAGTTTATTATTTCAATTTAAACATAGAATTAAATATGAAATGTAATTACAAATTATTTTATTGGATTCAAATCATACACGCCAAAAAGACGGGGTAAACTCTAGTATCATTATATGTACAATGTTTTATCGATAAATCTGCAATTATGAATACGTAACTCATAAAAAAGTAGTCGCAACTGTGTGCAACATTTTAATCGGGAACTGATTGCTTACTTATCTTACATATCTTCAAACTAATTACTTAATTGTTTCTCTCATTAATAAAACCAAACTAATTTTATTGAAATAAAGCTCAAACAACGCCCGTGGAGCTTTTAAAGCTGGTTAAAGAAATTTCCATTACTTTCAGCCTGTCCTTTCATAATATCGAAGCAATCTCAAACTGAAATAAGCCATAAAAGCATCCTCGAAGATTTCATTCAACTAATTACAGTTGGAGCAGTATCTCGGTAATATTCTTGAACTCTCTCCATTCCAGAAACTTAATTCCGCAAATAATAAAAAGCCTATAAAATTTTGCTTGGAACCATTTAAAAAGTTCTAGTTTTGTCATGGCTTTCAGATGTTTTCTATTGGTTTTCATAAAGAAAAGAAAGTCTACAGATACGAAGTAAGCAAGTAAGACATTCATATCAAACATATGCTTCACCTATGTTTACAATAACGCCAAAGGAACTTTAGACAAGTGCAGCGCCTTCGAGACA
Organism: Panorpa germanica; assembly: GCA_963678705.1. Taxonomy (NCBI): domain Eukaryota; kingdom Metazoa; phylum Arthropoda; class Insecta; order Mecoptera; family Panorpidae; genus Panorpa; species Panorpa germanica. The sequence continues at coordinate 1,957,921 of OY783207.1, forward strand.
AATGTAACTTGTGACTAGATATAATTATGAAATGAATATGAATATGAAATGTAATTACGAATTATTTTATTGGATTCAAATGATACACGCCAAAAAGACGTCGCTTTGCAACGGGGGTAAGCTCTAGTCGTATTAAATTTGTGTAAGATCTTAAAAGCCATCCAATATCCAGTAAAACTTAATTTATTCAACATTTATGTAAACAAAAAGCAATATAAGACAACTAATTAGCATGGAACGCGGAGGATAATCCGAACCCTTTGTGAAAGTTATTTGCCATTTTTCATTTCGTAAATTCATCTTGACGAGCAAGAGCTACCTACCCCCTTACTCCCTCCTCCCCACTACACACTACACACTGTCACATGAAATTAGAACCTGATAATTTATTTTACATAAAATCTAATTATAAATATTTTTAATATATGAATGTATCTCACAGCGTTACTCCGTAATTAATGTGTTGACTTAATTAACATGCTTTTAATTTTAAATGGCTTCTACCAAGTAACTTCTTCATATTAAGCTTGTTATAAATAAGTAATAAGTAAGTATAAGTATGTATCTGTGTTGTAAGGGGGTGGGGGTAGGTCTTGGTATGGGGGGTATCATGATAAAATACTTAATACATTATTTAACAACATGTACAACGAGTGGTGGAGCTAGCGCTAGGCAAGGCACTGCTTTGCCGCGGTATAAACCCTATTAATTTATCATGCATGTATGAGCATGATAATTAGTTTTACAAAGTGGTTTTAAATTTTACTTGCAGTTAATATCAGTGAAGGTTAGAAGCATAAGATAGCAACCTTTTAGAACAGCAATGTAAATACGAAATTAACCCATGGGCGTTAACCAAAATCAGTTAAATAAATATCAAGAAATCGTCACAAAAAAAAGTAACATTGCGGTGCCACTCATAACTCCTCACTAGATTTTCTGAAATCGAAAAACCAAAATGATTTTATTAGTTGATAAGTTTCTGCAGGTAACGCTGTCGAGTTTTTGTTCTTTTATTGATTTTTAAATTTTTTACAGCACTTAAATGTCAAAATATCGATTTTTCATGGAAAAAATCAAAAACTTTGTTATTTTAAAATACGTTAAAATTAAAAAATAAAAAGAAATTTGACAGCGTTACTTCGGCACTTATGCAAAGAAAAAGTGTGCAAAATTTCAAAAGAATCAGTCCAGTAGATTTTGAGCTAGAGAGGGCACCGACTCTGAAAAAGCTGAGTGTGAGAAAACGCGTTTAAAAGTTTCAAAATAACAGCAGACCAGAGAAGTGAATATATCTCCGACAGTTTTACTCCAATCAACTTCGGATTTTCACACAATAAACTTAATATGTTGTACAATAATATAAATAAATAAAAGAAAAATGAAATCGAATTAAAGCGAAAGCTTTAAGCGAATTTTGACCGGACGTATAAGAGTACGGCATACTATATCCTAAAGTTTAAAAGTCAAAAGCCTGTAGTTACAAGTAAACCTTAAATAAAGTTTCAAATTACATATAATTAAGGTCACAAAACACAAACAAAAAAAAAGTTTACTGCGTTATTTATAGAGTAGAAAACGAATGTGCTAACAAAAAATTACGTCCTTTGATAAAACTAACTAACCTAATACTTTGTGCTTTGTTTGTCTGTGTGTCCATTGATTCCACAGCATTGTGTTCCACATTCGTTGATTACGTTAAAAGAATGTGATCCATTTAGTGCAATAGTTGATAAATTGAATGTAATTTTTGAAATAGTTTATACGTCTACAATATTAATGATAATTGTATCTGGACAAGAGTTCATTGAACTGTGCTCTAAGTGCATTATTTTATTATTTGTTGCGGAATTTTGATGAATTAACTTTATGTAAGTTAACTAATTACTCTATAAATCATATTTATTTATATAGTTTTACGGGTTACACATTTGTTATGGTTTTGGTTGAGTTATTACACGCTAGATGGATCTCTCGTTTGATAAATGTATTTATTAATTATCTACACTACTGTGCACAATGTAATTATGAAATTAGTCTTACTTATTTTCATTATAAAATGATTATTTTTATAATTAATGGGCTTGTGTCCTCATTTTTTAGTGGTCGACTTTTCAATTGATGATTGAAATTAATGTTAATAAATGTGAATTGGCGTGTCTATTTTATTAAATATCTAAATATTGACGGAGATATAGCAATTAAAAGTTTGAATTGTAGTTTTAGCGCTAGAAATGGTCGGTCATATTTGTATGACGTGAAATGCATTTTAACGTCAGTTATTTGTTGAGTAGGTCAGTGCTGTGGTAATGTTCTGTAACTGTTGGTAGTCAAATAATCAAGTCAAATCAAAGAATAATAAACTTTTATTTTATTTAACCCTGTTAAGGCAGACATAGTATTGAAATTTGATTGTTCCTTGAAATAGCTGTAAATAATATTTGATATTTTGATATATAAATACATATAGCAGAGATTTATGAGCTGTAAGGTTGGTAACCTTACACAAGGAGTGTGATGTAACATGCACTTGGAATGTGTACAACGTTGAATCCCTTTAATAATTAAAGAGACAAAATGACTTTTTTAATTGTTAATATCTCTTAACATATAAGGAGTTATTTAAAAATAATTGAACATTTGAGGTTCTAGTAACCCACTTTATCAATATATATATATGTCTTTGGGATTGAATCCAGGACCAGAGTTTTATTTTCTGGGTATGGTCGTTATTAAGTTGAATTGATTATGTATATATACAACAATAAATATATTAAGCAGCGGTGTAAAATTCGCTTAAAGACAGTTTAGAAAGAAATTCAAAATTATTTTTATATGGCATCCTCTAATGCTATAAAAATCATATTTAAAATTCAAATTATGAAACCATATAAATACTGTTTTAAATTAATTAAATATTATAATCAATATGTCCTCATCGTTGGGGATTTAAGAGGAGGGAAAGGAGGAGGGGTTTGTTGCTATGACGAATAGCCTGACAATTTTATATCTAACATTACTGAGTATAATACATGGCCACACATCGCACCGGTGGACATGACAATGATATATTTCCTAATCGTACGGTCTTGATTTATTTAGAGTGATATACTCCGATGAATACGTATCAAAACACACACACACACACACACGCAGATGATGTGAGAGAACAGCTGATGTTGTGCGGTAGCTGCTGCTGCTGCTTCAAAATGAGAAATTTATTATTGGAAATGAGAGTCTCTAAAATGTACACATTATTGTTCATCGAAAACTGACGAAAATTTTGTCATTTCAATTATTTTCAGTTTTAGAACAGTTTTACGACAGTTAGACAATGAAGACAGATGTGTCACGTGATCACAATGTTCACGTTTGTCACGTTGATGCGACAACCGTTACGTAATTAAAACGTAGCTTTCAATTTAAATGTTGAATTATTTATATTTATAAGAATTTCAAAGTATAATGGTAATATTGTTAGCTTAGGCTATAGATATGTTATAGATAGGTTTTACATAGATAAAGATAACACTATTTAAGGTCAAATCGATACAAGAAAAGCATATTTCCAAAAATGTTTTTTGACGACACAATTAATATAAAATTATTTCTGTAATTACTACATGATTAAATAACATATAAAAAATACTTTGTGAAATTTTATTAAATAAATATCAAGAAATGAGCCATTGACAACGAATCTCCGCATACGTCATGCGTTGCCACTCATAACTCATCACTGGATTTTCTGAAATCGAAAAACCAAAATAATTTCATTAGTTGATAAGTTTCTCTAATAAACCTCGTTACCTCGTTATTTATGTAAATAAAGGTAAATTTCAAAAGGATCGATGCAGCAGATTTTGAGCTAGAGAGGACACCGACTCTGAAAAAGCTAAGTGTAAGAAAAACGCGTTTAAAAGTTTCAAAGAAAGACGAAAGCAGACCAGAGAGGTGAAGACTTAAAACTCTATATCTCAAACAGTTTTACTCCAATCGACTTCAAGTTTTCACACAATAAACTTAATATGTTATACATTAATATAAATAAATAAAATTGAAACCCAAACCCCCCCCTCTTCCTAATAAGGTAGAACAAACAGAGAACTCTAACTGTTTTATATGTTTAATAAATTTGGCTTTTAATTAATGTTTGCTGGACCAAGCAAATGTCGAAAAAATGACGGCCAAAAACGATTTTGTTTTTCATTATCTTCTTATTAGTGAGTTGTACGATAAATATAGACATTATCAATTGCACAGATGACAATAAAATGAAATTCACTCTCGCAAATTCTATAACAACTACAGACTAATGATGACAGAAAAATAATTTGACGTATGTAATGTTTTTTCACAATAACGGAAAAATCACGATCCACATCGTCATCATAAATTTATTTCCACTGCCAATTAAAAATATTGATCACTTTAAAACACAGAACAGAAAATAAATGACATTGATAAACGTATAAATAAATAAAACGTCTCCAAATTCTTCTTACTCCATAATTAATGTTCTCACCACTACCATCTATAGCACAACTAACGATTATTACACAATAACGATGCTTTAATATTTCTGCTAGTTGTTCACCTTTGACCCAAATAACACCTTTACAATTATAGCTATACCTTTAATAGATACAACACAGTATGACAGACTGACTGACTGACTGACTTAACTGTGTTTACATGCTACGTAAGAAACTTTTTGGAACTTTTTAAATTATTAGTTATTTAAAAAAGTAATAATGAATTATGTTGCTAAGTCGCGTGTTTCAGACTCCATGTTTCTTAGGAGTTATGAAAAAAAGTTTTTGGTCGTGTGATGTTGCTGACAAATTGAAAAAACTGTGCACAGTTTAGGAAATATAAAACACAATGTATGGATTCATAACTAATGATATGGTTATACTAGCTATTATCTAAGCGTGGTTTTTTTTAATAAATTCACGTCAGTGCCGTGAAGAAACTAAGTACGTTAGCCTTCAGAGATGTAACTGATCAAAAGAGAAAAATAATTATTTTAACTTAGAGGTACTTTACTGACTGAGTCCTGAACTAAATCTGAAGCATTCTTTACTTGTTTAGCCTATGCCAACCTTTTATAAAAAGTAAAATGCAACTTATACATGTAAATAAATATTATCTCTGGTGAACAAGAATGACTTCAACAAATTTTGTCTTTAGACAAACCATGTTTTGTCTTTATATTTGTAAAGCATTTTGTTGTCCTTAATTTATTATTTCGTGTCTTTCAACCTTATAACGATTAACATCTCTCCGAGTGTTAGTTGATTTTGTTATATTTTTAGTGGTAATCATCGTTATTGTTATTAAAACTTGTGATTTATATTTGATCAAATAAACAAGTGAATTGTTTATTAAAATTAATTGAAGATCTTTAATTCCTGTGCTTGCACCTCAAGAATTCGCAACCTAAGCGCAGTGCTGAATACGCACATTTCTGCTTTTGAACACTACAGGTCATAAATTGTTGGTTGGGTAGTATTGCCACAGTTTTAGGGGTACCTAATGTCTGTAAGTATTACCCGGTAGTTTTCCTGTCACTATTGCCAGTTCAATAATGTTTAGTTTAAAAATAATAGGGTCATTCGTTAACAATATATAATTTTTTTCTTATAAATTATAGTTTATATATTATAAAGATATGTGATTCTTATTTACACATTGCTCTATTAAAAATAAATTTGACCTATTTTAAGTAAATGACATTATAAAAGTTCACAAAATAAACAAAAGATTTTATCTCAGCTAACGACATTTTCTTCTACACAAACATGACCTAGCATAATTGGATATTTCTTGTTTGTCTGCATAGATAAGAAGTAACTACATACTACATATGGCTAAAACGAGTATGAATTAAAATCGTGTAGTAATTTAATTGTGATTATTTTTTTAATATTTATTTATTATTTGCCAGACAAATTATCGTTAAACCGTCTGCTTTTTCGACAAGAAGCTACAAAAAATTGGGCAGCTGAACTAAAAACTGAATGCTTGCAATCAGATCTTATAATTCGTATAAGTAATAATATATCTTTGTTAGTAATGTAATCCGATTGTGATTTTTTTAAAAAAAGAAAGAAATATACAAAAATATATCTACAAGCTGGGTACAGTAAACAACGTAACTATCTACAAAGTTATAACAAGAATTAAGATGAACAAAGACATAAATTCCAAATTCCCCACATTTCTTGAAAACTTTTAATTACATTTCCGTAACTGTCGTATTCGGATCGCGCAATTACTTTACATTTACACCACATTAAAATGTCACGCACTTCCCATTATTACTTTAACATAATTAAACATCTGTCAGTTATGTTACTGACGATATATGGTGACGTAATAACTGACGGATGCGTCATGTCAGTGACAAACTTAATTGCATTAACAAATATCTCCATTTATTTCAACTTGCTGAATTGGTAGTTTTTAAAGTGTTACATGAGTTGTAATTTGGAATTGTTTCTTTCAGGGAATCTACCATCGCTTGGGAGATACCCTCGCTCGTCTTCATCAGTGGGCGGAGGCAGAGAGGTTTCACCGCGCTGCTTTGCAGGCGCAACCTGATCACGTGGCAGCTCATTTATCTTATGGGAATATGCTAGCACAAAATGTATGTTAATTCAATAAACTAATTAGTTGTAAGACAATTTCGTGCTATTCAATAACTTTGCCATATAGTTGTATATATATACATATTGATATAGTGTTATTGGTCTTATATATTTCAGAGTAGCCGAGCTGCGGAAGCCGAACAGTGGTTTAAAAGGGCGCTTAGGCTAGCCCCTTCAGATCCAAGCGTCTATCATCATTACGGTGAGCTAATTAATACTATACTTAACGTGAAACGATACTAGGCCATTTTTTCTCGCGAAATATAGATGGCGATACTATACAGCAGGTTAGATATTATCAAATGAACCATGTTTTTTTATGTTTAAATTGTTTTATGTAAGTAATTATAAACACGAATCAAAATCTAAAGCTGCAATTAGTTAGATGAATAACGTATCTACATTTTAAGATTTCTTTCACTGACTTTTAATGAGTTAGAACCGCAAAAAATCGTTTTAAAAATGAATACTGCTATATTTTCTAATTAAATTCTAATTTTTATATGACTGGCCAACTAAATTGACTGGATAAAATGGCCAAGTATCGTTTCACCTTAAGCTTAAAAAGCCAATATTTGTTGCTTAACAAGTGCTATTCGTTCTAAGGAATTTTTCCAACTAGAAAGCAATGATTTGCCATATTTTTTCCAACCGTTTTCAACATTACATCTTTCAATTCAAGGTTGCGTTACTAAAATCACTGTAACTTGTAAAATAATGGTCAGAATATCATCAAATTTTGACAAATTCAATAAGATGTTCAGTTAATGGCCCGTCTTATTAAATATTTTGACTTTTGGATACCAAATCGTAAGAAAATATTATTTTTTCAAGATATTTGGACTCAGTAACCAAAATTACTTAGAAAACTTTATTCATCAACTTTTTCGTCAATTTGCCACATTCTGGATTATGAAATTAGTTGAAATTGTATTTTACATTCCAAATACTATTAGTAACGCCACCTATTGTTCCTGTACACAGTTTTAATAATACTTCCTAATAAATCCTCACCCTCTACAACCAGTACAGGTATTATCACCGTCATAAATAACTGTGTCCTACAATTTTGATGATCACAACCTTATTATTATAACAAAGTAATCAATAAAATGGACTCTATTTAATTACAACAATTAAAAACTAGTCTAATATTTAATACATTAATTTTAAATTAGCCCACCCACTTCTGAGTTGGTTTTGGAAGTCCACAATACTGCTGTGGGGCTAACACCCTGACACCACTATGCCTTGTGACGCTTTACTTTATAATTGATCCATTCAAATTAGTTACAACATGTTATTAATGTAATGCTAACATGCGAGAGCTAGGTAGAGTTCACATTTGCGTGCTCGCGTTCGAATATTCGAAGTACAATGTTATTTGACAAGCAATTGAAATCCACGTACATAAAGAAGAGCATTTTGGTTTAATGTCGATGATATCGTCCGAATATTTACTTTGACCATGCTCGAGGTACCGTATACACATACGTTGGCAACTATAATTTTAAAACATAACCTCAGAACATTTATTCGAAACAAATATTCGGGTGTTGTTATATAGTTGTTACATTTTAAAGACAAGTGTAATTCTCCGAATGATCGAGCACGATTAATCGAACAATTATATGTGAACACGGCCTTTAGTTATATTGATTGTAAAATATATATGAGAACTATTCTTGTCTGGTGATTGGACGGACGAGAATTAGTGAAGCACGAATAACGAATAGATTTAATTTCAGTTATTATACGCGACAGTTATTGGGTGATGTAATTAGGCGGACGCTTTATACTCGTAGTAATTATTAGTTACTTTCTGTCTAATCTATTTCTAACATGTAAGGATAATCAAACTGTATTTAAACAAAATTATAGTGACTTGTTGTTCTTGAAAGCTACGTTGTCTGCTTTATATAGTTAATAAGAATAGTTAATCAAAGATACACAAAGAGAACCAACTCGATAAATGTAGTTAGATGTTTTTAAAGTTTATCCAATGTCATAATATTATCTAATGTCAACGTTATGTGACTTATTTTACTTCTTTATAACAAGGAATCCTAAATCAATGTTTATTAAATTTGTACTGTGCTCAAAGCCAGTTTCTGAGCTCACAGTTATCGCAAAAGTTAGTTAAGGGTTAATATTTAAAAAATAAAAAATTCATTTTCGTAATGTACATATATTTAAGTACACACACAGAAAATTTCAAGTAAATCCGGCGATTATTTTTAAAGTTATGTACTCTATGTATAGTGCTTTTGAACCGGTAAAAGCGTTTTTGTTCAAAATGGTGTTTTCAAATACGGTAACCAAGATTTATCAAAAACGGCTAAACCGATTAGTCTCAAATTTTAACACAAGCTTCCTAAGTATATTTTTAAGAAATTTAGAAATCTCACCGGTAATTATATTATTTTTTTATATATAATTTAAGGCAAAAAATGTGGAAAAATATCGATTTTTTTTTTAAAGTCTTTTTTAAAAATTAGTTTCTAGATTATACATTACTTTAACGAAATCCGTTTGGTTTTTTCAATTTAGATTATCCAGTCCAGAGATATAGTGGTCACCGCAAGAAGCCTTTTTTGAGAGGAGCTCCTGGAGATCAGCTAAAGCAGCTTCCAAATTATTATTTTTACAAAAATACAAATATTTAAATACAGTTAAAAGTTACCATAACATGTGTACAAAGTTTTACATTAATACAAATAATATTCTTCTCAGGATATATTTTTTTGAAAAATCGCTTTTTTTGGGACTAATAACTGTATATAACCCCTTAATATAGACAGTTACATAGAAATAACAGTAAATCGTTCAGTAGACCTTATGGCAAGTACTGGGTCGGCCAAAACTGTTAATTAACTGGCCATATTTACTAATTTTTGTCTTAACCAAGCGTTCAGCAACCGACCTCTAAATTGAATGGACTTCAAAATAAAGTTTCACTGGATAAAGAGAATCTAAGATAAACAAAATTTCTAAATAGGTGTTGCGGCCCTTTTCTAAGTACAGCTGCTTTTAATATAGTAAATTTCAACTCAAATTTTGTATCATATTGTAGCACGCCGTACCGAGTGCATAACCCTTTATATACTTCTACTTGGAAAATTGAATGGTAGATAGTTACAAACACGGGAGGAGTAGGGGCAGGGGAGGTAGTAGTGGTTCTAGTGGTGTTGCAGTTGCAGTACTAGAAAGTTTGATACTTTCCTGTTGTATCATTTTTAAATTAAAATTGTTTTCTGAAGCGGTATTTAATAACCATGCCTTGGTCTAATATCTCTATATATTACAAAATATTTTTATTTTTTAATAAGTTTTGTAGGTTATATTTTGATATCTTTAAGTTGGTATATCCGATGAGAGAGAATTCTAAAAAAGTTACGTAATTTAACACCAGCTCGATTTTAAAACTGAAATGTTTTCGTTATTTTCGTTGCCAAATTGCATTTTCGATACTACATTTGGTGATACCTTTGCAGTTTTCTCTGTGGTATCCTATTATATTAAACAAGGACAAAGATGTTCACAAGAAATAGATATAGATACAGTTTCTGCAATATGTTATGTAAACACTTTGCAAAGTAGTTACAATCAACGAGTTTTAGCGCACTTCCACGCAACATCGTTTTATAATTTTTGAAAACCATTTCTGAAGTATTGAACTCATTTAGCCGACAAGAGAAATTCAGATTTCTCCATTTCTGTTTTGAAAACTACAAAAGTAGGGTCAGTAAAATTACTGTTACTCGTAAAGTAATGCTCAGATATGTCTTAGAAATATACTTTTGACAGATAGACAATGGCGGCAAATTTTAAATTACATTTCTTATTGCATCATTTTTTAGTTATTCAATCAATTGTAAATTTAAAATACATTTCCTGTACAATATTCCACAATACACATTAAACAACGATATTCAAACATTTTAAAAATTCAATGAATACAATTTAGGTATAATAAATGTATGACGTAAGCAAGAATACAATTTTAAAAGAAATAGAAATAATCAAATTCTTTTGAAAGAAACCTCTAGCATTCATAAATATTTAAAATACTTTGTAAGTCAACTGTAGGTAGGATATATCTTAGAATAAACCGATTATGATCGTAAAACAACAAAAGCTTTCATAGAACACACACACACACAGCCACACAGACAAAAACTCTCCTACACATGTAATTTCACATATGATTTAGTATTCATTGGATTTGAATAGTCTGTTTATACATAAATGTATGAACTTAGAGTAAAATTTCTTTTTAAATATCTCTTATGTTACTTTTTTTTTAAACTTATTTTTTTTCAAACTTGTCTGAAACAAAATCATCAAACAAATAGTAAAAGTGTGGTGGGGGTGTCAGAAGGAGAAGATGGTTGGGTAGTTGAATCCCTAAACGCACGTTCAAACTTACTGTATTACATTTGTTAAGCAAACTAGTTTAAGTTTAAAGAAACAAGAAACTTTGTGCCGGATTCGAACAAGTTACGTTGAGTTTATTTTTGTGAAAGCTTGATATACTGAAATACATATATAGATATATATATATATATATATATATATATATATATATATATATATATATATACATATATATATATATATAAATGTATATATTACAAAGCGTTAATTCTAGAAACAGACTAATACTTAATGAACTATTGTTGTCTTAAATATATGTTATAATTTAACATATGCATTTCTTCAATACTTTGCTAGAATTATAATATTCCAATATCACCCAGAGTGTGTAATACTGTTCAAAAATAACTAGAAAGAAATTAACTATCTGGGACTCAAACCCAGTAAACCCAGTCGAACTGTTAAAGTTTTTAATTGTTTCAACTTTTTTTCTTTTAAAAAATCGGTATTTTAATTTCTAAGTGCTGTAAAAAATTGAAAAATCAATAAAAGAAGAAGAACTCAACAGCGTTACCTGCAGAAACTTATCAACTAATGAAATCATTTTGGTTTTTCGATTTCAAAAAATCCAGTGATGAGTTATGAGTGACACCGCAATGTTACTTTTTTTTGTGACGTCTACGGAGATTCGCTGTCAACAACTCATTTCTTGATATTTATTTATAAAAATTTCACAAAGTATTCTTCTAATGTCATTTTATCATGTAGTAATTACAGAAATAATTATATAATAACTGTGTCGTCAAAAAATATTATCGAAAATATGCTTTTTTATCGTCTTGGCCTTACTAACTTGACTAATCTCAAAGTTTGAACTTTAGATTAAAATAAAAATATCATCACTTTTTAAGGAAACATTGTGTTTTTCTACTGATTTAAAATGACCTCTCTTGTTGAAAGATTTGTGACTGAAATAACTGAAATTTTGTCCAATACTCTCTAGACAGTATTTATTGCGAACGCAGCTAGACATCCGATTTTGACTATAACTGTATTAAAATAAATATCAGAGAAGTATATCATAGAAAATAAACAGCGTATAAAAGTTTTTGATATATATGATGTAATATTCACATGGGATAATACTCCCAAGACTAAAGTGTTACGAAAATTCAGTCAATTTATAAGTTTTTTTGTTTGTTTGTTTGATAACAAGTTCTTCTAGATACGAATAGACCCAGTGTGTATAACTAAGAGCTCATCGCGTTTCTCTTTGTGTAACATTAAGCCGGTAAAAGATACTTTGTCAACACCCTGAGGCTTATACAGTAAATACATTGTTGATTGTTTTCCCATTGAGAATTAAACATTTTCACTGTCATTAACATTTAAACATTTAATTGTTATCGTTTTTACGTTTAATTACGTAAAGAACAAAGTTCTTTTGCATGATAGTTGTTTATTTGTAGTTCGTTTTATATTTGTCAACATTAAATAAAGTTATTCTTTCAGTAGTAAAAAAAATAAAACGAACTCAGTTAAATGACTATCAGGCTTTACTTCACAACTCTAAAAAAATGGCTAAAGATATTTTATACCTTTAGAAATCAGGTAGAATATAACTTATGATCTCCTGCAAATGAAAAAAAACTCTTGACAAACAACAATTTCTTAATAAAACCACGTTTATTATATTTCCTCTTTTGTCACAAAAGGCTAACTTATGACAAAGAGGACAACTGATCAATGACACTAAAGCCATGTTTAAAATTACCTTTTTTTTCTCAAAAACCCACATACAGTCAAATCACAATCAGATGGCAATAAACAAAAAACTCAGAAGTGGGAGCATTGGTAAGAACAGTATCTCTGTAAGAGCGAGACAATGAATATTCATAGCCATATTTCTTTTTTACTTTAAACGTGTTAATTACTTCATACCCAAAATAATTTTGTAAGATCGATTAAATTGTTTTTTAAACTCCAAGAAATAATATAGAGATGGCGTTGATATATTAAAAATGTTGCATGTTTTTACCTTCCATAAGGTTAAGTTTAATGGTGTAAGTAATACTTTGCTTGATACAGCCCAGTAAACATTTTGGAGTAAATTCTATTTCATTTCTATTACTTTTCATGAGTTTTTTGTCAAGGCGTTTGTTTTCTAGTTAGTCGTTCATAGGCAATGTGTCTTTTGTGCGCTACAGACGGCTCAACGACTGCTCACTGTTGAATATAAGCGACTCCTGTGACAGGTAGGGATTCAATTTGAACTAAAATTGATTTTCTGTGTGTTGCTCCAACTTGTAAAACGTTTGAATTAAAATGTACGAGTGACTAGAACTTCATCTAGTCATTCTATTTCACCAAATGTTTACTGGGAGGCAATCTAAAATATAAAAAGTAGAGGATATTGGAGGAATGAAACAGTGCCCCTATATACTGTGAATATCCGTGAGACCTGTTGAAATTTTTACTCATAAAAAAACATATATCTTTTGTATGTGACGTCACATCAAAGGGGAAGGGTCCGCAAAATGTTCAGAATAACATGGAATTTGTGTGAGATAATTTATGGATTTTCCAATTCGACTCTGTTCAGTCTAATCCGAGATATTTGTTGTGTGGTGTACAAAATTCGACCCTGTAAGCTACCACTTACACTTAGTAAATGATTTAGTAATTTCTGCAGGGGTAATAAATTCCAGTATGCGTACTCGTAAAAATATATACCAACTACATAAACCTAATTATTTTAATACGTCGTATAAAATTCACAGACCTTTTAAAATGCGAATACATTAGTCCAAAAGAAGCAGAATGTAATTAATAACTCATTTTATTATTAAATTACACGCCTGTTGAATATTACATCAAATGAAAATAAACATTACGCATGTTGGAAAAGTTTGAACTTTTACATTTTACCCCTTAATGTCTCTAACACTAACATGATCAACCTTGCCTGTTCCTATCCAAAGCCTAAACGACTCCCTAATGTGGGGCTGCCCATTATTCCTGTGAGCACAGACCCCCCTCCCCCCTCCACGGTTATTTACAACCCCAACCCATGGTTCAAGCTACAAAACCACAATACGACCCCCAAGCAGAGCACTCAGCGAAAAAATATGGCAGCGTAAAATAAACAGGCTAATATATATAAGTTTAACGTGTCGTTTGGGACGCGTAAACAGGGTATGGGCCCAGGGTGGTGCGTACCAAGGATTACGAGGACGGGGCGCCACTGTCTACTGGATACATCTTACTTTATTTAAGATGTCGTCTTACATGAAAAACTGTTCGTGTTCTGCTCAAATGTCTTCGTTAAGAGAATTGTACTGTTCTTGAAAGCTAAAAAAACTTATTTAAGTTTAAGTTGAAATAAATGTTAACAAAAAAAAAACACTCTTAAATCTGCGTGATTTTAAACTAGCGTACTATCGCTCTAGAGCACTTTATGTAGATATTTATATGTGAGACTGAAAAATAAAGATTCTGTGTGTTAAGAGTGGTGACTTCTGCAGCATTCTCTTGAGAACTTCTGAGAAGAATCAAGTTAGGGTAAGAGTTTTATCAGTACCAACAGACCGACAGCGTGTTTTAAATAAACAAACCCTTGTTGAAGTTTTAAGAGAAATTAATTTAGTGATGCATACTGTAAAATATCCAACATAACACATCTGATTTTTATATAATATGTGATATATACGTAATCTGTTCAAAAAATAAGGAGAATTTTCATTTTTCTCAAAAAATATTTATTTATTCATCAATTTCTATTTTGTCCCCTTCAAAGTAGTCCCCTTCAGATATAATACACTTGTGCCAGCGTTTTTTCCAATCCAGTTCTGATATGCACTTTTTGGTATGCTCTTGAGCTCTCTCAGCGATTCGGTTTGTATCTCCTCAATCGTCTCCAAACGCCGTCCTTTCATGGGTCTCTTCAATCTTGGGAACAGGAAAAAGTCACAGGAGGCCAAATCTGGTGAATACGGTGGCTGAGGCATGATTGCGGTGTTGTTTTTGGCCAAAAAATTACAAATTAAAAATTGTAATTAGACCTTAAGACTTTCATTCAAATCGATTAATCAATATTTAATCAAAACATTATTCCTTTGCTTTGCTCGAACGGCCTTGACACAACAGAAAATCTCATCTTATGACTAGTATCAGGAGTAATAAACTAAATATTATTTAAACGTAATAAACTGAAACATATACTTAAGTCATTTAATATTCATTAAAAAACTTTTCTATCATTTACTCCGAATAACCCAATTATTATTTTCTAATTAAATGTTAAAGATAGATTAAGTATTGATAAGTAATGTTTGTTTAATTTGAAATGTCAAGGTAAGTTATTAATATTAAAATAAATAAAAGTTCAATTACACCTGTATTACTACACCTTTTTTCTTATTTTCCTAGTAATAGCACCTATTATAACTAATAGTGTTGAAATTGAAATAAATTTAATATCAACAGTTTCCCAATGACGTCATAACCAGCTTTGTGACGTAATAGACATTGGAAATGATGTATATTTTACTAGTAGCGTTTGTGCTATAAAATATTTAAATATATTTGCATATAATAGTTTATCATCATTTTTCACACGTCGCGTCGTTCCAGAAAATGAACGTTGTCCATTTGGAATGAATCAATAAGCTACAGTGCTGTGCGAATTGATTGAGACAAGATTTTAAAATTTAAAATAAGAATTTAGTATATAAATTTAGAATAAAATATAGTAATGAATTTTGAATTTGATGTTGTTTATCCAGAGTCTGATTAGAAATTAAAATGAAATGCAATGAATTAAATTAAAATGAAATGCGATTACAGTTTTAAAAAACTCTATTATTACAGATTCTAAAAAACTAGGTATATGTCTCTTCAAATATAAAGTAGCAGAGACTGATTATAATTTCTATAAATATACATCACTGTATTTATCTAAAGAAGCGACAAAATCTAAAGAAAGATTAATTCTCCCATATCAGTTACTTGTTTTCTTAACGTCGAACAATATTTTAGTAAAAAAACCTAAAAACTTAAATTATCTTTAAGACGTATAAAAGGAAGTAGTTATAGATTGTATATCCGGTTATCGTTGTTTCCTGGTAATAAGTTTAAACTAGATCGTGGATTATAATGGCGCACATTAATTTATTGCAGGTTCTTGATTGTATTCAATGTAGTGTATTGAAAACCAATATATCTTTTCATATTTTGTTTCAAAAATATACCAGTATATACTAGAGAATGTTTGTAGCATATACTTGTAATATTTAGCTGGTAGGGCCATAAATTACATCTCACTGTTTGCCGACATTGTTTTATTGCGGGCACGTCCGTTATACAATAAATCTGGGCTTTGGTGCAGAGTTTTCTCTATTATTTTTGAGCGGACTGTAATGATATCTCAATAGTTATATAAAAGGGATGTATATATATGCTAGTATATTATATAAAATAAAACAAAATAAAATTATTATTGATTTGCTAAAGTAACCTAAACCTCAACCAGAACAAAGTACCCGCAAAACAACTATAAATTAAAAGGGGTTGTTTACACGGGGTCCAGTTATTTACGCTGCTGACCTAATACTCTACTTAAGGTGTCGATAATGACGTGGGATTTGCAGAAATGCATCTAGTCTTCCTTTAAGTTTTTATCAACAAAATTTCTAGTAAAAATTTCGTTTTTATTTTTAAAAATATTATGCAAATATTTCAAGTTTGATAACGCACGTAAAAATTTCAATTTAGAGTTCGTGCTAGAATTCTATAACGTGTAAATAGCATTATGTCCTGTTTTAATTTTAACTTTAGTTTTATTATTTTACGTCCCATTCCCACTCACTGAGTTTTAGTGTTAATTAAACGTTTTAACCTAAAATGTATAATTATTTCTTGTGAAGTAAAACTAATTATATTAAATTTAATAATTTATATGAAAGGGAGGGAGAGACTAAAGTGAAATCGATAAAAAAAACATATTTTCGATAACGACACAGTTAATATATAATTATTTCTATAATTAATACATGATAAAATAATATTTGAAGAATTCTTTGTGAAATGTTCATAAATAAATATCAAGAAATGAGGCATTGAGATTGATTTCATTAGTTGATAAGTTTCTGCAGGTAACCCTGTCGAGTTTTTTTTTATTAATTGATTTTTTTATTTGTTACAGCACTTAGAAGTCAAAATACCGATTTTTATGAAAAAAATTAGAAACTTTGTTATTTTAAAATACGTTAAAATTAAAAAAACAAAAAAAAATTCAACAGCGTTACCTCGGCATTTATGTAAAGAAAGAGTGTACAAAATTTCAAAAGGATCGGTCCAGCAGATTTTGGGCACTGACTCTGAAAAAGCTAAGGGTGAGCAAGACGCGTTTAAAAGTTTCAAAGAAAGACGACCGACAATTTTACTCCAATTGACTTCAAATTTTTACACAATAAACTTAATATGTTTTACAATAATATAAATAAATAAAAGTTGTTATATATAAATAGTAAAAGTTACTATGTTATATAAATACAATCCTATTAGAAACCATGCATTAAAATGTTGTATTTACATCTCGTTACAGCACTTGTATGGAAGTTTATTCCATTTGCAACTGATACAGTTTTTGATATGATAACCAAATAACTTTCCTAATGTATTCTATTACTATTTCCAGGAGAATTTCTGAGTTCAATGTCTCGCCACCAGGAGGCTTGCACCCAGAGAGTACGCGCTGCGGAACTATCACCAGATAATTACAGCTTAGTAGTTGCTGCTGCAACAGCGCTCCGACTCCTGGACCGTAAAGCGGAAGCTGAATGGTGGTACCGACAGGTAAATGAAGATATAATTATAATTAAATAGACTACAACGCTAGACTTAGACGTGACTACTTATCCATGGCATTAAGAGCGGAATTTCCGTCCGAATTATATTCTCACTTCCGGTCTCGAAATATACTCGTATACTTGTAAATGGAAAATATAATTGGAATTTGTGTTAAGTCATTACAGCATATAAACAAGTTAAAAACATGTATTTTAATTGCAATTAAAATAATTACCTTGCATTACTAAATAGAGAAAAGTTATAATGTTTCTTTTAAAAGCTTAATTAATCTGCAATAATTTCAAGATACTTTTTTTTACACTGTTGAAAAAAACTTTATAACAATGGGCCTGTGTCCTCATTTTCCAGGGGTCCATTTTTCAATTGTTGATTGAAATTGATGTTAATAAATATATAATATAGCAATTAAAAAATTGTCAGTTACTTGTTGATTAGGTCAGTACTGTGGTAATGTTTTGTAGCTGTTAGTAGTCGAAATAATCAAGTCAAGTCAAAGAATGATAAGTTTTTATTTTATTTAACCCGGTTACAGCAGACATAATATTGGAATTTAATTGTTCCTTATACATATAGCAGAGATTTATGAGCTGTAAGGTTGGTAACCTGTAAACTTGTCAGAGTTCTGTCAAGAATATATCTCTTTTACGCTCTGTTGTATAAAAGAGATGGCAACAACACATGCATTTGGAATGTATACAACGTTGGATCCCATTAATAATTAAAGAGACAAAATGACTTTTTTAATTGTTAATATCTCCTAAGATATAAGGAGTTATTAAAAAATAATTGAACATTTGAGGTTCTAGTAACCCACTTTATCAATACGTAGTACACTTTTATAGAAATTAAGACAAGCCCATTCTTAACCATTTTAGATAACCAGTCAATGTATTGGATTGGATTGTCATGAACTTATTGAGTCATGTCAAAAGATTTACTAAAGTCAAATTGACTTACATTTAACTTTTCTTGCATACCATTTGCTTTTAAATTAATTTAACTGATAGAACAAGTCTATCCCGTCAAACAGAAAAGTCCTGTTCTCTGATTAATCTTCCCTTAATAACATAAGTGCATTAATAGCTAAGTCACATCTAAATACAAACATTCTAAGACAAGTTTAACATTTTGACTGCTCTTACAATATTCTATACATATTACAAAATAATCCCATCATGCATTTCGAAATAAAACACAGTACATCACATGTTACATCACTCAAGCAAGCAATCTCGGCTCTCATGTTCTTCTCGTATCTACCGCGCAATAAAGTACTCTTTCTTAAAGAAATCTGCATGACCCCGAATAATAAAATATGTATATGAACATATATAAAACTGGGATCATTCATGCATCGTACCCCGTACAGAGCATGCCTTATACCATACGCGAGTTATATGCGGTACATGCATGGAATAAATCACAGCATGTATGGTATAAAAGTTTTTGTGTCTTTTACTTATTGTTGAGAGAATTTCAATATATACATACGAGTACAAGAAAGTTAAAATGTAAAAACGTATCTATATATAACGTACATAGTATGTAGAGCCTTCTATAACGCGGTTGATACGTCATGAAATACGAAACTCTTTTAACACGAGCAATCATTTTATGGATGTTTCAACAAGAGGTGTTATTATAAATCAATAGAAAAGCGCAATATTACTGTGAAAAGTGGTGACATTTATATTTTAATCTAAAGTACAAACTCTGAGGTTAATAATGAAACACGACATCTGCCAAATATCACCCAAATATTGCGTTTTTTTATTGATTTAATATGACCGCTCTTGTGATACTATTATACATAGGGCGAAGAAGAATTTCGTAGCTGTATCCAGGTTAAATGAACCTTGGAATTAGCTTTGAATTATATAAACGTTTCAATAAAAGTAATTTTTTATATAGTTAAGAATTTGATAAAATTAAAATATAGTGTTAATCTAATTTGTCAAAAATAAATGAAATTTTTCTACCGATTGTGAAGCAAGATATTTATAACTAAACTGCAGAAAATAACATGCAACGGGCTGATAAATATCTGAAAAACCGTTCTTTAGAATGCTTTAAAAACCTAACATTTAATAAAACAAAGAATTAGGAAAATTTAGAAATGAAAATCATTCATTTTTATCGATTTGTTGAGAGATATGTATAAATATTTATATTGTATATTGTATTAATGTGTGCCTGCGTATGAAAATTTCTATGGATCGGGTACAGTCTTCATAAAAAATAAATTATTTTGCCATTAAGTATTTTAAAGGACTAGTCAACTACTGAATTTGAAAATCGATTGTCATTTTACTACACTGTTGCCATCTATATCTAACTATACAACCATGAAGTAATATTTCACCTTAAGATGTATTCACATCAAAAAGTATTAGAGTGTTAATTGCCTGTAAAACTTATTTCTGTTCAGAAAGAGAAAAACTTATCTTATAACACTAACAAAGCCATATAAAAGCTATTAATATAGTTAATATTTATATTTTGATATTATTTACTTTATAAAACAAATTAATTTTACAAACTGCAAATGCTGAAACACTACGACGCAGTTTTATAATCCAACATAAATAATAAACAAAGTTTTAATTACTTGAAGACGTAAAAATGTTTATACCTGCAGTAAACTAAAATCCTGTACGTTTTATTATTTATTGGAATTAGTTTATTTTTATTGGTACCTTTAAAACAGTAAGGCAATTAATAACTTTAATCATAAATCAGAAGCAAATAAATAATTAATAAATATTGATTTTCTCATTCTTGAAATGTTTAAAAGAATTAATGCACAATACTAACCGAAAAATAATTTAGTGAGATTATACTTCCATAAAAATTTTCAACTGGGACTAACCGCCATGCTTTTGAATCAAACTGTCAGTGAACATTTCTCTCCTTTCTTGTTTATAGTTATTTCAACTACTGTGTCATATTCGCCGATCATTATCTTTTTTAATACTAGTGAAAATTATAGAAGGTAACAAAACCTGTAGCTAGTCCTGTTTAAAATCACAGTGGCAGCAAAATAAATCAAATGAACGTAAACTCAAAATACTTTCGGATATGAACCCTGCAGTGAACTGAGTCTGAGTCGCTAGACACATTATTCTTGATACACATTTGAATGCGCGGTCATAAAACGATTCGACCTGATTTAAGTTTTAGTTTATTTTATGTCACCACATATCGTCAACTTCGAAAGACTTTAACAGTTTTCCTTCTAGCTTGAATATGTCAGAAACAAAACGTCGAAGAAGTCACATATAACAATACTAATGACTTGAATAATATTTCATAGTTTGCATAAATATTTGTTTATGTTTTAATACTTTGCATTTACGATTATGACGACTTTTAACTACTGAGGTCGTTTGAAAACTTAGGGGTAAAAACTTTAATAGTGCTTTTATCCCTTTCACACAACAACCGTTAATATTTCAGAAGGGTGTCACATTAGAAAACTTTATCTTGAGTCATAGCTAGCGTACTTTCATTTATTCTTTTAAAAGAGAGCTATAGTCATTCGCTATACTGATTGAAATACTGAATCATTCTCTGATAACTCTCTTGCAGCAACAAACAATCTGCGGTTAATGTTCTTTTCGATGTATGGGTGAAGCCAACACATTCTACGTCTGATTTGTCGTCTTCCAATAAAAACGTCTGCTATAATCACATCTTGATATTTTCACAATGAAAAAACGTGCTTTCTCAATGCTAAACTTCAGAGAAATGACCCTATTTACAGATTGTATGACGTTACGTGGACAGAACTGAGATACAGAATACGTCTGGCTTCATTTGCAGCTTGCCTGCATCCTAAAAATGATGCTGCGAAGCTACTAAAAAGTCTTCGTCGTAACTTTATCCTTTCATATTCAAAATTATATTTATTTTAATAATATTATCTATTGTTTCAGGCAGTTCTTCTCCGTCCAGACGACGCAAGAGCACACACAAATTTGGGCGCAATTTTACATCTCCAAGGCAGATCATCACAAGCAGCAAGTAGCTACAGAGAAGCATTGAAACTTCAACCAGGCGATTCAACAACAATGGCCAACCTGGCTAAACTTGGAGTCGTCGGTGCGTAGTGCCAACATAAAAGTGTTTTCGGATAAAATCAATTAGTGTCAGTGATGTAAATAATTATATAACCAATTTAAAATAATAATATTAATTATAAAAAAAACAAACTGAATGAAAGTGGACGGAATTTTGATTGTTTAAACTACGGATAGTTTATTAAAGTGGATTTGTAAATAGTTTGGAGATTTTGTTAATAGATAAAACTATAACTTTTTGTAATAAATGACTAACATATAAAGTTCAAGAGAACAATAAATTCTTCTACTTTAGAAATACTTTCATATTATTTTTCTAACATCTAAAAACAATAAGGAAACGAAATGTGGTTTATATTAAATAACTTAGACAATTGTTTTTGTTTAAAATTTGCAAATAAATTGTCTAAAATATTTGGGGTAATGATTATTTTTAATCAATATTAGAATTTCTAAAAAAGCTGAATTATTTTAATGAAATATCTAACATGTAATGAATGAACTATTAAGGTAAGCGTTCACAAATCCGTATAACTGGGTTTAAACGCATTGGATGTACCCTATCAAATATGGTAGAGAAGGGAAGATGGACAACAAGATTTATGAAACAACTCAATAACAGTATTCTACAATGTACCAAGTACTCATCGCACACACAAAATTGTAATACGCCTGAAGACTATAAGCAGATATTTGAAAGCAAAGAAAATCTAAAAAATCTCATTGACTTTATCAATGAATCTAATTCAATCTCTCGTTTTTATAGATTATAAATTATGTATTACAAATGTTTATAAATGTATATATTGCACAGTCATACGGACCTGTGGACACCTACCTTTAAAATTATCATACCATCCGTATTGCTTATATTGAAATATGTAATAAAATTACCTAAAGTAAATAATTGTAATATTAAAAAAATCAGCATCGAAATGTTAATTCAAATATGGTGTCCTAAGTAAAATTAATCCTAATCTTGAAACATATATCTTACTGTGGGTGAGTGACAATTTCTATTTAAAATTCATTCCTGGGACCATGGTTTTATTAACATTTTATCTTAACCCAATTTTAAATAAAATATATAACTACAAATAAATTCAAAATCAAAATAACGTCAATCTAAAGAAAATGTAATCAGAAAGTGATTAACTGTAAGACTATCTACAATTAAAATTATCTAAATTAAAAAAAAAAAAAAACTTTTTATTACTTAAAATATAACGCTGTTTAGTTGTTGTAATTTGTAAAAGCAGATGCTGGAGTGTCAAAATATTATCTGAAGTTACCTTTTCTAAAATTAACACATCTCTTATGAGTATATCCCAAGACTTGCTTATTTTAATGACTTAATTTTGGTAAAAGATAACAGCGAATTTTTCCCATTTTTTTTTAAATTTAATTCCACATTGTGGTGTTTTCGCCTCATATACTTGGGCTACACCGCTGCCTGATAAGTTAATACATTGATAACAATTAAAACCAAACCCTCTTGTTACAAGCGCACACTCGAAAAATCCATAAATACACACTGGCAATCATTTCTTTTACATCAGAATTTTGTTGTGTATTGATAATGTGGATTGCCATCTAATTAACTTATCTATATCTTACGTTCCAGGTCTTCTTCTTCTTAATAAAAACCTAAAGAAATTCGTTCTAATAATACAAATGAATGTTTCCTCCATCAAATTGATAAGGCTTCTCTTTTAATTGCGATCTTAGTATATAATTATATTTTTTTTTCTAAAGAACCTTTTTCCTTGAATATCCAGACATTTAAATTAAATGTTCTTTATAAAAATGTGCTACACAATTTAAGTTTGTTTGACACTTCAGAGATTTTCAATTATAACTAAAATAAAAAAGTAAAAAAAAACTATTTAATAAAATTTTACTGACTTAAATACGAAATAAAAAAAATAAAAATAAAATAAATTATTTTATGAAAAAGTAATTAAATATGAATTTCTATATTATAAATACTTAAAATGAACATATTATAAATATATATATATATATATTGTATATTATATATAATTACATATATTAGGCTTTTTAAAAGCTTTAGTTTGCTTGATGAATTATTTTTATGTTTGTTTTGACAAGTTACCTTTTAAATTGATACTACAATTTGAAGAGTTTCAAAATTTTTATTATTTGTTTATATACCCAGTTTATAAGGTATCTTGACAAAATGTTAAAGATGCATGGGCGCCTAAGAAACAATTTACTGTATAAAGTTTAAACAAAGCTACAAACAAGACAAGTGTACCAGCTTTGACCGAAAGCAAACCGAACGAAGAAAACCTAACTAAAATATTTTAAACGAAAATTTTATCTATATGTTTAAATGAAAATTTCAATACTTATGTAATATATATTAAGTATATAAATTATTTATTACTGTTTATTTTTTAATACAAAGTATAATGCGAAGTATCCCAAAAGAAAGTTGTTATTAGCAAAAACCCTAGCATTAACCTTGGCTAGTAATGTTTTATGTGGAAAATTGAAAAAAATCGTTTGAAATTTATTAAACTACTGTATTTTTTGTTTATGAGTTTTTTTTTTAGATTTAATCCGAGAGACCATATAAAAAATAATATTAAAATATATTGCATTATTTATGTCGTAAAAGTTTTAAAAAGTTTGCTACTTCCATAGTACATTTATTATTTCTATTTAATTTAAAAGTGAGATACTTTCTTATTCTTTATATATTGTACATATTACTTGGTTTAAGTATGTACAGTTCCTACAGCAATCTTAGGACATGCTTAAGACGTATATTTATTCTTTAGCTTTAATGCTTATTTTGCATTAAAAAAATTACAATTTATGTAAAATTACATAAGTAATACGTAAAATATCGCTACCATTGTTTTACATAAAGTTTTTCCATTATTTTATGTAATATTTAATTCTAAAATTCTTTCTGTTATAAAAATAGTTTATTTATTGAATTTATAAAACAAATTTATCATTAATTGATTTTGTATAAAAAGGAATAATTATTAACAAAGGTTTTTTAAGTGTTTAAATGAGATAAAACATTTCAAACTAACAATTTTGAGAATTTCTTTTAATAAAAGTTTGTTATGAAATTATAAAAAATGTATCAATAAGAACTGATTGTTTTGTTTTTCGAATAAAAATTAAAGTAATGCAAATATTCCAGATTTTTTATAATTATTGTAATACTAATACATAGGAATTAATTATAAAATATATCATTGTTTAAATATTTGCATCGGTTTCTACAACAGACGACCAAAAGTTTGATTATATTTTCAAGATATTTGCATGTATTTAAATCCAAGTTAAACATAAAGCATAGTCATAAATACAGATCTTGTAACTATGAGACGTTGTTGATATATATATATATATATATATATGGACCACGACATACTATATACTTTTATTTATAAAATACAGTTTACAAATTTGATCCTAATGTACAAAACTTCGCTAAGAGCGTGATTTTAAAACTTCCTTATACAAAATCTGTGTTTACGAGTATGCTATAGAGAAACGTAAACTTTATTTTATTAAAATCTCTAAAGAGGAAAACCTAATGATTTTAATAACCAATTAATAAGATATACAGGAGAATAAAAAAGTCATTGTGTTTCATAATACCGTAAGACTAATTTCCCATGCCTCTAGATTAAGTATTTAAAATTTTGAATAAGAAAACAATCTAATACCATAACTACAACGTTTTTAAAACAGTCAGTTCTTATTGAAACACCCTTTACGATGATTATAACATTCGACACTGTTCGATCGATTAAATTATTTCTACAATAAACGTCTGATTGTTCGTTAAATAAAACAACAGCTTACAAATGATCAGCTGTCAACTTAGCCACCCCTTCCCCTTCTTATAACACAATTTAAATATCGTTTATTTTAATACTGTACAGTTTGAGACGTAATAGGATTTATATTTAAAATATTATTACAAAGTATCAAAGGATCTTAACGTACATCGATCCTTAGACTTATAATTAAATGTAAAATTACAGTTTAACGAGTTTTGTAAGTCCGCATTAAAATAACATTATCATAACAAAACAGTACTGCTACGTCTAGAGTTCTACGGCGATGTTGCAGACGCTAGCTACGTGTACTACGGTTACGTTTCATGTGTTTTAACACCTTAATGCCGGTTTCACACCCGAGAAACAGTTTTGTTATCAAAAAATAAAACAAAATCATGTTTTGCATCACTGCAAATCACTGAACAGACTGGTTTTGTTTTTAGTATTTTTCTGTGTGTCCCATAAAAATTATAAACATGATAAACAACACCTGACAAGGGCAAATGTTCACAAAAACAAAAAACTGCGTGTTCAAAGCAAGCAGACTCTAGATGGGAATGTGTTTTGTTTACTAAAACAACAACAAAAGATAAAAATGTTTTAATAACTGTCTCTTTGGTGTAAACACTACTGTCTAGATTGCATTGGAGTTGTTGCGAGCAAATACACTGTATTATGAGAGGAATTTTCTACTTTATTGTTTATCAATACACCACTGTATACAATACGTAAAATACCATTTTACGTATTGTACACGCTGTTGTATATATCCCAATATTTGATGAGAAGAAAACACTTATTTATTACTTTCAGTACAGTGGTGTATTATTAGATATTAAATTAGAAGATTCATCTCTTGATAAAGTGTGCTAAAGCTAGCAACTTGAATACACCCTACTGAAAATGTTGCATCCTTACTAACTAACGCATACGACTGCAGGTTACTTTAGGCATTGTCTACAGGTTCGCACTGATCGCTTCAAACGCATTAGCTTTATTGAATGAAACGTGTTATACAAATAAGCTATCGTCGGCATTACATAACGAAGTTGCTTCGACGCTTTCCTCATCTTCTATATTTCATTCAATAAAGCCAATGCGTTTGATGCAAGCACTGCGAACTTGTAAACGCTTCGCTTCGGTGCGGTACACTTGTATTTCATAGGATTATTATGTATTGTACTTGTATATATATTGTATTTTGCCCTAGATGTGTATTAACAAGCATGCCCTGGAAAGAAAGGGCGCTGCTTGGTTTGAATTATACATAACAAATAATATAGGTGCACTTATTTTGTGTAATTTGTGTTTTATTGCTAGTTTTATTGACGCAAAATGGTGTAAAAAAGACCATTTTGTTATTTTTTACACATACCTTTTCTATCCTTCTATTTGTTTTTTTATTATTATTTTTTCTTCTTTGGTGCTGTAGTAAAATAGTGAATGAGAAAGGTGTTTGTACGGAGATAAAATTAACAATTGTGCTTCACCCGTAAAATAAGTGGATATTTAAGATGGTTGTCTTGTAATTTCTTACAAATCTTATATGTTCAAGTATCACGAGACAACAAAATAAAATTACTTAAAGTGATAGTTTGTTACCATGTTTTTGTATCTCACTGCCACTGCGAACAAAATCTCAAAATTATCTGTGTAAAAAGTGTTAACTTTTACTAAAAGTTAAGTTAGAAACCGCCAGTATGTTCATATTCAAAACGGGAACAGAACTAACGTAATTCTAGTGGACTAAAAATGAACCATGCGAATGAATATCTATTAAGAAAGTCAGTTTGAACTTATCCCTTCTTTGCTGGTTCTTTGTACATTTTCCTGTCTCAAATCCCAGAAATCAGCCTCTAAATTACTTAGAGCTACTGTCCACTATAGTTTGCATTCAAGCTGCAAATGAAGCCATACGTATTCTGCATCTCAGTTCTGTCCACGTAACGTCATACAAGCTTCATGCTAGGTGCAAGTAGAGTCATTCCTCTGAAGTATAGCACGTTTCTTCATTGGGAAAGTGTCATGTGATGAAGAAGATGTGTTTATAGCATACGCTTTTATTAGAGGACGACGAATCAGACGTAGAACGTATTGGCTTCATCCATACATCGAAAAGAACATTAACCGTGGATTGTTTGTTGCTGCAAGAGAGTTATCAGAGGATGATTCCGTATTTCAATCAGTTTACCGAATGTGAACAAAATTGACTGACGGTTGATGGTTTTGAAAAGAATATTACGACTATGCGTCGTGCAGTACGCTAGAGCTATGACATGTTGCAGCTTCGTGGACAGAGCCTTCTTTGTTTCAATGCAAGCTACAAGAAAGCGTACAACAAGCGGTAAATAACGAAACCATGCGTATGAATAAAATTACTATGGGTTGTTTTAAAACGCAGGCGTTAATCATAGCTCATTGGGCTATGATTCTATAAAACAAGGCACAAAGTTAATTTGTTAATTAAGAGGGGCACTTTTGTCTTCTAGAAACACAGCCGGCCCTGTTCGAGGTACACGTATAGGTCTAAAACAACATTTCCTTTACAATTACAACAATTAAGTGAACTCGTAATTGATAATTAGTATTCATTTTACATTTTAATTACAATTCTGTGTAGCATGAAATTAGCGTTTAACAATTTTTTCCCCATTATAAATTCGTTTCTAATTATGTTACTTTGTATTGTATTTTCCACAACAATAAATTCTTTGTTAAATTAAAAAAAAATAACTCATTAATATTTTATAAAAAGTTAGCGTACATTTGTTTGAAATTCTTATATTAATAAATCAAGATGGTGGAGGTGGGGGCTTAGGGGAGAGGGGGGCAGGTTCTTTGTGATTGTCAAACGTCATCATTATATCCTGACGCTAATTTACACTACTTTGCTGAAGAATTGTTTGACGTTTCTTTTATGTACATATATTCTAAATACCATGGGCGTCTGAACTAAGGGACAAGCAATACACATGTTACACAAGACCCCGTTTTGAAATTTCTGCGAACGCCTATGCCAACGGTAAATTGTTTGTTCCTCGTTTTAAAAATGTTTCAAGTGTATAAAAATAAACGATGTGTTTCATTATTTTATTATAATGAAAATGTTGCTAGCTACGAATCGTTACAAAACTCAGCCAGACTAGATTGTCTGTCTTATTGATTTTCTTTCTTACTGAATATAATGACGTTTGCTTTTTAAAATTAGAAAAATATTTTATAAAAATAAATATTTGTTTGGCTGAATAATAAATTGGATTTTCTTTGTTGTTAATAGACTCGTAAAAGAAGAGAGGAGGGGGGGTTGCTTTCTGCAATAATGTTGTTTCTGATAGTACCGGTAACAATAGCTGTCGATCGGTAAATTGAGAATAATTAAAGAATATAAAAACCGTATAAATCTACGATAAATAAAACAGCACTGTAGCACTAATAATAACTTCTTTTAGACATGAGTGATAATAAAACGTTAAGGGGGGAAGAGGTAAGGTTTTAACTTTTTCTTTTTTTAAGTCTTCACCTGTCTGGTCTGATTTCGTGTTACTTTGAAACTTTTAAATGCGGTTTCTCACACTTAGCTTTTCAGAGTCTTTGCTTCTCTAGCTCTAAATCTACTGGACCGATCCTTTTGAAATTTTACACACTCTTTCTTTACCTAAATGCCGAGGTACTGCTGTCGAGTTTCTTTTTATTTTTTAATTTTAACGTATTTTAAAATAATAAAGTTTCTGATTCTTTTCATAAAAAATCGGTATTTTGACTTTTAAGTGCTGTAAAAAAATTAAAAATCAATAAAAAAAGAAAAACTCGACAGCGTTACCTGCAGAAATTTATCAACTAATGAAATCATTTTGAATTTTCGATTTCAGAAAATTCAGTGATGAGTTATGAGTGGCACCTCGAGTGGCACCATAAGTGGTTTTTTTTGTGACGTCAGCGGAGATTCGCTGTCAATGCCTCATTTCTTGATATTTATTTATGAAAATTTTACAAAGTATTCTTCAAATGTCATTTTATCATTTAGTAATTATAGAAATAATTATATATTAACTGTGTCGTCAAAAAACATTATCGAAAATATGCTTAATGCTTAATTAAACTAATTATTTAAAATAAGCATTTGTTGAATTGTTTGTTGTTAATGTGCTTGATAAAATAAAATATTCTCGCAATTCATTTAATTAAATAATTCTACGTAATTGACTTGATGTTCTATAGAAGGGGTGTCATAAGGATATAATTCAATTTGTTTAAATTTCTTCAATGTTTTTTCAAATAAAAAAATATTTTCGTAAAATTATTTTTGTCTTTTACATTTTCAAACTGCGTAAAATTGATCGTAGTCAGTTTTACAGTTTTGGGGGTTTGTTATTGAATTCATAGTCCCATCACAATAACGGTTTGTTGAATTTCACCCCTTGCTATGCAACCCTGCAATAAAACTGAAAACGAATTAAAAATTAATTCGTTCACTTCAATAAAAGCTGCTCTCTTCAGAATAATGGAAGTCTATATAAAACGGCGCGGCGGAAGCGGTTATTGGCTGTCAGTGGAGCACAACTTTGTCTAATGGAAGATATTTACTGACTAAAATTGTCCAATAGTTTACAAGCTTAGAATTATGATATAAAAACATTTCAGAGCTCGAAACTGAACTAATACTCAACTCAGAAATAGAATGGTTCTGAATTTAACAATAGAACAAATTATAGTATCTGTTTCCTTTCTCCTCGTTTTTTTTTTTTATAAAGTTTCTCGGGTTTCCTAGGCACGTAGCCTTTTATTGCCCCTAATATTGTTCTGCTTCTTCATATACGTTATATCCAGACAACAAGAATGATCTATTCATGGCCACTGCTGTTATAAATTTCGGTTTCTCAATCAAAAAGGCGGTGTTAACAGAAAGCGTCTGCGAAGTCTGTAGCACCGCACTTTGGAGTCCATTTCTTGCCATTGCTGTATTTTTACATTGCCACAGAATGTGGTCAGGATCTACCCCCTGAAACCACATTCGCATTTAGAGTTTGGAATGATTTTGTTTCTTGCTAGATGTTTCGGAGCTCCAGTATGATTCATTCTTAGTCTTGAGGTCATTGTTATTAATCTTCTTGGCCATTTTAGTTTGGCAAACCATGGCTTACGTTTCAGTATTGGTTGTATTTTATAAAATTCTCTGCCTTTATCAGAATTATCCCACTTGTCTTGAGATATTTCTCCTCGTTTCCCGATCTAAATCTGGTAATTTTTCTCATGTTTTTTGAGTCTTTTTCTCTTAAGTATTGTGGTATCTCTCTCTCCCAAATCATTTTATATCTTTTGTTGTAATTGTTCTTCTCAATTTTTTTCATTCTTTTCTGTTGTTGTATATCGCTGTCTCTTCTTTTTAGCTCATCTACCACACTTGTGCCTTCTTCTCTCTGCCTCCTCTGTCCATTCCTTTCATAATACTCCTTTCTCTTTTTCGGGCCTCTTCCCTCACCCCCATTTCTACTCTCCTCTCTACATAAGAACGAGAGAACTATATTTCACAAATATTTAAAGAAAAATAAAGACTTACTTCACCCAAATTATGTTCACAGACTTTTTCAACATTATAAATGCGTCCGAAATATTGTCCATCTTTGTTGCAATGTCTCTATATGGTCTTTCAATAAGAGTGTAAGCTTTAGATCATTTCATATAAAACACCTTGATACAAATTATATGGATACACAGGGTGTTTGTTTTATATGAGATCATACAAAATGCTTGTTTATAGATACTTGTACGTAAAATTCTAACCACTACCCTGATTTTGTATTTAAGTGCTGTGTGATAAAATCGCTATGAATGAAGCTATATTCGGTAGTAGAAGATTTTATTGACGTACCCAGACTCGTAGGTTGTCGACCACTGGAATACATTGTACAGGAATTGTGTTCCACTGCAACAATGTCGTGAATAAAATATCACTGTAATAAACCGCATACCATTCCGCATTAGGGACCTCATTCAACAACCTTTTTAAGTTCCAATTTATTTTTTTTTTAGTTTTATTGGTACTTTAATAAACTCCATAACAATTGTTATTACTTATAAATAACATACAGTTTACATCGAGTCTTCTTGGTGAGCGCACGTATTTACAATAAACAAAACAATAAAATAAATAGTGATCTTTTTTTGCAAATTAGAATATTTTTTTTTTTTTTTCGTGATTTATTTTTTTTTAAATTATAATTTATATTATTATTAAGTGTTATTAATAAGAAGTGAAGTAACTTCTATTTAAATTATCACTGGTTAATTAACAATATGGATATGGAGGTTGAACCTCCCGATAAAAATCCGATCAATAAAAACAACTCTGTGACTAACAAATCAATTCCTACAGATAAAACATCCAGTGATATAACAGAAAACTTAAATAACAATAGTGACAATGTTAAAAAAATATTTAATAATTTATACAACACAGAAACAAAATATGACTCGTATAAAGTAATGATAGTTAAAAATAATAGTGATGGAAATACATTTTTTAGTTCTCTTAAATTAGCAGAAATAATATGTAAAATTAGCAATAAATCTAATATAATAGAAATTAAAAAAGTGGGAAGAAATAGAGTAATCGTTCAATGTGCTAATGCAGTACTAGCTAACGAAATTACCAAATCAACATTGCTGAAAAACAATGGGTATGAAGCGTTTATACCATTTTACTGGTGCACAAAAGTTGCTATTATAAAAGGTGTTGATATTGAATATTCGGAAGATACAATTTTAAATAATATAGAGTGTCCACCTTTTAAAGTAACGAGAGTGCAAAGGTTAAATCGAAAACTAAGAGTTGACGGAGCTATTAAATATGAACCCAGTACAACAGTGAAATTATTCTTTGAAGGACTTGCTATTCCTGCTTATGTTTACATGTGGAGAGTGAGACGAGCATGTGAACCATTTGTACAACAGACGATACAATGTTATAATTGTTTTAAATTTGGACATGCAGCCACAAAATGTAGAGCAAAAGTAGCAAAATGTAAATTCTGCGGAAGTGAAGATCATTTACGTACTGCATGCACATCTCCTAATCCGACATGCATAAATTGTAAACTTAACCACGAGGCTACAGACAATGAATGTCCTGAAAAAAAAAGACAAATCAAGATAAAAGATCTCATGGCCCAACACAATCTCAGTTTTTATGAAGCAAAATTAGAATTAACAGAAAAAAATACAGACTATTTATACTCAGTAAGAACTCAAAACTCTTTTGAAGCTCTAAACTACAATGAGACTTTTCCCAATATCACTAATAAATACAATAGTATCAACATAATTCCAACATACAAACCAAACCCTTTAACCAGAAGAACTAATACCAGAGTGAATAAATCAAATACAGGTAACTCGTTACAAAGATCTTACAGTCAACCACAACCTACGACATCCACTAAAGAACCAATTCCAAAAAGAAGAAGAGAAGAAAAGAAACCTAACAATGAAGAAAGCGACACATACCTTAAGATAACTAATCAAGGAAAAAACAGAAAGCAAATCAACCAAGAGACACCTGATATTACAATGGAAAACAATGATAATGATACTTGCTATACATCAATATATAATAAAAATAATGATGACAAAATTAAAAATACAAACAAAGACCCAAATATTACATCCCAATCCCTTAGAAGCTACAAGAAACAAATATCTAGTGTACAATGGCCAAACTCGTAAGAAAACATCGATATATAAATTAAGTTTATTTTTTAAAAATCTATTCACATCACTAAACCTAATCGTTTAATAAATTTACTAAAATATTAAATCAACAATAATTATATAAACGGAGAGAAAAAAAATAAAATAAAATATATAAATAAATCTAACAACAAGACCAAGGACAGATATAAAAATCAATAATTAATTAAAACAGTTAAAATGATAAATTTTATTCAATGGAATTGCAGAGGAGTCAGATATATTAAAGAGGAACTACAACATATGTTACAGAAGCATAACATACATATATGCATACTATCAGAAACGTTTTTAACAAAAAATATCAATTTCAACATCAAAGGTTATTTTATTGAAAGAGAAGATAGGATACAGAATACAAACTATAATCCCCACGGGGGTGTTGCTATCTTGATTCATAAAGCTATAAAATATAAACGAGTAATGCTAAATAACCCATTTAATTCGGTCGAAATAGTTGGAATAATTTTAACACATAACGAAACTGATGTAATATGTATTTTATCAATCTATGCTAAACCGAATCATAAACTATCTAATTCTAATTGGTCACAGATAAAACAACAAATAGATGTTCCTGTTATACTTGCTGGAGATTTTAACGCGACTAATCTTGCTTGGGATATAAATTGTCCAGGTAGTCAGTATGAAGGTAACGAATTGTTAGATTTCATAGAAAACGAAAATCTAAATATTATTAACGATGATAAACCAACTAGAGTAAGCAATCTCAGTACAAGGGACAGTATATTGGATCTCACATTGGTATCAATGACGTTAACACAACAAATTACTTCGTGGCAAGTTCTTGCAGATAGCTTAGGTAGTGATCACTACCCAATTTTTTTCTGTTTGAATGACTATAATAAAGACCGTTACCGTACATCTGAATATTTAACGAGGAGAAATTTCCGAAAAGCAGATTGGGAGAAATATAGCCTTGAAATAGAAAGCAGAATTTCAAACCTTAGCACAAATGGAATCACAAGTAATCCCCAAGATGTTGAAAACAAATACAACCAATTTAGAGATGTTATTAATAATTCGGCAGACATACATATCCCATCTACCAGATTGTATAATATAACTCCTAATAAAATAAAACCGTCTTGGTGGGACACTGAGTGCAATAAAATGATAGCTCAAAGAAAATTAGCACTAACTATTTTTAATAAAAACATGACAATGGCGAATTATTTAAATTATAAAAAACATCAAGCTAAAACCAGACGATATTTTAGAGCCAGAAAAAAAATAGAATGGCAAAATTTCTGCGAGAATTTAAACCCAAACACAACAACCAACATTGTCTGGAATAATATAAGAAAAATTAACAATAAAAGCTATAGTACTAAAAGGATAAGTGATAATGAAAATTTAATAGAAGAATTCATTAAAAAAAAATTTCCACAGAACAACAATTTAAATATTACTACCACCACCATCGTAAAAGATAATTTTCTAGATAATAACATAAATAAAAATGAAGTAAATTTCGCGTTAAATCATAATAAAAACAGTAGCACAGGATTTGATAGAATAAATTACAAAATGATACAAAACTTACCTGACAATGCAATAAATCATCTTACACAAATATATAATCTGTCATTAAACACTGCTGATATACCATTAGACTGGAAAAAACATATCGTTGTTCCTATATTAAAAACAGGAAAAGATCCAAACAAAGAAGAATCATTCAGACCAATTACTTTACTATCATGTATGGGCAAAACTATGGAATCCATCATCAAAAACAGACTGGAGTGGTATCTCGAACATCATAAAAGATTACCTGAGTTACAATTTGCGTTTAGAAAAACAAGAAGTACACAGCATAACTTAAACATATTGAATATAGATATACAAAGAACATACAGTAAAAATCATTATATGATAGCTGCTTTCATTGACATTGAAGCTGCTTATGACAATGTTAATCTAAAAATATTAAAAGAAAAAGTAGAAAACATAGGTATATCTTCCAAAATATCCAACTGGATTATAAACTACTTCCAAAATAGAGAAATAACAGTTAGATACAATAATAAGTTAACTGGTCCTATACTATGTAATCACGGAATTCCACAAGGCTCAATATTATCTCCCTTATTATTCAACATATACACAGAAAAGTTAACAACATTATCAGATAACAACACAACAGTACTGATGTATGCAGATGACATGGTTATTTATAGTATGGGCCATACACAAGATATAGCTCAAAACAGATTACAATCGAAATTAAGAAAACTAGATATTTTACTAAAGGAAATCAAATTAAATATATCGTCAGAAAAAAGTAAAATAGTTATATTTACAAGGCATAGAATAAACTGCAGTCCAAAAATAACCATCAGAAATAAAAATATAACTGTTAGTTCAAATACCAAATTTCTGGGTATATTCTTTGATACGAAAAGCACTTGGGCGAAAGAAATTGCACATATTATTAACAAATGTCAAAAAGGCTTAAATTTGATGCGATGTATAGCAGGATACAAATGGGGCGCACACCCAACAACCTTAATAAAAATATATAAAGCTATTGTTAGACCGCATATTGACTATGCTAGTACTATGATCTGCACCGCAAATAACTCAAGATTAAAAAAAATTGAAATTATACAAAACAAATGTTTAAGAATAATATTAGGTGCAATGGTTTCAACACCAATCCAAATCCTCAACTATCAAACTAATATTCCTCCGGTAAATATCAGAATACAACAAATATCAGACAGTTTCTTTTGTAAAAACAGACATAACTCATGTGGCCCCTTAAATACAAGATTATCTAAACTATATGTTCTTTATAATAAACCATATTGGACAACTCATAAAAAACCGGCACTTTTAACTAGTTTTGATAGATATAATAACTTGAACTTAGAGGTACACAACATTATACCTTTTTTCAAATTTCCATTAGAAATAAGCATGACAACAATACATACAGAAATAAATTTGTTCAAGAAGAATGACAGTAAGGAAATAACTTATCAAAAATATATGGAATATATAACAAAAGATGATATAAACTGGAGTATATGGTTTACCGATGGTTCATTCGAAAAAAACTCTAAAACTGGAGGAATTGGCATTTTCAATTATAATACAGATCAGCAGTACAAATACAAACTTAACAACATCACAAATTCTTATAATACAGAAATAACAGCAATTATGAAATTACTAGAAATAATACAAAAAACTGACAATAAAAATATATTAATCTTCACAGATTCTCGTAGTGTTTGTGTATCTTTAAATAACAATAAATTCAAAAACAATAATAATAACAAAATATGTTCAATTAAAGAATATCTTTTAAAAATGGAAAAAAATGATATCAATGTTAAACTTATTTGGATTCCTGGACATGTAGGCATAAAAGGAAACGAAATGGCTGACAAACTGGCCAAAGAAGCTTGTGTAGATGGGGAAATAATTGAAATAAATTGGTCAATAAATGATTCCAAAAAAATAATTAAAGAAAATTGTATGGCAGAATGGCAGAATATATATAATGAGAAAAGTCAAAGTACTGGAAAAAATTTTTTTGCAGCGAATCAAAAAATTCCAACAACCACATGGTTTAATAAAAATCATTCACGGAGATATATTTCAACAAATTGTCGAATGAAATCTGGGCATTCTAGATGTCCAGCTCATCTATACAAAATAAATATAAAAGACACACCAAATTGTAGATGTGGAGAAGAAGGGTCTTTGGACCATATAATTCTAGGGTGTCATCTTTTAACATCAAAAATTGATAGACTTTTAAATGATTTATGTAATGTAACACAGTTCCCAGTCAATATGTCCTGTTTAATGACAAGTGAAGCAACGGCGGAAATATTAACAAACTTTGTGATAGAAAATAATATAGAAGTGTAATTTAAGTTAAAATATTTTATTTAGTATGTATTTAATTTTAAGTTTAATTTTTTAAAAAGAATCAATTTGTTTTGTATTTATTAGAACAATTATAATTTATATGTAAATTTTTATATAATTTTACAAATAAAAGCAATGGCAAGAAGGCTGAATAAGCCAAAGCCTAAATAAATAAAAAAAAAAAAAAATAAATAACATAGTACTGGTACTGTAGAGAGGAGCGAAGGGAGAGGGGGATAAGAGTTCTCATTACATAAAATTTATGGCAAAGAATAAATTATTAGTTACTTTTAATTGTGTAATTAACTAAACGTATAGTTTAATTATATCCTTTCTTATAATTTTAGGTTTACCTTTTACTCTGGTTGTGAGTTAGCTCTAGGTACACAAAAGTATTACTTGGCGCCTCACCAATATTCCGCTAGTCAAAATAGACGACGAACACTAACGTCAGCGAACGACTATTCTCGAAAACCACCGTCTCTTTCGCACGTTAAGCAGTTGGATCTTTTTTTTTATATATAGTTTCTCGGGTTTCCTAGGCACGTAGCCTTTTATCGCCCCTAATATTGTTCTGCTTCTTCTTATACGTTATATCCAGACAACAAGAATGATCTATTCATGGCTACTGCTGTTATAAATTTCGGTTTCTCAATCAAAAAGGCGGTGTTAACAGGAAGCGTCTGCGAAGTCTGTAGCACCGCTCTTTGGAGTCCATTTCTTGCTATTGCTGTATTTTTACATTGCCACAGAATGTGGTCAGGATCTGCCCCCTCTTCACTACATTCGCATTTAGAGTTTGGAATGATTTTGTTTCTTTCTAGATGTTTCGGAGCTCCAGTATGATTTATTCTTAGTCTTGAGGTCATTGTTATTAATCTTCTTGGCCATTTTAGTTTGGCAAACCATGGCTTACGTTTCAGTATTGGTTGTATTTTATAAAATTCTCTACCTTTATCAGAATTATCCCATTTGTCTTGCCAATTTTTCATTTCATTTTTTTCTAATTCTGCTTTCATATCTGATTTTATAAAATATGAAATGTAGTTATCACAGGAACCAGCTACCTTGGCCTTTTGATCAGGTTTTTCATTTCCCTTTAATTCCCTTATGTGACGGTATCCAAATTAGGTTAATATTCCGGCCTTTATCTATTTCCCTATTTATTTTTACTATGACATAAGAAATTTTGTTGTCTAATTTTGTATTAATTCCCTTACTTCTTAACGACTGTATGACTGATAACGAGTCGGATAATATTAAAGTGTTGTCTCTGTCATCAGTTATGATTTGATCCACAGCTAGATCTATGGCACATAACTCAGCTGTATATATGGATGCTTGCAGTTGGATCTTTATGATATATATCTGTTTATCTATTTTAGTGTCTTTATAAAATAGTGTTCATAGACCGAAAGATATATGACCCACAAAGCGAATCCTATTCATTTATATACAGTTCAAACGCCGATAACTATAACTTACAATAAATCCCAACCCCATAGGCAACAGTTTATTGGTAAAATGAGTAAAATGAGCCTTGGCAACGTTTTTAAATCATCTCCGGGACTCGGGACACACTTTAGATAAGTTGTAAGCAACTTCGATAGAAATATATTTCACGATTCATATCAAACGAGATTTAACGTCTATAAAAAAATAATAAGTTAACAAAAGCAGCGATTCTATAGCAGCCTCTAATATTCTATTGACATAATCTCTGATCTATGACCAACAACTTATGAAATATTTGTAAACTTATTCGTTTTCTAAACCTATAAAAGAGTGATATTGCTGGCCATTTTATAGCAGTCTTGTGGAAAAATGATAAGGCTAACATAATATTGATATATTTTTCATGAAAATGTTTGACTTCTATTGAATTCATCCTATGACCTTAAATAATCTTTTTATAACAAATACTGGATTATATTAAACCCGGAATTATTTTCTCATAAATATTATTGAATTGGTACGATATGTATCTGGTCCTAATTCCATATGAATGAAGATACTCACGT
This sequence comes from Panorpa germanica, assembly GCA_963678705.1. NCBI lineage: Eukaryota > Metazoa > Arthropoda > Insecta > Mecoptera > Panorpidae > Panorpa > Panorpa germanica. The sequence goes on from OY783207.1 coordinate 1,997,409, forward strand.
TTTATAAGTCACAAATTTATTTTATTTATTATTGTCATGTATGGCATATAGATGGTGCCACTATTGGCAAATCATAGTACCAACAATCCGACCATTAGTAGACAAAAATTTTGTAATTTTTAAAACTATGGAAAAATCTGAATTTCTTGTTTCTTGAAATTAGGTTTACGGATTGAAGTGAACAAATATTGCTTTTAATATTCAAGAACAATATTATTATGATTGTGCAAGTATTGTCAGTAAATATGCGAAGAAAACATGTTTGGAAAAAAACAGAAAAGTTGCTGAGCCGTCGTAATGGAATATTTCTTTTTATCTCTATTATGGGGCAGCAACCCCACCTGCCCTCCCTTAAATCAGGGCCTGGTGACCAGTATCTTATTATTTTGTATATTGATACAGATTTAGATACAAATCCAGAGTACCAGTTACGTTTTTAAATAAGAAGAGGAGTTGATAGAGTAAATGAATTCACTCAAATTTAATCAAGTTAAAAAACATTTAAAAATAAATTCGTTCAGTTGACAAAAAATCAAACCAAACAATGACCATCCCAAACAACTGTAACGTATCGTGAATCGTCCTACTACACAGAAAAAAGGTTTCAACACAAACATAAGGGTATTTTAGAGATCACTTCCGATCCGTTTTTGTCTCCATCCGGTTTATCAGTAAATTCATTTATAGCTTCCGTACGGGGGACGGGGATGGGGGTGGACAACTTCCTAAATGGGAAATCCATTTAGGAAGCACTGTCTAGTTCAACATGATATTTTTTTCACACAATCACCATCGACTAGTCATTGCCCGCAAAGTGTTTTTTGCAACATGTTATACAACGACTATTGAAATTTGTTTATTGTTGTTGGTATGTGTATGAAATGAAAACAGGTCAAATAAAAAGTCGAAAACATGTACTTTACAGGGTGGAGCTTTATTAGCGGACCGGACCACCGCTAACTACCGGTCGGACAGTCATTAATCATATCAAGATTGATTACGTTTCGGTGCTGGGTTATAAAGTGTCGTATGTGGCTCATTAACTCTAAATAACAAGAGAAAAACCACGTATCACGATGACGTCATTTAAAGAAAACATTTTGATGTAAAATACGCGAATTCATCATCATTACTTCACTAATTATATAGGTAAATGAAAATCAACGCCACTATTACTTCATATTTTAGACACTTTTAGGCCTGACGCACACTGCAAGCGTATTTAAGCGAATTTTGACAGGACGTTAAATTTAAATACATACAATCAAAATGCAAATATAAAATAGTAAATACCTATTTTCTATTTAGTATTTAAATATCTTTTAAGAGTACAGAATTTTATATTTTATTTCAAAACTTTTACAAACCTATTTCCTATTTGGAAAATACAAAATACTTTTTTCATATTCACATTTGCAATCAGTAAATATTATTTTATGAATATAATCTTAAAACCCCACCAACATTAGTACCATCTATGATTTAAAAGTATCTGAATAATTGTGTTAATAATTCTTATTTAAAATGATAGATGTGTCTATTATTTTATTATCCTTCCTGTTACCCCCACCATAAGTTAGAAACTGAACTCTTTCCTGACAAAAATATCATATGCATTTTTAATATGATGGCAAAATAACTCCAAAATGTTTACTGAAAGACTTTGTCTTCGAGGAACAGCGATTGTGATCTCTTGCAGATTTTGGAAAGGAAACTATAACTAAAATTGTATGGTGCCGTATGTGAAAATAGACGAATACACAAACATGTGACGGAGATTAGAAAATTGGTTATGACAAGTAGAAAGAATATACCTACACAAAACTTTTACTAAAAAACTTTTGGAAGAGAACCACGACCAACTCCAGGACAAAGCAAGTGGAAGAAGACCTTACGAAGATGTTCTAAAAGTAAACGAAAAGTTCTAAAAGAATCGTGTTCCACGGATAAAATCGTGCGACATCATTAAAATCATTTCGAATATCCTGGAAATGTTGAAAGGATACTCGTAATACGTCCTGTTTTTAATATTTATCGTTTATTGATTTCATATAAAAACATTTGACATATAAATGCGAATAAATTTGACATGAAAAACAGTTTTAAATTTTTTTGAAACACGGCTGCAAAGATTACATCGTGATTATAAACATTCGCTATACATTTGAATGATTTTGTGCTGCCATGCATGTCACATATAATATTAAAGCGACATAATACAACTGCCACAGTCCGCCCTACGCTACCCAACCTAACCCTTTGACTTTTTAAATATTTTATTTATTTCGGATTTATATTGATTGATATAATCATTGGTCATGGATTTATAGTTTGTTTTGTTTCGTTTGTTGATTCATGTTGTGTTACATAGAGATTATAAACTGGAATGGCTGTCAATTTCCGTTCTAATGGACGAATGGACCATAGCGTTCGCTCGCTGTGATGTTTGTACGACATACTGTGAATAACGAGGCACTAATTATTGCACACTGATAAACGAAATAGTTCTGTAAATAGGTCATGTTAGTTACGATTATGGTAAATAAAATAGAATCCTGTCTTCTGTTACTGTTTTGTTGTAAACTTAGGAGTCATCCATAAATTACGTCACACCAATTTCATGATAACATTTACAAAAAAGACAACAGCCATTTTAATAATTTAAAGTTAAGGAAAAAATTGCAAAACTAAATCAAACGTTTTTTCTTAAATAGAAAACGGAATACAGTATCAATCGCTATGCAATTCTGTGCTAATCAGAGTATCACTCTATATTACCGCAGCAGAAATATTACAATTTTAACAAAAACAATACAATTAATTACATAAACAAATATGTTCAAGTTTTGCTAAATAAAAACAATAACATTTGGATAGTAATAATGGGCTTGTGTCCTATGTCTTAATTTCTATAAAACTATACTATATATTGATAAAGTTGGTTACTAGAGCCTCAAATGTTCAATTATTTTTTAATAACTCCTTATATGTTAAGAGATATTAACAATTAAAAAAGTCATTTTGTCTCTTTAATTATTGAAGGGATTCAACGTTGTACACATTCCAAATGCATGTGACATCACAATCTTTGTGTAAGGTTACCAACCTTACAGCTAATAAATCTCTGCTATATGTATTTATATATCAAAATATCAAATATTATTTACAGCTATTTCAAGGAACAATAAAATTTCAATATGCAATATTCAATAAAAACTTATTATTCTTTGACTTGACTTGATTATTTGACTACCAACAGCTACAAAACATTACCACAGCACTGACCTACTCAATAAATAACTGACGTTGAAATGCATTTCATGTCATACAAATATGGCTGATCATTTCTAGCGCTAAAACTACAATTCAAACTTTTAATTGCTATATCTCCGTCAACATTTAGATATTTAATAAAATAGACACGGCAATACACATTTATTAACATCAATTTCAATCAATATTTGAAAAATCGACCACTAAAAAATGAGGACACAAGCCCATTACTAAAACAAATATGTTTAAGTTTTGATAAATAAAAACAATGACATTTGGATAGTAATAATTTATAATCAATATCCAGTCTCACAACCAAACTCAGTTCATAAATTTACCACTGCCACTGATTCTCGTGGCGCTGAAGTTAGGCAACTCTACAAATAATATTTGACTTGAATTTCCATCAGTTTTTCCGTTAACATATCATAAATCATAACTTTTATGGTGCACTAAAATATAATTGAATTCAATTTACTCAGAAAGCATTAATCACATACAAGCACAAGCACAAGCACCATGGGCCATGGGGCTGTGCCATGGGCTATAGCAGGAAACCATTTCATTTTATTCCACAGTTTCGCTGCGAAATTCAATTCGCTCTGGAAAGCTTTTCCGAGTATCACCAGCTCATACATGACTAAGGTAGCTGCTGGAATATTAGCGCAGGGAACATGTTTACCATTTCTATGGGTTCTATACGTACGTGTTATTAATCAATCAAAAGTCAAATTCCAAATAGCTGTAGTAAAGGATTAAGAAATATTGAATGAACTGCTCACTGTATAATTTAAAATATGAATTATGAATGGAAATGGGTTCTGCGAGAACTGTGTTCAATTAAAACATTATTAATATTTCAGTTAGGGGTAATTGGTAAACCTAAAGCGACGGCCACACCAGTGACTGTGATATCTAATATTTTCCTTAAAAATCTAATTTTTTTAGACCGACTTTCTCGTAACTCAATAAGTTCGAAGGATGATATATAGATGGCGCCACAATCGACAAATCTATATGATTTTTAGATAGTATTAACCTTCGAACGCTATGTGTAAAAATTTCATAATATTCCGACCATTAGTTTACAAATTACAGCGGTTTTAGTAACGCTATGTTCGTATTTTTCAAAACATTGCTTTTTAATGGGATTTTTTTATTATGTACAAATGTTTCCACTGGCTGTTGGTAAATAAATGCACAATTGTTTGCAGACTAGAACGGACACAGATTTCTCATTTGCATTATCGTAAATGGTATATGAAACTAAGGCTTCAAAAAAAATAAATAAACAAAATATTCTCTTTTTTTGTAAATCATAGCTAAATATTTAGACCTGATCTGTGTTATTCTTTTCTTTATAAACATATAAAACTGCCTGTGTGAATACGTAGTACCGACAAAACATACCGATTTATTAATCGCACGTCATTTATATAAAATAAATAAACACAACGCTAGCAAATATATAAAGCAAGAAACGCTGAGATAAGGTTACATAAAGAATTATATAGTTTCAACCCAGAAAAACCCAACTAATATCAAAAATCAACTTCGAAAAGATAACGACATAAAATATTCCTAATTTAAAACAATAAAATAAATAACATTACATTTGTGAGAAACCATTAAATTTATTGAGTGACCTTTCTTTTTGTAAATCAGAACCAAATATTAAGCACCTGATCTGTGTTAATCCCTTCTGTAAAAATATATAAAGCTGTCTGCTTGAATACGTAGTACCGACAAAGCATACCGATGAATTAAGTAATATGTTACTTCGGTTAGGACGTGTGTACCTGTACAAACCTATTCCAACGAATGTTGAATATCACACATAATTTATATAAAATACATAAACACAACGCTAGCAAATATATAATGTAAGAAACGTTACATGAAGAATTATATAGCTTCAACCCAGAAAAACCCAACTAATATCAAAAATGAACTTATAAATGATAACGACATAAAATATACATAATTTAAACACCAAAATAAATAATATTTAGCTATATATATTAGACATTCTACTTTTTAATTTCAATTACTAAAGTCAAAAAATCAACACTAAGACCATAAAGTCCACAATTGAAATTAAAATAGGGGGATGTTTAAAATAATTTAGCTAAGGGTAGTGTAGTGTAAGGTACACTACCTCTTATATATATATGTATCCAAATTATATAAATAAATATTGCACAATAATTTTTTAAACAAAGAACTATTGGCCTAGCGTAAGAATAATTAATGTAAATAATAACCAAAATAATTTTTATAAATTCAACAACTTCTAAAAGCAAAGTTTAAAAAAATATTCACAATTTCCAACACAGACATTAATAATATTAATCTTTAAATTTGTGAAAAATCATTAAATTCATTGATTGACCATAATATAACAATTTTTATCAAGCACATGCAATAAGAAAATTGATAAGACTCACCAATTTCAATCAGCATCATTGTGGTTGGTCCCTCTATGTGTCCAGATTTCAAAATACACTCACAAAAGTCACCAAATCCTTTCAACAACTAAAGCACTTTACAAAGTTCTAGAACACTACACTACACTCTTTATTAAATAAACGCGAAAAGTGAATATTTGTTTGCAAGGGCAACTTTGTTATTTGGTCCAAAATATTCACTGTCTCAAGTAATTGTGCATTAGTTTGTCTATAGTTAACACAAAAACACATTGGTTTATTTTTACACACAACTGTTATTTATATTTTGAGGATTTTATATAGCTAAATTTAATGAAATAATATTTTATGGATGATGCAACAGGTAGTTCTTTAAATATATCTATTGGTGTATTAAACACGCAAAATTTGCTATCTAATAGAAGAATAATCTCTTATCTGCTAAATAAATCTAGAAGCAACAGTCAGCAAAAAAGGAATAAATAAATTTAGAAAAATACAAATATTTAAAAATACAGATGAGACTCAAACCTAATATAATATAGACTTGAAATTATACAGAAAATATTAAACTAGAAACTTCTAGATCTATTCAAGATGATAAAACGATTACAGTTTTACGTTTTCCTAAAGAAAAAGGGGGCCTGCTTAGTGCGCATCTATTTATTCTCTGTCCTTACACAGAAGGACACTTGCCTAGTTTAGCTATTTACATGCTATTTTATCAAAAATTTTAATTAAATTTAGAGCCATCACAATTTGTATATATTTAAAAGTGTTGCAATTAAAAGTACACAATAATAATTACTAAATCTTATTACAACATTTAAAAATACAATCTAAAGTATCATTCCCATCTACTGACTCTTAGTTTTAATTTTATATACTCTACTTCAAAATAATAACTTTCTTTGTTTAATAAAAATTAATGTATTTGATATGATTATTTATCTTTCTTTCTATTGCGTAAGTTGAAACTTACGTTAAAGGTAAAAACATAAAATTGTAACTAATTCAGTAGGTGGGAAAGGGTCTTAATAACCGCAGGTATTCGTGTCCCAAGTTCTATGCTATACGTTGGTATAACCTAACCTGACATTAGAACCGAAATTGCTTTCCTAAATGACAACATTTATAAGTTTCTGATCGAGCTAGACTGAATATATTTAATAATATAATTAAATATATTTCTAAAATATGTTGAAAGCATCTTTTAAAATGATTTTTTTTAATTACAGTGGGTGTGAGAACATGGAGAGTCCAATATCACAATCATAGAAATTAGCAAAAAACAGATAACTACTGTGAAGGTTTATATCCTTGATGTAAGTGTTTTAAACTAATTAATAGATAATTTAACTTCATTAAAACTATTAAATGAATAATAGTTACTTTCGTTATAGTAAATTTAATATTTTCTAACCGTTTTTATTGCGCAATAGCCTGTGAGGTTATAACCCTAAGTCTGTTTGTACGTACTACACAAATAAATGTAACTGAATGGAAATTATTTGCAGACTCACCAAATAAAGTTAATAAACACTTATCTACGATCACAAATATATAATAATGAATGTAATTAATACACTGAATTTACTGAATTTAATACACGCCACGTCGCACAAAACATACTAGAAGAGACGTTGGTAGTTACTCAGGCGCAAGCTGGCTCCAAAGATCACTACCAACTGCAATCACTAAAAACCGGATATTGGAGATTTATAATTAATATAAATTAATGATTTTAAAATAAAAGAAAATATACTGTTTAATATAATTTTAATTATTAATAATTTATTTAAGTATTGAATTTATTTTTTATAATATTAATTAAAATTTAATATTACCCCGAGGACTACTCCACCTTTTCAACATTGCAGTTGGTAGCAGTCTTGGGTTACACGTCATCGTTTTTGGAAGTATTCTGTTTGTGCTAGTGAAAAATATGTTTTATAATATTTAATAATATATTTAAGTGTCTAGTTTTATCATAAAATTATACGTAAGTGCATATTTAATACATTAAAATAATATATTGATTAGTTCTATCGATTATTTTTGCTAATCATAGACTCAAATTATTTGCCCTACCAGTTTCAAGGTTCCTACAATTTGGTTCGAAGTTATAGTAATATTTAAAATAACAATAAACTAATTAATTATTTAATAATTATATTCATAATGGTCCCCCCTTCAAACAATTAGCACAATATTTTGATTATCTAAAGACAATTAACCTAACTTTTACAACTCCAGAACTCACTCAGAGTCTTGCCAATACTAACCTAACTGACCAGCTCTTCCCATAACTCTAAAAATTAAATAATAAATTAATCCTGCATGCTAAAGATGAAAATATTTTATGTATATGTACACAGACACTTGCTTTTGTTAATTACATCAGATTATTATTAGATTGCAATAACTCTAAATTTCTTTAAATATTTTAATAATGCTAGGCATGTCACCACCTGTATAGAGGATTAGAAATAGATACGCACTAAGTAGAATAGTATTTCTTTCAGGAAAACATAAAACTGCAAACGTTTTATCATCTTCAATAGTTCTTTAATAGCCTACTTTATTATTTCTTGTAGAATTTCCACTCTAAATTTAATTAAGTTTGCTTCTTATCTTCATTTATAATAATGCTGTTTTTCTAAATTAAATATTACTTTTATAAGCTCACTTAGCTCCTATATTCTTTTAGTAGATAAGATATAGTTTCTATTCTTCTATTAGATAGCAAATTTTGCGTGTTTAATAAATCAATAGATATATTTAAAGAAATACTTGTTGCATCATCCATAAAATATTATTTCATTAAATTTAGCTATATAAAATCCTCAAAATATAAATAACAGTTGTGTGTAAAAATAAACCAATGTGTTTTTGTGTTAACTATAGACAAACTAATGCACAATTACTTGAGACAGTGAATATTTTGGACCAATTAACAAAGTTGCCCTTGCAAACAAATATTCACTTTTCGCGTTTATTTAATAAAGAGTGTAGTGTAGTGTTCTAGAACTTTGTAGAGTGCTATAGTTGTTGAAAGGATTTGGTGACTTTTGTGAGTGTATTTTGAAATCTGGACACATAGAGGGACCAACCACAATGATGCAGATTCAAATTGGTGAGTCGTATCAATTTTCTTATTGCATGTGCTTGATAAAAATTGTTATATAATGGTCACTCGAATTTACTATTTTTCCACAAATTTAAATTATTTTTGTGTTGGAAATTGTGAATATTTTTTTAAACATTGCTTTTAGAAGTTGTTGAATTTATAAAAATTATTTTAGTTATTAATTACCTCAATTATTCTTACGCTAGGTCAATAGTTCTTTATTTAAAAATTTATTCTGTAATATTTATTTATATAATTTGGATACATATATATGAGAATCAGTGTAAGGTATCTACCCTTAGCTAAATTATTTTAAACATCCCTCTATATTAATTTTAATTTTGGACTTTATGATCATAGTGTTGATTCTTTGGCTTTAATAATTGAAATTAAAAAGTGGAATGCCTGTTTCAACTTTGACTAAAACAAAAATACGTTTGCATAGAATATCATTATGCATTTCATATTTTTAGAAATATAGAGATTATTATATTAGCCCTTTTAGCATCAACCCACAAATATAATTGTAAATAATGATAATTGTGAAAAATTACTTTACCCACCCAGGTAGAAAATGTAAACGCAATATAACATTGAACTTACTGGCAAGTGTGAATTTAACTGGACAACTATTTTCTACCTAATTATAAAATTTATGTTAAGGATTATATAATTCTAAGAAGTCCTTAAGAAGTTAATTAGGAATGAAAGTCTTTTAGAATAGATATCAAATTATAAAATGAAATTCTTTTTGGTTACTTATTACTAAGTTTTGCTTTAGTAAAATATTATATGAATTGATACACACAAAACGTGAATTTATGTTATATTTTACTGTTAGTGCTTTTGTTCATAAATGTTTTGCACAAACAATGTTGCTATTTCGTGAATTAGTTTGTAGGAAACCAGAATGATACATCAACATGTAATTGGATGCGATTTTAATAATTACTGTATTTTGATAATATAAATGAAACTAATGAGAGTGCGATTTTGTTTGTTCCACTGCACTAATTACCAAAATGGATTGATTATAGCGGTATTTAGATAAAGCAGACCAAAATCATAATACAACTATGTTCTGCATTTCATTCGAATTAGAACTAATGAGTGTCAATATGATATTAAATAAAATCTGCTCTTACGAATTAACGATGCATTTGCACTTACATCAATTAATTTTTTATAAACGAAGATATTATTATTTTTCATTTTAGCTATGTGATAATACATCTACATTTTAAAGATTAAGTGTACAATGTTCTCGCACTATATAAGTAAATCAATTGAAAATGTTGTCACCAGTAAGCTCCTCGTGTTAGAACAATTTCTAACTTTGTATTTATAGTATGTTACGAATATCATAGAGTCAGTTTCAAAAGAGCTTGACCTGCATTCAACAAACAATATAATCCGGCTCTGTATACTCTTCTTTAGTAGACCCCAGACTCCAGGTCCAGGGGTAATGTCCTAGCAAATATTTTAGAGCAGATATTCGATAATTCGGACATGTTGTTTGTATGGGAAACTTGTACAGAGAGGTGTAATATAGGGAAGGAAGTTACTAGACTAGAAACTACAAAACAACACAGGTAGTGTTCAAATTGCAAGAGTTCGGCGGGGACTTATATATAAAAGAGGTTATAAGAGCGGTATAAATCTATGATACGATAATGAATTTTATCTTATTCGGTTCTATATAGATTATAGAAAAATAAGTGAGTCTACCGTATTAGAAAAATATTGACTTTATATCTTTTTTACTAACCGGTCTAAAAACAATCTAAAAAACAGCAAAAAGTGTCTTAAATTCTTTCTTTCAATTATTTTCTCTGGAATTGTATCCTGCATGTTAAATATGTACACTTTAATTAGTAATATTTATTTAAATGGTCTTGTGTCCTCATTTTTTAGTGGTCGATTTTTCAATTGTTGATTGAAATTGATGTTAATAAATGTGTATTGGCGTGTCTATTTTATTAAATAACTAAATATTGACGGAAATATAGCAATTAAAAGTTTGAATTGTAGTTTTAGCGCTAGAAATGGTCGGCCATATTTGTATGACGTGAAATGCATTTTAGCGTCAGTTATTTGTTGAGTAGGTCAGTGCTGTGGTAATGTTCTGTAGCTGTTGGTAGTGAAATAATCAAGTTAAATCAAAGAATAATAAGTTTTTATTTTATTTAACCCTGCTAAGGCAGACATAACATTGAAATTTTATTGTTCCTTGAAATAGATGTAAATAATCTTTGATATTTTGATATATAAATACATATAGCAGAGATTTATGAGCTGTAAGGTTGGTAACCTTACACAAGGATTGTGATGTCACATGCATTTGGAATGCATGCCTTTTTTAATTGTTAATATCTCTTAACATATAAAAAGTTATTAAAAAATAATTGAGCATTTGAGGTTCTAGTAACCCACTTTATCAATATATAGTACACTTTTATAGAAATTAAGACATAAGACACAAGCCCATTAAGAACACTTATATTTAAATTTGATTAAATTGTATGGATTTTTTCTAGAGGTCTCTCTTAGCAACATTAACCTAGCAAACTAAAATGTTAAAAACACATAAATATCTTATTTTCTGAAATAAATAGTTAGAACATTTCCGCCATGGAACGTAATTTTTCAAACGTTTTCCAATTCGAACGTAATACAGCAGATGATCAAGATTTGCACGATAAGAAAAACGAACTTTGCTTTGAAATAAAACTTTTTATCTAAATTGACATATTTTTCACTGAAACTAACGGCAATCATTTGGATGTTATTCGGAAGAGGATAGTTTTAGAAACTACAATAGTAAACTACTACAGAGAGTAGAAACTAGGTCGTGGGATACGATGTGCTTATTGCTAAATATTACTCGGATAACTTGAATACTCCTAATCGCGACTGAAGTTTAATGAAAATTTATCTTATCGAGGAAAACAGATACTGTCCTTTTATTAGGTAAATGTCGAAAACAAGATTTGTTGGAAAACGTTTACGATCAGCACAAACAGAAAACAAAATTACATTGTCTGCAAAAAATTCGTTATACTCGTATACAGTGGCGTACCATCAACATTATGGGTCGATAAATGATAAAAAAGAAGCATATTTTCGATAATGTTTTTTGACGACACAGTTAATATATAATTATTTCTATAATTACTACATGATAAAATGACATTTGAAGAATACTTTGTGAAATTTTCATAAATAAATGTCAAGAAATTAGGCAGTGACAGCAAATCTCCGCAGACGTCACAAAAAAAAGTCACATTGCGGTGCCACTCATAACTCATCACTGGATTTTCTGAAATCGAAAATCCAAAATGATTTCATTAGTTGATAAGTTTTTGCAGGTAAAGCTGTCAAGCTTTTCTTTCTTTATTGATTTTTCAATCCTTTACAGCACTTAAAAGTCAAAATACCGATTACTCATGAAAAAAATCAGAATCTTTGTTATTTTAAAAAACGTTTGAATTAAAAAATTAAAAAAACTCGACAGCGTTACCTCGGCATTTATGTAAGGAAAGAGTGTGCAAAATTTCAAAAGATTCGGTATAGGAGATGCACTTTCTACAATCAGTAGAATATAAAATCACACTTTTTTAATTGAAATAAAGCAACGTCTCTTACAATAGAACATCATAGCATTTAAAAAGTTTGTAGAAACGTAGCTTTAGCCTTATGTGTATAATTTATTATTTTCTATTAAAATTCCATCAATTTGTTATTATTGAAAGTATCATAACAAAACATATTAGAAATGAACGAATTTAGTCAAAAATTTAATTTAAACGAATATCTACATACAATGTGCATGAAGATCAAACGAATTTGATATAAAAAAAAATTTCCATGACAAAATACAGTTATTTGCAAATAATTTCCTCTCCTATTGTACGTACCTACTAGTATCTGACAGCATAGCATCAGGATTAATCCGACCGACACCGCAATACTCCCTCCTTCATCCCACCCATCCCACACTGTATTATTCGCATACCCCTCATCGTTCATGACCCACTCAACCAGCGCCTATCAACCGTCACTAACCCACTCTCATCTAGTTCAGTTATAACCCACCCAGCGCCCCCACCCACACAACGAGTGTGTTCCATGTATGCGCACGAAGTCGTTTCACAAATATGAGGCGTCGTCATACGCGCCAGTCATAACCGCGGCACATGCCGGGGTTGAGAGAGGGGAGGGAGGCTAGAGGCGACTCCTAGGGTGCCATTAAGACAGAGAATCTCAATCATTTGTATACCAAAGGACTAATACAGCATTATTTATAGATGCACAAGAATCGATTAAAATTCGTAAAGGAATCGTAGTAGATTCGTAAAAGAATCGTAGAAGAATCGTAAAGGAATCGTAGAAGATTCGTAGGAGATTTAGACGAAATATTTGTAGAGCGGAATTGAAATGTCATTGACTACAAAATGTTTTAGACCTCTCTTTCTTAGACTATAGCTGCACTTATTTATATTTTTATTATTCTTATTTCTGTGAAGTGTGTGTTCTTTTCTTGAACAAACTATTTACCTAAATCAGAAAATGTTCTGCAGTGAAATTATTATTTTCATAATTGAATTAGACATGGGAATGAAATATAATTCGACTTGAGAACCTCTGCTACAGAAGGATCATTGTGGTGGCCGACACCCATCATCATAGTGGTGTGTACAAAAGAACGGGGTGTGAGACGGGGGTAGGGAAACAGGTGGATTTTGATGCGCTCAGAATAATTCATCCCCACGTCCGTGTGGGGTTTTGAATTTGTAAGGGATAAGAGTTTTGGTAATATCAAAATATACGTATATATATACATATACATACTCAGTTGTATAGATGTAGTTGTTGGGATATTATGGTATGATGTCACTATACTGAAGGAAATAAGGATTATATATCCTTTTCAAATATCACATATGAGATATGTTTTATAAAAGGATTTATTTATATGAATATCCATCAATATGTATACATACATGACGAGGAGAGAGAGAATCAGGTAAAATTAAATTTGATGTCTTCTTCAAAATTACGCTGCTGTAGCACTGGTATGATAAATGACAAGACTTCTCAAGACACTACTTTCGCAATAGTAGTAACGTTTAAATAATTCAACTTGCCCGTGAAGACAAAGTTGGTGACAACAAGGGTTTCCAGTGGAACTAAATAGAAGGCAGGAAGTAGTAATATGTAGACTAATGATAGATCAAACAAATCTCACTCATAGCTACTTATTCAAAAGAGAACAACAACCAATATGTGAACAATATGAACCTAGTAACAGTAAAGCATATAATTCTTCAACGCTCCAAGTACTCGCTGCACTAATTTAATTTCTACTTATATTTCAAATACTGAATTGTATTTATTGTTTGAATGGGGGGGGGGGGAGAGGTTTCAATTTTTTAAATTTATTTATATTAATGTACATATTAAGTTTATTGTGTGAAAATTTGAAATCGATTGCAATAAAACTGTCGGAGAGACCTCTTTGGTTTGCTTTCGTGTTACTTTGAAACTTTTAAATGCGTTTTCTCACACATAGCTTTGTCAGAGTCGGTGTCATCTCTAGCTTAAAATCTACTGGACCGATTCTTTTAAAATTTTGCACACTCTTTCTTTGCATAAATTCCGAGTTAACGCTCTCGAGTTTTTAAAGAAAATATAATTTTAACGTATTCTAAAATAACAAAGATTCTGATTTTTTTCATGAAAAATCGGTATTTTGACTTTTAAGTGCTGTAAAAACTTAAAAAATCAATAAAAAACAAAGAGCTCTACAGCGTTACCTGCAGAAACTTATTAACTAATGAAATCATTTTGGATTTTTGATTTCATAAAATTTAGTGATGAGTTATGAGTGGCAACACAATGATACTTTTTTTTGTGACGTCTGCGGAGATTTGCTGTCAGTGGATTATTTATTTATGAAAATTTCACAAAGTATTCTTTACATGTTATTTTATCATGTAGTAATTATAGAAAGAATTATATATTAACTGTATCGTCATAAAACATTATCGAAAATATGCTTTGATTTTGGCTCTGCGAGACGATTTTCTGAATATATAACAGTTTATTGAGCATTGTATACAGTTTTTACATTTGTTAATAAATACTATTGTACCATAATTATTATTTATACAAATTATTCCTGACAGTTGTGAATTTAACATAGTAAATTTATATAGAAGCACTATCACTTTAAATTACTTTTAAAGAATCTGTATCGCGTATAATATAAAGTTACGTATCATAAGCTACACAAAAGGATATTTCTTCCAGATAAAATTTCTTAAGAGCCACACAACTACTTTTTATAGACTTACCATAAAATATAAATGCATATATTTATCCCAAGTGTATTATATATTTTAAACTATCTTCACACTTTCATTCTCCCGGCGCAACGTTTATACTTGACAGTTATTCCGATAAGAAACGAAACATTTTTAAAGAAAGTACGATGACGCATACGTATATGAGACCGTCAACATCTTTATATCGACCTATATTTCCAATATGAAGCTATAATCCTTGAGTTCTGGTAACATTTGACGTTAATTCGGTAGTCTGTTATGAGGAAGGGTTGCATCATCTTGTTAGGACGCCCGCATGCCCCTCTCCTCTGAAGCGATACGTGTCATGGTGTTACTGCGGATAGTTTCCGGAGTTAGATTAAAAATGTCCCGCCATACCATGTGGCTATAGCGTGCTTCAATAGAACCGTTCATCGCATAACACTGCGCCAGTAACCATTACTGCCTTAATAGCAGCCCTCTGAAGACAGAGGCGGATGTACGAAGCTAAACTCTTACAGAAGCACCAGTTAAAACACATGTTTACTTCTACAATGCCAAAAATGTATGTTCCGTATCAACGAAAGTACAGACCTCGTGAAGAACAACGAAACCAAAGTGTTTATATTTATAAATAACGTATTTTGCGCTCCGGTACTGCTTCAAGACCAAACTCTTCAATATCATAGCACGTAGTGCTCGGTTCTCAATGGAGAAATTCCTATCTTAACTTTATAAATTAAAACCATGTGGTTTCCATGAAGCATTAAATTTGAAACAAAGACTGAACTCACCTCCAAATCGACTTTGAGAATGGAATTCCTTTGTATTACTAGTAGTTAGCAAATAGGTGCTCTATTTTCTGCTTGATCTGATGTTAACAATACGCGACATCTGATAAGGAGAAGCTGTATTAGAATCAGGTGGGATCACGTGAAAGATTTGTTCACAATGAAGATGTAATTGCTGGTTATTTTGGTACTAATTTAAGGAAAACCTTAAAGCTATAAAAGTTTCTTTCAAAACAGAATGGTAAAATTGTCTCTATTTTATCGGCTACAAATGTGAAACCACTCCACCTGTCGGAATACAAATGATGATAAAGTTGATGCGAACTATAATTGAAGTACAATAGTGATAGAAACGTTACAATCAGTACACTTCAATAAGCATCTATCACTATTATAACGACGCCGTGACCCACATAGAACGCCTAACGACTATGTTATTCATATTAGACATAAGAAGACGTTTCTACATATTATTAATATGGAGACAATAAGAAGTAAGAAGATATACTGAACATAACAGCAGATATTTTGAGAACTACTTCTCCAAACTGGAGAACTACAAATAAAACAGTATCAAATTTAATGCTGGAGTTCTGTTTCCAACAATTTTCTCACTTACCCATCTAGGAGAGAAGAGTAGGAGGTGAAGAGGGAGGTAACAGTTTCGATTATAAACATAAGTAACAATTCAAGAATTAACTTGTCATGACACCGTAGCGGTATTTTGCGAATGACTTTAACTACAAGTATAATACAAATGTAACGATTATAAGTCAGACAGAGAGAGGTAGATAAAGAGTGATAAGGACAAGCGATAAAGCGAAGTGGGGGATTCTTGACTAGTAGTTCTTTAATTTGCAACATATCACGTACTGCAATAACGTATTTTCATTACAGTGTACCATGTCTTTCTTCACAGACTTTCTTTTTTTTTTACTTAGTTTACATATTAATCCTATATATGTATAGTGCATACCACAATAATTTCTAGTTTTCTTCTATCGCAATGTATTTTTTGGCAAATGCAATTATTCTCCTCAGGGACGATTTTTATAGTATGAATTGTTCAAAGTTAGTTTCAATTTTTAATAATAGTAATCTGCGTGGTCTTGCATGCAACGTGAAAAACATCAACATTAGAACAAAGAACAACAAATATTATCTGAGCAGGCAGATATTATTGTGAATACTCGCAATTTACCTTAAAAATATTTTTATTTTTTACTTTTATCAGTGAGAGTAAAGGTCTACAGGTCCGCACCGCTGGTATCAAACTGATATGTTTGATTTTTAGACATTAAATGCGCTGTCAACGGCATTGCCCAACGAGGTTTATGCAACCATTGCATTACACACCGAATTCAGTTATTGTCGTAATAGATCTGTAACTCACTTTTCTCTTTCCCGTTTATTTTAACTAGTGCGGACCTGTGGTCTATAACTATTCTCAGTTACTAAAAAATCAAAATAATTATATCAAATAATAACTTATATTATGTATAGTATCATGCTAACGCAGGACGCGTATACATTTAGTACATACAAAATTAAAACTAACTCAGAAGTGGGAACTTGTTTTAAAATCTTCGTTTTAAATATATGCCAATTTGTGTTGTAATTTGGAAAAGGGTCATACCTACCCACGGAAGCAGTAAAAACGACCACAATGTATATATGTAGCATTTATTTATACTATTTGTACTGCAGTAGTTTCAAATATATAAATTTTATGACAAATAAAACCTTTACCGTTATTGTATGATAAGTTTACATACGGCAATTTACAGCCTGAACGAATGGCAGCCAGACTTACACAAAAACATTTATTGGTGAATCTTGTACTCTCATATATACGCAATAAAAATTCTATCGGATCATTGATTTAGCTTTTTAATTAAAAGTTTTTAAATGAATAATAAATAAAATGAAAATTTTTGTTATAAATAAACATAGAGGATGAATGCAATTATAGTATTTATATTATCTATTTAAAATTATGCAGTGCGGTTTAAAATCACGCAAAATTAATCATAATATTAAATGAAGCCTGCGGTAAATTAACAATTTTTATATATTACACATATTTATAAATGTATCACTATATAATATTAATTTTTGTGGTACAGGGTGGATCGTATATACCTTACCAATAATATCGACGAATATGACCCAGTAGTTAAAATCATTTTTGTTCAATTTATTTCAACTATAATTCTTAATTAAGTATCCACTTTTCTTTATAATTAGCAACTAATGAGTGCCTTTGTTAGTTCTATTTTATGCCCTTTTTAAGCCCTGCTTCCAATTAAGCACAAAATGTAGCCAATCGAAATAATTGCAACGTACTTAATTATAAAATTCGTTTTTTGTTTGCTTTGCACGTAATTGATACATTTAATTGGATCAATACTCCAATAACGTTCATTTTATTGTAGCTTTGATACCAAAGATTCTAAAAATATGTATTATTTGTTAAAATAGTGAAAGAAAAAAAGAATTCATTTATTTTGTAGCATTATAACCTTAATATTTATATTTTGTTTAATAAATAATTCGTAATTTACTAAAGTATACGAAAAGTATCAAATTTCATTCGGTATTTTTCGGTATGTTCGCCTATTTTGTATTCGGGTAAGAACACAGTAAAAGAATAATGTTATATATCAAAAAAGCGATACAAACATTCTATTTTTTGCTGTCAAGGAAAAGCTAGTCATGTATATAACGCACACCTGAGTAAAAGTGTTACCCGTGATACACGAGAAACTTGCAAGCTTGTCCCGATTAGATCCGTATTAGATAAGCCCGCTGAGGCCCCTGTGAGGCAGCACATTGTATTCCCTAGCAGAACCTTATCAGGAAGTAAGGATTGCATTGCCAATAGTAACCTGATTATTGATTAAATATTTATAAGTTATAATAACATTATAACTATTATTAAGTACGTAATATTTCTAAGTTGTATTTAATAGATTGAACTGTAGGTAGAAATACCAAGGTTTAATGAGGGTCAGACTAAAATAAAAAATGTCTAAACATAACTATTGCTTTTATTTGGTTAAGGAGGTATAGCACGTAAACGTAAATGATGAAAACGTCGTGAAATTTGGAGGGTCGATACAAATAGTTAATATACATGCTGTCTCAAAATTAGAGACCTAGGGTTCATAGTTTTCTTTTTATACATGATTAAAAATAGTCATTTTACATACAAATCATAATTTTTAGCTCAATTTCACCACATAATATAACTTTAAACCATAAAAAAATGGTGACACGGCTTTCAAAAACTAGTTGTATATAAAATAATCTTTTCTGTAACTATTGCAAAAAGAAAATTATCAAAAGGATACCTATATACGAAAATAATTAAATAAAACCAGTAAGAAAGTAAAGTAAATGTGGGTTATGAGCCGGCAACGTTGCAAATGCCGATTTGAGCGGTAAATTCAAAATCGGAATAAATGTTATATAAAATATAATAATTTAATTGTCAAAGAACCAAATCACGCATGCGTCAACACACGTAAATTTACAGCGTTGCCAAATTTATTTTTCCTTTTTCAAAATATTTAATTTGAATTTAAATTGAATTAATATAAATTTGATATTAATTATAGGTAATTTTTCATTTATTAAACTATTATATGCATAAAAAATCATTTTAACTAGCAAAAGCAGTTTAATAGGGAATTGAAAAATTCATTTTCGAAGGTACAGTCCCAATAGTTGCTCGTCCTTCATGTACTTCGTATTTTGCATTTCGTATTACCGAGAGATACACTTTTTGCATTGACGGTACGTCCTGTACCTCCTTAATGATAATAGTTTACGATAATGGTTATGTGTAATCTGGATTAGCGATTAATTATAAGTCGATAAAAGCGCAGCGATCCTAGAATCTCTCTCCAGATATTGTATAACATTGTGTGTAACTGATTCAACAATTTAACTTAACAAAAAAAAAGAAAATAAAATATAAAATTTAGTGAATAAAACTGAGAAGAATTAAAATAAATTGTAGCACCACTCTTCGTAACTTTCAGAAGTGATATAAAACTAGATTTCTTTTCTTTTTGTCTTCCTTCTTTTTATATGGTATAACTATGAAGAAAATCGTTTTCCCGGCTGCCCGGCAAACAATATAATGAAAGTAATCAAGAGTTGCCGCCCGTAAACAAAAGTTATTGTCTTTTTGGAATGTGCAATCATTATATTTAGTTAGAGGAAGGTCTTATTACATAATTTGTCATGCCACAGTCCTTCGTTGCTGGAACTGCTGGAAGTATTTACACTGTGTATCAGTGATGGACAGAATTTGTGACAAGGGGGGCAGTTTTAAATTGTGTTAAGATTACTAGTAACTATTAAAAACACTAATTTTTTTGTTATAAAATTTATATTTGATTTAAACGACCCGGAGACACAGTAGTCAGAGTCAACCATCAATACTCTTTCCCACTGAATCAAATTTTATTGGTTGTATACTAACATAATCATAAATATGAAAAAACATGATCACAAAAGAAAAATACGAAAAAGAAAACAGAAAGGGTAAAACAAGAAACGAAAAATATAGCTGAAAGTATTTAAGTTGACCTAATTAGCAATATACAATTGTTAAACATGTGGAAAAGTGATACACAATAATAAAGAAAAGTGTTAATAAAAGAAAGAATCAGGGAATGCAACGGGTGAGATAGTAGTGGAGACGATTCCTGTATCAGATCGTGATGCAGTTATTGTTAAAATAGAAACAGGTGATCTCTTAAAGATACATGGATATTGAAAGATGGATAGGGAAGTTATATGAGAAGCAACCATGGAAGAATTTGAAACAGAAAAGGGAAAAAATCTAAACAATAGAAAAAATCATACATTGTATTAATTTTGTATTTAATATAAAATGTATATATTGGTTTAAGTGTTTGTAATATAATTATAAAATTTCTAATGGTTTGACCAGCTGTGAAGCGAGATATTAATAATCAAAATGCGCAAATGTAACATGCAAGACGCTTACAAAGTATAAAAAGGCATTGATTTAATGTATATCGTATGAACAGTTTTGGAAAACTGATATATAGTATAGAATTAATTAGAAAAAAAATTTGACTTTTGTTTAATTGATAGAAAAACTAAAACACTGCTAGTAAACTTTGCATTAGTAGGTGAGAATGAATCTTACTACGTATCTAATCAGCACAAAGGTAATTAAAGAAATTCCAAACATTCCATTGGTTAAAAGATTTCAAAGCTAATTCATTTTCTAGCTATTAACTTAAATCAAATATAACACATGTTTAAAGTTTATTCATTAAATATTTGACTAAAATATTTCAATTTAAATGTAATGAAATATTTTCACTACTTCCAAGATCTAAGTTAAGTTTGACAACGTAACATGAACGTATACTTAGTTTAATTTAAATACTGTTACCATAATTATAGCAAAGTTTTCAAATTTCAAAACCCCATTTTATAAACTTGTATTTAATTTCTGAATCAAATGTTTATATACTTTGATGTTTGTGTTAGAAGTTGAACTACGTCTTCGTCTTCGTCTCCGTCTCCGTCTCCGAATTCAATTAATTTCTCAAGTGCCTCTATTAGTTAATGTCTTGAAAGTGAAACATACAAACATTTGCAAATATTACACAAATACATGTTAACATGTATAACTTATCACCAGTGCCGTATTTACTAGCTTCGGCTTCGTTTATGCATTATAATATTTAAGGTCATCATCAGTAAAACCCTTTTTCTAATTTTGAATTGAACCATTTTTCGTACCACTTTTTTTCTTATATTTTTACTAGATGTTATATTTAGAGCCCGAAAAGCTCTAAATGCTACTCTGTTCATCATGTGTTTGTATACAGTATAGCCTTACATAAGAACAGAACACAACACATTCTTAGAATTCTTGCAAACTCTTGGAATTTTCCCAAATCATGATGATAATTTAAAGTCAGCCTAAGTTACGCGTCCTTGCCAGCAAGCTGTAAAATGTTCCTGAAATGTTTTAATTTGTTATACTCGTACAAGAGGCGGGAGGAAGAGAGGAGAGTAGAGGATTGGTCCTTAAGCTTACTTGGTACTACACTCGAGTTCGGGCGTTACGCTTTCTCAGTTTCTCGACTAATGGTTTTAGTTATGTACAAAGGTGGGATTCCAGAATCTTGTTATATTAAGTTTTAGAAGCTCTTTGTTTTAAATTGTTCATTAGTTTCATAATACTAGTTGCATTAACTGTGATTAAATGTAGTTTGTCAACCAACCAACCAACGCCCAAAACACACACACATACCCACGTTGCCAGTTGAGATATTGCCAGAATTTCTAAATATGATGAAGACAACATGACTTCATTTTCGTCAAAGCAGAGGAAGAGCAATGATTCGGCATTTAGCAAAGTAAAATTTTGCGAAAAATTTATTGCACAATCTGTGAAAACGAACAGTGGAGAATAAGAACAAATGTGGAAATATAGGGGAGGTTGATATTGTGGCGGGAAACGATTCGCTAAGAAATTTTTGAAAGGAAACTCAGGGTGAGATGGAAAGAGCAAGTAGAGAAGGACTAAACAGGAAGAGTGTGATGAATTGGAAGAGGAAAGCGACTAAGAGAAAAGAATGGAATACAATTTTAAAGGAGGGCGAAATCGGGGCTCTTTACTGGATGTTTTTGGGGATGTTGTTCGGGGTGATCCTGATAAATGGGGGTCTGTACTGTATATGTACCTTATGCCACTCAACACACAGTTTAACTAGATCCAATCAATTTCCTGTGAGAGCTAAAAAGAACAGATCATCCAAGATAGACTTTCAATCAATTGTAACTATTTGGTCTTGATGCATATTGTGTCTAGCATTCTCTACAAGCTAAATGCAGCACTTGAGATGACATCTCGTTGCTAACATATGAACTACCTTATACAAAACGTGTTGAAACATGAAAGTGTGGTACAAGAACAACGCGCTTTTTAATATTCTAAATTATGTACAATATAAATATGAACCAAACTTTGAATAACATTAAAGTAATGCTAAATATATAAAGTTAAATAAATAAGATAGTAACAAGTTTACCGTGTAATCCCATTTATCATCCAGGGATCGAGTTAGTAGCTTGTATCCAACCATAGAACGAATCCATCATTTCATGGGATGTAAAATGCCAGAAAACTTGCTAAGTTTTATGACAAAAATATCAAAGAACATAGAAGTGTGAGGATGCTGGATTTGACATCTTAAATACACGACACGGGATCGGGATCGGGATTGGGAAGAGGGACACGGGATGCTTCGCAAATGAATGATGACATGTAAATATTACAAGGAATATGAAGTTTGGAAGTTTAAAAGTATATGAAAACCCAGACGAAAATATCCAGCCAAGTATTTCCATATTTACATAAGTGATATGCCAGATTTTTGCTGAAGACGACTTCACTTAGATAAATGAGCTAACAAATTATAACCTATCAAATCGTAATTTACTTTATTTGCTTAAAATATCATCGTACTCTTTATGTTATATTTAATACTATGTACTGTAGACTTCACTATAAAGCGAGTTTCACCCATGCGAATTTATACAACGCGGCTTGTATACAATTTTAAAGAAATAATGGGCTTGTGTCCTATGTCTTAATTTCTATTAAACTGTTCTATAAAATTGGTCCTCAAATGGCTAATTATTTTTTAATAACTCCTTATATTTCAGGAGATATTAACAATTAAAAAATTCATTTTGTCTCTTTAATTATTAAAGGGATTCAACGTTGTACACATCCCAAGTGCATGTGACATCACAATCCTTGTGTAAGGTTACCAACCTTACAGCTCATAAATCTCTGCTATATATATTTATATATCAAAATATCAAATATTATTTACAGCTATTTCAAGGAACAATCAAATTTCAATATTGTGTCTGCCTTAGCAGGGTTAAATAAAATAAAAACTTATTATTCTTTGACTTGACTTGATTATTTCGACTACCAGCAGCTACAAAATATTATCACAGCACTGACCTAATCAACAAATAACTGACGTATAAAATACATTTCACGTCATACAAATATGGCCGACCATTTCTGACGCTAAAACTACAATTCAAATTTGTAATTGCTATATCTCCGTCAATATTTAGATATTTACGCCAATACACATTTATTAACATCAATTTCAATCAACAATTGAAAAATCGACCACTAAGAAATGAGGACACAAGCCCATTATTTTTTTAATTACTTTAACATATTATTTCGGTGTACTCCATAACCGAAACGTGGTCTATGTGTTTTGTATGTTAAAAAAAGACATAAAAATAAAATACGAATTTTTACGAAGATCTCAATCGCAATAATTGTGGAGCTCTTGTTTAAATTAAACATAAATAAATGCTGCTGCATATAAAATACAACTTCGTGGACATTTGGGATGAGATGAAGCGCCAAAGTGCAGTAAAGAGGATACCCGAAGAGTGTATCCCCCAGAACCTTGAACCTAAAGTTCATCTCGTTGCCGTTGGGTGTCGGTGGCGTTGTCGATGTCGGTGCCAGTACTATCAGTTTTGAAATATGGTTTTGGCAACTGGTGTACGTATTTTATTCAACCATATATGACACTTTATTTCGTATTACTATTTATTTCTGTTAAATTCACTTGATAAATAGTTTCTGGTTTAAAATAGAAGATTTATTTGATATTACAATTGTCGCTTTAAGATTTAATTCATAAAATCTCGAATAGAGAAGTTAATCGCATGATGAATGTGTTTGTTCTCTTATTTTGTCGTTTACTTATTTCATATTTCTAACGGCTGTCGATGGTGTTACACAAAATATGACATATTACAGTTTACGTAAAAAGTTTTATGTAAAATATCTGTAAAAATTATCAGAATCTATTACTAACGAATTTGAGCTGGATGATTGATGTTAGATATTAAAACTTAGATATTTCTAGTTGTGTTGTTGAAACGTGATTTTCCAAGTGCTAGAAAGATAGGTGAGATAGTAAGCTATCACGAGCAGAGATGTGCGTTTTTCAAATACAAATACAAAATAGTAAATACCTATTTTCTGTTTTGTATTTAAATATCTTTCAAGAGTATAGAATTTTATATTTTATTTGAAAACTTTTACAAACCTCTTTCCTATTTAGAAAATACAAAATACTTTTTTCATTTTTGTTACTTCATAGTGTTAATCAGTAAATATTATTTTTTTAATATACAATTAAAATCCCACCAACATTCCACCATCCAGCAACATCTATGATTTATAAGTATCTGCTCAATTGTCTTAAGAATTCTTATTTAAAATGATAGATGTGTCTATTATTTTATTATCCTTCCTGTTACCCCCACCATAAGACATCTGATTTTCGTTTACCTAAATTTGTTTATCATATTTACTACAAGACAATCACTTCACTACATTCCTTACTGAAATATATATACATAAATATATATTATTTTACCTACTATATATTTATATTAGTAACATAAAGCGTCTTAAAAGTATTTTTAAAATACGTATTTTGTATTTAAATACTAACATGAAATTTATTTTTTATTTTGCATTTGAAATAGGAAAATAACGAGGTATTTGCATTTTGTATTTAAATGCTTTTGAAAAGCATTTGTGCACATCTCTGATCACGAGCCTTTTAAAGAAACAAGATCTTAAAGACGTAGCTGATAATAAAAATGCGCTTTTCCTAGTTTTGCATTGTCATAAATAAATAAAACAATAGATTTTATATTAAAATACGACACAATAAAGAAATAAAAATATTCTGGATAGAATACAATGTTGTTGCTTCAGTTATGCCCCACACTCCCTACACTCCCTCTCACATTTTTTGAAGACGTTTATACTTACGATTGATTTATACTTCGTAATTTCTAGATTTCACTGTACCAAGTACTTTTATAGTATTTTTATTACACAAACTTTTAAAACAATTTAGAAATAATTTTTGTTTTATTTATCTTGAAAGTATAAAGCTTCTACATTAGAATCACATACGAGTAAGACGATAGCGTACTTTTAGGAGTTCCCTTGACATTATTCTCTGTAAATGAAAACTTCTGATGGAATTCTTACGTGAACACAGCACTTGAGTACTCTAGAATTAGCATAATTGGTCGTAAAAGCTAGCAACTTTCGAATAATAGTTTTGATTCGACTTTTAATAAAAGAGTAAAATAAGTTTATCGTGTGGATATGTTGCAATGCACATTTACATACGAATATGTCAATAAAATAATCAAACGATAACTAAATCAATTATTTTTAATATTCCAACAAATACCATTTCAAAACAGAAACAAAATTTTAGCCATACTATGATTCATAATTTAGAGTAGTACAAAAATGTTCCACATTTCCTAAACAGCACTCAGCAGTTCCACTGCTGTCCTCTTCTTACTCGGTCTCTGGATATGAATTCTGGTCACAGAAAGGGGACGGACCGCAATGCTTCAGTTTCCTCAACGTGCAAGGCTTCCTTCTTGGAGGAGGTGTTGGTGGCTCGTCTTCATCAGAAGTTCCAACGCTGGACCCGTAAAACGACGTCTTTGTTTGAAACGGTTCGCCGTCCCTTGTATTCATCAAATCTCCCGCAAGATCACACGGCAAGATTTGTTTTGGCCTTCGCGATCTGTACTTCGTGCACATAACGCCCTCCCCCTTGTTAATTTGCATGTTATTCGTGTAGTAAGCTATACTCTGCAAGACATACGCCATTGTGTTGTTTACCAACTGTGTTCCAGCCATCAGAAACGTTTTGTATCCGTTTTCACTAGCCTGGTAAATAAAGTCATCGATTTGGTCTTCTCGAGCCAATAGAAAGGGATGGAGAAACTTCCTGTAAAATATTCCACTTCCATGTGCTAGTCCTAGCCATAGCACCAACAAAATTTTACAAGTATAATAAAATGGTAGCCAACTGAAGAATAAATCAGTAATTGATTCTACACACGTGAAAAGTCCAAATACTATCCAATGCATCATACAAACTGCATAGCACTGGGAATTCTTCTGCCTTATTGCTTTAAAGGAGGCGTAAGTAGGTTGGAGGATTCCAACCAATAATATAACAAGCCTCGAAATTAGTTCAAATAACATTATTGTTTAATTGTTGAAAACTTTTACTAAATTACTTAATACATGTATTTTAAATTTACAAACATTAATTTAGTGTTGATTAATTTGTGAAAAAGTACACTGAGGTTTTGACTGCATTAGCTAATATTTTAAATTATAATTTTTGGATGTCAGTTCACTACGTTTTTGCACAAATCGATCTTCATTTGATTTTATTGTTACTCGATCGTAGAATTAACTGGCTTTCTACTGGATAGAAGAGGTCCAATGAGCTGTCCCATTCATTTCTGGAAATATATATTATTGCACTTCCATTATAATGGGCTTGTGTCCTCATTTTTTAGTGGTCGATTTTTCAATTGTTGATTGAAATTGATGTTAATAAATGTGTATTGGCGTGTCTATTTTATTAAATATCTAAATGTTGACGGAGATATAACAATTAAAAGTTTGAATTGTAGTTTTAGCGCTAGAAATGGTCGGCCATATTTTTATGACGTGAAATGCATTTTATACATCAGTTATTTGTTGAATAGCTCAGTGCTGTGGTAATGATTTGTAGCTTTTGGTAGTCAAATAATCAAGTCAAATCAAAGAATAATAAGTTTTTATTTTTTTTAACCCTGCTAAGGCAGACATAATATTGGAATTTGAGTGTTCCTTGAAATTGCTGTAAATAATATTTGATATATAAATATATATAGCAGAGATTTATGAGCTGTAAGGTTGGTAACCTTACTCAAGGATTGTGATGTCACATGCACTTGGAATGTGTACAACGTTGAATCCCTTTAATAATTAAAGAGACAAAATGACTTTTTTAATTGTTAATATCTCTTAACATATAAGGAGTTATTAAAAAATAATTGAACATTTGAGGTTCTGGTAACCCACTATATAGTACACTTTTATAGAAATTAAGACATAGGACACAAGCCCATTGCACTTCCAGTATAGTTCGCACCAACTTTATCTTCACTTGTGTTCCGACAGATGGAGTGGTTTCGCTATTTGTAGCCGATAAAATAGGCATTTCATATCAACGACTCGAAGGAACTGAACTCTTTCATGATAAATAAATCATACGAGTCACGCTTACTACCTAAATCCTAATCTTGTCATTTGGAGCAAAGTTGTCAAGTGTTGCATCTCAATCTTAAATATGCAATAGTGTGATAATCATTTTTACGACAAAAATAAAATTATCTTAAAAGTTCCCCTGGATATGAAAACAAATTAAATGCATACAATATTCATTAAGGGTTATGTTTTATTAATTCCTTACATAAAATACTATAAATTTGTAATTTTTGAATAGCAATTTAAATTCCAATTTGTCGAATTCGTCAAATGATCTTTCAAATATTTATTTCACGTACTTTTTCTTTTAGATTGCGAGTCTTGCGAATTCAAATCGCCAGCATCTCCAGTAGAGTATTCCGAATCTCCGTCTGGGAGGACAAGATTACTGGTAATCTCCTTCTCCACTTCGGTAGCTTTGTTTTCCAATGTTGTTTTCAAATCTTGTAGATCCACTTTTTCCGCTTCTTTTCTCAAGTCTTTAAGTTTCTCAGCTGCTTCATCTTTATTTATCAGGTTAACAGGTTTTGGTACTCTTGTCTGTGGAGTGTTGTTCTGCAGATAGCTAACCATAAAATTCCAAACTGTTATAGCCCCATTCGTTGCAGGAGCTATGATCCAAATTAACACACCTATCTTTATTTCGTAGTAAAATGGAAACCAGAATAGAAGCAAATCTGTAATTTGTGCCACAACTGAGTAAAGCGCGAACACAATCCAATAAACCAGGAGATTGCCCTTATTTCGGTCATCTGCTTGAAGAGCTACCAATGAACAATACGCGGGGAATATTACACCAATAACTAGGATGATTACGTCGCACGTTGCTGCAGAAATCATCGTACTTGCATCTTAAATTTATCATATTCACTTTTTGTTTTGTCTTCTACATATTTCTAAACAAATTTTTTATATAAATATAATTTTTTTTAAATTTTGAATTATTGTTTTTTATAAATTGACATGTTGTCAAGTGACAAAACAATCATTTCACTAAAAACAAATGACGCAACTTATCAGAATATTTAGCGAAGATCATTCCCTTTTACGGAGAAAAATGTGGTTGTATTCGAGCACATCTCCGAAGCTTTTAGATTCAATTCCATTGATAGGATTGTATACATGGTTACACTTCTATCTAGCACAGTAATTAGCACAGACGCCTACTTTCACGAACTGTACTAATTTTTGTGAATTTGGAAACTGCCTGGAAATTAATTACATGTTTACACAATCATCCTTACCATATATCAACGACACCAAGAAGACTGTCAACAAAGTAGGAAAGCATCGACGCAATAGACTGTTCAATAATAAATATGTTTGTAAGTTAGTATGCATTCGAAAGCATACAAGCAACGATTACAGTAGACTTTCTGTATTGTTGTCTAATTTGGAAAGCGATGGAATTGACTGACAGAAACATCACGTATTGAGCAGTGTTACCAAATTATTTAATGGGCTTACTACACCGAATTTAAAGACGTTCCAATCACATCAAAAGTATATTTACTTATGTTTTCCTGGTATATTTAAGTGACATATATTTTGCTACATTAAATGAAATGGAA
The DNA here is from genome assembly GCA_963678705.1 of Panorpa germanica. NCBI lineage: Eukaryota > Metazoa > Arthropoda > Insecta > Mecoptera > Panorpidae > Panorpa > Panorpa germanica. Next base: position 2,027,128 of record OY783207.1, read on the forward strand.
CGACATCTTGGAAGATTTCTAGTTACATATCAGTTGCAATAATTAAATATTCTTTGTTTTGCGATGAGTTTCACGTCATTTTTTGTTGTCTTGGTACCTGAAGTCACTATGGAACAACGTTCCTCGATTGGTTGGCCATTTCAGCAGCAACATGTCGGCACAAATGTGTTCTAATCCTCGTCGACTGATGTTCTTCCACAATTCCTACCCTGACGTCTGATTGTTTCGGGACCTCATTAAATACGTTGCCCCTTCTATTCAATAAAACAACCAAGAAATTCCAGATAGTAATCGCTCCATTTGTAGCAGGGGAAATAATCCAAAGTAACACTAAGATCTTTATCTCGAAGTAAAATGGCATCCACCTCAGCAAGAAATCGGTGATCAGACCAATCGTAGAGTAGATGCCAAAGATAATCCAATACACAAGGAGGTTACCTTTGTCTTTGTCATCGTCTTGTAGAGCTATTAGAGAACAATAGGCCGGGAAAATTACACCAATCACAAGAATTACTACCCGTGCACCTAACTCTGAAATCATTCTACCCACATGATAAATGTATCTCAAGAACTTTCAAATATAGGTTTGGAAATATTTTTTGAAATGATCATTTCATATTTTCATTTTGAATTTCGATTATTTTTTTTTTATGTAATTTACATGCTGCTGTAATAACTAGACACGCACAATTTACAAACAAATGAAGTTGCTAACAGGTTGTGAAATAGATTGTAGATTGTCTGATTTCAAAAAGAAAAACTGCTGCTTCTTCACCACCTGTTACTTTATTTGAAAAAGGACTCAAAATTGTTCAGAGAAGATGCCAATCCATCATGCATCATAATCTAATTTGTACTTAGAATTGCTTAAAAAGAGTATTGGTTGTTTCTGTCAGAAGTTACTTATATTTTATGAAATTATATATAGATGCAAGAAAGTGTATTCTTTTTAAAGTTGTTACTATAGGTTATTTTTTTTTTTGTAAATTTAACTACAAGGTTAACTCAGTCTAGCTCCAAATAATCTCCAGAGTCGGACTCGACCATTCTTCGAGTATTTGGGAGGTATAGCACGTTGGTTCTATTAATTGGTCTGTATACTTCTGCTGGGTCTATTGGCAATGCAATATCAGATTCTATGGTAGGAGGTGCAAACCTTAGAGGAGGTAGAGAGTAGGCTTCAACAGCTGTATTGTTTGGTCGTTGTAATCCTGAGATAAACCCATCAATCATTTCCTCCTTGTTGAGTAGAAATGGCAACACGATGCTGGTGTAACAAATAGTGCTTCCGTCTCCGGGGCCCAGCCACAAGACTACCATCACCTTCAATGTGTGATAAAAGGGCACCCAACTTAGAAACAAGTCCGTGAGAAATTCTAGACAACAGAATGTCCCAAACACAATCCAGTAGATGATGTGATTCCTGTACATGTGAATATCCTTTCTTTCCACCGTCTTAAAGCATAGGAATGTCGGATAGAATATTCCAGCAGTTAGTATTATCAATCTTGATGTGACGGCCGCTGAGATCATTTTATGAAGTCGCTCTGCTTAAAATTGACAGGATTAGCTATACAGCAAGAAAAAATAGGCATACTTGGGATAAAGAAGAGTATTTTGTAGGCTTACCCTTTTAGAAATCCTAAATCGCGCTATTCCTATTGACTATTTAAGACTGTAATTGGTAATTTTATTACTTAAGCTAAATTTCTAAAAATATAATTTTGAAAGTTTCTATATTTTTATATTATTTGACACATAGATTTCCATTTTGCCTTTATTTTATATTAAATAAATTTCAAAATTCATGGAGAACTTATTTTGCCCCATTTCGACTCTTTCAATCAAGTGTGCTATGAAGATATTTCATAAATGCGTATATAAAAAATAAACAGCATAAAATTAATGAATAAATTTATTAATAACTAAAGTCTTAACTGATAAAAGAACAATTTATTCCACAGAATTTATTTTTACATTTACTTTGCCATTATAATTAACGATTAATTTACTACAATTTTTAAGGTTAGAACGTTTGTGCAGTTTACTTTTCCCACGTCAACTTTTTGACTAATTTCCATCGTCACTTAGTTGTAGAATTCGTTGCTAAATGTAGATTCGTCATCCTTATCACTACTCGTATCTTCATCCTTATCAAGCACCAAATATTCTAATTTTTTAATTTCAGATTTTGGGAAGACTACATATTTTTTAACTAAATCACTTAGCACACGCGAAAATTTATCATTACAGTAAGTGATGGCACGATCCATCATGCTCATAAATAACTGGACGAACACACCGTACCCCTCAGCTTCCGTCCTAATAATATAACCATCAATTTCCTCCTCATTTTCAAGTAGAACTGGCTCAACAGCCTTCTTGTAGAGGAGTGAGCTACCTTCTGTGAGTGGCGAGATCATCCAAAGCAGTAAGATCACTTTCAATTCGTAGTATAGTGGAAACCAGCAGAGAAAGATGTCCGCCACGCAGCAGATGAACGAGTACACAGCAAACACCACCCAATACATCAGGAGATCTTCTTTTTTCTGGTGTTCCTCATCCCTTATTGCTTTGAAGGAGCAGTACGCGGGGTACATCACCCCTATCACGATCACACAAGCTTTAGATATTAATTCGGATAACATTTATTCAGTTACAGTATTCGTCCTTGCCCTTAAATTACAAAACGTATGTAGGAAACAATAGGGTATTTATATTTTTTAGAATTAGAAAAGAATTTTTCAATGTGTAGCTTTTCACTTGTAGAATTTGTATATCACTAGATTTCAAAGGAATCCATATAGTCAATTGTTTTTTTTTTAAATGGAACACTAGAATATAACTAAATAATTGACATTCAAATCATTGAAATTTATACAGCCCATTTTATATTTACCTTATCTTTAATAATACATTTAAGTAAGACCATTTACTTGTTTGATTTGTCTCAAAAAGTTTTTAATATTTTTGTTGATAGCTAATACTCATACATTATGCTTTTAAATGCCAGATATACAGGGTGTTTGGTAGCTAGATGCGAAGCCTTAAGGGGATGATAGTTGAGACCAAAACTTCTTTTAGAGCGGCGAAAATTTATTTTTTGCGCTCACAATAAACCTTAAACAAAACGCAATTATTGGATTATATACAGGGCATATTCTATTACCTACATTCTATCTCTTATAGTTCATGAGATAATACACATTGTATGATGAGTGCGACAGTTGAAAATAAAAAAAAATTCGGCGTTTTATAAGTCAAATTAAGAACCGATTTCAAAATGGTTGCACGATATAGAATCTTTTTCAGCAATCATTTTTCAATCGACGAAAATCGGTCTAAATAATAAACGGATCAACCGATTTAAAAATGGATTTCAGATTTGGATTCTACAAGAAATTCTACGTACAAATACATTTTTTTTAAAAAATTTGTTAGCCGCGACAATCTTTTTTGAATCGGCGAAAATCGGTCTAACTAATAAACGAATGGACCGATTTGAAAATCGCTTTCAAATTTCAAATCAGCGGGAAATTCTACGTACAAATACTTCTTTAAATATGAATTGAAGAATACAACGAGATATAAGAACGATGCCCTTTACATACTTGTGTAGACTTACATTGTTCTTTGCTGTGTCCATTCTCCAAATATAATTTCGTCTGAACAAACACCATCTAAACACAAGGGCGCACATTACAACATTGTTCACTATATTATTTATAAAGCAATTCCAATCTCTTCTCTTATGTAGATATAGTACAACTACATCAACAAGAATATAGCAAGCCTACAGGCAAGAAGAAGAAGAAGAATGCCTTACATACGTTCAACCTGAGGTTAACGTTATTTATAAGTAAGTTAGCAAGAAAGGGGTTTCAATAATTAATTTACAACACCTGAGTGACCTACGGGCGTTGTGAATATGTCTCCAACCCTTTCGTAACACCACACACCCTTCATTCACTACGAACACACTTTTGAACCTTTGATCCTTTGACCTCTGAACCTCCGCCAACAATTACCCATTACTTTACTTGATTGAATTTACTTTTCGGAGTAAATAAAATATCTCACCGCGAGCTTTTATGCGTAGTGTTAAATATTCTAATTTAAGTTACCATTCCTAGTAGTTTTGTTGAGGATGTAAAAATACCGTAATTCTTACAAATAACAGAATGTTTACAAATTACGATGTTTAGGCTCAAATGAAGATATATATATATATATATATATATATATATATATATATATATATATATATATATATATATATCTTAATATATAAAAGAAAGACGGGTTTGTTGCAACACTTATAACTCGAGATCTGCTGAACCAATATTCATGGTTATTGATTCGTTGGATTTGTCTTCGCCCCGAATAGCATAATACATCTTAAAAACAATGAAAATATATAAAACAAAGACGGGTTTGTTACAACAATGAAAATTCGAAATTTAAAAAACTCGACAATGAAAACTCGATACTTAAACATTTCAATAAATGCTCATTTGTTTATTTCATGTCAAACATTTGTTGCCATGACAACATGTAACAACTATTCATATGTGCGTTCAGAAATTTATTTTTTGTAAAATGTGTCGAAAGTTCAGGTACTGTTATATTTGTTTGTTTTAGACATTAATTTGTGTAAATTATTTATTAATTATTTAATTTTTAATTTCAGAAAATAATACCTAAGATTTATTGTACACGTTAACAAAAGTGTAAATGTCTTTTTATAGGTTATCTATAACTATAATTTTTCTTGATAAGCTATTCATATGTAGTGCTTATATACTCTTTGAGCTATTGTCTATATCTCGAAAGTGGTTTTTTGTGGTTTTATGCGAGTGCACATTCAGTATTTATATTAATAACTATGCCGCGTCCTAGAAGATCTAATCTTTCCCAGCGGAGCCGTAATGCAATTAGGCAACGGAATATCGCGAGTCAATTATCTGATGAAGAACGAGAAATTGCACGAGAAGAGCACCGCGTTAGTATGGAGCAAAGAAGGGCCTTAATTCGTGCTTCTCAAACACAAGAGCAAAGAGAGGTAGCCCGTGAAACGGCTAGGTTAGAAACGAGGAATCGTCGAGCTTATCGTACAGATGAACAGAGGAATAATCTTCGAAGTGCAAGAAGAAATGGTTCAAGTATTGATTTGAATCGAGCAGCGTTTCTATATGATTGCACCATCGACTACAGCTTGCATCGTTTAGTTTGCATTGGTCCAATGGACGTTGTTTGCCAGCATTGTGGAGCATTGAGGTTTGCTGGTGAAACGCCTGGTTTGTGCTGCCTTAGTGGTAAAGTGAAATTGCCATCATTGGTCCCGCCACCAGAGCCATTGTGCTCCCTGCTTTATGGCGAAACACTAGAATCACGACATTTTCTAGCGAACACTCAAAAATACAATGTCTGTTTCCAAATGACTTCATTTGGGGCGGAAATTATCGAAGAACACGGATATAATCCGACATTTAAGGTAATTTACGTTAAAAACTATATTTTCTATGATTGTAAAAAAAATCTGGAATGTAGTTTGTTAGATTTCTGTATTTGTCTCTGAAATAAAAATGGCATGTTATTATTTGAAAAAAAAAGTGTTTGTAAAAAAAGTGTTTGTCAATCTAACTATAACTATGGCTTTGACTTCACAGATTCAAGGCCAGATTTGCCATCGCATTGGATCATTGCAACCTATAGAAGATGCACAGCATAAATTCTTGCAAATATACTTCATGGGCAATATGGAAGAACAACTTGACCGGCGTCAAGGGATCAACACAGCTACGAAAAGAGCAATTCTCCAACATCTGCAGCAAATGCTTCATGAACATCATGCATTGGTCAGGCTGTTCAAGACTGCATTAGAGCGCATGCCAAGTGATGACTATAAAGTTGTGATCAGAGCAGATAAAAGACCAGCTGGAACACATGAACGCACATTTAATGCTCCAACAATCGATGAAGTGGCAATCCTGATTGTTGGTGAAAACTTGGAAACACGTGATATTGTACTTACACGGCGCAATACTGGGCAACTACAAAGAATATATGAAACACACCGTTCATATGACGCGTTACAATACCCGCTGATGTTTTGGCAAGGAGACGATGGATATCACTTTAATATCAAAATGATTAATCCATTGAATGGTAAGATTAATATTGTTGTTTTCATTTAAACTTGATATACATTTTATTCTGTTTGCTTTTAGTACCCAAAAAAAGTTGTAATTTCTAATTTAGTAGAGAGTAGCTGTAAGAGTCGTTAACCTATTAGGGATTCTAAAATACAATTTTTACTGCATTTGTTCCAGGTGAGGAAACTACCAAGAAGGTTAGTTCAATGAATTATTACGCATACCGTTTGATGATTCGTGAAAATTCTGACAATTATTTGTTGCGATTTCGTCGACTGCTTCAACAATATTGCGTTGACATGTACGTTAAAATCGAAACGGAGCGCCTGACTTTCATTCGGTTGAATCAAGTTAAATTGCGTTCAGAAGAGTATATTCATTTACGCGATGCAATTAGCACAGAAGGAGATTCAGAAAATGTTGGTCGATTGACTATTTTACCGGCGACATACACAGGTAGCCCGCGTCATTTGCATGAATATGCGCAAGATGCAATGACATATGTTCGTCATTATGGTCGGCCAGATCTATTCATTACATTTACATGTAATCCGAAATGGATAGAAATTATTCAATTGCTGCTTCCCGGACAAACATCAAGTGATCGACACGACATCACCGCACGTGTTTTCAGGCAAAAAATTCGGTCACTAATGAATTACATTGTTAAGCAACACGTCTTTGGGAATACTCGATGCTGGATGTATTCAATCGAATGGCAAAAACGAGGCCTGCCGCATGCTCACATTCTAATTTGGTTAGTCGAAAGAATTCGGCCAGATCAAATAGATGACATCATATGTGCGGAGATTCCTGCTCCTGAAACCGATCCAGACCTACATGATGTTGTAATCACGAATATGATTCATGGACCGTGTGGCACTATCAACCGCCAATCACCGTGCATGGTCGACGGCAAGTGTTCCAAACGGTATCCACGAAAATTGACGGCAGAGACCATTACAGGCAACGACGGTTATCCATTGTATCGGCGTCGATCGCCCGATGATAATGGTAGAACTATCACAACTAAAGTGAAAGGAAACGATTTCGTAGTTGACAACAGTTGGATTGTTCCATATTCACCACTTCTTTCCAAAACATTCAAGGCACATTGTAATGTTGAGTATTGCAATTCGGTCAAGTCAATTAAATACATTTGCAAATATGTCACGAAAGGGAGCGACATGGCGGTTTTTGGTATCCAAACATCCAATATCAACGATGAAATCACGCGCTATCAAGTCGGTAGATATGTGAACTGCAATGAAGCAATTTGGCGTATATTTTCATTCCCTATTCACGAACGTCATCCCACTGTTGTACATTTGGGGGTGCATCTAGAGAACGGTCAGAGAGTATATTTCACAGCGTCGAATGCTGCTCAACGTGCCGAAACACCTCCAGCGACAACACTAACCAGTTTCTTTGCGATTTGTCAAAGCGATCCGTTCGCACGAACTTTGCTTTACTCAGAAATGCCACGTTATTACACTTGGAACGCTACATCAAAGAAATTTCAACGTCGGAAGCAAGGCGATGCAGTTCCTGGTTATCCAGATATGCATTCTACTGATGCTCTTGGTCGTATTTACACAGTTCATCCGAAGAATGATGAATGTTTCTATTTGCGGTTGTTGCTGGTACATGTTCGAGGGCCAACATCATTTGAATCACTACGAACTGTTAATGGTATAGTGTGCCCCACATTTCGTGCAGCATGTCAAGAGCTGAATTTGCTTGAAAACGATACTCATTGGGACACGACAATCGCTGAAGCAATTATTTCTGCATCTCCAAGTCAGATACGCACATTATTTGCTATCATCATTTCGACATGCTTCCCATCGAACCCACGTGACCTATGGAACAAATACAAAGATAACATGTCTGAAGATATTTTACATCGAATTCGCGTCAGCTCAAGAAATTCCGATCTTGAGGTGAATGAGGAGATGCATAACCAGACTTTGCTCTTGATCGAAGATATGTGTTACCTCATGTGCGGCAGTTTGTTAGTTAGGTTAGGAATGCCAGCGCCAGATCGCGGAATGAATGACGCATTTAATAGAGAATTGGAACGTGAACGTGAATATGATCCACATGAACTAATCCAATCAGTCCAAACGAATGTACCTCTGTTGAATCCTAAGCAGAGGGAAGTCTATGATTTACTGATTAATGCAATTGATGATGGAAATGGCGGCTTATTTTTTTTAGATGCCCCCGGTGGAACTGGGAAGACATTCCTCATGTCATTGATTTTGGCCACTGTACGTGCGAGATCCGAAATTGCGGTAGCAATTGCTTCTTCTGGAATAGCGGCCACATTGTTAGACGGATGCCGTACGGCTCACTCAGCGTTAAAATTGCCATTAAACCTTCAAACTACTGAACAACCGACATGTAACATTTCGAAACACTCCGCAATGGCCAAAGTTTTAGTAGCATCAAAAATCATCATATGGGACGAATGCACAATGGCGCACAAACGCGCATTGGAAGCACTAGACCGAACATTAAAAGATCTGCGCAATGACTCGAGATGTTTTGGTGGTGCAATGATTTTATTATCTGGCGATTTCCGACAAACACTACCAGTCATTCCAAGATCTACTGCTGCCGACGAAATAAACGCTTGCCTCAAAGCATCAAATCTGTGGCGATATGTAAAGAAACTTCAACTGTCTGTAAATATGAGAGTTGCATTGTTGAACGATCTATCTGCTGATGATTTCTCGAAGCAATTGCTGACTATCGGTAATGGCCGTGTTCCTGTTGACAAATCGAGCGGTTTGATTTCATTTCCTCCAAATGTTTGCAATTTTGTATCATCAAAAGACGAGCTTATCAACAAAGTATTCCCGGATATCATTGCTAACCACAAAAATACTATATGGTTAAGTGAGCGAGCAATTTTGGCAGCTAAAAATAAAGATGTAGATGACCTCAATTTTATAATTCAAAATCAAATCGTAGGTACTCTGTATTCATTCAAATCTATCGACTGTGTAACAAACGAAGAAGAAGCCACTAATTATCCAAGTGAATTTTTAAACTCCTTGGATGTGCCTGGTTTACCACCGCACAATTTAAAACTTAAGGTTGGCTCGGTAGTCATCATGCTTAGAAATTTAAACCAACCAAAACTGTGCAATGGAACGCGTTTGGTAATAAAAAAACTGATGAGCAATGTGATTCACGCGTCGATACTTAAAGGAAAATTTAAAGATGAGGAAGTTCTTATTCCAAGAATTCCGATGATCCCAACGGATATGCCATTTGAGTTTAAACGAATTCAATTCCCGATTCGTCTTGCCTTCGCCATAACGATTAACAAATCACAGGGCCAATCCTTGACTATTTGTGGCCTCAATCTAGAAAATGCATGTTTTTCTCATGGTCAATTGTACGTGGCATGCTCACGTGTCGGCAAACCATCCGCTTTATTTGTTCTTGCGCCTGACCAAAAAACAAAGAATGTCGTTTACCACAAGGTGCTTGAATGAAAATCCCATTATTGAATTAATCCGAGTGTATTCCAATCTGCACAACATAGGTTTCACTCATTTTTTTCTGACATGAGTTTGAATTACTTAATTATTATTAATTTTTTAATTTTTATTCTCATTCTGTATGTTTTTATTATTATTCATCATAATAAAATACTTTTCTATCTATATTAATAAATATTATTTTGTATCATTGTATTACGTTCATCAAAGCCTAAATTAGTTCAGCTAAAAGGTAACACGACATTCATTGACTGTTAGGCGGTACGAAGTTCGCCGGGTCAGCTAGTATATATATATATACTAGCTGACCCGGCGAACTTCGTACCGCCTAACAGTCAATGAATGTCGTGTTACCTTTTAGCTGAACTAATTTAGGCTTTGATGAACGTAATACAATGATACAAAATAATATTTATTAATATAGATAGAAAAGTATTTTATTATGATGAATAATAATAAAAACATACAGAATGAGAATAAAAATTAAAAAATTAATAATAATTAAGTAATTCAAACTCATGTCAGAAAAAAATGAGTGAAACCTATGTTGTGCAGATTGGAATACACTCGGATTAATTCAATAATGGGATTTTCATTCAAGCACCTTGTGGTAAACGACATTCTTTGTTTTTTGGTCAGGCGCAAGAACAAATAAAGCGGATGGTTTGCCGACACGTGAGCATGCCACGTACAATTGACCATGAGAAAAACATGCATTTTCTAGATTGAGGCCACAAATAGTCAAGGATTGGCCCTGTGATTTGTTAATCGTTATGGCGAAGGCAAGACGAATCGGGAATTGAATTCGTTTAAACTCAAATGGCATATCCGTTGGGATCATCGGAATTCTTGGAATAAGAACTTCCTCATCTTTAAATTTTCCTTTAAGTATCGACGCGTGAATCACATTGCTCATCAGTTTTTTTATTACCAAACGCGTTCCATTGCACAGTTTTGGTTGGTTTAAATTTCTAAGCATGATGACTACCGAGCCAACCTTAAGTTTTAAATTGTGCGGTGGTAAACCAGGCACATCCAAGGAGTTTAAAAATTCACTTGGATAATTAGTGGCTTCTTCTTCGTTTGTTACACAGTCGATAGATTTGAATGAATACAGAGTACCTACGATTTGATTTTGAATTATAAAATTGAGGTCATCTACATCTTTATTTTTAGCTGCCAAAATTGCTCGCTCACTTAACCATATAGTATTTTTGTGGTTAGCAATGATATCCGGGAATACTTTGTTGATAAGCTCGTCTTTTGATGATACAAAATTGCAAACATTTGGAGGAAATGAAATCAAACCGCTCGATTTGTCAACAGGAACACGGCCATTACCGATAGTCAGCAATTGCTTCGAGAAATCATCAGCAGATAGATCGTTCAACAATGCAACTCTCATATTTACAGACAGTTGAAGTTTCTTTACATATCGCCACAGATTTGATGCTTTGAGGCAAGCGTTTATTTCGTCGGCAGCAGTAGATCTTGGAATGACTGGTAGTGTTTGTCGGAAATCGCCAGATAATAAAATCATTGCACCACCAAAACATCTCGAGTCATTGCGCAGATCTTTTAATGTTCGGTCTAGTGCTTCCAATGCGCGTTTGTGCGCCATTGTGCATTCGTCCCATATGATGATTTTTGATGCTACTAAAACTTTGGCCATTGCGGAGTGTTTCGAAATGTTACATGTCGGTTGTTCAGTAGTTTGAAGGTTTAATGGCAATTTTAACGCTGAGTGAGCCGTACGGCATCCGTCTAACAATGTGGCCGCTATTCCAGAAGAAGCAATTGCTACCGCAATTTCGGATCTCGCACGTACAGTGGCCAAAATCAATGACATGAGGAATGTCTTCCCAGTTCCACCGGGGGCATCTAAAAAAAATAAGCCGCCATTTCCATCATCAATTGCATTAATCAGTAAATCATAGACTTCCCTCTGCTTAGGATTCAACAGAGGTACATTCGTTTGGACTGATTGGATTAGTTCATGTGGATCATATTCACGTTCACGTTCCAATTCTCTATTAAATGCGTCATTCATTCCGCGATCTGGCGCTGGCATTCCTAACCTAACTAACAAACTGCCGCACATGAGGTAACACATATCTTCGATCAAGAGCAAAGTCTGGTTATGCATCTCCTCATTCACCTCAAGATCGGAATTTCTTGAGCTGACGCGAATTCGATGTAAAATATCTTCAGACATGTTATCTTTGTATTTGTTCCATAGGTCACGTGGGTTCGATGGGAAGCATGTCGAAATGATGATAGCAAATAATGTGCGTATCTGACTTGGAGATGCAGAAATAATTGCTTCAGCGATTGTCGTGTCCCAATGAGTATCGTTTTCAAGCAAATTCAGCTCTTGACATGCTGCACGAAATGTGGGGCACACTATACCATTAACAGTTCGTAGTGATTCAAATGATGTTGGCCCTCGAACATGTACCAGCAACAACCGCAAATAGAAACATTCATCATTCTTCGGATGAACTGTGTAAATACGACCAAGAGCATCAGTAGAATGCATATCTGGATAACCAGGAACTGCATCGCCTTGCTTCCGACGTTGAAATTTCTTTGATGTAGCGTTCCAAGTGTAATAACGTGGCATTTCTGAGTAAAGCAAAGTTCGTGCGAACGGATCGCTTTGACAAATCGCAAAGAAACTGGTTAGTGTTGTCGCTGGAGGTGTTTCGGCACGTTGAGCAGCATTCGACGCTGTGAAATATACTCTCTGACCGTTCTCTAGATGCACCCCCAAATGTACAACAGTGGGATGACGTTCGTGAATAGGGAATGAAAATATACGCCAAATTGCTTCATTGCAGTTCACATATCTACCGACTTGATAGCGCGTGATTTCATCGTTGATATTGGATGTTTGGATACCAAAAACCGCCATGTCGCTCCCTTTCGTGACATATTTGCAAATGTATTTAATTGACTTGACCGAATTGCAATACTCAACATTACAATGTGCCTTGAATGTTTTGGAAAGAAGTGGTGAATATGGAACAATCCAACTGTTGTCAACTACGAAATCGTTTCCTTTCACTTTAGTTGTGATAGTTCTACCATTATCATCGGGCGATCGACGCCGATACAATGGATAACCGTCGTTGCCTGTAATGGTCTCTGCCGTCAATTTTCGTGGATACCGTTTGGAACACTTGCCGTCGACCATGCACGGTGATTGGCGGTTGATAGTGCCACACGGTCCATGAATCATATTCGTGATTACAACATCATGTAGGTCTGGATCGGTTTCAGGAGCAGGAATCTCCGCACATATGATGTCATCTATTTGATCTGGCCGAATTCTTTCGACTAACCAAATTAGAATGTGAGCATGCGGCAGGCCTCGTTTTTGCCATTCGATTGAATACATCCAGCATCGAGTATTCCCAAAGACGTGTTGCTTAACAATGTAATTCATTAGTGACCGAATTTTTTGCCTGAAAACACGTGCGGTGATGTCGTGTCGATCACTTGATGTTTGTCCGGGAAGCAGCAATTGAATAATTTCTATCCATTTCGGATTACATGTAAATGTAATGAATAGATCTGGCCGACCATAATGACGAACATATGTCATTGCATCTTGCGCATATTCATGCAAATGACGCGGGCTACCTGTGTATGTCGCCGGTAAAATAGTCAATCGACCAACATTTTCTGAATCTCCTTCTGTGCTAATTGCATCGCGTAAATGAATATACTCTTCTGAACGCAATTTAACTTGATTCAACCGAATGAAAGTCAGGCGCTCCGTTTCGATTTTAACGTACATGTCAACGCAATATTGTTGAAGCAGTCGACGAAATCGCAACAAATAATTGTCAGAATTTTCACGAATCATCAAACGGTATGCGTAATAATTCATTGAACTAACCTTCTTGGTAGTTTCCTCACCTGGAACAAATGCAGTAAAAATTGTATTTTAGAATCCCTAATAGGTTAACGACTCTTACAGCTACTCTCTACTAAATTAGAAATTACAACTTTTTTTGGGTACTAAAAGCAAACAGAATAAAATGTATATCAAGTTTAAATGAAAACAACAATATTAATCTTACCATTCAATGGATTAATCATTTTGATATTAAAGTGATATCCATCGTCTCCTTGCCAAAACATCAGCGGGTATTGTAACGCGTCATATGAACGGTGTGTTTCATATATTCTTTGTAGTTGCCCAGTATTGCGCCGTGTAAGTACAATATCACGTGTTTCCAAGTTTTCACCAACAATCAGGATTGCCACTTCATCGATTGTTGGAGCATTAAATGTGCGTTCATGTGTTCCAGCTGGTCTTTTATCTGCTCTGATCACAACTTTATAGTCATCACTTGGCATGCGCTCTAATGCAGTCTTGAACAGCCTGACCAATGCATGATGTTCATGAAGCATTTGCTGCAGATGTTGGAGAATTGCTCTTTTCGTAGCTGTGTTGATCCCTTGACGCCGGTCAAGTTGTTCTTCCATATTGCCCATGAAGTATATTTGCAAGAATTTATGCTGTGCATCTTCTATAGGTTGCAATGATCCAATGCGATGGCAAATCTGGCCTTGAATCTGTGAAGTCAAAGCCATAGTTATAGTTAGATTGACAAACACTTTTTTTACAAACACTTTTTTTTTCAAATAATAACATGCCATTTTTATTTCAGAGACAAATACAGAAATCTAACAAACTACATTCCAGATTTTTTTTACAATCATAGAAAATATAGTTTTTAACGTAAATTACCTTAAATGTCGGATTATATCCGTGTTCTTCGATAATTTCCGCCCCAAATGAAGTCATTTGGAAACAGACATTGTATTTTTGAGTGTTCGCTAGAAAATGTCGTGATTCTAGTGTTTCGCCATAAAGCAGGGAGCACAATGGCTCTGGTGGCGGGACCAATGATGGCAATTTCACTTTACCACTAAGGCAGCACAAACCAGGCGTTTCACCAGCAAACCTCAATGCTCCACAATGCTGGCAAACAACGTCCATTGGACCAATGCAAACTAAACGATGCAAGCTGTAGTCGATGGTGCAATCATATAGAAACGCTGCTCGATTCAAATCAATACTTGAACCATTTCTTCTTGCACTTCGAAGATTATTCCTCTGTTCATCTGTACGATAAGCTCGACGATTCCTCGTTTCTAACCTAGCCGTTTCACGGGCTACCTCTCTTTGCTCTTGTGTTTGAGAAGCACGAATTAAGGCCCTTCTTTGCTCCATACTAACGCGGTGCTCTTCTCGTGCAATTTCTCGTTCTTCATCAGATAATTGACTCGCGATATTCCGTTGCCTAATTGCATTACGGCTCCGCTGGGAAAGATTAGATCTTCTAGGACGCGGCATAGTTATTAATATAAATACTGAATGTGCACTCGCATAAAACCACAAAAAACCACTTTCGAGATATAGACAATAGCTCAAAGAGTATATAAGCACTACATATGAATAGCTTATCAAGAAAAATTATAGTTATAGATAACCTATAAAAAGACATTTACACTTTTGTTAACGTGTACAATAAATCTTAGGTATTATTTTCTGAAATTAAAAATTAAATAATTAATAAATAATTTACACAAATTAATGTCTAAAACAAACAAATATAACAGTACCTGAACTTTCGACACATTTTACAAAAAATAAATTTCTGAACGCACATATGAATAGTTGTTACATGTTGTCATGGCAACAAATGTTTGACATGAAATAAACAAATGAGCATTTATTGAAATGTTTAAGTATCGAGTTTTCATTGTCGAGTTTTTTAAATTTCGAATTTTCATTGTTGTAACAAACCCGTCTTTGTTTTATATATTTTCATTGTTTTTAAGATGTATTATGCTATTCGGGGCGAAGACAAATCCAACGAATCAATAACCATGAATATTGGTTCAGCAGATCTCGAGTTATAAGTGTTGCAACAAACCCGTCTTTCTTTTATATATTAAGATATATAAATAATCAAAGCGAATAAAACATCAATTAAAATTATAATTGGATGATTTTATTAAATGTTATAAAATAGCATTAAACGTATTTGTGGAACACCCTGCAACAACACATTGTAAATGGGTAGGTAGGTGTTTTGTTGATGTAATTTTGGCAAATGCGTTTTTGTAAAGATAAATGACTAATGATAAGAAAGGTTTTTTTCTAAACATAATACACAACGTTGATCTTTTTGATAGAAAATAGAATGTATAAGTAATATAAAAATATTATTATATTTTGGAACGTAAATTCCTTTAACGTAAAGCAGCCTTTGTATTCGGTAAATGTACAAAGTGGAGGAGGTGTATAAAACCATTTATATAAAAAGAATCTGTAAAAATATGTTTCAGATTAAAACGCACCGTGACTTGAATTTTACAAACTTTCCATTAATATTAATTGCCGGCTTAGTTAGTATAGAACACAGTATAGCTACTTAGACAGTTTGAAAAGAAATTTTCCTTTTAGTATACAAAACATAAACGTTTAATAGAAATGAAATTGTTTTTCTTTTGTTATTAACAAGAGCATGTTTGTTTTTCTTTTTATTTGAATATGCATGATACGCGGGCTTGTAGTTTGCTTAGACACTGTCTTAGTTTACTAAAGAGCATTTGTGTAACAAGGGAATTAAATTATTTGATATATTTGTTGTTTATAATATAATAAACTTACATTTCGATAAATTAAAAAACCAATGTCTCACTAATTTGTTTATAATAAATATAGAAACAAATAAAATAATATTTACCACCGTATCGTACATTTAACCGGCTCTTATAACATCTTTTAGGCCTAAGCCACCATCGAACTTTTGTAATTGGCTTGTCTCCTCATTTTTTAGTGGTCCATTTTTCAATTGTTGATTGAAATTGATTTTAATAAATGTGTATTGGCGTGTCTATTTTATTAAATATCTAAATGTTGACGGAGATATAGCAATTACAAGTTTGAATTGTAGTTTTAGCGCTAGAAATGGTCGTCCATATTTTTATGACGTGAAATGCATTTTAACGTCAGTTTTTTGTTGAGTAGGTCAGTGCTGTGGTAATGTTTTGTAGCTGTTGGTAGTCAAATAATCAAGTCAAGTCAAAGAATAATAAGTTTTTATTTTATTAACCCTGCTAAGGCAGACATAATATTGGAATGTTATTGTTCCTTGAAATAGCTGTAAATAATATTTGATATATAAATACATATAGCAGAGATTTATTTATGGGATTGTGATGCACTTGGAATGTGTACAACGTTGAATCTCTTTAATAATTAAAGAGACAAAATTACTTTTTTAATTGTTAATATCTCTCAACATATAATGAGTTATTAAAAGATAGTTGAACATTTGAGGTTCTAGTAACCCACTTTATCAATATATAGTACAGTTTTATAGAAATTAAGACATAGGACACGAGCCTATTTGAACTATAGTAATGGTTTGAAATTACAATACTTCTACATTCGATTTAATTTTTCTTAAACCGTTGCTATATAATATTTTAGTATTCATTTTTCTTATATTATAATTGTTCTGACATCGTCCCAATGCGCTATACTGTACGCTCGTTACAAATACGCATCAGGAACATCTCCTTCTCCTCACCTCTATGAAAGGTTCTATAAATATGTATATAACAGCATGTATATATCATTTAGAAGGCAAAAGGAAAGAAAAAGAGACATAGAGTGAATTTTTGACACAAAAACCAAATCATTTAGTTCTATACTAGAGAAATATTGACATTACTTCTTATTCTGTTGACATTGAACGTTTATAGTTGGCATAAGCTAAGCACAAACTCAGGCACACGATGGCAATTGATTTAGGAGCTATAAATTCAACTCAATATCTCCAGACACCCTTATACCACTAAATATTCCTTCAGTATATACATTTACCAATTCAGAAATAGCTATATAAATTTCTTAGTGAATGTATTGGAAGATTCACGTCTTCACGCATTGGAAGGATTGGTAGGATGGTGGGATGGTGAGGAAGACCAAGTAAATGAGGTAGAAAGATTACAAGTACACAGCGGAAGATGGAGTGTTTATATAAACTATAGAAATTCATCATGAGATGATGTTATGCTATTTATGATATTTAAATAAAGTGATTGTCAATATTTGATGAAACGGAAACAAATACATACATTTCTAATGGTCTATTCTAGCTCAAAATGTTATGAAAATTAATTTATGTATTGCTTATATAGAAATCTTCACTACACTTTTATAGAAATTTTAAAATCCGTTATATAGAAGTTTAATCTAATCTAATCTAAGTGAAGGTCGTCACTGATCATCAACTATATAAAATTGATTAAACCCCGTTGAGTAATCGGCGTTTCCCTAATTATTTCAACACAGGCGAGACATAATATTAATATCGTACGTAATAAATTACCTCTGTAATCTAATTATAACTTACTTTGTGCATAACGTATAATACTCCTCCCCCCATAAAACAAATCGTTTGATGGAACAAGAAGTCACAGAACAACGAACAACAAGCGAGGAACAAAGAACAAGAGACGTGTCGGGAGTGGGAGTGGGGGTGGTGGGAACAAGGAAGTGATCCCGGTCGCGTTATCCCATCGAAGCTCACGCACTTGTTCAAAGCCAGAGTTAATCTTTTATATTGATTTTGATATCACAAAGCCATCACGCAATCAAATTGGGGTGTGTTTTGTTTATCGGCAGATTGGAAGGTTTATTCCTACAGCTACAGCTACAGGAACAGGAAGAAGGGACATACTGGGACGCGTACTGAGATATGGTGATGGTGATGTATAGGGGATGACGATTTAGCGATAGGGGATGTTTGAAACGTGTTTTAAAATACAAAGCTATATTTATAACATTGAAGTTGTATGATTTGTACAACGTTACGTTTACTTAAGGTTTATATTACATAAAAAAAGAAAATTATGTAAAATATTTAACCTGATTTAATGGAAATCGTAAAATAAACTCTTTTTGGTTAATAACATCATAAAACTTTCTAGAGAATTTAGTGCTGTGTCCTGTTTTGTGACGCTTCTATCACTATTGCACTTCAATTATAGTTCGCATCAACTTTATCTTCATTTGTATTCCGACAGGTGGAGTGGTTTCGCCATTTGTAGCCGATGAAAAGAACATTTCATATGACAACTGTGACAAACTGAACTATAAATAAACACTTTTATGACAAAAAAAATCATACACTTCTTCAGTATTAAATAATATAAGCAAAGCAGGGAAAGTCTGAAAAACCTTATTCACTTATCAATGAAACTAATTTAATATCTGTATTTTAATACCCATACTTGTGTCTATAAGTTTTAAATTATATACAAATGTTTATAAATGTATATATTGTTTTAAATAATAACTGTTAAAAGTTGATGCATTTAAATATGTATTAATAAATACGTTTGATTCAAATAATAAAATAGCTTTACCAATAATTTGACTTTTCAACTTCAATGCTAAATCAACCCCTGAGTATCTGTTGCATTTGTGAATGTTGATTTTTTATGTATTTATAACATGCAACTTATAAAAGACATTTGTATTCTTATTAGATACACATATAAAAGTGATATGCAACAAATTAGTTTAAATAATTACAGACACATAAAGTGCAGTGATTTCTTTATTGACATTATCTTTAAATATTTAAGTATATAAGATTGTGTATATTTTGGTAGTACCTGCAACTTCCAGAAGGTGATGCTTCCTTGTAACTAACTTAATTCTATTCCTAATCTCAGAACCCATCTCTTTCTGAACTGATTATCATTCCAGTCTTTTGTTCTGAACAGACAGCACCACTACTAAATTTAGTTATTCTAAATTCATAATTATAAATTTATATTCTAAATTAAATACCACATGAACATAAAAACGTACAATGTTTGTATTTCTTTGAAGAAGGAAGAACCCAAGGCTATTCAAATTACCTTTGTTATAACAAGATCCATAACATCGTTATTTTGACATGATGTGCTGTAACTTCTAATCACTTAAATTCAGTGAATCAGCCCATGGTACCCCGTGGTAATTGCACTCCGTCAAAAACTGAATATCTCTGCGTTGATGATTCCATAATGCTTTTTGCTCTAGGATCGAATTGTTGTTATGCCCTATTTATAATTCCCTACGTGATTGGACGGATAATAATAGAATAAACTGAAGGGTCCCAATATTTGACGCATGACTGGGTATATATTATAGGTAAACTCAATTTGAAGGGTCAGCGCTGACCCAATATTCACAAGAATTTTGTAGGGACCCCGAGGCCATAAATTGAACGTAATAAACAATATCAAAAAGCAATCTAAAAATAATATATGTAATAAATTGGTGAATCAAATTCTATTTAAATAATATCGTAGATATGTAAAAGTTGTACCTTAAGATATCCGGGTCGAAGGACCAATGTTTAAAAGGGGATCACCTTTATAACCGATACTTTAGATTGCTTAATACAAATATGACTAAATATTAGACACAAATCAAAACAACCCTTTATGCTCCAGTAAACTTTCCTTTAATATTTGATTAATGTTCTATTTGCGAGGGTTATTTCGCTTAATATTTTTAATAATATCAACCCCTTTTCATATTATTTCTATGTGTAACGATAATTTTATATGATATTTATCAGTGTTTGTTATTCAAGTAATAATACAAATATTAGACCTAAGTAAACATCACGTGAATCATCATTTGATATCACTCGAACTGTAAACATCTGCAAAGCTTGAGCTCGACTTCAAGCTATAGGTACTCGTGCAGGTATAAGTATACGGGGTTGTGTTTGTTTTGTATAAATATTGTATACGGCTGACTAATGCTCGTATATGAAAGGTGAGCTTCTATATTCAATATTAATAAAACAAAATATATAACATATAAGCCGATATATCGCAAGTTAATTCTGTAGCATCTCGAAAATCGAACAATCTCACTAATTATATTAAAGCACTGGATCAAAATGTTCAACTACTCATATTCTTTGTTTATAACTTACTATTATTATTATTATTTACTGCGTTGATTAAACCATTGGCGTACATCTTGCTATCCTTGTCCATTAAGTCTTGTTCTAGCTCGCATTGTTCGTTTCATAACCATCCAACCTCCAGTTTACACATCACTCACAGCTATCCTCCTGTTGCCTTCAACCGATAATATGAGTGAAAAGCATCTCCATCCCTCGTTCCCCCTTCCCCGTTGTTTCTTCCCATAGATATTTGGTCATTGTCGTGCCATTGTCCGCCAAACAATTTAATTCAATTTCCATGCACAGCGTGGACTCACTTAATGTTGTGACGTATTGTTCACTCGCTCTTTTCATTCCTTCTTAATATGTGTCAGCCATACCGTGCTTACTACACCGTTATTTAATGACCACCAGCTGTTTAATTAATCAATAATTAGAAATTTACGGTTTGGAGTTAATTACGCCTGAAAAAAGGCATCTACTATTACTCTAAAACGAGCATATCTTGCAAAATGAACAACAATTATATTAGACTTTTAATCATTTATTTATCCTGAACAGAACTCCATCAATTTCCAGATAAACTTTTATAGAATTTATCCCACTGACATGTAGGATGTGTAGAAATATTCCAATGAAAAATGTATGTCTTCATCATATAAGAAACAGTTGATTTTATCTTAATAATTAATGTTTTATCAATAAGTTAGAAAAAAAACTTCTTGGAAGAATTGTTCACAACTATGAAATCATTTGACGTGAAATATGAAATATTTATTTAACTGTGACAATAGAAAAGTATTTGACAGGTATATATGATAGTGACATAAAGGTCCCAACCATTGTTTACCGTATGGCTTCCCTTCAGTAGTAACATTTCATCATTAATAATAAAATCAGAACAAGACAATTAATAGCATTTCTCAGAAAAACTACTATTCATTTCTAATTTTACAAAAGTATTTTTTAAAACCACAGTCGTAAAAGAAGTAAGGTTTCAGAAGTTTATTATCATATTCTCGAACCTTTAAAAATCTGTCTAGACAAGATTCAAACCCAACATTTTAAATATACTCGTAAATAGTTACATCAGTTTAGCAAGTAATCGCTTAAATACTTTTAGATGTTGGCATGGTTATTCTATTTCTAAGCTTGTGCTTTCAGTTATATGTTGTCAATACTTTAATACCATTTCCGAAGTACCGGTACATTACTCGTATACATCTACATCCCCCACCCCGCAGTTCCTAGCACATAGCGCATTTCCATGGAATCACATTACTCCGTTATGTACAACCTTTCAGGTCATTGAAATGTACGAATAATAGACTGTTCAATATTAGAGAATATTGAATTGAAATCTGATGTCCGAAGGGATGCCATTTCCACCTTATCAAGTTAATGCACTTGACAACTGTACGAGCACCAGACAATTACATTAATGCACTCCACATATCCTGCACAGTTTGCGAGGGAGGGAGGAGCGAAGAGGGAAGGGGTGGTACGCTTTATGTAATGAGAAAATAATCTAGGTTATATAATAATTGATTTACAATAAAACGCACGAGCACATATGACAGCAGAACATAACTTATTGATATCCACCCCTGCGTCTGTACAATCCCTCGCTCCGCGCCCCTTGTCGATCCCACCACAGAACATCCAATCAGTGGTGAACTAGGTGGCTTAAGGGTATAACGTAGTGTTGAATAATTTCTAGTTACAACTTATCATAAAATTTAAATATAAAATATTAGTTACTAACCTTGAAAATGCATGTATACCATTTGAGTAAAATAAGGACTAATATTGAAGTAAAAATCTAGTAATATTTTACGCATTAAGTAAAATTTGTTACTATAACAAATCAAAGTTTTAAATATGATTTATCGACATGTTATAATATTCATAAGCGTGACTAAACACAAAGTTAATTTTGTAATAATATTTGTTTTAACCAACTTAAGAATACTTAAATTTCTGGCGCTCTTCCGTTATAATAGTGCATCTAATAGTCATAATTAATAAATAACTTTTTATATATAATGATTCTAGGTAAGAATTTAAAATATATGTTCAATAAAATAACCTTTTTGTAATAGAAAACTTAACTTTATTTTAAAAAGATACAAGCGAATAAAACAAATTATAAAATTACACTTTCTACTGGCACACTATTCCCTTATTAATATTGGTTCCCACGTTAAAACATTGCAAGTCAAAATTATCACAAAATGACTCCTGTTACATTGAAGCTGTATTAATGAATAAAATGATATACGTATATGCTAAATGATATATAAATCAGAATAAGGCCTTAAGGTAGTTATAATAATGCACGCCTGTGATACGAGTGAAATTTAGTCTGGCGGCAGTGCGTTTAATTAATTTTTTTGAATAGTGAATATACATTAGGTTAATTACCACGTGACAGTTTACCCCTCCCCCCACTTCCATCATTTATAATTGTAACTGTAAACACATTCCCTAAGTTCAACACTGTAAGTTTTCTTTCTTTATATGATTATATGACACTCTCCCACTTTCATTCTTCGTCTCTGTTCCTCCACATTCTGCAACCACCTTATTTATCCCAACCCCTAACACAACGTCCCCTAAACTCCTTATCTCACCGGACCAAAAGCCATTTTCCCCCGGCTATGAAATTGGATTCGCCACTTCTACCGCTCTCATATTGCTTTTTCATCACATGCAGGGCATTGAGAAGTAGACTTCAATATTTGTAATATATTTTACTTGTAAAGACTCGTCTACACTAATGCTGTATTTTGCTACATCATAAGCAGTTGGAAAATTGCTAAAATAAAGCGTTTTCACTGAAGATTAACTTACTACACCGATTTTTAAATATTTATTTTAGACAATTTGTGTACGAATATAATAATTATTAATTATATGAAATATTCACAAAATTATGTAATAGGCTTGTGTCATATGTTTTAATTTCTATAAAATTGTATTTTTTTTATAAAATTGGTTACTAGAACCTCAAATGTACAATTATTTTTTAATTACTCGCGAGATTATTAACAATTAAAATAGTCATTGTGTCTCTTTTAATTATTAAAGGAATCCAATTTTATACAACATTCCAAAACATATAAAATCACGTCAGCTAAGATGCCCTCTCTTTTATACGGCAGGGTATAAAGCATGCTTAACGCAGAACCCTTATACATATAACAAATAACCGATCATATTACTTAATAGTGCGACATGTTACGTCATAAATATGGCCGACATTTCTAGCGCTAAAACTACAATTCGAATTTTTAATTGCTATATCTTCGTCAACATTTAGATATTTAATAAAATAAAAACGCCAATATACATTTATTAACATATATTTAAATCAACAATTAAAAAATTCGAGTTTTAGAAAAGAACTTAAAGATTAGTTGTTTTGATAATGTAGAATGTTGCATAAGTGTAGACGCTACTTAACATTCATCTAATAAAGGCTCTGGATGTATACGGCACACAATAAGAAGGATCTATAAGATATGTTTTTGTCATGTTTTCGTTGATATCATTGTGTAAGGAAAATGTCACGTTAATAGTTTTATTTTTTTGTTCTTACTTATTATATTTTTTACTGGATTAGCTGTGTTTTGTGAGAGCTGTACGTAAAATATATATAAATGGTTGATTAAATTACATAACCTTTGATATTTGATATTTACAAAGATAAACTGAAAGAAAATACATGAAATAATATACGTTTGTTTTTTCTTTTCTGAAACATACTTAATATCTCTCAGAGATGTTCATATTTTTTTATTTTTGAATATTCTGATATTAGATTTCTCAAATATTTTATTTTCTCTTTATTACCAAAGGGGCGGGTGGTGGAGACGGTGGAGCGGGGTGGTTTGTTGAAGTTGCCTTGCGCCCTCTGTGATTCGATTATTCAAATGTTATGTTATCCGTTTTTCAAAATTGATATAAAATACTATATTGACTCCATTAGGTATTTGCATAATTTTGTAATCTGCAAAAATTGAACGTGCTCTTCATTATTTAAATAAAAGATGAAGTATTCATTTCGAGGTAAACATTGTGAAATATTTGATGAAACATTGACATTCCGGTGACGGGACTCTATGGATGATTGATTTCTTTATTCATTTTATACGAGCTTTGATTATATTATAAATCCACAAATTCCTAAACTTACTTTTAAAACCTGAAAATAAGTTTTACATCAAAAAACATGTCATGGTACAATGGGGTTTGAAAGTTTTTTGTATATGCCTAGTAAGAGTATGACAATTGTAGCTAAAATGAAAATTATTTAGTTTATATCTGTGCTAGAAGAGTTGTTATATATACAAAACCGTAACTGCAGAGTTTAAATCAAATTTATTTGAGTGCATCAGTACTAAACAATATATACATTTATAAACATTTATAATACATAATTTATAGTCTGTAAATAGTAATAGTATAAGGGCCTTATTCTGTAACTTTTGAAAAAATCGACCTTATTTTTTCAGCGGTGGAAATATATTTCTTCATCGACAGAATAAGGTCACTGTATTTAAAATATCTCAAGTGGTATTATGTATGCAAAATTTTCCACCGTTCTTATAATGTACAGCGGTGAAAGAGTATAAACTGGTATTGATGATATTTGACCAATCACGACAAAGTATTAAATAGAAAAAATAGAAAATATTTTAAATGACAGTTGTTTATATAATTCCTACATGTCAAAATCTATTAAAAAAAAGTCAATATGGCATCTACGAAAAGGAAAACGGGAAAATCAGTGGGGAAATAATTATTATAAATAGAATTTTAAATGGCAATGCACAATTTATTTAAAAAAAGCATTCAGCTGAAGCAATAATTGGCAAACAACATAACCTCACTTTCTGATATATTTATATATTCATATGTATACATATTATTATATCTATATGGATAGATTGTAATATTCTGGGATGTCAATAAAAAAAATAAAAAATATATGTATACATATAAATACTAACTTATTTTCTATTTTTTCGTAGAATCCTCCAACTACAGCAAATTATTGTTCAAATTGTTTGACAGTTCTCAAAAATACAGCGATGAAAAATTTTAAAGTCTTTTTTAAGTAAGTTTTTTTTCCAGCTTACAGAATAAGGCACTAAGTGTTTAAAATATAGAGATTAAATTAGATTCATTGATAAAATCAATTTGGTTTTTTCTTTGCATCCAAATATCTGCTTATAGTCTTCAGGCATATTACAGTTTTGTCTGTGCGATGAGTACTTGGAGCATTGCAGAATAATATGCTTTACTGTGGGTAGCTTGTTACATTGTTCACATATTGCTTGTGGTTCTCTTTCAAATAAGTAGGCATTAGTTTATATAGTACTGCTTCCAGCCTTCTATTTAGTCCGAAAGGTAACTGGATTCAAGCTTTTAATAACACATTTTTTATCCTAATCACTGTACGTAAATGTACATGCAGCTAGACAATGTTTCTAAAACTTTACTACTGAAAGAAACTCCAAATAATACTTATTGAAAATATATAGCAATAATTCACACAACTGTTCTATAAACTTGTATACTTAAATAAAAGCTGTTAGGAAAATTAATCATTTTTATTATAACGAACAAATTTGCGATCCACATCCAATTAAACTCTTCCTTCCCCTCCTACTCCTACTCCTACTTTCACTCGTCCTCCTACTAAACCATTGACATTCTAGTAATAAAGCAGAGAAGTTTAACACTTACAACATTTCGGAAAAGTTATTTGAATAAATTTTACCCATTATTAAACTGCCAAGGGAAAGTTAAAAGTTTGGAAACATTCTTCAATAACAGGTAGTTCGAAAGACGAATTATAATTTGAATACAGAGAAGGCGTTTAAGAAAGTTTGTACATCGATTGTTGATGCTCGGGGATAACAGATACCGGATACTGTATTCATTGATTGGGGGGTGCAAAACGGTGCTGCAACAAGTGACGTGAGCAAGAGGGCGTTAGGACGTTTAAACTTTATAATACATTATAAAATATATAATCGTTTATAGAACTATTTTAAAAACCATAATAATTTTAAGAATATTGCTATTAAATCAGGCGTAGTATGTCCCCTATCTGTGTGTTTTTCTTGTTGCCAATAATTCATGGGTTATGTATCCTTATGAAATATTTATACCCGAAATTCTTTACTTTTCTTAAATTTGTTTATATTGCAATCGTGCAGATATTACTGAAATTTTATTTACATGGTATATGTCCAGTAACAACCATAGCAAGGTTTCAACTTTTGTTTTCATTTTTTTTTTAAATTTATTTATATTATTGTACAACATATTAAGTTTATTGTGTAAAAATTTGAAGTCAATTGGAGTAAAACTGTCGGAGATATAGAGTTTTAAGTCTTCACCTCTCTGGTCTGGTTTCGTGTTACTTTGAAACTTTTAAATGCGGTTTCTCACACATAGCTTTTTCAGTGTCGGTGTCCTCTCTAGCTCAAAATCTACTGGACCGATTCTTTTGAAATTTTACTTGCTGAAACTTATCAACTAATGAAATCATTTTAGTTTTTCGATTTCAGAAAATCCAGTGATAAGTTATGAGTGGTACCGAAATGTTACATTTTTCTGTGACGTGTGCGGAGATTCGCTGTCAATGCCTCATTTCTTGATATTTATTTATGAAAATTTCACAAAGTATTCTTTAAATGTTATTTTATCATGTAGTAATTATAGAAATAATTATATATAAACTGTGTCGTCAAGAAACATTATCGAAAATATAAGTAAAACTTGAACATATAAAGTTTTGTGCTTTAAAATATTACAACAACTGAGCGCCTAATATGCATACTACATCAATATCATATTTTATTAATAATCTGGTTTCCTCTTTTCACGGAATCCGTTCCCTCAACAGCCCCAACAAGCGATTCACTCTTGTCACGATAACTGATATTAATTGGCACAACTCATGTTAACCATTATAGGACGGAACGGATCGGCGTTCCAGTTTCCCGTTCCCCACCCGTCACTTTAAACGCATATTACATCTCATGAATTATTCATTTTAATTCTATTTTATTCACTTTTAAATATATTTTGTCGTTTCAACACTCAAACGTATTAGATTTTATACTGCATGCTTACGTATTCTATATCCTTTGTGCTATCGGCGGGTGGAGTGGGGTAGAAGAGGGTGCAGGGATAGGATTTCTTGTATTTGTGTTTAAAATAACGATACAGAATTCAGACCGAAGACGAAACGTAGCGGATTCTTACCGTTTTGTCGAGTCATTTTGCAAAGATGTTTAGAAAATTGTTGAAGGATATAAACAGAATATAAACAGACTGGTGCTACAATTTTGCAACGGTAACTGAACATTTTCTACAAAATGATGCACCCCCTCTTCTCCCCCCACTTCATGTCTTCTGTCTGCAGTACAATATTCAAAATCAGAAATGATAAACCAAAACAATTCAAGCTGAAAGGCGATACGTAATAAATAAAATACATAAAACAATTATTCAACTTTATTGAACCCTGCAATGTAATCTCTAATTTATTATTTGTTTTATTTTAAACAATGTTATAAAAATAATTTTAAATTAAATTACCTCTAATTATACTCATAAATTAAAAGTTATTTATAAAATGTTTAAAATGTCATTTTGCATTTATATTTTTAGATCTTGAACATTTTAAAAATTAAATGAAAGAATGCATATACACATAAATATATATAAGACAATTTCTCCAATGTTATTACGAATTGTAAATTTTTAATGAATCTTATGTGTTGCTCTGAAAAAAAAAACTTTTATTTTAGTAATTTACATACACATTATAATAATTGCACTGTTTAACTTGAATGAAATGATACTATCCTACCTGAAAACAAAGAAATGACATTTAAAGTTTATTATTTAAATTATCCATTCCTTTTTTATGTAATTTTATAATAACTTATTAACGTGCACAGTGAGTTCTGTCAACTCCAAATACCAAGCTGTGTTGGCCGTTATTCCTCACAACATCATCTATAGAGTACATGAGTATATGGTCACTGTTTTAGCGACAGACGAGCTTTGTACCAATTAAAGAAATATAATTTCTTAACATATGTATATACATAATCAATTTAACTTGATAACAACCAAACCTAGAAATTTATAACTATGGTTCGGGGATTGAACCCGAAGGCATAGCAGAGACATCTATCAATGCTCTCGCGAACTGTGTCGTCGCCTTAAGGGCGTTCGCACATGAGGCGACTGATTGCAAGCCTTAGCCCCGAATCTGCCCGAACCGAATGAGAATGGAACTGTGTTGTTAGTGAGAGAGCGAACGTGTATACGATTGAGACAAAACACACGGCACGAACGAAACTAAAATGGTTTGAACTAAGTTTTCAGCGACTCTGTTCCTCGGTCGCAGGGCCAAGCTTTTGCATGCTTTTGATGGTGACATCATGAACAAAAGTATTTAAATACATACATACATACAAATACGACACAATAAAATCCCGTATTATGCTATTGTTAAAAATTCTATAGAGTCACGAAACACGGCATGACTAGTTTGTTAAACAAACATACGCGTTCTTGATGAGCAAATAATTTCAAGATAACAAAATTTTGTACAAAAATAAATGCTTTCAGCATAAATGTCGATATTCACAGGCTTTTCATAGACCAAGAAACTCTTCTAAAACTGTACGCCTCGTCATAGAAATTGTGAATGGCAGCAGAAGGTTTATTGATCACGATAAACTTATAATCTAACTCTTCCATATGTTTTTATGGCGTCACAGATTGTACATCCTTCGTTTAACTCCTTCCACGGTGACGTTTGATATATGTCCACCATACCATAGACCATACACGAGTATGAGACACTTCGACTTCATATCTGCACTCCTAGCTTTATGTCTATATGTTCATCCATACGATATATATATCTATATGTAAGATTGCTCCATTCACTCTTGCGTTATATGCCATAAAAAACAATTCGCTCGCTAAAATAATAGAAAAATAAAACTGATAAAAATATTAATTATATTTATTTTATGAAATGTTAAGTATAAATATTTAATTATCTATTAGTTTTATAAATTGAACAATGTGTCATAAAATACAATATAGTGGAACACAAAAGCTTTATTATTAGAAAGGTAGCTAAATGGAAATAGTTTTTACGATTTTAATGCACTTATTACTGAGCGGGTAAAACATTATATAAATTTATTTTTAAATAGTTTGTTACTAACAGTTTTGTAAAGGTAAGCGTTTGATTTATTGTAGGAGTCGTGGAAGAGAGAGGAAGCGGGAGGGAAATCGTTTGCGGTTTAGGCCTGTCGCAGTATGGCACCGTATTTAAGCGACGGCGAATTCGGACGTAAATCGGCGGGTTGGATGAGCGTCTTCTATTATCAAAAAAATCGACTGTGTGTGTCACAATACATACAGACCACTTACCGATCTACAGTACTCTAAGCAACTTGTGCACCGTAAGGGGTGTATTGGAGTTGTTTTGCATTAATATATTTTATCATGAGAGCAAACTTTTACTTTAATTTTTATCGATACACCACTGGTATTAAAGAGACTTTAGCATTTATTATATATCTGAGTTCTCGTTGGTGTGAATTTTAATTTAGTTCTATCGTATTTGTTTGGTGATTTGTATAAACTGAAGTATCTTGAACATACTCGTTCACAAAGCGATGTCGCCGACAGATCCCCAATGAACCGGATTGAAGATTTACATCGCGTTCTTAGGTATCCCCTCCAGTCTGAGGCAGCTGTTTGCATTTACAAAGGTTCGGATAGGTTAGCGTTGTAGTGGTGGTAACGCTTGGTTAAAATTCGCCTTTATACGGTTCTAATGTGAGATGTAGGTGCCGCCCGTATTCGGACGGCTTTGTAGCTTGCAGTGTGAGACGTCTCATTACATTTACAGGGTTCGGATAGGTAAAGCGTAGTGCCGCGTATACGTCCGGCCGAAATTCGTCGAATTACGGTGCCATACTGAGACAGGCCTGCTTAATACTGCTAAATATTTAGAAGGATTTGCTTGGAAGAAAACTTTATCTTAGATACCCAATCTCAGTTGCTGTCTCAGAAAACTTCTCAGAGAGATTCTCTCTAACTTAAAGAAGAGACAGATGATGGAACAATTAGTGAGAGACTAAATAAATCAAAGTATTAGTTGCATTTTAAGTTCATTTTAAATCAAGTAACATACAGAAAATGATTAAACCGTACCGCTAGTAACAGTATATTTGCATCTCACTGGCTTGTAAATAAAGTTAATCTGAGAGAAATCTGATATTGCAGAGATAAAAAATTATTTATCTAACCACTGCAAACACTTGACGATTTTTTATGAGAAAAAACAAAAAACGAAAAAACCTAGAAACAAAATATGATTGTGTTGCAACGATAATAACGCTTTCAACCCCATTCCTTTAAAAACCTCCCCTAGTCCATGAGATCGCGAAATATGAAATGCGAACAAAATTAACTGAAAATAGAGAAGTCAGATAAAAGAAATATGGGAAATGTCACGCGATAAATATCGAGTAAATTAGACTGGTTTCAAAATCAAGGACTGTCACAGAATGCGACAAAAAGCGAGAAAGGGCTGCTTTTTTTACCATCCTTAATTTTTAAAATTTATGCCTTTATTTTTAAAAAAATGCAAGGCGGCTAGAGCGATTATTTTATAAAATCTTAGTACCTGTGGGTTCTAAGATGAAAGTAGTTATTATCAATATGATAGTGAACTCAATTTCCTAAAATTTCTCTATACAACACATTTTTCTACATGTGATAGATGTTCAGATACATCGCAGGAAGGGCATCTAACACATCACTCAATAAGTTCGTAGGATGACTTATAAATGACAAATCCATACGATTTTTAGATACTACTAACTTTCAAACGATATGTGTCAAAATTTCATGACCTTGTGACCATTAGTTTAGGAATTACAGCGATTTAAGTGAAGCTACTTTTCTAAAATTTAAAACAATGGAAAAATTTGGATTTCGTGTGTTGATAAATAGTTGCTTATTAATGGGAAAAAATGCATTTGTATTTTAAATAGCATTTATACAAGAAAAGATGATTTCGTCAAGTGGACTAAATTAAAACTGAATATATATAATTGCAGACCAGTAATTAGTGATGGAATATAATCATATTATGTTACGTAACATCCCGAACAAAAACTTCTGTTAAATAAATATATATGTGTCTAACTTCATCCTAGACAAAATAAAGTAAAGAATAAGTTATTTCAAAGTTTTCTAACCCAACACCCTCTCTCTCCCCTATTATCAAACTTACTAGAACTTTGCAAACTATAGTTTTATTCATATGTGTCCCAATCAAATTTACCCACGTTCAAATGTTTTATTTATTTTAGGAATATTCTCATATGTCATTTTATATTTACATGATCACGTTTTGTGGTTTGATATGTAAACTAGAGAGGCAGGTCAAGAACGGTCGGTCGGTCTGCCATATTGAACTTTGAAAAGATATTGATACTCCAATGTCTACAACTCTACACATCATCTGAGTCAATTTCGTTAGTAAAAAGTTGAGTACTCTTGAAATCTATTTGGAATTGAATTATGTTTCGAAGATAAATAATAATATCTAAGTAATTTAGTTAGCTAGTAGTAAGCAAGTAGTTGCACGTCAATTTATATATGAAAAGTAGAAAATGAACCTTGTAAACTTCATCCTGACTATCTTTAGTATACGCTGGGTGTTTTAAAATTAACGCAAGATTTAAATTTCGCGCTATTTATGTGGTATAGTGTTGCCAATGAAGAAAAGGGACAGCTGACAGTATAGAGCTACTGAAAATGGAGCGCTACATAAAATTACAACAAGTTTTTATTGGTAACCATTATTAGAAAAGTAATGAACGTTTGCCACCCAGTAAACAATTTGGTGAAGTGCTCTATTTGGTGAAGTTCGAGTCACTCGTACAATTCAATTCTAACGCTTTACAAGTTCTCTACCTGTCACAGATTTTGTGTTAGTGTTAGAATTTTTTCATAATAATATTCTTTCTTTTTCCAACATCATTCATTAAGTATTTCTGTTTCTTTCCCACATGGATATATTTTTTTTAAGTTCACTTTCATCTCATTTATTCCAAAGTGAGAGAGAAACAAGATGCGGTTAGACAAGTAAAATATATTTTTCACCGTTACACTTGTATACTATAGTATTATGTTCAGTACAGTATGCTTAAAGTATATGCTATCCTTTTTCAACAAATATTTCTTTAATGGTAATAGACAGACGCTATCTCCCTTAATCTCCGAATATAATGTATATAAACGAAGATAGTATCTAGCGATGGTAAGACAAAGGTTTTAAACCTAACGCAGACCTGCCAATCGTGGATTTTTGAATCACCAAAACAATGTAAAAAACTAATATAACGAGTATTGTTGAAGATGAATAATATTCATTAAAAAAATCACGATCCGTACTAAAGATTACATCTATTTATTTCTTCATTTAAATATTTATATTTTGCAGACTAATTAATTAATTTATGGAGACTGGTTCAATAAGTGATTTTAGATACTCTGGCTGCCCTTCAACAAGTTGTTCAACAGAAAACGTCGATGCTGAGAGTCTAGGAACATCAATTCGGCAACTTGGTCAAGTATTGGAGCTATAGCTTCTCCTTTGCATCTTCATGCTTATAAAGTTCAATTGAGTCTAGACCTACGTGTAACAGAAACGCATTTTCTGCGATTAGACTCATTTTTAACTTAAAGGCTTCATTAAGTGATTTTTGAGAAAATATATCCACAACGGGTATCATCGGACCATTCTTCTTCCAAAATGCAGCTGCTCTGCCAATAACATTTAATGGAAGATGCGATTTTATATGCCATTCGGAGAGGGTACTTGATGAAGTGTTTTCGATGGAATTACGTCCTAAAATATTATTACTTAACACGGCACACCATGTTTTATAGTTGGGCGATCGCATACATTAATTTTGCAATATATAGCTTGAACGGTAGAGTTCAGATAATTTAGTATTCATTCTTAGCTGTGAAGTACGCTTCTCTCCATTCGAACTAAGTTATAATCAAACTCCTACACAGTGAAGCACGGGACTTGACTATTCCATAAATACAAGTCAAGTATTACTAATTAACGATGGAGATTTAATACGTTTACCCACTTGTATCTAGAATAATTAACAAAAAGAAAGCTAACGATAAGGGTAGATCACATGAAAATCTATTCTAACGTAACTGCCACTTGAAATTTCATCCCTTATTCAGAGTTTTATGCTATACAAACTATGCCAGTAAAAGGGGATTATTTTAAGAATAAGTTAGCATCAAAACTTCCTTTTCTGGTACTCAAAGGATCGTAAAATAATGTTAGTGAATTTTATTAGTATTTTATGTAAATCTTTAGGCAATGTATTCTAAGACTATTAAATACGGTCAATTTTTCTTTATGGAAGATTTATATTATTTTATCTGTTTCTTACCCTTATATTTAAATTGACATAAGTAATAAATTCATTGATGTAAAATTAATTGCACCACACAGACAATGAATGACATTCAAATTTAGTTATTGTCTATTTAGAATTAGAACACATAGACGTCAGAAGAAGTGGGAAAGTGAAGTAGACCTGATGGAGATTGTACAAAATAAGAAGTAAGGGATAAGATGGATGACAACAGTTAAAAGGACGAAAAGATGAAGCTTGATATCTAGTTTTAAGAATGTAAAATAGTTTCACTAAGAAAATGAAATGTAGTCAGTAAATTTAAACCCTAGATGTAAAATTAATAAATACAATACAAATGTATAAGCTAATTTTTCCAGCTGTGGAATCTTAAGGGTTATTAACCACAACCCCATTCCCTCCCTCACCTGTACTTTCACAGTACTATTAATAGAAAAGGTAGACAGAGTCTTAAAGTCGTAAGCTGCTTGCTACATCTTATAAGTTTTAGTATGAAGTTTCTTTTAAAACTTAATGTGGAAAAGTGAATTCGCCAGCGTGTAGACATTTCGTAAAGTCATATGTTATTAACAAATATAAGCTGAAATATTTATGTGACTTAATATTTAACTAGACTTACAATAATCTTTAAGACTGCGCTAATCTTTTCAAAAACGTAAGTGATAAGTAATTTTAGAACACTTACCTAAACTTTAGAAAAAATATTTTGATATGAATGGGCCTGTACCCTCATTTTTTAGTGGTCGATTTTGATTGAAATTGATGTTAATAAATGTGTATTATATTGTCTATTTTATTAAATATCTAAATGTTGACGGAGATATAGTAATTAAAAATTTGTATGACGTGAAATGCATTTTAACGTCAGTTATTTGTTGAGTAGGTCAGTGCTATGGTAAAGTTTTGTAGCTGTTGGTAATCGAAATAATCAAGTCAAGTCAAAGAATAATAAGTTCTTATTTTATTTAACTCTGTAACGGCAGACATAATGTTGAAATTTTATTGTTTCTTGAAATAGCTGTAAATAGCAGAGATTTATGAGCTGTAAGGTTGGTAACCTGTAAACTTGTCAGAGTTCTGTCAAGAATATATCTCTTTTACGCTCTGTTGTATAAAAGAGATAGCAACTAGCGGTTGTGATGTCACATGAATTTGGTATGTTGTACAACGATGAATCCCTTTAATAATTAAAGAGACAAAATGACTTTTTTAATTGTTAATATCTCCTTAAAATGAATTGAACATTTGAGGTTCTAGTAACCCATTTTATCAATATATAGTACACTTTTATAGAAATTACGACATAGGACACAAGCCCATTTTGATGTTTTCTGATAGTAGTGTCATGGCAGAATTGTTATCGCGTATTCTTGTCTTAACAAATATTATATTTTCTAGAGAAATCTAAATTAATAACATGAGTTTCATATAAAATAAAATGACATAGAAGCTTAACTATGTTTCCAAATTTGATATGCAAATGTTTGCAAGTAACTACCCTCAGCAACACATACACACACACAGACACAGACACAAAGGCGGTTATATTTTGCTTGTAATAAGTAGTAAGTAGTTAGTTTAATACTTATTAAGTCTAATTTATGATGTCTTTAAATTATAATGTTCATTACGTGCTCCATTATCTTCCCCACATCATATGCTGGCACCGAGTCATGAACTGGAGTTCTAGGTGTAGCTCCAGCTATTTCACTGCCAACGCTTGCATACATTATGTAATTTAATGTACAATAAACGTGTATTAATATAAACAATATGACCTTATGGTGGTAAGGATAACCTTGAGTAGGGAACTTCATTAATACCTGACATGAGAAACGCACGCCTACTCAGCACAGTGATGTGCGAATAGGTAAACGAAAATCTACGCCATAAACCCAGCGGTTTATGCCACTTTCTTTGTGTACAAGCTGCCTACGCCACTGGATGTGCGGAGAACAGTTTCCATTTAAAGATTGTCGTATGCTTTCGGTTTATTTTAGATACCGAATTAAATGTCGTAAAATCATTTGTAACTAAAAAGTAAATTGAATAATGTGATTGTTATTAGGAAGTCAGTGTTTTAAGTAATCGCGTAACTTAGAGAGAGAGAGAGAGAGAGAGAGAGAGAGAGAGAGAGAGAGAGAGAGAGATCACCTAATCACCATTTTGTTATTCTTCAATAAATAAAAAATTGTTAGACATCTTTATTAAAAATTTGAATGAGTAAAGAAATTAAGCATAAAGCTCCATTCCCACTCACTATTTTAAGTTTTAACCTTAAATGTGATTTTGAACTTGTGAAATCATGCGTCATGCGTCAGTAATATACGTTATTTAGCAATAATTACTATCTTTATTTAATATAAATTATTGTATTACACAAGTTAAAACTTACATTTTAAGTTACAACCTTAAATTAAGATTAAAACTCAATGAGTAAAGTATCATTCTCACTCACTGTTTTAATTTAATTTTATATTTTGTATTTATTTTAAATTGTTTAGCATATGGCAATGTGCGTAGTCATTCACAGTACCATTTTTAATTTAATTTATTTTTTAAGTTTTCTTAGTTTTTTTTAGATTAAATTAAAAATATTACATTAAGAAAAACTATATTATATTATAACCTCCAAAATGCGACAATCTGTCAAAATGCAGTACGATTTATTTTTAAAAGAAGTTCATTGTTAGTATTAAAATATTGAAGTGAAAAAATTTCTTTTATTAATTGTTATTAAAAATAGCAATTTTAATTATTTCACATACTATCAAAATTTATATTACTAACGAAGCATACGCACCATCTAAATGAACTAAATTTAAATTAAAACACAAATGTGAAAAGGAATGCTTAAACGAAAACCTGAAATCTAGATTACAATATTAAATAAAAACAGTAAATGAAATATCAAAACAGTGAGTGGGAATGAGGCTTAAGAATGGGTTTTTATTTCAAGTTTTTCCTCAAGAAAATGTACAATCTGAGCTGGTTTTAAGTACTCGTTTCAACTGCAAGTGCAGCCTGCGTTTCACGAAGATTTCCAGTTTCATTCCAGATTTTCATCCGGTGTCACTCCAGGTTTTTTTACAAGAAAATATGTGGATAACATGTATAGTTACATGTTTTGAATTTTAGAGAATTTTGGAGTACGTATACTTATAACAATTTTACATAATTAATAAATTAAAAAATAATTACATATATGAGGCTATAACACTAACAAATATAGTCAATATAGAAGGAGCATTGGAAATAGGGCGATGTTAAATAAATAAAGATTTAACTTTGGGTAATAAAATAACATTTTTAACATATAACACCAGCAGTCATATAATAAAATAATAAATAACATGTTGTTTGTTATAACGATTCACTGAAAAACTTTCCTCTGCAAACAATTGGAAATGTTATAATCTATTTAATAATTTATAACGTTTTATGATAATTACAAAACTTTATTATGTTCTATAATTAAATTGTCAGAATGCTACACAAACACAAACTACAACCTACAACCAGTCTCTGTTAAACGTATATTTACAGTACAGCAGAGTTTTGATGCTGGTTTAGTTTTTTACGTGTAGTCAGTCTGTGATATATCATTTTATGTTATATTCGTACTTTACTGCTTCGTATAGGAAAATAAAACCAAATTAGCTCTTTTATAACAGCTTAATCCGGTTACATGAATTTATTGTTCTACAATAACAATATCAATGTTCTACTCGAATCAGATGTCGGAACCTGCATCCGCGGGATATGATTCTGTATTTAGATGTGTTTAAACATCAACAATCACCTAATAAGTTCGTAAAGTGACATATAGATGGCACCACTATTGACAAATCCATATGGTTCTTAGATAGTAGCAACCTTCAAGCGAAAGGTGTCATGGTTTCATGACATTGGGACCATTAGTTTACGCGTTGCACCGGTTTTAGTAACGCTACTTTCATAATTTTCAAAACTATGGAAAAAGCTGAATTTCGTATGTTGATAAAACGAAACGGTTATCGTCAAATTTATCTAAGTAAACATTAACCGCCTTACAAATAAACCTGTTATAAAACTTATACCTGGTATTAATTTTATAACAGGTTTATTTGTAAGGCCGTAAATATATATAATACCATATGGAGGTACAGGACGTACCGTCAATACTAAAAGTTTATATCTCGGTAATACGAATTGGATAATAAATTTGGCAACGCTGTAAATTTACGTATGTTGACGCATGCGTGATTTGGTTTTTTGACAAATAAATTGTTATATTTTATATAATATTTATTCCGATTTTGAATTTCCCGCTCAAATTGGCATTTGCAACGTTGCCAGCTTATAACCTACATTTACTGTTTCTTACTGGTTTTATTTAAATATCTTTGTATATAGGTATCCTTTTGATAATTTTCTTTTTGCAATAGTTACAGAAAAGATTCTTTTATATACACCTAGTTTTTGAAAGCCGTGTCACCATTTTTGAATAGTTATAAGTTATATTATGTGGTGAAATTGAGCTAAAAATTATGATTTGTATAGAAAATGACTATTTTTAATCATGTATAAAAAGAAAACTATGAACCCTGTTTTTCTAAAATTTTGAGACAGCATGTATTTTAACTATTTGTATCGACCCTCCACGTTTCACATTTCACAACGTTTTCATCATTTACGTTAACGTCCTGTACCTCCTTAAGTGTTTAGAAATTCGTGTTTGTGAAATATTTAGACATGAAATTATTAAAACTATATTCTGAATGAAACTGAATTGAAACAAAACAAATAAACACAAACGAGAATCATTAGTCGAATAGCTCACCATTTTATATTCATTCTGAAAACTAAAACTAAAACTACAGGTTCAGCTGAAGTGAACTGAGCTATCCGAGTGCCATATAGTATGCCAGTCGTTGTTACCGCTCCATTTTAAAGATTCATCTGTTCCATGTTTGACATTACCTACAGAATTCGAGAATAAATATTTGATAAGGGTGTTGTAAGTTTATTCGAAGGGCGGATGTTACACCTGACATCAATGTTGTAAAAAGAGGTCTGATGCTCGTTCTAGAAGGAGATTACTCAGCTTGCTAATACATCACGCAGTGTTGCTAGTTTCTGGAAGTAGATTCTTCAGTTTGACGATCATCCACCTTCTTGAATTACTCACGTTGATAAGAATTAACTCTTTTAAGATGATTAATAGGATTCTTGTTTGACGGTGTATTGTTGCAATTTGAGAATACTTGAGCGGCCTAAAGTATAACCTCGTTGCAACATACGACGGTTGAACAATTAGTATCTTTTTATTACTATTAATACAAACACTTTTATTAAAATATATCATTTATTCGTTGTAATATTATATCTGCGTACTTAATTACAATAGTATTTTATTGGATTAATAAAGATGCCAGATATAAAACAAAATGTAATTCTAGTGTTATAATTTGATTAATAGTTAAAATGTGCTCACTATTGAATACTTAGATGTTACAATTGGAGTATTGTACGAACGAAGTACAATTAGTAAACACTTGGTTGAGACTCAGGAGAAGACTGACTTTTTGACTCCAGTACAAAACGGTATATTAACAATTTATTTGTTAACTTTACATCATACAATACTAGTTCAGTGTTGCCAAAAATTAAATAACAATATAAAATATCCACAGACCAGAGTCAATGTTTACAAGCGCTAACTTTAAACAATTATTTGTTACAATATTAATACTAAAATTAAAGATAACATAATATAATTCTTATAAAATAAATAACATTTATATTAAAAATAGGAAGGATAAGTACGACTTATGCGTACTTACAACACCCTTCAACCCTAGAAAAGGAACGCATATTAAACAAACATATGCGTTTCTTTCCAAGAAAAAGAAAAAGGAAGATAGGACGATGTCGTACTATCGCAACACCCCCTTCCAAAAAAAAGGGACACGTATAAAAACAAAATATACGAGTTACAATTCTGGAAAAAAACAAAAAGAGAAGCAAAGTGTCGACAACGATTCTGATCCCATCGTATAGAGTTGACACTGCCTCACAAAACAATCATCCCTGACAAAATCCATCTAACACGTCAAGGTTTTGTTGATTGGTACAAAATCTCTTTAATCTATTCCTATTAACTACCGTATACTTTCTAGGTGAAAAAAAAGAATTGACCCTTCTATCAAAATTTAATTTAAATTTTGGTTTATTACTAGTAAATTTATTTGTAGCTAAATCAATCGTAGAAGAATATTTTGCACCACTAAATTGGTCTAGTATGTCATGTACGAGAGGCAAAGTATAAACATCACTTGTCGTCTGTTCATTAAGTTTACGATAGTCGATTACAACGCAAAATTGTTTGTTCCCCGACACATCTGCTTTTTTAGGTACCATTAACAGAGGTGCGTTAAACTGTGAGTCGCATTTTTCAATAACGTTGTTAGCCAACAGTTCTTGAATATGCTTCTCAACAATTTCTTTATGCGCATGAGATAATCTATGCGGCTTAATGTTTACAGGGTTAGGTGAGTCACTCAGTGCACTCGCACAAGATAACTTATCTACCGGGAAAAAAAATATGTTATTAAAATTATTACAGATTTCCATTAAATCTGTTAAGTATTTTGAATTAACATTTGAAAAATCTATATTATTAAATAAAAGATGTCGTAAGGATCTTTTAGGATCGTTAGGATTTCTTTTCAAAAAATGGTAAAAATTAAATTTATTTATTGGAATAATATCTGGTTTAAAATTGTCAAGTATTACATCTTTTGCTGAGGAATTAGTTATTGATATATAAAAAGTATTATTAACAGGATTAATTAATGCGTTGGCTAAAAAAACTTCAGGTAGCAATTCCTTGGCTACACAAACTCCTACCGTAGAACCCGACATAGGAATTAATTTCCTAGTACGTGCTGGAACTATGATAATACTGTTTATGTTCAATAATGGTAATTCAAATATTTTGCCATGTTGTGAGAATTGTACGCTGTTTGTTTCCAAATTAATTACTGCTTTAAATGTACGTAAAATATCTAAACCTATGATTCCATCATGCTTAATGGGGAAATCCTCTGACACAACCTGAAAAGTATGTTTCGACCTAGAACTATCTAAAATTATAGAAGTTTTTAGTGAACCTAAAGTATAAGGCGTGCCTTCAGAGATTCCCTTTAATAACACTTTAGATGTACTATCTATTTTGATATTATTTTTTAAAATATTTTGTTTAATTAAAGAAATTTGAGAACCAGTGTCCAATAAAAATGATACAGTCTTTGCTTTGGCTGCGACTATTCTGAATTGAACAGTGTCAGCTGTTTGCTTGTCAATAACATTTTCATTGTTACAGTTAAAATTTGTTATATCATTGGTATTTTGTATTTCTTTAATCTCAATATTTTTATTTAAACTAATAAATTTACGTAAATGGTGATTATAAAAAGAACGTGAATTTTGTTTTGTATTTTTAGTAAAAGATACTTGAGGACCATCAGATTCAAGATGTCTCGATCTTTTACAATAAACAGAAGGTTTTGAAAATACCGTATCTCTCCTACAAATATTAATTTGCGCGACAGGATATACCGTATCCGCATTTTCCTTCTTGATAAAACAATATTTCTCTAAATGACCATTTTTTTTACAATAGTTACAAAAAAAAGTTTTAAATTTTGTTTCGACTTCGTTAGCAAATTGTTCACTTGAAACTGGTTCACTACTAGAAATAGAATAACTTGAATCTGTTTTAAATTCAACATGCCTTCTTCTTTCTAGAGTGCGCCACCGTGTTTCAAGAAAATTCGTAAAATCATTTAGGGTTGGTAATTCAGAAGTATTTCTGTTTTCCCATTCCTTTAATGTGTTAAAATCTAACTTGGTCTTTAAAAAATGTATAAAAATAAAATCTGAATGATTAGAATATATTCCCAACTCGGTTAATGCTCTAATCGATTCATTAATTTCGTCTAAAAAATTTTTGATATTAGTTTCTGATTCTAAACGTATAACATTGTAGTTTATCAAATTGTTTAAATAGGTTTCAATAAGTGCTACCTTGTTATCATAACGTTTACAAAGGATGTTCCAAACAATTTCATAATTATCGTTTGTTAAAGGATAATTTTTTATGAGTTTGAGTGGTTCTCCTGTCAAATTTAATTTTAAATAATGCATTTTTTCAATGTTTGATAGTTTGCTATTATTACGAATTAAATTTGTAAATAATTCCATGAAACTTTGCCAATTAGTATATTCTCCATCAAAAACGGTTAGTTGCATTGGACTTAAGTTCAGATTTTTTATTGAATCTATGCTTTTTGAGTCGTCTACAATATGTGTATCATTCTCAAATGTTTGCTTATAATTCAACAAGTAAATAAGAGTGTCGTCATAAATACTTTCAACTTCCATAGACTTACTAACGATAGCCGTAGCTTCTTCATTTTTTAGAATTGGAAGCAGTGCTTCTACGATACTACTATATTTAACCCAAGCTTTATCTAAGTTTTTGATTTTTAATTCAACTATTGTTAAGGATGTTGATTGGACTTCTAAATTTTTTGAAAACTCATTAATTAGATTGATTGTATTCTCAACTAATGTGAGGGAATGAACGTTCGGTGCCATTGTACTTAATTAAAGTTATATATAATATACAGACTAAAGATTATTTTGTACCAATAAACGACTCTCCGAAAAATAGGATTCTGACAAGGAAAAATTGTTAGCGAAAACAGTAACTCACAGGAAATTTCCGATGGGGCTCAGACACCGCAGTTGTAACAGGAAGGTAGTCTCTCTGATTGAACAGACTGCTATCTAACTGCTTCAGCTCTTTACTTCTCCTTTTCAAAATTCCCTCTCGTTCAAAAAAAGATGTTGTTCTAAAAAAATATTAACATAAATTAGTATAATTGCGGAAACAATTATAGAAAAATATTATAGTAAATATTCAAAAGTATTGGATATAATACTATAAAAAAAATTAATAGCTTCAATGATGGACAAGGATGCTACAAAAAAATACTTGGATTATAGCAAATATTCAAAAGTATTGAATATAATACTAAAAAAAAATATCAATAGCCTCATTAACAACGTTGCTACTAAAAAAATGCTTGGATTATAGTAAATATTCAAAAGTACTGAATATAATACTAAAAAAAATGATAGCCTCGTTAAAAATAATGCTATTAATAAAAAAAATACAATTATCAATTTATAATAATAATTATATACAAAAAGAAAGATACTGTCTTATTATACTTAAAGATTTTCTTATCAGTGATTATAATCTATACACAGCTGTGTGCGGAATTCTGCACGCGACCAACATCGATTTAGATTATTCCAAATGTTCTAGAAGCATCCATCCATTCCCGGGGCGGCAAAAGATTTCTTTTTCCAGGTTCAGCTGGCTGTAGTTTTTGCATCCACCGGACTTGTAGAAAAATTATGTGAAATACAGATGAATTGACGTTCTATCTCGTACTCTTCGGCAATTTTTGGAAATAATCCATCGGCGTAGTGGCATCCAGATTAATTGATCTGCATCCAGGTGTAGAATATATAGAAAAAATTTTTGGGCGTACCTCTTGGATATTTATGTGTAGGAATATCTCTTCGAGACCCCACACCTGACACCATTTGTTGTGAGTAAGATTCGAAGGGCGGATGTTACACCTGACATCAATGTTGTAAAAAGAGGTCTGATGCTCGTTCTAGAAGGAGATTACTCAGCTTGCTAATACATCACGCAGTGTTGCTAGTTTCTGGAAGTAGATTCTTCAGTTTGACGATCATCCACCTTCTTGAATTACTCACGTTGATAAGAATTAACTCTTTTAAGATGATTAATAGGATTCTTGTTTGACGGTGTATTGTTGCAATTTGAGAATACTTGAGCGGCCTAAAGTATAACCTCGTTGCAACATACGA
Source organism: Panorpa germanica (assembly GCA_963678705.1). Lineage (NCBI taxonomy): Eukaryota > Metazoa > Arthropoda > Insecta > Mecoptera > Panorpidae > Panorpa > Panorpa germanica. The sequence goes on from OY783207.1 coordinate 2,071,299, forward strand.
CGGTTGAACAATTAGTATCTTTTAAATACTATTAATACAAACACTTTTATTAAAATATATCATTTATTCGTTGTAATATTATATCTGCGTACTTAATTACAATAGTATTTTATTGGATTAATAAAGATGCCAGATATAAAACAAAATGTAATTCTAGTGTTATAATTTGATTAATAGTTAAAATGTGCTCACTATTGAATACTTAGATGTTACAATTGGAGTATTGTACGAACGAAGTACAATTAGTAAACACTTGGTTGAGACTCAGGAGAAGACTGACTTTTTGACTCCAGTACAAAACGGTATATTAACAATTTATTTGTTAACTTTACATCATACAATACTAGTTCAGTGTTGCCAAAAATTAAATAACAATATAAAATATCCACAGACCAGAGTCAATGTTTACAAGCGCTAACTTTAAACAATTATTTGTTACAATATTAATACTAAAATTAAAGATAACATAATATAATTCTTATAAAATAAATAACATTTATATTAAAAATAGGAAGGATAAGTACGACTTATGCGTACTTACAACAAGGGTCTCGTATGCATTGCCGTGTGATATATATTTACACAGTACATCAAATGCTCTTCTGTATGTTGTAAAGTAAGAGTGGTAACAAAGTTTCACATCTATCATTAGAGTCACTTTATTATACTTGTTGAAAATTAGTCAGATATAATATACGTGTGCAGTTATTTCTCGTTTTAACTATCGTGTTATTATGTTGCGCTATTTGCTTTTATATTTAAAGTTTCTGCACTAATTTACAAGTTTCTTTAATATTTTGAACAGTAGATGTAGCTTGAAACCGTTTAGTACTGCTACCGATAGCATTCATGATAGATAACTTGATGTCAAGTCAGATTTAAATAAATAAAAAAATAAGATACTAAAGGGAGAGAGAGTTACAGAATAGAAACAAGAGGGAGAGTAGCAGGAAGAGAGAAGCAGTACGAGTTTATATTTATCTGTTTTGTTTGTATTTTTATTGTTTCTTTTGGAAAGAATTAGAATGGGTAGGTATCATAGTATGTAATTAAGCACAATGATATGTAATTGAATATTTTTTTATAGCGGAAGAATGTATTGTCTAATGACTAAAACATTACAATAAAATAATAACAATAGTGCAAATAAAAAATTAAAAAAGCCTATTAAAAAAAAGTCATAGAAGTGGAATACCTTAGGAAAGTTTGGTTTCCTTGGTTTTTAGATTGATTTTAGGTTTAAAGCTGATATTCTTTTAAAATAGTATACGTGGAATGGGGACAGCTGTAGTAACTTGGCAATGTGTCATGAACCGCGTCAAAAAAGTAAAATACAATCCTATGTATTGTACGTAATGTTTTCTTTCAATATTTATTTGAGTGTATCAATTTTCGATAACAATTAAAACAATAGATACATTTATAACCATTTGTAATACATAATTTATAGTCATAAATTATACGAGTATAGGTATTTAAAATACAGTGATTCATTGATAAAATCAATCAGGCTTTCAGAGTTTCTCTGCTTTCAAATATCTGCTTATAATTTTTAGGCCTATTACAGTTTTGTCTGTGCGATGAGTGAGAATAATATGAGCTGTTACATTCACATATTGGTTGTAGTTCTTTTAGAATAAGTAGGTGTGACTAAGATTTCTATGACCTATCATTAGTTTACATGTAATGTTTGTATTTAATATTCGACTATACTCTTGCCTACGATTGTAACTTGATTGTAACTACCTTAAACGAACTTTAGTAATATTTATCTAAAACAGTATAAATTTTATTGAAATTCGTATTATAAAAAAAATAAATCTTCAGTTCTTAAAAATGACTACATTTAATTTGTTATGTGTAATATTTTTATTTGCAATGGTATTGTACTCTTTTTAACCATTCTGTAATCCACTACATATGCTTGTGTTTATATTGCAAGTGGGATACACAGAATAGTCCACATTGTGTATATGTATTTGAATGTATATATACCTATATGTAGGAAAACAAATATGACATTGCAGAATAATTTAAATACCTAGTAGTTTTAAATTTTTACCATTTGTGCTTTATTTTCAAAACAACGTGAAACAAACAACGAACGGTATTTTTAAATGTAAAGAGTTATTTTAGCTACTCATTTTTAATTATTTGTTGTTTCCCCAACATATTGGCGGCAAACCGAGCATATGAGCATCAGTTAAAAACCGAGCTTAATACCTTAGTAAAAAAAATTTAAATTGAAGTAATAAAATTTTATATTTGTGTTTGTTTGCATAGAAATATTTTAAATAGGAATTTTTCATGGCTTAAGATCGCATTGATGTGTGTGGTACCATTTTATGGTACTTCGAAAGATGCTGTGTACCGTACTCCAAGAGAATTTTATCTCGCAATGTGCAGGCATTGTGTACCATTGTTCCGCTGTGTAATATAATCATTTGATAATATACTTTCCTCTCAATTGATCGCATCTTCTTTTATACATATAACCATAACTAAAATATAATGCAAAATATTGTGGAGTCAGCAAAAGGAAAGCTTTTTAAAGCTTCAAAGCTCCTCCCAAGTAGATATCAATTTGAAAGCTATCAGTTTGAGAAGGCTATGTCATATTTTATGAGTAAGTGAATAAGTTGTACTAAGAAAAAATTCAGTTATGATAAATATAAATTGGATAGTGAATTTATAGTATTGCAAGTGTAAAATTATTTTCTGTCGTACGTATTTTAAACCCAAAAGATAAAACTAATTTGATAAGTTTAAGTATATAATATGATCTTTAAATTAATTAAAAATTTAGGAGATGCGTATGATATTCTTGTCATGAAAGAGTTCAGTTTCTCACAGTGGTTCAAATGAAATGTCTAATTTATCGGCTACAAATGGCGAAACCATTCCATCTGTCGGAATACAAATGAAGATAAAGTTGATGCGAACTATAATTGAAGTGCAAAAGTGATAGTAACGTCACAAAACAGGACGCTTTACCAAATTGTTTACTGGGTATTCAAAAGTCAGTAATTCTGTGACACAAATTCAGTTCTTTATATATCTGAAGATGAAGAGAGAGGAAGTACAAAAAGAGGCAGTGAAGGGAAGCAGGAGAAAGAGAGAAGTAGCGAGGAAACTGTTAAACTTCAGTCCAGAAAAATAGAGGATTTTCGGAAAGGAGATAAGGACAAGAGGTGGATGACGGAGATAGAGACAATAATAAAATAGTAAAGGAAGAAAGTCAAGAAGTAAGAGTAAAGTAAGAGAGTCAAGGGAAAATAGTAAAGATAGAGCGTAATAGACATAAGTGGAGAAGTAAAAACGAAGAGAGAAGGCAGGGAGGATAGTGAGAAGATAATAGAGGGTTTGTCGAGAAGAGACAAGGAAGGCAAGAGGTGATAGATGAAGATACAGGCAATAAGGAAGGAGAAACAGGAAACGGTTTACCGAGAGGAGACAAAGAAGACAAGAGGTGAGAAGGAAGGGAAGGAAATGGTGAGAATGAAGGAAGACTAGGGAAAATGAAGAAAAAGGGTCAAGAGAAGAAGAAGCAGAAAGTACTTTTGGAAATAAAAAGATCTAGAATAGTTTAATTTAATTTCAAGTTGAAGTTCTATGAAATGTATTAAGAATGTAGATTATAAAGCCGAAAAGCGAACAATTAATATAATATAGTAATAATAATAATAGAATTATATTTATTCTTCTATTGAAAATGAATTAATCAAATTTTAATTAAAAGTACCTCTGACCATATTTTGAGAGACATCTCTGCCAAACTGTATTCCTCTATTAATAATTATCTATATAAATTGTACTTTGACTAAAAAACAGATGCGTACTACATAGAATTACAAAAGTGTTAATCCAATAATTAAACAAACTAGTTGAATAAATATTTAAGATAAAAAATATTATTAACGAATGTGAAATATTTCATTTATTTTAACTAACAAAGATAAAAATGTCTCCAAAATGTAAATTTGCGTTGAAATTGATTGCATTTTCAGCTTATATTGAAAATTAAAGCACAGGCACGTTTCACTTTGTGAGATTCACATATGCAAATCGGATCAATGTCACACATACTCGTATATCGCATCCCACGAAAGCTGATGGTAAAATCAATATTATGTTCAGAACTTAAGCGTCACACATGTGTGCATACTAACCCCCCCCCCCCTTCCTCTCCCACACATTCCAATATTTTTGTGGTTGGCACTATTAATGCTAATTCCTTTTTTGTAAAATTTAATTAAAGCAGTTAAAATCAATATTGACATAAGCCAAAAAAAAAAAGAAGAAATGTTCCTAGAAAATCTATTAATAGCATCAAATATTGCATAGCTACATTCTACAATTATTATTTAAATATTTCAGTAATAAAATAAATAGTTTTATCTATGGAACGAATTGTGACAAGTGTTTAAACACGGGGAGTCGTGTGTTTAGTGTGCTCCCTGCCTTACGCTTTACTTACTGCAAAATAGCTTATTACAAGTAAAACTAAATTTGATTTAATTTTCGTTTTAGCTCAGCAGAATGTATAATTTATGATTCATTCTATGGCATAAGAAAAGTTAAAACTCGTAACAAGTTTTAATATAGAAAATCTAATAATAAACATGAATAGACCTCAATCAGAGCGAGAGCGTCGTGACGGCGACGGAGATGGACACCATGCTTACATTTAAAACAAATTTATTTGTTACTTTCACAACAACACGAGTAATTTTCCATCATTGTCCTTTAAATGCGTTAGTTGTTTTGTTGTTTTCTTTCGTTGCATTTATTTTCCTGTAATGATTTCATTTGTTTCTTGGTGTCCTACATCCATGTTTAACATCCCCCTCGGCCTTGGGGATGACCCGCACTATAAAACTCTGCTCTGTGAAGCACATAACATAGCACACATAACCATCCCTCATGCCAACCTGTTGCGGTGCCATCCCTGTTTGCATTTTACGCGTGAAATCATTTCGGTGGAAAGGATAATTATATTTGTCCTAGCATGTATGCGTTGCCTTGATTTAATGTAATTAATTATTGATACAAAATATCATAGGCGTAGGCACGATTTTTAAGGAGTTAAACAACGCTGAGGGGGTGAAGTATAAAGCAGTTTTCAGGAAAATGTTTTTCAATAGTATCTTAGTAGAAAATTATCTTACATTGCTAGTTTCACACTCGTTAGCTTACCACAAGCTTATTTGAAAATGTATTTTCTACTTCTCATATATAGACAATAGCTATTTTCCAATGACGGACCAAATTTACTCAAATCTGTATTCATTTTCTTAGAAAGAAAATAAGTTTATAAGATAATGTCTCCAGTTTTATTACGAATTGTAAATTTTAAACAAACTCATGTGTTGCTTCTAAAATTTAAATTTTATTTTAGGTAATTTACATATACTCGTAGTTCAAATTACGAGAGTTCGGCGGCGACTCTTACTTCAAACAAGTTGTGGGGTATAAACTGCAGCCGATATAACTAAAAAGCACTGACTCACTTATTTTTCTATAATAAGATAAAATTCATAGATTTATACCGCTCTTATATATAACCTCTATTAAGTATAAGCCTCCGCCGAACTATCGTGATTTGGACTATATATATTTTAATAATTACATTGTTTAACTTAAATCATACCTGAAATTTAAGGAAACGACATTTAAAGTTTCTATTTACCATAAATTGTCAATTTCTTTTTATCTAATTTTATTATAACCTCACAATATGCACTTAACTAACTAACTAACTAAAAACGTGAATTCTGTTTACTCCAAATATCAACTTTGTTGGTCGTTATTCTTATAGCGAAATCTATGGCGTTCATGAGTATATGTTTTCACTGAACGGTCACTGTTTTACCGACAGACGAGCTTTGTACCAATTAAAGAAATACAATTTCTTTACATATTAATAACTATATTAACAGTATTTGGACGCCACTGGAAACAAGTCTCCTCTCCGTCCAATTTGGTGATGAAACCTACAAAGCAACAGAATTCAAATATGAACATTACACCCGCATACCAGGGTCTAAATGTGACCGTGTGTGTTTTACGTAGGGTAGTTTTTCAACCCTCGAAATTAGAAACTAAGTGGATAAAGTAAAGCGGAGATGTCACAAAAATACAAACCATTTGCAATATGACCTAAGCGAGCGAAAAATAATGTGATACAAAACAAAGAAATCAATGGAAATAAAATAGAGAGATGAGACGACTCGGAGATAGCCGTCATATAAGAATGAGTCTTTGATTGTTCCTTGGGCAGTCGTCTGCCGTGATCAGAATACCAAACAGAGATAATACCGATCAGGGGAGAGGACTGGAGGGGAAGGTGGCAATTAGCGAAGTAAGCGTCGATGCTGCAGGGATTACACAGCGGATATTCCAATACAGGGGATGTATCCAGAGCAGTCTCATCTCAATTTAATTTCAATATCTGAAAGTAGCAACGTGCTTGGACTCCAATTATTTCAATTTGTGGAGCGTAATTACGAAATATATATATCATAAATATCTGAACATAGCTACTATGGTCATTTAGTAATATGTCGATTCATTAAAATGCTTTGTGATCTTACTTTAGTTAGACTATTGTAATTTATATAATATGTTTTTATTATTTATTGAATTTTGAGTATTAATTTATTAATAAATAACTTCTGAGGTTCGCTAAGCGACTCTGACTTAGAATCTGGTGGGTAGATCATGGACGATATTCCGCTTCATTGTAAGACTTTTAGTATTTGATTTAAGATGTCCTACAAGATTATTTAGATAAAATTTCCAAACATATTACTTAAAGTACTTATTTAATAAGCACCATTATGTTTGATTTTTTTTAATTGATGTTTTTCTTTTCAGTTTTGGCTTGGGGTCCAAGGAAACCTACTAGAACTGCTCATACAAAGGTAGGACTTTGACTATATTTATTAGAAATATGTTACTCTATTCACCTTTTTGAAAAAAGTGTGTATTTCCATATTACCACCACATAAAAAAATATTTAATTACTTTAAAAATACAACAAAAATTGGGTTAGGATGCTGCGGTCGTGTAGGTTACCATATCGTATATATTACGTTAAAAAAGTTTCCTGTTACGTGACCAATGTTACCTAATATACAACGTTTAACTTACAACATAACACTTAAGAATTAAGGATTAGAAATCTTACCCATATATCCGTCTTACAATAAATTATGTCATTCAAATTTCATAGTTTCTAACAATTACTCTTCCATCCGAGTTGTCACGTCTTGTCACATATTTCGAACCGTCTCATCTCTCGTGACGTCACTCACAACTATAAAAAAACAATCTGATTTTTTTTTGGAAGTCAAATTTTTGATTATATCGTTTTGTTACACTTAGAAATATAAATGTATTTACAAATATATAATACAATATCTCCAATTTTATTAGGAATTGTAAATTTTTAATCAAACTGATGTCTTGCTCTGAACTTGTTTAACTTAAATCATACTATCTTACCTGAAATCAAAGAAACGACATTTAAAGTTTATTATTTAAATTTCATTTTATCTAATTTTATTATAACCTAACAATATGCACATGTGAATTCAGTCGACTTCAAATATCAACTGCTTTGGCTATTATTTCTACAACGTCATCTAGGCGTTCAAGAGAATATGTTTTCACTGAACGGTAACTGTTTTACCGACTGTCAAGCTTTGTACCAACTAAGAAATATAATTTCTTTACAAATATTTAAATACAGTAATTTTTTTGAATTATAAATTGTTTATATTCATGTATATTAAAAACATAGAGGAATGCTACGATCGAACCCGAAATCTTAGTAGCTTAAAGTGAACGTCGCAATCTTACAAGATTTATCTTAGATATAATATAATTTTACTTTAGTTTATTAACACATAATAACCAGTAAACAAAGAGCATTTTTTAATCAAGTTCATGTACCAGGAATAATGTTATGGCGGCCATAAAATCTGAATTCCGTATAGCACATAGTAATAAAACAAGCTTGGTCCAAGGTCCATGCTCCATACTCACTAATAATATTATATTCCCAATCAACGTAGTCATATCTTGGAAGAACACATTCACTGCGGGCGTAATCTCCCTCCCAGGGAGTGATGACGTAGACTCGTCCTGCCTCGGCCTCGGGCTCAAGCAATAAACACCCCCTCCCCCTCCTAGCACCACTATTTTACGATACCGTTATTAAACAGTATTATTAAACACGAAGGTGATTTATTTGACATCCCTATCTCACAGCGGGTACCGGGTACAGGGGTTTGCACCGCTGCGGTTTACTTGTTGTGCGTGGGAGGTGCGGGAACGGGAACGTGAGGACGTCGTGTTCGGTTAAACTGCACAGGACACATTGCGGTATTTCAATGTAGCTTTGAGAGCTTATTAAGCTTTTCTGCGTTGTTTTAATGGAAATGTTTCATCATAGCCTCACTTATTAGTATGCCGTAGTGTGGTTACATTGGCGCTGCGTTCGACTGCTGTGTTGTTTACTACATGTAGCCATAGGGGGCGATGTTGTTTTTATAAGTAAATGTAAATTTTTCGTCACACATTGAATTGCCACGTAATGTAATCTCGTGGTGTGCTCTCCATGCTACAGAGTCTTGTCAAAGCGAATCCCGCTTCGTACTTGATGAATATGTAAGCGGACGAGCCAAGAATATTTATTATTTAATCAAAGTGCCATTACAGGCGTGCAAATACTGTAACAGTACGAGGAAGTGATGAGGGTAGGAGTAGGGGGTAAGGGGATTCTGCCAACAAACACGGCTAACAACCTCGCGGTCTCTAATCACAAGCTGAATGAATGAGGATGATGATGGGGGTGATGGTGACAGAAAGGGTTGGGGGAAGCGCTAATCCAAGCCCTCGGGGGCCAATTTGCTGTCTCTTGTTATGCAAAATCATTTAGTTTAAAAAAAAAAGTAGACGCATGTATAAAAGTATAAAAATAAAACCTACTGTAAATACATGAGATGCATACACTTAAGTTGGCGAAGTAGTGGGGGTGATGAAAGTTAGAAGAACGTTCAAAATAAACGCCTTATGGGGTCCGTTGATTGGGTTATTACTTGTCCACAGAATAAATAGAAAAATAAGATAATTAACCATATAGGAGAAGTCCTCGAAGTCCGAATATCACTTGTGGTTGTGGAGTTTAGACCTTATAGAGATCTATAAACTGCTAAGGCGTATCTGCGATCTGTCGGCGGTATCCAAGTTCTCGAACGGCAAATGTCGCTCAGTTCCTTTCAATAGCTTAGTGGGCGCACAATTTTGTTATGAAGGACCTTTTAGCTATTTAGTAATTAATAGCTAATTTTTTATTTATATCAAAAGACACAGCAAAACATCAGAACTTTTTTAGATTACATTTATTTTAAACTACTCTATTGAATTACATATTAATTGATTAAATATTTTAGTTAATAAGAATACTAGTTACGACACTAAGTAAATGTAACTCGCGGTTTAAGTTATAAATAATAATATGTGTAATTATTATTTTATTTATATGCACCAAAAGGTTAAGCGTGCTGTAGGTTTGAGTGTTGAAACGATAAGAACGAATTAGGACCAAATGCGTAGTGTCGAACCCTAGAGAACTGACTCATATAAACAAAGGTTGTTTACATGAGAAAATTTTTCGTTTGCCCACAGAGAGCAGTGTATATAAAACAACTAGGCATAAAATATAAATGAATTAAGACAAAGAAATCTTAATTCTAACATTAATTAAAAATAAAAGCAAGATATTGATCTACAAATATGAATATTGCATGCATTTATTAACAACTTGCTTGAACGTTACTAGTACAAAAGTAGCATCAGTAAAACCACTGCACCTCGTAAACTATTAGTCTGAATGTCTTGAAGTTTTAACACATATCGTTTGAAGGTTGACACTAATAGATTCACCAATAGTGGCGCCATCTGTATATCATCCTTCGAAATTATTGAGTGTTGTGATATATTGCAAGAAATAAATCAACACGGTTTCCTATAACATGATTTTATGTAACATTATCCGTTGTATAGTAGAGTCTACTATACAACTTTTATTATAAATCTACTGATTACACTATACACAATTTTTAATTTTATTTTTAATAAGAATACAATTTTAATTAAATAATGAAAGAAAATGCTGAGTTATTAAAAAAGTAAACTAACGAAGCTACTCGTATTTTTGTATAGTGCCGTAAAAGCTTTGTAAGAACACATACATACATACATATACGTATATTTGTATGTGTTACGGAAATATTAATAATTACATCGGATTCCAGGACTTAATGACGTAGACGTAAATCTGATTAAAAACAAACAGCGGTAAATAATTAAATTAATCTTTTATGCAGAAAATTACATTAAAAAATATTAAAAATTACAAATTCCTTTATGGTAATAAAGCAAATCCTTTGACAGTTTTAAGCTGTCAGGCAGCTCACATCGACAGTAGTGCATAACTCCTGTGTAACTATTTTGTGAATAAACTGATTGTCGTAGCTGTAACAGTGACGGCGGTAACAATGTTTATTTTTTAGGATCCGTAGGAACGTAGTTAAAATATAATATAGTATGAGCACCGAACAATAACATCAAATTGATGTCAAGATCATAACCGTTTCGACCACCGCATAAATTTATGGTATTACTGTTCTTAGTATCTTTACCAACACCAAATTCGACACCTCCTCCTACAACTTGGGCAACGTCTGTAAACTTCTGTCGATTTTTCAAAGACCTATATTTTCTAAATTAAGTAACTAACCTTAAATAAAGAGCAAAATGGATCCCATACCTTGAAACTGGCATAAGTAGCCTAATTTGTAAATGAAAGGGGTTTGAAAATTGACTAAACACTATTAAGGAAATATGTAGTTTTGTGTTCAAATACCGTTAAATTTCATTGCAAGATTTGTGTATTTTTAAGGGTAGAACCAAAGGTAGAATCAAAGCTTAAATAAAATAATAGCCTTTAATTTTACCAAAATAAAGTTGTAGTTCGGGCCACACAATCTTCAAGGCCGGGGCGCTTGAATCTACATGACATAAACATATGATATTTGTTATAAAAATAAATATCATATTTTATATATGTATTTATGTACGCTACTGTATCAGTTTGATATCTGCAATGTGTGCACTATTGTAATATGCATTTATGCATTCAGATGCAGGAGGGGGTGAGGGGGGTACAAGCACGGGCATTATAACATGGTTATATTATGCCAGAATTTACATATTACAAATCCAGTATTTGAGAACAAACTTTAAATAGTAAAACAACACAGAACACAGTTCAACATCGCAGTATGTGTGTGTTTGTTTGTTTGTTGATAAATGCTCGTACAAATTCGAATATCATGATTAGAATATCTTACAAGTAATGTTGCATATGCACAATCGAGTAATGTTGCCGATTGATTGATTGGTAATGAAGATTCCATTATAAACATTATTTAGATAAATATGAAATGCTGTATAAATAGGATTAATACAAACGTAATACATTTTGTAAACCTAAATAAAAATAACAGAAACCTAGTTGTATCAAGAGAATGGAGAAGTAGAAGAATATATATTTTATGTGTAAGTTAGGTTAGGTTTAGTTGGAATGATAGCAAATGTAATGCAAAAGAGAGTGTAAGAAATAAATACATACATAAAACAATCATTTGCAGATATATTTTTTTATATTTATTTACTTATTTGCCTTGACTTTCTTTCGTCATAGCCACCATCAAACATTTTTTATACATCTTATATAATTTATAAATCAATTTTACAAATTTCTAAATATTTCAATAATTCACTAATTAATTTTGAATCACTTAACAAAAATTTAGTATTAACAGGAAAAGTTTTAATCACATCTAATATATCACTATTCAATTTTGATTTTTCTAAACTATAATTTATGCATTTAAATATAATATGATCCAAAGTTCCTTCTTCACCACATTGACATCTATCGTCAGATTTAATAAATTATAATAATAAATAAATAATGGCAGATATTGTGTTCTATTATTAACCTCAAATTTTTTACTTTATATTAAAGTAAGAATATTACCACTTGTCACAAAAATTAAGCGTTTTTCTGTTGATTTATAATGACACATCTTGTTGTATTGTTCTTATATGCTTTTTTGGCCTTACAATCTGTTTAAATTTCTTTCTTATTTTATTTTCTAAGTTAACAAATGGTATTTCGGTTCATTTCTTTATGTAAAATTAAGCAATTTAAAATTAAGAACTATCTCTCGTTTACCTTCCTTTCATCTTTCATTGCAATATATCGTTCTCTCTCTCTCTCTATTAATGTACTCTAATAGTCGATAGTGCAGTGCTCTCTTTTTGTTGACAATTCTTGCTGAAAGCCTATATTTACAATAAAATTCGAAATATTTGTCATTTAATTGCTCGTTTATTCAATCAAATAAACTAGTAGCTGGTAATTTGATAGATGCTCGTACATTTGACGAATAAAATGAGGATACAGACGTCCCATTAAATATTATATCCGACTTGATCGTACGATACGATTCTATACAGTGTGGGTCCCCTAAAATATTTATTGTTGAACTAAAATAACAAATCAATTTAGAGAGAACAACATGGATATCAAAATGTCAATTTAAGATGTACGGGCAATGGTTAGGGTCGGTTGATCGGGTCTGAACGTAGGAGGAGGGGGACCGCGCGGGCAAACGGACAACACGATCGCTAATAGGGCATCTGTCAATCTAAATGGCAGATATAGTTGTAAGTCTATCCTCTCGGGATACAAGCTTTAAGTCAAAATATCAAAATGTCAATGAATTGGACATATTTCTCTATTCCTCTAAAATGTTTGCTTTGAAATTTATTGTTTTCAACAGACAATAGATATAGATAGACGATAGATTATAGAATGCTTTACATTCAATAGAAGTATTGTATTATCGATTATCGATATGTGGTTCTGTAATAGTATACGTACATTGTTTTATTCGTTCAATTAATTTAGAAATTGTTTATGACATGTTAAAACAAATTCATGGATTTATGTTTACGCGTTTGGTCATCATATGGATTGAAAACAATGAAATTTGTGTGGCATTGTTATTAAATTTAAACAGTGAACCGAAATTTAAAATGAACACTGAAATTATGCATCTTAAGCATAGATAAGTAGGGAATCACATGACAAAGTTTCTGCTGAAATCAAACCTCAAAGGGCTTGTGTCCTATGTCTTAATTTCTATAAAAGTGTACTATATATTGATAAAGTTGGTTACTAGAACCCAACAGTCATTTGTTTTTTCGTGGAATAAACATCCTTTCCGCGCATTTAAAAATAAATGTATTTAAAAAATTATTTAAATAATTTAAATAAATTATCATAAATTAATAAATAGGTGTAAGAATTTGATTTGATTAAAAAAAATGGAAAATAATAATAGGAAAAACACCTTAAGTGTAGACTTCGTCGAAGTGATTTATAGAATGACGTTTACCGAATTACACTTATTTTTAAAAAACGATTTAAAATTATCAGTGGAAGATGTGATGGCAATTCAAGTGAATGGAAACAAGATGATTGTGAAAATTGCAGAACATTTATTAATTGATAACATTATTGAAATGACAAATGGGAAAATAATTTACAAAGGTACGGATGACAATAATTATAATGTGTATATAGAAAGAGCCGATAAATTCACAATTGTAAGAATGCACAATATAGAATATGAAATTCAAGATATAACGATACAACACGCACTACAAGGATATGGTACAGTTATTAGCATCAAAAAAGAAACATGGGGTAGAGATATGCCTTTCCCAGTTTATAACGGAACAAGAGCAATAAAGATGATTTTAAAGAAAGAAATCCCGTCGTATATACCAATGATTGGCAGAAAGGTTTGGGTTAGCTATGCTACCCAAAAGAAAACTTGTAGGTTTTGTGATAGAGAAGACCATTTAGGACAAGATTGCCCTACTAAAATTAGCAACAGAATAAATTCAAATGGTTTCGCACGCAGCTATGCAGCCATTGCGGGGAATACAATGAATGACAAAGCGGTAACTGATTGTGTTGTTCCAACTGAATCAAAAAATGAAGAATTAAGTTTTGTCAATAATTCAATTTTTCCACCCTTAATGCCAAAGAATACGCAAAATGAAACAAAAATCCTTTCAACAGCTACTAATGATGATACTATTGCGATTGTAAATAATAATGATAATTTGTCCAAAATTCCTACAGCACACAAAGAAATTAAGAGAAAAATTGTAGAATCATCGTCAAATGAAGATACTTTGGCAAATTCTGAAATTGAAGATTGCTCAGATAATTCCGCTGCATCCAAAATGGATATAGGATTGGAAAAAAAAGATAAAAAAAATAACAAAAGACCAAAGAAACAAAAAAAAGTGACAGGAAAAGCAATGGATATAAAAGATAAAACAATTGAATAACCTTAATTTATTCAATATCTTATTAATATGGTACTAAGAACATTTGCAACATTTAATATCAATGGATTATCCTCTGTAACATCTAAAATTATGCTGAAACAATTTATTATAGACCACGATTTGGACATAATTTTATTACAAGAAGTTAATATAGAAAATTTAAGTTTCTTTAAACCTTATTCCTATATCTCGAACATTGGCATAAATAATAGAGGAACTGCAATTTTGTTAAGGCCTGGAATAGAAGCTACAGATTGCATATGTGAAGAAGATGGACGTATCCTATCGATAACTGTTGAAGATTAACTTTAGACTACCTCTAATCATTGCTGGCGATTTTAACTGTGTGCTGAACCAGAGAGACCAACTTGGGAATCTAAACTTCTGTTCTGGATTAAATAGGTTAATAACTGAACGAATTCTATCTGATATTTGGATCCTCAAGAATAAAACTCAACAGGGCTTCACTTACTTTAGGGGAATGAACATAGCATCAAGAATTGATAGAGTTTATGTTTCTGAAGATAGACCTCACTGTAGAATACTCCTACTATAAAATGTTTTACTAAGATCCTTGTTTTGTAGTTGTAATATTAAGAAATAAATGAATATCAATAAAAAAAAAAAAGAACCTCAAATATACAAATATTTTTAATAACTCTTTATATATTAGGAGATGTTAACAATAAAAATAAGTCATTTTGTCCCTTTAATTATTAAAGGGATTCAACGTTGCAGAACATTGCAAAATATGTGACACCACGTCCGCTAAGATGCTATCTCTTTTTTACGAGATAGCATATTCAGCACAGAACTCTTATGCATAGAAAAAATAACTGACCTACCCTTAATAGTACAGACATGTTACGTCATAAATATGGCCGACATCTCTAGCGCTAAAACTACAATGGACTTGTGTCCTATGTGTTAATTTCTATAAAAGTGTACTATATATTGATAAAGTTGGTTACTAGAACCTCAAATGCTCAATTATATATAAGGAGTTAATATATTAAGAGATATTAACAATTAAAAAAGTCTTGTAACATCACAATTCTTGTGTAAGGTTACCAACCTTACAGATCATAAATCTCTGCTATATGTATTTATATATCAAAATATCAAATATTATTTACAGCTATTTCAAGGAACAATCAAATTTGAATATTATGTCTGCCTTACCAGGGTTAAATAAAGTAAACTTATTATTTTTTTATTTGTCTTGATTTTCTTGAATATTGACGTCATACAAATATGGTTGACCATTTCTAGCGCTAAAACTACAATTCAAACTTTTAATTGCTATATCTCCGTCAATATTTAGATATTTAATAAAATAGACACGCCAATACACATTTATTAACATCAATTTCAATCAACAATTGAAAAATCGACCACTAAGAAATGAGGACACAAGCCCATTCGAATTTTTAAATGCTATATCTCCGTTAACATTTAGATATTTAATATAATAAAAACTGGTTCTTGTTGCTGACGCAACATATTTAGCATATAACATTTTTCCTGTTGTAATAGCTTATATATAGGAAATTCTACTAACTAAAAATCATTCCACACGTTGTCAAATGACACGGTCAATTTGATTGCTTAAATGTTAATATAAAATAAATACAAAAAAGTAAGCATTCAAAGCAAAATTTGTATTTTTTTGTTTCATGAAACTTTAAACTGAAATTCCCATCCAGCCGAAAGCTCAAAATGAATGAATATGATCGCCGTTAACAGGTAAAGCCCAACGTTAAGTATTCATGGACATTTGATCTATATAAACACACACACGCATACGTTAACATATGTTAGTGTTTAAATCAACATCCCTCGTTGAGGCCCTCGTTGATCAGGACCAGGAGCGCGCGTGACCTCTCATATGTTGACGTTTCAAACCATGTTGTGCAGAGACAATAAACTTGTTGATGATCGTTGATGATGATGGGTAGAGGGTAGGTGATTGTGCCCGGTAACAAACGGGATCAGTTAATATTTGATTGGTCGGGAAGAGATTCAAACATCCTGTAATATCGGTTAATAATAAAGTAGATTTGTAGCCCCAGCATCGTAACTGAACATGTACAATGTACATTCATATTGCGTTATTAATAATTTTAATAAGTAAATCACAAATTCATAGGAAATTATTCAGCCATATCGTGTCCCGTGGCCATAGTGTAAACTACAGTAGTTAACACATATAGGCTGGTCTCATGATTGTTCATGCAACATATAGTACCAATTAACAAGGAATATGGCTGGTGCAAGTACAGTCTTGTTTTAAGATACGCTACGTATTTGTTATATAAAAACATACATCGAATCTTAACTCTTTAATATTGATGTAAAATTACTTAATAATTTCTTCTTTATTCTATTATGTTTATTGGCTTCACAAGCACAACTCCGGCCAATATATGCCCCCGAAAACTCGGCTGGCAAAAAGGTATTTTCAATGGGCTTGTGTCCTCATATTTTAGTGGTCGATTTTTCAATTGTTGATTGAAATTGATGTTAATAAATGTGTATTGGCGTGTCTATTTTATTAAATATCTAAATGTTGATAGAGATTTAGCATTTAAAAGTTTGAATTGTAGTTTTAGCGCTAGAAATGGTCGGCCATATTTGTATGTCGTGAAATGCATTTTAACGTCAGTTATTTGTTGAGTAGGTCAGTGCTCTGGTAATGTTTTGTAGCTGTTGGTAGTCAAATAATCAAGTCAAATTAAAGAATAATAAGTTTTTATTTTATTTAACTCTGCTAAGGCAGACATAATATTGAAATTTGATTGTTCCTTGAAATAGCTGTAAATAATATTTGATATTTTGATATATAAATACATATAGCAGAGATTTATGAGCTGTAAGGTTGGTAATCTTACACAAGGATTGTGATGTCACATGCACTTGGAATATATACAACGTTGCATCCCTTTAATAATTAAAGAGACAAAATGACTTTTTTAATTGTTAATATCTCCTAACATATAAGGAGTTATTAAATTGACAGCGCTATATAGCGACTGAATTCCCGAAAGCAATACTTCCAATTCACATGCACTTCTCTAGTTAGTTGCGCTGTAATCCTGTAACATGACTCGAGGCAATAACTGGGAAATTATTTGTTTTCATCTTGTCCCTCCATCTTTGAAGGCTATATTTTTTCTATATTACTATTAAATAAATATTATAGAATTTGATCAGACTATACCGATCTATTCGAATATATACGAGTCTACGAAAGAAACTGTGGGCCACATGTTCTGTACGCCAGGGACTTGACAAAAACTTTGACTTCAAAATAATTCCATGGTATTGGTTTGAAGTTAGTGTTTTTGTTTCTATCCTCCACTTTTGTTTCTATTGAACACGACACATAAAAAACTATAATGGCCTTTCTGTTAACTAACCTCTGACTCTTCTGACTCCTCTGAACCGAAGCAAACTGAACGATCATCGGGGTTTGATTTCTATTCGATGACTGATGTCAGACACTAAAAAAACTTATCAGTTTGTTACAAATTGAAAATTTCACACTTGGTCGTTCTGGTGTTTTTAGGTTATCTCCGTATCCGATATTCCACTGTGATATTTGGAGGAGAAATCAAGTTAATGTAAAGCTGCGTATAGAAGTAACACTTTGTCCCGTCGCACAGTGACGTGTGTTAAATAAATATATTTATTCGATTTAAATTTAATAATATACGCGCGGGTCTGTATGTACTGTTGCCTAAATAGAATTTTCTAATTTCTCATATAAATCTATGGATCTAATGGTGTCTATATAACTCAAAATTTGAATATGCATATATCACTGAATCTGGTAATCCTAGGTGAACAGGAATGGATCTGTAGTACCAACACAACAGTGTGAAATAATACATAACCTATCGCAGTCTATTGTTTGAAGACAATAGCACAACTATTGTCTGAATTGTCACTACATTACGCACAATTATCCATTAATGGTGACTTACTTCCCCAATAAACATGATTTATGTGACGTATAGAGTTCAACCCTTATAGCAAGTATAGTCAGAAGTTTATCAACATTTAACATTAAAGAAATTACCTGTTATGTAAAAAATTAACAACCTTTTGTTACCTATGCTATAGTTTTCTTTAAATAAATCCACTTTTTCGGCTATTAAAATAAAAGGGTGAAAGGGTTACTAGGTTTTGATTTATTAAGATTTTATGCTTCGTACAGATTAGTGCGACATAAACATGTGACACTAATAAAACCCTTACTTATGCTATTTTTTAAATTTTAGTTAAATACGACAGTCGTGACATCTAAAGAAATTAAGGTATTGAATCTCCTAGGTTAGGGCATCTCCTAGTGCTTGAACCACCCAACCAGCTGGATTCGCATATATTCATATTACAAAGAAGCGTATTCTTAATTACCTTGGAATTACATTATTTGCACATCTCTACTAACTTCGCTTACAATCTACTGAGCATAAATAGGTTATGTTATGACGCTCTTTCAAAAACTTTCATAATTTCTGTGTTAATTTCACTAGTGTACATGAATTTCGTTCGTTACGATCTTGAAAGCTTACCGTGTTGTTTTACTTGAGGATTCACCTTACCAAGTTGTATTTCACAGTATTTTATAACAAATGCAATGCTTGCTCTATTTGTATTGTATCAAGTTGCCTTTTCACTGTGAAATAACCATCGTTGCTGCCAGAGCCGGCATATGGAACAATTAAAACTGTGCCTGGCGGGAATTCCCGGGAAAGCGCATTGATTTTTGTTCTCGTTTCAAGGAAAAACACAAACAAATATATTATGTATATTATTTCCGGAGTACAATTTATAAAGATTTCATTTTCTTTTCGTAATATTCTCTATTCGTAATAGAGGATTCTCGGAAATATGTATTTATATTCCGGTCGTGAAAACATCACCCTCAATATCGACTTAGACTCTTTCAAAACATTTCAAGGTAATCAAATTAAAATGTTAACATCTATGGCACAATGCATTTAGTTGTACAATGCTATACAAAATACTTAACGGAATTAAATTGATTCTTAAACAAATTATCTTTCATTACTGGATTAAGAGCTTTCTATTAATGGTCCATCTCGATTTAATGTTTGCAAATATGTTTCCATTAGAAGTGAAGGGGGATTATGAACTGTTTGAACGATGTTTTCAATCTATTTTCCGCACGTTTATAATTAAAGTTGACTGTGGAGTAAACTGTCCTAAATTTTCTTTCCACAGCCAAATAATAAAGTGAATTGGAATCGACAATGCCTGAAATATATATAG
The DNA here is from genome assembly GCA_963678705.1 of Panorpa germanica. NCBI lineage: Eukaryota > Metazoa > Arthropoda > Insecta > Mecoptera > Panorpidae > Panorpa > Panorpa germanica. The sequence continues at coordinate 2,091,102 of OY783207.1, forward strand.
TACTGTATTTTCTTTTTAAATCCACAGAATGTCGAAATATTTTTATTGATATTTATATCATTTGCACAGGTTCAGAATGTGAGTAAATAAATCAAATACATTCTAATCATTTGCATTTTTATCTATAGTAGATTTCCCGATTTGACTGGTCCAGAAAGTGCCTGCTTAAAGTTAGGTTACTTTTCTTTATTTTGTAATAATATGCCACGTTGCAATCTGTTACAATAATTATGAACAATAAGTACCTATACTAAAAATTAAGATTAACCTAGATAAGAAATAGTTGTCCAGTGAGTGCTGTATCTATGAATGACAATTAAAAACGTTGTGGTAGCTTTAACAATACTATGCCATTTTATTCTTTTAAAGTTAGATCTAGTAAATTCACAGCTAGATAGTTTGGATGATTACTTAGTTGCTGCTGGTATTTTTGGCTGAATTTGTTAATTTCTTCTTTAACAGTTATAATATCGAAGTTATGGTTTATGTGTTTGTTGCTTATGTACTATGGGATACCCTTAAAAGTCCTTACTTTCATAGTATTTCTATGTTTGAAACACTAGCTGTTCCACAGAGTTCAATGCCTTAAGTCCAGACAGGTTTTAGTATCGTAAGAGACCTGTATTTAAATATATTTTGGGATATTTTCAATAACAAAAAACTGTTATTCAATGCTTTAGGATTCCAACAACATCTGGTTTACACGCGAACTAATTGTTGGTATGATATGTATGTTAAATTTACTTTGCTTAAATATTAGCAGTTGAAGAGTATACAAATTTACAGAAGGTATACTCTTCATATGTTTTCCAGAAATGTCCCAAATTTCCCTAATAATCAAGAACTTTATGACGGTGTGTTTGAAACTTGCATTATCCGCACACTATCCTGGTTATAACCTTTCCCTCCTGCACCCCTCTCACTCCCACCGGATGCTGACAACAATGTATTCCTTTCAAAGGTCTTCACCAGGTTATTGCTCATATTAGCAATATTATTATGAAAATTGACGTCTTGTCTACATCGTCTGACAGCGCCCAGATTGCAGCGTCCTAATTACGGTACTGATTAAGAAAAGGGTTCAAGAGTTGAAGTGTTTGTTACAACACATATACATTAAGTTAGCTACTTGAAACTTTGCTATAGAGTGAAGTTCGTTTCACAGTATAGATCCTGAAGCATGTTAAGTACTTCTACCGTTCCGCAGCAACTTGTAATATTATACGGAATTAAATAGAATCTCACAATCTAAAGGTTAAGGCAGCTGCGAAATCAAGCCTGCTATTTCAAGAAAAATACTCCAATGCATAGTTTAATGGAAGCAGCGAACAATTATTTGTGTTTATAAAAGAAGAGATTAAAACACTTTCGCTAAGGAGAAGGGATAAGGAGATACAACAACAGGAAAGAATGGGAAAAATCGAAAAAAGCAACTACAATATAAGAGGATTTGGGACGAAACACTGGAGCACATTAAGTTTGAGTGTAAGGAAAAAGTAGTGAGCGAAAGGAATATTGGCCATAGCTATTAAAGGGAGGCAGTGAAGGAAAGAGGTGGATGGCGGAAATAAAAAAAAGGAAAGAAAAAACAGGACAATAAATAAGCTCGGAGCTGGGTAGCATAAGGAACATGAAAAGAGAGGAAGTACTAAAAGAGGCAGTGAGGGGAAGCAGGAGAAAGAAAGAAGTAGCGAGGAAACAGTTAAACTTCAGTACAGAAAAATAGAGGATTTGCGGAAAGGAGATGAGGACAAGAGGATGATGACGGAGATAGAGACAATAATAAAATAGTAAAGGTAGAAAGTCAAGAAGAAATAGTAAAGTAAGAGAGTCAAGAGGAAATAGTAAAGATAGAGTGTTTATGCCTGTAATAGACATAAGTGGAGAAGTGAAAACGAAGAGAGAAGGCAGGAAGGATAGTGAAAAGATAATGGAGGGTTTGTCGAGAGGAGACAAGGAAGGCAAGAGGTGATAAATGAAGATACAGGCAATAAGGAAGGAGAAGCAGAAAACGGTGTGAATAAAGAAGGAGTAGGGGACATGAAGAGCGAAGATCAAGAAAAGAAGAAACAGAAAGTACTATTCGAAGTAGTAATAGTCTAGAATAGTTTAAGTTTAGTTTTAACTTTGAATTTATATGAAATGCATTAAGAAGTATAATAATGTAGATTGTAAAGCCGAAAGGCACACAATTAATATAATAAATAATAATAATAGATCAAAACACTTTCGTTAAGCAACAGAAACCATTTCATCATTTCCAACACGTAACAAGTACTGAAGGACCTTTGATATAATATAAATATAATAAGGAGAGTACAATCATGATTTAATTGATATTCAAGTAGATGTTAGTCATCATCATCGTCAGCATTCATCTCATTATTCACCCCTCTCACTACCAAACCCCATTGTAAACCATAGTACACCCTTGTATTTTGAATCCCCTCTTACCCTTATCTAAAACTCTCCGATCGGTACTTCCAAACGTCATCACCAGGTGGTGTATACAATTTGAAAGACAATACCTTTCCCCTGTCCCTCCCACCCTATCAGCAACGTATTGTTTCCGTACTTTAGTATTATCTTGTTGCTAACTTGAAAATAACATTTATTTCAGCAAAAGTTTTTATTTTTTTTATAAAGTCAAGAACAGATCAGTTGTCAAATGTTTGAACAAACAAAAGTTTCAGATTTTTAAAACAGGAAGTCGTGCCACTGACGTTGACAGTCGCTTCCTGCAAATGACTAGATAACCTTGTGCCTTAGAAATAGCCTATTGTTTCTCTTAAACAGATTTTTATGATTTGCTTTAAGACTTATTACTAAATAAGAAGTTGCATCAATCCTCTGCAGCTTCTAACACCAAATGTTACAAATTTGCAAGAGCAAGTAGGGGTATGAAGGGAGTCTTATTCTGGAACCTTCTGTGACGCCAAATGTAGGTGCGAGCAAGGAAATAAAAATTAACAATTACCGAATACAACTACACAAGTACTCGTATGTACAGTCTGAGTAAACATTTCTGCTAATTTCGCTAATAATATTTCACTATAACACTATTGGTAGCATTACATTCACTAAGCAATTGCAGTAAATGCACTACCGGAATCGAAATTTTAGACCTATTCCGATCCTAAAAGGGATCTTTACTCCTCTTCTCATACTAAATACAGTAAAGTAAACCTGGTCTAGTCGTAAACATTATTATATGACCCTCCCTTAGTCCTAAACGAAGTCATGATCCTATCGTCTTATGTAATTCAAACCCTGTAAACCTTTTTAAAACCTATGATGGTCAAAAGGGTGGGTGTAAGAAATAGAATCTATTGTTAAGGGATGAATATGAAATAATGAGTTAGAGAGAGATAGATAAATGCAATAATGAGTTTGATAGAGATAGATAGTGTTATATTTATCGGTATTAATATTTTGCTTCACTTGATATTTAGATTTCGTTGAATAAAGATATATCTTTGAGTTACAGAACTTTGAGAACTATAGTTTTACATTTTCATTATATAGAAATAATACATAAAATGTAAATTGCATGAATTCCCTAATTTATTAATGTTTTCATAGGAATTTTTACTATAGCAAATTAAAAATCAATACAGTAATGCGAACCGAATAAAGTTTCAAATCCCAAAAAGGATTATGTTTATAAAAACACGAAACTAATAACTCGAGTGTACAAAATATATTAAAAATAACATTTAATAAACGATAAAGGAATTCCTAAAAACGGTCAACTTTGTCAAAAAAAAAAAAAATACAAAAATATATTTGAAACATTCCACAGACTTCTGTAGAAGAGTCTGTTCTGAAACTGCCGCGAATTCAGCACGTTAAATATTTCATAAAAACTGGTAACACAAACAAAATGGAATAAGAAAACCAACTCTAGCGTAATCGTCTTTATCCTAACTCGGTGATCTTTGTTGCGTCCCTGTTTGTAACTCGAATTCTTTTGAATTTCTTATTTTCTATGTTCGCAAAATGTTTAACATGTGTCGGTCATAAAGGGATCGAGTCAAGGGCGTCCGCAGAATAAGGCAGTTACTAATGGGCACGTGTCCTCATTTTTAAGTGGTCGATTTTTCAATTATTGATTGAAATTGATGTTAATAAATGTGTATTGACGTGTCTATTTTATTAAATATTTAAATGTTGACGAAGATCAATTGTAGTTTTAGCGCTAGAAATGGTCGGCCATATTTGTATGACGTGAAATGCATGTTATAAGTCAGTTTTTTGGTGAGTAGGTCAGTGTTGTGGTAATGTTTTGTAACCGTTGGTAGTCGAAATAATCAAGTCAAGTCAAAGAATAAGTTTTTATTTTATTTAACCCTGTTACGGCAAACATAATATTGCAATTTTATTGTTCCTTGAAATAGCTGTAAATAATATTTGATATTTTGATATATAAATACATATATAGCAGAGATTTATGAGCTGTGAGGTTGGTAATCCGTAAACTTGCCAGAATTCTGTCAAGAATATATCTCTTTTATGCTTTGTTGTATAAAAGAGATAGCAACTAGCGGTTGTGATGTCACATGCAGTTGGAATATTGTCCAACGTTGAATCTCTTTAATAATTAAAGAGAAAAAATGACTTTTTTAATTGTTAATATCTTCTGAAATATAAGGAGTTATTAAAAAATAATTGAACATTTGAGGTTCTAGTAACCAACTTTATCAATATATAGTACAGTTTTATAGAAATTAAGTCATTGGACACAAGCCCTTTTCAATTTTGCTTTCCTCCCTTTTAATAGACTTTACACGCCCCTGGGTGGGTGGTACACCAGGATGCGGAAGTGAGGTAGATCCAGAAAATGTTTTATATATTTTATAGAGCTGTCAGATGTTGCTATATTTTAAAACTGTATTCGACTTTCTTAAAACGCACCACATGTTATATAATGTTATTCATTTTTTAAATTTAAATATGATTCAAAAACTCTAAAAACGTCATACTCGTGCAAACAGGATCTGTGTTCCATCAAACATAAAGTTTATTTTTCTGCACAGCATATGGCAGCTAACTCCGCGCGGAGTTGATGTATATACTTTTATTTAATTCCATGTAGACGGTCCCAAATTAAAATACTAAAACACCAGTCAGTCAGTCACGTGATCAGGAAGCAGTGTGTTACATATACTCTATAAACATAAAAACTGCATCTGGATGGATAACATGTTCTAATCAAGTTTGCTATGAAACTACATTTCAGAAGTGGGAATTTATTTTAATTTGAAATAGTTTCATATTTTTATATAAAAAAAGTTTATTCGTTCTATAATTGCATTTCGTAACTACTTGAGCTACCCCGACTCCTGACAATTCCTTGAATACAACATTAACATTGTACACAATGTGATCCCAATCATTTAATCATTTAAGACAAAAAAAAGGGTAAATCTCGGAATGAAAGGTAATAAGCTATAAACTTGTTTAATTCTTTGGGGCCTATTTTGTAACTGCTTATCTGACGTCTTCGATTTTTCAAAGCCCTATAAGTTACAAATTAGGCTACTAATGCCAGTTTCAAGGTATGGGATCCATTTTGCAATTTATTTAAAGTTTCCTAATAGTTGTGTGTAAACTTATATAGATTAGTGGTATAGTGATACAAAATCTTGAAGCGACCAAAGATGTTAATGGTCTTTCTTGAGGCGATAAAATGTTGAATTAGTGGACTGTATTTTTGTAGACAAATAGATTTTGTAATTTCATATAAAATGCGTTTATTTACTTCTATAAACTTCACTTCACAGATACAAATAAAAAATATTTTAATTTTGATTTTGTTTATTATAACTGAATAATGGGCTTGTGTCCTCATTTTGTAGTGGTCGATTTTTCAATTGTTGATTGAAATTGATGTTAATAAATGTGTATTGGCGTGTCTATTTTATTAAATATCTAAATATTGACGGAGATATGACAATTAAAAGTTTGAATTGTAGTTTTAGCGCTAGAAATGGTCGGCCATATTTGTATGACGTGAAATGCATTTTAACGTCAGTTATTTGTTGAGTAGGTCAGTGCTGTGGTAATGCTTTGTAACCGTTGGTAGTCGAAATAATCAAGTCAAGTCAAAGAATAATAAGTTTTTATTTTATTTAACTCTGCTAAGGTAGACATAATATTGAAATTTGATTGTTCTTTGAAATAGCTGTAAATAATATTTGATGTTTTGATATATAAATACATATAGCAGAGATTTATGATCTGTAAGGTTGGTAACCTTACACAATATTGTGATGTCAAATGCACTTGGAATGTGTACAACGTTGAATCCCTTTAATAATTAAAGAAACAAAATGACTTTTTTTTAAAAGGAGTTATTAAAAAATAATTGAACATTGAGGTTCTAGTAACCCACTTTATCAATATATAGTACAGTTTTATAGAAATTAAGACATAGAACACAAGCCCATTGATTAGGTTATAACCACTGGATATTAAATTTAAGTACTTATTAGGTCAGGGTCTGAGAGAATTCTGCTGAATTGTATCAACTACTGCTTAGAAGAAAACTAAACAGAAAGATGTAAACGGAAAGAGATGCAAATAAGAACTGAATTTAGTTATAACAGACATCTAGCATAAATTAGATTAATTAAATAGTAAATACAACTGCTATTTACATAGAATAAAATAATATAACTAAATTACTATTGCATAATAATGAATACAAAAAATATAAAATATATCTAATGGTTAAATTTAACCATTTAGTTTAGAAAATATAGGCGTTTGAAAAATCGTTAGATGTAACAGAGCAGTTACAAAATAGGCCCCTTTATTTTGATATTTTATAAGTTCTCCTGAAATATCTGTTTTATGACGGATTAAATGGCGGACAACGCGATCGTATTAATACAATATCTATGGAACCGCTTAACATATTTCAATTATTTTTACGGTTAAAGAAAGCTGATTAAATTACGCAAAAAGTATAAAAACAACATTTTCTTAAAAAATTATTTCTTTATACGTTACAAGCGTTTTTATGAAAGAAATAAAAAATTCTTCCCAATTTAGCTCAGTTTTAAGCAATTGTGGTGCCACCTATATATCATCCTACGAACATTCTGAGTCATGTGATACTTGATCAATAAGTGAGTTAGTTAGTGTATTAGTAATACATCTCCAAATAAATTGAAATTTGAATTGGGTATGCAGTTATGTGTGACAGTGTACACAGAAACTTTATTTTGACACACGTCTTTATTTTAAGGTGTCTGAAAACCTTTTAAATTAAATATTGAATTGAAATTCATTCGTGTCACCTGTCTTACACCGTTGTCTATTCAAAAACATATGTAGATCGTATCCCAACCACTTGTCTGAATCCTGTTCTCCCGCATTATCCTGGTCCTGTCTCAGATCGTTCCCGTGTACCTGTCCAAGTGTCCATCCGATGCTAGACCCCAGTTCTATTTCCATTTAAACACAAGACATATACGTTAACTTTACAAACATATTATAAGACTTTCCTTTTATGTTTCAAATATAAATACATTCCGAGAAACCACTTTTAAAAGTGTCTGAAAATCCCAAGACATTTGAATGTTTATCTCCGAAAACCAGAGAAGAAAGGAGACAGATAATGTAAGATGGCTACAGTATTGCTTGGTTTGTTAAGCTGTAAATCTTTATTGTAGAAAATTTATATTTTTTAAATGCGAATAATTTAAGTGTACTGTCTCCAGTCTTTAAAAACTAACGCAGTTTTAAATATGCGACTTTGCTAATTGAATTTTACCTAAAAAAAAGCGTTTTCGTTGACTTAAAACATTTTTTAACATTGTTTAATTTCACAGTTTTAAAATCACTCAAAAATAACAAAGTTATACAATTGTGGGAGACAAATGTGCAGTACTTGTTGCCGCCAGGGTTTGTTTCCGTGAACCCCAAGAACAGGGTTGAACAAAACAAGAATGGGCGACATCCAACCTTTCTTTAGTATTTCAAGAGGGAGGAATGAGATCTTTCTTCTCCCCCCTTCACCCCTGCTGTTCCTTGTATAGTTGCGCGCTGCTGGCGTGACGCTAACTCGATTTGTTCCAGCAGCGCGTTACTTGCCATGGCTCTTCCAGAGACAAGAAAGACGAAAACGGGAAACGAAGACCAAGGAAAAAAAACGATCAAGTGAAACTTGTATTTATTTGCGCATTTTCTTTGGTTTTATGAGAATGACACTGTTACAAAAAGAATAAATTTAATGTTTAAAAAGGTTATTTCTTTTCGAGTGGATAAATAAATAACCTTTTGTTAAAATGCTCTTGTTTACTTAAGCAAAACGATAAACGATTATATAAGATGTTTAGCTGAATTAATAGCCATTTTGCTTCTTATTTTTAGTTCATTTAGTCGCTCTGTTATAATAACATCATTTATATGAAAAAATTGTTTTGATTGTGGGAGATAACATCAAACAGACTCAAAGAGGAAAAATACACTAAGATGTAAATAAATAAAATGTAAAACTAAAAGCCTTTCGATGGATTGGGGGGGGGAGGTCAAAACGATAAACAAGAAGCATATTTTCGATAATGTTTTTTGACGACACATTTAACGTATAATTATTTCTACAATCACTACATGATAAAATAACATTTAAAGAATACTTTGTGAAATTTTCATAAATAAATATCAAGAAATGAGGCATTGACAGCGAATCTCCGCAGACGTCACAAAAAAAAAGTAACATTGCGGTGCCACTCATAACTCATCACTGGATTTTCTGAAATCGAAAAACCAAAATGATTTCGTTGAGTTTTTATTTTTTTATTGCTTTTTCAATATTTTACTGCACTTATAAGTCAAAATACCGATTTTTCATGAAAAGAATCAGAAACTTTGTTATTTTAAAATACGTTTAAATTAAAAAATTAAAAAAAAACTCTACAGCGTTACCTAGGCATTTATGTAAAGAAAAAGTATGCAAAATTTCAAAAGAATCGGTTCATTAGATTTTGAGCTAAAGAGGGCACTGGCTCTGAAAAACCTACGTGTGAGAAACCGCATTTAAAAGTTTCAAAGTAACACGAAAGCAGACCAGAAAGGTGAAGACTTAAAACTGTATATCTCCGACAGTTTTACTCCAATTGACTTCAAATTTTTACAAAATAAACTTAATATATTGTACAATAATATAAATAAATTAAAAAGAAAATTGAAACCTTCTCTTCTCGAAACTCTTCCATTTAATACACGGGTATTCTTCAACTGAACAACTTCTTTCTTATTGTTTTATATCTTTTTGCAAGATACCTTGTAAACAAAATAAGCTTTTTTGGAGCTGTAATATTGCTTATTTGGTGCTGCTTTCTCCGTTCTTGCGCGTAGTGCAGTGGTCCTATTATTTATGAATATAAAATTGGTTTAAACAAATATAAAAAAAAGTATCTCAAGTGTAAAAAGTTCGTGTATAATGTAGTAGCAATTTGAAAATAATAGAATTTTCTAACAGAAAATTAAAAATTCAAATGCATTTATTAAAAGCAAAAATAAATGTTATGTATAAAATATAACCCCCCACAGCTACTACCTCCTATCACCTTCCCCCACCGCACCCCTGTCTTCTTCCCACACTAACAACAACCAAGGTTTTATGTAAAGCTAAAAAGAAACTTTTAATAAGGTTTCCTACGTAAAATATTCATCTTTATTTAAATTTTGTAGTTCTATAAAAAATATTTCATTTTTTTCTATTAATATGCATATGTTTTAATATCAAGAATATGCAAAAGGGAACCTAAGATCACTCAACTTATTTTCTACTTCTACTATTATAATGTTACTTAATACAGGTTTGGTTCCGAGCAACACCGGGTCACTTTTATCTATAAAAAAAATAATTAAGTATTTTGTACACTCCTTTAAATTTAGCGGGTGAATCATTGAACTCATTTTTTATACACAATGTATTACATAATAAACATGCCTTACATTACCTATTCAAATTTCGCAGCGCCTCTAGCGGCAAGTTTTAATTACCAAGTGAAGTGTTTGACAGCTGTGATATATCAGTCCAAGTTTATAATATTTTAATAATTAAAAAACGTAATTGCGTGTTATATAAATTGTGTCAATTGTTTATAAAACTATACTTTACATATTCAATGTATTACATTCCTTCCAACGTATCGATAAATACTTTTTTTTGTTACTTTTTATATCGTGTTATTTTTTGCAACAGGTAGCCATTTTTTTTTACATAAGAAAGTGACATTTACAATAAAAATTATTTAAAACAATCTAATATTTAATTGTGTTATACGAGTATATAATAGTATTGTGTTAATATTAATAAAGTGTTGTGATAACTTGTGTAACAAACAGAGAAAGATATTTGACGTGCCGCTGACTCTAATGTCAAAAATTATTTCTTTACTACAAATGTATTTTAATGTAAAGAGCTACTGTGATTTGCATTACATCTTATCGTTTACTTAAAATCTAACATTAATATTAATATATATGGCTAGCTGATTCAACACACAAAAAGATTTACTTGTTTAGATCACAGTACTCTTGTAGTGTGTTTCAATTTTGTTAACCTCTCTGTAACTTGACAGTAGTTTGCAAATATCTTTTCTAATTCATATCTTTACATTAAATTACATTTGTTTTAAAGAAAGTACATTATTCACAAGCATGCTTTTATATAGTGTTTATATAAATAGTGTGAGTGTTGTGTTTTGTGCATAGCTCCTGTCATCGTGGATTTCAACTCTGCCATTTCAAGGTTAGTTTTGTTTATTTTGCTGTCATGTTTGCTTTGTGTACAATTTATTTTTATGCATTTTATTTTTAAGAAACGTAAACGTATGTTTGATTATTAGTTGTGGAAACAGTATGTGTTTCAACATGTTTTAACCTGTCAAAACCAGAGTTTGCATATGTACCAATCTGTCAGATTAATAATTCACAGTTCTAATTATGTTAGTTTGCTTAGAAGGATCTTTCTGTGGGTTGAACATGAACATACTGCTTAGGATCGTTTTCAGTATTTTCTGTTCGACTTTATATTGCTTAATATTGGTGTCATTTTTGGTATGGTTTATTTAATTCAAGACTTTGGCTTGTTGTTTTGGACATGCTACAAATTAATTTCTTTCAGTTCAAGTATCACAATTGCTAGGTTAGTTTTCTATTTTGTTGTATTTAGTACCGCAGAAGGCTACATCAGTGTTTGTACGTCACTGTCACAAAGTAATAAAACAAAATCCATGGCACTATGGTGTTTTTAGCAAGGTTTATTACGCCAGCGAATGTCTAAATGAAAACATAGTACAAACTCGTATGTTACGTATAGCATAACATGCTTTTGACATATAAATGTCGTACGTTCGTAATAATATTTTTTATGGTTTTAACATTATATAAACTCTCGGTATTTTACACATAATATTTGACGTCGTATGCAGTAGCTATTCGCGGCTTGTAATATTCGCAGATGATTCATCCTTCTTGTCATTTAATGTTAGCTCTCATTCCTCAACACCCCACTCCCTTCTCCAGTCATCATCACCTCACACTTATCACATTAAAACATCGCGCCCGCTAACGTCGCGGATTCGTACAACTGTTCAGTGATAAAGATGATTAAATTTTAATGCCCCGCCCCTTTTCGGTGACTGCTGTAATTGTTACACATTACCGAAACGTAATTACACCATCTAAGACTAATTGCTTGAAGATTTCGCGTGACGTGAAGGCGTAGCGGGATGTTGGGTTAAAGTTTGACTTTCTTAAATTGAACCGAGGGAAATTATACGCCAAATAAATTTGTAATAATAAATTATTGTAATATTTTAATACTGAGAGCTGAAATGGATACTCTTACTCTCTTTTTGCAATTAGAAAATACAATCAGAAGATTTCGGTATTAATACGTCATCGTTGGTTTCTTAACAAGTGCGGGAGAGAGGGGGGAAAAGAGAAATTGTGCTTATTATATAAGAATCAGTCATTCAAGTTGTTTTAATTTGTTTTTTACATTATATTCAATTAGTATTTTTCAAACTTTGTAAGGCCTGTCGCTCACTGCAAATATATTTAAGCGACAGGGAATTCGGGCAAGCGAAGCAAGCCGACTCCTGTGTTCTTTCCATGTGTTGTGTCACAATACATGCATACCACGTACCGATACGACAGTACGCCAAGTCACATTTGTGTACTGTAGGGTGTATTATATCATAAAAACAACGATTCAATTTTCAATTATATATTTCAGTAGTTTGTTCAAAATGATAAACATAATTTAAAAATTAATCATTAATTTCAATATTCACATTTTATTAATCTCATAAACAATTACGTGTTGTAAATTATTTATTTATTAATTATTCATACAAATAAGCAAATACAGTTTAGTAACACGGACGTTAAATGTAACATTCATGTTGGATGATTAAAAATTAATTTTAAATCTATAATTATATGTATGATGCTGATGTGACCTAAATATTGTAATCCTATTAAAATGGATGTAGTTCAATTATAAAACACAATTACTGATTTATAGTAATTACAAAATTACCCATTAACAAATTTTAATTATTGAAATTAGTTATGGTGTAATTATATTCTTACTAGCGTTTACCCTATCGCAGAGCGGCGTCTATTTTATATATATGCTTAAAATTTAATAAAATAATTCGTAATTTCATTTGTAAAATGAATTTGTATTTGAACAAGTGTTCAGTCTTAAAAATATTGAAAAAATATGCGTTATTTGACCAACTTATTTCAAAATGAAGGTTTCAACTTTTTTTTTATTTATTTATATTATTGTACAACATATTTAGTTTATTGTGTAAATATTTGAAGTCGATTAGAGTAAAACTGTCGGAGATATAGAGTTTTAAGTCTTCACCGCTCTGGTCTGCTTTCGTGTTAGTTTGAAACTTTTAAATTCGGTTTTCTCACACATAGCTTTTTCAGAGTGGGTGCCCTCTCCAGCTCAAAATCGTTGAATTTTTTTTTAACGTTTTTTAAAATAAGAAAGATTCTGATTTTTTTAAAGAAAAATCGGTATTTTGACTTTTAAGTGCTGTAAAAAATTGAAAAACCAATAAAAAAAGAAAAACTCGACAGCGTTACCTGCAGAAACTTATCAAGTAATGAAATCATTTTGGTTTTGTGATTTCTGAAAATCCAGTGATGAGTTATGAGTGACACCGCAATGTTACTTTTTTTTGTGACGTCTGCGGAGATTCGCTGTCAATGCCTCATTTCTTGATATTTAATAATGAAAATTTCACAAAGTGTTCTTCAAATGTCATTTTATCATGTAGTAATTATAGAAATAATTATATATTAACTGTGTCGTCAAAAAACATTATCGAAAATATGCTTCTTTTTTATCGTTTTGACCCACTAATACCCAGTAATGAAAACTAAAATATTTCTTCTATATATGGTAGTGCCACCAGGGTTAAAACACTATTTTGTAGAAAGTACGTCTAATAATAATAAATACCGTGACATCGTAGTGCTACGTTTCAACATCCCTGGCTGGCTAAGGATTAATTCAAGTAATGTATTCAGTCTGCAACCAGTAAGACTCAACGATGACAGTTCTCAATATGATCTTGAGGGTGGTGGATAAAGGGTGGTAGTGGGTTCGTAGAATTGAAGTAACGGAAAAGGGGTGCGTTTTGTAAGCGGAATGGAAACTCTATGATCATTATCCGGGATTTGTTGGTTCTCTACTCCTCCCTTCATCCTCCTTCTCTACCCATTTCGTTTCAAAGTCTGAATTCAGTTATATTACAACAGCGCAGCGTCTATCAATGGTCTTATTTTATTTAGACGGATTAAAGAAGGAAAACTGTCTTTAGATTTAGTTATGGTAAATATAGCGACAAAATACAAGAATAATAAGAATTATATAAATCCCCCCCCCCCCCCACTTTCCCAGACGAGTATTTCTGGTGTAAGTTACGTTTATTTAAAAGTATAATTAGAAATGAAGAACTAAATTATTTTGAATAAATGAATGATGTAACAATCCCTAGGAGTGTTATTATTCAAAGTCTGCTAACCGTTGGGAGGACACAATCGCAAAATGTTTTAGAATTGTAAAAGAGGTAAAATCTCACATCAATAAGGTACCTCCTTGCTTTTATCCGAGCTAAGAAATTGCTATTAGCGCTAACAGATATTAATAAACCGAGCTCTGTATAAAACAAAACACCGCGCTTATTTGATTTTAAGTGCCTTTTGTAGAAACTTCTTTTGAAATGTTAATAGCAACGGAAGGACGTTGAAACAAACACTCATAGCTATCAAGATCAAAAGAAGTCGAAAGTAATATATATTAGTATTAATTATGAAACTTAATTAAATTATTCTTAATTTATTATTATTAAAATGAGTCTGAAATCATTGAAAAATCTTTGGATAATAAAATATAGGGTGTCCCAAAAAATATATTAATTTTATTGGTATTGGAACAAATATATTTTTTAAACTTATGTCACCTAAATATATTTTTAAAATATTATTGTTATCTTCAATATTTCTGAATCCTGTGAGACACGTACTTAAATTTACCAAATGATAAACAAATCTACAAGAAACAAAACCTAGCTGTTAAAATGGCAATAATATATGAAAAAGTAAAAATTCAGAAGAAAATAACTACAGTCACTCGTACAGGACATGTTACAAATTAGAGCTATAGCGTCATTCTGTTAGAAACATGTTCTTTCAAATGTAACCAGTATAATTTTGCAATTTTTACGTAAATGATGATGATTAGTAAATTTTCTATATCTAATAATCGTAGAATCAAATCGTTTATAAAACATCTCGCACACAAAGCGCTCCGTTCTCGTAGCGACTGAATGCGCTTGTGTCCTATGTCTAAATTTCTATAAAAGTGTACTATATATTGATAAAGTGGGTTACTAGAACCTCAAATGTCCAATTATTTTTTAATAACTCCTTGTATGTTAAAAGATATTAACAATTAAAAAAGTCATTTCGTCTCTTTAATTATTAAAGGGATTCAACGTTGTACCATTCCAAGTGCATGTGGCATCACAATCCTTGTGTAAGGTTACCAACCTTACAGCTCATAAATCTTTGCTATATGTATTTATATATCAAAATATCAAATTTTATTTACAGCTATTTCAAGGAACAATAAAATTTCTATATTATGTCTGCCGTAACAGGGTTAAATAAAATAAAAACTTATTATTCTTTGATTTGACTTGATTATTTGACTACCATCACCTGTAGAACATTACCACAGCACTGACCTACTCAACAAATAACTGACGTTAAAATGCATTTCACGTCATACAAATATGGCCTACCATTTCTAGCGCTAAAACTACAATTCAAACTTTTAATTGCTATATCTTCGTCAATATTTAGATATTTAATAAAATATACATGCCAATACACATTTATTAACATCAAGTTCAATCAACAATTGAAAAATCGACCACTAAAAAATTTGGACACAAGCCCATTCTCGTCTGAAACTCTCTGGGTGATTACGTTAACACATGTCTTTTGGGACATCCTGTATATTGTTCATTAAATCCAAAGAAAAGCAATATTAACAAAATATTTTTCTATTTAATTTTGAAAGTTATTATTCCTTCAGTAATATATTGTCAAATATTGTAAGATTGACATGGCAAGTTTCCTGTTACACGGTGGAAGAAATGATTGATTTATTTTATTAATTTGTTGATATTATTGACACTGCCACTGTTTAACAAAAACTTTCAAGTATAAAACCTTCCTTTGTTCGACGATTCGTGCAGCAGTGCATGACATGTGGATCAAGTGTGTGGTGGGGGTAGTAAAATCCCTTTTACGCTTACACACTTAATTTTAGCATCGGGCGTCCAACGTTGGAACATGTTTAACGTGCATTGTTCGGAGCCGGCTTATCAACGATTCATTAGTAAAATATATACAAATAAATAAAATAGAATCATATTAAAGTAATTTGTTTGCACAAATAGTAATGGTGCACAAAGTTCAAACGCTAATTACTGAAACAGATGAAAGCTATGCAACTACAACTGTATAGGTGCTAGTACACTAGCAGTTGCAGGTGTTGTTTGCAATTAGTCAAACTAGAAGCACATTGAACATGTGGAATCGGTTGATGCTTTTAAATAAATAGTGCAGCGAAACTATTCATAGCCATGAAGTAATTATTTAATTATTATAATTATATACTCTAATGTGATTATAACAAACCACAAATCAGTGACGTACAAATCAGTGATTAAATACTTTTTTAGTTCACTGTGCCTACAAAAATAATAGATACTTCTACAATAACTTGTATCATAAACGCAACCGGTTTTAGGTTGTAATTTAGGTCTATTTCTCCAGGAAGCGCCACTGATCGAAATTCTCTCCTCTTCATACACCATTCGTAATTATTTGCCAGATTGAATTATAAAGTGACGCATAGCTGACCACGCTACCGGGTTACTCTTGACCGGATCCGCTCACCGCTGACCCCATATTCGCGGAAGTCCTATTTGCTGGACCACCTAAATACCGCACCACCAAATATTACCCCAGCCAATCACAGTGTAAACCGCACCACGATTAGAATGTAATTGCTTATTGATTGTACTTCTAATCATGCCTTGCGGGTATAAATCTCTCCACATAATCTCCTGTATCACATAAAACCAGACAACGAACCTAATCTTTACGGTGTTCATTTACTGGTGGTATCTAAAACGCCTGTGACAACAATCCAGGCAACCCTTCGAACGACTTTGTTATTGTAGAATTATCTGTTGCTTTTGCAGGCGTTATATGCTGTGTGATATTCTATACCCCCTCCTTGCCAACACAGTATGACTTTGCACTAAAGCTATTATTTTCAATTTGTGAAGTATATAGCTTACTATACGAGACTGCCGACGTCATGAATCGTGCGGGGCGGGGTGGGTTTGGTGGTGGGGGAGTATTCTCCAGTGCACATTGTTTGGGAATACCGACAGCCTTATGTTATGTGGCGTTTGTTCTTTTTTTCAGGGCACTCTGATAGTTTTTCATGGTGACGCAACGACCAAATGAAAACAAATCTATGCGACAGTGGAATACCGTTGCCGAGTTACTTGGACACGGTGTTAATAGTTTTGGTTAAATTGTACATATATTTTCTATGTAAGCTTTAGTTTTTCTCTGCATACTAGAATACTGAATATAAATTATAGAATATAAGACAATATCTCCTGTGTTGCTTCTGAAATTTATATACTAATTTAAATAATTACATTGTTTAACTTAAATCATACCAGAAATTTAAAGAAACGAAATTTAAAGTTTATTATTTATTATAAATTATGAATTCTTTTCTATTTTATTATTTATTTTTTTCTATTTTTTATTTATTTATATTATTGTACAACATATTAAGTTTATTGTGTAAAAATTTGAAGTCGATTGGAGTAAAACTGTCGGAGATATAGAGTTTTAAGTATTCACCTCTCTGGTCTGCTGTCATGTTACTGTGAAACTTTTAAATGCGGTTTTCACAGCTTTTTCAGAGTCGGTGCCCTCTCTAGCTCAAAATCTACTGGATCGATTCTTTTAAAATTTTACGAGGTAACGCTGTCGAGCTTTTTCTTATTTTTTAATTCTAACGTATTTTAAAATAACAAAGTTTCTGATTTTTTTCATGAAAAATCGGTATTTTGAATTTTAAGCGCTGTAAAAAATTGAAAAATCAATAAAAAGAAAACTCGACAGCGTTACCTGCAGAAACTTATCAACTAATGAAATCATTTTGGATTGTCGATTTCAGTAAATCCAGTGATAAGTTATGAGTGGCACCGCAATGGAACTTTTTTTGTGACGTCTGCGGAGATTCGCTGTCAATGCCTCATTTCTTGATATTTATTTATGAAAATTTCGCAGTCATTTTATCATGTAGTAATTATAGAAATAATTATATATGAACTGTGTCGTCAAAAAACATTATCGAATATACTTATTTTTTATCGTTTTGACCAAGATTAGATTAGAATATTAGATTTTTAATAACGATATTTAACTTTAAAACATGTAAGGCACAGCACTTCAATTACCTTCTGTTCGTGAGTTAAATGAAATGTGCGCCAATAGTGTCACTTATACTTTTATAGTCTAAGTCACGATACTTAAAAGAGGTTATAAGAGCGGTATAAATTTATAATACGATAATGAATTTTATTTTATTCGTTTCTATATACATTATAGAAAAATAAGTGAGTCAATGCTTTTTAGTTATATCGGCAGTTTATATCCCACAACTTGTTGTAAGTATGAGTCGCCGCCGAACTGTCGAACTATATATGTGTTTCAAAGGACAAGTACATAAAGTATTTGAAATCGTCTTCGTTCAACGGTGAAATGTGAATAACTACTTAACCGAGAAGGTGGCTAAATCGTGATGTGCCTAACAAAAAGGATTTGAAATGAGTTTCAAGTACAAAACACTTCCACGAAGGACCTCCAAGGATCTCATTAATGCAACGCGGTGTAAGGGATGCGAACAGAACAACGGAGAACAGAAGAAGATCCCATCCGCAGGGAAATAACAACTAAGAGACGCAAATGGATTGTGAATAAACTCACGTATTGAATTGTATTTCACGTGGGTGTCAACCAAAATGACGTCATTGAATCCCCAGACAGATAGAAAACTAATATTTACAACCCTGTGGCTGATGGTGAAAATTGTAGCAGCAGAATAAATCTCACCAACACCCCTCTTCATTCCCTACCCCTGAGTATAATATTTTAGAAATAATAAACTTGGGGCATGTATGGCATGAAATCAGGTCCTATGTAAACAGCCAAGGATGCTTTACTCTGGGGGCGTCATTGCTATCAAAATAAAGAAGCGCTTTTTATATCACGGTGAAGGATGATTTCTCTTCATTTTTTTCGAGTATCCAATACTCTTTATTTTCTTTTCGAATCAATCAAGTAGGTTTTTTTCTTTTTCTTCTGAGAACAAAATACAAGTTTATTGGAATTTTTTTTATCTGACGTTTTATTATACAAAGCTTTTTGAAAATTGAGAACTTGGATGTCAATATTTATTTTGAATTACCTCGCACGAACCCCCCTTTCTCCCCTAGTGACGTAGTTGAACATAGTGAGAAACAAGGAAATCTTCACCGCTATGTTTAAGTTAATACAATTGTATCAATTATATCTATCTGGTGCATTGTATGCAGTTGTAGCTGCCATGTTTTCTCCCGCGAATAATATAACGAGCACGTGGCATTTTAGGAGGGGAGGGGGGATATAAATTGAGGTAGTCTCTATGGGAGGCATTAACTCCCTGTTCCGCCTGTCAGCTTTTCCGCTCTGACTGACACTAACGCTGTCAAAAACATTGCGGGCTGTATATGAAGCTCTCACACTACCCTCCTCCCCTTCACTTTCCCTGCCCCTCCATTGCATGGTACTCTGCTCACGGAATACTTAAATAAAGTTCGCTTAGTAATCAATTAAGCCATGGCCAATTGCACGGTATCGGGTAGCCTTAATTTATTTTATATTTTCTGACAAATGCTTACATTAAATTAATAATTACCTTCAGAGATTATGAATTTATGTTCTTCACAATAGGTTAATTGCATAAATTGCATAGGCGTCCGCATAACATTTGGTAGGGGGTTTGTGCAGGTTCTATCCTCCGATTATTATTTTTTATCTCTTATAATCTAGTCTGTTAGACTAATAAGCAATTTAACGTTAACATAATAAAATATAAACAATAAAGGTTTTGCTCTTCAGCAAACCTTATTGTATGATATGAAATATGTATTACGTTTTGAACTATTAATTGCATTAAACTAACTCAACAACTTTTCAGTCTCTATTCTATTTTTTTCTTCATCGTTGTCCAGTAGGTGTGTTACCTCGTCATTAACATGTTGTTGGAGTCTTTCCTGGTGATTCTTGGCAAATTTCCTTATTGCAGTGTCCACAATTTTCATCTTTAGGTCCCGGTGAAGATCACTTTTTCTAATATACCAGGGTGCTTCCACGATATTTCTTAGCACTTTGTTTTGGAACCTTTGGATTAAATCCTTGTTGCTCTGACTGGTACAGCTCCATAGCTGGATTCCATAAGTCCACACTGGTTTAAGAATCTGTTTGTATATTAATACCTTATTTTGTACAATTCCCTATATTTTATATTAAGTTATTCTTTTTTCTTCTTAACATGTTCTTTCCAGCGCAGTTTAGCATCCTACGAGTATCTATTGAAAATTTTTCATAGATTTCTCAAGCTTGCTAAAAACTAATTCCAAGTTTCATTTACTCTCTTACATAGAAATTTAAACGCAACTTACTAGCGTACTACAAGCGAACGCCTGAGATGCTTTTATTATTTATTATATAAGAAATAATTTTTCCTTTTTTATTGCCTTATAAAAGTAAAAGCTTATTATATTAAAAACATTTTTCTATTTATTTTTATTCAAATATTAAAATAGCTTACTTGTAACCCTCGAATTTCCTTTCTGGCCGAGAGGCCGTGTTTTATCAACTTGATTGTCTTATCTCATGTACCACGTGGTTTCAAGCCCTAAAAACTTTTGAACCTTTCGGACAAAGTCATAAAACGGTGCGCCTGGTCCCCATGAATATATGAATGTAGATAAATTGATGCCGCTTTATTTTATTTTGCGTCCACCTGTCGGTGCTTCCTGTTGTGTCACCTTCCTCTCTCTTCCCCCACATCATCCCTTATCACACCCAAATCACTGCTCCTATCTTCTCGTTTCATTTTTCAACTGTGCTGTTTGCCAGAATGGTGTATTTTCTATTTGTTTGCGGGATCCTGCGCTGCGCTGTTCAGTTCTGTTACTCTGGGATCCGGTTGACTTTTTATTTATTTATTAAATTCATCCCGGCGGCTACATCCGGCGTGTTCTATTATTTCACGACAGGAGAGGAAGAGAGTGAGAGGAGATATAGAAGTTAGGCTGTGTCATTCTTCCTGTATATTTTGTAGGATAGGATGGACACGGTAGGTGCTGCGTTTGCAACTTGATTAAAATTGTATCGGCACGGAAATGTTGAGTTTTGAAGGAAGAGAGGGCGGCGGCGTTGGGGGATATGTAAGCCGAGATGGTAATGTAGCTGACAGCGTGTACCGTACATACTACTGATGCATATTTGTATTTGAAGCGCGTGACATCTGTGGCGGCTCGAAAACAGGCACCCTTATACCTTTAGTGGAATTCTGGAAAACAATAACCCAACCCTAGGTGCCCCGTATACCCACTTCACCCCCCCTCCCCGCAACGATTCCTATCACCCTGGCCATTCAGCTCACCTGTCGAGTACTTTATTGTTTCAATATCGAGTTATATGGGAAGACGTACCGGCTTGGGCTGCAGCCGAGCGCCTCAGGCACCCCACCCCCCACCCACATCGGATGACTTCACCATATCCATTCCAATTGTTCAATAAGATTGCTAAAAGAATGAAAACATACTACTTACTTAGCAACTAGATCTGTAATTTGATTATATTCGAGAAAGCTATTACTCAAGCAACATCTTATTGCATTAGAACTACAGGAAGAAAAAAAGTAATTGAAATATTTATTTACCAAAAGTTGTTAAAAGATTCTAATGTTACAACACGTTGACTTTTGGCAAACTTTACTAAAATCTGTAACAGCAGTCCTGGATGTGTTGCAACATTAATATAAATAAACTTGTTATTATCTTTTGGTAAATAAATATTTCAATTAGTGTTTTTCTTCCGGGTCGTTTCTATGTTGATTATAAAACCACCCGAAACACTTAACCGTCGCAAATAGTTTCTGTAATCCCTATGTACTAATTAAGCCGGACTTATTTGAACAGCTAGAGGGAAACTGACAATCTGTGTGTGAAGACCTTTTTCTCCCATCATCTTGTTCAAGGGGATAGAGAGGAAACAGGGGGGATGACATGAAGATGTCGCGCACCAGATTGCTACATTTATAAGTCCGTACGATGTAGTTCACGCAGCAAATGATTACCTCTTTGGAGAATGTGTGAAATTCTATATACGTATATATTTAGAAACATGTCTTCAAGGACATGGATGGATAACTCTCCATCAAGAAGTTTTATTATAGTAATAAGTAGAATACGATCTAAATAATCGAATCTAAATATGAATATAAGATTTCCAAATTACGTTTGTGGTGAAGAAGATACTTTCAATCATGTTAGGCTGCAAAAATAGAAATAGTCAGATATGTGCATTATTCAATAGTATTTGTAAATACACCAATTTTCCAGTGAATGTTTTAGTTTTGATTGCGGAAGTTTGAAGTGATTTGACTAAATGTGTTGTGCAATTGATAATGAACCAACAAATAGAAATATACGAGTATCTTAAAAGTTGCAGAGAATGTTTATTTGTACGTCTGCTTGAATAAATTTTATTTTTATTATAGTTCGATTCGGTTCTTAGACAGTTGTTATATGTATATTTATCTTTTAATGCATGTCACTAGCCTTTACATTCTTTCCATAATAAATTATTAATTATTAAAACTATTCATAGATTAATTCATTATTAAAACTACTCATCTAATTAAACTTAAACTGATCTGAAACTGAGAAAGAGCAGCACTTTCTGTTTTGTCCTCTACTTCTCTAGGTAACCATTTTCAAACCCATGATTCATCCTCTCTTTTCTCTTTATTCCCTCTCTATTTTTTTATTCACTGCATCATAAGTAACAAGCTTAAGAATTATTAAGACAGTTGTATGAAGTTGCTTTAGTAGTTAATACAATTCAAGAAAGACCTAAGACTTCTAGAACTTTTAGATCAGATACCACGCTCTATATTTACAAAATTTGAAATTAAAATTAACGACATGTTAGACAGGGTGCATTAACCATAATAAATTGTATATAAAAATACTTTCTTAACTATAAACTGAGTCACAGAAACAAGTCATACTTTTTGTCTTGAAATAATCTGTGGTTTAAATGAATGGGGTTACATTAGTTTACCGGGAGTACAATCTTCGTTGGTCAAAGTACAAGTTTTGGCCTCAAGGGTTGTACGTCTTTTCGTAATCTCACCCTCAAACATTTTAAGGGTGATATAAAAGTGGGTGGCTGGCCATTAGGGACATCTGTGGCCTTGCCCTGTGTGTGCGTCCGTCCCCGTCCCCATCCCCACTCCCCTCCTCGTCACCATTTCTTCCTCCAAGTTGCTCGCGCCTAATCTAAATTGAATTTCTAGAAGGATCGTGCCTCCGTGTCTACAGATGATTTGCCATTCCGTTTCCTTATGTTTACTTAGGTATGCGTTAGATTAGGTTAGGTAAACGTTTGGTTAGAGTTCATTGTATGAGTTGGGAGGAATATGGGAAGACAGAGGGGGTTGGTATGACAAGGGTAACCAATATTAAGAGCTGTATTATAATTCTAAAGGATGTACATTAGTAATTCCTTTATGCCTAGATCGCTATCATCTTTTGCGTTAATGGAAAGGTTTTGTTTGCACATTTGACGTTTATAAAAGGTTTTCGGTATTGTAATAACCACTTTAACATTCAATAAGAGAAACAATAAACCCAAACAGTGAGCGTGCCACGTCATTTAGGAAACTAATTTAAAATCTCTTGTTCCGGCATAATATGGTAATGTATCGCCTTCAATGAAAATAACCACAAGACAGCAAGAATATTATTGCGCCGGGGAATCGGTTGCTCACGTTCTCTATTCTATTACATACTTCTATTTCTATTCTATTGCACAAATTCTATTTTACATTCTTAAAAATATTCATAGCAAAGTTCCTACTAATAAACTACGATAAAAAACCCAGAACACAGTTTTTAAGATACTCGATTCAATAAGGAATTCAAACACACCAATTATAGACTTTCTCATTTGCTTGAAAGCTTTTCAGGATTTAAAAGTTTTTATACAATTACTCGTACTTAAATATATCATTAAAACTAGCAATTAGTTTAAAAATGATTGTTTAAACTCTATATTTATTGAACGGAAATATTTCATTCTGTATGATTCTGATACTCATTATATTTAAGTGGTTTAAAGTACTTGCCCATTCATGAAATGAATTCATTGTTGAAATAAATCATATTTCGTTTCTAGTTCATTATTTGTTATAAAGATTGCAATTAGTGGTCTGTATATTTAATACTAACAATCTTTGTTTAGTCAGTAGCGTACCGCTAGTGATGGAGGTCTATCACAATCATCGTAAGCAAAAATTCGTAAAATGTTAACCACAATCTCACTTAAACTCTTAGGCCGTTCTTAGCTTAGTTCCTAGGAGTATTAATTGTAAGTAATAACGTATAACCAATATATAATTATTTTAATTAAATGCGAGCGTTTTGTTCCTTTTGTGAAAAATCTTTACTTATCTATAGTCACGCTTCGTTACTGCCAATCGACTAATAGATCTCACACTTAAGACTGATAAGTAATTTGCAATTGACATATTAATTGTAATGGGCTTGTGTCCTATGTCTATTTAATTTCTATAAAAGTGTACTATATATTGATAAAGTGGGTTACTAGAACCTCAAATGTCCAATTATTGTTTAATAACTCTTTATATGTTAAGAGATATTAACAATTAAAAAAATCATTTTGTCTCTCTAATTATTAAAGGGATTCAACGTTGTACACATTCCAAATGCATGTGACATCACAACTGCTGCCAACCTTACAGCTCATAAATCTCTAATATATGTATTTATATATCAAAATATTAAATATTATTTACAGCTATTTCAAGGAACAATAAAATTTCAATATTATGTCTGCCTTAGCAGGGTTAAATAAAATAAAAACTTATTATTCTTTGACTTGACTTGATTATTTCGACTACCAACAGCTACAAAACATTATCACAGCACTGATCTACTCAACAAATAACTGACGTTAAAATGCATTTCACATCATACAAATATGGCCGACCATTTCTAACGCTAAAACTACAATTAAAACTTTTAATTGCTATATCTCAGTCAATATTTAGATATTTAATAAAATAGACACGCCAATACACATTTATTAACATCAATTTCAATGAACAATTGAAAAATCGACCACTAAAAAATGAGGACACAAGCCCATTGTTTATCAGAATACTTTATTTTCTGATATATCTTGCACAACATTTTACTAAATGTGCCAAATCTTTTTTACACAATTTCTCTAACTCGAAAGCTTCAAAAGGTTCGGTAGGTGGGATACCTACTACCTAGACATTACCATATTATTGGAGTCTTTCCTGGTGATTCCAGGCTTTCCATCTTCACGTCCCGGTGAAGTTCACTGTTTTTAATACTCCAGGGTGCTTGCACAAAGTTCTTGTTCAGTAATCTTTGGATTAAATGCTTGTTGCTTTTATTGGTACTGCCAGTTAGCGAAATAACATTGATTTTGTGATCTACTTGTGGAATTCTTTCAACTTTCCACTAGTTTTTGGGGGCCTGGGGCATATTAGAAATATATTTGAAGGTATAAGCCTATTTTAGTGTTATTGATCACCATAATGCTTGATAAATTCTATTACCAACTTACAGCTTCAAAACAAAGTGACTCTTCTCATCTTTAGCATTAAGTAAGATACAAAATTAGCGAACAAAGGACCCTGCTCGAAGGATAATTCAATAAGCAAATGTAATCCTCTTATTAACTTCCAGCCGGAACCCGGAACCAGGAACCATCTGCTCTGTGTTCAACTCTTCGAGTATATTAGAGACTAGAAAACACACACATACAATCACAATCGTATTCCATACATGTAAACACGTAAAACATTAAATATCCCTTAAGCTAGGAAAACACTCCTACTTCTACTTTAATTTCGATAAAAGAAAATGGAAAACTGTTATTTATAAATATACGGTAGAATTAAATTGGTTTTGCTGTTTGAATAACTTCAAGTAAGTGATAAGTTTGCTGAAGAACAAAGGTAGACTCTTTGTGAGTCACCTGGTGGTTAAATATGTAACTACTCTTAAAATCTTGATGGACTTAATTAGCAAAGAATTTATATTTATATATATTAAAGTTTGCTGTAGAGGAATGTATTATCGAATTCTTCATAAATGTAAAATATTTTAGCGATCTCTCGAATGGTTCAGATGCTCCAGTAAACTCTGCTTCTTATTCGATACAAACATCAAGGTACAAAACATACTTTAAGTATATCATCGACCATATTTCTGAGAAACTTCTGTATTGGAACATGTCAAAGCTTTTATAGTTACATTAGTATTTAAAGAAGGCATATAGGAAAAAATCTCTATTGATAATTTATAAAGAAAGCTAAAGCCATGGACTTGTACGACTCTATATAACCGTTTACGATATTCAAAAATCATTTTACTTTTGAGAGGAAAACGAATTCTATTTGCCATAGGATCTATACATACCTTTGGCTTTCGTTTCAACGTTTCACTATTTGGATATTGATTTAGGACAATATTGTATAAGTTGTAAAAGCAGTCATATCCTGAGAACGTTGTTTGCCGGATTATAAAGCCTGTCGCACACTGCAAGCGTACTTAAACGATGGTGAATTCGGGCGCAAATCGACGGCTTGGTAGAGCGGTTATAACTCTCAGAGGCGACTCCTGTGTTTATTGCATGTGTTGTATCACAATACCCCGCTCCTTTTCGGTGACCGCTGTAATTGTTACACATTACCGAAACGTAATTACACCATCTAATTAGTCTTAGCTTGAAGATTTCGCGTGACTTGAAGGCGTAGCGGGATGTTGGGTTAGAGTTTGACTTTCTTAAATTCAACCGAGGCAAATTATACGCCAAATAAATTTGTAATAATAAATTATTGTAATATTTTAATACTGATAGCTGAAATGGATACTCTTACTCTCTTTTTGCAATTAGAAAATACAATCAGAAGATTTCGGTATTAATACGTCAACGGTACTCTTTCAATAAGTGCGGCAGAGTGGGGGGAAAAGAGAAATTGTGCTTATTATATTAGAATCATTCATTTGAGTTGTTTTAATTGGTTTTTAACTTATATTCAACTAGCATTTTTCAAACTTCGTAGCTAGAACTCTGAAAGCATGTCGACTTCTGTGTTCTTTGCATGTGTTGTGTCACAATACATACATACCACGCCAAATCAAACTTGTGTACTGTAGGGTGTATTGGAGTTGTTTTGCACTAACATCATTTACTTTCAGAGCAAACTTTTACTTTAATTTTTATCGATACACCACTGTTTCTTTCGAGTCTGAGACGGCTGATTACATTTACAGGGTTCGGATAGGTAAAGCATAGTAGCGCGTATACCTCCGGTCAAAATTCGCTTTCAGTATGTCCAGAAGAGTATAACGCCTAATTTATAAATTACATATAATTTTTTAGCCCATATTTTTCGACGTTTCCCATGACCCATTTGATTTAAATTCAGTGTTCAATTATTGTATAAACCAAACGATTAATTTATCTGAAAGTATATTTCTGGAATTGACTCTTCCAAGGTGCTCTCTTAGAAATGTTTTTGTTGAAATTATTAAAAATATAAATAGCCCTCTAGCGGCACATTCGTTGGCGATAAAAATGTTCTGTGTAAAGTTGAATGGCTACGACTCTGCAGGGATAGTACAAGGACAAGGACAGGAGTTGAGGGCTTGTTGGCACGTGTAAGTGTGAATTGATGTTTATAGAGTATGGGTAAAAATAAGTGGGTGGGATAAGGGTGCAAATCGTTGTGTCTAACAAAGCGACCCACCTCTCATTCTTATAATAAAACGTTGGAACTTTCTGTATATGAACATGAAGACGGGGATGGTGATGTTCTATGCCTTAGCTCAACTCACATTCCGCCTAAATTAGCTACGTGAGAAGAAAGCATCAGTCACAAGCAGTGTTTGCATACACACCATCTAAAAACAGGGTGTGGTGGGAAGGAACCCCCAGGACATTGGAGACATATACATCCTTCAGTTCCTTCACGTTCATCGTACGTAGCATCTCTGTTGTAAGGTGATAGGTGTTTTGAATCGTCTTTCACTCACCCCCCTCTGTATCACTCCCCGCTGATCCTTTACACAAGCTCCTCTTTTGTTCGGAGTGGTTTCACGGGACCGGGCGAGAATAATAGCTTTCAATATGAAATTGAATTCCGCGGTTCATCGAGTTTTCATCCCTATACTACCACCCGTTATTATATTCCTTCAATTCCATTTTTCACCGAAAAAATCTTTCACATAAAAATGAATGACGTTGATCCGGTCTCTTCATATCCAAAGAGAGAAAGAGAGAGAGAGCATGCCATCCGTTTGGAGCAAGTTCAATAATTTTAAATTTTCCTATATAATTTAAGTATGTCTACCTACGGACATTATTGGGACATTCTCCGTCAACTTTATCCAACGATTTAAATGTTACTTGCGATCTCACTATATGTAGTTTCTTCAGTGTAAAGCAGAGGTCAACACAATTTTATTTGAAAGAGCCAAATCGTAAAAGTTTTGATTGTTTGCCAAGAAAAAATGCGAAGAAATGTACATGCACAATATGCATGATATTTTTACATATTTTTATTTACAAATAAATGTATTATAGAAATTCTTAAATTTTGCGTAAAATTGTTTTTTTTTTCTGAGATAATATTTCATCACGCTGAAGTTCGAAATTAGTACCTCTTAATTTAATTAGTAAAGCAAAACTGACCGAGTAGACGTAAGTACCGCCACGTGCAGTCGTTATTCTAAACTCGACTATCAACGTAAGCCGACTCCAAATGATGCTACGAACATCTTCCAACGTTGGACGCTTGATGGTTAGACGCATCGTGTGGCCGATGCTGGAACTATGTGTGTCTAATGTCATTTTTACTACCCACCACACTTGATCCACATGTCATGCACTGCTGCACGAATCGTCTAACAAAGGAAGGTTTTATACTTGAAAGTTTCTTTATTTACTTGAAAGTTTTTGTTAAACAGTGTCAGTGTCAATAATATCAACAAATTAATAAAATAAATAACTCATTCGTTCCACCGTGTAGCAGGAAACTTTCCATGTCAATCTTTCAATATTTGACTCACACGTTGGAGGAAACAATTGAATCAAACGTTCACCGCATTGACTTGTGTTTTGGAAGAAGTACAATTATATTAAAACTACAAATTAAAAAGTTATCCATGAAAAACCGTTGCCCAGCGGTCGTAGTTTGGCGATGTCTGGTGTAGGGGTAGCTATCACGAAACTCTTATTGTTACAATGTCCCATACGCTGTTGTATCTCTCCCCCTCCCCCATTCTCTACCCCACGCACTCTTTGGAGGGACAATTACGTAACACTGCGAACTCCCATTATTCTCTGTGAGACTGTCACATATTTCTTTTTAAATTAAATCTACACGGCCTACGACGGTCGTCGGCGTCGTTTACTGCCATTGTATTCACAGCGTCGTGTGGCGTCGCGTAACGTCTTACACGAATCTTATGTTAGCTAAGTTGTACATAAATCTAAGAATTCGATTAGCGTCGAAGGTGTCGTACCGTTTCTAGAACATAATCTACATTTCCGAATCGCAATAACCCGTCGCGAGTATAATAATGGGCTTGTGTCCTATGTCTTGTTGACAAAAACTTGTTTTGTTATGAATGCAGCCCTTTAAATTTAATGGTTTCAATACAAAGAAAAGGTGACCTTGAGTTTCCGGCTTTAAAATATCATAGTGCACTCCATTGATGGCCATCCTACCTAATAGAAATACAAAAAGGAGCAATGCCTCGTTGTAAAGTCGATCAAATAGCTTGGACACACCTGATAGAAACCGGTTTTATTGCAAAGAATTTACTACGATATAACTGCAGTAGTGGAATCTTTGCGTATTGTAATTGGAGCCTCTTCAAAAACTGGGTTAGCTATGAATGGAAAATTGTATCAATGGTTGACCTTGAGTTTTTTGTTCACGCAGTGGTTATTTTTCTCTTTAAAATAATTATTACAAATTGGTCGAGAGTTTCTATTAATTAAAATTCTGTCCCGCGAGAAGCCAATTGTATTTAGTGACAATTATCTTCTCATAATGGGCTTGTGTCCTATGTCTTAATTTCTATAAAAGTGTACTATATATTGATAAAGTGGGTTACTAGAACCTCAAATGTCCAATTATTTTTTAACGTCTCCTTATATGTTAATAGATATTAACAATTAAAAAAGTCATTTTCTCTCTTTAATTATTAAAGGGATTCAACGTTGTACCAACGTTTATACAATAGAGCGTAAAAGAGATATGTTCTTGAACAACCTTACAGATCATAAATCTCTGCTATATGTATTTATATATCAAAATATCAAATATTATTTATTATGTCTGCCGTAACAGGGTAAAATGAAATAAAAACCTATTATTCTTTGACTTGACTTGATTATTTCGACTACCAACAGCTACAAAACATTACCACAGCACTGACCTACTCAACAAGTAACTGACGTTAAAATGCATTTCACGTCATACAAATATGGCCGACCATTTTAAGCGCTAAAACTACAATTCAAACTTTTAATTGCTATATCTCCGTCAATATTTAGATATTTAATAAAATAGACACGCCAATACACATTTATTAACATCAATTTCAGTTCAATTTCCATTACTTCGATATACTTTGCTTTGAGTTATAAGCAGTGTACTCTTGATTTTTAAACAACCACTTCTTATACAGGGTCACCCTTCTTCAATTATTTCTTACATAAAATATTGGTTACACTTTTAGCAATAGTGTAGGAAGTGTTGCATAGTGACAGGCGCGGTACATTGTTTTCAATAACGAAATATACATTTTTTTATTCATATAAATATAATAGACATCGGAAGTATACGATTGTGTTCGGGATTATGCTGCATAATATTTCACAGGAAAACAGGATACACCATCGTATATAGTTTGGAACTCTCCGGATGTCCTCGCCATTGATATGTGTTCCACAGCTACTATAAACAGTTGAGTACAGCACCCTGGAGGACCGGCAACCACCATACTCGTAGTCAAGAACAATGCGAACACGGTTCGAATCACACGCGAGTATTTTGTTCTACTATGTTCTCACTTAGATACATTTTGATTATAAAATATCAAATCGGTATTAATCGATCAAGTGAAAATTATAATAACTTGTTAAATATTTTATACGATTTTGAAGCTCCCAAAAATCATTTTGTTATACTAGAGATTAAAAAAAGATTAAAAAAACGGTAAAATATATCGCCTGTGTGATTCACACCATTATTAAGGGGATTAACACTCAGCAGGAACTCTAAAGCGAGTCCAGGTCAATGCAGAACACAGCTACGGTATTCTCTCTAGTTTTAAAGCAATAAAATGTAACGAGTGATATCCCATTCCCAGAAACCCTCTGGTTTAAAGTTTAAAAGTAGTAGTTTGTAATGTTGTAATATAAATTTCAAAATGCCAACGGCAAATTGTAAGAAAACTTTTATTTAGAAAAAAAAAACAACTTACAAAACTAATTATTGTACTTGTATGAGATACGATAAGATACTCTTGGTACTGCTTTCAGCAATATACGTCACCAGGAAAATTACAATTATTATAATTTAGAAAAAAACGATGAATTTTTATTTTAGTTTAACATTTAAAAGATGTTGACGGATTACTTGCTTGCACTTCCATGTTTAAGCGATGATAAAATGTAATACCACTAAATGAATTCAACCATCAATGAAAAATATTTCTCACACCTGTTCATCGCACCCATTGGTTAGTCGAGCCGGTTACCAACCAAACGTTTTTGAGTGTGTATGGGGCCTTTCAACATTGGAATGGGATTTACTCTGACACTACAATCTCCTTCATATGCTATTCAGCATAGTTACAACACGCTGAAGCGGATAATGTGGACGTGGACACACAACAGACAGACAGACGTACATATATCTCAATGCGTACAATGGTTTGGAGAGAAATCTCCTGAATGTTGAAATCTGAATCTCCGAAATATTCTATAGCGTCAATGACAACGGCAACCACCAACTTGGACTATGGACAGCAAGCAAAGGATAAGACCATCAAGGATAAACATAAAGTGGTCTCGTCTCGCGTTGGTTCAATGTAAAGCTGCCAGAATATTATGAATACTGAGATAAAATTGTGGACCACTGAAGGTGGACATTTTTTATTGAATTCTCAGTGAATTTATCATATTTCATAAAATATTATTAGTTGGAAGAAGTTTCATGATATATTCTTCGAGACTTTTGTGATATTGATTTCATACTTTTAAGTAATTAAAGCAGTACGTATTCTAATTTACTTTTACTTATATCAGAATTTAGCCATGTTTGTTAAGGGTTTCTAAAATATAAAGTCTTTTAGAAATGCTGTTATTTAAAGGGACTTCCAACATTTTAAATCTACAGAAACACTCAATATTTTTCTTGAAGAGTGGTATATTTTATTCAAAGTAAAAATTCTGAGGTTAGTATTGGAACAACTTCTGCCGAATGTTGTTGTATGTTAACAGGAAAACTGGTGCATAATTTAAAATGACTAATGCATATATACCTAAACCAAATCAAGGTTAAATAAGATATTAAACAAGGTGTCTTAAATAACTTTTTTCTTTTTAACTTCCACGCGTTATCAATTGCATTTAGTCAGTGGCGTAGCTACCGTTGTATCTGACGTATCAATGATACGAGGCCCCTGATCTACAGCGCCCTCAAACGTGTGTAATCAAAAATTCTTCAATTTCTTCACTATTTGAAATAAATAATCCTGTTTCTATAGCTCATCAGTATGAAATTAATGACTTACAGAAATTTTGCATTTTGCAAAGTAATCTTTTGAATAGACTGAGGCAGCCTCTGTACCTAAGTAATATGTTGGAAGTATTACAACTGGAGAAGCTCTTATCTTTTTCAAACGAAATAATAAAAAAGTATGCAGGAAAACTGTCTGCTAAATACAGTAAGGACATGCCAGTTGATCTTTATAAACAATTAGTTGCTTTGAAAACATGCTTAAAATCTGAAATTCAGAAAACTCTTTCCATTAAGGAACTTTTGCTGAGAAAATTCAATAGCCTTGCATCCAGTTTTGCGGAGGTAATAACAGCATGCTTTCTTTCATTCTTGATCCTTCCGGTTACAACTGCAACAGCAGAAGGAAGTTTTTCGAAATTAAAACTGATAACAAATTATCTAAGGACTTCTATGGAACAGGAAGGCTATCACAATTATCACTATTGTCTATAGAGACAGAAAATCTGGGAGTCTGGGCTATTTTATATTTAAATACTTTTGAAAACTATTTGTGCACATCTCTAGTCATAACTATTGTTAAAGATCCATATGTTTTTACCTAGCCATATTTAAATAACATAGCAATAAGCCCAAATTAGATAAACTAAGAAAGTAACTTTGATTGATTACTATTTCAACCATGATTGGAAGTGCTAAGTTGATTATGTGCGCTATGAAGTGACGCTTTGTTGCAAGTACACAACGAACAATTAATCTCTTCACGGCCAGTGTATATCTAGTTAGTGTTCACTGTCGTAGTGTCGTCACAATACAAATGTGTTACTCAGTTAGATCAGCTGAAAAGGAATGTGACCAGAACTGGGCGACTGTTAGCCTATGCAAACTCATTGCAGATACATTCCTATCGTGGACATACAGACCAGAGACAATGCCCAGAGAATATGTACACAACATGCATCAAGGTACATGAATACACTGGGGTATATTCATATAGAGCGACGTGGGACAATAGTCAATCCATAGTCCCAGCATCTACCATCCGATCCGACATTACGTTATGGGTGATAGATAGGCTTACATACTGGGCTATGTACTGTGCATACAACATGTGCATTTGTACATGGACTGCAACGTATCGTACAACGCTAAACACTATCATACAATTATATTAATGGTCCAGAAAATTTTGATTCCTTGTTTTACCATCCGAGGCGAATGTTTTGACGTATATGTTGCGGTTAACCAAATATTGGTACCACTGTGCAGTAATAACTGAACTCTACATACATGTAAAATTGTTGTGGCTGTTAAATTCATATCAATTTACAAATTGTAATTATTATTTCATTTTGGTAAATAATGTGTTCGAAATACATTAGCTATGTTCTTCCTCTTTATATTTTAAGTACCAATCTTTTGTTTGATTTGTATTTAAGCTAAAGAAACATTAACTAAAGATGTTTCATTCAAATTTAAGTAAGAAACTATGGTTAGAAATAAGTCCCATAAAATTATATCGACTTAAAACTTATATGGTTAAAACTTTTATACTAAATTTTTGTTAAGTGATTCAAAATGGGCTTGTGTCTTAATTTTTTAGTGGTCGATTTTTCAATTGTTGATTGAAATTGATGTTAATAAATGTGTATTGGCGTGTCTATTTTATTAAATATCTAAATATTGATGGAGATATAGCAATTAAAAGTTTCAATTGTAGTTTTAGCGCTAGAAATGGTCGGCCATATTTGTATGACGAGAAATGCATTTTAACGTCAGTTATTTGTTGAGTAGGTCAGTGCTATGGTAATGTTTTGTAGCTGTTTGTAGTCGAAATAATCAAGTCAAGTCAAAGAATAATGAGTTTTTGTTTTATTTAACCCTGTTACGGCAGACATAATATTGGAATTTTAATGTTCCTTGAAACAGCTGTAAATAATATTTGATTTTTTGATATATAAATACATATAGCAGAGATTTGTGAGCTGTAAGGTTGGTAACGTTACACAAGGATTGTGATATCACATGCACTTGGAATGTGTACAACGTTGAATCCCTTTAATAATTAAAGAGACAAAATGACTTTTTTAATTGTAAATATCTCTTAACATATAAGGAGTTATTAAAAAATAATTAAACATTTGAGGTTCTAGTAACCCACTTTATCAATATATAGTACACTTTTATAGAAATTAAGATGTAATGTATTATTTAAATATTTAGATATTTAATACTAAAATAGAATTATAAATGTTATGTTAAATATATCTAGAAATTGTTTGATGGTGGCTTTGGTGAATTAAACTTTCATATGAATATAAGAATGCAGTTTTCTAATCCTCATCTGTGATGCAACAAGCGCCATCTGAATGCACCATTACTTACAGCTTTATTGCATTAACCTATTGCAGCTGATCTTGTCTTAAAGTACGTCTTTGTGAAAGTAGATTCACATGTCTTTCCTCGTCTCCTCGCGTGGAATCTCCGCATAATCACATTACTCTGGATTCACTCGCAGAGCTGCTACTGGCACAAGTTGACACTCTAAGGGAGATGAAAGATCTTATGCTTATTTGTAAAGATCATAAACTCGAAGTGCTTTAAAGTAACTCTCAATTAACAACGAAACTTTGAAATAATTCCAAATCCAATAGTTGCAATTGTTTTACAATACATTAATATGGAAATTGGTAAAACACTATTACTTTGCTAAGATTTAAACCAAAGAATTCCTATTGCATGAACTTCATTTTTGAAAGAACACAGTCGTTATTTTGAGCAAGAACTTAGGCCATTATTTTGTAACTTTTTCTCCGACGATATGTGTCATGAATTGGACTAGTATGATATTCATTTGTTCGATAATGTTTCAAGGAAAAACTAAAAGTGATTTTTTGTATGGTATGCTTTTTACTATGTGCGCAAATGCCTTTTGTTTGCTGATTGTCAAATTGTGAAATAATTTATTGAAATTTGGTCTTGTCAGTCAATTACAAATAAATGTTATCTATATTTGTAGACACCCTGTATTGGAATAGCTGTATTATGTTGCATGTATTGTATTTTATAATAAATCCACAAAATCATTTCTTTTTTCATGGCGGTGCTTTACGATTATCACATAATGTGCAATAAACATAAAAAATATTATAAAATGTGATGACTAAAATAAAATATGCAATTTATTTATATATTTTTGGTTGTTATTAAAATATCTAAAAATCCAATTTTGCTGCACATAAATTTTGTTATTGCTCATATCATTTATGAATCTGAATATAATTTTAATAGATATTCGTTTTATAGGATCATAGCAGCAGAATGTTACAAGTATATCTAAATGAAAAGTTTCTACCAAATCGGACAGGTAGTTCTGATTTGGTAGGACTCTTTGTCTATTAAAATGTAGAAGGAACTGTAGGAATTACACTCTATTAGTTGTTCCGAACATGATGTATATATTTACCATAAACAATAATAATATCAAGAACGAACATTCAATAAAAACAGAAATTTTATTAACTGAAAAAAGGTCAACTTAAAATTCTATCTAAAAATTCACAAAGTACTTTAACGATATAAAAGAATACATCTGGACATGTTATGACAGCTCTTCTTGCGTTGGAGCCTTAAACCTGACATCAATTGAAGGTTCTTCTTCTTCCACGTTGTAGCTTTCCAACTTCAGCTTGGACGATTTAAGCAGCTTCCTTGCTTGAGCCAACAACTTCAGTTTATTCTCGAAAGAGTTTACCGTAAATACAATATTACCATCCGTAGTTCTGTATGCAGAAAGAACTTTGATTGTTTCGTCCGAAACATTCAACTTCTCCGTTATGAAGGTCCTAGCAGCAGCTGGAGGATCTTCCCCTGCTGGTACCTTTCCAGACAGCAGCAGCATGCTGTTATCAGTTGTGTTCATCTCGTGAAGAAGTTCCGTTTGAAGCTCTCTAACTCCCTCCAGTTCTTTCGTCAGCTTGATAACCTCGCTTTCAAGATTTGCCAGTTCTGTTTTGGTATGGTTCACTTGGATGTACAACATCTGCATGTCTTTCGGGTCGCAGGGTACTGGAGAAGGGTGCGGGGATGTGTGGGGGACATCTGCATGAGTTACAGGGGCCTCGGATGTTGTATGATGGTGATGAGTGCTGTGGTCGTCATCATTAGGGATCAGTTCTGCAACAAAGAGATATTTAACGTTACTACACAAATAAAACATGAGCAATTAAACAAATAATGAATTGTCGGAGCTAAAGTCTCATTCCCACTCACTGTTTCGATATTTAATTTACTGTTTTTATTTAATATTGTAATTTAGATTTCCGGTTTTCGTTTAAGCATTTCTTGTCACATTCGTGTTTCAATTTGAGTTTAGTTAATTTAGTTGGTGCGTATGCAATTGTATGTGAAATAATTAAAATAGCTATTTTTAATAACAATTAGTAATATAAATTGTTTTCACTTCTATATTTTTCAAAAACTGACATTAAACTTCTTTTAAAAGTAAATTCTACTGCATTTTGACAGATTGACACATTTTGGAGGCTATAATATAATATAGTTTTTCTTAAAACATTGAAAACTTAAAAATTAAATTAAATTAAAAATGGTACTGTGAATAACTACGCGTATTGCCATATGCTAAACAATTTAAATTAAATACAAAATTAAAAGTGTAAACCTTGACTTTATTTTCGTAGTAATGTGTTAAAAAGAGATGGAAGATTTTTGTAATGCATTTTCTGTAAGAATTTTTACGTTTCACTTCTTTATATTTCTTAGACCACACTGCAACCCCTATTCCATGGTTCCACCCACCCTTTACCCTGTTGTATTTCCATCAGTTCCCTTGTGCTATACTTGTAACCCCTTGTCATATTTGAATATTCTGCACTCTGTTATATGTATGTATATATTTTTATTCTTGTACTACGTGTTTTATTTTAAGATAGTAAAAATTCTTTGATATTTATTTTCAAATTGGATCAGCACTGTTGAAAAGAATGTTGATGATTTCTTGTTACTAGTATCTTCTTTATTTAATGACTAACGGATAAGCCTGTTGGTGGTATTCACGTAAATGTACCAAAAAACGTTTATGACAAATAAGTGTGTGTACGAAGTTCGTACACTGACATATAGATGGTAGTACTATTTACAAATCTATAGATTTTTAGATAGTACCAAACTTCAAACGATATGTATCAAAATTTGAAGACATTCCAAACATTAGTTTATGATTTACAGTGTTTTTAGTGACGCTACTTTTTTAGTGTTCAAAACAATAGACAAATCTTAATGGGCTTGTGTCCTATGTCTTAATTTCTATAAAAGTGTACTATATATTGATAAAGTGGGTTACTAGAACCTCAAATGTCCAATTATTTTTTAATAACTCCTTATATGTTAAGAGATATTATCAATTAAAAAAGTCATTTTGTCTCTTTAATTATTAAAGGGATTCAACGTATTACTCATTCCAAGTGCATGTGACATCACAATCCTTGTGTAAGGTTGCCAACCTTATATATCATAAATCTCTGCTATATGTATTTATATATCAAAATATCAAATATTATTTACAGCTATTTCAAGGAACAACCAAATTTCAATATTATGTCTGCCGTAACAGGGTTAAATAAAATAAAAACTTATTATTCTTTGATTTGACTTGATTATTTGACTATCAACAGCTACAAAATATTACCACAGCACTGACCTACTCAACAAATAACTGACGTTAACATGCATTTCACGTCATACAAATATGGCCGACCATTTCTAGCGCTAAAACTACAATTCAAACTTTTAATTGCTATATCTCCGTCAATATTTAGATATTTATTAAAATAGACACGCCAATACACATTTATTAACATCAATTTCAATCAGCAATTGAAAAATCGACCACTAAAAAATGAGGATACAAGCCCATTGCATATGTTTTTTTATGTGAAATAGCTTTGCTTGAACGTTGCAAGATCCTCAATGCAGTTACAGTTTTAAATCTAAATGCATAAAATAATTTTACAAAAAACTTTTTCTTGTATTTTTGAATAGTTGAAAATAACTCTGTATTGTTGATGTAGTATCATGAGCTTTGTGAACGCGAATCGAGCTTCGTAGGCTGAATCACTGACTGAATGTACAAATCCACTACAGCAATCATATTTCTGTTCTCAATACAATTGAATACCGTAGTTACATAAAGAAAAATGAGAAAAATCATTCAGAAAATAACAAATTGATATATATTTCCATTTCGCCTTTATATTACAAAACAGATTGCACAGAGAAAATCGTATAACGTACGATAGCATGACGTTTCTCTATTTTACAACGGACATACTTGAAAAGTATACGTCACATGCTTCAACGCTTTTGTTTTTACCATGGAATTATAAAAGAATCAAACGTTGTTATCATTTATTTTCGGCTAAGTCGAACTTAAGACCAAAATCAGGTGTAATATTAGATATTAACAATTAAAAAAGTCATTTTGTCTCTTTAGTTATTAAAGGGATTCAACGTTATATACATTCCAAATAGTTATTAACCTTAGAGCTCATAAATCTTTGCATTATGTATTTATAAAATATCAAATATTATTTACAGCTATTTCAAGGAACAATACAATTTCAATATTATGTCTGCCGTAACAGGGTTAAATAAAATAAAAACTTATTATTCTTTGACTGGACTTGATTATTTGACTACCAACAGCTACAGAACATTACAACAGCACTGACCTATTCAACAAATAACTGACGTATACAATGCATTTCACGTCATACAAATACGGCCGACCATTTCTTGCGCTAAAACTACAATTCAAACTTTTAATTGCTATATCTCCGTCAATATTTAGATATTTAATAAAATAGACACGCCAATACACA
Source organism: Panorpa germanica (assembly GCA_963678705.1). Lineage (NCBI taxonomy): Eukaryota > Metazoa > Arthropoda > Insecta > Mecoptera > Panorpidae > Panorpa > Panorpa germanica. The sequence continues at coordinate 2,130,807 of OY783207.1, forward strand.
TTTATTAACATTAATTTCAATCAACAATTGAAAAATCGACCACTAAAAAATGAGGACACAAGCCCATTTGTTTCGCAATAAATTTCCAAAATAGGACAATGTCAAATAAGATAACCCAATTGACTGGAAATATAACTACCATCTCTAGTGGAAGCGTCAGTTTTATTTCATTATATTGAGGTTAAAAAACCAAGGTTTATTGACGTTAAAAATGAATTGTGACGTAACACATCTGACGTAATCAATTTATATTTTATTTAACACCGCTGCAACATGTTACTGTCAATATAGAAATCAAAATTACAACCAGCATACGTGATTTCAGTTTAAAACGAATATATATATATAAAAAAAAAACATTTTATGAAGCACGTAACTCCTCCCCTTTCTGCTCAGCTCAGAAACCAACCCAACTCACTTAAAATTGCTACGTTAGGCCAAGGCACGTTACGAAGACATGTTAACTAAAATAGAGATTACGTGTCAATCTGTCATACATTGTGATTTAAATTCTTTTTATAATAAATTGAAAATGGTCTTTGCTTTATACACGAGTATTTCGAAAGGTGACTGATGAACGGATTCATGTGAATAGTGGTGAGTGAGTGAGAGGGGCGGAAGGGGGTGGTTGATAACGTAACGTACTATGGAAAGCTGTCACAAATTCTTGGAAAAACTGAAAATATCCCAAAATATAAACGCCTACGTATATCTTCGTTTAGTTTCCTTTACTGATTGCTGCTGTATTGGATCATAAATATATTTTATTAAATATAAAGTCGGTTTACCAAATCTTAAAGAAAGTTTAACTGAATGTAAATAATCTTTAAAAATCTACGAATTCGTCGATACTATAATGTATGTTAAAAAGCAATTTTACGAAATGCAAGTAAGGTTTCCTATTAGGCACAGTTCAATAAAACACGAACAAAAACTTGTTTTTCTGAACAAAAACACCAATGTTTACACCAAAGAGACAGTTCTTAAAACATTTTTGTCTTTAAAAACTGTTTTAGTAAACAAAACACATTCTCATCTGGAGTCGTTAAAATCAAAGGAAAACACGTTTGTTGTTGTTTTATAGTCTGCTTGGTTTATACACGTAGTATTGTTTTTTGGGAGCATTTGCGCTTGTCAGTTGTTGTTTATCATGTTTATAATATTTATGGGACACACAGAAAAACACTCTGTTGACAAAAAACCAGTCTGTTAAGTGTGATCAATCTGTTTTCGAAAAACAGGACTGTTTTAAAATAAAACAAAACATGTGCATGCGCTAAAAACTGAGGTGTTGTGTGCACATATTTATTCCCTTCCCTTTCTTTCGGGCTGTGTACCCTTACCTTAGGAAAAAATTACTATCAGGAATATGATCGCCGCCTAATTATTATGCAACAGTTAATACATGACAATATTTTAACATACAAAACTTGATTAGAAAGAAGACTTCAAGGTCATAAGTCATTTACTTTTATTTATGTGTGTGTGTGTGTGTGTGTTTGTCACTTATGATAAAATACCTGTAACAATAAAGCTTTGAATTCCATATTGATATCCTAAATGGTCTTTTTGTACATAAAACCAATAATAAACAATATCTCCAACTTGTAAAATGACATTTTTATCGTAGAACGTCCATCTTCCATTATTCGGCATTCGAACATCCCCTGCCAGTTCTGCACCATCCCCTACATCTATCATCGTGTTAACACTTCCTTGAAACCCAAATAATTCAATACCGGGTTCATCAGGTATTGACACACGCAATCCTTTAGGTGACAAAGCCTCCACTAGGGGTCTAGGCATTTGATAAACCGTGTTGGTAATCCTTACAGATGGTTCCGTCTGTGTGGCAGTAGCGCTGGCAGCAAACTCTACCGTCAATGTCACACTCACTATTAATGTTATTAAGATAAATGTTTTTGACATTATTATTTTATTTGTACACTAATTTAAAGTTTATTCACTGACGAGGTGTGTTCACCTTATAATTGTTTCACTATTCAGTAGCACGTGAACACTGCGATGTTACTGTTCTGTGTTTGAATTATCGATGTGTGGCATCTGAATAATATATGAGTTTAATTTAGTTGTCGGCGCAAGGTCGTGACGTACTGGAACCGCACTGTGTCAGAGTTGCTTCTTATCCATTGATTTACCATTGAATATTTATACAATTCATAAGGCGATCCGACATTTGCACAGGTTTAAGCAGCATACCCACCAAAGAAACGTTGTTAGCGTGTTTGTTCATAACTTTCTCTTTCTTTTTCGAAGTTGAGTTGGAAACTGTTTTCCACTATGAGTGCAGGAATCTCTTCCTAGGTAGTGATAGCGAACAACCAGTCTAGATAGCGGTGTCTCAATCTATATATGTTATCAGAGATGTGCGTTTTTCAAATACATATACTCAAAATGCAATACCTCATTTCTATTTTGTATTTATATATCTTTTAAGAGTTACTACGTTTATGTTACTTCATAGTGTTAATCAGTAAATATTATTTTTTAAATATAAACTTAAAACCACACCAACATTAGCACCATCTATGATCTAAAAGTATCTGCACAATTGTCTTAATAATTCTAATTTAAAATGATAGATGTGCCTATTATTTTATTATCCTTCCTGTTACCCCCACCATAAGACATCTGATTTTCGTTAACCTAAATTTGTTTATCATATTTTCTCGTTCATTATTTGTTTTACTACAAATACATTCCTTACTGAAATATATATATACGTAAATATATATTATTTTACCTACTACCCCCACATGCGACATCCAACATTTACATATTTTCATTCATAAGTTGACATTATTTAGACATGAGTGTACTAAATGTGTTGTACTTTTAACGTACAGACTAGTGCAACATAAACATGCGACACTAATAAAACCCTTACTCACAAATTAAGTACTGCCTTTTAACAGTTTATTATTAACTGACAGTACCAAAATGAAATTATTTAAGGCGCCAAATTTAAATTAAATTAATTGCTTACTCGTTGTTGTTTGCAAATACTGTTTCTACTTTAAATACATGTATTTATCTAGTGAGTATCCTGCTTTAGATGACAAATACCGGTATACCACAAGCATCTCCGATCAAAACAAGTTATTAGATAATAGTTGGTTAGGCACCTTTGAAATTGTGTAATAATATTTATTATGTTTTGCATTTTTAGGTATTGCATGCTTGGACGTCTCATCAGAATGGTCCCTCACTGATCGCAGTAAGAGCGTCCCAAGGAGCAGGCCTGCTCAGCCTACATGTAGACTAACATATGTAAGTGAATATTTTTTATTTATATAAGAAACTGTAAGAAATACCACTTTCAACTTCATTGGTTGCTTATGACTATTAACAATCTAAAAAAGAACCCATTTCTATCTTGCAAATATGGTATTTCTGGTATAAACAAAACCTTATCAATCTTTAAAACTCCACGAATTATTTGTGCAATAATTAGTAGTTACGTAATTCATAATAAAACACCAACGTATTAGAGGAACCCCCGCGAGAACGCTATGCCACGTATCCTTTTTGAATCGGTTTGTTTTCAATCGTCTATGACTAATATTTATTTCTTTATTTTATTTTTAAGATATATGGAATTTTATAACATTTTATGTACTAATACTTATTATTAGTTGATGCACAATAAATAAATAAAAAAAATTTAATTGAACCAGTCGAATATGTTACAAGGTTATACAAATTAATTTTTATTAACGCAATAATGGACCAAAGAGTTCCAGTTAATTTTATTGCATGATTATTTGTTCATCTTAAATGGAATTTTGTTTTACTACTGCATTAACTTTTGTCACGGCTTTCTCTTTTCAATGTAACCAGACCAAGGTACCAGAATTTGTCTCAAAAAATTGCCTTAATTTATTTGATTTAATTTTATTTAACGCTGAGTCTTATCACCGACAACCTCCTCTAATACTGGTAGTATTTATGATGTCGTGGCCTAACAAAAGCCTCATTAGTGTTATTTTTACGAGCATGTAATCAAATTAAATCTGGTAACAAACAAACTCACAAAATATTGCGCTGGTCCGGAGATTAAGCCCGATGATCATGTCACTATTAAATTCGATGTGTTACTAGACAGGACAGACAGTTGTCTATAGGATATATATATATATATATATATATATATATATATATACTAGCTGTCCCGGCCACGCGTTGCTGTGCCTAACGTTTTTGTCATATTACATTACATAGCGCCATCTATTGAATATTTACTCAATCTAGTCAACAGATTTCGATTTACTCAACAGAATATTTACTCAATCTAGTCAACAGATGTCGCCATCATCGTCGCCCGATGTCATATGCCATATACAGATAATTAATAGACAAATAATTAGCAATAAGATAAATAAATTGAGATGTAAGCTATTCTATCTTTCAAGTTGGATCAAACTGCACAGGGTGTACAAATTTGATTAAAATCGGTTAAGTAGTTTAGGAGTCCATCGCGGACAAACACGGACAAACAACGTGACACGTAATTTATATATATTAAGATATATATATATATATATATATATATATATATATATATATATATATATATATATATATATATATATATATATATATATATATATTATTTAGGGCTAGGTAATTGAAAGAAATTTGTCAGGAAGTAAAAAAACAGCATTTTAAGAGTGTATTATTTAATTCTTCCTGGTTTATTACCATCAAATCATTCAAAACTTCCGGTAATTATAGTTATAAAGAAAAAATGAACACAAATTTAAATTTTAATTAATATCATAAATAATGTATAGAATATTTAATTCGCATAATTAATTATAAAGGTCATTTGATCGACATATTTGTACTGATTGAGACCTCATAATATTTAGTATAGTTCAACTTACAAGAGTTCGACGTTCACTCATGCTTAAAACAAATTGTGTCGTATAAATCTGCAATGCAATGAAAAGCCACTATCTCTCATTGTTTTATAATGTGTATAAGAACAAATAAGATGAAATTCATCATTGCATCGTAAATTTACGCGACACCTATATGAGTTGCTATCAAACTCTCATAATTTGGACTATATATTTAGTACAAACAAATTCATATTAATTAATCTATACTAATATTATAAAGCGACAGAGTTTGTTTGTTTGAACGCGCTAATCTCCGAAACTACTGGTTCGAATTGAATAATTCTTTTTGTGTTGGATAGTCCAGTTATCGAGGAAGGCTATAGGCTATATAACATCACGCTACGACCAATAGGAGCAAAGAGTTTTCCGTTGCGTGCGCCGTGAAAACGGTTCGAGATACACAAAAAATATGTATTAAAGAATAATAGCTCTTTTAATGATCTAAAAAACAGTCCGCAATAGTATATGTCTATCGTTTAAGATTAACTCACAAAAACCGTTTTTATGGTAATTCAACAAAAAACTTTAAAGATTACAATGATAAATAACTCCGAAACAAAACCAACTCGCTCTCTGCGCTGGCCGGCGCGGCGGGAGAGAGGCGGTGCTTGCGGGCAAGCCGGGAGGGGGGTGTAGCTCAACGAGATACCATGCCGCGCGGGTCACTCGCGCGGTCGGTTCCCTACTGAACGGTTGAATGCAGCGCTAATTTGTTTATGCGATATAATTATCATCGTAATATTACTTTTTAAACACAGTTTCATTTTGTAGTTGTTTTCTATATAGTAGGTACTTTATTTGTTTTAGGATAGTATTTAGTTACACAATAATAACACTTTTTTGTTTTCATGTAGATTATTAATTTATATATATAAATTACGTGTCACTGTGTTGTCCGCTATGGACTCCTAAACTACTTAACCGATTTTAATGAAATTAGTACACCGTGTGCAGTTTGACCCAACTTGAAAGATAGGATAGCTTACATCTCAATTTATTTATCTTATTGCTAATTATTTGTCTATTAATTATCTGTATATGACATATGACATCGGGCGACGATGATGGCGACATCTGTTAACTAGATTGAGTAAATATTCTGTTGAGTAAATCGAAATCTGTTGACTAGATTGAGTAAATATTCAATAGATGGCGCTATGTAATGTAATATGACAAAAACGTTAGGCACAGCAACGCGTGGCCGAGACAGCTAGTAATATTATAGAAGCAAACGAACGATTCCCATACGAATAGCAAATGCAAATGTTTACCATATTAATGTTATTTATACAGGATGCGGTTAGGTTTATTTAGCTTAGTGTCTGTATTTATCAGCCGACAGATTTTATCGTTTTTATTGTTTTCATATGTTAAAACCACTAAATTTAAACAACCTCATGTAAATTAACCTTGAAATAATTTTGTATTCATTTTGATTGTTAATTTCATTTTTAATTAAAGGTGTTCTCTCATAAGAACGAGTTTTAATCTGCTTTGAAGGTCCGCAGGTTCACACCGCTGGAAAGTAGAGGTCAAAATAAGGCGCTAAATAAAAATCGTTCAGAATTAGATTTTTCGGGACCTCTACTTTTAAAATTTATTGAAAAAATATATCGTTTTTTAATTTATGATATATAAATATTATTTAGCGATTAGAGAAGAATAACTATATCAAATTTAGGAACTTTACTAATTTTTTTAATATTTTTAAAGGACTCCTTTTGTATAGCTTCCGAATATGATTCATAATTTTCAATATATTAAAAAAACATGAATTTTCTCGATGTTTATTTTGAACTTATCCATTTTTGCTACTGCGCAACTCATAATGATACAAAAAAACCCATGTTATAATGATGAACGAACGAGATGTTTAATTTTATTCGTATTTCTAATGAAACAGTAGTTCATGGAATTCATTACATGAATACTCAACACAGTAAACTTTACCTTTGATATTTAAATGAAAAAATTTATTGAATTTAATTAAAAAATATACAGAGACATTATTGGAAATACATATATAAAATAACATTCCAAGGACGACCACCAGTTTATTATAAATATATAATTAGTTGCTTGCTAATTATTATTTTCGTAGTTAAAAATTTAATATTTATAATCCAAAAAAAAAAAACTTTTTTTTATGTACATTTTAATTTTAGAATCAAGCGGATGCTTTTATTTTGTTTGTTATTTAGCAGCCGCCACTCAAAGCGATATCTTTTAATTGGTGTGTTTTACTTTCGTCCATCTTTAAAATATAGTAAACTTCAGGAAAGGATGTGCAAGGTGTGCTAGAGAGAGATAGAAACGCTGGAGCTCATTAAGTATTCATGTGAGAAAAGAGTAAAAAGTGAAAAGAAGATTGTGCAGTTATTGTGCAGGGCAAAGATAGAGAGAAGGATAAAGGAAGGAGAAGGAAGAACAGAGTAGAAACAGGAGAGAAAGAGAAGCATTTTTCTATTTTCTTTTGGAAGGAGTAGATAGAATAAGGATCACAAAATGTAATGATTACAATACCTTGAATAGTATACGATTGTTCATCTCTCCTGTATCCCAAACGATCCTTCTGCACAAATGTCCAATAGTTGACCACATCTCCTACTTCTAATTGTACATCAGGATTATAATATGTCCATCTTCCATCTCCTGGTGACAGGATATCAATCGACATTCGTCCAGCCGCTAAACCCACCACAGGTTCATTCACGCTTCCATGAAATGCAAATAATTCAACTCCTGGAGTATCAGGTATAGACACCCTTAACCCACGTGGGGTCAGAGCTTCTACACGTGCTACAGGCACGTGGTACGGTTGACTATGATAACGATTTGATGATTTTCTTCCAGCGAAAACAATAGCAATTGTTGCTAACAATAGCAACAAACGAAACATCTTAGTAATTCACAATAATCACTGTTTAACAAACAACGCACTTTTTTGTTATTGTTTAATGTTTAACACACACAATACTTTCTTGTGTCTTACGTTCACTTTGTTATGTATCTAGCATGATTACTTGCCTGTCATACTTTTGATGAAATCACTTGACCCCAGTTCGCAGTTATCACAAATTAAAAAACAGATTCACTATTTCGAACTAGTAACCAGTCGATTCCGCCACGAGTTGTAACGTTGATTCTTGTGAGGTCCACAGACGAGTGTCGTGCTGTTTTATTAAAGAAATCACTACTACTTGTACATATATATGTATAAGTATGTATACATAAAGATATGTGTGAATTCAAGCAACTACAAATACTAAGAAATGAATTATGTATGCGTTTGTAATTAATTACATACATTAATATTTAATATATATACCGAATAAAGAACGAAGGTATTATTAACATAACATTTACGTTGCCAATACGTTACAGATATAAGTATTACATAACTGTGTTTAGTGACTAATAAATTTTAATAAAACCATCTTTGTCTTTATCGATTCCCTCGAAATTTTGAAAGAATGTTGCATGAAAATCGAATTTCTTTGTTCGTTTCTTTCCGGATGATAGTCTTCTGTGTTTGTGTGTGTGTGTGTCTTATTTACTCCCAATTTATTTCATATCATGCTAAACCACAGCAAAGCGTGACCGGGTTTGGTTAGTATTAGATAACATTGAAATATAATATTAATATTCTATCCTTTGTTGAAAAAAGTTCAACTGTATTGATTCAACTAGCGGTGCAGATGTACATTTGTTAGCTTGCTATAATCTAATTCCAAAATTCATTGTCTTCTTCTCATATAGGTAACTTCATACTTACTAGCTTACTACTAGCTAATTAAAGGGTTACATTTTCTACTTGAGGAGCTACTGTGAATCGAGAAATTAGAAATTACATTACTTAACAAAAAGCCGACGAAAAGGGATTGTATAATTAAAGGAAAAATTGCATTGCATGTCGTAATCATTCAATATATTGGACAAACATTATGAGAAGATTAAATACAGAAGCAGCCTTTGGGGGTGGCAAGCAGGGCAACCGCCCGGGGCCTCGCATTCTCGCGCAACACCCAAGTAGAAAAATTCTTTACTATATATGTATTTGAATCTGGCGCCTCGCTCTTTAGAAATTTCACTAGAATCACAGCGTATATCTTTTAAGGATGTATGAGCGATTTAAGTAAGGGCTCAATTTTTTTTTACGTGTAGATTCCTCCTCAAAGAGTATACTGTTAAAATTTCAGGGTAGGTAACCGTTCTTAGTTTAAAGAAATTAATTGTTGAAAATTGACATAAAATACATTGCTCTTATAGGGAAATGGGTACATGTGATCATAAATCAATAAATTTGAGTATGTTCTGTATTGTGTAGCATAAAAAAAAACTATGCATTGGAAAGGTGAATATTGGCGTCACACGTCAATATTTAAAAAATACCATGTAACCGTTCATTCTGAAAAGAAAATTAGAAATGAAATTCAAATTATGATATTTAATAAATTATTTTTCGTCATATTTGACACTTGGCAACGTCGCACTGCTATAATAATCGTCACAGCACGGCAGCGGCAAAAACGGTATATAAAGATTTGTCTTTGTGCTTGGTAACTTTTATACATCTTCCAATATAAAATTTTATTTCTCGTCAATTATCATCAAAAATGTTTATTTACAATTTACATAAATTATACAAAGAACAAGTGCCTCGCAATGGCTAAGGTCGCCCCTGATTAAATATAATCTTCAAAATCCCCAATAGGTTTAAATTCATAGACTGCTGGGAGCTTGAGGCGCTATTAACTATACAGTCCATTTGCCATCCACGAGAAATTAATTGTATTAATTGTATTAATAAATTTTAAATCATGTTTGGGACCTAAAACATTCTTTGGATCATGTAATTCTTTTTTAGATTTTCATATAAACGGATTGGCTATATAAAATATTAAATTAAACTCTATTATTGACAAAACATATGATAAAATATTAATTTCCACATATTCAAATAATGAATGGAGAAATATTGATTTTATGAACAACCTTTGACCCCCAGAGAACATTAACGTCATCTATGGATATATTGTGTACTAAATATAGTTATGACTTCATGAAATAAATTACATGTTCTATAAATAGATCTGATTGACGTGACCATAGTCTCTCGGCTCTCCACTAAATACACTTATCAGCACGTTTCTTTATGTGTCAGTGTATTAAAGCACTGATAACTGAAAATATAGTGTCTTTATGATTTATGTGCTGTTAAAAACATACTCTACTCGCAAAAACCTTGACTGTAATCAGAGCGAGGGTACTTTTTTCAATTTCTTTCATGCTACTCTAAACTATATATTATATCATAGTTAGATATAACTTTACAAAGTAGTTTTAGAACTATTTGGCCATTTGAATACTTTCAGTACGTCGCTATGAGTTCAACCTAGGTCTAGAGATGACATTATGCGGAGTTATAGAGGACTTATGGACCTCGACACGTGTCAGCATAAAATATACAATTTTTAGTATATTTCCCTGAGATCTAAAACTTTAAACTTATGTTTAAAATATTAAATAGTCATTTAAAAAAATTTCGAAATAAATCAAATTATCTCTAATAAGCACATTTAGTAATTACTAGTTTTTAATAGTAAATTTTGTTATTACAAAACTATTAATTGTTCTGTATGATAATTAATTAATGAATGTAATTATAGCTCAATGTTATATTATTATCCAATTTATTTATAAATGGTCTATTAATTCACTTGCAAAATATATAATTAAAGATCTATTAATAGATGTATTTCAATACTATTTTTATAAAACTAATGCTAATGACCTCCATTATAATCAGACAGCGTTTGCGAACTGTTTTGACAGTTTTGTTAAAATCGGTAGGCCTTACTTTCTTGTGACTACAGTAACTCATTTCTTCCTTGCTAACTTATACGTTAAATGGAAAAAAAAACATTTCTTAGTTTGTTATGTTCTTACGCATTTGTTTTCTCTTCTTCTCTGTATCTCCATAAACTCTCTGAAGTGCCATGTTTTCAATACGTAGATGATTAAGAAAATCTTGATTCTTTCATGAAAAAATGTTGTTCACCAAGGTAACGATCAAAATCACACATCTGAGTGAAAGAACTCTGCTCCAGCTTTTTCCATATTCCGCTTCTTTCTCCTCCTCCATATTTCCTGTTATTCTAAATACTACGGTATCCTCCTCCTCCATAATCGTTGCAAATGTTCTTCTACTCTGTGGATTATTTTTATTGAATTAAAATATATTTGTTAAATGTATTTATCATTGAAACTTACGAGATTTATTAAAATTAATTTCATTTTTATATAGACTTTTAATTTTTATTACAACAGCTATTCAACTTTTGGAAATTTCCACAAAACTGACCTTATTTATATCAAAGAACGAGCAGCGCGAGTAGCGAATTATTTAATCGATATCAGCAAGATTAATCTTATAATAATAATCTTATAATAATTACCACAAAATAATTTACTGAAAGGAAAAGGAAAAAGGTCATGCAACCTGGGCTACAACATGTCATAGCCTGTGGCAATGTAAAAATACAGCAATGGCAAGAAATGGACTCCAAAAGGCGGTGCTACAGACTTCGCAGACGCTTCCTGTTAATTTTGATTGAGAAACCGAAATTTATAACTGCAGTAGCCATGAATAGATCATTCTTGTTGTCTGGATATAACGTATAAGAAGAAGCAGAACAATATTAGGGGCGATAAAAGGCTATGTGCCTAGGAAGTCCGAGAAACTATATTAAAAAAAGAAACCATGTCATAGCTCTTGCGTACTGCACTACGCATAGACGTAACATTCAATTTTGTTCATATTATTGAACAATAGTCGTTTGGTACACTGATTGAAATACTGAATCATCCTCTGATAACTCTCTTGTAGCAACAAACAATCTGCGGTTAATGTTCTTTTCGATGTATGGATGAAGCCATTACATTCTACGTCTGATTCGTCGTCTTCTAATAAAAGCGTATGCTATAATCACATCTTGTTCATCACTTGACATTTTCCCAATGAAAAAACGTGCTTTCTCAATGAGTAAACTTCAGAGAAATGACCCTATTTGCAGCTTGTATGACGTTACGTGGACAGAACTAAGATGCAGAATACGTCTGGCTTCATTTACAGCTTGCATGGAAGGGAATAGGTAGATGGGAATGATACTTTCAGCTATGTAGACTCAGACAATAATGAACACCTCTATAATATCTTATTGATTACTTTGTTTAATTACATTAAAACTATAAAACACAAAATTTGACTTAGTTAATTTACGGTGAACAATCACTCTTTAATTTGTTCATGCAACATTTCTCCCCCGCAATCGTAGCATCGTGCCGGTTGCAACTTGTTTGAACGCAATCCCCATTCCACCACATTTCACCCACCGCCTCCTTCTTGCACGTCATCCAACGCGCGGCATATGGACTGTCAATTAGAACCCCGATCGAGCGCTCTATCGGATTCCCATTTAAACGGCCTTGACAGATAGTTACAGCCAGATCGCTGTCTCAGATATATTTGAAATCACCACCCTCCGTGAGCTACACTCACACACTGACACACAATTATTGTGAGTATACTAATTTGAGCAAAATGATTAATGACATTTTAATGTGGCTAAATTGTGAATAATACTGCGTACGTAATTAATCAATGTCTGACAGTGATTCAATAGAACGCAACAGGAAAACCCAGCCTCCGGTTTCTAACTCTTCACACACATCTCGCATTTGTTGCATGCATTGGGATAGGATTGGGATGATTCTGTAACGCTCACGAACATTGGCATCCGATACGAGGATATCTGATAAGTTTTATTTGCTACCCAGTGTAGTACATTAAGCAATTTTCGAGAATCGGTTTCTATATACGATATACAGATATATGTGTGTGTGCTTTTCTGAATTGACTTATCGATCTACAAAAATATTCGTTGTGTGAATTTTTCATGGAATATCACTAGGAAGCGCTGGGTATTGCTAATGGAATATCCGGTCTGTAAAGGAATACTTTGTGCGCTATTATGAGAGTCTGCCTGACACTGCATCCTAGGTACACTTTATCATGAAAGTAATAGTAGTTGCTTTATTAAGTGATTGCCACGGTATCTGGTACACAAAGGAAGACAGAATGTGAAAATGATGTAGAAGCGAAATTATGGAGCATATGCGGAAGGCAAATGGAAAAATTAGAACACATTAAGTATAGGTGTCAGGATAAATTGGAAAGTGAAATAACCTTGAAGGAGTTATTACAAGAAAAGAGGGAGGTAAAGAGAAAGAGAAGAGAGAAGGAGGAGAAACTTTGGGAGCAGAGGGAATCGTGAAAGGATTGCCAGAGAAGGGAAATAACAAGGGAGATAAAATTTGAAAAGGAAGAAGAGAATTTCCGCTCACTGTTTTGATATTTAATTTACAGTTTTTATTTAATATTGTAATCTAGATTTCAGGTTTTCGTTTAAGCATTCCTTTTCACATTTGTGTTTTAATTTAAGTTTAATTAATTTAGTTGGTGCGTATGCATCATTAGTAATATAAATTTTGACAGTTCGACTATTTTTAATAGCAATTAGTAATAGAAATTGTTTTCACTTCTATATTTTTCAAAGAACTGACATTAAACTTCTTTTAAAAGTAAATCCTACTGCATTTTGACAGATTGTCACATATTGGAGGTTATAATATAATAGTTTTTCTTAATTTAATATTTTTAATTTAAAACATTGGACATTGTAAGGTTCTACAAAAACTAAGAAAACTTAGTTAAAATGAATTAAATTAAAAATGGTACTGTGAATGACTACGCGTATTGCCATACAAAATACAAAATTAAATTAAAGCAGAGAGTGGCCCCGTGAAGGCAGAAACAATAAAATATAATGCATAGTAGTATTTAATGTCCTTAGATTCGAAAACATATTTTCCAAAAAAGAAAATTAGAATAAATGTAAATTTATTGATTGTCAGGGTCGTGTATACCCTTAGTAATGCAATGCAAAGTTCAGAAAATGTCATCGTCACCTTTAAAATCATATTAAAAGTATTCTGTTTTATTACAGAACATTTCAGGGTCCATAACCACGGCCACTTTCCCCCCGTTAATGGCCCCCCCTCGGCCCCATGTCCTTATGGGTCTTAATTTAGTTTAATGTATCGAGCTTATTCTAAAGCGCGTCATATTTCATCTTTACGGCCGCGGAAAGGGAGGCGTCACAAACAGGAAATACTGCAAACCACGACAATTCAAACAAAGCCAAGTCGAGTCGAGCTTTTGCGAGCTTTTACTACATTTATGCTTCATTGCTATTAATTTTCGTATACGTATACAGTTTACGCTGGTCCTGCTGGTTATGGCATCATCGCGCTCGAAATGGTTGTAATCTGCATGCTGGAGTCTGTACAAGCCTTCGGGTCGGTGTCACGGCACTCCCATCGCGCGCACGGTCTTATACTCCCGACGCAGAAGGGTCACGGAGTCCTAGTGTCGTCAACAGGAACTAAAGTTGTTTAATGGGGTGCAGTACTGACAGCTGGTTAATTTGCATTCCCCTCATATCAATATCAAGGAAGATATCTTAAGAACATTAAGTATATCTTCAATAATGTTTTTTGACGACACAGGTAATATATAATTATTTCTATAATTACTACATGATAAAGACATTTGAAGAATACTTTGTGCAATTTTCATAAATAAATATCAAGAAATGAGGTATTGACAGCGAATCTCCGCAGACGTCACAAAAAAAAGTAACATTGCGATGTCCCTCATAACTCATCACTGGATTTTCTGAAATCGAAAAACCAAAATGATTTCATTAGTTGATAAGTTTCTGCAGGTAACGCTGTCGAATTTTTCTTTTTTTATTGATTTTTCAATTTTTTAAAGCGCTTAAAACTTCAGAAAAACTTGTGATGAATTATGAAAGTAGTGTATTTTGTCACTTATCTTTTTGAATAAGCATATCGTCGATTTATTTCAATTCAGAGAACGAATTAAATAGAAATTAAGCTTCCTGCACTTATGTGACTTGCAGAAACCGATTCTGTCACTTCCGGTCTCTGAATCTCGTTGTGTATATATTTTTATTTATTGATTTCATCTTCAATACATACTGCAAGCTGGAATTCCATATATTTTCAACTATGTAATATATTTTTCTATAACATCAAAGATTTTAAATGGTTGTGCCTTTTGCAACTACTATTAACAGAGTTTTATAACTAAGAGTAGGGGTAAAAAACATTAGCCACCTGGTGGCTGTCTCAGCAAACTAGACAAATAACACAACCCCTATGACAAACTACATACCGCTAACTTTTGCTCTTTGAATGTATTTCTCACCCGCACATGTTACTATAAAAACTACTCCTAACTTGTCTAATACTTACCAGACCCTGACCGCTCTACGCCAGTACAGTTAGTGGAGTGGGGGTAGCACCCATCCCATCCCACACACGAAATAAGAAAAACTTATCGTATGTCTCATAACTCGTACGACATTAGAGGAGCGTAGCGCGGGGGAGGGGTGAAGAGTGACACAGCAACCAGGAACACCTGCGAGCCATCAGGTTGATTACACGGGTCTCTAATAACAACGCGAGGAGGAGAGAGGGAGGAGCAGTAACAGCACTACTTTTGATTGCGTGTTACATTTGCTTTAAATAGTCGAGTAATATAAAATAGACGATGCAATACAAACAATGTTCTCAAGCATTAAAAGTTCAAAGTGGAAATGTCACTTCTTTTGACAGTTTACAACAAAAATGTGTTTCATTTCGCCTACGAACATAGGTGTAGCAACACCCGATGTCACCACCCAAAAAAAGTTGGATCCAATTTTCCACATCACATCTTCTGCAACTTTCTTCAACAATATTTTTATCTGCGCTCGACTATTACTAAAACTATTTTGGAGCATATTGCTGGAGTTTTCAGAATAGATGGTCGAATACGAAACGGAGAATAAGTTCTTATATTTTATAGCCACTATCTAACTTTCTTGCTTCATGGGCCGCGACCCGAATGGGGCGGCTAAGTAACTGCCTCTGTGTAACCCTTCCCCCATATGCATATATCTAGTTCCAACGTGGAATGTCATTACTTCTAAATCTGTTTGCCTTAGGTAAATTCAATTCGTTTCTGATTCGAATTATCTGTAAGTAGATGCATTAATAACGTCACGACGTCACGTGGGTCGAAGGCAGCTGAGATATGTCTCTCCAGAGTAAGACTTGACATACATACGAAGCGGAGAAACGAAGTCGCAGCATTGGTTCGTTCTCAGTCTGTGCTCTGTAGTATTTTCTTTAATTTATATATGACCCCGACTTCACTCCTCTTTCATTTCGTCCCTAGTCTTTCTATCCTGTAGCAGAAGTCTCCTACTCACCCACTCACGACACCGACACCGTCGGGAAAGACCGTTGGGAAATTGTACCCGCATCATGGAAACATACCCTGAGCCTTGTCACTCCACGAACCTCCCCGAAGCGCTCTCCCTTCTTCATTAAAACACCACTGTGAAATCCGCGAGGTCATTATTATTTAAAGGAAGTAGTATGCCGTGGATCGGGAAGTCCAAGCGTACTTTATGAGTGTGGATTTATTTATATTATTGTACAACATATTAAGTTTATTGTGTACAAATTTGAAGTCAATTGGAGTAAAACTGTCGGAGATATAAACTTTTAAGTCTTCACCTCTCTTGTTACTTTGAAACTTTTAAATGCGTTTTCTCACACATAGCTTTTTCAGAGTCGGTGCTCTCTCTAGCTCTAAATCTACTGCACCGATTCTTTTGAAATTTTGCACACTCTTTCTTTACATAAATGCCGAGTTAACGCTGTCGAGTTTTTTTTAATTTAACATATTTTAAAATAACAAAGTTTCTGAATTTTTTCATGAAAAATCTTTTAAGTTCTGTAAAAAAATGAAAAATCTAAAAACAAAGAAAAACTCGACGGGGTTACCTGCAGAAACTTATCAACTAATGAAATCATTTTGGTTTTTCGATTTCAGAAAATCCAGTGATGAGTTATGAGTGGCACCGTAATGTTACTTTTTTTTGTGATGTCTGCGGAGATTCGCTGTCAATGCCTTATTTCTTGATATTTATTTATGAAAATTTCACAAAGTATTCTTCAAATGTCATTTTATCAACTAGTAATTACAGAAATAATTATATATTAACTGTGTCGTCAAAAAACATTATCGAAAATATGCTTCTTTTTCATCGTTTTGACCAACTTAACTTGAAATGCAAAGAGATAATTTGATTACTCCTTAAAAAAACTTAACTTCTGCGTATTAGCTGTATTAAAACTGTAAAAATCACGCAAAGTTTAGTCTAGTAAAAAACTCTTTTGTTGTCCTTCAACTCTTTTGGCTAGTGTCTAACAATATTCAATATCCTACTTATCCTAAATAACATCCACCACACTAGCACGTCGTCTGCAACCAGGTACAATACGAGTACATCGTTCTCACGTTCGTCATTCAAAGGCAAATCAATGCCTTTGTCAAAGTTAATGAGCTAATTAGTGCAGGGTTCAGTAAATTCATTCGCCCTTATATTCACAAGGCCACAGAATTCTCGTTGTACGTCTATTTGTGTATGGATAGCCAGAAAACTTTAACAATGCCCTTTAATTATATTCCCTTATTGTAGACAGTGATTACAGAGTCCTCTGACGACAGAAGTTCAAACTTCAAGGGGAATCAGATCTGATATACTACTTCTATTACTTAATCTCAGTTTGTAGGCAAGGCTAAGATTTTAGGCTTTGAGAGTAGATAAATAATGAACAGATTTTCTAGGAGATGTATTAAATTTCAATATGTATACGGGTATATATATATTTGTCTTTTCGTTCCTTTGTTAACATCCTCATCCTGAAGAATATACTTGTAGATGGTAAAAATTAGACTGAACTTCAAGATATCTAAAATATTATATAGTAGGTATTAATTTTTTTAGATGGTACTGTTTTCTATTAGGCTTTTAACGCATTTTCCGACCCCACACGGGTCGACAAATTGCAAACTCAAAGTTTCCAATGAAAACCTAACTAAAACGAGCCATATCGAGCCGTGTTTCGTGACTATAGAATTTCAAACAATAGGGGATTTTATTGTGTCGTATTGTGAGATATTTGTATGTATGTATGTATTTAAGTATTTTTAAAAAGTATTTGTCTGTTGTATCTCTGCTCATGATGTTCACCATCAAAAGCATGCAATTACGTTGCTCTACGACCTAGAAAGACAGTCGCTTAAAACCAATTTCAAATCAGTTTTTTTTTCATTCGAGCTTGTGTGTTCTCTCACTCACAATACAGTTCCATTCGTATTCGGTTCGTGCAGATTCGGAAATCGCGTTTGCAATCAGTCGACTCATGTGCAGACTGCATTAGAAGTGTATTTCAGTTCTTGTTACATAAGCATACTTATATCGTAAGCATGCTTATTTTTTATAGTTTATCAATATGTTTATCGACTGTTTTGAAAATATAAAAATGCATACTATATATTGGCTCGATTTCCACCACCTCTGATTCGAAATCTAGCTTGGATTTTTTGTTTATAGTCGAACTCTGTTTCAAAGTGTGAGAGCCCTAACGATTTTATCATGTATTAGAAAGACTTAAAGTTAATATTTGTGATAAAACTTAGCGTAAGAAGTTGATGGAACGCTTTTACCCGAATCCCTCTCTCCTGCCCGATATTTAGGTGTTCTCTTTTAATGTTTTTCCAGTGGTAACTCTTCTTAAAGCTATGACAACCTAAGCTCATTTATATCTGCAATTGAAATCGCTCCGCCTTCATTTAATCTGTTGTCTTCAACTATGATTTCTTAGCAAATGAATAAGAACCACAACACTGTCCTCCACAGCTCATGTTGACTTAATACGTCGACCGAAAATTGTCTGCACATCTTGTAAGTTAATGTGATTACCATATGCCTTGTGATAAGAACCTGGCTACCAATGGGTGGTGACATCACCGGAGCTGGCACCTTAACTGTCACCGTGTTCCAAACGAAGAACTCCTGATTCACACACTGATCTATGTCATACAGTTGAATACGTTGCCCTAGTTGCGCTGGGACACCACGTAAAATGATCCAAGAAATTCGGTCGTTTAATCTTGTGGTTAATGACGCGTGTGGAATGTTGTTTGTTAACAAACATCTGTCTTTGACTTGGATAAATAACAATTTATAAAAAAATCTCAAAAGCACACATACAACACAGTATTGATTTCATGTATTACATTTTTTGTTGTCGCAGTAAACAGAGGAGTAGAACAAATATATATCGATGTATTGAACGTAGTATGTAATTAGAAATAAGTACAAACATTTAAGAAATATACTACTGGGTTATTGAACTATAGTTCTTAGAACACAATTGTTTACATTTTGCGGGATTTAATCTCCTGTAGACACTATAAATAAAGTCGATTTTTACAAAATTTTTATATCCAAACTAATGCATATTTCTTAGTATTTTACATTCTTTTATAGTTGGGGAAATCCATCGCTTTTACAGTAGTTTTGTCTTCATCATTTAAAAAAGTCCAACCTGAATTTAAATTCGAATTTTTGTTGTCATCTTGAAAATAAAGGTTGTAATTTTTTTGTTAGTTTATCTTAAAAACTGTAAGTCCTACAAAAAATTTGTACAGAGCTTTTTTTGTAGATTGTAATATTATCTATAACTTTCGTTAATAACTTCTTGTTGCACCTTTTTCAATTAAAAAGTTACAAGGAAAAATAAAGCTTAAGGGGGGAGTAAGGTTTCAACTTTTTTTTTCATTTTCTTAAATTTATTTATTTATTGTACAACATATTAAGTTTATTGTGTAAAAATTTGAAGTCAATTGGAGCAAAACAGTTGGAGATATAGAGTTTTAAGTCTCCACCTCTCTAGTCTGTTTTCGTGTTACTTTGAAACTTTTAAATGCGGTTTCTTACACATAGTTTTTTCAGAGTCGAAGCCCTCTCCAGTTCAAAATTTTGCAAACTCTTGCTTTACATATATGCCGAGGTAACGCTGTCGAGTTTTTTTTGTTACCTGCAGAAACTTATCAACTAATGAAATCATTTTGATTTTTCGATTTCAGAAAATCTAGTGATGAGTTATGAGTGGCACCGCACTTTTATTTGTGACGTCTGCGGAGATTCGCTGTCAATGCCTCATTTCTTAATATTTATTTATGATAATTCCACAAAGTATTCTTCAAATGTCATTTTATCATGTAATAATTATAGAAATAACTATATATTAATTGTGTCGTCAAAAAGCATTATCAAAAATATGTTTCTTTTTTATCGTTTTGACTTTACAAATAAGAAATGTAAATGTTATGTTTTCTGCTAAGTTTAGATAACGAAAAAAATAAATTAGAATTCCTAAAATGAAGCTCTCATAGCTCATAGAATATAACAAAATCTTTGGACCATTTTGTATTAAAACTAGTGAATATTTTGGATCATTTAAAGCAATCCTCTACAACACAGTACAACATATATGGTATAGTGCACGACATATTTCCTCGTTGCTCCTAAACTCAGCTCTACTCAACGACCACAGATCCCATGTCTTTGTGTTTATGTTCGCTCTCTGCCTCCGGCAAGGTTCTAATTGAAAATCTGTGGCCAACCCCCTGCCATTTTCAACCCTGTCGCCTGCGTCACCCACAGCCGACGGCCGATGTTTGAATTTGAAACTTACGACCTTCCCCTTGCGATTGTGTGCACTGTGCACTGTACTCCGTACATGGTTTGGTTATCTTACCTATACAATAGATAAATCATGCCGTTTGTGAAGTAGAACACCACTAAGCTACGACAATTTCAACTGCAAGGGTATGTAACGGGTGTAAGTGCCATAGCAGGTATTAAGACATTCCTTTTGACCATCTTAACTTTAAAAAAGGTTTATAGAGTTTGAATTACATAAGACGATAAGATCATGACTTTGTTTAGGACTAAGGGAGGGTCATATAATATTGTTTAGGACGAGACGAGGTTTACTTTACTGTATTTAGTATGAAAAGAGGAGTATAGACCCCTTTCAGGATTACGATAGGTATAAAATTTCAACTGCAAGCTATGTTTAGGTATATACTTTTTAATTTATCGTTGACCTACTTTCGATATCCAATATTCTAAGTTTTCTTAAAGAACTACTTCGTCAAATAATGAAGCTAATGGAAAGATGATATTTTATAAAAATGAACCTTAAGATGAACCAATTGCTGACACTGTAGACTTGCCCGTTGCTTGGAGTTTTTGCTTTGACTACTACCCAAGTATAAAATCTAACACTTTAATTAGCTTGTTGTAATCTAGGAAGTGTAAAACTGCATTTCAAGACAATTTCTATTTCTTGCACTACATACAGTTTTCGTGGTAGCTTGTATGAATATTTTATCATTGTGAACTTCAGCGTATTTTTTTGCACTCTACATTTCTACACAAACGCAATTTTTATTGTTTCTTTCCTTTAAATTCTCTATTCAAAATTGAAGGTCTAAAAAGAAACTGACTCTGAATACTGACAAAAATGCAGGTGTTTTTGGAGATAGAAACACGTTCTGATAAGGATACAAGAAGAACCATCCTTTCAAAAGTAGGGACATTCTAATTTAAATGCAAAATTCTTAAACCTCATTTCCTCACTCACTGTTTTGATATTTAATTTACTGTTTTTATTTAATATTGTAATCTAGATTTCAGGTTTTCGTTTAAGCATACTTTTCACATTTGTGTTTTAATTTAAGTTTAGTTATTTTAGTTGGTGCGTATGCATCGTTAGTAATATAAATTTTGACAGTTCGACAAAATTGTATGTGAAATTATTAAAATTGCTATTTTTAATAACAATTAGTAATAGAAATTGTTTTCACTTCTATATTTTTCAAAAACTGACAGATTGATAGATTATCACATTTTGGAGGTTATAATATGATATAGTTTTTCTTAATTTAATATTTTTAACTTAAAACATTGGACTTTGTAAGGTTCTAAAAAAAATTAAGAAATCTTAAAAAACAAATTAAATTAAAAATGGTACTGTGATTGACCACGCGTATTGCCATATGCTAAACAATTTAAATTAAATACAAAATAAAATAAAATTTAATTTATCAAATAATATTTATTAAATAATTTAATTTTGTAGTTGCAAGACAAACAATGTATGTTTATTATATATGTTTAATTTATTTAACCTTGCCCTACTTGGCTTATATTATGATCATACCACTTCCTAATTAATTTATAATTATGTATAAATAATCAAACTTGATAACAACAAAACCCAGAATATATAACGCTGGTTTGGGAACCATTTTATTATTGTCAACAATTTTTCTACTCATATAATAAATGTAAAGTAATATTTTTGATTTTTTATCTATCTAGATGAATAGATTCTTCATTTCCTTTATTAGACCTTACAGATTAAATATTTTGAAATTGCTTCTTCAGTCAATTCTAAAATAATGAAAATATTATTCAATTCCCTACACAGAATACTACAGGCTACACGTAAACTGCCTAATACTCAATTTTCGAATCGTCTTACAGTTTTTTCTTTTATATTTCTTTCATTTCACTAAGCAAATGGTACTGAATACGATAAGATCTTCTATCTCAACTGCAGATACTTACAAATAAAATAAAGCATATGTAGCAGTACAATTCAAATGTCTTGAGCAGAAGAATTTTGTAATTTAAAACAAAAGTACAATAAGAAATCTGAATTGTTGGTAACTATGTCTATATAATTTGTATGGAATAAATGGAATGGAATGGAAACGAGACAAGGAGAACAAAGTCTCTCTGCAAAACGACAGAACGAGGAGGCATCATTTCAACTTTATCGAATAACAATTTTATTTACTTGGAATTCGTTTGACCTGTTTTATTTGCTGTGAGCTTTGTAATATTTAGAAGAGGAGCAATGGAGGACAAGTCCATATAGTTCATATTATGTATTAAAGATCGAATTGCAAAGTTATTTGATGGAAAATGTCACAAACTTTTATAAAACAAATATATCTACAAAATATTTCATTTACTTTATTGCCAAAATTAAGAATTATCAAGTAACTTTCTTGATAACATATTTCTTCACCGCGAAAGAGCAATATATGCCGAGTACGATGTTCAATAGCTGCTGCACAAATTGTATCATTATTTTATATTTGTGCCAATATTACAGCACCAATAGCATGCGTGAATGTGGATCATGTTTCATGTTCACCAACCATTCAAACAAAGCATTACAACCAATAAACTTTCCTTTTGTTACATGGGCTTTCAGTGGCACATTTTACGATGGTCCTTTATATTCAAATCTATGTCTATCCACCATCCCATTCCTTTAACCCCCCCCCCCTCTCCTCACCCACGTACTGCTCTGACGCAACGCAACACAACGTATTGCCGACAAATCTCTTCGCACAATGTAACACATACATTAGGTAATGTTGGTCGTTACTTCATGTGCTTTACGTTAAATCTTTTATAGGACAGTTTACATTGACATATTTACTTTAGTCACATTTAAATACTCGAACTTAAATATTGGAATTTATATGTTATAGAAATACAGCTTTGGATACTAATTTCAAGCTAAGTTTGAGCGATTACACTTGTACAGTTATTTCGTCAAATATTGAAGCTAACAGAAAGATGATATTTTATAAAGATGAACCGTTGAACAATAGCTCACACTGTAGAGTTATGCGTTGCTTGAAGCTTTTGCATTGACTGCTACCCAAGTAGAAAATATAACACTTTCATTAACTTGTAGTAATCTATTACCTTTAAAACTGGCATTGCAAGACTTTTTCTTAATGGGGTATAGAAAACAAACTTAAAAATTCGTTTGTAGCAATATTCCAAATGTAGATCTGCACTGCAAGATAATTTTCTATCTTCTTAATAGCTTGTATTAATATTTTATCATTGTTTAAGCCTTTCAGATTTACTTTATTATCTTTATTCTATCTTCTTATTATTATTTATTATCTTCTTAAAATTTCATATAGTCTTATTCTAACATAATTAAAAATATACTTAACGAAACTTACTTTAACGTAATACCCCTTCATTAAGTCAGTTCTTTCATTTTCCCAATCTCAACACTTCTTCGCTCTCTTTGTATGTCCTTTTCTCCACCTCTTTCACTTTTTTCTTCCATGAATATCCCCGATCATTATTCCCTTTAGCATTTCCTTCCTTCCTCCTTTCTTTTTCCTTCTCATCAAGTCCCCTTTCTAAAGCTTGTATACTTTGAAGTATTTTTGGATACATTTGTCAACTTAACCATTTCTTTAGTCATCTGTTATTACTCTCTACACATCAAAGCTAATTTCAATATATTCTTTTGCCCACTACAGTTCTACACAAACGCTATTTGCAGTATTCCTTTCTCTTCTGTTTCCCTTTCCCTTTCCAAAATTGAAATTATAAAATTATAATTGAGAAAATATAACCATTTTCTTCGTTTCTTAACTTTTCTACTTCTATGCCAGACTGAATTTTAATTAAGATGCTATAAAGACTAAATTTTTTAGTATTAGTTTTCATAAATGTTAGTTCTAATTTGCATTTGGAACTAGTCAACAAAATCAGTACGCAATAAGCTACGAGTAACATAAATTAGTAATAAAATGCAGGGGACAAGTTTATTAGCTCTAATGTTCTTAAGCAAACACATAAACTGTACCAGTGAGATATTCGTACTCGTACAAGGCACATTCTAAGTGGAGAGAGAGCTTCTAAAGACTCTTGAACCATCAAGAAGTAAATACAGCAGATGTAGTTTAAATGGGTGATTTAGATTTGCATATTATTTAGATACGCCTATCCATATTGTCATACCATACCATAAGTAAACCCTCAGTGAATGTGACACCCATTTTAGATATGCGATACCGAGTATTTGACTCTGTCTGTAAAGTAAATAAGGCCAACGATATAAACTGTACATTACATATGTGCGTTGCGTTATTAAAGTTACTTTCATTGTAGTTGGTGCTTCAGGGAGTTGATATGAACCGTTACGAGCAGTCCTTGCCTGCGGGTGTTTTCTTCCTCTATTGTGCAAGCACCATGGAACAACTGATGGCACCAGGTCGTAGGATTACATAACTCTGAAGAGAAAACTACTCCATGCCAGAACTATTCACAATTCACAATTCATTGTTAAATCACATAGTCTTACGATAGGGATGGTGCACCTGCTTTACGAGGGCTTGGGTTGCCACGAATGGAACATTTATATTTTACAACATTTTAGCAACATTCATGAAATTGTACACAACTTAAAATTATAATAAAAGAAAGTTGAAACAATGCCAAAAACAAAATTAAAAAATTAAGAAGAGCAATTACAACAAAAGATGTAAAAGGATTTGGGAGAGAGGGATACCACAATACTTAAGAGAAAAAGACACACAAAACATGAGAAGGATTGCCAGATTTAGATTGGGAAACGAGGAGAAAGGAAACAGATTCTGGGTAAATAGCGAGGTGTGCGGAACGGATATAAAAACATTGGAGCACATTAAGTTTTCATGTGAGAAAAGAGTAATAAGCGAAAAGAATATTGGCCAGTTATTAAAGGGTGGCAGTGAAACGAAGAGGTGGATGGTGGAAATAGAGAAAAGGAACGAGGAAAGAGAAGGAATGGCAGAGTAGAAACAGGTGGGAGAATAGCAAGAGAAACGAAGCAGTTATAAGTTATTTTTATAAGGATAATTGTATATACATTTTTTCTTTTCTTTTGGAAGGGGTGAGAATGTTTAGATTTAATAAGGATCAAAATTGAATTAAGTACAGTGACAAGCAAATAAATGAGTTAAGGCACAAGAATGTAGTGCCAAATGGCAAAAACATTAATATGGTATAAATTAGGGGTATAAATTATGTCACATAAATTTAATTATTTTAAACTTCCACTCTTCATTGTCACGTGTTGTCACACATTGTGGACGTTGTTACGTCACAAATGTTTGTCTTTCTTAATTTTTTGATCTTGTTTATTTTCTTTTTGTGACACACTCTGGATCGTCCTCCTTGTACATGAATATTACGAATGCATATTTACAACACAAATAAAAAGGTTCGCTACCTCTGTCCTACGATATAATATGTTATCATCACACACACTGAACTATAAAATATACATAGTACTCTGAATGAATGTAATATTATCCTTTGTACCGTGTTTACAAAATCGGTAATACCTTTATTCTCCTAGCTCCTACGTTCTAGGTTCTAGGTCCTAGGTAGATAATAGAACTGGTTCATATTTTACACTTGGCTAACTTCTTCAAACAAATAGTTGCTCCAAGTTTTCATAACTAGTTTGAAAGTGATGATAATTAAATATTAATTAGCCTGCAAAATGTTCACCTAACTGTAATTTATGATCCTGCTTTAGTTCTTTGAAAAATCACTGAATATGTCAGACTGCATATTTAAAATGGCGCTAGTTATATTTCACATTTACGTAATAAATATAAAAAACAAGACAAGCGTAAATTTTTGCTGAAGACCTCCCTGTAAGGCCTGTCGCACATTGCGCACTTTCTTGCATACGACAGTACGCCAAGTCAAACTTGTGTACAGTAGGGTGTATTGGAGTTGTTTTCCACTAACATAATTTATCATAAGAGCAAACTTTTGCTTTAATTTTTATCGATACACCACTGTTATGAAAGAGACTATTGCATTCCCTTCCAGACGACTGATTGCATTTACAAGGTAGGAATAGGTTTAGCGTTGTATCATTTATTCGCTGAAATACGCTTACAGTGTGCGACAGGCCTTATAACAAATCTCTTGTAAGATATCATACTGACTATCTTCGTCTGATTTACTTCTTAATTACTTGAAATAGTATCTACGATTTTCACTCTCTTTCCTCATTTATAGCTATTTCCGTTATACGTTTTTCCAATTCCGGTTGAATTGTTTACACGTACGAGGATATGTGGTAACGCCTGTGAACCTCCCACCCCTCTCTCCACTATATTTATTGGGTTCGGATTCGTCCACCTCGTGGTTTTTATTTGTTCTTTTCGAATTAAGATAATGGAGCACGTAGATGACCGAACAAAATGTTAATTCGAATTGGGACTTGCTTCAGATCCCAAGGTACGATTTTTAAGACAGTTGTAAATCTAGAGTACTGTTCGTTTCTAGACGTCATTAACATTAGTAGTTCCATCGTACGGCGCTGTAGTAAACCGAGATTCCAAAATCAAATTACTTTCCAGTAATCAGATCTAATTAAAATGATGAATTATAAATTGAGAACACTAGCTCATACATTTTTAAGGGAGGGGTTACGGTCTCAGCGTAAAAATAAACACTTTTCTTGCGATTTTTTTTCTTAAGTATAGATTGAGCAATTTTATTCGAACCTTTTTTACATTATTGAGCATACTTTTGACTATGTTGTATAATTTTATCATGCAGCAATATTGAAGCATAAGCCGGTAACAAAGCTTTCTCCAGAAGGTCTTGGGAAAAAAGACAATTTGCGGTGTTCACTATAACTCAGCCGGAAATTATTTGAAAATGAAAAACCATTAAAATTTAGTTAAATTATAATCAAATCTTCCCCCCAACGTTCTCTGATAATTTTTTTTTTCATTTAAAATTTTTTGGCGGCCATCTAAAGTGTGAACTGTTATTTTCCACGAAAAATTCCGCCTTTTTGTGGGTGGGAAACACCCTTAATGTAAAAAAATTTTTTTATCTAAACGTTGGGGGGCGATATTTTATATGTAGAAAATGTGTACGAAGTTTGAAATGAATCAGTCAATTAGTTTTTAAATGGCTGTGAACACGGACTTTGAAAAAGTAGTTTTGAGAAAAACGCGTCGACAGCTGCACTGCTATCCCGAATGCCCGCTGCTGTTAGAGTTATAGCGTTAAAGGCCAGGAGATTAATAAGACAATAACTTCAAGAATATTGCTTAGATCTGCTTAAAATTTTAAGGACATATTCTTGAAATGTTAAACAATAAGATAAGACAAAAAAAAATTGGATTTTTCGAAAGTGAAAACCCTAACCCCTCCCTTAAATAGATTTTATTATTTAAATGTGCATTTGTACTAATGTACTGTGTAATGTAATGTAGTGATGTAAAATAATTTATATATTTGATAATATACACTGTAAATAAATTATATTAATTTACGCATATTGTTTTTTACTAGAAAGAAGAAAGACATTAAAACCCCTTTTTTTAAATGTACAATCCATGTTTTTTCCATTGTTCCTTTCTATAGCACAAAGCTTTTATTCTTCTTTTTTTATATGCACATTTTTATGTTAAGAAATTCTTTGTTATAATATCTTTTTTTTATATAATTTTTATTTTTTATATTAGAAGAATTCATTAAAGAAATTTCTTCGTATTTTTACAAATTACCCATTACGTATAGACGTTTCGATATTACACCGACTGCGAGAGAGCCCATTAAAAGTAGTCTTCATGGGCTCCAGGATGCTGGCTGGTGCTGGACCACCTGCAGACTACCAGCTTATTATTTTATAGCAGTAACGTAGATTTTTATCTAATAACAGGTTTTACCAAGACCCGGCGTGGCGCTTTTATAACTTTTAATTATGTTTACTTTTATAGAGTATGCCTTAACAATATAGATACAAAATCAGATTGTGAATCACAATTTAATTTAAAATTTGATAGCCCTTATATAGTAACAAAAGCATATAATAATAATAAAACTGGTAATTTTATAAATTACAAACCATTACAAATTCATGATGTTACACAAAATATTTTACATTTTATGCTGACTTACTTTTGTAATGTATAATGTAAATATACATGAAATTATTTACAATAATGTGAATTTTATCTATGCCCCCGTACTTCAAGTACAGTGTCGGGTCAGTGGGTGGGGGAGAGAAGGGGGGAGTGTTATAGAGGGTTCAATGTTCAAGCCTTGATTATAACTGGTTGTAAAACCATTTGCGTCCGTACCTTTTGCTAGCGTAGCACCTCTCGTCTCTCTACTATAACCGGGTACGCGTCATTACACTAGCATCTCATGCGAAACGACAGTAGCGGCTGTTTTAGGGGGTACACTTCAAAATTATAGTCGATTTACTGTAAGCATGCGAGAAGGAAGAGGAAAAATTAGAACACGTTAAGTATAGGTGCCAGGATAAAATGGGAAGTGAATTAAGCTTGGAGAAGTTATTACAAGGAAAGAGGGAAGGAAAGGTATGAATAACTGAAATTAGGAGAAAGAGAAGGGACTTTGTAAGCAGAGGGAGGCACGATTGCAAAAGAAGAAAGTAAGGAGGAGGCAATATACAACAAGAACATGTTTTCACAAATTCACAAAAACCCTAGCAACCAACAAATTACTAAAATATCTCCGTTTATTATTATAATTCGCTACCCCACATAGAAATAATAACGAGCTGGCACTGCGATACGAACGAGCAGGAGTGAAAGGGGTTGGTTAAGGGTGTGAGGAGGGGATTACTTTGATGATGAAACACAGACGGAAAGATGTCCACTACCTCGTATTAAGAGTGGATAATGGCTGTAATTAAATGATCCAAAATAATGATATGGTGATATGAATAATACACCTACAGTAAATGCCCTTGCCGGGTTTAAGTGTCAACACCATTACAGATAAACAAGGTTGAAGGCACGATCATATCGGAAACAATTTACGAGAATGTTCTTATTTTGTTTGTACATCACTCCATGTAAAACAGGTAATAATTGTTATTTTAATTACGGTTTGTTTCGTATATGAAGATATGAGTGGAGAGGTGTTATGTTTCAAATTGTTCCTTTGTGTTATACCTACTTAAGGTGAAACGGTATTTGGCCATTTTTGATTCGCGAAATATAGATGGCGATACTATACAGCAGGTTAAATATTATCAAAAAAAAAAAAAAAAAATTATGTTTAAATCGCTTTATGTAAGTAACTATAAACGCGAATCAAAAACTTAACTCGATTGACTTTTAATGAGTTCGAACTGCAATAAAGGTTATAAAATTTATGACAAACCCTTAGAAATGTTACCAGTCATATAGAAATTGGAATTTAACTAGAAATTATAACAGTATTAATTTTCAAAACTTATTTTTGCAGTTCCAACTCATTAAAAGGCAGTGAAAGAAAGCTTAAAATGTAGATACGTTATTCATCTAACTAATTGCAGCTTTAGATTTTGATTCGCGTTTATAGTTACTTGCATAAAACGATTTAAACATAAAAAACATGTTTTTTTTAACAATATTTAACCTGCTGTATAGTATCGCCGTCTATATTTCGCGAGTCAAAAATGGCCAAGTATCGTTTCACCTTAAAATAAGACAGATTTGGAAAAGACAAGATTGTTCAATTATTTCTTAAGTACACTATTTAATCGACCGATAAGAATTAAATATTTTCCAAATAATGTACTTTTCATTAAGCAAAGCATAAAGATACAAACCAATTTAATTCATGAACCTAAAGTTTGAAATAAATAATTACAAAAACTGCAGAAAATAATTTCGATTGCTAAATGATAATAGAGTATAAATTTATTTAATTTATTTGATGATTATATCATCAAACACATAACAACACATCGGGTAATTATAATTCTATTCATCTCCGTATATAAGCGCCACCTTTTAGCCTATTTTTGCAAAGCCCTAATTAAATTTCATGTTTTGTAGCCTGTATTCAACCACGTATACCAATTTGAATTAAAACCCATTAAAAGTAATTATACAAAAAATACAATTATAATAAAAAAAAAACATTAATACAATAATTGTAATGAAATTATTCTCAGTGAATACACATATTTCAAAAATACGTGAACTGTGCTTCTCCCTCTCTCTCTCTCTCTTTCTCTAACTCTCTGGTCGAACATACTCGTAACAAAGTGATGAAAAACATTCGGAAAACATACTGGCTGTATTTCTGCGGGTTATTTAAACATTTACCAGGCGTCCGGAATATAAAACAGCATTAACTGCAAATTAGTTGTGTGGGGTCGCGAGTTTCCACCCCTATCCCACACCCTTCTCTCTTTTACGGACTGGTGACTACCGACTACCCCCATATTCCGTTACTCGGTGGGGTGGGGTGAAACGCTAGCGACCTCTCTACTACATTATGTAACTGGTAGAAAGAGTGAGTGAGAGAGCGAGGGTGGGTTTACGACCTGCACAAAGCAGATGTGTATTTAATTATTTAAAGAATTCTTTAAAAGTGTCGCAAAAGTGTTTGAATAACTATAGAGCCAAAGTTGAAGTCAAGAGGCAACGGGAACAACTTGTAAAAAGTTCTCTCTGTAGTGTCTGGTAAATAGATTACTATTTATGTAAGAGCTGTTGTCTGATGAAGTTGTCTTTAAATTTAGTTACCTCCTTGTATACACGGAATACAATACAGAACATACGACAAAACAAATTAAAAAGAGCGATAGAAACGACAACAAATTTAAAAAAAAATCAACGCATTTCAAGATTTCAAAACAATAAAAAGGAAGCATATTTTCGATAATGTTTTTTGATGACACAGTTAATATATAATTATTTCTATAATTACTACATGATAAAATAACATTTAAAGAATACTTTGTGAAATTTTCATAAATAAATATCAAGAAATGACGAGGTATTGACACCGAATTTTCGCAGACGTCACAAAAAAAAGTAACATTGCGGTGCCACTCATAACTCATCACTGGATTTTTCTGAAATCGAAAAACCAAAATGATTTCATTAGTTGATAAGTTTCTGCAGGTTACGCTGTCGAGTTTTTATTGTTTTATTGCTTTTTCAATTTTGTACAGCACTTAACAGTCAAAATACCGATTTTTCATGAAAGAAATCAGAAACTTTGTTATTTCAAAATACGTTTAAATTAATTTTTTTTTTAAAACTCGACAGCGTTACCTCGGCATTTATGTAAAGAAAGAGTGTGCAAAATTTCAAAAGAATCGTTTCAGTAGATTTTGTGCTAGAGAAGTGTGAGAAACCGCATTTAAAAGTTTCAAAGTAACACGACCAGAGAGGTGAAGACTTAGAACTCTATATCTCCGACAGTTTTACTCCAATCGACTTCAATTTTTTACACAATAAACTTAATATGTTGTACAACGATATAAATAAATTAAGTTTCAAGTCAAGTCAATCAAATCAAGTAGTTTTATTCACAGATTATGTCTTCAGTAATAAATTTGCTACATTATTTTAAAGAAAATTTAGAAATCAATTCAAAATTAATTTTAACAAGTATCTAAATGTAATTTTTTTTAAACAACACATTTGAAAACAAATTAGTTTATTTCTTTTTACATCAAATTAATCCTTAGGTTGTCCATGGCATCACTAATTACCAGGACCACTCATTATCTCTCCAATCTAACGTTTCAGTAATAGCAACCTCGGGTACGATGCTATGCTGCTCTCATATTCTTTATCAGGCAAGTTATACATTTATTTTGATCATACACATTTATGAGGCCACCCGAAATCCGGCCCCGCCCCTCGGAAGTAATTACGCGATACAAGCTTGTACACACCTAGTCCTACTAGACTTGTAAGGGAGGTTTTTGAATAGCAATATAGTACTCGTATGGGTTGCCATCACCTACATCCCTCTGGGACAGGGTGGTCTTCGTTATGGTTATGGAATGGGGTGCGGTTGTATCACGCGTTGGTCGTAAACGTCGCATAAAACACCACCAGGCGGCTAACCTGAAACCCGTTTGAACTAAACCCGAACCCACGACGCCGTCGCTATAGAAGAGAACCTGGACCAGGATTTCTAGGAGGGTGATGAAGCTCTTGTCCTTCATTCCTTCCGTAAACTTTATGTCAGAGAGTTCCGTCTAATAGATCCGTTTTCACATTACTTGACTGCTTACATTAGCTACATTATGTATAGCAGTGTAAGGTCGAGTATCACTATCAGCGAGATATGAATGTAAATGACAAGCTTAATCCATTATTGAGGGCGAGATATTTTGAATATTGTATTGTACTGTTTCTGCCTATACGGCCTTGCAACCTCATATATATTATACATTTCCTTTACACATTTTTTAAATATTTTTCTTTCTTTTCAAAATTCGTTTCCCTTGTTATTTTCCTCCTCTGCTTCTTCCTTACTTCCACCAGTTATCTACTTTCATCTCTTCTCTTATAATCGCGACTCCCTCTGCTTTCAAAGTTTCTCTTTCTCCTTACCTCCGTCATCCACACTCTTTTCTTGAAATTATTCCTCCAAGCTTAATTCAATTTCCATTTTATCCTGACACCTATTTTTCTATATTATTATATATTATATTTGAATGCATAAATTATAGTTTAGAAAGATCAAAATTCAATAGTGATATATTAGATGTGATTAAAACTTTTCCTGTTAATACTAAATTTTTGTTAAGTGATTCAAAATTAATTAGTGAATTATTGAAATATTTAGAAATTTGTAAAATTGATTATAAATTATAAAAGATGTATAAAAAATGTTTGATGGTGGCTATGACGAAAGAAAGTCAAGGCAAATAAGTAAATAAATATGAAAAAAAAACATTTTCATATTCTTTCTCTCTATATTTTGAATATAGAGCGAGAGAATAAACCAAAGCCTTACTCGTGCATTGGAAAATATAAATCTATTTCAAATATTTCTTAGTTTATGTAATCTAACATTATACTAACTTAAAAACTTTTACGTAAAAGGTAAACGTCTTTACGTTAAACAACCCTTAAAAACATGGAACTATGTTTTGCAGGGATTATTTATATATTAGACTAACATAATTCTCAATTCAGAAATTTTGCAAATTAATTGAAACAAACTTTATGAAATGTAATATAGAAAATAAACGAACATTCTCTTTACAACTGCTTTTAAATAATTTTCCATTAAAAAAAATAATGATTAGGATTTAAAAATATTTGAAGAAGCATTCTTCATTTTATTTTCTTTCTAATTCCGTAGATTCTAGAAATTCTTTTCAAAAAGGTATCAAGTAAAAATAAAAGTATAGAAATAATCTTTAGTGGGTTTGTTAATAGGATTATAGTTAATCGGATTACGTCGTACACCGTACCGGAGGATGGAAATGGATCTTATACGTGGTTTATAATCTGACAGGGATTTTATATTACGACAAATTTTAATTATACGAGCAAAATGATTAGGATGTAGAAAAATATTAAATGAAATTATTTTAAATTACTGGAAGCTACTTTTAGTACGGAAATAATTTTTATTCAATGGGCTTGTGTCCTATGTCTTAATTTCTATAAAAGCGTACTATATATTGATAAAGTGGGTTACTAGAACCTCAAATGTTTAATTATTTTTTAATAACTCCTTATATGTCAAGAGATATTAACAATTAAAAAAGTCATTTTGTCTCTTTAATTATTAAAGGGATTTAACACACATTCCAAGTGCATGTGACATCACAATCCTTGTATAAGGTTACCAACCTTACAGCTCATAAATCTCTGCTATATGTATTTATATATCAAAATATCAAATATTATTTACAGCTATTTCAAGGAACAATAAAATTTCAATATTCTGTCTGCCGTAACAGGGTTAAATAAAATAAAAACTTATTCCTTGACTTGGCTTGATTATTTCGACTACCAACAGCTACAAAACATTACCACAGCACTGATGTTAAAATGCATTTTACGTCAAACAAATGTGGCCGACCATCTGTAGCGCTAAAACTACAATTCATATTTTTAATTGCTATATCTCCGTCAACATTTAGATATTTAATAAAATAGACACGATAATACATATTTATTAACATCAGTTTCAATCAGCAATTGAAAAATCGGCCACTAAAAATGAGGACACAAGCCTATTACATGATTAAGTGTAACAATACCTTACACCAGGAATATTAGTACCTTAAAGTGATGAAAGATGTCTCTAATAAGCAGGTACACAAAGTAACATAAGTAACCTGCACTCACCTCTAGATGTACCTGCTACATAAATGTGTACAAACCTTAACATATTTATTTTCTATATATAAATGCAGCGAACCACAAAATCGGCCATACACTTGACTAGACAACCCGTTTAAATATTTCATTGGTTTTTTTTTTACATTTGTATTCTTTTTCTTCTTTAGTTTAGCGAAGTTTAAGATGCAGTCATGTTTAGATTAGGAACCACAAACATTCACAAAACTATGTCTAACACATTCACAAAGTTAACATTGCTAGAGCATTATCAATATACGTGTTAGACCTTGGGGAGTTTACAGAACCTTCTAGACCAAGCAATTGTTATTCTGATCACCCTCTACTATTGTAGAAGCCTGTTCTTTTTTTATCTTGAAGAAAAAACGATGGAATAACCAACTGCAGACATTATACATACCGCAATACACCCAACCCCTTTTTAAACACCTGCAACCCTTTCTCCTATTCCTTCCCCTTAATAGCTATCAATGGTCGTAACATCCTGTGGACAAGATACACTGTGAACTTGTTTTTTATTAAATTGAAACTCTTGTGAAGATGGTTGTTCCAGTGAATTCCTTGTCTACAGTATCGTAGTTTTTCCACATGGCCAATATAGTGTTAACTTTATGACGCATATAATATTTACACTGCTTCCAGATACCGCTAGTACACTTTTAGATAAATCTTTGTACAAAAGAATTACTCTGAAGTTACTCTTATTCTGTATTACAGTCCAAGTTGTCACTAGCTAAGTCTTTTAGTGCAATTTCATACTTGCTAGCTTACTGCAACCTAATTAAAGTGTTACCGAATAACTCTTAGACCGTCTGCACACGGGGCAGCAAGAGCCATGTCGATCCGTGTTTCGTGACTCTATAGAATTGTTAACATTAGCATAACAGGAGATTTTATTGTGTCATATTATGAGGTATTTGTATGTATGTGTGTATTTCAATACATATGAATAGTATTTGTGCACATCTCTGCTCATAATGTCACCATCAAAAGCATGCAACGCAATTGCCTGCGACCTAGAATCATAGTCCCTCAAAACGTGCTTAAAACCAATATCAACTCAGTTTAGATTCGTTCGTGCCGTTGCACTAACAACACAGTTGCATTTTTATTCGGTTCGGGCAAATTCGGGGCTCGTCTTTGCAATCAGTCGACCCGTGTGCGGACGGCCTTAGTCTCACTTAGTTCAGATTATCATATTCCACTGTATTAATGTTGAATACTACCTGGTGAAGCAACTAAAAATGGGACGGCGGTACCATCCGCGTCCGCCCATGCAAAAATGCATCTCACGAATGAATGCCAAAAACCGATAGCGGATGTATGAACCCTTCCCCACCCTATAAATATCAGCTTTAAAACTTCATGATACCCCCTTGGCCAGACACCCTACAACATAGCATATAGGCAACACTTGGCGCAAATAATAAGGGCCGGAAAACACGCCCTGATACAATAGTAATACTAGTGGGGTGGAAATATATTTATATTTGTTTCTGTCATCCTTTAACAAGGGGAGGGAGAGTTGCAGACAACTTTAGGGGGATGCATTGCTGTGAAATGATTTATGGCGTTTTGTAAATGAATATAAATGATGTATTAATGCGATTTAAATCTAAGATGAGTTTATTAACTTGCGTAGTAGTCACAATTTTTACGTAAACTTTGCACGATTTGCTCGCCAAATGTCGTTAAACGTTCATTTTCTTCAATTGCCTACCATCTACATTACAAGATATACCTTTCTTTCCATAAATTACCAACAAAAAACCCAATGAATGAGATATGTTCATGTAAAAAACCTATGAAATGATGATCAAAATAGCTTCTGCTTTTGATAGATTAACACTTTTTAAAACATGTAAAGATGACGCTAATGTTGTCATTGAAATAATACCCAAAATTATCCGACTCGTTATCAGTCATACAGTCGTTAAGCAGTAAGGGAATTAATAAAAAATTAGACAGCAAAATTTATTATGTCAAAGAAAAAATAAATAGGGAAATACATAAAGGCCGAAATATTAACCTAATTTGGATACCGTCACATAAGGGAATTAAGGGAAATGAAAAAGCTGACCAAATGGCCAAGATAGCTGCTTCCTGTGATAACTATATTTCATATTTTATAAAATCAGATATGAAAACAGAATTTGAAAAAAATGAAATGAAAAATTGGCAAGACAAGTGGGATAATTCTGATAAAGGTAGAGAATTTTATAAAATACAACCAATACTGAGACGTAAGCCATGGTTTTCCAAACTAAAATGGCCAAGAAGATTAATGACAATGACCTCAAGACTAAGAATGAATCATACTGGAGCTCCGAAACATCTAGCAAGAAACAAAATCATTCCAAACTCTAAATGCGAATGTGGTGAAGAGGAGGCAGACCCTGACCACATCCTGTGTCAATGTAAAAATACAGCAATGGCAAGAAATGGACTCCAAAGGGCGGTGCTACAGACTTCGCAGACGCTTCCTGTTAACACCGCCTTTTTGATTGAGAAACCGAAATTTATAACAGCAGGAGCCATGAATAGATCATTCTTGTTGTCTGGATATAAAGTATAAGATAACTATATATATAAAAAAAAAATACTTAAATACCTAAGACGTAACTTTGCTGCGATAGCTGTGCTTCTATAACTTTATAGAATTTAACATTAAAATGGAAATTAGTGACTAACTTTCTTTTTCATGAAAGTGTCCAAACTTCGCAGCACTATCCAAGCAACGCTGGTATATAGATTCGTATAAAATACAACAAGTTCGTTGTGAATATAGAATATACAGATAGCACAGAGGAATTGTAGTTCTATACGATTCAGCAGGATCACAAATGTATACAGATATGGTGAAATGGAGCATCCAGGAACGGGAAATGGGAACATCTACACTCTAAATCCACCGCCCTTCGTCTCGTCGCACATTGTTACACAATATCACATCGTATAGCGACATATCGAATACTAGAACACCAATACCTCTTGTACACAATGTACCATTGCATCAATATTTGTGAAGAACTTCATACGTGGAAGTAAAGATAGTTGTCGTTTTAAGTGCTAGTAACTATCAAAAGTTGATGCACTCGAATAAATATTAACAAACAAAAAAATAGCATGTGTTAGAATGGAATCTACCCCATTAACATATAATTTGCTAATGGGCTTGTGTCCTCATTTTTTAGTGGTCGATTTTTCAATTATTGATTGAAATTGATGTTAATAAATGAGTATTAACGTGTTTTTTTTATTAAATATCTAAATATTGACGGAGATATAGCAATTAAAAGTTTGAATTGCAGTTTTAGCGCTAGAAATGGTCGGCCATATTTGTATGACGTGAAATGCATTTTAACGTCAGTTATTTGTTGAGTAGGTCAGTGCTGTGGTAATGTTCTGTAGCTGTTGGTACTCAAATAATCAAGTCAAGTCAAAGAATAATAAACTTTTATTTTATTTAACCCTGTTACTACAGACATAATATTGAAATTTGATTGTTCCTTGAAATAGCTATAAATAATATTTGATATTTTGATATATAAATACATATAGCAGAGATTTATGAGCTGTAAGGTTGGTAACATTACACAAGGATTGTGATGTCACATGCACTTGGAATGTGTACAACGTTGAATACCTTTATTATTTAAAGAGACAAAATGACTTTTTTAATTGTTAATATCTCTTAACATATAAGGAGTTATTAAAAAATAATTGTACATTTGAGGTTCTAGATCTCACTTTATCAATATATAGTACACTTTTATAGAAATTAAGACATAGGACACAAGCCCATTGTTAAAAGTGTATAAATAATGAAGAAGATTACAAACTGTTATATATGCTAAGTTGCCAAATATAATATTAAAGCAAATTCCCACATAATTTTTTGTATTTTTCACAGGCTGTAAGGTCATATTCATATAATTTCAGCTTAACACACACATACATACATACATAATCAGTGAACAGCAAAGAGCGTAATAATAAGAGTGACACATCAAAGTAATGTGTCATATAAAGGGGTGTGTTAAATACCCCGTAATAAAGCAAAAGCCAGTGTCAGTGTCCCTGATGGCCTTAGTGGTGGTTCGCTGGTGATTCCCTGGTGTTCAACCCTGAGGCTCGATTTAAGAAAGCACTCACGTGGTTCCCTAATGACTCATTAGCGGTTTGTATTAGCTTGAAACAAGCTAACCTTGCTTCCGTATCAAACCCAACTTAACCTCAACTAAACTAACCTCATTGACAAGCCAACCTCACGTATTGTACCGCATAAGTAACGCTATACTTCACTACACTGCCGCAGACAGCAGCACTGTGGATGGTCAGTAGCGTAACTTGTCCTTTTTCACTTAGTAACAGTGTTATAGCTTATTACCCAACTTAAAGGACCCCATATAAACTCGATTAATCAGTTCTGTATACATTCTCCATCTAAGCGCCATCATGAGAGCTACGTAACGGCTTTGTCGCTTGCAGTGTGCGAGGTTCATTACATTTACAGGGTTAGGATAGGTAAAGCGTAGTAGCGCGTATACATCCTGTCAAAATTCGCTTAAGAGGTAAGGTCAAAACGATAAAAAAGAAGCACATTTTCGATAATGTTTTTTGACGACACAGTTAATATAGAATTATTTCCTAAATATTAAATGACATTTGAAGAATACTTTGTGAAGTTTTCATAAATAAATATCAAGAAATGTGGCATTGACAGCGAATCTCCGAAGACGTCACAAAAAAGAGTAGCGGTGTCCTTCATAACTCATCACTGGATTTTCTGAAATCGAAAAACCAAAATGATTTCATTAGTTGATAAGTTTCTGCAGGTAAAGCTGTCGAGTTTTTATTCTTTTATTACTTTTTATATTTTTTACAGCACTTAAAAGTCAAAATACCTATTTTTCATGAAAAAAATCAGAAACTTTGTTATTTTAAAATACGTTTAAATTAAAAAATTAAAAAAAACTCGACAGCGTTATCTCGGCATTTATGTAAAGAAAAAGTGTGCCAAATTTTAAAAGAATCGGTTCAGCGGATTTTGAGCTAGAGAAGGTACCGACTCTGAAAAAGCTATGTGTGAGAAACCGCATTTAAAAGTTTCAAAGTAAC
This sequence comes from Panorpa germanica, assembly GCA_963678705.1. Taxonomy (NCBI): domain Eukaryota; kingdom Metazoa; phylum Arthropoda; class Insecta; order Mecoptera; family Panorpidae; genus Panorpa; species Panorpa germanica. Next base: position 2,170,911 of record OY783207.1, read on the forward strand.
ACGAGAGGTGAAGACTTAAAACTCTATATCTCCGACAGTTTTTCTCCAATCGACTTCAAATTTTTACACAATAAAATTAATATGTTGTACAATAACATAAATAAATTTAAAAAAAAAGTTGAAACCTTAACTCAATGGGCAGAATGGGCAGATAGTATGTAACTAAGCACAATGTAATTATAAAATATGTAATTTAATGATTTAAGGCCATATGGCAAAAACATTACAATAAAATGTTAATAAACAACAACAATCGGCAAATAGGACCTAGTAGTTGAAATCGCTGAAAAACAATAAAGAAAACGATGAAATTAGATATTTATTATTTATAACTAATTAAGCAGAAGAAATCACTCTATAAAATCGTAAATGATTCTTTGCCAACCAAATATAAACAGGCTTTTAGCATAACGGTTTAAATTTTATTTATTTTGCTTAAAGCTTTATATAAATTTTATAGCAACTGAATTACTTTTCCAGCATTTGAAACAAATTCAATTTAAACCATTTACATTAAACCCGTACTCCCATAATAATTTATAATTTCAAGTTTTTCAACGCCTAAAATGTAGGCAGCCATGAACCTAACACGCCAACATGAATAGAGCTTTATTTAACGGATTAACAAGAACTTGAGCATAAAGTTTCATAATTTTTCGACTTTCCCGCGTTCTGTATTCATTGATAAAACAGAGTGGGTGGTAAAATAGGGATTATAAAAACCCTATTTAAACTGTTTTAGATCGTATCTCATGAATAAGACTTCTAGAAAATTTTATATATTTTGAAAACCCTTCTCTAATTTACTTCATGAAAGTTTCACAGTGAAATGTTACGAGTAGAAAATCTTTTGAAACACTGAAACATTACTTTTGAGAGTTTAGAGATTCGAACTGGGACGTTATTATGAATACAGGAAGTAATCTATTTCTAAAAGACTTAAAGCTCTCAGTAAACTTTAACTTCAATCTTAAATTGTATAACTCTTCTTATTCTTCAACAGTCAACAGTGAATACTATCGATTATTAAAATGGTGCTGATGTCATTTCATTTTAGTTGAAGTTGTCGTATGTAGATTGTGGAAAGTTTCTAAACTGAGACTTCAACTAGGATGAGTACAAAAGACTTCTTTACGATAAACGCTAAACAAAGAGTTTAACGTTAAAACGAAACAGAAAAATCGCTGCTTAATTCCAGGAAGAACTACAAACAAGACAAGAAAGAAATTTGAGTATACGAGTGTGTCACTGTTTTTATATTTTTATTTATTTATTACGTTAACCTTCGTTTAATAATAATACGAGTACATAGCGTTATTATATAAATAACACATAATGTTAACATCTCATTAAATTCCATTTACTATCCATCGGTTTAGCTTTTATTGATTTTCATTATTAGGCTAAAATATGATCGCATGTTTCCAACCAATAACAATTAGCATTAGTTTTATTCCAGCTATTAAGTTAGTCGCATAATACAGCTATCAATACTGTTGCTAGATAATTTCGTTAATTTAATTGTGATTATACATTAATTATATTTGACGGTTGCTACAGCATGTTACATGTGCTTTGTGGTGAGCCATAACACCTTGGAACCGAACCGACCAATCACCAGCGTTAATAATGGAGCTAGCTCTTAATTACTGTCCAGAGAATCTTAATGACCCATGTCTATAACGACAGCTTCATGATCTTTGTCTATTTTTAATGATGTCATTTGTCAGTGATGAAGGATGAAGTTTTTTCAGGGTCGGCTTGTTCATTCTTCTTTGAAATAATTGAAGTTTATTATTGTGTACCATGTCATTATATTAAAACTTTATGGATTGCAGCGACAGCTGCTAACAATGTGATGTTTGATTCTTCATTTGTTTTACATTTGTCTTGTTTATCATTGTATCGTTGTGCGGAAGAAGAGAGCTAGTTTTGTGAAATTTTACTTTTGGTTTCGAAATGACTATTTCAATCGTAAATTTTTTTTTTTTAATTTGTATTCTATAGATTATTACAATCTGTCAGGACATTCAGTGATATGTTTGTAAAAATAAAATGTTTTGCGCGGGATGTGCTCATCGACTAATCCCTCAATTTTAATAGATCCTAGATTCTGTTTGGTTGGTTAATAGGTCCTGAGGTACTTTTTTTTTTAGTCTGCGTACTGCCGAATTATTGGACATTAGACAGCTGGCCAAATTGTTAGGATGCTCAAGTATTCTCTCTTTGTATGCTTCGATTCTAAGCACTATTTCTTCATTAACTGTGGGTATATCCAGATCCCGATGTATTATGTAATTAGGCACAAACCATGGTGCATTCGTGACAATCCTTAGCATTTTGGATTGGAATCTTTGAATTATTTCAATAATAGAGGTAGATGCAGTATCCCATAGTTGAATATCATACGACCATACCGGTTTAAGTATGGCTTTGGTTTTCAGTGGTCAGTTGTGAATTACGTCCTATCAACCAGTACATCTTCCGCAGTTGTAGGCCTAGTTGCTTTCTCTTTGTGAATATATGCTTCTTCCAAGAAAGTCTCCTGTTTAAGTAATCGTCAATAACTTCGGTAATATTGCGAATTGAATTGAATTGATAGTCAGCTTAATCAATATACCACGAAGGTTTGACCACGAAGAAGTAAAGAGAAGACTAATGCCCGTTTGGATGCCAGGCATATTACGGTCCAGGCAATTCACTTTCTTGCTACGTTGATAACATAAAAGTTTTGACTTATATAAATATTTTCTGTTTATTAACTTTATTCTTTCTCCGTCCTTCTTCTTTGTATTTCTGTCATCCTCCTCCTCCCTCTGTTGCCTTCTCCCAGCAGCTCCTCTGTCTTCTCTTTATTTCATAATATTTACAACTTTCGAAATATCTTCAATTCGATTACAGTATCTTTTCAAAGTTGTCACAAAACTCTCAAGAAGTGTGTGATGATAGAATTCATCCGTTTGATTCCTCTTTAATACATTTGAATCCTACGTGTTTAATAAGATTTTACAAAGTCCACAAGAAACACGTTTTGTTTGAAAGGTTTATCTTTTTTCTTAAGAGAAGAATAGTCGTTGTATCCAAGAGATAGCAAGATCAGCACGCACGTGCAAAGTGCAGTCGTATAGATCCGAACAATGGAATAGAATAAAACGTTCACGTGTACCAACCAAACAATATGTGTTTGATGCGTCTGTGGGGAGTCTAATGGCGAGTCTATTTCGCGAGAATACCATAATATCGAAGAAAAACCAACAAGGGTTGAAAGACAATGGAGTGAGAAGAAGAAGGAGAACGAGGAGGCGTTGAAACCGACAAGATCGTGTTCCTGAATATTTAGAGTAGCAGTAAAACCTGTAAAACGATCCCACTTCTGATCCGTAGTATTCGAGTGTATAGGAAACGGAAACTGCGTTATTGTTATATTAATAATAAAGACATTTCTGTGTAAATATTCGCGTCCATTATTTAAATTTCTTGAAAATGGGATTGCATGAGGCTCGTGGTATCAATACTAAACAAACACTAAAATTATTCACATTTTAAATTCGTGTTCTTTTAAAATTCAATAAATATTTGGTAGTATATTCTTTTTCTTTTCTTTAGAATACTGGGAATCCTATAACAAGGTAGGCAGTTATAGTATAAAGCCGGTAAACCCAGCCCCGTGTACTTAAGTACTCTTTAACATTAAGAAAACAACTGTTTTAGGCCGCTAGCACACGGTCAATACCGGCTAGCAACAGATTTAGCTAGTATTGATATGAAATGCACCCCTTGTAGCTTAGTTTCTAAGATTTCTCGTCACTCGTCTTAGTCAGTCAGGCTTTATCATTTATAAGACGGTTCCATAAGCGTCTGACGTCAGTGTCCGTTATTCCAGTTATTTCTTAGCTGGAACATAAGCTGCTTAGCTGAGATCTACTTACTTGCGGTTCCATCTTGACGTGCGACGCATTTGTATTACGGTAAAAACCTTCAGATGGGGATGACATCTGTGCGCGGTCATAAAACCAAGGCAGGTGTTCCACCTTGCCACCGTGACAAGATACCGCCCCTCCTACTTTCTAAAAATCCTAACAGAATTTAACAAAGCATCTCTATCCCTACTCAACTTCTTTCTGTTCTCGTGGAGCTACTTTGTGCATTATTGTATACACAGGAAAATATTAGGATAATAGCATAACTAAAGCACAAATAATTGTAAATAAAACGAAAAATGTTGCTTCTGTATTATGCCAATACATTTTGATGTTCCTAAATGCTTACTCCTATCTGTTTTCCTTAAAAGTGGTCGCTTAGAGGAAAATCAAGGCAACAAGCATATAGAAAGGGAGATTTACGCTGTCCATGTCTTAAAACTTTCAGATATTTGCTTTTCCGGTAATGAAAAATACACTAAAACTAATATAGAAACCTTATTTCAAATAGTTTTACATTTAGACAAAATATTATGTTATTTTTTTAGCACAAATTCAAAGAATTAGTATTTATATTTATAAAATATTTTAAGTAAGATATGTAGCTCAATCTTTTGCTTGTTAATTTATATTAGCCGCGAATAGTTGGGTACAATTTGGGAACATATTTGACTTTCACCTAAATATCTATCCAGCATCCTAAGGTTCTTCCTGGTATCTATTAGCCACGACATTTACCATAATGTCATTTCCCAATCGGTATAAATAAATTTGTATGAAAGATGATTTATCGGGTTGGAGAACCTGCATATTCTCATATTGTAGATTAAAACAGATTTAATCAAATAATCATTAGAAAATGTGGTAATAACTAATGCAGTGAAATCTAAAAGCACTCTCAGTTTATTTTATACCTTACGTCATAAGCTTCAACTTGCTGAATACCAATTAGTTTATAAAATATTAATTGTCAAGTTAATTATTGATGGCTTTGATTGAACAACCCGTTATAACTCGAAACTTAATTTAAATTATCAATAGTAAATAGTCAAATATTGGAGTGGGATGTAATGAGGCCTTAAACTGGCCACTCACGGTCGTTCCAAAAAATGGGAGGAGCTTCACAGCCTTCCATTTGAATGCATTCACATTTACGACATATTTTGAAATTAAAACATTATTAATTAATGTTTGAATATTTAATCTGAGTCTGAATCTGATATCTGAAAACCAGACTACTGGACAGTAGTACACTCTTCCTGTAATATATCTTCTTCAAAATGCTTAGCTCTTTTTTATATTCTTTTGTAATAGTGCCTTTTCTTGAAATTACCTCCGTGATGTTTTATGTACCAAAATAAAATTATTTTTCTCATTATCGCACCTGTAATAAAAGTTATTTCTTTTCTAGACTTAATGTCTTCCCATCCTAGACTTTGGCTTTAATGACGTCATTCATAAAGCGTTATGTTATATGTAACACTTGGTGTAATCCATTAGACATAAAAGTCATTTTTGATTACTTTCTAACAATGTAACAATGCCATACGAACGTGCAACATTTCTCTAGCCTGAAGTATAAGCCCATTCTGTTTTCGGCGGTGCAATTACCTTGTTGCAAGCTAGCACTCGTATAATCTTGCACTGCAAGACAATTTTCTACTTGGAAAATATATTTCTGTAGAATATGAGTATTTAAATATGCAGGAGCAGCAAAGTCCTCGAAGTAATATCAATTAGAAATGGTTTAGTTACGTTTAGTAATAAATTTTATGTAAATATTATATAATTGTGTATAGCGAGATATATATTTACCAACTATAAAACCTTAAAGTTATAAAATTCCATTACAAATTTTAAATTCACAAACTTTGCAATAAATCTATTTTATGGTCATAAAAGTAATTTTAATCACAGTGCTGGTAAAATATTTATTGTATTTACGTAACAAATAAAGCTTACATTTTACTTGCTGATACAATAAATTTATAAAAAACAATGTAGAGATACCATCATAACAGTTGAATTACAGCTTTTTTAAATGGCTCTGTAATTCAAGCTTTGAGTTAAATATGCAACATTTTACAACATTAATGTAACAGCATAGCTAGGGATTCCCATAGCACATATATTTGTTGCGGTATGGCCATATAAATTCACAATATTTCAACACACGGGAACACATTAAAATAAACGCACTATAAAACATAGTAATGTATCCCGGCCCTGTCCTGCCTGGCCCGACAATGCGGACGTAAACAATGCAAACATTAAATTTACGGGTAATACACAATGTTTCATTTACCAGAAAGACGCTGTAGGCCCTGAAGTTGTTCACATTCAGTGCAGAGAGATGAATGGTTTATTGCTTGCTGCAGCATATTTTCTACATATGATACCAATATTATATTATTCTCTTACTGAGTTTGATTGCCAATGTTGGAATACATTTAAATCAACAACAAACCATTGTAAAATATCATTCCCACTCACTGTTTTAATTTAATTTTGTATTTTATATTTAATTTAAATTGTTTAGCATGAAGCAATACGCGTAGTCAATCACAGTACCATTTTTAATTTAATTTATTTTTTAAGTTTTCTTAGTTTTTTTAGAACCTTACAAGATCCAATGTTTTAAATTAAAAATATTAAATTAAGAAAAACTGTATTATATTATAACCTCCAAAATGTGACAATCTGTCTAAACGCAGTAGGATTTATTTTTAAAAGAAGTTTAATGACAGTTTTTGAAAAATATAGAAGTGAAAACAATTTCTATTACTAATTGTTATTAAATATAATAATAGCAATTTTAATTATTTCTAAAACAATTTTGCCGAACTGTTAAAATTTATATTACTATACGCACCAACTTAATTAATTAAATTTAAATTAAAACAAAAAAAATTGTGAAAAGGAATGTTTAAATGAAAACCTGAAATGTAGATTACAATATTAATTAAGAACAGTAAATTAAATATCAAAACAGTGAGTGGGAATGAGGCTTTAGCCAGAAACCAGTGCCTCGAATAGGAATTACAACTTTTAATTACTAAACAAATATTATAAATTTTGTATTATGTATTTAAAAAGAATAATAATTTTTGATAATTAATTTTCTGTGCCAAATATAAATAAGAAACGATCAAAAAACTTTAAACGCATTTACACTTTTTAAGAATAATTGTATTTTAAATAAGAATTATGTATGTGACATTTTAATATTCGGTTTGAATATTACAATAAAACATTTCCTTTGACAAAAAATGTTTCTGTCAAAACGGAAATAACTGCGAGCTTTATAACAAAAGCGAACGAGCTTTCATTTAACGGAATAAGCAAGAATATCAACAAGCCTTTTTCCATATTCTCTAAATTGAAACATTTTCCTTTACTTTTTTTTTATATTTTCCGAGCGTCTAACAGCGTCTTCCTAACGTCTAATTTGTCATCTTATTGTTTTCAATTTATAAGAAGACACTCAATTTATTTTAATATAATTCACCACATTTTTTATCGGAATTGATACCTATACCATTTTTTATTTTTTCAATATACCTAGCTTCATGAACCTGTAACAGGCGCTTGAAGAAGTTGACAAAACGCAAGTCGAATTGATGACTGTATTTGTACAATAGAAAATAAATGTTTGTTCGATAAAACATATACACATATACATATTCAAAATACGTAGAAGGATGTAGTAGTGTGAGTGTGTGTGACATTGCATTAAATATAAAGTGTTTGGAATATGTAAGACGAATGTGTGTTTGCCTTAGTGTGATAGTGTAAGTGGTGTGGATCACATTGTGACAAAGTTGAATGGTTCTTTATGTATATTACAGTGGTGTAAAAGTGAAGTGCGCGCGCAAAATTGAAATACGATATAAACTAATTTAGCCGAACTTGTTTAAGAATAAATAAAAGATTTTTACCATTGCAAGAAATTATTTTGCAATCGTTCATTTACGCAAAAAATTAGGCACTTTTTTCCTTTAATTTTCTTGAAACCCGTAAGTTTGAAAAAACTGGGCACTCTTTGCTCCATAACTATTAATCCGAAATAGATAGAAAGTTGAAATTTTGCAAGTGAATTTCGCTATGGATTGTGAAAATATTTTGTAACTAAGCAAATTAAATGTGAGAAAAATTAGAGTTCTATTAGGAATTTTGTATTAAAAACTATCGTCCTACGTACATAAATTACGTCACAAAAATTTAATCGTTACACATTATTAAATATTAAACGAATTTTTTTTTTAAATGACGTACAAATTGTCATACAATACAGTGTACTGTACTACAGTGTACCATGTAATGATTTTAGAATTTCAATGAATGTCAAGACTTGGTCTATTTTACAAATCCTTCTACATAGTTTTAAAATCAGTTGGGTCAATTTGTCTGCCCCGAAAGGACAGGTATCCTTTGAGCACGATTTCTTTAGCTTCCGGCGTGTCTACACTTACACAGTCTTTGGACATTTACGCACCATTTAACGCTTTTTTATATTTTTCGCATGGAATGTAAGCTGCTGATACATATGCCCAAACCCAATGGGGTTTCCCAGTTTCATGCTTCATCTTCCCATGTTGTTGCGTTCCGGGTGGGTAGGTGGTTGTAGAGCGGTGAGAAGCAGGGAGTGGGGCGGTGGGAATACCAGTGACGTGTGGGTATGATTTACAGTCTTGTTGGTGCAACGGAAATAAGTCTTATCTGCAATGAATCCACTGTCCGTGATTCAAAGTTCGGAGTTACACCATATTGTTATTTCATAAACACGATTTAGTACCACGGCTGTTGATGGAACTATAAGGTGTCTCCAAATAACGCTACTTTTATCCTTTTTTCTGCTACCAATTTATAAAAATTTGTTTTAATTCTTACGTAGACTTTCTGCATGAAGTTCCATTGTCCAAAACCCAATTATCTGATTTGCTTATGGTTTACACGACCGTTTTGGATTATCCTGACACAAACTCTCCTCTCGCAGAATCAAAGCGGCACCTAAAATTAAAGTCTACACACTTTTTTTTTAATTTTTTATAATACTATCGTTTAGGAATGGGCTTGTGTCCTATGTCTTAATTTCTATAAAAGTGTACTATATTGTATATATTGATAAAGTGGGTTACTAGAACCTCAAATGTTCAATTATTTTTTAATAACTCCTTATATGTTAAGAGATATTAACAATTAAAAAAGTCATTTTGTCTCTTTAATTAATAAAGAGATTCAATGTTGTGCACATTCCAACTGCATGTGACATCACAATCCTTCTGTAAGGTTACCAACCTTACAGCTCATAAATCTCTGCTATATGTATTTATATATCAAAATATCAAATATTATTTACAGCTATTTTAAGGAACAATCAAATTTCAATATTATGTCTGCCTTAGCAGGGTTAAATAAAATAAAAACTTATTATTCTTTGATTTGACTTGATTATTCGACTACCAACAGCTACGGAACATTACCACAGTACTGACCTACTCAACAAATAACTGACGTTAAAAAGCATTTCACGTCATACAAATATGGTCGACCATTTCTAGCGCTAAAACTACAATTCAAACTTTTAATTGCTACATCTCCATCAATATATAGATATTTAATTCAATATTTAATAAAATAGACAAGCCAATACACATTTATTAACATCAATTTTAATCAACAATTAAAAAATCGACCACTAAAAATGAGGACACAAGCAATGTATATTTAAAGTCTATAAAGTATATTTAGAATAGTTTGTGTTAAGATACGTTCTGCAGTTAGGTAACGAAGGATCTCATTCCGTTCTTCCAGGGGGCGCTAGTGTCACAACTTTATTTGGAGTGCGTCCTCGTAATAACCAAAATTAAATAAAGCGTCGGTTGATTATTTAGTATTAACAGATAAACGTTTGTTCATCAACAACTTGTAAGTTATACAATTTGTCGATGGTTTAATATTACACAGGATAATGTATTTGCACTTCAGAAACTATCTCACTAGTAGCACGCTTCAATAACTTCAATCTGTAAGTCATGAATTAATATTAACAATTCTCATCTCAATGCACATTCACCGGTACGGTACGGTCAGTTTAATTAACTACAAACACACTAAATCCAGGATTGTGGAATTAAACCAAACAAATTAGCTGCTGCAGTAACTTAATTCATTTGATACGAGTAAATCTACATGACCTCTTCAAAACTACACGTAGGGGGAGAAGAGAAGGGCTCTCAAAAAGTCAACATGCGGTTAACAAACAAGATCATTAAACAGGTAAAAATCCATGCTGATATTGTAATGTAAGTAAACACTACAAACTTGTGAAGAGTCAGAAGGTATTACAATAGACGGCTGTGAAAGTTACGTTTCGTAAGCTCTGAAAGCCGACAAGTTGTTTGAAAGTAAACATTTCAACTAAAATTCGTTCCTTTGTTGTTTATGTACCAGCTTATACATAAATTAATGAACAAACACATTCCACTCTAAAAACATAGTAATTGTTATTAAATGGATTAACGATAAAGTTTGAAGATGATTCATCTATAGAGAGAAACATGTCATGCATTATGAAACTGAAGACATTTTCAACAGATTCTATTTTGCGAGGCAGCTGAGAATCAAGCAAAAACACCTCAAAGAATTAGGTAAAATTGGCTTATAAATCAAATAGAAAAATCTTTTTTGAAGTCGAATCTTCCATTAGATATGAAGCTACGAATCTTCGATTCTTACCCCCCCCCCCCCCCACGCCTCTTTACCAAGGTATGTCACTAAGGGGACTTCCTCCCACCATTTGCGTGTACGTAACTAATGGATAGTTGCCTTTTTAATAATCGTGTAACTAATTAATGAAAGGAAATTAAAATTTGTTAAATTTAATTCGGGCGTAGTTTTTAACGAGAATGTTTCTACCACTTTTTGGTTGGTTTTAAGCCTTTAATGGTTGTACGCAGACCCGGATTTGAGGGTCCTTCTGCCCCGAGGCCTCCACAAGAAAGGGGTCTCTACAATAGAGATCAAAGCACTAAATTTTTGAAAGACTTAACGGAAAAAAATTGTTCCTTTGATTCGGAAATAATTAGGGGCCTCCGTTCCTTCGTTGCCCCAGGGCCTCCACACCTCTAAATTCGGCACTGGTTGTACGAATGTATTAGCAAAACATCAAACGAATGTGTTTTTTAAATGACTTACAAATATATCATACAATACAACCTATCATGTAATGATTTTAGAATTTCAATGAATGTCAAGACTTGGTCTATTTTACAAATCCTTCTACATAGCCACATAGCTACATAGCATAGAAAGGAAGACATATACTAAGAAGATGAGGGGAAGATATGTATGGAAGAATCAGAAAGAGGAATTTGTAGAGGAAGCGATTATAAGAGAAGTATGATGAATGGAGCAGGTGGAAGAGACTAAGAAGGAAGAAAAGTAAAGGATTGGCGGTGACAGCAAAATAAGAGTAGCAGAAGGAAGCTTAAGGAAAGAACAACGAAATAACGTAAGGAACAGGAATGATAAAGAAGAGAAAAGTAAGTGTTAAGTTCGAAAAAGGAAAACATGGAACTAAGTAGAAACCAAAGAAAAACTCTAACTAATCCTTCCTTTTTATCCTCAGTTAGTCGCTGACGTGAATTGGTGTTGTGCTAGATTAGTGCTGAATGAAACGTCATTTTATTTAACGAAGAATCTTATAGAGATATCTTATTCGATATAAAAAAGATGGCCAAAGAATCAAGTTCCATTTCGAATAAATTGGTCAGAGATTCAATTTTAGTTTGTAACACATTTCATTACATACGTGTAGTTAACAAAGTAATAGTAGTTCAACGAAGCAGGTTGTGGAATCTTTCTTTTTTAATATTTGTGCAGTGGGAGAACCCCATGTCTGCAGCTGTGTTTAGATATATACTGGAAAAGTTCTCACTCAGCTAGAACCATTACTAAACGCGCTTTTCATTATTTAAATAGCTTAAAGACAATAAAATGATGGCTTGTAAATTGTTGGCCATCGCAATAAAACACCATCTGAGCCCGCATTACAACAAATGTTGTATATTTTCAGAGAATTATGTATTTTTTGTAGGCCTTTATAAATATAATCCTTTTTATGAGCATAAAACCGAGTGTAATATAATCCAGAGGCAGCTCAATAAAATAAAGTCGCGTAATCATTCAAATGAACTCTTCTCTGTAGTGTTTCCACCCTAATCGCGTAATGTACACTTTATATAATTTATACGTTATTATAATTTTATGTATAAAATAACTGGAAAAATATGGAAGCCAAAACTATAAGCAAAATAAGAAAAGATTGCAAAATATGTTAAAAGTGACAGTTAAATAAATGAGGATGCCTTCGCGAACACTCTATAGCTCATATTTTACGCAGCTCTAAAATGAGTGGCAATTTTTTGTCGGTCACAAAGGGGCTGTCTTTAATATTTTAATATTTACATATTTAAATTGTCTTATTCATGTTTTGGGATCTAGGGATGTTCCATTATATTGTCAGAATTACATTAAAACTCTGGTGAAATAAATTATATACACTGTATTAAAATAGCAATGGTTATAGTTCGGTACACTCACAAACAAAAGTGTGTATGTATGTACGAAGTATACAATATCCCTGATATTGTATATGTAAATATTTTCTTTGATTATACGCGACGGGGTTTTAAATAAACGGGGGACAATTTTGTGTGAAAAGTCGTGAAAAACACACACAAAATACGATTACACCATTATATGTAAAATATTTTATAACATTTAAATTGTTATGAAACGAGTTCTGTTCAATTTGCATAACAGATTTGAGGAAAAACTAATTTTACATGACTTTATTTATGAGAGAAAAGGAAAAATAATATGTAGGTAAAATTCAACTGATTTGTGGTAACTATAAAACTAAGTGCAAACTTATTAAGAGATAAAAAAAGCATATTTTCGATAATGGTTTTTGACGAAACAGTTAATATATAATTATTTCTATAATTACTACATGATAAAATAACATTTGAAGAATACTTTGTGAAATTTTCAAAAATAAATATCAAGTAATGAGGCAAAAAAAATTAACTTTGCGGTGCCACTCATAACTCATCACTGGATTTTCTGAAATCGAAAAACCAAAATGATTTCATTAGTTGATAAATTTCTGCAGGTAACGCTGTCGAATTTTTCCTTTTTTATTGATTTTTCAAATTTTTACAGCACGTTTTTCATGAAAAGAATCAGAAACTCGACAGCGTTACCTCGGCATTTATGTAAAGAAAGAGTGTGCAAAATTTCAAAAGAATCGGTCGAGAAGATTTTGAGCTAGAGAGGACACCTACTCTGAAAAACCTAAGTGTGAGAAACCGGATTTAAAAGTTTCAAAGTAACACGAAACCAGACCAGAGGGGTGAAGACTTAAAACTCTATATCTCCGACAGTTTTTCTCCAATTGACTTCAAATTTTTACACAATAAACTTAATATGTTGTACAATAATATAAATAAATAAAAAAAAAATGAAAATAACAAAGAGTTGAAACATTCAAATGTTTATAAATGTATATATTGTTTTAATTGCTAAAAGTTGATGCCCTCAAATAAATATTATGTCAAATAAAACGGGAAGAATTAGTAACGTAGTAGATAGATAGATAAAGTCTTCTGCTACATTATTAAATCTCATAAATAAAATAGTGATTGTAAAGTATTTACATACTTAAATACTGTTAATAGGTTCATACAAAATGCAGCATGTAAATATGATACCGATGGTAAGCTAAATTGCACTCCACTGCACTCTCTCCGCATGCTACACATGACGTTTAAAATTGACCCAATTTATGTTATTTTCAAATTGACAGGCAGACATAAAACTACGTTACATTGCTTCAGCTTCTAATTCGGTTCCAATTGTTGAAATTACAAATGTATAATATAAAGTGGAAAATTGTGTTGCATCGAATGTCGTTTAAATGGATCTGTGTACACATTGGAGTGGTGGAACCAATGGCGAAGCTTTCATTTCTTTATTATTGATTCTATGTAAATACGAATGACGTTTCATAGTGTAGCTGTTCGGCAGTAAATAAACATAGCTGTCTGAATATCTGACAAAATGTTGGATAAACTCAATATAAGATGTGATTTAAGGAGGTACAGGACGTACCGTCAATGCAAAAAGTTTATCTCTCGGCAATACGAAATGCAAAATACGAAGTACATGAAGGACGAGCAAATATTGGGACTGTACTTTTGAAAATGAATTTTTCAATTCCCTATTAAACTGCTTTTTGCTTGTTAAAATGATTTTTTTATGCATATAATAGTTTAATAAATTAAAAATTACCTATAATTAATATCAAAATTATATTAATTCAATTTAAATACAAATTAAATATTTTGAAAAAGGAATAATAAATTTTGTAACGCTGTAAATTTACGTGTGTTGACGCATGCGTGATTTGGTTCTTTGACCAATAAATTGTTATATTTTATAAAATATTTATTCCGATTTTGAATTTCCCGCTCAAATTGGCATTTGCAAAGTTGCCGGCTTATAACCTACATTTACTGTTTCTTAAAGGTTTTATTTAAATATTTTCGTATATAGGTATCCTTTTGATAATATTCTTTTTGCAATACTTACAGAAAAGATTATTTTATATACAACTAGTTTTGAAAGCCGTGTCACCATTTTTTTATAGTTAAAAGCTATATTATGTGATGAAATTGAGCTAAAAATTATGATTTGTATGGAAAATGACTATTTTTAATCATGTATGAAAAGAAAACTAGGAACCCTAGATCTCTAAAATGTTTAGACAGCATGTATTTTAACTATTTGTATCGACCCTCCAAATTTCACAACGTTTTCATCATTTACGTTAACGTCCTGTACCTCCTTAATTAGTGAATTATTTAAATATTTAGAAATTTGTAAAATAGAATTATAAATTGTAAAATATGTATAAAAAATGTTTGATGGTGGCTATAACTAATAAAAGTCAAGGCAAATAAATAAATAAATAGTAAAAAAAAGTAAGCTTAAAACATTACATAATTTATAAAATGGACTATTTTTCGATCGAAGATTTGTAAACTGTTCTTCGAACTTCTCTTAATAAAGTATGTAACGACATCACTATAATCTCCTCTGCACATATTTGTAACCAGGGAATAGTGCAGGATAAACCGGGAAAACGTGATAAGAGATAACACCATAATGCGGGATACAAACTACAAGGCCTTCAAGTGAAATTATCGCCCTGTAATCGGCAACCGGTGCTTCCCAACGCCCGCTGCTCCGACGCTGTCCGACGTCCGGTATACACTGATAATTATTGACTAGTATCGAGATAACACGTCCAGTTCAGGGACTATAATATTCCTTTCACTATTTCCCGTAAGTCCTGTCATCCCTATCGGTTTGCACCGGGGCACAGGCCGCTGACACTTCCGGTTTGTTATTAAAGCTCTAGCATTGACATTGCCTCAAGTTTATGAGTGTATTATCCTGGGGGGATTTACTCTCATATACTCCTACTCAGAGATGTGCACAAAAGCATTTAAATACAAAATGCATATACCTCAATATTTTCCTATTTCAAATACAAAATAAAAAATATATTTCATGTTAGTATTTAAATACAAAATACGTATTTTAAAAATACTTTTGAGAAAATAGAATACTCTTTATGTTAATAATATAAATGTTATTTTTTTTAATAATTATAAGAATTCTCTTTGTTAAAGACCGACTTCGTTTTGAAACATCTTTGTTTCATAAAAATACTACCTAGAATTTTTAAAAATAGCAAAATTAAGGATTTTATTAGTGTCGCATGTTTATGTCGCACTTGTCTGTACATTAAAAGTACAACACATTTAGTACACTCATGTCTAAATAATGCCACTAATGAATAAAAATATATAAATGTTGGATGTCGCATGTGTGGGGGTAGTAGATAAAATAATATATATTTATGTATATATTTATTTCAGTAAGGAATGTAGTGGAGTGATTATCTTGTAGTAAAACAAATAATGAACGAGAAAATATGATAAACAAATTTAGGTAAACGAAAATCAGATGTTTTATGGGTAACAGGAAGGATAATAAAATAATAGACACATCTATCATTTTAAATTAAAATTATTAAGATAATTGTACAGAGACTTTTAGATCATAGATGGTGCTAATGTTGGTGGGGTTTTAAGTTTATATTCAAAATAGTATTTACTGATTACCACTATGAAGTATTTTCCAAATAGGAAATAGGTTTGTAAAAGTTTTCAAATAAAATATAACTCTTAAAAGATATTTAAATAGGAAATAGATATTTACTATTTTGTATTTGCATTTTGAGTATATGTATTTGAAAAACGCACATCTATGCTTCTACTACATATTCATATTTAAGTTACTACACCATTTAACACTTTAAAATAAAATTCGATTTTTGTCATTTTTTAGTTTCAACGTTTCAAATTTTTAAATTAATGTTTTAATGAATAAAATATTTTTTTTTCAGATCTAATTTGAGAGGCAGTGAGCTCGATGCGCTTGGGGTGAGTAATTTATTTTTTTGCCTTTGACTCAAACAATCATTTTTTAATAAACTCTGTACTGCAGTAAGAATATCAACATTAAAATTTGAACCGCACATTTAAATTGTCGCTCTATATCGTTCATTATTTGTTAATAATATTAAACATTCAGGCCTAGATAGAAAATTACCTTGCAGTGTAAGTTTCGCATGTGTTAGCTTTCTACATTGTGAGTATTTACCATTACACGCAAATCGATGCCAGACTTAAATTACACCCGATTACGATAAATATAGGTTCTCTTTATTAACTAATTTAAATTTAAAAGAAACTATAACTATAAATTACGTATCTTAACAACGTTTAAGTCACTCTAAATCTTTGAATCTTATTTCAAATGTAATCTAGATGTCTGTTGTTTTATTTATCTCCACGTGGTGTGCAATTTAAACATTGGAGGTCTTTATTTAGGAGGTTGTATGTCAATTTGTTTCAATTTGTTTCATTAGTAGAAGGATTTGCGCACGATTGCTGGAATAATTTAGAACAACATCTGGATACTTTGACGCATCTCTTGGTTGTCACTTTGACCCTAAAAGTTAAACTGTGTCACCTATTTTAATTCAGTTGTTGTTCACATTAATTACCATAAATTTAAATTAATTGAACGTAAATAACTCAGCTCAGCCATTTGTCTATGTATTTTGGTCTCGGGTTTTCCAAATTGCGATCCACTTGACTTAAGTGACTTCTTGTTCTGTGAATTAACTTGTTGGCAAAATTTGTTTCATATTTTATATTAAAATCACTACTTCATGAACTAAATTAAATGAAAACAAATTAATTTGTCTTGAGACTGTAGTAGCACAATTATATCTTTGTTGTGTACTTATGCTTATTTTATTGTACATGTTTTTTTTGCCCCTACAATATGTTTACAATTATTTCTTTTTAATTTTTCGTTTATCTTCCTTCCTTTTACTCTTTCTCTTTTCATCCGCATTCCATCCTTCTTCCTTGCCATATCTCCTCCAGGCATAAATTGGCTTTGGCACATTAAACAACGAGAGATAACAATTATAACTTGAGAAAAAAATATTACAAAATTTGAGTGCAACTCTAAAGCTTAGTGAAAATCGTTTGTAAATTTGGCAAAATAACAGAGGAAAAAAATTTGTATAGTCTTTAAAAATAGAGATTAAAATCCTAATCTGGAATTTGGAGACAAATAGTAATAGTAATAAATGCGAGATGGCAGCTCTACTTATTTTCGTTTAAAATAGAAATATTAAAATTGATGATTCAATATTAAAGCCTCATTCCCACTCACTGTTTTGATATTTAATTTACTGTTTTTATTTAATATTGTAATGTAGATTTCAGGTTTTCGTTTAAGCATTCCTTTTCACATTTGTGTTTTAATTTGAGTTTAGTTAATTTAGTTGGTCCGCATGCGTCGTTAGTAATATAAATTTTGACAGAAGGTGAAATAATTTAAATTGCTGTTTTAATAACAATTAGTAATAGAAATTGTTTTTATATATTTATTTTTGGCATTAAACTTCTTTTAAATATAAATACTACTGCATTTTGACAGATTGCAACATTTTGGAGGTTATAATATAATATAGTTTTTCTTAATTTAATTTTTTTAATTTAAAATATTGGACCTTGTAAGGTAACAAGTAAGAAAACTTAAAAAATAAATTAAATCACGCGTATTGCCATATGCTAAACAATTTAAATTAAATACAAAATTAAATTAAAGCAGTGAGTGGGGGAATGATATTTAAGAGTTGGTACTTACTTTACGAAATAAGATTACTTAAACATATATAACAGTCTCGTATGTTACGAGTATATACGAATACACCCGACTACATCCAGATCCAGCATCTACAGATTTATTAGCGATTTCGATGGGTAACATAAATTCCGTTTCTATTTATATTTATTTGTGATGTTTATGCTATGTTTGCTGTCCGCTATGTTGAACGTACTATATTGCGTTGGATTGTGTTCTGTTTGGTTCTGTTCCATTTGGAAACCATATTAAATCACGTTAATACCCTTCGAGACTCCTAAAATCGTTCAAATAAAATTAATCGAATTGCTGTGCCGTACATTTTTATTTACCATCGATACAACATGTAATCTATCCCAGGGATAAATTCTGGGAAAACGTCATTCATGTATACACATTATTATATGTGAAGCAGTTTATATATATATATATATATATATATATATATATATATATATATATATATATATATATATGCAATGGTCTCTTTTGTAACAGTGGTGTATCGATAAAAATTAAAGTAAAAGTTTGCTCTCATTATGAATTATCAAAACGATAAAAAAGATGCATATTTTCGATAATGTTTTTTGACGACACAGTTAATATATAACGATACATATTAATCAAATGGAGTGTACATTTTTACATGTAATTAACATATATTATTATACATTCTACGACTTTCTAACCATTACTTAAACGATGAAAAAGAAGCATATTTTCGATATTGTTTTTTGACGACACAGTTAAGATATAATGATTTCTATAATTACTACATGATAAAATGACATTTAAAGAATACTTTGTGAAATTTTCATAAATAAATATCTAGAAATGAGGCATTGACAGCGAATCTTCGCAGACGTTACAAAAAAAAATAACATTGCGGTGCCACTCATAACTCATCACTGGATTTTCTGAAATCGAGAAACCAAAATGATTTCATTAGTTGATAAGTTTCTGCAGGTAACGCTATCGAGTTTTTCTTTTTTTATTGATTTTTTAATTTTTTACAGCACTTAAAAGTCAAGAAACCGATTTTTCATGAAAAAAATTAGAAACTTTGTTATTTTAGAATACGTTAAAACTAAAAAATTTAAAAACGACAGCGTTACCTCGGCATTTATGTAAAGAAAGAGTGTGCAAAATTTGAATAGAATCGGTCCAGTAGATTTTGAGCTAGAGAGGGCACCGACTCTGAAAAAGCTATGTGTGAGAAACCGCATTAAAAGTTTCAAAGTAAGACGAAATCAGACTAGAGAAGTGAAGACTTAAAACTCTATATCTCCGACTGTTTTACTCTAATCGACTTCAAATTTTTACACAATAAACTTAATATGTTGTACAATAATATAACTAAGTAAAAAAAACCTTTATTTCTATTAATTGTATTCTACTAATTTTTTAAATACAATTGACAGTGAAGTAACCGTCTCCTATATTTTTCGTTCAATTTAATTAATTTACCATACACCATTTTGAGGTTATGTATTTTCAAATATGGCCGTTAATATTATACAATAATATATGTAGACGTCTAAGCCTTGAAACATGTAATATATTCCCAGTGGTGTTCGTCTGGCTGACTATACCGAGCCGAGTATTAAAGTCCCGCACCGCAAACCTTTAGCGACATCTATGAACGAATATTCATGTCATAATACTCGCAACTATGTGGTTATAATCTGGGGTATTAAGGATATTGTCTTAACTGAGTGTAAGGGCTCACATCATTAGTAGTTAATATACGTTAGCGTCTGTACCATGTTCAAAGCTCTCCATCATCAGGGGTAATTAGTTCAGTCGAATAATAAGCAAATGAACCGTGAAATTAATTATGTTTTCCGAAGTAATATATTTATTTGTCTTAAATATTTCAATCGTGCAACATTGTAAATTTATTTAAACATTACATTAATTTTATTTATGTAACTATGGCAACAACGCAACAGTATTTGTTTATATTTAAACACCTGCACCGAGATCAATGACCGGTATGTCATACAAGTTCTGTTAATTATTTTGTAATGTTTATTTTTAGAGAAAAAATATTGTAATGTATTAGAGCAGTGCATAGTTTTATTTAAGATTTCTATATGTAAAAGAAAGAGACAGCAATGTTATAACAAAAATATTTTTAAAGTAAATAATTTATGTAACTATGGCAACGCATCTATGTTTTGTTTATGTTTGAACTCGTGCGAGGTCAAGTTCTATTAATTAATTTGCAATGTTTCATTTTAGAGAAAAATTATTGTAATGTGTTAGAGCAGTGCATAGTTTTATTTAAGTTTTTTTGTATGTAAAAGAAAGAGACAGCCATATTCTTTTAAAAATATTTATAAAGTAAACAATTGAATTTAATGTTAGGGTTCTGTTGATACTGCTTGATAATTACCTGTTGAAGAAAAGAGATGAATATAGTTTTCAGATCAATCTAACAAAATTGCAAATTGAAACTTGTTGATACTGTGGAAGGGGCATGGAAGATAGATTTTAACTCTTGTGTCAGATTATAGGCGCTAAATTCAAAATCAAAATTTGTGATTGCAAGTCAGAATAAGGGACTACATTGACTGGTCTATATCTATGGAGGACAGCAAATAAAACGCGCTTGGTAAGTCTACCACCGGGAGTTCTACACCAGCAGTACTCACCAATCACTAGCTACAGCTACATAGCCATGGCTACGCTTCTAAGCCATGCAAATACCCTTCATAAATCCAGCGCATTGGGTCCGGTATAATTCGAGCGATTTATTCAAATGAAAGCAGGGCAATAATTAGAGTAATAATTGAATTCCATTTATACACACAGATCTCTCTATCTGGTTATATTTACATTTTGTAAGTACGCTGTTAAAAAAGCATTATTATATTTTACATAAGTACGGGCGCTCTTTCAAGGAATCGATTTTCTTAAACCAAACTAATCGCTTTCTAGTCGCAGTTATATAAAAATCTAATTCATTAATAACATATAGATCGACTTGCTTCAAGGGTGTATGTCTTTTATTCGGTTTTAGAAGAAAAAAATTACCTAGAAACATTTTATGATTTTTATTTCACCTTCATTTTGAAATAAATTTCTTGGTAATATCTTTAAAATAAATTTCTTGAAAACATATTTCAGCTTGATAGATAGGTACGTGTTCTGCAAGATGACAACCTAAATTCTTTATGGTAATTAAAGGAGACTATGCTATGTTATTTGATAACAAGCCACGTTCGAGAGAATTTGTCCTAGCTTAGGAAAACAGCCCCTTTAAACAGTGACGTACTGAGGTTTTGTTGGGTCTAGTTAGATTAAAATCCAAATTTAAGCAAGAGAAGATGGTTTAGAAATGAGTCCCGCAAAATTATATCAACTATAATCAGAATCAAAAGTAATCATTGTAAAACTCCAGCTCACCTGTACAAAATTAATATTAAATCCGACGATAGATGTCAATGTGATGAAGAAGGAACTTTGGTTCATATTATATTTGAATGCATAAATTATAGTTTAAAAAGATCAAAATTCAATAGTGAAATATTAGATGTGATTAAAACTTTTTCTGTTAATACTAAATTTTTATTAAGTGATTCAAAATTAATTAGGGAATTTTTTATATATTTAGAAATTTGTAAAATAGAGAAATATGTATAAAAGATGTTTGATGATGGCTGTGACGAATAAAAGTCACGTCAAATAAATAAATAAATATAAAAAATACTACAACTAAGTATAGTCACACTTATCTAGTAGCTTACATTTTAATAATTACACGGTGTGGTAGAGATTGCTCCAATGAATAATTCTACATGATTAGGTTACTAGTTCCGAGGGTTTAGTCCTGCGAAGTCTTCGAACATCATTACTATCAAGCAACATTTGTGTCACGGCGATGTTTTCGTGGTTACGAAGTCTCAACTCGTGCTTCTTGATTTCTTCTCCGACTGTGTTTATCTTCAGGTCTCTAAGTATATCGCCAGTGCGGGTATACCACAGTGCATTAACTATTTCTCGCAGAACTTTATTTTGAAACGTTTGTATTTCTTTAATGTTGGATTTCTTGGATATTAACAGCTTGTTTTCAATGTTTAGTTCAAACCGTCGTCCAATTAGCCAATAGATCTGCTATGAATGTTACATCTACTGCACAAAATATTAAACAAACCTTGTGCGGCCCTGCTTTGAAGCACAATTTGAGTATCATCATCAACACGCTAACAAGGCGCTGAATATTTAAATTCCCTGCTTTGAAAAATAAATGTAATTATAAAAAAATATTTCCGTAGACGTTAATACTTTAAGATTATGTTTATAGGAAACCAGAAGCCAAGCAGAATATGAACAATGTTTGCACCCTTCATACAAGTCGGCTTAGGACAGTGAGGAGAGGCAATGGGGGTGGGAGTGTAGTATATTTACTAGCTCCTACCCTTACTTGTGTCATGTTATGTAAATTTCAACACCATACCACGGTACCACGGTGATGCCAGGCCGTATTATTGGTTGTGGCTTTTCCCGGTGGTTTTGCATACAAACGATAGGTAGAGCTAATTATCGAACAGCGGTGAATACTAACACCCCGTACTAAAAAGTGGTTTGCAATTTAAAATTAGAATTATTTTAAGGGGATGTAACATGAACCATCACTTTACTAGACCCTCACCCGTATTGGAATTTACATTTACATTTTATGTGGCTTATGGTTTTGCATTAATTTTCGTTATATTTAGATTTAATGTAATAGGTCATATTTAACGCTTGTAAAAAAAAAACCTTACGAGGCCTTTCTGTTTTGTTTGGTATAAAACATAAGCAATTTTTAACTAAAAATTTCGAAATTATTACTTCATTTATACATTTATATGTTACCTGATTATTTTATCGAAGATATTCTCAAATAAAAGTTGTAAAACGTTAAGAATCCTTTCAAATGATGTATGAGATGTTTCTATACTATAATGGGTTTAAAAGATATGGGCAAAACTGTAAGCGCATGCGCACCCTGTTGAATATCATCCGCTGTCATGGACTTCACTACTTTACAACGGTGCAGCTACATAGCTATTAAACATACAAAATAATGTTGTATACACAAATTCTCGGAAATTGAGTCCTCTATCAGATTGATCTCTCTATCTTAGGACCCACAAACATAAAATATAAGTAATTTATGACAATATGGAATTAAACTTGGCCTAAGAAAAAATGGTTATTGGGAATAAAAAGAATACGCACGATTTCGTCATTTACCGCTTGTTGTACGTTTTCTTGTAGCTTGCACATTGAAACAAAGGACACTCTGTATAGGGAGCTGCAACATGGTATAGCTCCAGCGTACTGCACGACGCATAGACGTAATATTCTTTTAAAACTGATTGAAATACTGAATCATCCTCTGATAACTCTCTTGCAGCAACAAACAATCTGCGGTTAATGTTCTTTTCGATGTAAGGATGAAGCCAATACATTCTACGTCTGATTCGTCGTTTTCTAGTAAAAGCGTATGCTATAATCACATCTTCTTCATCACTTGACATTTTCCCAATGAAAAAACGTGCTTTCTCAATATTAAAGTTCAAAGAAATGACCCTATTTCCAGCTTGTATGACGTT
This sequence comes from Panorpa germanica, assembly GCA_963678705.1. Taxonomy (NCBI): domain Eukaryota; kingdom Metazoa; phylum Arthropoda; class Insecta; order Mecoptera; family Panorpidae; genus Panorpa; species Panorpa germanica. Next base: position 2,194,798 of record OY783207.1, read on the forward strand.
ACATGGACAGAACTGAGATGCAGAATACTTGTTACTCAATTTACCAGAAACTATCATACGCTCTTTATAGTAGAGGTTTCTTCCTGTATCGTACATAGTTTTCTTTATCATAGCTGTCGTATACCTGACAAACCCCATCCGTTTTTAATCTCACAGATATTGTTTTCGCCCGCAACTCACCCCACTAACAAACCGCCCCTCTTTTGTTGCTTTCTTCTCATGACTTCACTTCCACCCCCTTTGGAACGGGGTGAACAGCAAGAAGTTAGTTGTTGCCTGTAAAAGACAGCACACGCTGTCACCCAGTCGACAGAGCCGCCATGCGGCCATGCCACGCTTTTAAACTATCAGTAATCGCGTTGTGAAAAGTTCAGAAAAATGTCTTAGGCTTTTTAAATTGTCAAAGAAAGTTTCCATTTTTTTTTTTTTTTTTTGTTTAAAGTTGTTTTATTTTTTTAATGATTTATGTTCTCTAATACATTTACAAAATGTTTTCAAAATTAATGGATAAAACGAAGTGGAGTGGTTTTGTTTTGTTATGTTGTTGAAATGCTAATTGCAAGATATAAAAAAAAACGTTACATGAATAAAATAGGGAAGCTTAATTTTTACAAACTTTAAAATATAATTATATAACATTTTGTGTTTTAGAAAAGTTATATTTCCCTCTTAAATAAAAATATCATATATAATGTTTAATTATAATTTATGTAGAAACTTCTTCAAGCTAAATCCGCTCTTCCTCCCTCTTGTAACCCCCTTCCTCGTCAGGAAACTTTCTTCTGCGAAAAATGAACAAATAAATACGCAAATACAAACCATGGTATTATATATAATCCCACAAATATTATTAATAGGGGATGGGTTTGTATAAGTAACTGTCTTAAAATATCTCAAAAACGTCGCGAATATATTTTTAGAGGCCGCTCTCCATTTGTTTCTATTTGAAGACGAATATAATCGAACACAAATACCGAAAAACAATAGCCAACACGTTTTCGAAAATACGTTTCTTGTACTACTGCATGTATTGTTGTTAATAAAATCTAGGTGTGCACAGGTCCGCATAGCTTGCACAGAACGTGATAGATTTATGTTATGAAACTTGGAAGAGAAGGGAAGCGTGAAGGGAGGCTTACGAAGCAATCATTACTGTTTTTAGTAGCATACCGAGGACTAATGGGATCGGTGCTCAATATTGGGTTCTTTTTTGTAGCTCCCATGCAAATTAATTTGTATATATATAGTCACAATGGGCTTGTGAACCATGTCTTAATTTCTATAAAAGTGTACTATATATTGATAAAGTTGGCTATCAGAACCTCAAATGTCTCGCTATATTTTAGCAGATATTAACAATTAAAATAGTTATTTTTTTACTGTAATTTCTAAAGACACTTTTATAGAACAGAGATAGCATACTTAACACAGAACTTAAATATAACAAATAACTGACTTACCCTTAATAGTACAGACATCTTACGTCATAAATATGGCCGACATCTCTAGCGCTAAACCTAGAATTCGAATTTTTAATTGCTATATCTCCGTCAACATTTAGATATTTATTAAAATAGACACGCCAATACACATTTATTGACATCAATTTCAATCAGCAATTGAAAAATCGACCACTAAAAAATAAGTTTGTCTTCACCCTTCTCTGAAAATGCCTTTACCTCACAAAATCATTGTATCTAGACATAATTAAACTTTGAATAACTAAATTTTCTAAACATAATTAAGTTTTTGGGGCCTATGTTACTTCAATCTAAAACTAATTTCATTGTTTATACGACAAATACAATGCGATTAATGCGATCTATATTTAGAGGACCTATGGACGATAATTTTATTACGGCACTATATCAGAGAAATATATAAATTCGTAAGTTTCTCAGCCCCTAAGACAATCAGCTAGGCAACAACCATCACAAGCTTTTAAGTTGATTGCTGTACCATTCAATTTTTTTTTTTTTTTTTGTAAAATGTTCTTCAGAATATGAAACATATGCACTTTTCACGCTCTACGTATTTCAACATTTTTGAAAGCTTTATTATGCCATGTTTTGTTTTTCAACCATTTGCTCACGTTTATAGACAGGCTATATTCATACTGGTGTACACAAAGTACAACAATAGACTTCCCTGTCAGCTGTATGTGTGTGTGTGTGCCAGATGAGTATATGTATCGAATAATCCATTATGCCTTTTTTTCTGTACATCTCTATATAAAAATGCTTTTAAAAGAATGAAAACAACTTGGCAGTAAAATGCAATTTATATGTGTCAGTATATGCACGGTTTATATACATTTTTTACATAGTCTAAAGTCTCATCATACTCGTATACAAAAAGCAACAACGAGCTGAAAAGTATACGTACCATGTAAGACTAGTCATGTTAAAATACTGACACGTAACCGTCCCATTAAGTTCAGATCTTGCAGAGAGAGAGTCAGTGATAAGTCGAGCTTTCTTAAAGCTCAACAGCTTGGAACCTGCTGCGATCCATCTCTGTCCTCACCGCCTATCACCCCCTACACCTTCCGACTCGTTCTCTTTATTTCTTTTTCCTTAACTCGCCTCACCTCCCCCCTCCCACGCCAGTCTGTATACCACGTGACGCAACGTCACCGGGGAAATTCGCGCTAATGTGCTTCTTATTCTTTCCGTTGTACAGGTTTGTTTGAAGGAGTCCCGTTCCCGTTCCCGGTCCCGGTCCCGATTCCCAGACCTGGTTCCCCGCTAAAAGAAAAGGTGCTGGTTATAGGGCTGTTATAAATCACTCTCCTGGTAAATAACTTGAAAAATATATGATATTTCAATAATCGAACGCAGAGTATACAAAATGAAATTGAAAAAATACATTGTCTGTAAAAGACACCGTAAAATATATATGTTACGTAAATAAGAAGCATCTGTTGCATGTAGTGGTGGTTGACAAGGGGATGTGAAGGGGAGAGTGAATGGAAATCTTGTAAACAGTTTATAGAAATTGTGGTACGATAAATACATCTAGTAAATTGATGGAAAATTTTACAGTTTAATAAAAAAATTATAATTTGTTTATTGGTAAATCGAAGACAGCTGTGATTTAGTTGTTCTTTGCAAGGATTTATGATGTTTTATTAAAAATTTATTTCACAACTTAGAACTTTGTCATTTACTACCAAAACCAAAACAATTTTAAGTCATAAACTATTATTACCTTTACATAAATGATGAAAATGTCGTAATAGTAAAATACATGCTGTCTCAAAATTTTAGAGACCTAGGCTTCATAGTTTTCTTTTTATACATGATTAAAAATAGTCATTTTCCATACAAATCATAATATTTAGCTAAATTTCAGCATATAATATAACTTTTAACTATAAAAAAATGGTGACACGGCTTTCAAAAACTAGGTGTATACAAAATAATCTTTTCTGTAAGTATTGCCAAAAGAAAATTATCAAAAGGATACCTATTTACGAAAATATTTAAATAAAACCAGTAAGAAACAGTAAGTGTAGGTTATAAGCCGGCAACGTTGCAAATGCCAATTTAAGCGGGAAATTCAAAATCGGAATAAATGTTATATAAAATATAACAATTTATTGGTCAAAGAACCAAATCACGCATGCGTCAACACACGTAAATTTGCAGCGTTGCAAAATTTATTATTCCTTTTTCAAAATATTTAATTTGTATTTAAATTGAATTTGTATAAATTTGATAATAATTATAGGTAATTTTTAATTTATTAAACTATTATATGCATAAAAAATCATTTTAACAAGCAAAAAGCAGTTTAATAGGGAATTGAAAAATTCATTTTCAAAGGTACAGTCCCAATATTTGCTCGTCCCTCATGTACTTCGTATTTTGCATTTCGTATTACCGAGAGATAAACTTTTTGCATTGACGGTACGTCCTGTACTTCCTTAAGACGTAATTCTGTAATACATTGAATAATATAATATTACATGCACTCTGCTAATTTAAAAGTCTTACGGAAAATATTGTTATTATTTCCACGCTTTTCTTTTTCGAAATCTAAAACATGTATTCGGCAAACTCTTTTTAACATGTACCAAGGAATCATTGATGATAAGCGGTTAATTCTTTTAACGTTCTATTTAATTGACTCTGCGCTAAATTTAATCAATATATATTTATTAGACGAAATGCAGTTCTCATATTAGAGGCTGAACACTGTATCAACGGTACTAGCAATAGCAGTATGAAAACGATTGACTATAAATAAATAATAAAAATAAAGAATACTCGCGTTTTCACCTATATTCCACATGACATAATATTTTCTGTCAAGCTTTGAACAATCATACTATTATACTGGTATATCCCATAAAAAAAACTTTTAAAAAAATAATAAAACTTTGTATGATGTTTTTTATTTATTTCATCAATCTCCACAAAATTTCATTATAACTCAGTTACTATTTTCAAATCCCCAGACATTTAAAGGTGGTCTCAGAAAAAGAATACGTACAAAAAATATAACTTCTTCTCTGTGTGATTTTCTTTTTTTTTCTAAAAAAAAAAACTACAGTGCTTTTTCATCTGCTAATTATTTCTGAAGTCTGCCGCCAGGTATGCTTAAAGTCATCCGTCAACTCAACAGGTGTGAGGCTCCCCACAGCCTCCGCCCCCGCTACAAGCTCCGCTTCAACAGCTTTATTGATACAGGAATACGTACAGGGTTGTGCAGTGTTACGAGGGGATGAACAATTACGAATAATGTTTAACAAGATAAGGGAACGGGTGTAGAGTGATTGTAATGAAAGGAAGGGTGGAAGCACATGTCGACGATATAAGAAAAAAAATGAAAATGAATAGAAATTTAATGAGATGTAATTTATATACAAGGTATTGGAATTGAATAGATCTAAGAAAATAATGCAAAAATGTTTTTCAAAAGAATGTTTAATAAGTTCCTTGTTCAGCTTTCTTAGTCTTTATCTATATGGATATGGAACTAAATTTAAATGGGGGGTAAAGTCAAAACGATAAGAAAAGCATACTTTCGATAATATTTTTTGACGACATAGTTAATATATAATTATTTCTATAATTACTGCATGATAAAATAATATTTAAAGAATACTTTGTGAGGTTTTCATAAATAAATATCAAGAAATGAGGCATTGACAGCGAATCTCCGCAGACGTCACAAAAAAAAGTAACATTGCGGTGTCATCCATTACTCATCACTGGATTTTCTGAAATCGAAAAACCAAAATAATTTCATTAGTTGATAAGTTTCTGCAGGTAACGCTGTAGAGTTTTTTTTCTTTTATTAATATGTAAATTTTTTACTGCTCTTAAAAGTCAAAATACCGATTTTTCATGAAAAAAATCTGAAACTTTGTTATTTTAAAATACGTTAAAATCATAATTTTTTTTAAAAAAACTCGACAGCGTTATCTCGGCATTTATGTAAAGAAAGAGTGTACAAAATTTCGAAAGAATCGGTTCTGTAGATTTTGAGCTAGAGAGGGCACCGACTCTGAAAAAGCTAAGTGTGAGAAAACGCGTATAAGTTTCAAAGAAACACGAAAGCAGACAAGAGAGGTGAAAACTTAAACCTCTATATCTCCGACAGTTTTACTCCAATCGATTTTAAATTTTCACACAATAAACTTAATATGTTGTACATTAATAAAAATAAATTTTAAAAAATTAAGAGAAAAAAAAGTTGAATTAATGAAAATTTATTGATAATATTTTTGGAAAATGCTACTTAGCATTAGCATATTCTATATGTTAAACTTTTTTCGTGGAATACCTTTAATCTTCTAGTAGATCTAAACGCAAACCATCTCACCTATAAATATGATGTAGTATTTACAGGGCACCCTGTATATATTCTTTATGGTCAATTCGAGATCTAGAGAAGTCACTGGTATAATTGATAACTAAATATTTCTTATCTTGCCAAGATTTAACCCAGTTTATACCCACAAAACATATTTGTATGTCTTTTAGTTCATCAACCATGAACAAATTCCTTTTACGTAACATCATTTTGTGATTTATTTAATAGTTTTTCTAACAATAAATCTCCTTACTTTTTAAATGATCTTTTCAATGATTAAACAATTTTCTCTTATATACAGAACATAGGTCAATCATGTTTCTTTATTTGCAGTACTCACACAAAACTAATTTGTGTTTAATTTAACAATTTTATTCGTGTAGGTCCATTACTCGCAAGCACTGTTGCTCCGTTATTGTCTGAGCTGTAAGTAAGTAATTCTATCAAAGCAATAATGATGCGATGTGCTACGATACCAAAAGAAATATTCTGTTCGTCGTGTGCTATTATAAAAAAACCGCTAAAATACTTAAGTAAAACTAAAACATGAACAAGTAGATGGAATTAATTCTAAATATAAATATCGTTGGTGAAATGTAATTAAGTATAACACACCATGTACTTACTTCGCTTTGTCGGTTCTCCCGTGCAGGTTATTTGCATACGAATTATTTGAAAGTAAAATTTTAATATCAACATTAAAAATACACGAGTTGCACTACTTGTACATAATAAAGAATTACACGGTTTTTGCCGGCAAATTACGCTCGCGATACATCCCCCCTTCCCCACCCCCTCCAACTTCTCCCAACAACAGTAACACACGGAGTTTCATTTTATATTTGCTTTAAGTTTACTAATTTAATTACTGCGTTTTTAAATATTATTTCATGAAATGAAAATTGACTTTTTACCGTGTGTGTTTTTCTGTAGTAACCACAGCGCAGACTGCAATGCATGCTGGGTACTTTTTATTGCATTTAATTTTAATGTAAACTGTAAAAGAACTTTGTGATGTTGAAATAAATAAAGAACTAAATATATGATTAACTTTATGTGTAAAGAAATTATATTTCTTTAGTTGGTAGAAAGCTAGTTTGTCGGTAAAACAGTGACCATATACTCATGGACTTCATAGATGACGTTGTGAGAAATAACGGCCAACATAAATAATAAACTTTAAATGTTGTTTCTTTGCTTTCAGGTATGATTTAAGTTAAACAGTGTAATTATTATAATGTGTATGTAAATTACTAAAATTAAAGTCTTTGATTTCAGAGTGACACATAAGTTTGATTAAAAATTTAGATATTTTCTTATGTGTACAAGACTAAAAACTAAACTGATAGGTGTGAATGATACTTTTATCTGTATATAGAGTTACTCCATTATATATTTTTAAGCTTCTTTTCTATATTTATAAAGCAAGTTCTTGACATGTAAAATATCTTTGCAAAAAACTCTGCAACGAAGATTTAACTAAAACTTTGCTAGAATTGGATACTCGAGTAAAGATAATAAATCCAATATGATATTAATAAATTGAATTCCGTTCTTTGTTTATAAGTTCGTCGCAGATTCCCATCAATATTATCAACAAGAAAAAGAAAACAAAATCAATCAGTCCAAAGTAATGTAGTATCGTATTCGTATCGTACTCGCAATCGTAATGTATTTTATATTATGATGGATCTGATTTATTCTCGCTCTCTAAATCTCTAGGGTCTTAACCTCACATTCTATTACACTTTATTTACTTTACTTTTCCTACTTCCCTTCCCTTCCCCCTTTTAACATCCCTTAGCGATGACAGAAAAATATCTGCACATTTTTACTAAAAGCCTATATTTGATTTAGATGGATTGTATTTTGGTGTAGTATTTTTCCTTTTTCTTTATAGTGAAATATTGAAGAGAAAGCACCTGTTAACTAGATCACATCAAAATATTAACATTTAGAATGTGTGTGATGCTGTGCAAATAGAGATAACACTGTTTTTAGATCAAGATCAAAAAAGGCTTTCATGATATTGTAATGTATTTATTTTACAAGTTTTATTTAAAAGACAACTTGTCAAGATTGTATAATGAGTATACAAATTCGTAATAGGGTAGATTTGTTTTTCAAAATGTAATAAAATAGTTCACAAAACGTTGAACACTATATTTTTCTAGTCATGGTGCGTACACTGGGGCTTTGAGGGACCGTTGAGTGTTTGTTTTAGTTTTCTAAGCGTACAAAAAATCTAGATTACTTCTTGAAGTGTGTACTACATGGTCCAGAAGTTGCCAAAGTCCAAATTTTAAAATCGTTGTTAATAAAAATTGACAAATAGAAAAAACGGAATATTGTTAAAAAATTCGTAACTTTATAACAAACAAATATTAAGAAAAACGGTTGTAGACATTTTTACCTTGGAGTATAAGCTTTCGAAAGAATGTAGTGTCTTTGGCGTGAGCTCCAAAAAGTTGAATTATTTGAGCACCAGTGGGGAATATTTTACTGATGTTATTGTAGTAAAAAGAAGAACTAATAAGAAAAAATCTATATAAATAATCTAAGAAATAATATATTAAATTACATAAAACATTTACTTTAACCATGAAAAAACTGTAAAACAACGAGAAAAGCAAAGAAAAGTGCATTTACTAACATTGGAAAATACTAACGTCGTTTTAAGCAAGTTTTACTGGCTCGCCTTTGCAAGTAAACTGCCAGATCCGGACGCTGCTGGAACCTTAACTCCCTACCACTACCTAGATTTTTTAGGGGGTATAGGTGAAGCGCGCTCTGTACTCTGAGAGAGAAATAGTAGTTTGAAATTTCAACTGTTCCTTAAAAGACCCAGTGTACACACGCAGGGTTAAATAAACCTTAAATACACCTAACTATCTTAATTTAAGAACATTTTTAACAGTGTATATATACATATATATTTATTTATAAGTATATAATAATAAAATGAAAAAATACAATCTCGTTTTCTGTAATATAGGTCCTATCTATTCCATGCTCATATGCTCATATAACCGGCCACTTCGAAACCAATACAAATAAAACTTTATACTGACCACAATCTCCAATATTACAGAATTCCCGAACAGACCCCTAACCCTTAGTTCGTAGGGGTGTGAGTCCGACAGGGTGTGTATGTAGAGAAGTGTGAGAAAGGGGTAGTCGTCGGGTGCGATAGTGGTTGTCGTCGTCGTAGCCGTCGGTTCGATCCCAACGCCAAAACAACTTCTACCAATTTTAACACATCTGTCCCATAAGGCATTGCTCTCTATAGAACACATTCAAGTTGGCCAGTTCTTGAGAAATAACAAAATAACTAAATAAAAGTTGCAAAGTCTTGAGGCGTTATCTGCCTCGCACACTCGTCCTCCCACACTCTCTTGTCCTTCTCCCACTCTCTCGTATTCCTATATAACTTGTATACGTATTGAAACTTCCAGACTGCTACAGAAAACAGAAAGTGTTAAAAACTGTACTTTGTTAACTTTATTTATATTATTATAATATATGGTATAAATATTCAATCATATAGATATATGTATCGTATATAAGATATAGATAAGAAGATTATTATATTATAAAAAACTAAATTTAAACTTCATGTCTGTCTGGCTTGAAAATAAAGCAAAAAATTATTTTTGAAATATTTTAATCTTATAAATATCTACAACTAAAAAACTGGAGCTTTTTAACATCTGCCATGTTTTATTTAGTATTAGACACTTCATTATAAAAATAAGTTACAAGTTAATATGATTCTTTGATGGCGCATTGGCCAGAGAGCTGATAACTTGCAAGATATATACAGCTACTTAAGAAAAAACACTTCAAAAGACTCTTGATCGAATTAAAATTAAAACATTTCGATTATGACCCACGTCGCTGTAAAAGGGGCAAAGATATAATATAAATAAGTATAAATAATTTTTTCGACAAAGTGCTGTATTGATAAACATTGTGGCATTGTGGTGCTGTATTGATATTGTGGTAACTTAAATACATTCTACTAACGATAGTCGATGACGCAAGTAACTTGTTCCAGTGGAGAACGCACCCTGATTTGACAGATGCCTATCTTCACAAGGCTGACGTCTTAAAAAATGAATTAAAAAATTATGTGGATCACTGAATATGCTTCAATTATTATCACATGTCGTTTACAACAACAAAATTTATATTTAAATATAAAAACTATTTTATTATATAAAATATAATTATACTTTTATTATTGTTATGTAATTTACAACGTAATCTTCAACAAAATACCTGACACTGTGCATAGTAATGTGCATAGTGGTATAGTAATTAAGTAATTTAAAGTAATAATTTTAACCTTATGTTAATTTTATGTATGTAATCATTTTTGGCAAAAAGGTTGAATAAGCTAAAGCCAAATAAAAATGTTCAAGGAAAACGATTATTTTCTTGGCTGGTCGTCGATTTATATGCACATTCCATAAGTGAATTTCTTTGATTGTCTTCTTTATCAGATAATACGCTTTTAGCTTCCTTGATGCTTTCAACCATTGATAAATATTCATTATTTTGGGTGCAGTTCTTCCTGTATATTCGCAACTTTTTACATAGTTTTGTGAACTGCTTTGGAATTTTGAACGTAGTTCCATTTGATTTCATGACTGAATTGTTTAATTCCTTTGTTAATTCGGAAAACCTTTAGGAAAATAAATTAAATTATACCATGGGTTATTACCCCGAAAAGATTTACTTTAGGGTGCAATAGTTACTTACTCAATATTTATAAAATTACTTTTAATGGATGCTAGTTTGTATGCATATGGAAAATAGTGATCAAACGCTTCGCCTCCACTAATACAGAATTCTTGCTGCAGCTTTCCAATGTCCCCATTAAACGTAACGCTGAATTCATAAAGAGCCTCACCACGTTTTGTTGGAATATAGAAAATGAAATCCGCTTCTGCAATTTTATGTTGTACCCATTGCGTTGCACTCAGAGATATCGATTCAAAATATCTTGAATCCCAAATATCATAAATCTAAAAAATAATAATCAATGATCAATAAATGTAAGCCCAATTGAATCAGTTGAATACTAATTTACCTCAAAGTTTCCCAAGTCATTAAGAAGCTTCGCAAATCTTTGGATAATATCTGGAATAGGTTCCTCACAATCTCGTGGGTACAGTAAAAATATTTGTCTTTTTCTTTTGATAAATAAATAAAATTCTGAGTGAAACCATTTCACGTAGATGACAAGACACAAAACGCATATGAAAAATACGGCGATTGGTACTGTTACTTTATATAATGGAAATTTAGGTTCTTTTGTAATAAAGTAGTTAGATCGTTCGTTTGAGCTTTCTGGAAAATATTGACTAAGTTAAAATGTTGTACAAATATTGTAGAATGTTTATAGAAATAATTATCCTACTTGATACCACCTCCCATCGACAATCTCTGTTTAATTTTCCCCATAAAGAAGTTCCTGAGCATGGTGTATCTGAGAAGGGCACATCCAGGGTAATTTTGTGTATTGAAAAGTTTGGAACGTTAAAAAGACAGTCTATTAGTTTTCCTTCCTAAATTACATGCAAAGACATTCAATAAGAAAGAAACTACGATATTTTTCCATTTTATCTTTATTATTTTGTTGAAGTATGGAATGGAAGAGACAGAAAGAATTGCAATATTTACGGGAAAAATGTAACTGGAAGAGATTCATGTTAGTCTCAATAAGAAAGAGTAAGAATCTAGAAACCCCGAAAAGCAAGACAATTATAATAAATGCCACCTATTTACTTGACCTTGTATCTTCTTCCAGACTTGTACAGATATGCAGATGATTGTAGTTTAGATACTTACAAAATCAAACGTGCATTCTTCAGCAGGGTCATACGTTTGTAATCCGCAATTACCAGATATATTTACTATTTCCTAAAATTGTAAATACCAAACATATTATTTAGGCAAAATTTTAGTACACAAATATATAGAAAGCTTACATTTTCTGAAAATCCAGTTTTGGAAGCAACTTTATGGCCGATATTCCATTTCACACAGTAACTCTTTAGTAATTTACTTGAGTTATCAAATGTTTCATAATACATGGTGTTTTGTAGCAATAACATATCCAGCCGAGAATATTTCAAAAATATGTTTGTTGTGTTCCTAGAACATTAATTGTACAAACAGAAAATTCCAAAAGTATTTAGGTCAACTATCAAATAATGCTAGTAGTAGTAAATGGAAGACTATCACTTGTGCATTGTGCTAACACACGTATAAAGGTAAGCACAGGTTCGCATGGCATACGGCAGCAAGAGAAAAAGTTACTATGGTTTTTTATGCCTATCTATGTATGCTTAACTTCAGAAGGTTGCTATCTATTTTTAAAAACATGATCTATTTTTAGTGGTAATTCAGCTTGTAAAATAGTTTATAACATGACTTCATATTAACTGAACTGGTGCTTTGAAAGACACCTAATATTGGCAATAAACGTGATCAATCCTTTTTCTTTGATCTCACGTCAAATTCCGTTGGATCCGGTCAGAATTTACTGGATTGGAAGCCCCATATTAGAAACACTTACATTAACAAATTTCTTTTAATGTAAGAAGTTGGCGCAGTTTTGCTAAGTTCTTCCTTTCTGTAAAGACTTTCTACCCAGAATGGGGCTGTATACATTATAGGTCTGTCTCTCTTCACTATTTGGATTTGGTAGCATCCGGTGAAGATGAATAAGTATTCAGCTGTAATATTCTAGAAGAATAATAGAATTATATATTGCGGTGAAACACAAGATAGAGAAGGAGAAGGAAAGGAAGAGAGGATATCAGGACGGACAATTGGAAAGAGGAGGAGGAATGTTGCCAGAAGCGTAATGGAATGGCGATCGAGGAGGCAGAGAGAAGAAGAGAAGGAGGCGCAAAGAATGGAAAAAATCGAGAAAAGCAATTACAATACAAGATATAAAAGGATTTTGAAAAGTTATATACCTCAGTACTTAATATAAAAATACATAAAAAACATAAGAAGGACAGCAAGGTTTAGATTGGGAAATGAGGAAAAAGGAAACAGATACTGGGAAAGTAGAGAGGAAAGAATGTGTAGAGTGTGCGGAACGGAGGACGAAACACTATTCAGCTGTAATATTCTAGAAGAATAAGAGAATTATATATTGCGGTGAAACACAAGATAGAGAAGGAGAAGGAATGAAAGAGAGGATATCAGGACGGACAATTGGAAAGAGGAGGAGGAATGTTGCCAGAAGCGTAATGGAATGGCGATCGAGGAGGCAGAGAGAAGAAGAGAAGGAGGCGCAAGTGTGGCAGAGGAGCTAAGGAGAAGGGATAAGGAGATACAGCAACAAGAAAAAATGGGAAAAATCGAGAAAAGCAATTACAATACAAGATATAAAAGGATTTTGGAAAGTTATATACCTCAGTACTTAATAGAAAAAGACATAAAAAACATAAGAAGGACAGCAAGGTTTAGATTGGGAAATGAGGAAAAAGGAAACAGATACTGGGAAAGTAGAGAGGAAAGAATGTGTAGAGTGTGCGGAACGGAGGACGAAACACTATTCAGCTGTAATATTCTAGAAGAATAATAGAATTATATATTGCGGTGAAACACAAGATAGAGAAGGAGAAGGGAAGGAAGAGAGGATATCAGGACGGACAATTGGAAAGAGGAGGAGTGTAGAAAGACAATGAAATGATTTAGTTTGATGTATTATAATTAAGGATGAAAATAAATACAGTAGCGATATCTGGAGCATCCGCTAGGATGAGTTGAGTTATCAAAAGTATCACAACATTAATTAACAATTTAGGGGCATATTACAAGAATATAGAGCATGTTTCGGTTAGAACCCTTAAAAATAAATACATTTAAAGGCCCTTAAAACTTAAAATGTACTGTAATAATTACCTCCGTACAACTCTTCGATATTTTATTTTTCTGACATACTTTCAACTTGTCACAAGAACTAAATTGTGTGTGGTACCTGCTATCAAATGATATGTCTTCCGAGCACTCAGTTTTGTTTGCAATAGACTCATTAACGTATAGGCGTATGACGTCAACACCACATCGAAACGAATATGGATTATAAATATTTACATCCATTATACCAAAACTATTATCGTCTTTAATTTCATGTTCAAAGACTACACTGAATTTCTTAATATCTTTGGAAGAAGTAAAGTGTATGAAACATAAGCAAGACACAAGCAATATATAAGAAATCTGTTTCATACACATTTTTATTGAGGGAATTGATAAAATTAGTGCGTTTTTATTAAAATGTCAACAAAGAATATAATACGCAACACTACAAATATTTACACTTTCCATAATGAACGAATTAGCGCTTTTAATCAACACTCTTTCAAATTTATTAACATGAGCGTCCGTAGAAAAGAGCAAAACTGTAAATCACAATGAATATCAAGTGTAAATTCGCCAAAAAACTTCAGGAGAGAAAAGTATCTAGCGACGTCTATGGACATTGCTTAGATATGTTATCATTAAGGTCAAAACTAGGGTCAATACAGAGTGGTTCATTAAATACCAGTTTTCAAAACTGAATTTTAATAGTTAACAAACAAGGAAACTTTTTTCTATTTACGTCAGAATTCGCCGTTGCCTAAATACGCTTGCAGTGTGCGATAGGCGTTAAGAATTAATTGGTAATAGCTATTAAGAACAGAAGCACGTTGGGCAACATAGGGAAATAGGCTCCATAGGGAAAACGGCTAAGTAGGTAACTTTCTCTGTAGCTCCAACGCGAAATCATTTTAAAATCAGTCGCAATTCTATCTTAAATGACATTTCAGCCCCTTAAATGCCCGTAAAGGTAACAATAACTTGTATTTGTTTATAAGTAGTCTCGCTTTTCCTCATTCAGCCATTTATTGTCATTCCATTTTTCGTGAAACAGTCTCCGAAATAGTCTCTTAGCCTTTTATGGAAAAGCTCTTCATTTTGACATGTTTTTTTACTCTGGTTATTTTCTTGACGAGTCCCAATACGACGTTATACAATGTTCATTTATTTGGGTCCGGTCGGTCTTCCGGTGTCTTACAAATATGAAGGGTGTCCCAAAATTCACGCAAGAAGTTTGGTAGAAACACTTCGGTTATAAAATAAAAATATACATTTTTATTTATTTATTTGTATTAAAAGATATTTTAATACCAAAGATCATTTATCCAAATTATATAAATTAGTATATGATTGTATTAAATTAATTAATTAGATGTTAGGTGAGTTCCGTGATATTTGTGAATTAATTTTTAAATTATTATTATTTTTATTTATAGTTTTACTGTTGTTTGTCAACTATCAATATCTCTAGTGAATTGTCGCTTAATTATTTTGTGATCTAAGTTGTTATATAATCAACTTAGTAACTAACTACATTCTCTGTGATCCTCAGTACATTTTTTATTGATTCACAAAGTATAATGTACGAAATCACGCTGCCTTTTTTTCGCTGGCAACACCTTACCGAAAAATTAAAATCTTGTGTAAATTTTTGTGCCCCCGCGCAAAATTCAATTCTTGCATGAACTTTGGGACCCCCTTTACAAGTACATTGATATTTATTTCATGTGTTATTACTACACATCCTGCTGAAATGTCTCCCTTCTGACAAAAGAGTCATTTAAAGGGATGACACTCGACGAATGAATTGTAATTTGAGACAGTTTTGATGTGACAATACAGCTCTATATAAAAATGGCATAACAGCCGTAAAGGGGATCAAGAAAGCAAAATAATACTAAGAGGGTTGTTGTTTAGGAGTGCTGGTAGATACCCTGATGTTGATTCTGATGGGAGGGTGAAGTAATCAGGGATTAAAAAGGATTGAAATATCAGAATTCATTACATCACTAAAATGGAAATAGAAGACTTTGGAAATTATAACCCTGAGAGAAAGATTTAAATATACTATAATAATGTAAGTATTGTACAGTTCGCAGAAAAAATTTCCTTATTTATACTTCCTATTAAAATCCTAATCCACATAAACCCTGGTATTCCTGATTATGATTTAATGTTTGCTAGATCTTTTAACATGTATATATATATATATATATATATATATATATATATATATATATATATATATATATATATATATATATATATATGTGTGTCCTATATCTTAACATATTAAAAAACATGTAATTTGAAATAAGTATAAAAGGTCAAATGTTAATATATTTTTCGCGTACCTGACACCTCCGCTCTTGCCCCTATATTGCTTTTCCGCTTTTTCGTAGCTAACACACATTACTCCAGGAAAGCAGTATAACACAAACAAATGAAATGAAAAGTTGACACACTTCAGGAAAATGTAATTTATTAAAAAATCTTTTTCGTGTTTTTTGTTTTTTTTTTCACATAACAGAAAATTTTGTATATGTGCTTTTCACTTATCAGACGCACAGTGGTGGTCCAAGTTTGGTTTTTGTTAGGTGAATATTTAATAAATATGCATAAATAATTAGTAGGTTCATTCAAGTTTAATTTGTGAAGGTAAGCTTATTATCATGGTGTTTATTTGGGTCTAAAGATAAAACTTTGCACGAAATATAAATTATATAGATTTTGAATTTGCAATATTATATATTCTTTTGTCTTTTTCGTAATATTTATTTGAGTGCATCAACTTTCGATAGTTATTAGCACTTGATACAATATATACATTTATAAACATTTACAATACTTAATTTACAACTTATAGACACAAGTATAAGTACTTAATATAAAGAGATTAAATTAGATTCATAGATAAAGTTAATAATGTTTTTTAGACTGCTTTGAAATATCTGCTTCTATTAGGCAAATTTATCAATTTTTATTTGTATATTGTAAAATAAATATGTTTATCTAGCCTATATCTATATGTAATCATAACTATTTGTTAAATGTAGAATTTATATATTTAATACTTTCACCAGAAAAAATAAAAATAAATAAATATTAAATAATGTATTTTTAGCACAACTTCTATAGTCTACAATTATTGCGTTCTATTAGTTCTTTGTTCTTTAACACAAACTGATGTCTGATATTTGAGAATTACAGAAATATTTTCTGCTTTGTCTTGTTTTTGCTGACCGCTAATTGGATTAATGGTAAGAGCTCTCTCGTTTTCTGACGTCACTGAAGTTAACAGACACTTCAAAAATATGTAGTGATTTCAACAAAATTCGCCACCACTCATAACGCCATTCTTTGGTCACTTAGCTTTATTTATATCTGTCTCAATCATTTATAGACACGCGCAGTTTGTGCAATATGATTTTTAGCTAGTACCTTCAAATGACATGTGTCAAAATTTCACGACATTTCAACCATTAGTTTAGGAGCTACAGTGATTTCGTGTGTTCATAAAGCATTGATTTTTAATTAGAAATATGCCGTCAATACATTTGCTTTAATACTATATATTTTTGTACTTACTTAACCTAAAAAAATTGCGTATTTTGTAGGTGATTTAAGAGTAATTGTCTCTATTATGTACAGTCCATACATATTCGAACCTGCCGCTAACTTCAGCGGTTATTGCTCTGTACCTTCATTTTATATTAAGTTATATTCTTGAAGTAAACAAGTTCTTTTTATAGAAAAGCTTCTTGAAAGCTTAGAAATATTGTTAAAGACAAAACAACAGATCTTAAAATGTGTAATGTTGTAGCATTATGAAGTAAGCTTTTGTTATAAAGGATGAAGACGTTTTACCAGGAATGTATTTTAAATAGAGAATGGCGGAGAATGTTTTGATGTTATGAATTACAAACATGTGTAAAATAATGTGCAGTGAGATAGATACACATTAATCAATACGAGTGTCAACGTTGTTCGACAAGTTCATCTGCATTTTAATTTTGTTTGGTTTGAGTTATCTGAGTACTGAATCAAATGAAGTGTACATTTTTACATGTAATTACATACTCAACTCAAATTTCGTTGTTGTCTCAGTAATGAACAAATATTATACATTCTACGACTTTCTAGTCATTACTTAAGGGGGTAAGGTCAAAACGATAAAAAAAAGCATATTTACGATAATGTTTTTTGACGACACAGTTAATATATAATTATTTCTATAATTACTACGTGATAAAATGACATTTGAAGAATACATTGTGAAATTTTCATAAATAAATATCAAGAAATGAGCCATTGAAAGTGAATCTTCGCAGACGTCTCAAAAAAGTAACATTGCTGTGCCACTCATAACTTATCACTGGATTATATGAAATCGAAAAACCAAAATGATTTCATTAGTTAATAAGTAAATCAAGTAAATCAAAGTACCGATTTTTCATGAAAATAATCAGAAACTTTGTTATTTTAAAATACGTTAAAATTAAAAAAAAAACTCGACCTTATTTAAAAGTTTCAAAGTAACACGAAAGCAGACCAGAGAGGTGAAGACTTAAAACTCTATATCTCCGACAGTTTTACTCCAATCGACTTCAAAATTTTACACAATAAACTTAATATGTTGTACAATAATATAATTAAAAAAAAAAAAGGTGAAAAGTTGATCGACAAACTTCAATACGAATCCTCCAATACCAATCATTATTAATCAATTTCTATAACTAACTAGACTATAAAGCATGTAGTCATATTTAAACTTGACCTAATTATACAAGATAGTTTGAAATAATCAAGTTTAAATAGCATAATATTAACAAAAGCAAGTCTTTTTAACAAAATGTTATAAATTCCAAGTGTGTGGTCGGTTAGTTCCGAATTAATCAGCTTTACAATTTGAGGTTGTAGCCGTATGTCGTGGAATCACACACAAACACACACAGCGAAAAGAAAACACAATATGGAAGTAGTCCACAGTCAGAGTTTTAACACAATTCTGAGTGCTGAGAGTATTGAGAGCAGAAGGAGATTGTCGGAATGCCAAACAGTCTCTAATGGGGCCACCACACACCACATCCCAACCCCTGTCTAAGTTAACATGTACACGATTCAGGTAGAGCATGTTGGAGTGTTTGTGCCACCCTGTACAGCAAAGTTTCCGACAGAAAACAGTGATTGAGTTAAACGAGTACCGCATAGCCTTATCTTGAAGACTGCGATGTTCACAACTAGCTCGAAACATATAAACACACAACTTGGATGTGTGAATACTCGTAGAACGTGCAGTGCCGTGCAGAACATCTTCACGGGAGGAGCCCAACTCCTACGCAATGTAACACTGCAGTAAGCTACAAGAAATTAACTTGTAGCAAGTTTCTAAATAAAGCAAAACTTCTCTTAAATAAAACTATTCCAAATGGAACGAAGTGAAGCCCCGCTCAACTGTTTGGAACAACTATAAACTAATTAATTTAATAATTTAAGATAACTATACATTAAACTTCTTTATATCCTTATTCAGCATGATAACCCAGATGACTAACTGGCCAATGAAAGATTTGAGAGAAAGAGGTCACTTGCAATCAAATTTGGAGTCAAACTAATTAGTTAATAGCCTGTTATTAGTTAATAAGATACGAAATAGATAAATAAGGAAAATATTGCAGATAATTTTTCCAAAATGACAGCATTCCGCACAAAATTCATCATCACAGCGGATAAGCTCTATTTGCCTTATGTGAACTTTTATTTATTTTTAATGTTTTTGCCATTTGGTACTACAAAAAAAAATTATCCTTATAAAAATAAAAACTAAACTGCTCCGCTTCTCCTGTTACTCTTTTTCCTGTTTCTACTCTGCTATTCCTGCTCTTTCCTCGTTCCTTTTCTTTATCTCCGCCATCCACCTCTTCCCTTCAATGCCTCCCTTAATAACTGCACAATATTCTTTTCGCTTATTACCTTTCTCTCACATGAAAACTTAATGTGCTATTTGCCCAGTATCTGTTCCCTTTTTCCTCGTTTCCCTATCTGAATCTGGCAATCCTTCTCATGTTTTTTGTGTCTTTTTCTCTTAAGTATTGTGGTATCTTTCTCTCCCAATTTTTTTTGTGTCTTGTGTTGTAGCACTATTTGCCTTATGTGTTCATATGGTATCATCTTGCTCTTTCTAAATTAGAAACTAAACTGTCAAAATGTTGTTGAATTGAAATTTAAACAAACGGGTTTACCGATTTTGATCAAATTTAGCACAGTAATTGAGAATAGTGTTATCAACTTACGGAAAAAATATTTTTGCATAATATTAATAAATTACAAGTTCCCGTTAGTTCTTAAACACACCTCTAATAACAAATCTTATTAAAATTCTTCCCAAGTTTGCAAAAGTGTATCTCCGTCACTGGTTATTTGTACATTACTGAAAATCTAAAGAAGTCTCAGCTTAACACTCCCAAATAAAGAAAGAGTCAAGTAGAATGATGAGGAGTGCGGGAGTGGGTGTGGGGTACGCCTTACAGAGTATCTTGTATATGTGTTGGATAGTGCCGGGTCAGCGGTGGCCAATCCACAACCCCAGGGAGATTTCTTCTTCAGCAAATTCTCTCAACCTCCTTATAACTTCAGTAGAAGAGTCCCACGAGGATTCACACCACCGTGCCTGCTACCAGCTAGCATCCATGTGCTTTGCCACGGATCGCCGGCAACAAACTCCATTAAGAAGAAGCAAGTCGGTCCCCAGACTCTGTCTTGGACTGATTTGTGGGCGGACAGTCAACCTTTAACATTTCACCTGGCGGCAGGCGGGAGATCTCACCTCTACTCTCGAATCCTCTTTTTTGTTTCCGTTATCCTCAAGAAACATCGGGAATCGGGATGCTACGTCTGGGTCTGAGACTGTGTTGTGCAGCTCTGGAATCTCCCGCTTCTAATAAATGTAGTCCTGATAGTCTATATTGCAGAAACATCCTTTTGTCCACCACCCCTCCCCCCACTACGCTGCTAATTGTATCTTAAAACCTTTGAGATGTTCTGATTGGATGAACACAAACTTGTGAGATTGTTATTTTTCTAGTAGAGAGTTAACTCTTTGTAAGTAAAGTAATGTAGCATATACCTTATTGAAATTCAAAGTTTCGTATCTAAAACCAAATATATTGAAACACGCGCAAAAACATATTTCTTTTTTTAAATCTCGTACTTTAATTATACCAGTCATTCTTTTTATAAACATTTAATGATGTCTCATTACATTAACTTTACCGTCTGTGCTATCATTGCACATCTGCATCGTCGAATGTTGACGTTTCCATCTTCAAGACGAACTCCGTCCCACACCGCCACCGCTACAATTCCAGTGCCACAGCGAGGATCTCCGTGCATCAAGTACCTCATTACCGGACTTTCAGCGACTTAATTTGTTCATACGACATGATTACTTCAAAAAGTATATTTAGTTGTTAATTTAAGTTTTTAATTTTTTAAAACTCTGTTCAAATTATCTCTTATTTATTTATGAGTGATTAGTGAGATAATTTAAACAGCAAACCGGAACCGGAAAGTAAAGCTGACACTATTTTAGCATTAAAATTTAATTAAACTAGGACTTAGCTTTAATCACATAATCGTAATATGTTTTTAAAGAAGGAAACGAAAGTCGACATCATTTCCTATGATCTAAAGCTTTAAGACTCGCGAAAGGACCCATGGATTGTAACAATATTCTGTAAAACATATATAAAAAGGAGCAGGGGTTTTTACGGGTTTTTCCTTATTACATATTACACTATTTATTCTCAGAATATCTCTCTACGATCTTGGACATTTAAAATTTGTTTCACATTTGCAAGACTTGTGCTTATTTCTCAATGATTTTTTTAATAGATTGCTAAGATATTTTTATAACAAATATGTAGTATATACGTAACATTTACAACTCAATATAAAAAGAAACTATTGATTAGTGAAAGTACAATCAAATACTGAGAATGAAATAAATTTGGGTTTAACCAAATGTTTGTATTTCAAAACAATATAACTTTTATAACAAAATCTGAGAATTACGGCTTTTCTACTTTATACAACTCAAACCTTTTTGGAAAGCGGGTGTAGATGGGAGGGGAGAAGAGAAAGGAAAGCGTAAAACCCGTGCGAAAATGGCCAAAGGGATGATTAATTTAATTTTATTTTATTAAATACTTTAAACTTGTATAAGTTTCACAAATTTCTATATAAATATCTATATTGATATAAACTTTGAATTGTAAATAATTTCTCTGGGCTTTTGATTATTTGTAGATGCTACTAGAAGGTACGAATCAAAACAGATTCAAACCTGTTTCAACTTTATAAACTGCTTAGTTAAGGTGTAATCTTCAGAAGTACGGTAAAGTGCTTCTATAGCGCGAGGTAGAATTATAATACTCTGCAAACTTTGTGTTGTGTTTGAAAATAGGGGCCTAAATTCCATTATTACGCAAAATATTATTGTTTTGTTTTTAGGGATTCGCATGAAACGGTATTCATTTTGGGTAAATACTCAAGAAAAGTCGATGAGTGATGAGATGTTTATATATTGTTTAGTGATTATCGAAGTATCCAATATAAGTTCAAAGAGGTCTAAAAATTAAAGGAGTAATAAATATATTTTTTATATTTTATTTATTATATTAATTGTGTGCTTTTCGGCTTTACAATCTACATTATTATATTTCTTAATGCATTTCATATAAATTCAAAGTTAAAAACTAAACTTAGACTATTCTAGACTATTACTACTTCGAATAGTACTTTCTGTTTCTTCTTTTCTTGATCCTCTCTCTTCATGTCCCCTACTCCTCCTTTATTCACACCGTTTCCTGCTTCTCCTTCCTTATTGCCTGTATCTTCATCTATCACCTCTTGCCTTCCTTGTCTCCTCTCGACAAACCCTCTATTATCTTTTCACTATCCTTTCTGCCTTCTCTCTTCGTTTTCACTTCTCCACTTATGTCTATTACAGATATAAACGCTCTATCTTTACTATTTCCTCTTGACTCTCTTACTTTACTATTTCTTTTTGACTCTCTTCCTTTACTATGTTATTATTGTCTCTATCTCCGTCATCTACCTCTTGTCCTTATCTCCTTTCCGAAAATCCTCTATTTTTCTGGACTGAAGTTTAACTGTTTCCTCGCTACTTCTTTCTTTCTTCTGCTTCCCTTCACTGCCTCTTTTAGTACTTCCTCTCTCTTCATGTTCCTTATGAAATCCAGCTACGAGCTTATTTATTTTTATATATTTTTTAGTGATTATCGAAGTATTCAATATAAGTTCAAAGAGGTCTAGAAAATAAAAGAGTAAGAAATTGTAAAAGAAAGTTTTATTCATAATTGATGCATTTGTAAATATATAATTTATATAACATATCCAAAAATAGTGTTTAGTTAGTTCACTTTATCACACATAATTATATAAGTCAACACTTTTCCTCTCCATTTTCATATTCTCCCATTTGTTGGTGGTCTAACAACTAGGTCACATTTGGGTGTTAGCCAACGCCAGACACATATGCAACTTCTTACACTTGTTGCTTTTCGAAACGAGCTCGGGATTTTAACAGCTCCAGTAAATATTATAACAAAAGACATTTAAATTAAACTATTCTGTTGGTGACATTCTGGGATATTGATGGCCTGGTTCAACATGTTCAGTGCAACCGTGATCTTCATCTTTGTCATTTGGCTCCCCCATCTAACTTTCGAATATTGTCTTACTCATGGTATACTACTTTAGACTAGTGGAAAAATGTGAAGAATTAACGGAAAAGCTTACTTTACTGATTTTGAGTGCCCTGTTTCCAATTATTTTATCTACAAGTTTGATTTGGGTGTTTATCTTTAAAGAAATTGCAATATTTATAGTTTTTAGATTTTCAGTTCAGTGTTTTAATTTACAGTGGTGTAGCTCAATATCTATAGGACATACAAAAAAATGTTGTAGGCACAAAATGTAGGAAATATAGTCCTCTATCAGATTGATAATGACTATTTTTATCTTAAGAATCACTGGTAAGAAGATATGGTACAGAAAACGTTTTTAGTCGTCATTTTTTAAGATGAATGCCTAAACCATCAAAATTAAGACTTTTAAACTAAATATGTTCGTAATCAGCATACGCAAATTACTGCAAATGAAGCCAGACGTATTCTTCATCTCAGTTCTGTCCACGTAACGTCATACAAGCGGTAAATAGGGTAATTCTCTGAAGTTTAACATTGAGAAAGCACGTTTTTTCATTGGGAAAATGTCAAGTGATGAAGAAGATGTGATTATAGCATACGCTTTTATTAAAAGTCGACGAATCAGGCGTAGAATGTATTGGCTTCATCCATACATCGAAAAGAACATTAACCGCAGATTGTTTGTTGCTACAAGAGAGTTATCAAAGGATGATTCAGTATTTTAATCAGTATAACGAATGACAGACTGCTAAGCCCGTCGTTTTTAAAAGAATATTACGTCTATCCGTCGTGCAGTACACTAGAGCTCCGTGAACAGTATGTCTTAGTCAGACAAGTTTATTTACCAACTTTTCCGCCAATTTGTCGCACTAAATAATTTACAAACACATTTCTCCATAGTTGTGCCTGGATCTTTACTTTAAAACACATTCTTGCGCTGGACTAGAATTCTCTGCAGAGACATTTTTATCGCCATATCTCACTTTGTCTGTAATTCGTTTGTTTTGTCCCACACTTAGAGCTGTTGTCCTCTGAAACCGTTATTCACTCATGGAATCGCCTATAATTCTTACCCCGTGAAATTAAACTGCCACAAGCAGTCGGCTTCTATCGCCCTCTATCCGTGGGCAAAACGACTTGAGGTGAGTGGCGCCCAACACATATATCTCTTGGATCACATGTAATGGATACGGGTGGGGGTCAAAGTGGAAAGAGTACAATTGTGTTGTGTTGAAAATGAGAAAAAGTAGTTTGGTTTTTGTTACATTTTATTTATAATGTATAACGTTTCCCTCGAGAGACTTGCAATGTGTACGGCTGTAATTATTTTATTTGGATCTGATGATAAACCACGGCGGCACTTTATATGCCGCATTACGTCATAAAGAATAGCGCAGAGCGTTGAAATGTTACACATGTGAACTACTTACTTTATAATAACACTTTATGTTCCTAGACGCTCTTAAAAATTGACAGATGTTTTGTGACAAACAGTCAAATATTGGAAGATTGACATGGCAAGTTTCCTGCTACACTGTGGAACGAATGATTTATTTATTTTATTAATTTGTTGATATTATTGACACTGACACTATTAAACAAAAACTTTCAAGTAAATATAGAAACTTTCAAGTATAAAACCTTCCTTTCTTGGACGTTTCGTGCAGCAGTGCATGATATGTGGATCAAGTGTGTGGTGGGGGTGGAAAAATCCCTTTTGACGCTAATCAAAAGACCGAACGTTGAACACATGTCATTAGACACACTTAGTTCCAGCATGCGTCCAACCATCAGTGTCATATTCCATTGTTTTGAAAATTACAAAAGTAGCATCACTAAAACCACTATATTTCATAAACTAATCGAAATGTTATGAAATTTTAATATATATCGTCTCAAGGTTGGTACTATCTAAAAATCATATGGATTTGTCATTTTTTTTTTTTTTTTTTTTTCATTTATTAAATTTAATAGCACCTCCTAGGCTTCCGCCCATATGTGCTGCTTTTTCCACTTATTCTATCCCCCTAATTTTACATTTCAATTACAAATATATGTTTATAGGAACAAATAAAATATGTACAAAGTAACTTATTATAACTCATTTTATCTAATTTACTGTTCAATCTCATCCGCCGTGAAATTATCCCAATTCCCTTGCTCTAATTCCTCTCCTTGACTTTCTATTATTGTCTCTGCATCTATTCTTCTTCTTACTTCATCATTCTTCAATAGCATTTTCCTAGTTTCAAAAATCTCCTTCGCATACTCATTATAGTATCGATACCTAATCTCTTCATTTACTAGATACTCTAGACTTCCAATTTCTCTGACTTTTATTCTATCTTGAAATTTCACTCTCGCTTCATAGTAGTCTGGGCATTCTTTTAATATATGTATCAGTGTTTCCCGTTCACCACATCTGCACCTATCATTACTCTCAACTCCAAGCTGGACTAACTTTGCTTTAATAGATCCATGGCCGCTTACCAAAAAGGATAAATACAGTCCAGGTTGAAACCACTTATTTTGCTTTACAAACTTGACATTCTTAATGTGGTGATAAGTTGTTCTTCCTTTTTCCGTTATATCCCATCTGTTCTGCCATGTAGTCATCAGTTTCTCATTCACTGCTTTTTTAGCATTTACAATTCTTCTTTCATGGTCTACCTCATCCCCGTCTAGTGTTTCAATAATAATTCCGTCAAATGACATTTGCAAGTTTTTCCTGATATAATAGTTAATTCCTGTTTTAATTACTTGCAAGTCTATCGGCAACCTACCAGTTAGTACTTGTAGCGCATCTGTAGAGACTGTTCTGCAGAACCTTGAGATCATTAATAATACAAATCGTTGGGCTGCATTTAAATGGCTCCTTATAATGGTTTTATTTGCTTCCTTAAACCAAGCAGCAGCACCGTATGTTATGATTGGTACAACCATTCCTTCATAAAGAACTCTAAGTACCCTTGGTCGCAGTCCCCAATCTTTTCTTGTTACCCTGTTTAGTTTTCCCATGGATTTGCGTAATTTTTCCCTATGTTTATTTCCTTATATGGATTTGTCAATAGTAGCTACATTTACATGTCATCCTGCGGACAGATTGAGTGGTGTGATATGTTAATCGCACCAATAAACGATCAAGCATGTTGGCCGAGCCAGTTACCAAGCCAACATATTCGCGCCATAAACTTGTATTCATTTTCCTTAACTTTATTACTTCAAACTATATAAGTTGTAATTCAACTTTTAATAATCATTTGTTACAATTATAAAATAACAAATTTTCAACAAAATAGTACAACAGCACGCTCAGTCCAAAGACTGAAGGCTTAAGGCTTAAGGCTGCAGTCTGTAGGCTATGGTCGTGCGGAAATAGATTTAATAAAGCTCATTAGCGTGGCAACATTTGACACATTGTTTCTAACACGAAATGTTTGCCAGTATATTTTATAACAGTCTGAACGGTTTACAAACAAGAACATGCGCTATCGGATTAAATTTAACCACATTATACTTCCAAACGAGGTAATTCCATGTTGTGCCAGTCTTTGGTTCTTTAATTCACCTATTAAGGAGTTACAACATCTCAGCCGCCCTTTTTACAACCTTAAGATGCTGAAAGTATGTACTAAAAGCTTAGAACATATACATATGGAGAGAGAATGATGACCTGAAAGTGTGCGAGAGAGAAAGGTATATGTTCCTATTTGTTCTCTATGCGCATGCGTCGAAAGTGGCAGCTGTCAAGTCAGAGCTGTCTAGATATAATACGTGACCGTTGTTAAATATGACATTGTATTGATGTAGAATAATGTAGATATGTATAAATATAACTAAAAACATGAGTTCTGTCCACTCCAAATATCACTGTGTTGGCTTTTATCCTTACAGCGACATCTATGACTCATGGGTATATATTTTCACTGATCGGTCACTGTTCTACCGACAGACGAGCTTTGTACCAACTAAAGAAATATAATGGGCTTGTGTTCTTATTTTTTAGTGGTCGATTTTTCAATTGTTGATTGAAATTGATGTTAATAAATGTGTATTGGCGTGTCTATTTTATTGAATATCTAAATATTGACGGAGATATAGCAATTAAAAGTTTGAATTGTAGTTTTAGCGCTAGAAATGGTCGGCCATATTTGTATGACGTGAAATGCATTTTAACGTCAGTTATTTGTTGAGTAGGTTATTGCTGTGGTAATGTTCTGTAGCTGTTGGTAGTCAAATAATCAAGTCAAGTCAAAGAATAATAAGTTTTTATTTTATTTAACCCTGTTACGGCAGACATAATATTGAAATTTGATTGTTCCTTGAAATAGCTGTAAATAATATTTGATATTTTGATATATAAATACATATAGCAGAGATTTATGAGCTGTAAGGTTGGTAACCTTACACAAGGATTGTGATGTCACATGCACTTGGAATGTGTACAACGTTGAATCCCTTTAATAATTAAAGAGACAAAATGACTTTTTTAATTGGAAATATCTCTTAACATATAAGGAGTTATTAAAAAATACCCACTTTATCAATATATAGTACAGTTTTATAGAAATTAAGACATAGGACACAAGCCCATTTCTTTACATATTTAATATTTATTATATCTAGACAGCTGTCACTTTCGACGCATGCGCTTAAAGGACAAATAGGAACATATACCTTTCTCTCTCGCACACATTTTGGACACTCTGTATTCACTCTCCATATATATATATGCTCTAAAACTAATAGTGTATTTGAATACAAAATTGACTTGTATCTATCTCTCTTGGTGATGTTTTACCTTAACGTTATATCGTTACTGTTTCAATAAGAGTTGAAAAGTCAAGTACAGCTTAGTGTATAGGGGTTGGTATAAGCTCGTTCGATGTTCCCTTCAATACGAGTGCTAGGCAACCAGCCAACCAGCAACGATTGTACAACTACGTACGTACTCGTATAATATTCAATATTGAAAGTTTTGCGTGCTTGTTTAAATAACGAAAACATGAGTGGATAATATTACTAAAGTTTGGGGAAGTTTGCAATTTTTAATAGAACCAGGTTTACGGCTTATATAGCCTTTACGAGACCAATACCAAGGTCTAACAGTAACCGTAACGTTAGCAATATGTCTTACACTGTTAAAGTGTTACTACATTCTTAAAAACAACTACATTTTTAAAAAAAATATTGTAAATGTAACTAAAACTATTAACAGGCTTCCATAGTTGGATATGAATGTTATTATTATTTTATTATAATGTTTTTAGCATTAGGCAGTACATTCTTCCGTCTTAAATAATTAAATTACATATCATTGTGCTTAATTACATACTATCTACCTATTCTCACTCCTTCCAATAAAGAAATAATAAAAATGCAAACAAAACAGATGAATTTAAACCCTTACGGCTTCTCTCTTCTTGCTACTCTCTTCTCTCCTGTTATAAATATAAATTGTAAATGCTCTAGCCGTAAGAGTAATTACATCTAAAACTATAGTTACATGTACGTGAAACTAATTTCTAATAATTCTTAACAATACATTTATAATAAATAAGATAAAAGACTTACTTACATTTTTAATAATAATAATACAATATTCGTAAAGTATAAGATGATACACTTTAATTAGCTTGTAGTAAGCTAGCAGTGATTTGTTGAACGTAATATTGAAAATACATTTATTTTCTTAAATGAAAACTTATTTTTATTTGTTTGAAAATTGACCACTAGCTTATATGGTATGTAACCGTGGTTGTTTGCTTAATTTGTCAGTGCCGTGAAGAAACTAAGTACGTTAGTCTTCAGAAGGGTGAACTGATCAAAAGGGAGAAGTAGTTATTATATTTTAGAGGTCCTTACTTACTGACTAGCGCTGTTTGTAAAAAATAATCTCAAATTATTTTTTGTAGTGTAACCATAAAACTCTCATTCCCTCCTCCCTCTGCTTCCCTGCAGACACCTCTCACTCTCAACGACTTTTCCACAGGAGTACTGGAGATGAGTTTTTATGTTATGATATTCCGTAGGTTTTGCAGCTCATGTCATACAAGTTTTCTCCGCCTTTTAGTCATAAAAGTTAATAAGTCCCACCGTGTTGATCCGGCCGAGATTGCGGTCCAGGGTCTCCCCATCCTAGCCCTGGCCTTAGCCTTAGCCATGTTTACTCTGTATACTTCTTCTTTACATAATCTTAACACCTCACCTTACTTTCCTTATTGACTACACTCCCCTTCACACCGTCTATCTTTCAGATAGTATCATATACAAAAACAATTTTATTCGCTATTTGCTAGTTCACTTTTTTGAGGTTATTCTATTCGATCTAATTCATAGAAAAATACAAATTCCCTCAACAATTAATAGATACTATGCAGTTGGAATATTTATATTCCGTTGATATAATATGTTAGTATCCCGTAAATCGATTGTCATTTTTGTACATTGTTACCATCTATATCTAACTATATAACCATGAAGTAATGTTTCACCTTAAGATCATTTTGTTATAATATTTAACTCCGCGACATTACGTCCATTTTAATTAAATTAAAAACTTGCTGTCATCATCATTGTGAAAGAATTTAATAAACAGTGACGTAGTGGCATGCAGACGAGAAGAAGAAGATGATGAATGTGTTCAAACTAGATGTTCGATACATCACTCATTACGTGTACAAACATGTTGATGAATGTGTATGCGAGCACTAGAATGTACCAGGAGCTGTTGAATACAGACATCTTCTGTTTTGCTTTCGCCGAAACATCAATAACCCGTCATGCCGCCAGCAACACATCTTACATCAAATTTGATGTGAAAGCATCACTTTCTTAATAGATATGCTTTTTTTGTTGTTGTTTTCTTTATAGAGAAGTTCCTAAAGGTTTTACAGGACCGTACTGGTTAGTTTGAGATCTCATAATCACTACTGAACTCTGAATTTGATAGAATACGTAATTGTGCAAAAATTTAGTGTTTAAATAGTTGCGTGTAATCAGGCGCACTTCTTCCGATTTTAATTAATATAACTTCGAACTTAATTTATGGTATTTAATAAGAACAATTCTTTGTAAATAAGTGTTTTCTGTTTAGATCAATATCTGCAAACCCTCATGCCCCTTCTCACGCCTCCCATTCAACCCCCTCATTAAGAAACACCTCATTTCGCAGTCGCTTCGCAAACGTCTTAACGAATATTGCCTTACGGTGTAATTGGTTCACGCAATTAGCAAGTCTCATGAAATTATCCAAGCACATTCCCCAGGCAGATGTTCCACTATTACCACCAGCATCTACAGACTCTGAGATGATCACATTAAGTTAATAATTACAATATACGGAGCTGATGTAACTGAGAATTTTTATCTCTTAGAAAAACTTTAATTTAATTTTGAACTGGAAAATTTTAGGTTGAAATGATATTAAAATATTAAATTGTATTTGACACTAAATAACTTAATTCCAATTAAGTTTTGATTAAGCATACGGTGTTTCTAAGGAAGACTTAATGGTTTGAATAAATGATAAATTAAAAAACACAAAAATTTAAAATGTGTTTTTAAAAAGTGATCCGACTTTCACTGATTAAAAGGAAAGTAGTTATATAAAGTAATATTCAATATTTAAAGAATACAATCTATTAAATATATGTATTTATGCATATTTAGATATTTGTCGCAACTACTTAGTTAGAACTCAAACCGCGTTTGTAATGTATGCTAGCTACACTGTGTCATCTATTGGTAAGTAGATGCACACATTAAATTAATTCATGATTTAGTTAGTAGATGGCATAAACAACTAAAAATTGATCTTGAAACTAAAACGTTTAGATAAAGAGTTTATTTTGTTTGCTTTTAAATATCTTGGTAAAAACCTTAGCTTATTATAGACCTTAGCGTGACTTAGCTAAGACAATTAGCGTGAAGATTTTTTTTTATAGGTTATGTAACAAAATATTTTTTAATTTTATAGCACATATGGAGTAGCAGTCATACGTAAAAGTGGTACCGATGGCGGCTCCAGCTAATTCACGACCAGACCCTCTAGACTCCCAATTGTAAGTTGAATATAATTAAGAAGTAAAATGATTAAATAAAATATTTGAATACTTTGTGGACAACTATATTATTTATTCTTCTTTTGTTTTCTCTTGAATTGACAGAAGCTTGTGTATCATATAAATTAATATGTATAATGTTACCGCAATTATTACTATAGAAGCAACAATAACATCAACTAGAAAGTACTGAAACAAGGGCATGTCCCTCCCTAAAATACGGAGCTCTTCTCCTGCAGTGCGGGCAATATGTTCTACCCACCACACCGCGCTTTCCAACGGCGGTAAATGGCGGTCTCTAAAAACATTTGCTAATTTCTTGGCATTTTCCGTGTACCTACGGTTTTAAGTTACGTTAAAATAAATGGCATTCTTTCATTTAAGATATTTACATAAGTTAGTTACCGTGGTGAAGTTAAGATGATATTTATTTCTTCGAAAAGTCGTTCAGTAGTGATGCCATCATACGGAATCTCCAAAGCCACCGCTCTGCTGCACAAGGAGGCTGAATTCATAAACTGATCCCCGTAAATCGGAGACACGATCATGGGGACGCCAGTATCAACTGCTTCTATCACTCCTAGAATTCCACCATGCGTCATAAAGAGGATAACGCTTTTATGAGCTGAAGGAGATAATTAGATTTAGTTCGTGAAGTGATACAATCACATTTAGCATGCAACATAGCCAATCACCTAAAACATCTCTTTGTGGAAACCATTTCCTAATCAGCACGTTCTTGGGCTTGTCAGGTAGATTGTCAGTATCCCACCTCAATAGAACTCGTTGATGTAGCAATGAAAAAACTTGCATCATGGCATCCCTTTTACTGTCAGATAAACACGTGCCCAAGTTGACATAAATGACACCATTAACAGCGCCATTGATAAAGTCTCGCAACTCCTACAATGAAACGCAAGAATTACCAGAAAATCAAACACTTACTTAGTTTTATATTTACTTTGTCCAAAGGTTTCACTCGTTGAAGATGTATCCCAGCAATATCCACCACAGCTGGAACTTGCGGACGCACTCCTGTCAGCGAGAAATGCGTGTTCACCATTATCAAAGCAGCGTCCTCCTTCAGCTTGGCAACTGGTGGAATATCAGGCCCAAATACTTTTTCCAAAATTTTGTCGGTTTCAACATCAGAATACATGTAGTAGAGAAATTTGAATACGTGAACTTCGATGAAATTATTAAGTCTTTCAAAAAACGTCATTGTGCTTGAATAACGTCCGAACGGATTCGGGATAATGGCAGGGTTTTCTGTGTTACCAAATCGCTCATGAACCCATGGCATCATGACATGAGAGCTTACCAAAATATGGGGAAGTCTGAAATGGTGCACCAAACCTAGCATGCAGTCGGAGTTAAAAGCCTCTGTTACCACTACATCAAATTTTAGATCGGAATTAAGAAGAGATCTCATCGCATCAGAAGAGTATGTAGCAGTACACGTCATATTGGCTAATTCCATCAACAAGAAGAACATTTGCAAACCTTTGAAATGAGGTTTCAACAACTAGAAGTGGAAGATATATTATAAGTGAGATCACATTTAAAAACAATTCTGTGTAACTTACTTCTAAATGTAATCCAGCATTCTTTAGTGGGAGTGTCCCTAAAAGGTTTAAGTCAGTGAGCCCCGTAACAGGAGGGTTGTTTGGGAAATGAGATAACACGATTACATCATGGCCCTTTTCTGCAAGGCCTATCATGATAGGGCGAAATACATCGTAGTGGCTTTTGATGTTATTCGGAAATAAACCCAGCACTTTCAAAGAATCTCCAGTCCGTGTTAATGAAGTAAATACAAATATAAAAATAACAAAAGTTAAAGTGTTGGCAGACATGACTAAAGAAACAGCAAAATGTTATAAAAATATGCTTGGTCAAATTTGTCAAAATTACAAACATATGACGAGCGGTGTTTATAAATAAATGACATTGTGAAAGCTGTCATGAAAAACTAATTCCGCCAGGCATTACAATCTTCAACATTCATTCTACCAATTACATTTCTTTTTTATCTTAATCTAGTTAGTCTTATTTTCAAAAAATATAATACCAACAATTCTTAATGAAGGAGAAATGACAAAGGTTAGTTTTATGATAATTTAAAATATATTTACAAGTTTTTTCCGTTTACAAAATACCTTAACATAACTTATATTAATCTTTCTTAGCTTTCTTACTTTTAATAATCAGTCTTTTAAATACTTTGTACGCTAAATACGAGACTGTCACAAATGCAATGATTAAAAACCCGATAACATCAATCAAGTGATATTGAAACCATGGCATATTTCTAGCGGGAGAGAGAAGGTGTTTTCCTCCAGTTCTCCCAATATGTTCCACCCACCAAATAGCAGTCTCCATTGGTGGCATTGGTCGGTCAAGAAACAATTCGGCTACTTTCTTGGAGTTTTCCGCAAATCTGAAATTAATTTATACACTAAAATATTCGCCCGTTATTCATGCTTATTCAGCAAAGCATCGCTGTTACCTGGGTTTGAGAACTTTATTGATAACACTGATAACATGTTCTGCAGTGATGTCTTCATATGATAGCTCCAATCCGATACCCTTCTCACGAATCGCAGCTAAATTCACAAACTGATCTCCGTAAAATGGTGTTATAATCATTGGGACCCCGGATTGCACAGCTTCTGTAGTTCCAAGCAGTCCTCCATGTGACATAAACATGCGAATGTTCTTATGACCTAAGGAGCAAATTACTTTATTAGAATCACATGTAGATGTGCAACATGATATGCGTATACTTCACCTAGAACATCTCTTTGCGGCATCCATTTTCTAATCAACACATTTTCAGGTTGACCATGTAAATTTTCATCTTCCCACTTCCAAATAACCCTTTGTTTCAAAGATCCAAAAGCTTTTAATAGAGCATCCCTTTTACTTTCTGGGAGGGTTGATGCTTGAATCATGGAACCCCAACTTACGTAAATAACCCCGTGTTCCGCCCCATTTATAAAACTTTCCAATTCCTGAATTTTCGAATGACATATTTATATTTTTATTTGAGATATTTGAGGAATGAAATATATTTTTTCAGCTCGTTGCTAATGTACCTTATCCAGCGGTTTTACTGGCGTAACATGAACACCCCCAATATCCACCACCCCTGGAACTTGAGGACGAACTCCGCTCATTGAGTAGTGCAAATTAACAAAGACTAATGATGCCTCTTTCTTAAGCTCGGAAATCGGCGGAATTTCTGGACCAAACACCTCTTTCAGAAGTTTGTTCGTTGGAACATCAGCATAAAAGTAATACAGAACTTTTAAAAGGTACCCTTCAACAAAATTATGCAGGCGTTCTAAGAAATTCATTTCTGTGGAGCCTCTTCCTAATCCGTTTGGGATGATAGCCGGATTATCGGGGTTGGCAAGTCGATCGTGAACCCACGGCATTATAATATGTGAGCTGAATAATATGTGTGGAGCTTTCAGATGATGAACAAGTCCTAGCATGCAATCAGAATTGAAAGCTTCTGTGATTACGACATCAAACTTTTGACCGGACTTGATAAGCGATTTTACAACTTCCGTTTCGTATGTCGCTTTGCAGGTTTTGTCCGCTACAAACATCAACGCAAAGAACACTTGGACGCTTTTAAGATAAGGTTTGAACATCTGAAAATATACCATCAATATCTCTTAAACTTTTCTCTCCGTTTGTTCAATATAAATGAAGTCTTACCTCGACATCAATGCCAGAGCTCAATGTTTTATCAAGCGTTCCTGCTAGACTCAAATCCGTGTATCCCTTAACAGGTGGTTCATTAGGAAAATGACTTAAAACAGATACATCGTGGCCTTTGTTAGCTAAGGCTATCATAATTGGTTGAAATACATTGAAGTGACTTTTACCAGGGTGGGCAAATAAACCAAGAATCCTCAGACAACTTCCTGGAGTTGCAAGCAACAACAAAAAGACCGTTAAAGTCGTAGCAAGACAGAAATGGTAAGAAATCTTCATCATGACTGCTGAAATAAAGAAAGTAAATAATTAGAAGTAGAGGTAACGTTATACTCGCTTCCTCTATACAAGATTTCGAGACAATAAAGACCTCACAACTTATATATTTATTTATTTTATGTGCTAAAAACTACTGATATTAGTTTTAGAGCATTTCTAGAAGAATACTATTATTTTTAAGATATTGGTATCGCTACCACCACTGCTTAAGCAATGCAAATAAACCACATGATTGTGTGATATCATCTGGGGAATTTTTCGTAACATATCCACAGACATTTGGGACTCCCAGTTAATACAAAGGCACGCATACCACTGCAGTAGCATTAAGTTATATAAAAAATATATACGATCATTCATACATATATGTCATAATATAATATTACAAGGTTTACTAAGGTCCATTTATTACTTCAATTTTGTAACAAGACTTAGTTAAGTATATTATGGTCAATTACTATTTATTAACGCCTCACACGCATCTTTGAAGCGTGAGTTTTGCAGACTATATCTGTCCCTTTCAGATGCACAAGGTCCAGGAACTGTCATGCGACAAAGACAAGCGCGTGTACAATTCCGAGTTATTTCGTATTTGCTTACTTTATCGTGAGATGAAGCTTTTATTTTAATGTTTATCAATACACTACTGTACTGTGGGTAATACAACACAAGTGCATATTATATTTCTGTATCTCTTCTATAATAAGTACACAGTTCCGATTATATGCGACTGCAAGTAGAACAAATGCGGCACATGAACCATATTATGAATATAGACGTATGAAATACGTAGGGTACAGTCAGAGGCGGCCTTAGGGAGTGACAAGCAGGGCAACTGCCCGAGGCCTCGCTCTTGTAGGGGCCTCGCATTCTCTCGCAACACCCCAAGTAGCTCTTCGCTCTTTAGAAATTTCACTAGAATCACTGCATATATCTTTTAAGGAATTCATGTTTTATGGTGTTATGAGAATTTCTTCAGGTTTTTTTTGGATTTTTGCTCATAACTCGAATACGCTTCAATAGCAATGTGAACTAAACAATGTGGCCTAAATCTATGTAAGGGGGCGGTATTCGCACATGTCTAGTACATTGTTTTTTTGTAGCTATAAGATTTCACAAGTCAATTGATTCTCAGTCAATTTTATCTGGAGAATGTTTAAAATAGCGTAAAACGACTTAGTTCACCTTAGTTTTTTCATCATTAATATTTGTCGTCTTTGTGCTTGTTAACTTTTATAAAACTTCCAATATAAAATTTTATTTCTCGTCAATTATCATCAAAAATACTTACTTACAATTTACATAACTTATACAAAAAACAAGTGCCTCGCAAACGCTAAGGCCGCCCCTGGGTACAGTGTTGTGTTGATAAACATTTAAATAGAGACTTAGAGGTCGCAAGTAGTCGGTTCTAGTGTGAGAGAACTTTTATACGTATATACCTTAATTTAGCTTCTTAGATACCATATCCTCTTAGATTATGGACAAAGTATTGACCTCGCTAGGTCCTTAGTTATTTTACATAATGTACAATAGTTATATTTTTTGAGTTAGCAACAAAAATTAATCTTGTTGCTAACTCTATTTAATTAATTTGGTTTAATTGAAAGAACGTGGCAATGATTAATCAAAATTTGGCCAGTTAGTAACATCCAAATCACACAAAAACACTTAATAAAAATGTAGTTATATTATATAAAACACATTACCCTTTTGAATTGATCGATTTCAATGAACACTATCGCACAAACTGTACCACAGATCATCACACCGCGACGACGCGTCCGGCACTAAATGCCTATCGTCGTATCTCACTATCGGAGAGCCGCATGCCTGTGACTTGCGTAAAACAACAGTCCAAGTTGATAAATACTACGATGAATCATTTATAATTGACTTTAAATATTTTTATCACAGAACGTGCAAATTAAAACAGATTTGTGATAAGATTTCGTCCACAAGTTTCAGTTTCTAATCTTTTCTATGATAGTGTAGTTGCCGGTTGATTGTTTACTAAGATAAATACATATTAATCTTTGCGAATTTTGCCGATCTTATCACAACACTCATTTTCAGTTAGTAAAAATTATCGACACAATCTTCCTGTGTTGTAACAGTTAGATTTACCTATCTTATTGCCACTTCCAAGGTAGAAAATGAACCTTGGAATCAACTAGCTTGTAGTTCTAATAGTTACTTAATTTCTGCACAATATATTTTTATTTAATGCTTCTTCAATTTACACTTTAACAAAATAAGTTTTCTAATAAATCTTTTTGTAATAAATATACATATAACACTGAATAGAATTAAAGCGGCAATAACATCGACCAAGAAATATTGGTACAACGGCATATCCCTAACTGGTGATCGCAGAAATTCGCCACCATGTCTACCTATATGTTCCACCCACCAGATTGCAGTTTCCAAAGGAGGCATAGGGCGATCTACGAATAATCTTGACAATCTTTTGGCATTCCTAGCAAAGCTGAAATTTATTCAGTAAATGTAGAGATTGTCTTTAAAGTATTAAGAAATAAACTCCGTTACCTTGGTTGCAGCGCCTTCTTAATGACGTTAACAATCTTATTTGGTTTGATATCTTCAAACGCCAATTCCAAGCCGACACCTTTATCACGAAGCATTGCACTGTTAACGAATTGATCCCCGAAGAGTGGTGTCGAAATCACCGGGACTCCCGATTGCACAGCTTCTGTCATAAGAAGTAAATCGCCATTGGACATGAGCAGGCGAACATTCTTGTTGGCTAGAGTACAATTACTTATATAACAAACGAATGATTTGCAAATAATCATTGTAATCTTTACCTAGAATATCTCTGTGAGGAACCCAGCTCCTAATCATCACGTTATCCGGCTGATCAGGGATGCTTTCGTTGTCCCAGTGCCATAAAACTCTCTGCTTTAAAGTTCCAAAAGCTTTTATCAAAGCCTTGCGCCTCTTGGACGGAAGAGTAAAAGCTTGCATTAAGGGGCACCAATTAATGAAAATAACGCCATGTTCAGCAGCGTTCAAGAAAAGCCGCAAAGACTATATACAAAAATGCATCGACTATGAGTTATTTAAATACACACCCAGTAAACATTTGGTGAAGTGCCCTTTTTTGTGACGTTTCTATCACTATTTCACTTCAATTATAGTTCGCATCAACTTCATCTTCATTTGTATTCCGACAGGTGGAGTGGTTCCGTCAACTGTAGCCGATAAAAAAGACATTTCACATGAACGATTGTGAGAAACTGAACTATAAATGAACTCTTTCATGACAAAAAAATCATACGCATCTCCAATATGATGTCAAAGTGACTCCAAAATGCTCCAAAATGTTTACTGGGCATTGACATTTGTATAGCAATAATGCGGTAAACGTACCAAATCCAATGGCTTGGGTGGTTTTATATGTATCCCACCAACATCCACAACAGCCGGAAGTTGAGCTCGAGCTCCAATCATAGAATAGTGCAAATTAACAAATATGAGCGCTGCTTCTCTCTTCAATTCGGAAACAGATGGAATGTCCTTACCAAATTCACTTTGTAACAGTTTATCAGTTGATAGGTCAGAATACAAATAGTATAGACTCTTCAGTATATTGATATACACAAAATTGTGCAACCTCTCAAAGAAATTCATCTCGAGAGAATAAGATCCAAATAAGTTTGAGGTAATGGCAAGGTCGTACGGGTTTCCAAATCTTTCATAAAGCCAAGGCATCATAGCATGGGAGCTAAACAAGATGTGGGGCGCTTTAAAATGGTGGACTAGACCCAGCATGCAGTCGGAGTTGAAGGTATCTATGATGAGAAGGTCGTACTTTTGGTTTGACTTAAGGAGGAGGCGCACGTTAGGAGACTTTAGGATTATCTCGCAAGTAACATCAGCTGCTTCCATTAATAGAAAGAACAGTTGAAACCCTTTCACTTGAGGGTTAGACAACTGAAAATTGAAATAACGTTTACTATACTGAAGCCAGAATGTATTCTAGAAATAAGTGGTACCTCTATATCATCACCAAATTCTGGAATTGAGGCCGACCAAAACGGATTGATGGATGTGTAGTTCTTCACGGCAGGTTCAATTCTAAATCTACTAAGAACTGCTACGTTATGGCCTCTATGAGCGAGTCCGAGCATTAGACTGTTGAAAATCTCAAAATGGCACTCACCAAGGTGAGGAAAAATTCCCAAAATTTTAAGTCCATTCGCATGTGCTACTGTCAACATTAATAAAACATAAACGCAGACTTGCATAATGTTTATTTGTAAAGAAAATTTATAAAAATAAAATATTTTCAATAAAATATCTGGTGATTGCTCCTACTTGAAGCAAAAATTAAGTAAACATTTGAAAGACTATGTATAAACAAAATGCAGTCTATGTTTCACAGTTGTTTTGTTTAAAAAACATATTCGAAATGGGCTTGTGTCCTCATTTTTTAGTGCTCGACTTTTCAATTGTTGATCGAAATTGATGTTAATAAATGTGTATTGGTGTGTCTATTTTATTAAATATCTAAATGTTGTCGGAAATATAGCAATTAAAAATTTGAATTGTAGTTTTAGCGCTAGAAATGGTCGGCCATTTGTATGATGTGAAATGCATTGTATACGTTAGTTATTTGTTGAGTAGGTCAGTGCTGTGGTAATGTTTTGTAGCTGTTGGTAGTCGAAATAATCAAGTCAGGTCAAACAATAATAAGTTTATATTTTATTTAACCCTGTTACGGCACACATAATATTGGAATTTTATTGTTCCTTGAAATAGCTGTATATAATATTTGAAATTGTCATATCTGTAAGGTTGGCAGCGGTTGTGATGTCACATGCATTTGGAATGTTGTACAACGTTGAATCCCTTTAATAATTAAAGAGACAAATTGACTTTTTTAATTGTTAATATCTCTTAACATATAAGGAGTTATTAAAAAATAATTGAACATTTGAGGTTCTAGTAACCCACTTTGTCAATATATAGTACACTTTTATAGAAATTAAGACATAGGACACAAGCCCATTATTATGGAAATATTGTTTTTATAAATCAAACATCTATTCTATTAGTTAATTAGATTAATATGTGAAATAAAAAATATATCTTTTTTTATTAAAAAATTATATTTAACAATCCATAAAAAAATATACAATAAAATTAGTCTTTCTTCGTTTTCAGTTTTCGACACTGAACCATTTTAACAATTTTATAAAGAATATAAACAACAAGAAATATCCCAACTAACAATGCTGCTATCACATCGATTAACAGGTACTGATACAAGGGCATGTTTCTGGCAGGGGATCGAAGCTGCTCTCCTCCTGTTTTCGCCACGTGCTCCACCCACCAAATAGCAGTCTCCAAAGGAGGCATTGGACGATCCAGAAAAGCTTCTTGTACCTTCTTAGAATTCTCTGCAAAGCTAAAATAAAAACACATCGATTATGCAACTGACAGACTTGAGTTACGCCAATTTGTTAATAGCGTTACCTTGGCTCCAATACTTTGTTGACAGCTGCCAATATATTCTCCGTGTTGATGTCTTCGTACAATAAATCTAATCCAACGCCTTTAGCACGAAGAGCTGCCATGTTGTGAAACTGATCACCAAATTGTGGCGTAACGATAACTGGGACTCCACAATGAACAGCTTCAATTGCTGACAGTAGCCCCCCATGTGTCATGAACAAGCGGATATTCTTATGAGCTAGAAATTATAAAACCAAATTAAAAATCTCTTAGTTTTGTTAATGACAATTTGTAATAAAGACTTACCTAAAATATCTCTTTGTGGCAACCACTTTCTAATTAACATATTCTTTGGTTTTCCAGGTAGATTCTCATCTTCCCATTTCCAAATGATGCGCTGCTTCAAGGACCCGAACGCTTTTAGAAGAGTGTTTCTCTTGCTCTCTGGAAGGGTGGATGCCTTGACCTGGGATCCCCAGCTGACGTAGATGACACCGTGTTCAGCCCCATTAATAAATTCTTCCAAATCCTACGAAGGACAAGAAAAGGTGAGGTGAAATTTGTTGCAAATATATTTTAAAATAATTATGTAAAATATTAAATGACCTTGTCCAATGGTTTTGCAGGTTTAACGTGCATTCCGCCGACATCGATAATTGCAGGAACTTGTGGCCGGACTCCAGTCATAGAGTAGTGTACGTTAACCAGGATCAAGGAAGTGTTCTTCTTTATGTCAGAAATTGATGGAAATTCAGGACCAAACTTATTTTTCAATAATTTGTCAGTATGAATATCAGCGAACACGTAATACAGTAATTTATATATGTTCACAAAAACGAAATTATCCAATCGTTCAATAAAAGACATTTCTGAGGATGATGATGCAAATAAATTTGGTACTATTGCAGGATTATCAAAGTTACCAACTCTATCGTGCCCCCATGGCATCAGCGTATGCGAGCTGAACGAAATGAAAGGCGCTTTTAAATGATGGGCAAGTCCTAAAATGCAATCCGAGTTAAAAAGTTCAGTTAAGATTACATCAAACTTTTTGTCTGATTTAATAAGGTCGTCTACAGCTTTCGAACTATACGCTGATTCACATGCTACGTAAGCTCGGGACATTAAGGACTCGAACCTTTGAAACCGTCTCAAAAAAGGTTTGTAAGTCTGAAAAAAATATACAAGTTATCAGGTAATGACCAATTAATAATCAAATATGTTAAGTATTGTTACGAACCTCTACATTCACACTGTTGTCCATTTTAGGTAAAGTTCCCACGAGGCTCAGATCCGTGTATCCTTTCACAGGAGAAGAATTTGGAAAATGGCTGAGAACCGTCACCTCGTGTCCTTTGTTAGCAAGGGCTACTAGAAGTGGGTGAACAGCATCAAAGTGACTCTTTCCAAAATGTTGGAATAGCCCTAAAATCCTCAGACTTTCTCCTGCAGATGCCATCATGAAGAACACAAATATTGTGTAAAACATTTTCTTATTCACAGCCATTTTTATTTCTGTAAACATTCAATTAATTATTTTAAAGATAATGTTATTTGTTATAAGAACAAAACAATAGGTCACAACATATTAATGTTACATTACATTTTATCACTTTATAACTATTTCAAAAGTATTTAATCCCTAAAAAGGCCTTCTTAAGTTATAGTCATTAAAAAGATGTTCTTAAGAACCTTTATGAATATGATAATGCGGTAAGAGAATAATTTACTTTTCAAAAAGCATTAAAATAAGTTTACAAAACATTGTATGTTAAATAAACCTGAAATACCGGAATATAACAATATTGGAATTGATCCTAAAACCTATAATAATACTTTTTTGTGTAAGAATTGTTTTCTTAAATATACAGTATATTTAAATAGAACCTTACCTAATTAATGAAATATCTTCCAAAAATTTTTGAACAAAAATAAATAATATAAATAACTGTCTGACGATTCACTCGAATCAACCGACGTCCTAACACTGACGCAGCAGATCAGCTGCCTGTCCATTTTATGGGCATTGAACTTGATTCCATTATCATTAAAGATTAGTTGTCTGTGTGTGCAGTCGATGTGGTTGTATACACATTATTTAAATTCAAAGATTATACACGAATCTGAAATATGTGTGTATCACGGCACACATACATACACCCAAATAAAACCCAATCTGTTGTTCCATTACTGTGTTATTTTTTATTTAGAAATAAAAATAGAAGTAGTTTTTATTTATTCTACAATGTAAATATATTTTTTATGATAACTCATTAGCAATGTATTTGTTAAAAACATAAATTTTGTAAGGTTAATCAGTTAAATATATTTTGCATTGGATAGGTCCCGTGTCACACAATAGCACAAAGGTAGCGACCACTGAGCCACATTGAACGCATTGGATTTATCATACAAACATGGAAGGCAAGGAAAGTGCTGGAAAACACACGTTTGCAGCTTTTTAAGATAACTAACTTTTAAGATAATTATTAGTTGAGAAACAAACCTTTCAAAAACAAGTCTAACTGCATACGCCTCCTTTCCCGCTATGCTTGTCTTTCATGTTTTATTCAATAAGTATAAAACCATCAATAACTTCCATACGGACTAGCGATCGCTTA
This sequence comes from Panorpa germanica, assembly GCA_963678705.1. NCBI lineage: Eukaryota > Metazoa > Arthropoda > Insecta > Mecoptera > Panorpidae > Panorpa > Panorpa germanica. The sequence continues at coordinate 2,238,412 of OY783207.1, forward strand.
CATTAACCTTCTGCTTTATTTAAAGAAAACAGTCAAAACCTATCTACAATTTATTGTTTCATTCACAAATCTCTCTGCGCCTGAACCGCTGCAACCTTAATAACGAGAACTAACACTCAGTAATGGTTTTTCATAGATTAGTTTAACAGTAAGTGAAGAGTCGGTTTGGAGGAATAAATTAACATCAAATAATAATGAAAGTTCAAATTATTTAGTTTCATATAAAATTAGTCTTTCTTGGTTTTTAGTTTTCGACACAGAAGCATTTTAACAATTTTATAAAAAATATACACAACGAGAAATATCCCAACTAATAATGCTGCTATCACATCGATTAACAGGTACTGATACAGAGGCATGTTCCTAGTAGGGGATCGAAGCTGCTCTCCTCCTGTTTTAGCCACGTGCTCCACCCACCAAATAGCAGTCTTCAGAGGAGGCATTGGACGATCCAGAAAAGCTTCTTGTACCTTTTTAGAATTCTCTGCGAAGCTAAAATAAAAACATAAATAGAAACAAAATAATAATTGGTTGGTAGCTCATAATATGGGTGTTACCTTGGCTCCAATACTTTGTTGACAGCTGCCAATATATTCTCCGTGGTGATGTCTTCGTACAATAAATCTAAGCCAACGCCTTTAGCACGTAGAGCTGCCATGTTGTGAAACTGATCACCAAATTGTGGCGTAACGATAACTGGGACTCCACAATGAACGGCTTCAGTTGTTCCGAGTAGCCCCCCATGTGTCATGAACAAGCGGATATTCTTATGAGCTAAAATTATAAAACCAAATTAAAAATCTCTTAGTTTTGTTAATGACAATTTGTAATAAAGACTTACCTAAAATATCTCTTTGTGGCAACCACTTTCTAATTAACATATTCTTTGGTTTTCCAGGTAGATTCTCATCTTCCCATTTCCAAATGATGCGTTGTTTCAAGGAACCGAACGCTTTTAGAAGAGTGTTTTTCTTGCTCTCTGGAAGGGTGGATGCCTTTAACTGGGATCCCCAGCTGACGTAGATGACACCATGTTCAGCCCCATTAATAAATTCTTCCAAATCCTACGAAGAACAAGAAAACGGTGAGAAAAATTCGCTGCAAATATATTTTAAAGTAACGTTGTAAAATATTAAATTACCTTGTCTAATGGTTTTACAGGTTTAACGTGCATTCCCCCAACATCGACAATTCCAGGAACTTGTGGCCGGACTCCAGTCATAGAGTAGTGTACGTTAACCAGGATCAACGAAGTGTTCTTCTTTAAGTCAGAAATTGATGGAAATTTGGGTCCAAATTTTTCTTTTAATAATCTATCAGTCGGAATGTCAGCGAACAGGTAATACAGTAATTTATATATGTTCACAAAAACGAAATTATCCAACCGCTCCATAAAAGACATTTCTGTGGATAATGATGCAAATAAATTTGGCACTATTGCAGGATTATCGATGTTACCAAATCTATCGTGCGCCCACGGCATCAGCGTGTGTGTGCTGATGGCAATATAAGGAGCTTTTAAATGATGGGCAAGTCCTAAAATGCAATCCGAGTTAAAAAGCTCAGTTAAGATTACATCAAACTTCTTATCCGATTTAATAAGGTCGTCTACAGCTTTCGAACTATACGCTGATTCACATGCTACGTAAGCTCGGGCCATTAAGGACTCGATTGATTGAAACCGTCTCAAAAAGGGCTTGTATTTCTGAAAGGAAACATGTCAGTTATCAGGTAATGACCAATTTATAATCAAATGTATTAAGTAACTATTACCAACCTCTACATTCACACTCTTATCCATTTTAGGTAAAGTTCCCACGAGGCTCAGATCCGTGTATCCTTTCACAGGAGAAGAATTTGGAAAATGGCTAAGAACCGTCACCTCATGTCCTTTGTTAGCAAGAGCTACTAGAAGTGGGTGAACAGCATCAAAGTGACTCTTTCCAAAATGTGGGAACAGCCCCAATATCTTGAGACTTTCTCCTACAGATGCCATCATGAAGAACACAAATATTATGCAAAACATTTTCTTATTTACAGCCATTTTTTATTTCTGTAAACATATATTTATTCATTAATTATTTTTAAGATAAGGTTAATTTTAACCTATTGTAACTAGACACTAGAAGATGGTGCGATATCATAATAAGACGACATTCTGAACCAGAAGTATAGAAATAAATAGGGTGTAAGATAAGCGTCCTCAGTACAAATGGTTCGCATCAAACGAACTAGATTTATCATAAAGTAAAATATTCCATAAATAGAAGGTTATATCCAGAATAAAATCAATACCAACTTCACTGTTATTTGCTAATAATTACACTGTATTTATTTTCTTTGAATACTGATAACATTTCAGTTATGTCACGAAATTTAGTATATTACATGTATTATATTTTTAATACGAGCATAGCTTTATTTACATCAGAATATGTAATTATGTATTAAGGATAATATCCTTTATATAAAATATACCTTAAATATTGTAATACAAGAATCTGGAAAGCGAAGTTAAGGGTTTAGCTCACCTGAGATTTTCATCTAGCGTCCCGGCAAACGAGTTTCGTGGAACAGTTTATTTCTTATAAATTTTTATGTAAATATATATACACTTGAAAGTTTTTCTACATCAGTTTTTCGTACACTAGCTTGGGCTAGTCTCTTTAAACGTTTAACATAAGTCACTGTTTCATAAAATTGTTTTTTTAAGTACCAGTATATTTGAATAAAACTTTACCTCGTTTTAATCCAATATCTTGCGAATATTCTTGAACACTAGCAATTAATATTGGTAACAAGTTTGCACTAATTAACTGGTGTCTTAATTCTGCAATGGACAGCTCTGCTGACGGTCTGTTTTATGCGCGTTAAAGTGCTGATTCTTACATGCATTTAAGACTGCCAACTTGTGTGTGTGAATGCACCGACAACATGCACATTATTTAAATTGAAACTGCTACAGGATGGTGCACAAAACTAAAGTATATGCGTGTCACGTGTCAAGATGTATATGTTATAACAAGAAGTTAAAGATAAGATATTTAGTTTCTCAAGAAGATTTTTATTTAATTTTTAAATATTTTATTTATCGTCTGTATTAAATAACATATACTTTTCATATTTATGAGTGTATTCTGTATACAAATTGATTGAATAAACTAAAATATTTTGGAATTAAATATTCCTTGAGTTAGGATTCGGTAGCATTACAGAAAAATAATCATTTCTTTTGCTGGTGAAAGTAATATTCAAGTAAAAACATTTACTCTGGTGCACACCGACTGCTTAGACTTTGTGTGCTATCTTGCTCTATGACTAATTTCATTACTTATTGGTTTTCTTTGATAATAGTATTAAAAGAGTATTTAAAACAAAGACAAATAGTCGGGCAGAGCAAAGATTATTATTTAAATACACCGCTGACTAATAAGTGTACGATTATGTTTGTACATAAGCTATATAACTCTGGTCCAGAGATAGAACCTAAAAATATAAGAGTGGGGTTACAGCATCAATGCATTCGTGTACAAATAGTATGCTATTAGAAAGAACATGCAAACACACAAGAAATAAAAGCAATGTGCGCCCGCTTTAAGTCAATTGATAAGAGATTAATGATTAATTAAGTAACAAATATATTTGCTGTTGATTATTTATAAAATCTGTCACGACAGAGGTTATATGTTAAGGTTAAAAGAAAATGAAACTAATAACATAAATAATATTTCTGTTTAGTTTAAGAATTGTGTGTTATGTAAATGATAAGTCATTCATTATAGAAGATAATTAGATGAGAAAATGATGTTTTAAGTAAATTAAAATTAAATCCTAGTTATAACAAAAACACTATTGTACCATATTTCTATTTGTATTTAAGTATTTGTTTAATAAATCATATTTAAATGCATACGAACTTTATGTTTCTTTTCAAAATCTCTTTCACCAGAAAACCTTTCCTTGCATTTATTAAGCTCTAGTACTTTATGTATCAGGGTAATATAACCTTAAATTAATTAGTATTCATTCATTATATATTGACTAGCTGTTTGACCCGTTGCAAGACAACGAGTGGGAGTTATGTGCTTGTGTTTTTCTTTAAATAATTAATATTTCAAATGTGTGTAATTTTTTAATTTAATTTAAATTACATTTTAAATTACAATTTATTTTTGATTCCTTGAAATATTTTGATTCAGTTATGTTCGTTAGGCTTTAAATTAAGGAACTGCTTCATCACTTTTTAAATATCTAAGCCTATCTAGCTTTTAAGCGATCTTTTTTAAATTCATGGACTTTTTTTCTAAATTTTTTTATCTATAAATCATCATGGTTCACAAGCCCAATAATAGTAGAACTTATACAACCTCAGATTTACGGGTATCATTGCGCCTGACAAAGCGGCAACACTAATTACGCGTGTCTGCTAACTCTTGAAATCATGGACATTTTTTTATTAATTTTTTTTTTGATTCTTTGAAATATTTTGATGCAGTTATGTTCGTTAGGCTTTAAGATAAAGAACTGCTACATTACATTTTAAATATCTAAGCCTATTTAGCTTTTAAGCGATCTTTTTTAAATTCATGGATTTTTTTTTCTAAATTTTTTTTTTGATTCTTTGAAATATTTTGATGCAGTTATGTTCGTTAGGCTTTAAGATAAAGAACTGCTACATTACATTTTAAATATCTAAGCCTATTTAGCTTTTAAGCGATCTTTTTTAAATTCATGGACTTTTTTTTTCTAAATTATTTTTTTGATTCTTTGAAATATTTTGATGCAGTTATGTTCGTTAGGCTTTAAGATAAAGAACTGCTACATTACATTTTAAATATCTAAGCCTATCTAGCTTTTAAGCGATCTTTTTTAAATTCATGGACTTTTTTTTTCTAAATTTTTTTTTTGATTCTTTGAAATATTTTGATGCAGTTATGTTCGTTAGGCTTTAAGATAAAGAACTGCTACATTACATTTTAAATATCTAAGCCTATCTAGCTTTTAAGCGATCTTTTTTAAATTCATGGACTTTTTTTTTCTAAATTTTTTTTTTGATTCTTTGAAATATTTTGATGCAGTTATGTTCGTTAGGCTTTAAGATAAAGAACTGCTACATTACATTTTAAATATCTAAGCCTATCTAGCTTTTAAGCGATCTTTTTTAAATTCATGGACTTTTTTTTTCTAAATTTTTTTTTTGATTCTTTGAAATATTTTGATGCAGTTATGTTCGTTAGGCTTTAAGATAAAGAACTGCTACATTACATTTTAAATATCTAAGCCTATCTAGCTTTTAAGCGATCTTTTTTAAATTCATGGACTTTTTTTTTCTAAATTTTCTTTTTGATTCTTTGAAATATTTTGATGCAGTTATGTTCGTTAGGCTTTAAGATAAAGAACTGCTACATTACATTTTAAATATCTAAGCCTATCTAGCTTTTAAGCGATCTTTTTTAAATTCATGGACTTTTTTTTTCTAAATTTTTTTTTTGATTCTTTGAAATATTTTGATGCAGTTATGTTCGTTAGGCTTTAAGATAAAGAACTGCTACATTACATTTTAAATATCTAAGCAAATTTGGCTTTTACGCAACCTTTTTTAAATCCATGGACCTTTTTTCCTAAAATTAAAATATTTATATTTTTGGAAAATGATTTGTGTTTTCTGACGTAGTTTTTTATGCTGATTCCAAAATTGAAAACCATTTTTAATTATCTGTTATAGTTTTCGAGTAATCTGTGTGTAAAATTTTTGACTATTTTTTATTTTAAAATGCTCATATCTCGCAAACCAAAAGACTTACATAAAAATGAATTCCAGATTTGAAATCAGGATTGAAAACTACATTAGAAACCATTAAAATATCAACAAAAAAAATTCATCAATTTTTAAGAAAAGTAAGAAGACTATACTCTTCTTACTTTTCTCAAAAAACACTTCTTTTATTTTGGCGCATGATACATGTTTTCTAACGTAGTTTTTTATGCTGATTCCAAAATTGAAAACCATTTTTAATTATCTCTTATGGTTTTCGAATAATCTGCGTGTAAAGTTTTTGACAATTAATTTAAAATGCTCATATCTCGTAAACCAAAAGACTTACATAAAAATGAATTCCAGATTTGAAATCAGGATTCAAAACTACATTAAAAACCATTAAAAAATTAACAATTTTTTTTTTCAATTTTTAAGAAAAGTAAGAAGAGTATAGTCTTCTTACTTTTCATAAAAATTGAAGAAAAAAATTAATAAAACTAATAAAATAAACTAAGAAACTAATAAAACTAACTAAATAAATAAAAACTAATTTACAGCATAACGAACATAACTGCATCAAAATATTTCAAAGAATCAAGAAAAAAAATAATAAAAAAATGTCCATGATTTCAAGAGTTAGCAGACATGCGTAATTAGTGTTGCCGCTTTGTCAGGCGCAATGATTTCCGTAAATCTGAGGTTGTATAAGTTCTATTATTAATGGGCTTGTGAACCATGACATGGTCGCATAAAAGCCAAATTTGTTTAGATATTTAAAAAGTAATGTAGCAGTTCTTTATCTTAAAGCCTAACGAACATAACTGCATCAAAATATTTCAAAGAATCAAAAAAAATATTTAGAAAAAAACAGTCCATGAATTTAAAAAAGATCGCTTAAAAGCTAGATAGGCTTAGATATTTAAAATGTAATGTAGCAGTTCTTTATCTTAAAGCCTAACGAACATAACTGCATCAAAATATTTCAAAGAATCAAAAAAAAAATTAATAAAAAAATGTCCATGATTTCAAGAGTTAGCAGACACGCGTAATTAGTGTTGCCGCTTTGTCAGGCGCAGTGATATCCGTAAATTTGAGGTTGTATAAGTTCTACTTTAATGTTTAGATATTTAAAAAGTAATGAAGCAGTTCTTAATCTTAAAGCCTAACGAACATAACTGCATCAAAATATTTCAAAGAATCAAAAGAAAAAAATTTAGAAAAAAAATGTCCATGGATTTAAAAAAGGTCGCATAAAGGTCAGATACGTTTAAGGATTTAAAATGTAATGAAGCAGTTTTCTAATTTAAAGCATAACGAACATAACTGCATCAAAATATTTCAAAGAATCAAAAAAAAAATCAATAAAAAAATGTCCATGATTTCAAGAGTTAGCAGACACGCGTAATTAGTGTTGCCGCTTTGTCAGGCGCAATGATATCCGTAAATCTGAGGTTGTATAAGTTCTACTATTAATGGACTTGTGACGACACAGTGGGCGAGAGCATTGATGCTTGACGCCGACTGCTGTGTCTTCGGGTTCGATCCCCGGACCAGATATATATTTTCTGGGTTTGGTTATTATGAACTTATATTGATTATGGTCATACATAATCATACAGTTATTAGGCAGTGGTGTAGCCCACATATATGAGGCCACGACACCATAAATACTGCCAACATTGAAGGAGGTCGTCGGTGATAGGACTCAGCATCGGAAATAGGCCGACGTTAAATAAAAAAAAAAAAAAAAAAAAAAAAAATAATGGACTTGTGAAACATGACTTAATTTCTATAAAAGTGTACTACACATTGATAAAGTTGGTTTTCAGAACCTCACATGTTCAACTATTTGTAATAACACCTTATATTTTAGGAGATAATAACAATTATAGAAGGAATTATTTTGTCTCTTATTTTAAAGTAATCCAACGTTATACATTAATTATTTAAACATAATTATAAATAATAACACCAAATGAAATTAAAATTTTTTATTTATTCCAATAAATTTCAGTTTGCAACATTATAAAAAATTAAAAATATAACAAAAGTCTTTGTAAACATTTAGCAAAGACTAGAACCGGATTGTTTAAGAATTATGATTAGGAATTTACGTTTTGACATATGTATCTATTCTTAGGTGTCGTAAACAGTAACCATTTCTACTAATTAATATGTAACATTAATTAAAACATAGTTTAAAAAATAATAATTTGCTAGTGACATCTATTAAAAAATAGCTCAAAAAATAAACAGTTTGTTATTTGCTCAACAGATGGCAAATCTAACATAACGCCTAGATATACTGCAACCCAAATAGCATCACCATGTAACTTGCATTTAAAATTTACGAAATTTTTAATATTTTTGTTCATTTTAAGTATAATTTTTCCTGTTTTATATGCTTATTTTAAATTTACATTACATAAATTACAATATTACATTACATTTATTTTTCACTTCACTTTCTAAGGTAACAAATTTTAAAGAGCTAATTGAATTCATTTCTTTATGTAGACATAGCAATTGAAAATACAAATTAATTTTTTGATTACTTATTATATAATTAAACTAAACTCTCTTCGTAACAATTCAATCACGTTTCGATTTATTTGTGTTTCTATTTGTGATATTTCTAACAATTCTGTTAATGATATATAGAAGTATTGCTGCTCCTAGAATCAAGAAACCTATTACGTCAAGTAATAGGTATTGATATAAGGGCATATTTCTTATTGGCGAACGAAGTTGGGCCCCTCCAGATCGTGACACGTACTCCACCCACCATATTGCGGTCTCCAGGGGTGGCATCGGGCGATCTCGGAAAAGTTCTGATACTCTCCTTGAGTTCTGAGCGAAACTGTAACAAATCATTTAGAAATTTAACGACTTTGCTAGCTTATTGGTTAAAGCGTTATCGCACAAAGATAAGCCCCACCCAGGTTGTTGATTATTAGTTGACGTATTAGGTAACATTTCTTACGTAAAAGGTAACTTCTTTTATGTTAAATAAACCGTAAATACAGATAAATGTTGAACTACGTTAAAATAAACCCACCTTGGTTGCAGCGCTGCATTTATAACTTTAAGAACATTCTCTGTCGTGATGTCTTCATATGGCAGTTCTAGTCCAATGCCCCTGGCTTGTAGTGCAGCCGAATTTAAGGGCTGATCTCCAAAGTGCGGAGTGACAATTACGGGGACTCCAGAATGCACTGCTTCCGTCGTTCCCAACAAACCTCCATGTGACATGAACAAACGGACGTTCTTGTGACCTTCAAATAGAAATTCATGAAGTTACAATAATCAGAGATGTGCACAAATGCATTTCAAAAGCATTTAAATACAAAATGCAAAATCCTCGTTATTTTTGTATTTTAAACACAAAATACAAAATAAATTTCATGTTAGTATTTAAATACAAAATACAAAATGCGTATTTTAAAAATACTTAATAAAAAAAGTACATTTAGTACATTCATGTCTAAATAATGTCACCTTATGAATGAAAATATATAAATGTGTGTCGCATGTGGGGGTAGTAGGTAAAATAATATATATTTATGTATATATATTTCAGTAAGGAATGTAGTGGAGTGATTGTCTTGTAGTAAAACAAATAATGAACAAGAAAATATGATAAACAAATTGAGATAAATAAAAATCAGATGTCTTATGGTGGGGGTAGCAGGAAGGATAATAAAATAATAGACACATCTATCATTTTATATTAGAATTATTAAGACAATTGTGTAGATACTTTTAGATCTTAGATGGTGTTAATGTTGGTGGCGTTTTAATTTTATATTAAGAAAATAATGTTTACTGATTAACACTATGAAGTAACAAAAATGAAAAAAGTATTTCATATTTTCCAAATAGGAAATAGGTTTGTAAAAGTTTTCAAATAAAATATAAAATTCTATGCTCTTAAAATATATTTAAATACAAAATAGAAAATAGGTATTTACTCTGGTAATAATATCTCTGGTAATAATAATGATACATTTGGGAATATGTTAATTACCTAGCACATCTCTTTGCGGCATCCATTTCTTGATCAACACATTCTTTGGTTGATTTGGTAAGCTCTCGTTCTCCCACTTCCAAACGACCCGTTGTTTTAGGGATCCGAAAGCTTTTAACAAGGCATCCCTTTTGGTTATTGGAAGCGTGGAAGATTGAATCATGGATCCCCAACTAACGTAGATTACACCGTGCTCCGCCGAATTTATGAAATTCTCCAGATCCTATAAAGTTTCATAATTATCAATCACATTTCAGGCATATTCCTTCAGTAAACGTACCTTCTCCAACGGTTTTGGGGGCTTGACATGAATTCCTCCAATATCCACAACTGCTGGAACTTGTGGACGAACACCACTCATGGAGTAATGTAAATTAACGAAAATTAGCGCCGTATCCTTCTTGATTTCACCTACAGATGGAATATCCGGTCCAAACACTTCCTTCAGCAATTTATCAGAAGGAATATCGGAATACAAGTAATACAAAAACTTATAGAAGTGAATATACAGAAAGTTGTCTAATCTCTGGAAGAAGGACATTTCAGTGGAATAAGACCCGAAGCAGTTAGGGATGGTAGCAGGATTATCTGGATTCCCGAATCGGTCATGGGCCCACGGCATTAATGCGTGTGTACTAAGAGAAATGTGGGGAGCGTTAAGATGGTGAACTAATCCCAGCATGCAGTCTGTGTTGAAAGGTTCCGTAATGACCACATCGAAGTGTTCCTTGGACTTAATCAGATCTTTCACTACTTTAGATTCATACGTCGCTCTGCAAGTCATGTCAGCAGCGGTCATGATGAAAAGAAACACTTGAAGATTTTTAAAGTAGGAATTGAACATCTGGAAATATTTATTATGGTAATATATTCGGCAAGTGATTAAAGAATTTGTAACAAGTTTCTTACCCCCACGGTCATTTTAGGGCTTATTTGGGGCAGCGTTCCTTCAAGACTGAGATGTCTAAAATTCTTGACTGGAGGGTTGTTTGGAAAATGACTTATTACAGACACCTCGTGACCTTTGTTAGCTAGCCCGAGCACTAGAGGGTGTAAGACGTCGTAGTGACTTTTTCCAAAATGTGGAAAAATTGCCAAAATTTTGAGTCCCATCGTTGGCATTATTATTACCAACAATAACGCCAAAATTATGAAAGAACATGACGAGGTTCTGAAGAGATTCATTACTAAAATTGAAATAGTACAGTAAACAATTTGGTCACAATAGAGTTAGCTCACTGAATTTAAATAAAACGTTACCAAATTTGAAGTGTGTTATCTGGAAAATCTGCCGCTGTTCCTTATGCTTATATCACACTAATTGCCACAATTCTTTAGCTAAAGTTACGATTGGTTTTTACATATTTAGAACTTATAGGAGAAGAACACCCCGGATAGATCTGCACTGTTTAAATTATGGACGGACACTACTGACAGTTTCTCTTTTGAAACTAAAGCGGCATTGAGTTAAACAAACAATGTTTTGTCCTACTGCATTAATAAGTTATCTACATAAATGTCAAAGCAACAAAGGGGTGGGGATAAATGGTGAACTTGAAGTTACTAAGATTATAAAGATCTTCTAGATTATTCAAGTACAAATGTGGTCTTTATATGAGGACTGCGAAGTTGAAGAGAGTTTCTTATCAGTGGGTCCGAGTTCACTTTGAACGTAGGAAACTAATTGCTCTTTTGCGAATTTATTGTGACTAGATAGAAGACAACCTGGGATAAATCTACAGCGGATAAAATAGAATCTAATATTGCATATCAATAAGATTTATAAATTTGTGAAAGTCTGCAATAAATTCACACTGGATCAAATTTAATCTGGCGATGTGGTCTGTAGCTAAATATTTTTAATTTCTGTAGATTACAAATTTCGATTTAGTTGAATTTTAATTCCAATTTTGTTATCTTATTATTTAATGTGGACAGAGTCGCAGTCGGATGTTCTAACCGACTTATTCGAAATTCAGCTACAGCTATTGGTTGTGGCATTAAATAGTTATATACTCGGATCTCTAGAAAAAATGTCAAAATTTTCTAATATAGAATCGTACTTGCAATTTTCGAGTACTACTCTCAAAATAATGATGCAGTTAATATCTTGACAATGTAATGTCAAGGTCTATGTCAAGTTCTAATACAACAAATAAATTTTATGCGTATCACTGTGGTGTTATACAATTTGTCCCAATCAAAAATAAGTGTACCTCTCATGTATCATTACGAGCACGCAAATTACACAACTTCCGAAATCTAACCTAGAAATTAACAACGCTGAATCAGTACTCCTGTTCACAAATTTTGAATAAACCCAGAAAAAACATAGCATCTATTTATTCACCATATTTGCATGAATATAAATTACTTTCTTTTTAGGTTTTCAATTGTTGATTGAAATTGATGTTAATAAATGTGTATTGGCGTGTATATTTTATTAAATATCTAAATATTGACGGAGATATAGCAATTAAAAGTTTGAATTGTAGTTTTAGTGCTACAGATGTCGGCCATATCTATGACGTAACATGTCTGTACTTCTTCTACTTCTATAGAAAAGAGTTCTTTGTTAAATATTTGGTTTTCGTGACTTGATTTCGTTTTTAAATTTTGGCAAAAACGTCATTAAAAAAAAGTTAAATAAACAAAAAAAGTTTTAATAAAGATGATAATAAAAATTATTTTATTACAATTTTAAATACTAGTTCAGTCTTTTTTCGATTTACTATTTCTAATACTGAATCGTTTGAAGATCTTGAAGATTATATAAATAGTAAAAGCAGATCCAACTAACAAAAATCCAATGACGTCTAAAAGGAAGTATTGGTATAACGGCATATTCCTGGAAGGGGACAAAAGTTCACTGCCACCTGTGTGTGCCACGTGTTCCACCCACCAAACAGCTGTGTCTAGGGGGGGCGAAGGGCGATCTCGGAAAAGTCGCGACGTTCTTTTTGCATTTTCGGCATAGCTGTAAAAAAATTATAGATTAAAACTGTTTGTTATATATTACTGTATATAATTATTTCTTATTTATAGTAGAATCCATACTATTAACTACTGCTGCCACCTATTGATTGTTAGTTTAGTTAGAGGCAGTTGGATAGACATATTCCAATAAACAGTTCACTCTCACCTGGGTTGAAGTACGATGTTAATTGCTTCGAGAACACTTTCTGTAGTAATGTCATAGAAAGAGAGCTGAACCCCCATTCCATTACTGATTAGGGCCCCCGCATTTAAGTATTGGTCCCCGTAAACAGGGGTAGCAATCACAGGAACCCCACAATGCACTGCTTCCAGTGTTCCCAGCAAACCGCCGTGTGCCATGAACACACGGATATTTTTATGTGCTAATTAAAAATAAATTATATATAGAAAATCTTGTAAAAGAATGTAGTTATAAAGTAAGTGTGATTCTGTACCTAGCACATCTCTTTGCGGCATCCATTTCTTGATCATCACATTTGGAGGTTTCCCAGGTAATGTCTCATCTTCAAATTTCCATAAGACCCGTTGTTTTAAGGAACCGAATGCTTTTAGAAGCGCGTCTCTTTTGAAGTCGGGCAGCGTCCGGGCTTGAATCATGGAACCCCAGCTGACGTACACAACGCCGTGTTCTGCACCACTTATAAAATCTTCCAAATCCTGTAGTTGAACAAATATAGTAATTCTTATTTAACTTAGATTTATATAAAACTAAGCCTCATTCCCACTCCTTGTTTTGATATTTAATGTATTTTTATCTAATATTTTAATCTAGATTTCAGGTTTTCAGAATAGGCTTGTCACATTCGGGTTTGAATTTGAGTTTAGTTAATGTAATTGGTGCGCATGCGTCTTTAGTAATATATATTTTGACAGTTGGACAAAATTGTATGTGAAAGAATTAAATTTCTGTTTTTAATTGAAATTAGTAATAGAAATTGTTTTTACTTCTTTATTTTTAACAAACTGACATTAAACTTCTTTTAAAAAGTAAATCCTACTGCATTTTGAAAGATGATCACATTTTGGAGGTTATAATATAATATAGTTTTTCTTAACTTAATATTTTTAATTTAAAACATTGGACCTTGTAAGGTTCTAAAAAAACTAAGAAAACTTAAAAAATAAATTAAATTAAAAATGGTATTGTGTGTATTGCTATATGCTAAACAATTTAAATTAAATACAGAATATAAAATTAAATTAAAGCAGTGAGTGGGAATGATATTTTATACCCTGGTAAAAAATTGTCTTGCAATGGAGGTAGTAACGGATTTTTAAAAAGGCGCGCGCTTCTGGCCTTATAAATTTAGAGGACGATTCGAGGATACGAAAAATACGAATCAAAATATATTTTTTCAATTATGCTATAACGCCTATAATATTTTTTCACATAACATGATATTAGAATATATTACAATAAAAACTTTAAAAAACGTTTTAAAAGAAATTCATAAGTTCATTGTTTAAAACTAAAATGAATATATTCAAATTCATTCATAAAAATTGTGTCAGTAAGTATCGCATTTAATAATCTCAATACTTTCTGTTTACACACGTTGTGAACACATAAATAACAAGTCGTGCAGCGGAAACGCAACGACCTTGAAGGACGAACGACGGAAGAACGAAGGGTGTATTTGGGTTTATGATTTTCGCAGTAAGAATGTTGCATCCCTGATCTATACCGTATGTTAAAAATAATGCGACTGCAAAAAAATGGTTTTTAAATCTATAAATAGAGGAAATAGAGTAAGTTATTTATAGTTTTAATTCCTAAATAATAAAATGTACAGTAGTGGCAACAAGTATTGAAGAAGGGTATTTAATTTATAGTTTTAAGGTTAGCGATCTTAGCGATTATGTAAGGCAAGCGATCTTAGTAAGTGTTCGTTGGATTGTAAGACCTGTTGTTGTTTGTAAGGCATGTTATATTATGTGTATTTGACAAAGATTCTTACCTTTTCTAATGGTTTCGCAGGACGGATATGTATCCCACCAATTTCAATGATGGATGGCAGGAACGGGCGAATTCCAAACAATGAATAGTGTGTGTTTGTAAACAACACCGTTGTATTTCTTCCAATTTCTGCAACAGATGGTACATCAGGACCAAGCTCTCTCCTTATCAACTTATCAGCAGTACGTTCCGAGTACAGGTAGTAAAAGATCTTCATCGCATTTAACGTCACAAAATTATTCAGCCTTTTCCAAAAGCTCATTTCGTCGTGGTAACCCAAGAAAATGACCGGAATAGTCGCTGCGTTATCAGGATTACCCAATCGATCATTGGTCCACGGCATTACGGAAGTGGAGCTCAAAGCGATTATCGGAGCTTTGAATTTATAAGCAGCACCCAGCATGCAATCTGTTTGGAAGCTTTCCACAATTATCACATCGAATTTTTGGTCAGAGTTGATCAGTTTCTTGAAATTAGGGGATGCGTACGCAACTTCACAAGTAGTGTTAGCCAAATCGAAAAGGAAAAATATTTCGGCAAAATGATTGGTAGCCAACGGTGATTTGAAACGCTGGAAGAAGAAACAGTGACAACAATCTTTTACCAATATTTACCATTTACGTTTACGACTTACGTTTAGGTCAATAGAACCAACTGGCATCGTCCCAGCCAGACTGATGTCAGTGTAGTTACCAATAGGTGTCGGATTGGGAAAATGGCTGACAATATGGACATCATGACCTTTCTGCGCAAGAGCTACCATCAATGGATGAAAGACATCGAAATGGCTCTTTCCCGGATGAGGAAACAAACCCAGAACTCGGAAGCATGTTCCTGAAGATGCTAATAGAAGGAGTAGCGTCAGAATATTGTAGAATTTCACCTCCATCTCCTGCGAAACATAAAATATTACATTATTATGTACATTTAAATGAATTTAAACAATCACTTATTTAGAGTTTGTTTGCATTTTGTAAACGACCTTGTATATTTGTTTGTTTGCTAATCTATTGGTAATGTTATCAGCGGGTCCAAAGTTGTTGTTTTATCTCATGAATGCATTGATACAGCTCCTAATTGAATACTGTATTTGCATTAGCTCCGGAATTAAACTTGGTGGGACTGTGGAAACTAACTTTTAGATGGACTGACCGTAATGCTAGCTTACTTAAGGAGGTACAGGACGTACTGTCAATGCAAAATACGAAGTACATGAGGGATGAGCAAATATTGGGACTGTACCTTTGAAAATGAATTTTTCAATTCCCTATTAAACTGCTTTTTGCTTGTTAAAATGATTTTTTATGCATATAATAGTTTAATAAATGAAAAATTACCTATAATTAATATCAAATTTATATTAATTCAATTTAAATACAAATTAAATATTTTGAAAAAGGAATAATAAATTTTGCAACGCTGTAAATTTACGTGTGTTGACGCATGCGTGATTTGGTTCTTTGACAAATAAATTGTTATATTTTATAAAATATTTATTCCGATTCTGAATTTCCCGCTCAAATTGGCATTTGCAACGTTGCCGGCTTATAACCTACATTTACTGTTTCTTAAAGGTTTTATTTAAATATTTTCGTAAATACGTATCCTTTTGATAATTTTATTTTTGCAATAGTTACAGAAAAGATTCTTTTATATACACCTAGTTTTTGAAAGCGTGTCACCATTTTTTATAGTTAAAAGTTATATTATGTGGTGAAATTGAGCTAAAAATTATGATTTGTATGGAAAATGACTATTTTTAATCATGTATAAAAAGAAAACTATGAACCCTAGATCTCTAAAATTTTGAGACAGCATGTATTTTAACTATTTGTATCGACCCTCCAAATTTCACAACGTTTTCATCATTTACGTTAACGTCCTGTACCTCCTTAATCAGGCTAAAGAATCATTAGAAGAGAGACCACGGAAAAGATTAGGCCGGCAATGATCTCCATAACGAATAGTATAAAACGTAACATTCAAAAACAAAAACGCAAGTTCATTGTCGCATGAGACTTATCGTGCTATGTCACTGTCATTATTTATTTCGTTTAGTTCATGATTAAATTAGAGGTTATTATAAAAAAATGAACAACAACTAAAAAATACTCAGTTCGTAAAATACATACGTGGAGTACATAGTAATTTGAAATAATTTAATAGTTTTACATTTTCATATATTGTTTTTATTATAGAAGATATGCAATTTTCAACTCATGTTTTATATTGACCTTTATACTATTAAGAACATAATATGATTGTATAATTGAGGGGGACTCCCCCCGGACCCGACACAACATAGGCCCCTAAAACTAGGTTGGGTATGACTAGGTAAAATTGATTTTTGCGTGAGAGCTAAAAGAGAAGCCCTTTCCTACAAACACAAAAGAATAGAATTGAGTTATGTAGGTTCTTTAGCTGCAAATAATGCAGATATAGTTCAAATTGCGAGAGTTCGGCGGCGGCTATACTTAGAAGAGGTTATAACAGCGGTATAAATCTATAATACGATAATGAATTTTATCTTATTCGTTTCTATATACATTATAGAAGAATAAGTGAGTCAGTGCTTTTTAGTTATATCGACAGTTTATACCCCACAACTTGTTTTAAGTTTGAGTCACCGCCGAACTCTCGCAATTTGAACTATATATACAAATTTTGCAAATAACATTTTTTTGTATTGAGAAATTACAAAAAATTAAAATTTAATAAAAGGTCATCCATGAATTACGTCACACAAATTCCATTGTTTTTAAATATGCAAATACTATGTATGCAATGTAGTTATTGTGTTCATGGATAAATATATCATCTATTGCATCTATTTAACCTTGGTATTAAATTTATTACATTTGCTGTTTTATCAATATGCAAATAATTTTTCTTCTGAAGGTGTTAAAAACATTTAAAATTTAAACTGCAGTAGGTATTGTTATATCAGTAGTTCAAATTATAAGAATTCGACGCTGACTCATGGTTGAAACAAGTTGAATGGGCTTGTGTCCTATGTCTTAATTTCTATAAAAGTGTACTATATATTGGTAAAGTGGGTTACTAGAACCTCAAATGTTCAATTATTTTTTAATAACTCCTTATATGTTAAGAGATATTAACAATTAAAAAAGTCGTTTTGTCTCTTTAATTATTAAAGGGATTCAACGTTGTACACTTACCAAGTGCATGTGACATCACAATCCTTGTGTAAGGTTACCAACCTTACAGATCATAAATCTCTGCTATATGTATTTATATATCAAAATATCAAATATTATTTGCAGCTATTTCAAGGAATAATACAATTTCAATATTATGCCTGCCTTAGCAGAGTTAAATAAAATAAAAACTTATTATTCTTAGATTTGACTTAATTATTTGACTACCAACAGCTACAGAACATTACCACAGCACTGACCTACTCAACAAATAATTGACGTTAAAATGCATTTCACGTCATACACATATGGCCGACCATTTCTAGCGCTAAAATTACAATTCAAACTTTTAATTGCTATATCTCCGTGAATATTTAGATATTTAATAGAATAGACACGCCAATACACATTTATTAATTTCAATTTCGACCACTAATAAATGAGGACAGAAGCCCATTTGAAAAGTATGCGATTGCAATGGGCTTGTGAATTCATTTTTTAAATTTTAGATTGAAATAAATCTAATATATGTATATTGATATTTTTAGTTTTTTAAATATTCCAAAGGGTTTACAAATTGTATTATTTATTTATCCAAATGTTGACGGATGGAAATCGTCGAATATGATGTACAAAGCTATAACGTTAAATCTTTTTTATAATTAAAAAAATAACATGCATTTTTTAATTGTTAATATCTCTTGAAATATATGTGGAGTTATTAAAAAATAATTGGACATTTGAGGTTCTAGTAACAAACTTTATTTACAGATTTATAAATTTAAATCATGGTTTACAAGCCCATTACAATCTGCTTACGTTATTAATTGTTACATAACAAATAAAACAAATATGTTTACATAAAATCAATAATGTTTAAAATGAATTAATATTTTTATTATTTTACTAATTTGCAGAGCACTCACCACGATTATTTAACACACTTAAATTAATAGATTCCGTAACTTCAATGTAACGAATAAGATACCAATATTACGCAAAAATTAACGATTATATAAATTTAATGATTACTAGTCTGCGTTATTTGCTAAATCATTAATTGTACTTGAGATAAATTCACTGTGGAATTAGATTGTGATTAGATAACTTTAAATTACGTTACATTTCGCGAACGTAGACGTTATTGTGTGATGATGATCTTGTTATCTTTGCTGAATCATTTTGCACGCATTGTTAATCCATTAATGGACAATAGGGCTTCCAAGGGGCACTGTAAAAGTACTTTCACATATTTTCTAAAGATACCAATTCATTAGTGGTCGATTAGTGGTGGTTCTCATTTTTTAGTGGTCGATTTTTCAATTGTTGATTGAAATTGATGTTAATAAATGTGTATTGGCGTGTCTATTTTATTAAATATCTAAATATTGACGGAGATATAGCAATTAAAAGTTTGAATTGTAGTTTTAGCGCTGGAAATGGTCGGCCATATTTGTATGACTTGAAATGCATTTTAACGTCAGTTATTTGTTGAGTAGGTCAGTTCTGTGGTAATGTTTTGTAGCTGTTGGTAGTCAAATCAAAGAATAATAAGTTTTTATTTTATTTAACCCTACTAAGGCAGACATAATATTGAAATTTGATTGTTTCTTGAAATAGCTGTAAATAATATTTGATATTTTGATATATAAATACATATAGCAGAGATTTATGAGCTGTAAGGTTAGTAACCTTACACAAGGATTGTGATGTCACATGCATTTGGAATGTGTACAATATTGAATCCCTTTAATAATTAAAGAGACAAAATGACTTTTTTAATTGTTAATATCTCTTAACATATAAGGAGTTATTAAAAAGTAATTGGACATTTGAGGTTCTAGTAACCCACTTTATCAATATATAGTACACTTATAGAAATTAAGACATAGGACACAAGCCCATTCACATTTTCAGAGTAAAAAAATAATAATCACGTTTATAATTTTAGCTCGACAGCTTACCAAAAAATAGTATTATATGCTGAGAATAAATTACGTAATTAAACTTAATAATATCAAAACTTACATTTCATTTAATGACAATACTGAGAACGTAATATCAGTAGGTTACTTATTACACCAAAAGTTATTATGTACGTCTTAAAGTTATTCAATTATGTCCTTGCGAATGCCAATGTATTTATAAATATCCCGAACGTGAGTACTCTCAAAATACCGCGACTGCACTCTCCTAGTAATTGCATGCAAATGCCAAATCACAGCAAGTAGAACTGTCGCGTCTTGTGCTACAAGTTCATACTGATACTTTCAGCTAACTGTTCTATTGTAATTTTTTTTTTTGTATTTAACAAATAAATTTCTATATCAGTTTACACTATGGACTTAAATATTTTCCAATCTATATAAAAACAAACATCAAAAACAAATTCAACAAAGATGACAATGAGAGAATGTTTAATGCGACTAAAGTTAAAGAAAAAATCATTAATTTTTGGACGACATGTCCATTTTCTACTCTCTTTCCTCAACAGAGCGTTAAAAAAATGTATGAAAAATATCCGTTACTATTTACAGCTATCTCGAGCAACACATTAAATTTTGATATTATAAATGTGATGAATTGAGTAAATAAAATCGATTACTTATTCTACAGACTTTAATACTAATTCCTTGACGTCAAAAATATGACTACGATACGAAATTCAAATTTTAAATAGCTATATCTTTTTCAACTTATGGACTTTACGCACGCACACTTTGTTTATGAAATATTATTGAATTTTTCGTTTTGCAGTAATATTCTTTTCACTCTACATAAGAAACCTGGAAATTTGAAATCAGATGAGGCATTTGAGGGAACGCTTACTTTAAGCAAGACTGTGTTTAGATAGATGCACAAGTTTGCGATAAGACTTTCGTAGTCCAAATTGTTAATCCAAATTTAATCTCTGTTCAATATTTATTAATTGAAATGTCGTATTATAAAAATACAAAGTGTGCACCTGCTCTCTTTCTATTTTTTTGTGATATTGTATACTTGGTTTCGTTTTCTTTTATTGTGAATAGAAATAACTTTAATTTGATACAATGGATCAAATGTCGATCTAACGATTTCTAAAGTATTGCAAATATTATAAAATCTAAAACATCTAACAAAACAAATTAGGACATCTGTGTTATATTAGTTAAGTAATCTTTGGTGTGAGTCTGTGATAGTTATCTAATATTTCCACTTCTTTCTAATATATTTTTTCGCTGAAACTAATTGACGTGTACCAGCATGACCAACGTGTGAAAAATATAAAAACGATCGACAAGTGTTGTGATGTGGCCAAAAGTGACAATCTAAATAAAAATGAAGTATTTAAACATATTAAGTGTAATAATAGTGATTATAGTAACAAATTTTCTATTAATAAATGGAGATATATCTGACAAACGATTATGTGCAGATCCAAACTGCTCAGGTAAAAATTAATAATTTTAAATATTTCTTGTTGACATTTTCATGAGGTGTGCCCTACTTTCTCTTTTGATCTATACTCTTTAAATTCAACTACATTTTGTAGAAACTAGTTATAAATATATATTTTTAATTTTCAGAAATTATATCATTTGCAAGAAGTCTGATAAGATATGTAAGTGCCGAGAAGGGAATATTATCATTTAACCCTAATGCAAATGTTAAAATTTTATCAAAATCTGCTGGTACTAGGCCAGATTTATGGGGTGCTGAGATCGGTGGAAGAAGGGGATATATTCCTAAAGATTTTGTTAGGGAAACTAAAGTATTAGTTAAAACTTTAAACTATGAAGTACCTACTGAATTAAACAAGAATGTTGAAGTGGAGGGTGATACATTAAATGAAAAGGAGGGCGCAAATCAAAATACTTCAAACGAAATTGGTGCATCACAACCACGAGAGGAAGCAGTTCCAGCTGTGCAACAAAACGGCGACGTTAATGTTGTAGCAGATGCTTCTGTTGAAATTTCCAACGAGACATTAAATGCAGCTCACGAACAATTAATAGAAAAGGAGGTTTCCAAAGATAACACTGATACAATTACAGACAGTTTACCTTTAGTTTCAACCCCAATTACATCTCAAGTTGGTATTGGTGTATCTGCAGAAACTGTAGATAGTCCAAAACCGGATCCTTCATTACCGTATGACATCGTTGGTGGAACCACGTTGCTTCTTACTCCAGATGGAAATCTTCCTAAAACAGAGCCAGAAGAAAATGTTGTTAAAGGGAATGCTAACTTAG
This sequence comes from Panorpa germanica, assembly GCA_963678705.1. Taxonomy (NCBI): domain Eukaryota; kingdom Metazoa; phylum Arthropoda; class Insecta; order Mecoptera; family Panorpidae; genus Panorpa; species Panorpa germanica. The sequence goes on from OY783207.1 coordinate 2,260,541, forward strand.
TAGATGAAGTAAATATAGCAGAGAAAGAAATAGTAAAAGAGACAAGCTTAGAACTTGAGGAAGAAGAAGGTGATTCCAAGGATGATGACGAGGAAAGTGATGATGGAGAAGAAGCTGAAGATGATGAAGAGGATGAGTCTGTAGAAATTACACAGAATGGTGCTACTGAAGAAAATAAACAAGTTCCTGAAAATACTGAAACACTGGATGTTAAACCAACCGTATCTGAGGGAGAGGGAGAAAAAGAAATAGTAAATGATAGTCAAATTAACGATAAGAAAGAAGAAGTTGAAGCTGCTGGTCAGTCTTCAAATAATATAGATAAGGAAGCTGAAGTAGACGTAAAAGATGATTCAGTAGAGGCTAAAATACAAGATAGTAATGATGGTTTAGCTGAAGTTAAACCTGAAGTTTCGGACACCCAAAACCAAGTTGCTGAAAATGTGCCTGAAAATAGTAAATTAATTGAAACAGAGGATGCGGAAAAGGCTGAAGAACCAAATGTACCTTTAGTATTAGATAATGATTCTGTAGATAAAAATATTACGGAAAGTGGATCTGCCAATAAGGAAGCGAATGAAGATAAACAAATTGATGGTTATGTAACTGTAGAAGATTTACCAAAAGTAGAAGTTGAAATTGAAAATCAGGGCGTAATTGAATCTGTAGCTAATGCTGATTTATTAAATGATAATGTTAAAGATAATACTGATCCTGTAAATATATTAAATGAAAGTGAAAACGAACCTAAGCCACCGGTCTATAATAATCCGTATAATTTAGTTAATAATTATTTATTAAATTCTGCAAATAAAGTAGCATATGATGAAAAGGATAAGGAATTGACCAATGATCAGGAGAATAACAATAAAGAAGAAGTAGTAAATAGCACTGAGTCAGTAGAAGAAAATTTAATCGAAGTTAAAGAAAATGCCACAGATGATGGCGTTTTGTTTACAGAAAATGAAAATATTTCAAATCAAGAAAATATAAGTAGTGCCGAAATAAATGATCATTATCAAACCCCTGAGCATTTAGCTTATACTGAGAGTATGAGCGCGGAATACATTCCCCCCACAGTGGTTCCACAAGTAGTTACAGAGTCTTCGTTTGTTGAACCGGAAATAATAGATAATATAAATATAGCTGACCTACAAATAGTAACTGAGCAACCAACAATAATGGATGATATAGTCAATGTTGTAACTGAAAATAACGTCGAAGCTCTGGGAAAAGTAAACGACGATGATGTAGGTGTTGGTTCCTTTTCTGAAGTTGTTACCGATCGTACACAAGAAGCAGCTGAAGTTGTAGTTGAAAATAATGAACCAGGTTTCTTTGCAAATATATTTGGAGGTTTCTTCGGTGGTGCTGAGGAATCAAAGGAAACAACAAACGAAGAAAATGATAAAAATGCCAATGTTGATCGTTATCAAGATGGTTTGGTTTCTCATAAAAATACAGGTAATGTATTACCTACTGCATATTTGATTATAATTTTACTTAAGATAAAAAATAATGATTGTTGTAACGCGTTGATAAAAGATAGGAGTAATTAATAATACAGATAACAGTAATTATTTAGATAAATATCTTACTTTAAAGAAATTACACAAAGTTTTAATAATATATTGTATTGTAGTTTCTCAATTCAATTTTTTATACTTATAATTTACTTCGATATAAACCACAGCTGTTTCTATAAACATATGACGTCATATTAGCATTCGCGCTGCGTTGTGAGTATAGTAATTGAACTACGAGTATATCAATCCGAATAAGTCGAATAATCCAACACAGTAGCATATAGTACCTATACAACAGCTTTAAAGACTCTTGGCCCACTCTCCGTTGCTTCATTACGTATTTGACCTATTATTTATTTTGTTAACTCATTCTGATTTTTAAAATTGCTCAGTACGTTTCTTTTTATATAAACTATATCAAAAATTATCGTTATCAGCTTAATAGTAGTTAATACCATAAATTACGATAAATTCAATATGATATATATTTATTTATCTCATTTTCAATAATTATTAAACATTTGAATAGTAATTTATTTTCCTAGTGATTGTATTGTATAGTTGGAACACTGCCGCGAATTAAAAGGTATTTTCAGAACACTTGATTGTGTAAATAACACACTTTTTGTTTGCTGAGTGTTTGTAATAATTAAATTCACGGTTGTATAATTTTAAAAATTCACTCTTACTCCCACATAAGAATGGAGATAACATATTATCATATCATTTTGTACAAAAAAATTAAATAATGTGTGTAACCATTTGTTTACTTTGCCATAATTAATTAAACCACTTCGAATTTATTAAAATATAGGCCAATACTTAATCTGTTATGCTTTATTTATTATTAAAAATCAAAAAAATACATTCATTTCATATTTAACGCCATCTCGATTATATTTAATTACATTAAATACATTTATTACAAAACAAGAAATATCAAATTCGCTTATAAATTTGACACCATGAATTTTTCTCCGTTTGGTCTGAGATTTCTTATAATGAATTTATTTAAAGGTACGTTTTTATAAGAGCATAATTAAAATTATGCTCTTATTTACTACAAATAATTTAAATCTTTCATTTGATTAAATCGACAAGACAAAGTTTATTATATGGTATAAATTATATCTTCTTGCAAATAAACCATTATTACATTTAATAAATCCTTTTTAAAGACGAAGATTCCTGCACTAGTGATTCATGCCCAAGCCCTACTGGTAACATGGATTTCGATTCACAAGAAGTTGAACCAGAAAAACCTGCTACTAGCAGTATATTTGTGAATGAAGATTTGGAATTTCCCATGGATTCGAACACAATATTAATATATTTAGCAGTTACTGCAACTACTGTACTTTTGTTTACCTTGGGACATTATTATATAGAAAAGCTAAGACAGGTATTTAGCAAATTATACAGGTTATTTTGCAAATTATAAGTGCAACAATCAAATATCTATTTCTTTCTTAGGATGGCAGTCTTTTAGGAAAAGTAAATTCTTTGGAGAGGGCTTTAATGGTATCTACTAAAGAATCTCTTCTTCTGAAGGACAATTTAAATAATACCTGTGAGAAGCTAAATAGCATTAAAGAAGGTGCTTTCGGGTCAAACGAAGAGGTTATATCGCTAAAGGAAGAAAAAGATAAACTCCAACAAGCTATTATAGAAAAGGAAGAGCAAATTCAAATCATTGAAAAAGTAAGAAAAATTACTAATTCGTTTAAATGATAATAACATCATCTAAAGATTATAATATATTTGTTTAGGAATTGGAATCTGCTACAGAAACTGGATTAGAGCTTAATAAAATGCTTCAAGATGTTCTAAGCACGCAGAAAAGTGACACAATTACAGAGAGCGTGGAGCAAATGCAGACCCAATTGAATGAACAGAAGGGTAAATATATGTCCAGTTATTTCTCATTTAATTGGTTCCGCTTCTGGTACAGCCTTTAAATAATTGAATATTACTTTTATTTTTTATTATTTATTATATTAATTGTGTGCCTTTCGGCTTTATAATCTACATTATTATATATCTTAATGCATTTCATATAAATTCAAAGTTAAAACGAAACTTAAACTATTCTAGACTATTACTACTTCGAATAGTACTTTCTGTTTCTTCTTTTCTTGATCCTCTCTCTTCATGTCCCCTACTCCACTTTATTCACACCGTTTCCTGCTTCTCCTTCCTTATTGCCTGTATCTATTATCTTTTCACTATCCTTCCTGCCTTCTCTCTTCGTTTTCACTTCTCCATTTATGTCTATTACATGCATAAACGCTCTATCTTTACTATTTTCTCTTGACTCTCTTGCTTTACTATTTCATCTTGACTTTTACTATTTTATTATTGTCTCTACCTCCGTCATCCACCTCTTGTCCTTATCTCCTTTCCGCAAATCCTCTATTTTTCTGGACTGAAGTTTAACTGTTTCCTCGCTACTTCTTTCTTTTTCCTGCTTCCCTTCACTGCCTCTTTTAGTACTTTCTCTCTCTTCATGTTCCTTATGCAACCCAGTTACGAGCTTATTTATTGTCCTGTTTTTTCTTTCCTTTTTTCTATTTCCGCCATCCACCTCTTTCCTTCACTGCCTCCCATTAATAGCTGGTCAATACTCATTTCGCTCACTACTTTTTCTACTAAGATTACTTTTATTAAATTGTAAATATGTTTCTTTCATGTAGTAACTATAAACACAATGAATGCCGCTTTAGCTACAAAAAGTCGTGAAAATAGTTCACTACAAATACAGACATTGGAAGATAAAAAGCGTTTCCAAACTTTGGAAACGCAACTGGCTGAAGCGAAAGCTCAGTGTATAACACTGCAGGTAAAGTTATAAATAAGAATAATTATGTTATTGTTCGAATTAATTGTTATGTGTGGTGTATTTAGGAACAACGAGATCTAACAGAATCACAAATGGATGAAAGAACTCGTTCTCTTCAAGTACAATTAGGAGAAGCTGTGGAAGAAAAAATTTGTGAAGTGTCTCGGCTTTCGGAAGAATTGCAAGATCTGCAGAGTGCAATGAGTGAGATTCAGAAACAGCTTGAGGATAAGACTAGCCAAGTGCAATTGTTAGAGGTAATATATTATATTAATGGATATTTCAATAACGCGTGTAATTTATAAATTAGAAATTTGTTCTTTTTTTGTTAGAAATGTGTTGGAAATTTAAAATCGGGGTCTTCCGTTGATATACAAGCTCTGGCTAATGTCTCCCAATTGCAAGCCGAGCTTCAGAGAGCAACTAAAAATAATGAAACCTTATTGGAGCAGCTTAGTGCCGAGCAAGATGCTAGGAAACTTTTGGATGATCATGTTAAGGTACAATTAATTTTAAAATATGTGTCTGAAATAAATCGTGCATTAATCGTTATGTACATTATTTCTACAGGTAATTGATGAACAAGTTGCATCTCTTAAAATTGAACATCATCAAGCAGAAAGAGACAAACTAGAAGCACAGACTAGACTAGAAGTACTTTCCACTTATTTTAAAGAAAAAGAAACACAATTACAAAAGTATGTTGCTATTAAATTGTATGCTCTTGGAGTTACACAGAATTTCTTATCATAAAAACTTTTATAGGGAATTGGGAGTACAAGAAGCACTTTGGCAGCAAAAGCAAGGAGAAGCTACCAGTACTGTAGAAAGATTACATTCTATGCAAGACGAAATTCAAACACTTAAGTATGTAGTTAGCTATTTTATTTTGAAATATACGCAATGAGAAATAAAAAAAATTATTCAACAATTAATAACTTGGTAATTATTAGATAATCAATAACCAATAATAGTATGAATTAAAAATAATTATCGTCTCATTGCGTATATAAATAAATATGTTTAAATGTTGATATTTTATTGCATGCAGTGGAGATTTAAACAACACTGACACTGTGGAAGAAAATAGGTATTTTTTTATTCTGTTTTATTTTATATACTTTTATGATTTGTTACTTGAATATTATTATAAATATTATTTATATTTTACTTTCATTCAGCATGGATACGCCTGATACACTTGTTGTTAATTCAACAGAAAGAAAACGGTAGCCTTTACATGTTTCAATGATTTTATTTATGTATATGAAATTTAGTTTATACCATAAACCTGAACCAGGTTTGTTTGTTCTTTTTTGGCCAATAATTAAATTGAGATTAAAGTACTGAATAATATGTAATGTTACTAAGTTGGGTTTAATGTTTATGGTATAATCTAAATCTCAAGGTATTCGATTGTGCTTCCAATTTAGTTCGTTTTATACTTATCCCTTATAGTGAAATTCAGTCCATGCGTTTATCCTCTATGAAGTCTCTCTCAATCACCAGGACACATTCAAATATGATAGTGGTATCACTACTATCATTTTGCTGGATTTCGAATACCGACCGTCTATTAAATTCAACATAATATGGTATATTATCCTTAAATTATCTAGGTAGAATTATGTTAAATCGCTAGTTTTATTGAATATTAATATTTAATTAGAAATATCACTAAAAATAAATCAGTTCATATTTCAATAATGGCACTCACAGAATATTTGCAAAGGAGGGTAAGACTACTACTAAGATTTCATTATATCCAGTGTAAATTTTGCACATATTTTATTTAAACGACACAAATCGCATGCATCTTCTACACATTTATGTATCTTACAAAATTATTTCATTTAATTTAATGTATTTTTACTTTAAATGCATGCAGAGAGGATGTTTCATCAGAAACAGAATCACCTCCAAAAGAGAATGGGTATATTTTATTATTTTCTTTAGTATAGTTTAAATTACGAGAGGTCGGCGGCTACTTATACTTAAAACAAGCTGTGCCATATACAATGAAAAAATACTGTCTCACAAATTTCACTATAAGAACGAACAACGCACGATCATATTGTAGATTATTTCTACAACCGCCTAACTCTCCTAATTTGACCTATACTTGCACAGCGCTTTTTGTAGTATTAGTTATGTTATTACTGCTTATTAATTGCACATTATGTAATGTAGATAATCATTATTATGTAATCGTTTATTTGTTCAATTTCTATACTAGTTTTATTTCATTTTAGAACTCAAAACGAAGCGCTGCGCAATGAGATTGAACAACAAACATCTGCGCATAGGATACAGGTAACAGCGTTGGAATCACGGGCACATGAAGCTTGGCTCGGGGCTCGTCAAGCTGAAAGAAGATTAGAAGAAAGTAAAGCTGAGGCTGGTATTTTAAGAAGAAAATTAACTTCAATTGCTGAACAGGAATCTATTCAAAAACGTAAGATATCTTTCAATATCGTTTCCGATCATAAATATATATTCCAGTAAATAGAGGACACTAAGTTGTAGTACACTTTTACCAGCTTTCTAAAAAAGACACTAGTCATTTATTGTAGTTATACCTTTTAACGAAATAGAATGTAAGGCTAAATATATTTACTAATTTTAAATTTTGATGAAAATTATTTTAAATGCTAGGAGTGGTATCACCATTGGACGGAGATTTGAATGCTACTTCACCACTGCATATGGAGTCACCTGTGTCACCTCATATGCCTCCTCCCCATGGTCCTCCGCCCCCACATCCTTTCCTTCCACCGCCGTTCTTGCCACCCCCTATTGGAGCACCTCCGTTTTTACCACCATTTATGGGAGATATGAGACCGCCACCATTGGGTAGACTCCCCAGTCCACCTCCTAGACATTATTCACCTAGTATGGCTAGTGATAGGTATTCCCCGGAATCAAGAGCGTATAGTCCTGACAGAGACTATATGCCACATAGTTATCATCGAAGGTCAATGTCTCCATGTGAAACTGAAACTGATATTAGTCCGCCTATGTCTCCTTATGGACGTTATAATAATTCCTATAGTCACAGAAGAGATGAACCTCGAAGGTCAAAAGGTGTGTTACTTATTTCACTGAGGACCAAGGAACCATGTTATACATTTTAAGTAAAATATGATCATCAAAGAACACAATGGGCTTGTGTCCTCATTTTTTATCGGACGATTTTTCAATTGTTGATTGAAATTGATGTTAATAAATGTGTATTGGCGTGTCTATTTTATTAAATATCTAAATACTGACGGAGATATAGCAATTGAAAGTTTGAATTGTAGTTTTAGCGCTAGAAATGGTCGGCCATATTTGTATGACGGGAAATGCATTTTAACGTCAGTTATTTGTTGAGTAGGTCAGTGCTGTGGTAATGTTTTGTAGCTGTTGGTAGTCAAATAATCAAGTCAAATCAAAGAATAATAAGTTTTTATTTTATTTAACCCTGCTAAGGCAGACATAATATTGAAATTTGATTGTTCCTTGAAATAGCTGTAAATAATATTTGATATTTTGATATATAAATACATATAGCAAAGATTTATGAGCTGTAAGGTTGGTAACCTTACACAAGGGTTGTGATGCCACATGCACTTGGAATGTGTACAACGTTGAACCCATTTAATAATAAAATTGACAAAATGACTTTTTTAATTGTTAATATCTCTCAACATATAAGGAGTTATTAAAAAATGATTGGACATTTGAGGTTCTCAATATATAGTACACTTTTATAGAAATTAAGACATAGGACACAAGCCCATTCAATAAAAAGTATAACATTGTTTTAATGGTTTTAAAGTATTTCTTAGTTCTTTTTTATTTGTTTTTGCTGCACAAAGGATGCAAGAAGTTTTTACGCATGCAAAAATTTTGGAGCACATTGGACGTAAAACCGAAACCGAATTAAGGTGTTTTTGTCTGTTTTTTTTTACATTTTTGTAAAAGAATTTTAACACATTATAAATTATTTATTACATATGTTAAATTTGTATAAATAATGTTCTTATTATATTTATAGGTGGAACAAGTGGAGGATCTACAGAATCAGTAAATAGAAATCATCGAATTCAAAGTGGAAAAGTATAGCGATTAATAAACTCTACACGTAATTTGAACTATTGTTTACATTTATAAAATGAGCTGCTGCAAAGATTATTAAAATATTAAGTAAAACGTACCATTTGTTACAATATGTAACGTATTTTATTATATACATTTATTTATAATGTAAAAACGTTGTTGTAATATATTTTAAAAAATATTTGGTTTTATGATATACCTAGTTATCCTCTTATATTTATAAAAAGTGTATGGAAAGTGATGAACTACGCGCCTGAGAGTAATAATTTAGTAAAGTGAAAATGATAAGTCATTTTCTAAATTAATTTCTAAAAGGTGGTAGCTTTCACTGCATTACTTTTGAGTCACATGTCTTGTCTTTAACTTAATACAATAATAATGTAATAACGGTATTACTTTAAATAACCGGAAAAGGATTACGAAATTTGATTTAATTTTAATCAATTATACACGGATATAGGGTTTGTTAGGGTTACATAAGAATTTCAACTATGATTTATTTTAGATGGTTGTGATATTAAGTTAGTATGCTGACGAACTATTTTCATATCCTCCACAAATACAGGCAGTGGTGTAACATTTATTTTAAAAGATTTATGTCATTTTTATAAAAATTAGTGTTCCTAACCGCTTAGTCGAAGAATTGGTATCTTTTGACACTTTAATGCAATTTAATCAGAATACAACAATTCAATTCTGACTTTTCGGCTCCATTCTATCCAAAGTACAACTATTCTTTCTTAATGTGAGCAGCACTGATACAATCTCTTGTAGCTTGCCAAATAATATTGCCTACTTTTAACTGCCATTGACATGACTGTATCTGAAAATATATTGTAATGCAATGCCTACAAATCTGTCTTAAGATATGGCGTTGTCTCTGTTTATTCAATGTGTTCATATGGTGTTCTCAATTTTTCTACCTGAAACCAATTTGTCTTAAGAAAGGCGTGTCTTCAGTGTGTGTTCGCCTATTAATTGAGAAAACATTTTTAATAACAAATTTGTTAATAATCTTAGGAAGTAGATTCCTAACTGCTAATTATATAAATAAAATATTCTGGGCTCAGCTCAAATTGTTTAAAAAAGAAATTGTAGTAATATGTATTATTATTATTTTAATAAGCGAAGCAGAATATATAAAATGCTATTTATAAGTTTCAAAAATAAAGAAAATATATACAATTTCGTATACTGCATTTTTGCAAACTATTAGAAACTTTAAAAATGTAATTATTATCAGGTTCTTTGTATCAAGTTTGTATATATAAATAAATTATATAGATTTTAGTATTCAAATTTCATTCATTGCATAGTTTACATTATTTTCTGCTTATTAGTAAAATAATAACTAAACCAAAGAGTATTTATGCAGTCGGATCAGAAATTCAAGGCTACTGGAACAGACTACTTCTGACCACTGGTTATTTGTTTGTAATTCTTGCATATACGAAATCATGAACAGGGAAACTTTAAGAACGATGAATATGTTGAAGTAAGCCAATGCGAAACCACTCCCAATGACGGTGATCAGACGTAGTCAGTTCCAATTTAAACATTTCTTCCAAACAATTAATTTTAGATACCACATATATTTCTCTTTTTTTTATATTTCGTGTATTATTGTAATTTTATCTAAAAATATATATTTTTATATAAAAACTGATTTGACTATTATTTTTTGCTGAAACTATCTTTTATTACCTATTATAGAACTACTGCGTCTGGCTGCACTGGTTAGTGTCCTATTTTAAAGCTAAATTACTTATTTAAAATTACAGATTTAAATTTTTAACATTGTGCTTGTAACAGGAAGTCCGTTTTCTGTTTTTGGTAGAGGCGGTTACTTCCTTTAGTTTATCTATCGATCGCAGGTATCGCTCTTTGAAATTTGATCTTATGCATTTCATGTGCAGTAAAGGGTAGATAAAAAAATATTTATGGAATATTATCTAATAAAATTTAAGCTTTTACAAAGCACACTTTAATTCTAGTCGTGAAAGAAGCTCCACTAGCGGTCATTCCATTAACTACAAAGAATTATATCCTTGCTTTAATTTTAGCTTCATATTTTAAATCATAGATGTCTGAGTTTGATACATAATTTGTTAAAAGTAGAGATTCTCTAGTAATGGACATGAGAATTATTTTTTTTAGCAATAATAAAATCATATATCCGTTATGATAGACTCAATACTATGAAATCTGCCATCGCAGTAGGAGTTCGTCGGTAATTTGGCGAACCATGGCTGTCTTTATTTAAACATTAATAAATTTATTATGTCTTTCGATGGGTTGGTTACTAAACACCTGCGTTTAAATATGATTGTTCTTTTTACGATAGTTTTACTAAAAAAATTAAGTCGTAACTTAAATTTACTTCAAGAATATGTTTTAATGCCATTGTTATACATTAATAAATACCCTGAATGTTTTATTTCAAATTGTTAAAACGTTATTCATTTGTTACAAAATTTTCAGTAGAAAATAAAATGTTCACAAATAACTCAAATTTAAAATTCATTTAAATATTAACTTCTGGTGTAGATGCAGAGATTATTGATAAATCTATATGGGCATATGAATTAACTAGAATTAACAAAATGTCGATGTCTAAAATTTGTTCTAATACAATCTACAACCAAAATGTTTTACAAAATTGTGCAAATAATGAACTTGAAACTGGAACATGTCATCTAGAAGGAAGACACTTTTGGTATTTATGATTTTATAGATTTAAATATCTGGGTTTTTTCCGGATACTTATGTTAAATTACATATTAAGCCTCTCAATTAGAAATTTGTGCCTGTGAGCACAATTTTGAGGGGTTGTAGACTAAATCAATTTTTAAATCATATTCTAATTCTTTTGATTTAGTTAGTATACAAGGTCCAATAATTGTTTTGGCGGAATATGGTTCCGTTACGATTTGCTTTTTGCTTCATTCAGTTCTAAATAGTTGAAAGCAAATATCTGAAATGATCGTTTGGACTTTTGGATCAGCTTAAAATACAAAATATTTTTGTAATTCCACTAAATTGACATCATGATCTATTTTGAATGAGATGCAGTTGATGCAGATTCATCAGACACAATTTTTTCATCACTAGGAGATGATTAGTTTTAAGAAAGGGACGATTTCATTGTGTTGTGAGACGCATATCATGTAGAATTAGTTTAAGAAGTTTTGTCATTTAGAAATTTAATTCCAGGATAGTTAAATCTAAACCAGTTTTCATCCTGACCAATAATAGCTTTAGTCATGACGAAATATTCATATTACTAATACTGGAATATCCTTTATTTATAGTTCTGTCCAACCTGAGTCCCTTTTAAGCTCTCAAACGACGGTTCTACTAATCCAGGAAACTGACAATCAATCAGAATTATCAGAAGTTAATAATATATGCACCAGTGATGAAATTGCCCAAATTGAAGATGAATTAATACCAAATGAAGATTTTCAATTGCTGTTTCATCGTGAAAAATCATTAACCGAAATGAAAAATATTGTAATAAAGTATAAAAAAATGGCGAACAAATTTTCTAAATCAATATGTCCAACAAGTACATCAGCTGTAAATGATATGGCATCTAGTTCATTTGAATTTACGGGTAGTCAACCAAATATACCGTCGGGTTCGAAATCCACACACGATTTAGTAAATGCTCAATCTGATGAAAGCGTATGTAGCAGAAAATCGATAGCCTTCGTTTTGCCTGACAGACGGCCAGCTCTAACCAACATGCGTGCTCAAGATGGATCAACATTTGCACATCTTACAAATCCTTTAAGAATGGATTGCTGTTCTTCCGTTGCTCGAACTATTGATAACAATGATTTAAATTCTTTCTTTTCGCTTAATCAATCGAATCATGATATTAAAGAGTGTTTAATGATTGATGACTGCCAGGTTATTTTTTGACATTTTTATGAGCAAGTAGGAAATAGCTCCAAGTTCGTACTTCTCTTTCCAACCAACAGTCTATATATGATAATTATAATCTCCGTATTAAAAATATAATATATTTCTACAAGCAGAACGTTTTTTATTTTTATTTAATTAATTTTAATAATATAATATATTTAATAACTCGGTTAGAATAAATTTATATAACTAGAGTTTACCTCCGTCGTTTATGCGACGTCTTTTTGGCGTGTATGATTTGAATCCAAGAAAATAATTCGTAATTTCATTTCATATTTAATTCTATTTTTAAATTGAAATAATAAACTCGCACAATAATTTTTCAATTTATCAAAATAAAAAATATTTTCAATTTATGCGTTATTTGACCAACTTTTTTTCAAAATTTGGGATTTTTTTTTTCGATTCGTAAATAAGTTACCAAGGTTAGCCTATATATAAAATTTCAACTTTCTAGCACAATTTTTACTCTCGGTAAATATAATATAAAATTTTGAAATTTTGAATATTTTTTTATTAATAATATACTTAATTATTTTAGAATCCAGAATATAAACTTTCTCCAAAGTTCCCTACCGGGCCCCCGAATTTCTTTTTAATTTTTTTTTTTCAATTTCCAATAGTTGATTGAGGCATATAGGTTTTCTGTTTTGCTGGTTAATGCTTTTGCAATTGATTATAAATTTTAGATTACATAATTTTTTATTGTGTTTGATACGAGTATTTTCAATTATATTTACAGTTTACAATTAAATAAGTGCAGATTTAACAATTTGTAAAATAAATAAAATTTAATGGATTTGAAAAGTTATAAATAAGAAAGGGTATGCATACTGTTATTTATATTTTCAAGTTTTAATCCTTAAAATTGTAACACAATTATTTATTCAATTTAATTTAAATCTTTAAGTGGTTTTAGACCTAGAATAAATCGGCTATATTTGAAGCAGCAGTTTTAATTCCCGATTGAAATAAATGTTAATATATGTATATTGGAAAATTTAGTTTCTTAAATATGAAAAAGTATACGGAGTTATAGATAGCTATATCAACGACAATTAAAAATAATTAAATTTATTTTTTCTTTTTCACAACATTCATAATATTATTAATATTCCATGGTATACACAACGCAGCTGTTAGTAGAAAAGGACGTGTCACACACACACACACACTTGATGGGCCTTTGTTGTACAAAAGAGAAACTTTCTAAAACGTTGAATCCCTTTAAAAATTAAAGAAACAAAATGACAATATAACCTAAAATATTTGAAGTTATTAAGAAATAATTGTACGTTTGAGGTTTTGGTAGCCAATAGTTCCGTTTTATAGAAATGGTCTACATCCCCGTTAATACTAGCACATGTATAACCCTAGACTTATGGAAATCATTGCGCCTGATGGAGCAGCAACACTACTTGCATATAGTGAAGAAATAAAGGGAGAGATTTTATAATAAGAGAAAAAAATGCATTTCAAAAAAGTCTGGAGCACCAACTGTTTGGTATTAATATATATAAAACTTATTTATAAATACCCATAACTTGTTTGCCGACATCACAAGTTATTATTAGTTTAACTTTTACAAGATCTTTTATTTCAACATATAAACTTTAATGCTTCCGCGAAAACAAAGCCTTAAGATGTTGTATAATAAAATGAAACTTTCCTATCTTTTGATAAAATTGAAATTAAAAATGATTTGATATCACATTTCTATTACATTTAAATTGAAAAAGTTATGTAAATATTTTATAAAAGTCGTTCTTTTTTTTATATTGAAAACTTAAATCACTTGAAATGTATTACAAATTTATTTTTAATGTTTAATGTAAGACTGGAAGCATTTTTCATTCTGTTAGGAGTAATACATTTAAACTTGTTGAAACTTGTATTAAAATATTAAAAGTTTTTATTTTTACTGAGAGATTGAGAAATTGAGGTTATGAATAAAGTTTGATTCTAATTATTAAGCTATTATTTATATATAGGATATCCTATATTATAATGTTCCAAGTGTTTATTTATATTCTTATATGTTTATATGTTTGGTTCGAATTTTGCATGGCATCTCGAAAACGGCTCCAACGAAGTTTTTGAAAATTTCCTATTTTGTAGAGAAAAAAATTCCAAGACTTTTTCCATGTTTGCATGTGTATTAAGGTATTTAATGCTGACATTTCTCAAAAATTAGAAATTCAAAAATTGAAAAAGGGGGGTTGTAGAAAATCAGGGGGCCCGGTAGGAAACATTGGAGAAAGTTAATATTCTGGATTCTAGAATAATTAAGTATATTATTAATAAAAAAAAAATTAAAATTTCAAAATTTTATTTGGGGGCACGGGGGCAGTATTTTCCGGGAGTAAAAAGTGTGCTAGGAAGTTGAAATTTTGAATATAGGCTAACCTTGGTAACTTATTTACGAATCAAAAAAAAAATCCCAAATTTTGAAAAAAAGTTGCTCAAATAACGCATAAATTGAATTTATTTTTTATTTTGATAAAAAAAATATATTTTTTTAGTCAATTTATATGTGTCAATGTATATGTATGTGTGCGAGTTTATTATTTCAATTTAAAAATAGAATTAAATATGAAATGTAATTACGAATTATTTTATTGGATTTAAATCATACACGACAAAAGGACGTCGCTTTGCGACGAGGGTAAGCTCTGGTAGTATTATAAGGATGCACACAATTACAAGAAGTCTGTCTTAAAACCAAATTATTCGTGTTGTCTCTGTTTGTTCAATGCGTTCATCATCCTAGTCCTTGGTGCTCTCTCTCTCTATCTTACTAATATGAAGACAACATTTTCTTGCGACATAATAAACTTTGGTTCAGGTTAAATATAAACTACAATAAAATAAACCTCGAACTCCCAGTCTCGGCTTAAATTTCTTCTCCCTCCGCATCCCCCGCATCCCCCGCCCCGCCCCACACAATGGCATTAGACAGATCTACGGAGGTCTGCAGAGACTCGAGAAATTCAGATACAGAAACCATTTCGTAATAGAATTCCGTTTAGCGCACAGGAATGCGTTATTAAGGTAATAATAATATATCTATTTTGTAGCTCTCTAATGCTCACCGTCTCAGAGCAGACGAAATGAAAAGCATATTTTAGTCTGCAAGTCATCTTATGACGTCATCTTTTGCTCCTTGAATGAACACGAAGTCTACCAACTATGTGAGCAGCACCTACGCTATTCATAAATATTTCTGAATTGCGAAATTATATTACTTTCACTTTCTTCATGTTATATACATGTATTGTTCTTTAGTAATACTTATGACTAAATTACATTTCTAGATTACAAAGCTACATTAGAGGTAAATATATAAAATCATATTTCATTCAGTTGTAAGCAATTATCTTAGTTTAAATGTTGGCGCCTTAAATATTTTCGTTTCAGTTCCATCAATCTAACCACACAGGCTTAGTTTTACGTTAATTTTAACTAGTCCATTTTGCATACTTTTAGAATGCGTTTAGTCCGTAGCAGCTGGCAATTTTGGTAAGCACAATCTTTCACGTAACCGTTCAGTGGGTCACACATTATATTTATTTGACAAGTTTCTGGTCACGATACACTTAGCTAATCACATTCTTTTATGTTTCACACCAGAGTTCAATAAAACACGGACAAAAACTTGTTTCTCTGAACAAAAACACCAATGTTTACACCAAAGAGACAGTTCTTAAAACATTTATGTCTTTAAAAACTGTTTTAGTAAACAAAACACATTACCATGTGGAGTCGGTAAGATCAAAGGAAAACACGTTTGTTGTTGTTTCTTAGTCTGCTTGGTTTGAACACGCAGTTTTGTTTTTTGTGAACACATGCGCTTGTCATTTGTTGTTTATCATGTTTATAATTTTTATGGGACACACAGAAAAACACTAAAAACAAAACCAGTCTGTCCAACAGAATTGTTTTAAAATGAAACAAAACTTAATTTTGTTTTGTTTTTTGATAACAAAACTGTCTTTCTGGTGTGAAACCGGCATTATAATAACGTTTACTTTGTTGAATGAGTGATTCCTTCTCTTATTCCTCACTCTTGTTACCAATTTCACGCTGCTGTTGACACCTTAAAGCTCCTTGCCGAAAATGGGACAAAATACCATCAGATCACATTCGTGCAGCGTGTCCAGTTTTCTCGAATTGACAAAATAACAGGATTTTTAATCAGTAACATAGTGAAAAACATTTACCATCTGCATTTGTTTATATTCAATTTGCAGAATACCAGAGAAAAAATAAAGTTTAATCATAAGAGATCCCATTAGCTTAATTAAAATAAAACCCTTTTTTAAATGAAATATGTTTTTGACTGTAGAAAATGTTTATTCTGTTTTCTTTTTTGTGAAATACGGAAACAATTTTTATTAAAAAAAGGGTGGAATATCATTTGTCGTAAAGTTTATTGTTTATTGTGAAAGTCTGCAATATAAAATTGGGGTACTTTTTGTAGATTATGCTCTTAAAATATCACGAAAGTCTTAGTCTCTAAAAAATATATCTCTAAATATTATATTTAAAAAAATAAGGAATTATATTATAATCTTGACGTTTTATTTTAATCCGTTATAAGTAAAATAAAGATAATTTATAATATTAAACCAACTATAGTACAAACGCACGACGCTTGCACATTTATTACATTCAAACTAAAAACTAAAACACTGCAAGAAACGCATTTCGTCTTTTACGTTAAATAAAGTGACACATTTATAAAAGACAAATTTCAGCATTTTCTGAAAGGAAGTTTCTATTTTAGTGTTTATTAATACACCAGTGTATGTATTGTTCATAATTTGGTTCATACATCTTGACAACAAAGCTGATTGATCATCTAAACGTAGTCGTATATTTCCTAACCCCCTGGGATGCATGAATATCCGTAAGAGAACGTGTGCATGCCAAAGATGTCCGGTGAGAAGAGGAAATAATACAGATACGTCGTGCTGACAATATAGTACAGATGTCATAAATATTAAGGAGGTACAGGACGTACCGTCAATGCAAAAAGTTTATCTCTCGGTAATATGAAATGCAAAATACGAAGTACATGAGGGACAAGCAAATATTGAGACTGTATCTTTGAAAATGAATTTTTCAATTCCCTATTAAATTGCTATTTGCTAGTTAAAAAGATTTCTTTATAAATATAATAGTTAAATAAATAAAAAAATTACCTATAATTAATATGAAATATATATTAATTCAATTTATATTCAAATTAAATATTTTGAAAAAGAAATAATAAATTTGGCTACGCTGTAAATTTACGTGTGTTGACGCATGCGTGATATGGTTCTTTGACAAATAAATTGTTATATTTTATAA
The DNA here is from genome assembly GCA_963678705.1 of Panorpa germanica. Classification (NCBI taxonomy): domain Eukaryota; kingdom Metazoa; phylum Arthropoda; class Insecta; order Mecoptera; family Panorpidae; genus Panorpa; species Panorpa germanica. Next base: position 2,278,292 of record OY783207.1, read on the forward strand.
AATATTTATTCCGATTTTGGATTTCCCGCTCAAATTGGGATGTACAACGTTGCCGGCTTATAACCTACACTTACTGTTTCTTTCTGGTTTTATTTAATTATTTTCGTAAATAGGTATCCTTTTGATAATTTTCTTTTTGAAATTGTTAAAGAAAAGATTCTTTTATATACACCTAGTTTTTGAAAGCCGTGTCACCATTTTTTCACAGTTAAAAGTTATATTATGTGGTGAAATTGAACTAAAAATTATGATTTGTATGGAAAATGACTATTTTTAATCATGTATAAAAAGAAAACTATGAACCCTAGGTCTCTAAAAGTTTGAGACAGCATGTATTTTAACTATTTGTATCGACCCTCCAAATTTCACAACGTTTTCATCATTTACGTTAACGTCCTATACCTCCTTAAAGTAGATAAGATGAACCATCGGTTTATCTCATAATAATGTGCGAAACAACTCGAATACACTCGAGTCAAAAAGTCATCGTCGTATGCTGTTTAAAAACAATTCCAAGTCCTCACCAGACAGCGATCAAGTTCAATTCATTTCAATGAATAAAACACATTGTTTTCTCCAAAGAAGGTTCATCTTCTCATGTTAGAAATCTGAGCGGCACATTCAATTAATTCACACCACTACTACCATAGCCATTAGACATTCATTTACGTTTACTTAACGCAAACACGTAGACTAATTGTCATGGACCATTATTTCCACGTCAATAATTAATTACTATGTTTGATTAATACAACTGTGTATTGATTTAATAGAGCACGAAACAATGGAGAAACTTACTGACGTGTGCGCCTAAACAGTTTGCAACTATACTTACACCTAAATGTGAACCCCTCATTTTAAATGTGTGCGATATTTGACATTTAAAATTTAATCACAAAGTGTTGAAAGTATGATCGATTGAATTATTCAAACATAAAAACCGAATGACAAAGGAATTCAATTTTCTAACCCTACTAAATCTCAACGAGTTTGTATTTAATTTGCGAAGGATATAAGAAGTAGTTCTTTAGCTCCCCTACTGTTTTAAACTTATATGAATAGATTTAATGCGAGAAGAAAGCTAACACGCAACCATTTAAGGAAGTATACGTTAATGTCAAAGAGCAGAAGGAACCTTCTAGCTCAATTTTCCACTTAGAAGACTATTGAAGCTGAATATGCTTGTAAACAAACCGGTGAGGGAGTGAGACAGTAATTGTAAGAGTGAGACTGCAAATAATCACAGTCGCGAACAATACGGGCTTAATTATCTTTGTCAACATTAAAGACGATATTACTCAACCTTGTTGTAAATCTCAGTTCCCATCTGGTTAAAGGAAAGACTTATTAAATTCGAGAATCTTGAGATGTTATTTATTTGTGCAATATTTATGAAAGCTACGACCGTCGTTTTGTAAGAGTATTAAAAATGTATCAACCCCATTTTGTAAAAGGGTTGAACGAAATAAGTGAAACTGGAGATAAACATACCATATGTTATTTAAATAATTGATATACTCTCTAAATTACAGTTTTTATATCGTTTAAATAGCTCAATCGTGTGCTAAGTTATTAACGTTGTTATATTTAAAAGCATTTTAGTACACTGTTGCCATCTATATCTAACTGTAGAACCATGAAGTAATGTTTTACCTTAAACTAGTCGTACGTTCTGGGCCTTGCGAGAGATGAGGTCGCATCGGGTCCAATCTGTAAAAAAGAGGCACCAACTGTAAATTAATTTAACCTTAATATAATTAAATCTAATATTAATTTAAAATTTAAAATTTGTTAGTTGAAAAGTATGTTCATTAATACTTTTCAACTAACGAACTTTGTAAAGCTAGCTTAAAGTTTTGCACACAATATCTTTGAATCCATTGAGAAGACTTTCATTAAATTTTCTTATGGAGTTTTTAAGAAGTTTTACTTGGAAGATATAAGTTTTCAAAGACATATTTATGCTTATACTACAAAGTTCATAAACTGACCTATTGAATTACTAAAAAATAAAAACTAGTGTTACAGATTTGTGTTGCATAGTCCAACGAAGAAGTTGTTCAATGAATTTTAGTTATTTTTGTTTGTTTTAAGTAGAAATAATATTTGGATGCATTTGCTTAGGATAAGGTTTTATCTGTAGTTTATTAGTTATTCATTTTAAGTGAGAGAAGTTTTCAATAGAGTGTATTTTGTGAGTATAGCTGTGTCAGAGTGAAGATGCGTTATTGCAGCTATAAATAATTTGGATTTAATTATTAAACTTTCGTCTCGAGTTGAAACTTAGTAGTACGTAATGAAACCTAATAAAATTTTTGTTATGTTGGTAGTTCTCTCTCGGCGGGACATTTGTCGATGTGCCGAGAATGAACATGGCTAATGGTTTCACCTTTCGTTTCATTTTACTTGTGTCACAAGACTGCTCATCAATCGAGACAAGCCAACGCCTCCTAAATATACCTCCTTTAAGTATATTTAGGAGGTGTTGACTCAGCAGCATATGACTACAAGTGATGACGTGACATACCATTGACTGAAACGCTGTTAGGCCTTGTATATTTAGGAGGTGTTGGACAAGCCAACGCGAGGCGAACGAGGCGAGAGTGAATCTTGTTATTGCATTCTTTGACTATCGGATATATCATTGGACATGCCTATTCTACATTACATAAATATTGCTCAATGCCTTCATGGCAGATAAAACTATATTTGTACTTGATCAGTTTTCTGTTATGCATGGCACAGCTTCAATTCCGTATTCATGTCGGGAACTGCATTCAAATATTTCGTTGCACTCGAAAGCTAGTGTACGTGCACTTGAACTCCACTTGCCACGTGTACAAGAGTACTAGTGCAACAAAACATATGAAAACCACATATTAAATCTGGAAACTTGCCACAAGACAAATACCACGATATGGAACAAATAGGTTTTCTAGAATATACGGGAACGTATGTACGGACGGACGGACGGATGGCGTATGCGAATATAATACAGGGTTTAATATTCCACTTGAGTACAATCGTAACTGAACGGCATTTCAACCACTGGTCGACTTGTTAGAAGCTTTTATTAGGAAAACTCTGTTAGAAACTTTACTATTAAATAAATATCATTTACTTTTTTTAATGTCAAGTTAAATATAAATTGAAATGTATATACAGGGTGTCCCAAAAATAACGATAAGCCGGCAGCAGAAGGTGGTCCTGCTCATGAATACACAAGAAAAAAAGAAAAAAAGTTTTTATCTCATTTTTTAAAAAGAAATTTTTTTTTCGAAAATCGAAACACCTTAAGATGTTTTTAACTACCATGACCACAATTTTTCAAATATTTCTGATTTTTTTTTTGTATCGGCAACCTAAATAGCACTGCTATCCACCACAACCATTAAAACTCCCAGAATGCTAGTAGTTTTTGCAACAACAATTTATGAAATTTGGTTCTTGTTTAGAAATAGTATGCATATTTTTTTCTTATTGTTAGTTTTCCTGGAGTATTATACCATTTTGGAATCCTAAAGAGTTGCGCCTATTTTTAAAAAAACTTGCCATACTAGTGTTCATACTTTTTTTTTACACTACGATGAGTTAAATTGGACAGAATGTAAAAATCTTTAAAAATTTTAGAGAAAAAAATAATTTCGATTGATTTACATCTCTTGCTCGAATAGTTGAAACGTGTTTATTCACAATGGACCTTATTATCAGCTCATACTAGTCTGGATTTGTTAATCATAGAAAAGTTTGTGTCATATGTATATCGTAAAATTGTATATAGATGGCGCTAATATTGACAAATAGTTATGAGTTTTAGATAGTACCAAGTTTCTAACGACATGTCACAAAATTTCACGACATTCGGACCATTAGTTTACGAGTTGCAGTAACTTTAGTGACGCTACTTTTGTAATTTTTAAAACATTGAAAAAATCTAAATTTCGTGTGTTGATAAAGCATTTCTTTTAATTGGAAAAAATACCGAGTCTTTTAATACTCACTTATAAAATATATATATATATATATATATATATATATATATATATATATATATATATATATATCGATTTCACCAATAAAAAGTTTCGATATTTGTTTTACACTAATTGCGTTGCAAATAAAAGTCCAACGGTTTTAGTTGGCAGTATTAATTCAATGAAACAGAGCTTGTTAGTTTTGTAATCCGTGGACATAATAAGGGCTGTCTGTCTGTCCATCTGGTGTTTACTGTTGTAGATGGATGTGCAATGTGGACGTAGAGGAACACGTGTCGATCCTCGTGGAGGATACAATGTAAAAAGCAACAAAATGCGATGTATATTGATAGTAACAAAAGTTTGTAATTAGGCCACGTTGAATCTGATGTATTTGATTAAATTTTAAAATCACGTGAATGATTCTGTTTTAAACTGTACTAGTGTTGATCATGGATTTGAATCATCAAACCATGCGGGATGGTCCGAGTAAGATTTAGACCCAAGTTGTCTAATTTTAAGACCCAATCCTTTTCTAATATGTATTATATAGGGCGAGAGTGGAATTGATGTTTCTCTTCCGACCCAGAGTTATATTTTCTGGATTTGGTTGTTACCAAGTTATATTAATGATGTACGGACATAATCATAATCTTATTAGGTGGTGGTGTAGGAGAAGGCGGGTCGCAGAAGGCCGTGAGAAGGCCTCCCCGGAGCCGAGATCAGTGCACATCTTGGTGGAGATAAAGTATCTTCCTTCTTCTTTAAGAGCGTAACAACCTATTACAGGTCTTAGCTGCCTCAACAGCACGCTTCTTCTAACTCAATCGGTCCAAAGCAACTCTTTGCCAGTTTTTTACTTTCAAAGTTTTGAGGTGGTCGTCCTCGGGTACGGGATCCCGTAGGGTTGTTAAAAGTGTATAATCTAGTATATACATTGTCTTCAGGGGATCTCCAGACGTGGCCAAGCCATCTCAGCCTGTTGCTTCTGATGACCTGTGTAACTTGAGGTTGTTTATAAAGACCATATAATTCAAAATTATATCTGGTTCGCCAGTAGAATTGTTCTTTAAAAGGCCCGAATATAGTTCTTAATACTTTTCTTTCAAAAGTTTCCAGAGCTCGCTGGCTGTCTAGGCTTAAGAGCTTCTATCTTCTATCTAGAGCAAAGTATCTTCTATTCAGTACAAAATCTCAATTAAATGTCATTTCAAATAAAAACTTTAAACGTAAAAAAGGTCTCAAACTTGACTGCATCAAAGACGATTACAACACGAAGGAAACTCACTGACTGCGTTATTCCATAGAACGTTTAGCATATAATGAAGTTCCCCTTGAAGTTTTCTAAAGACGTTATTTAAAAATGATGCCTACACACAATAGCACTCAAAATTCCATTGGGCTTTTATTGTACTCGCACATAACATTAAATCATATTTAAGGTGAAATGATTTTCCGGTTTTTATTTTATATTTAGGTTGATATATAATCGAAAAAATATGATTAAACAAACTTTGATATATAACTTTCATAAGGTAGCTTTACACAGTGCAAATGTTTGCTTCTTCTACATATTATTAGTTTGAGAACTTTATCAATATGCTGCTGTTCTGCTAAAGATAGTTATATATATATTTCAGGTCAATCTAACGTACACTTAGGAGAGAAGAGTATAGCAAGAGGAGAATAGGATACATAAATGAGCATAGAAGAAATGGTGAAGAAGGAATTTAAGAAGAATTAGTGGGAAAGAAATGAGAAGAGGAAACGATAGAGCATATGGAAAGAGGATGTGAAAGTAAGGTAGACAGTAAAGAGGAGATAGAAGAATTGGTGATAGAAAGGATGGATAGAAGCACAGATGGAATGGGAACGAAATAAAGAGAGGGGAAAAGCAGAAAGATAAAGGAAAACCAGACATACGACGAAATACAAAAAATAAATAAAGCGAACGAGAGTGAAGTATTAAGAATTATTAGAGCGGAAACTATGAAAGAACATAACAAGTTGGGAAAGGTAAAGAAAGGTATATTAAGAGAGGAATAATATGGCTGCAGAGGAGGTAGAAAGTAAGAGGAAGGAGGGAGAAGCGTGCTGAGTCACTAAAGTGGAACTACTGCATGAAAGAGTGAAATACATAAATAAGGTAAAATGCAACGAAAGATCAAACAAATATGGATAAAAGAGAACAGAGATGGGAAACAAATATTGGGACGGAAAGAACATGCAGGATTAAGAAATTAGGGAGAGGAGTAACGATATAGAAAATGTTAGAAAGAGGGAATTGGAGGAAAGGAAGTGGAGTAGAGGAACCGAAGATATTGACAAGTAAGAGGAACTGTTTTTAATTGAAATATTTATTACTATTTTAGAATAGCTTTAAGTTTAATTAATGTTCAAAAAGTGATAATTCCAGTAGCAATAAATATGTCTACATAAATAATACGTGCTACGTTTATTTTGAAATATAATAGACTGTCAATTGCAGTATTAATTTGTTGTGATATTAAATCCACAGCGTTAACAGTTTGCGGTATATTATAATAGCTGCTTTTAATTGAAATTAATTATAGTCTACTACGTGTTATTTCGAGCATGGAGTAACGTCAAAGTAGGGATAATCTCGTGGTTCAAACTTAATCCTGGTTACGTAATTGATAAAAGATGAAATAAAACCTTCTTTAATTTAGCTTAGTGAATATATATGAGATATTTGCAAATTGTAATAAAAATCATGGAGTTCGCTTTAGCATTCATATCTAGAACCACCCACCACTTTATTTAAGAAACACAAACAAAGATATCATCTTAAGATACTAGTAGAAAGGATAATAAAACATAACGACTTAAATTGCTTCTCGTAATATTTCAAAGTAGTCTTAAAAAAAGTATAATCCTCTTTATTTAGTAAAATTATGAGAAGAGATTTAATATCTTAACTGAATTTAGCAATTACTTTATCTAGATTCTCATTAAATCCTTTTGCAACCCTTTGTATTTGCTTTCCGGGTTTTTTCAGACTAATCTTCCTTTGTCCCTTTCTCTTTGAAATGGAAATATTTTAACTGTGAGAGCATTTGTGTCATTACGCCTACCGATACAACCCCTTTTACAAGTGATCCGATTTCACCACACGTTTTACTATAATTAAAACAGGAATTCATTAAAGGATTGTGGTTACTGTGAGTTGCTATGCCAATTTTCAAGGTCACGGGATGTATAAACATTTTATTCTCTTTAGCTTTCATCTGGTTCATTAGTCTTAAGAGTAATAAGAGATCACTATAGCTATAAATAGAGGTCCATAGGTTCTGCGCATTATTACATTCTACATCTTTAACATATTAGGCACGATTTCGTCATTTACCGCTTGTTGTACGCTTTCTTGTAGCTTGCATTTAAACAAATGAGGCTCTGTCCACGGAGCTGCAACAAGTCATAGCTCTAGCGTACTGCACGACGCATAGACGTAATATTCTTTAAAAAATTCGGCAGTCAATTTTGTTCATATGCGGTAAACTGATTGTGTATGCGGAGTTTGGCCCTTATAGAGATCTATAGGCTGGCTAAGGCGTATCTGCGATCTGTCGGCGGTATCCAAGTTCTCGAACGGCAAATGTCGCTCAGTTCCTTTCAATAGCTTAGTGGGCGCTACGACCTTTTAGCTATTAAGAAATTAATAGCAATTTTCTGTTTATATCAAAAGACACAGCAAAACATCAGAACTTTTTTAGACTACATTTATTTTAAACTACACTATTGAATTACATATTAATTGATTAAATACTTTAGTTAATAAGAATACTAGTTACGACACTAGGTAAATGTAACTTGTATATTCTCTTCGATGTATGGATGAAACCAATACATTCTACGTCTGATTCGTCGTCTTCTTATAAAAGCGTATGCTATAATCACATCTTCTTCATCACTTGACATTTTCTCAATGAAAAAACGTGTTTTCTTAATGTTGCTGAGAAATGACCATATTTGCAGCTTGTATGATGTTACGTGGACAGAACTGAGATGCAGAATACGTTTGCAAATGAAGCTGTCGTGATCCATATAAACATATAACAAGATTCAAAATTAAATTCTTTTTTCAGAATTAAGAACAAATGCAACTTCACCGTACGTTTGGAAAAGACTTGCTTTACTAGTTGACTTTTACCTGATTCAGATACTCATCCGACCCTGTTTCGAACTCACTTCGAATTTTCTTACCTTTAAAAAAACGAGATGAGTTTCATTTATATTAAAACTTTCTCTTTTGCATTAAATAATTTTATTATCTTGGTTTGGAGAAGTGAGAATGGTGGTCGTAACTCAGGCGCTTTATAAATGTTGTTTAATAGGTTATAAACAAATTTATATTCATGACATTATAACCTTAAAATATTACACTTAATAAAATACTTTAATGCATTTTATATTTACGACAATCGTGTTTTCCTAAGATATTAAAAAAATTATTATTCTTCCGTGGTAATTTTATTAAATATTTAATACTTAATCGTGGAATATGTTAATATTTAATTTTAATTAAATAATTAATTATTTAATTACTCAACAAGCGCAGAATAATTATTGCTGATTATTGCATAAGGTCCGGATGAAATTCTAACTAAATATATGTAATATAGTTTAAATGTAATTATAGTTTATTTAAAATAAATTAGTCTCACGTTCATATAACTTCTGTTATAAAGATATTAACAATTTTTGCACCGCCTCTGATATATATTTATTCCAAGACTGGTTGCCAAAAATTTTTATATTCTAAAATTCAGCCTGCGTATGTTTGTGCTAGAAAATATGGCAATATTCATTTTCAAAACTTATTTTTGCGGTTTCAACTCATTAAAAGTCAGTAAAAGAAAGCTTAAAATGTAGATACGTTATTCATCTAACTAATTGCAGCTTAAAATTTTGATTCGCGTTTATAGTTACTTATGTAAAACGATTTAAACAAAAAAAAAACATGGTTTTTAAAAACATCTATATTTCGCGAGTCAAAAATGGCCAAGTATCGTTTCACCTTAATACACAGTAGACATTATAATATAAAACTTTACAAAAGAACCGCTATAAACTGAAATAAAATTTTTTATTGTATCTAGTTACATTAAGTATCTATATAAATGCTAATACATTTTTTTAAATATAGAAAGTAATAAGAATAAGAGAAAATAGATATCCTCGAAGGTACAAGCACCATCTGTGCCTTGGATAATGTAAGTATAACATAATTATACCGTATATCAATTATTTGGAGTGTTTGTGATGCAATTAGTATTTAGAAGATATATTTGTATTCCGTTGGGGACGTTTCTGAGTGTACCTGGTTCATATTTGTTTGCTAGTGTACTAGCATGGTTGTCGGAAGGGGGGTGCATATAAACAAAATTATAAAAACTTAACTGAATAAAAATTTCAAGTGTCTAAATTTGTTTAATGAAATCAGTGTCTTCCTTTATACTTTTTCTATGAATACTGAGCATATATCCCCCTGGAAGTAATTGCTGTGTATTTGCAAACTGTGTAAATTTCAGCTGATGTTGCAGACAGTTAATTCGGTGTTTGCTGATTATTATTGTCATAACACAGCTAAACGATATTGCAGATCTAAAGCGTCATCTGTTTAAATGAAGCTTTTGATTTGAAAGCTTTGCAATTTATGAAGTGACTACAGATGGTGTAGCCTGTACTACATGGACATCAGAAGGGTAATAGCGAACCAGGAATATGCTCTTCTCTAACAGCGTTCCGAATTTAATACGAAATGGTATAGAATCTGTCACGAACATACACTCGATACAATGAAATTTGAAGGTATCTTTAAAATAATGCTTTTTGACGACACAGTTAGTATATAATTGTTCCTATAATTACTACATGATAAAATGACATTTGAAAAATACTTTGTGAAATTTTCATAAATAAATATCAAGAAATGAGGCATTGACAGCGAATCTCCGCTGACGTCACAAAAATAAGTAACATTGCGGTGCCACTCATAACTCATCACTGGATTTTCTGAAATCGAAAAACCAAAATGATTTCATTAGTTGATTAATTTCTACAGGTAACGCTGTCGAGTTCTTCTTCTTTTATTGATTTTTCAATTTTTTACAGCACTTAGAAGTCAAAATACCGATTTCTCATGAAAAAAATCAGAAACTTTGTTATTTTAAAATACGTTAAAATTAAGAAATAAAAAAAAACTCGACAGTGTTATCTCGGCATTTATGTAAAGAAAGAGTGTGCAAAATTTCAAAAGGATCGGTCCACTAGATTTTGAGCTAGAGATGGCACCGACTCTGAAAAAGCTACGTGTGACAAACCGCATTTTAAAGTTTCAAAGTAACACGTAAGCAGACCAGAGAGGTGAAGACTTAAAACTCTATATCTCCGACAGTTTTACTCCAATCGAATTTTTACACAATAAACTTAATATGTTGTACAATAATATATTATCTTTATTAATCCTATCCTCCCTTTAAGTAAGGTGCCTTCACTGCCGGATTAATGCTATGGATTACATGGTATGTAGACTACAGGCCTCTGATAATTTGGGAAATTCGAATTACTGCGTTTTTCTATCAAAAGTTCAGTTATTTGCAGGAACAGAACCTGCAGTATCACAATAGATCCATCGGCTTGTATATTAAATCTATTAGTATTCACCAATAATTTATTCCATAGACAATATGCAAACTACCAGTATGTACTTGAACTTGGCTAAGTGCGAAGGGTTAAAATATCATTTGAAGGACCAAATCTTCAAGTACTCCATAAATGTGGTTCTCGAAGCGATTATGCAAATGTTTATAGCTGGATAATAAAATACAAGACGTGGTCGAGATAGGTACAGAAAGAGAGGTAGACGGGTCCTGTTTTAAAACCTCGCGAATATTATTCAAAGGAAATAAGGCGGTTTATCTGCAAACCTCCAGAAAATTCAGATTTAATCCAAAACAAATAATATTCTATACACCTCAACGTTCAGTCTTCAGTCTAGACGCTAGACAGAAATTTGCATATGTAAGCTATTTGTAATATTTAAGAGTAATATTAATCATTCTGTATTGTGTGGTGTATGCTATTAGGTGAAGAGAAGACTGTGAAAGGTCAAGGGTACAGTTCTCCAGCTGTTTGAGAGGCTGCAACTCCCAGAAACGCAACTCAGAGGGTCTTCTTACTACAGGACACTATAGGACCATACTTATAACGTATCTAGAGCAAGGCTATGAATGTTGGTGTCGAAATAATCATACTAGATACAATTAATTTCAATATAGCAATTAAAAATTTAAAATGTAGTTTTAGCGCTAGAGATGACGGCCATATTTATGACGTGAAAGGTCATTTGTTGAGTAGGTCAGTGCTGTGGTAATGTTCTGTAGCTGTTGGTAGTCGAAATAATCAAGTCAAGTCAAAAAATAATAAGTTTTTATTTTATTTAACCCTGCTAAGGCAGACATAATATTGAAATTTGATTGTACCTTGAAATCGCTGTAAATGATATTTGATATTTTGATATATAAATACATATAGCAGAGATTTATCACCATGCATGTCACATGCACTTGGAATGTGTAAAACGTTGAATCGCTTTAATAATTAAAGAGACAAAATGACTTTTTTAATTATTAATATCTCTTAACATATAAGGAGTTATTAAAAAATAATTGAACATTTGAGGTTCTAGTAAACAACTTTATCAACATATAGTACACTTTTGTAGAAGTAAAGACATAGGACACAAGCATATTGCGATTAGATATAAATAATTTTATTTGAATTTTTAAATAGTTACAAATATGAATATTATTAAGTAAGTAAACACATGAAGTTAAGAAATGTTGACATCCGGGAAACAAACCATTTCTCTGGTTGTGTTCTTTGTATAATCCTAATGAGTTAAGGATTTATGACTACCTGTCATCCCGCTTGCTGTACCACTTCCGTAGATTACTTTGTGAAAACTATTATAAAATGAGAACATAATTTAAATTTATTTCGCGCATTTTCTCATTTCTGTTGTTCATATTTTAAAATATAAACATATATCATATAAACACGCGGTTTGCTGGAAGCATTTTATCCCGTAGCGTTTACCCCGTCGCAAAGCGACGCCTGTTCAGTATATATGATTTTCACTCAATAAAATAATATATTTCAAATTCTAAATTCACCAGGTGTTTTGACGTTCAAAACTGCTCGTGCAAGTGGAGTATGAAGTATAGTACACATACGTGCGACATTCAACATTTGTTGTAAGAAGTTCTACAACACGTCCACACTAGTGCGACATGCAACTTAATACGTCGGAAGCTTGAAACTCAGTTTGACAAGGGTCTATTGTTCAGGTCTATTTCATTTGTCCATTTAAACATCATTTTCAATTATTTTTATTTATTTACTAAACACAACTAAATTTGAAACATTTTTTTTTCATAAAAATACTACCTAGCATAAGTAAGGGTTTTATTAGTGTTGCACTAGTCTGTACGTTAAAAATACAACACATTTAGTACACTGAAATGAAAATATATAAATGTTGGATGTCAGATGCTGTTGTCGCACCAGTCTGTACGAGGCATTACGTTCACTGGTTAATTCACAGTACTGCACCTATAACAATACTACCGCCATCTCTGTTGTATTGTTCACTTCTAATCCAGCAATATAATTAAATTAGAAGCAGATGCAACCCTTTCAAACAAATTGAAATAATTATAAAATTAAATTATTATATTTACAATAAATATTCGTATCCTCTATTATTGCATTAGGTTTTAACATTTTAATCTGTTTTAAAATTATTTCAGACAGTTATTGTTTATGACATCCATTATAAGTAATCTTATAATACCACAACGTTAGATCTTGTTAGAGAAATGAACGAGCAATAAATTTTCTCGTTTAAAGAAAGTTTTAAAAGAAAATGCTAAAGATAACGATTTAAACCATCGTGACTTTAATTCATTTAGGTAATTTTAATCTTGCGTTCTTTATTATTATTCATTTTAACAAGATTTTTTACACGTTAAAATGAAAATGTAAAGTAACTTATAATAAAGAAATGGTATTAAGAATTTTACGCTAGGTTAAAATATTAAATCGATAGAATCTTTTTTATAAGATGTACAATGTACATATACATGAACAGGATATTATTTTAAATTTATGGGGGGTTATATATATAACCCCCCATAAATGCAATGTCTGTAGTTCAAAAATAGGGCTTTTCCTATGAACGACTGAATAGAAAACGAACACGTTCCAGACAAAAAACTCATGATATGTAATAGAAATTAAGTAGAATTTACTCCAAAATGTTTACTGGGATGTATCAGGAATTGTTTTGTTTTGTGACGTTTCTATCACTATTGTACTTCAAATACAGTTCACAGCAACTTTGGTGGAATGGTTCTCCATTTGTAGCCGATAAAATAGACATTTCATATGAACGATTGTGAGAAAATGAACTCTTTCATGACAATCAAATCATACGCATCTTCAATATGATGCCAAAGTGACTGCAATAAATTTGCTCTTAATGAAAAGTAAATATTTCAGTTATCAATGAAAAAACCTTAACTGATAAGATTGAAATATTACGGGATTATATTTTTGGGGTGAGATAGGTTGGTAATCCTGCTATAAAAATTTCCACGTGTCAGTTGTGGTGGATATATTTATATATTTTAAAACATCACTCCTTTTTCAAGAGTTATGAGAGACAAAAACTTGATGCTAATACGTAATGCTAGTAACATATCTTTGTGATGTATGTGTGTGTTTGTAGAATATTTTATATGTTTCAGGGAATTTTACAATTGCATGCTATATCGTCTTGTATATGTAAGAAAATGAAGCGCACAGTGAAGTATGTTATTAATACTACTATAAAGTCTTACGGCAAGCTATGCAATAAATTGTAATAAAATAAAGTGTTTGTGACAAGTACCAGAGTGTAAAATAGTGAATCGTGAATCCGAAATGGGCTCGTGTCCTCATTTTTTAGTGGTCGATTTTTCAATTGTTGATTGAAATTGATGTTAATAAATATGTATTGGTGTGTCTATTTTATTAAAAATCAAAAAATTGACGGAGATATAGCAATTAAAAGTTTGAATTGTAGTTTTAGCGCTAGAAATGGTCGGCCATATTTGTATGACGTGAAATGCATTTTAACATCAGTTATTTGTTGAGTAGGTCAGTGCTGTGGTAATGTTTTGCAGCTGTTGGTAGTCAAATTATCAAGTTAAGTCAAAGAATAATAAGTTTTTATTTTATTTAACCCTGTTACGCAGACATAATATTTAAATTTTATTGTTCCTAGAAATAACTGTAAATAATATTTGATATTTTGATATATAAATACATATAGCAGAGATTTATGAGCGTAAGGTTGGTAACCTTACACAAGGATTGTGATGTCACATGCACTTGGAATGTGTACAACGTTGAATCCCTTTAATAATTATAGAGACAAAATGACTTTTTTAATTGTTAATATCTCTTAACATATAAGGAGTTATTAACATATAATTAGACATTTGAGGTTCTGATATCCAACTTTACCAATATAAGAAATTAAGTCACCCCATTCTGTACCGTAACTTCCAAATCATCATTTAAATAAAGTTGTACACAATATACAGAATATTTCTTTGCAATTTCCGGATTACACAGTTATTGAATTGAGATATGAGTGCTTCTGGCAGTCAAACATCTTCTTTACATCAATTGACATCTCGATTATTGGGCTGTCACATCCGATAATGGATTCGACAGTTATTATTTGAGGTTTCCCATTTCTTGTCAAAGTATTTTATTTAATTGATGAATGAATCGTATTGTACAAGAATTTAATAACAATTATAAATTGTAGAAGTTAAAGTTAGTTAAAACACAGCGAGATATATTATTCTTCTTGATTTATACACACAAAATTACACACAGTGGCATTGATGAATGGATGAACAATGAATCGATTGACATTCAATTGATAAATAAACGTTGTTTAAATAATCGTTATATCGTTAATACAATAAACACCAATTGACCATTAAATAAATACTTCTGGTTATTTGTTTTCAGTAGCTCTTTACAAAACACATTCATATTGACAGGATGTATTAAATTGGTATTTTGTTCCTTTTTGCTTGATTAATTATTAGCACAATGTTGTTTAATTTCTTTTTGTATAATAGCATCACTATAGTAGTCTACACTTTTTATACAATGGAAAAGAAATCAGACGCCTATAACAAATACAAAAGACGTATTAACTTGAACTAAAATGTTATATATTTCATCCTTAGTTAAGGAATCGATTTTATTTCACATTCATAATAATATTCTTTCCTTTTCTAACATAATACATTTAAATGGACAGATAGTTGTTGTCTCCTTTACATTTAAAAATGTTTGTCGATGAATATCATAGAAAAAGAAACAAGATATATCTGTCTCTGTTACACTTTAATGGTTTATTTGCAATTTCATTAAATACTGGTACAGTAGTGAGGCTAGATGATTTGTAATTCATATTATTGACATTTCCTTGAACGAGTGAAATCAAATTAAATTGTTTCTTTAATATGACGTCAAAGTGACTCCAAAATGTTTACTGGGTTACCTTGCGTTAATACATTTTAATTAATTCTTCAGTATATACTCGTTCTCTACAAAAAGTGTAATTAATTCATAAAAAACATTAGATAAAATAACTCTCTATACCTGTGGAAGATACGAATTAACGAAACTTATTCTTCGGACATTTTTCTAAGAAATTCAACGTCTTGTTTTTACAGAATCTAAAATGAAGTTATGTAAATTTCTATATGGAAAAGAGAATTGTGTATTATTTGTCTTCAATATAAGCTTTTAAATTAAATATAACTCGTACCTTATAAAAAGATATTAGAACGGCCTGTCTAGACTGTCAAGATACCTCGTTCTAATTATTTTTGGAGACAGCGTTTTGTGTAGTGTTATAAGTGTTCGATATTGAGGGATTAAAACTATGATTAAAATGAATATATTAACTATATTTTCACCTATTTTCGGTCGGGAATTCCCGGGAATCATATTGTTTCTATTTCGGGTACAAATTAAAAGAAAAGAATATAGATAAGTATATTTAAATGTAGGACTCATATCGATAGGACTCAAAAATATATACAATAATATTAGATGATTTGTTAAGATAGAAAGTTAACTCTTATTTCTAGGTTAAAGCCATTTTCGCTATTTAAACTAGGTATTTTGTTTATATCAGCGAATTGGCATTTTTGGCATATAAGTTGGTGTTATTATTGCAATACATAATATTAAAATAAATAGGTAATTTTGAAATGCATTTATATGTCCACTTTAAAAAAAAAAATTATATTAGTCCTGAAAATTGATGCCGCTGGAGCGAAAATTGAAGCGAAGATTTATGCGAACATTTAATGTAACATTTAATTATGATTTTTGTAAACAAATTATCTGAAAAAAATATTTAAAAATCATGTACGGTGAAAATTTCGTTATTTTACATGTGTACTAATTTGATCAATAACCAGCGCTGGTTTTCTCGAGTATATAAGTAAATCACTTCAAATCATAAGTCTATTATTTAATATTTAAAAAAAGTTGAATATTTTTTAAATAACAACTTCATTTTTTAAACCAAACATATAATATTATAGATACAATTACACAATAATACAATTTGTCTGTTTCAATATTTTCATAATTATGTTCAACACAATAAATACTTGGTAGATTTCCCAACGTTTCGACGCTAACACGACGCTTTGGAGGTAAAATATGTCGGCGTCGTGGTGGAGAGAAATTGAATGATATTCAGACTGGAGGAATTTAATTTGGGATGACACCACAGTGTGGTTGTCTTCACTATAGAACACTATCCGTCTGAGTCTGGCTTTGTTCACTTCTCCAAGTTTGAGGCTGAGGTTTCAAAATCTGGTTTATATCACAAAAGCAAATTAAGACATTTCGACTCAATATTTACAGACCCAACACGACTTCTATAAAATAAATTTTATAATAAAAATGAAGACATAAATAAAATTACGTTTTTTTGCAGCTTAAAAGTTGTGCAAAAAAAGCTTAATAACAAACTTTCTGAAATCTATTTATTATATACAGTGATAGCAGCTGATTTCCGTTTCCTTGTACCGTACATTGTAAACAGAAAACAAAGTATCTACTTAATTACTTATCAAGTATATTTGACAGCAACCGCTAACGGAAGTGGAGCTGCATTTGCATCTCATGAATATTTAAAGCTTTATTGCATACAGCTTTATAGTTTGTTGCAGCAGCGAGTTCGTTTTATTATTACAAGAAATGAACTATAAATTATTTCATTAAAATTTTGAATAATATAAGAGTACTACTAGTACTGAATAATAAGAGAGCTTTGTTTGTAAACATACTTAACGTAGATGAAGAAGAAGAAGACTTCTCAAGCTTATTAATGAGCCATCTATCCTTATACAACAATAATACTAATATTATTATTTTATTTTTAATATTTTTGCCATGTAGTGCCACTACATTCTTGTGCCTTCTTCTCTTCTTCCCTCTGCCTCCTCTGTCGCCATTCCATTCCTTTCATAATACTCCTTTCTATTTTTCGGATCTCCTCCTCCAGCTTTCTTTCCACTCTTCTCCCTAATTTTTCTTAAGATTTCGCCTTCATCGTTACTCATTTTCTCCTCAAATTTGACTGCCTTACTGCTACTATTCTTATCTTGTCCCTTTTTAGTTCCTCCATTACCATATATCCCGGCGCGCACTTGTCCAGCCCTAGCATTCATTTAATGTATCTCTCCTGGATTCTTCGTTAATATTAGTATATATATTATATTCTATATTTATTTTATATTCTATTTCGCAACTAACAAAACTTAAAAGCAAATTCTTTCCCTCCGTTTTAAAGTTCCTCGCACTCTTTTCCTTCTTTATTCTCCTCTTCCTTTTTAACTCACTTATCTACTTTCTCCCTTCTCTCTTCTCTAGCAACATTTTCTTTGGATTGAACCTGTTTTTCACCCTCTCCTTTAACCCACTTCTTGTTTCTCTTCTTTACCTTCTTACTCTTTCTTTCCTCTTTGAATCTCCTTAGTTTATTAGAGTGCATTAACTTATATATCAATATATACATTTATAAACATTTATATTACATAATTAACAACTTATAGATACGAGTATGGGTACTTAAAATAAAGAGATTAAATTAGTTTTATTGATGAAGTCAATAAGGTTTTTCAGACTTTCCTGCTTTCAAATATATACCTGTATTTCTCAGGTATATTACAGCCTTGTCTGTGTGATGAGTACCGTAAATGGGCTGTTATATTGTTCACATATTGGTAGAGGTTGTTTTCATATTGATTTTAATACAATTGTCTTTATTCTTGATTTCGTGGCTGCTGTGGACTAACATTATTCTAGCTGTCAACTCAGAAATCAGTAGAAATTTGAATATAATGAATTATGTACACAGTTCTATAGCACCTGTTTCCCTAATTACTTGAAACATACTGCGTGGAATATTTAATCAACAAGTACAGCTGTCATTTTCTTCGGAGATCTGTAACTTGAGACTCTTCTCCTCCATAAAGACTTACAAAGACATAGTCAAGACGACAGCAAAGTGAAAGAGACAGACATACTCGTACCGTCACTTAAAACAAAGTCTAATATTTAATATGTCAGATCGAATCTAATTAGAATAATTGGATGCTTACAAAGTTTTTATGTATTATAGAAAACTTATACAAAGAACTTCTTTAATAATAACATTTTCTTTTAACTTCTTTTAAAAAGAAAAACTTTAGACGATAATCTTAAGTCCACTTTTGTTAATTAAATTTCCCTTTTTATGTTTTACAATAAATCTTTTACCTGACTTACACGCTCTGTTTTTCACAGGGGAACAGTTTTTCATACTGTTCGCTTTCTGCGCACAAGTGATGTTTGTGATGACGAAATTTATTTCATTATTGTTTCTGGTATGTATAATTATATTTCCGTTCACTAGGTGGCGTTTTACAACAAGAGATAAGCTCCTACATGAGCACTGCCGCGATAAACGGGAATTATATTATACGGCTAAATAATTTTCTAGAAAACCTACTTCAAATATAAGACCGCAACTTTTCTTCAATGGGGTTGTGTCCTACGTCTTAATTTCTATAAAAGTGTACTATATATTGATAAAGTGGGTTACTAGAACCTCAAATGTTCAATTATTTTTTAATAACTCATTATATGTTGGGATATATTAACAATTAAAAAAGGCATTTTGTCTCTTTAATTATTAAAGGGATTCAACGTTGTACACATTCCAAGTGCATGTGACATCACAATCATTGTGTAAGGTTACCAACCTTACAGCTCATAAATCTCTGCTATATGTATTTATATATAAAAATATCAAATATTATTTACAGCTATTTCAAGGAACAATCAAATTTCAATATTAAGTCTGCCTTAGCAGAGTGAAATAAAATAAAAATTTATTATTCTTTGACTTGACTTCATTATTTCGACTACCAACAGCTACAGAACATTACCACAGCACTGACCTACTCAACAAGTAACTGACGTTAAATGCATTTCACGTCATACAAATATGGCCGACCATTTCTAGCGCTAAAACTACAATTCAAACTTTTAATTGCTATATCTCCGTCAATATTTAGATATTTAATAAAATAGACACGCCAATACACATTTATTAACATCAATTTCAATCAACAATTGAAAAATCGACCACTAAAAAATGAGGACACAAGCCCATTGATTATGACCTGCGCAGGTTCTTCAGCGTAAAAAACTGCGCGTGTAAATCGGGTATAATACCTTCAAAAATAATATTTATTTTTATTTATTCATGATTTTAGAATTAGATAATGGAAATAATCATAAAAGAGCTTCGCTGGTATTACTACAGAGAATTGAAGAGTGTATTAAAATTTAAATCGTTTAGGAAATTAATGAGTATTAGACTTTTATAAGATTAGCAGTCTATAATGTATCAAGTACGAGTATTATTATAGCATATACACATAACTTTAAAAAAAATTGTAGACGTTGATTGAAATTGAAAATAGAGATTGTAGATAAAAGTAAATTTTTTAGGTTGGTAGATAGATTTAATTTTTGTAACAAAATATAAAACTATACGATAAATAATTGAAATTTATTATTTAAATATTAAATAAGCCGTGAAATATTTAAATTAAATTTACCGTATGAATATATGTACGAGTTAAAGTGACATATTTCTGTACGTTGCAATTGCATTTGCCGATGCATGTGATTTATGTTTTAATTTTTCATATAAAAATTATTTTATTGCATAAACATACTTTTACCGTAACATTAATAAAATAAGTTTTTAAAATTACTGCTCTAGTAAATTTACATAATGGATTTTGTTTGCAGAGTTACAAATAGTTCAAATTACGAGAGATCATGCTTAAAATAAGTTATGCTGTAAAAATCTCGATACACTAAAAACGCTGTCTTATTTATGAATTAAATAAAATCCTCAATCCCCAGTAAATAATTTGGTGAAGTGTCCTGACGGTGAAGTGTTGTGACGTTTCTATCACTATTGCACTTCAATTATAGTTCGCACCAACTTTATCTTCACTCGTATTCCGACAGATGGAGTGATTTCGCCATTTGTAGTCGATAGAATAAACATTTCATATGAACGACTGTGAGAAACTGAACTCTTTAACATTAAAAATAAAATAATGATAATGCCAGACCAGATTATTTAAGCGCTTATACCACTAAAAAGACTCTCAAATAAGCGATTGTTTGAAATCATCATTATAAGTAGGATCATTTCCATTAACTATAACACTTTCATTAAATGCATCAACTTTCGATACTTTTTAGCACTTGAGGTGAAATGACACGAAATATAGATGGCGATACTATACGGAAGGTTAAATATTATCAAAAAAACTATGTTTTTTTATGTTTAAATCGTTTTATGTAAGTAACTATAAATGCGAATCAAAATCTAAAAACGCAAGTCATTAGATGAATAACGTATTTAGATTTTAAGCTTTTTTCCACATGATAATATTTCATTTGTGAACATTTGTAATACATAATTTATAATTTATAAATATGAGTTGTGTATTTAAAATAAAGAGATTAAATTAGATTCATTGATAAAGCCAATCTGCTTATAGTCTTCAGACATATTAGGCATTCAGGCACTTTATACTGTTAGTGTGCTATTGTTCACAGATTGGTTGTGGTTGTCTTTTGAATATCTAGATTTGTATGATCTATCTAATATAACACTTTAAATGATCTAAAATCAACTGTTATTACAGATTTTAATTTGAATTGAACATTTTAGTGCTAAAATGTATAATACATAGTTATTGGTAAAGCAAAATCCCCTTATTTTTAATATATTTTTGTATTTTTAGTTTTAAATGAAATATTTAAATTACTTGATTATTTGTTAATTCTTTTATGTATTGTTATTAAGTATTTTGTTCAATTTGTTCTTTTGTTGTCGCATAATCACAAGGTTTGAACGTTCTGTTGCTGCCAAAACAACAATATAAGGACAAACTAAACTAAATTAAAAATAATTATCTTTTCTGTTTCTATATGTATTATATTATTTACTTAAGTGTAATATAAGTGTGCTAAAATATAAACCAGTGCCATTTCACTTACTAAAACCAAACCCAACCAAAATCAGAAAAAGTATTTTTTCAAACTACAAATCTACAACAAAACAGTTTGACATATGGAGTATACCCAAATAACATTGTAGTATAATACGTCCTAGTATATTTGAAACCTCAACGTCATGCTCTACAGTCTATCGTCAACTCATGCGGTCACATAAACTATAAACTATACACCCTTAAATACACTAATTGAACCTTCCCCTCTAAAGACATGTAGTCATACTACACAAGAGAATTATTATAAGCATTCTACATTGACATAGGACGCAGGACAGCATAAGGCAGTGGCGGATTTTCATAAAGTTGGGGACCCTCTTCGCTCTAATGCTCCGGGTCATTGTTTAGTAAAGTTATGTCGCCTATAATTTATCACACAACGTAATATTAGACAATATATCAATAAAAATTAAAAAAAAAAACGTTTTAAAAGTTCATTATTTAAAATTGAATTGAGCATATTCAAATTCATTCATAAAAATTGTGTCAGTAAGTATGGCGTTAAAATAATCCCAATACTTTCTGTTTACACACGGCGTGAACACATAAAAACTCAAGTCGTGCAGCGGAAACGCAACGACCTTGAAGGACGATAGAATAAATACGGGTGTATTTGGGTTTACCATTTTCGCAGTAAGAATGTTGCTTAAAACATAACCAGATGACTCTAATGCATCCCTGATCTATACCCGCATGTTAAAAATAACGGGACTAGTTTTTAAATCTATAAATATAGGAAGTAGAGCAAGTTATTTATAGTTTTAATTTATAAATAGTAAAATGTATAGTAGTGGCAACAAGGATTGAAGAAGAGTATTTAATTCACAGTTTTATGGTTAGATGTAAACAAAGTGATCTTAGCAGGTGTTAGTTGGATTGTTGGTTTATGTGTATGTCCGGTACATACCTTTTAATTCATAAGTTGACGTTACTTAGACAAGAGTGTTAAATCCGCCACTGTGAATAGAGTCCGTAGGTTGAACGCAAGCTGATTTATATTGACCACATCAATATTGATTTAGTGTTAAATGTGGAGTTCCAGATGTAACCAGACTTAAGCCTAGAACTACACAAACCAGCAATGTTACAATATTATCACCCGTAGGAAATAGCTAGTTATTAAATTTCCTGTTTCTGGACTTCTAGAAAGGCTATAAAATATATAGTATTATAAGAATAACTATATTATATATATATATATATATATATATTATATTAATTGTGTGCCTTTCGACTTTACAATCTACATTATTATATTTCTTAATGCATTTCATATAAATTCAAAGTTAAAACTAAACTTAAACTATTCTAGACTATTACTACCTGAATAGTACTTTCTGTTTCTTCTTTTCTTGATCCTCTCTCTTCATGTCCCCTACTCCTCCTTTATTCACACCGTTTCCTGCTACTTCTTCATTATTGCCTGTATCTTCATCTATCACCTCTTGCCTTCCTTTTCTCCTCTCGACAAACCCTCTATTATCTTTTCACTATCCTTGCTGCCTTCTCTCTTCGTTTTCACTTCTCCACCTATGTCTATTACAGGCATAAACACTCTATCTTTACTATTTCCTCTTGACTCTCTTACTTTACTATTTTATTATTGTCTCTATCTCCGTCATCCATCTCTTGTTCTTATCTCCTTTCCGCAAATCCTATATTTTTCTGGACTGAAGTTTAACTGTTTCCTCGCTACTTCTTTCTTTCTCCTGCTTCCCTTCACTGCCTCTTTTAGTACTTCCCCTCTCTTCATGTTCCTTATGCAACCCAGCTACGAGCTTATTTATTGTCCTGTTTTTTCTTTCCTTTTTTCTATTTCCGCCATCCACATCTTTCCTTCACTGCCTCCCTTTAATAGCTGTCCCTAAAAACAATTAGTATTTTTTGTATTAAAGATTATTTAGATTGCTTAAGTACAATACTACATGATTGGGTAACCTCCAGGTGTGTTGTCATCCATAAATAATCAAGAAATAGTTTGGGAATCCGCTGCGAAGTTATGACCCTAACGACAAACAAACAAACACCATGACGAATTAAATAAAAGCTAATAAAAATTAATGTTCTATTAAGTACATGGTGTAAACAATGTTAATAGGATAGTAATTACATCCGCAACCCTTTTCATTTGACAGAAAATCAATTTATAATTAAAATTCAATTAACCTGCGTGTTTCAGCCGCGCCCATGTTACTCGCCCGTCCAAATTACTTCCCTATGTCATATTCGTATAATTTCAAAAACATTAAAGCGTATGCAATTTTAAAAAAGCAATAAGAAAAACCGTTCAGTTCACGCGTGATCAAGAATGGAATTGGAGTTTTTACACTGTTAAGCCTCATTCCCACTCACTGTTTTGATATTTAATTTACTGTTCTTATTTAATATAGTAATCTAGATTTCAGGTTTTCGTTTAAGCATTCCTTTTCACATTTGTGTTTTAATTTAAGTTTAGTTAATTTAGTTGGTGCGTATGCATCGTTAGTAATATAAATTTAGACATTTCGACAAAATGTATGTGAAATATGTAAAATTGTTGTTTTTAATAACAATTAGTAATAGAAATTGTTTTCACTTTTATATTTTTCAAAAATGACAGTAAACTTCTTGTAAAAGTAAATCCTACTGTATTTTGCCAGATTGTCACATTTTGGAGGTTATAACATAATTCAGTTTTTCTTATTTAATATTTTTAATTTAAGACATTAGACCTTGTAAGGTTCTAAAAAAACTAAGAAAACTTAAAAAATAAATTAAATTAAAAATAGTACTGTGAATGACTACGCATATTGCCATATGCTAAACAATTTAAATTAAATACAAAATTAAATTAAAGCAGTAAGTGGGAATGATACTTTACTCTACTATAGTTAAATACGTTAACAATCCATTCCGCTTGTGTGGCAGTAACGCCTCTTTAAGAATAAGAACTATTTTTTATCCAAGTAACCCTTTTCAAATATTTATTAATTCTATTTATAATTTAAACAAAAGATACTCGTAATTGTCATTTTGCTGTTATTTGCTGTCATTACTTTTTCAATATAATTGTGGTGAAATATTTGTTATTGAATTAATACTTGTGGTGAAAATGGGTCGTAGAAAATCAAAAAGGAAGCCTCCTCCTAAACGTAAGGCTATTGTCCCTCTTGAGGTATTATTCATGTGTCCTTTCTGCAATCATGAAAGGTCTTGTGAGGTTAAAATGGACAGAGCAAACAACACGGCGCTGATAGCCTGCGGGGTTTGTCTAGAAGACTTTCAGACTACAGTGAACTTCTTGTCGGAACCTATTGATGTCTACAACGATTGGGTGGACGCTTGTGAGGCAGCTAATGCTTAATTTATTAATTACGTCTGTTAATTAGTTTTGTAAAAAGTTACAGAATAAATAAATGTAGATTTGTAAATGTGTAGTTGTTATATCTGTTTAGTTTATATAAGTAACATTAAAGTAGGTTATACAATGTGGCGTTATTTGACATCATACAATCACGAAGGGATGTCATTTGTAGTATGAAATACAACATGTACCAACATTAGAAACGTTGTTGTCTTGTATAATTCTCGGTGCTAATATCATGATGTCAACTGGAGATAATCATCACAATATGTTTCGCTTTAATTATGCATGCGTATTTGTAGAATGTACAACAAGTAAAATTAATTGCTAAGACACATAGCAGCTGGTTTCAGGTAAAAGGAAGTTAGCAGTCTTTGTAATGACAGTCAAAAGTACAAAAGCAAATTATGAGTTGTGAGGCGCGATATAATATTTTAAGACATATGTTAAGCCTCATTCCCACTCACTGTTTTGATATTTAATTTACTATTTTTATTTAATATTGTAATCTAGATGTCAGGTTTTCTTTTAAGCATTCCTTTTCACAATTGTGTTTTAATTTAAGTTTAGTAAATTTAGTTGGTGCGTATGCATCGTTAGTAATATAAATTTTGACAGTTCGACAAAATTGTATGTGAAATAATTAAAATTGCTATTTTTAACAATTAGTAATAGAAATTGTTTCACTTTTATATTTTTCAAAAATTGACATTAAACTTCTTTTAAAAGTAAATCCTACTGCGTTTTGACAGATTGTCACATTTTGGAGGTTATAATATAATATAGTTTTTCTTAATTTAATATTTTTCATTTAAGACATTGGACCCCTTTTAAGGTTAAAAAAAAACTAAGAAAACTTAAAAAATAAATTAAATTAAAATGGTACTGCGAATGACTACACCATATGCTAATCAATTTTAATTAAATACAAAATACAAAATAAAATTAAAGGAGTGAGTGGTAATGATACTTGAGAAACAAAAAAAAACTTTTTTAAGACGCATTTTATCTTTCTTGGATTCTAAATATTGAAGTAAGATATAAAATGCTTCTCTAAATACAGGATTCCTTCGAAACTAATGTTTGAACCCTCCCTGCTTGTTAGAACAATGCTTAGTGATGATTTACAAAGCAGTTGAAAAAATTTACATATTGTATTTTAAGAGAGTAGAGGATATAATGGTTTTTATCGTTATATCTTATTTTGATGGCAATTTACTAGAATTATAGACCATGAATTACTGTGGTCACACATTAACTGTAAGTAAACTTGCTGTTAAGAATACTAAGCCATAACGCCTCGCATAACGTGAAGCTTTATAGATACAATAAAAAAAATACAACTTTTTTGACGACCAAGCGATCTAAACGTTTTATTGGGTAGAACGTAAAAATAAAGCTGCCCAGTGAAACGAACTCGAATATTCTAAAATAATTTATCACGCGTAGCTGTAATAACTCCCAAACTGAAAAAGGAACATTTCGATGATTTTATGCTGTTCGAATAATATCTCGCTGTTTAATACGAATACCAAATGAATACTTAAACCGATATAGACTTATGGGTTACAACAAATGGGGTACATCAGCTAACTCTTACAAAGATTACAATAGAAAACATTACGCATGATTGTAGATGCACCATGGTGTGCATCTACACTAATATCATGGTGTGCATCTACTTACAACTAATTGCAGCTTTAGATTTTGATCCGCGTTTATTGTTACTTACATAAAACGATTTAAACATAAAAAAACATGTTTTTTTCTGATGATATTTAACCTGCTGCATTATACAAATTTGCGAAAGAGTATTTTGGTTTTATTTATTAAACTAATAAAAATTAAAATCAGTATTAAAAAAGTATATTTATTAACAAATTATTTTAAATATTAATAATCATGTAAAATAACCAAAACAAGTATTAAATCACAATTGTTCCACTTTCGGGTGTATAACTTTTAAACGGATAGTATGTTTACAATAGTCGCTCGTATAAATGTGGGTGAAAAATAATAACTACTTTTTTACTTGTGTCTTGTGTATTTACACATTGAAGTTTGAGCAACGAATTTCTTTTCCAGATTTTGTTTTGTTAACTCTATGCATTGTTAACATTTTATGCCACATATTTTTAAGGGTTCGTTTTTATTAACATTTTTAAATCACAATCTGAATAATTTAGTGAAAAATAAGTCGCGAGTAGCATACGAATATACAAAGAATTATAAATGATTTTCTATAAATAAAATATTATAGAGAATTAAAGAAATTATGAGGCTCTTTTCTTGTTGTCTCTCATGTCTTTCCTACGTTGCTTTCTTCAACCTCTTCTACCTCGACCGTATCTCTTTTCTCCTCTTTCTCTTTCCTCTTTCACTTCGTCGTTCTCACACTTTCATTCTTTTTTCTACTCACTATACTCTTTCATTCACGTTTCTACTACTATCGGCTGTAGGTATTGCATAGGCATCTTAAATATACTACTTCTTCTATTCTTTAACTCAAAAATAAAGTTCCCTTTTTGTTACGTTCTCTTTTCTCTATTCCGTTGTTACGCTCCATTTCTAGCGTTGGCATTCGTGCCATTATTCCTCTTCCTTTTTGCTTATGCACATCTTCTCCGTCAATTTTCTACACAGGCAGTGTTTTTTCACTGGCATCATGACCTTGACACGACCTATGCTGTTTGTATTTTGTGGCTATCATAAATTTGTCAACAAGTTGACGTGATTTATGTCTAGCTACACCAACGCTTGCGGTTGATTAATGAACTTAATTGTTTTGTATTCAGATTTGACAGCAGCGAATTGCATTGCTCTGTGGTTCTTGGCGGTAAATTTAAAAGAAGAACCTTTTGCACCGAATAATCATTCGAAATTTCCTATATTTTATCGAGTCCCAATTGCCTTCCAGCATTTATCTTTCATTTCACCAATTACATTATTATCGTTATTAATTATCAACCCAGATGAATATTAAACAAATCCAGATCTGGGTGGAAAAACTTATACTTGCTGGATTCTATACATATATCTCCAACTCAAACATAAAATGAAGTGGCCAAGAAGATTAATGACAATGACCTCAAGACTAAGAATGAATCATACTGGAGCTCCGCAACATCTAGCAAGAAACAAAATCATTCCAAACCCTAAATGCGAATGTGGTGAAGAGGAGGCAGACCCTGACCACATTCTGTGGCAATGTAAAAATACTGCAATGGCAAGAAATGGACTTCAAAGGGCGGTGCTACAGACTTCGCAGACGCTTCCTGTTAACATCGCCTTTTTGATTGAGAAACCGAAATTTATAACAGCAGTAGCCATGAATTGATCATTAGATATAATATTAATATTATTATCAATAGATATAACGTATAAGAAGAAGCAGAACAATATTATGGGCGATAAAAGGCGTGCCTAGAAGCCCGAGAAATTATATATACAAAGAAAAACATAAAATGAAAATAAAAAACGAAAACTTGAGCAAGAATCGAAATACATATTGTCATGCGCTATACTCTTCTTGTAACTAAAAAGTAAAATTAAAACAGAGAATGATACTCTAGCAAATACTGTTTTTACATCTTCTAAGAACAGACTGCGCCTGATATATATGCATACATTTTAACAGAGAAAATTATTTTGAACTATTTTTTGCAGCTTTAATCTCTACGTAATACCCCAAACGATAACAGTAAAAGTAATTTGCTTTGGTTTTAGTACATTGTATACATACATACATACATACATATCTTTAATTGTCTCTGTACAAACATCTATAAGTAACTTTGCAAAAACAATTTTACCAAAGTATTCAGACTAAAATATTTGTTTTATTTTATTTTGATGTTTTTTGTTTGGCTGTATGTACATTGTACACTATATAAAATTCATTAAAAATCTACATACACAATTATCGTTAAACGAACGAAATTCTTCAAGAATTTAGAACTTCAAACGTATGTATGTACATTACCAATGTTCAGTTGATTGCTTTTTTGCGCGTATCTAAGTGTAAAGTATCATTCCCACCTACTGTTTTAACTACAAGTTATTACAATACTCGATCCAATAAACAAACAGGACGTAAAGGAATATGATTAGCTAAGTGTAACAATTACGTGAAATAACATGCTACGGACTAAACGCATTCTAAAAGTATGCAAAAAGAACCAGTTAAAACTAGCTATTATACATTAAGATAGATTGTTTATTATATATTATAATTACAACTCAGAAGTGGGAATGGATAATTTGTTAGAACTATTATTAGATATTTCATTATAAGAGAATAATTTCATTAATTCAATGTCTTTGTAAAGCCTTAAGGCAAAGTAAACGGTTTTTTTTAATTTCCAAACTTATTTATAAAGTTTTGTAAGTTTTAAGTTAGATGAAGGACACAATGTTTATCTAACAAAAACTTTTTAAAGTTAACGTGGGATTAAACAGTCTCTAGAGTAATTTATAACATAAGCATTTATTTTGGTTAACTTTAACATATGTAAGTGCAAAAGTTTTAAGCACAAAACTTATTGAATAATTCAGACTTAATAATAATAAAAAAACTAAACAAGACAAAACGTTATGAAGTTAAATATTTAAATGTTATTCAGACTAAACGGTTTTGTAAGTTAAATAAATTATAATTAAAGAAATGTATAATTAAACATTAAAAGTTAAATATGTTCCAAATAGGCACTAAGATAAAATAGTACTTATCAAACTGATAGAGAACCTAATTTCCTACTATTTTTATTAATCTTTGCAATTGCAAATTACACGCATGAAAATTACAAGATTTAAAATAAGGAATGAATGTTGGCCAGCTATTAAAAGGAGGCAGTGAATGAAAGAGGTGGATGGCGAAAATAGAACAAGGGAAAGAAAAAACAGGACAATAAATAAGCCCGTAGCTGGGTTGCATAAGGAACATGAAGAGAGAGAGGAAGTACTAAAAGAGGCAGTGAAGGGAAGCAGGAGAAAGAAAGAAGTAGCGAGGAAACAGTTAAACTTCAGTCCAGAAAAATAGAGGATTTGCGGAAAGGAGATAAGGACAAGAGGTGGATGACGGAGGTAGAGACAATAATAAAAAAGTAAAGGAAGAGAGTCAAGAAGAAATAGTAAAGTAAGAGAGTCAAGAGGAAATAGTAAAGATAGAGCGTTTATGCCTGTAATAGACATAAGTGGAGAAGTGAAAACGAAGAGAGAAAGCAGGAAGGATTGTGAAAAGATAATAGAGGGTTTGTCGAGAGGAGAGGAGTCAAGGAAGGCAAGAGGTGATAAATGAAGATACAGGCAATAAGGAAGGAGAAGCAGGAAACTATGTGAATAAAGGAGGAGTAGGGGACATGAAGAAAGAGGATCAAGAAAAGAAGAAATAGAAAGTACTATTCGAAGTAGTAATAGTCTAGAATAGTTTAAGTTTAGTTTTAACTTTGAATTTATATGAAATGCATTAAGAAATATAATAATGTAGATTGTAAAGCCGAAAGGCACACAATTAATATAATAAATACATAAAAAAATAGAGAATGACATTCATCAGTAGATACATGCGATTATAGATTTAAGTATATGTTTCAAACAATAAAAAACAATAACTTGATAAGTGTTATTCGGACTCGGTGTTTTTCCAATTAAAAAGCAATGCTTTATCAACAAACAAAATTCAGATTTTTCCATTGTTTTAAAAATTAAAAAAGTATCGTCACTAAAACCTAAATTAATTTTAAATTTATTAAATAAAAACGCGTATTATTTTTAAAGTAAATCATCTGTATGAAAACTGTTTGTCATTTTGTGTCTAGACTCAAATTAAGTACGAGTATCTGTTATCATTACGTTTTATAATCAAAAAATTAAAACTTTTATAATATGATTAATATTAAATTTTATTAGTGCTTTCGAAAAGTTTTAATTGCATATTTCGTTAGTATGAGAGTTTCGATGTGAACAAAGCAGATTCATTTCAAAATTAAAAATAAAGTAACCATTTTTAATAGTTAGGAATTGCATTTTTAAAAATATTTGCATTCAATGTTAATTATTCTTTCGACAAACAAAAAGATTGACTTGATCATGCAAGTTGACTACCAGTACCTCAAATGTACAATCATTCTTTAATAATTCCTTATATGTTCTATGCTAACGCTACTCATTTTTATCTTTGTGTCAAGTTATAATTACCAAGTAATATGCATTCGATGAACGGTAAAGCGCATCCGACAAAAAGGGTTATGATCTTCATCTAAAACAACCCTGGCAGACTTAGTGATTTAAAATGTCGTTGCTCTTTTAAATATGTCGTGGCGAGTCGTCAACTTAATTACGAAAGTCAGAAGTGGGATTTTGCTTTCAACATCGGAATCAAAGGTTTTGATTTAATTTTTATAAAGGAGAGGACATATGTACTTGAACACTACATATAGGGACGGACATTAAATATGTCAAAGTCTAGACAGAATTGAAAATTACATTATTTCAAAATGTAAAGGACGTGTGGACATAAAACAAAGGGAATACGATCATAAAGTTATTCATATTTCAGCTCAGGTTCTCCGGTCAATCCTCCCGATTATTTATAGTAGTTTCCATTGACTTGTAAGTTTTCTTTTTGTTCACAAGAAGCAGTCTTCTCATGGTAAAAGCTACGTTAAGTTACATAGTGGAGGGAAGGGTTCTACAGAGGTCAAAATGGAACAACGAGGTTTATGATGGATCCCTTATAAAGAAAATGGAATTGAATATGTGCTAAAAAATGATTGTTCTAGTAGTGAACCTGATCTGTAAACGAGTTCAGGACCATAATTTTGTTTAGCTGAACTTGAACATATAAATCAATTATTTTATAAAATTTTTTATGTCGTAATTCTTAATTTGACTTCATTTTTAATCAGTTTTTGCTTTGGTAGCTTGGAGTAAACAGCTTCATGACAAGAAGTAATAGATTTCAATGCCCATGATTTATCTAAATAGTTTACTGGATCATATACCTCTCGATAATATTATTCCTTATCTACATATATACTTTAGTGTCACAGGTTGCAGCTAAAGTAATTTGTCATATAAAATTAAACAGGTAGCATTGGTGAAATGAAAATAATTTATACCTCGACAAGTAATTAATTTACCAGAAGGGGCTATTTATCATATTGCATTATAGGTATAATTTCCGTTTAATTATTATTTCAAATAATTGACAATCTATTTACGATAAAACTGTTATTATTTATGAAGCTACAGCCATATTAATTTGTAATTTACTTCAACAGTGATTTGTTGTATGACTTTTATTAATTACTCTCACTTAAATCAGAGCTTGTCATAAGGTAATTTCAAGGTTAGTTTTCTACTTGCCAGTAAACATTTTGGAGTCACTTTGACATCATATTGAAGATGCGTCATGATTTTTTTGTCATAAAAGAGTTCATTTATAGTTCAGTTTCTTATATTTTTTCATATAAAATGTCTACTTTATCGGCTATAGATGACGGAACCACTCCACCTGTCAGAATACAAATGAAGATAAAGTTGATGCGAACTATAATTGAAGTGAAATAGTGATAGAAACGTCACTAAATAGGGCACTTCACCAAATTGTTTACTGGGTTAACGCCTATCTCTTCAGTTATATTTAAAGTTTCTAACGAATTTAAATTAGAAACATATTATAAATGCAAATACTTTAAAAGTTGAAGTGGGCATCTAGCTCCCGTTGAAATAAAACATTGTGGAGGAACAAACAATAACTTCAAAGTATTCGAAACCCTTTAAACTTTAAGAATGTTGATGTAATTACTTAATAACTCTATTATTAAGTGAGTTTATAAACTTTTCGCATTCAGCTTTTAAACTTTCGATTTTCTTGAAAATAATGTAACCGCAAAAACAAGCGGAATATTTAAAGATACGTTAGTTATCTAAAAGTATATCATATATATATATATAAGATAATTAAAAGGAACTCAAATATATAACGATTTTATAATTATTCTCAATAGCATATGACGCTCAAAAGCAAAAACTTATTCATATTCAGGAACTATAAAAGGAAGTAAATCTTTTAGTAACTAAAGGAAATATTCTTTCTATTTAAACTGCAGTCGGATTATAAAAATATCATAAACATCGACTATATTCTCGAAGTAGAATATCTTATTACACCAGGAAGTTTTATATAAAAAGAGAGAAAAACAACAATGCATTATGGAACTAAAATAGCGGGAAATATGGATCGTTGAATTCGCTAATTATATAATATGATTATAGAATTTAGGTCAATCCTTAGCAACACGTACTGCTTTATAAATATATACATCTATAAATATATATATATATATATATATATATATATATATATATATATATATATATATATATATCTCCAAAATCTCCATATATGAAACAATATAGCTCCAACAAATCTTTGACATTCAAGTTTCAACTTGCAAACGAAATAAATATTTTCATAAATGGATCTGGAAACTTTAAATAACCCTAACATTAAATTCAATTATTTACTTTATAAATATTTTTCAATTAATGTTGCTGTCTCTTTCTTTTACATATAAAATTCTTATATAAAACTATACACTGTTCTAACACATTATAATATTGTTTCTTTAAAAATAAAACATTGCAAAATAGTTTATAACATAGAACTTGAGTTTGTTTATAGTTACGCAGGTGTTCTAAAATAAACAAAACACCAATGCGTTGTTGCCATGGTTACATAATCAAAATTAAAGTAATGTTTAAATAAATTTACAATATTGTACTATCTAAATTAACAATAATTATGATTGTACTTAATAATTAATTATTCTTGTTTACACTCTGTTCTAATTCATAGAAGGGAAGAGGGGTAAGAAATAATCATAGTGCTATTTAATTTTTCTTTTGAAAAAGGAACACACTTTATTCATGCATGGTGGAATTGCATTTACAAAGAACTTAAATAAATAAATTCGCAATAACACATGGAATCAGTTTATTGCATCAAATCAAAGCGCTGTTAAAAAAACCTCTGCTTCGTATTTAAATGTGTCGTAAAGCAAACTCAACTTTATTGTCATATAGCATAAGGTTTATAAAAGAAATTCGCCCTATACTTTTAAATTAATTTAAATTAGTAGATAAGAAATTCATTGTTGAAGAAATATCTTCTTCGGTTGATTACTAAGTAACGATTTCCGGTTCACATTTAAATTAAATTTATTGGAACAAATGAATTACTTTACAATACCTTTTAAGTCAAAAACGTGTGTACGTTTCTACAGGATTCAAACTGTAGCCCTCAGGCTAAACTCGTCAACTTTGCGAGATCATTAGCGTAATCAAAGGATAGACAAAAATGTTGTACAATTAATTAAAGTAGATTTTAATTAATGCTTTGGATTGTATTCGTTCTTGAATTCATGCAAAAGAGAAATAAATGATTCAAAGGCATTTTTAATGTAAAGGAAGTAGCTGCGATACTGACTAAATAAGATGAAGTGTAATCTCAGGTGAAAGTTGTATTCAAGCAATGGGACCGGCGCGATACCAGCGCCAAATCGACGTCTTTTTAGTATGTATGATTTGAATCAAACAAAGTAATTTGTATTTTCATTTCAAATTTTAATTCTACATATTTTCAAATTGAAATATTTAACCCGTTCAATAATAAATAATTTTCAATTTATTCGTTATTTGACCAACTTTTTTTCAAAATTTGGAATTTCTTTTTTCGATTTGTAAATTACGTACCAAAGTTAAAATTTCAACTTTCTAGCCCAATTTTTACTCCCGCCTAAAACCGCCCCCAAATAAAATTATTGAATTAAGTTAAGGGATCATTTTGGCCTGTTTAGAATTCTTCCTCCTCTTTACATCCTAACGTAGTTCTTACTCCCCTCTACCCCTGCATCAAACCGTGAAAAATTATTTTAAAACTGTTTTATTATGGCAAATAAAATAATTAAGGATAAAAAGACTCAAATTTTAAGGCAATTTTATATGTATAGATGGCACCACTATTGACAAATCCATATGACTTTTAGATAGTACCAACCTGCAAAAGATATGTGTCAAAATTTCATGACATACCGACCATTAGTTTAAGTGTTACAATAGTTTTAGTGACGCTACTTTTATAATTTTCAAAACAATGGAAAAATCTGAAAATACCATTTGCTATTTTGCAGTGTTATTCGGACGAAATATTAAAAAAAAGCAACAATAACCAAGATCACGTAATGAAAAGTCTGCAAGTTGTAATTAGAAAAATTTATCGTGTGTTAGAAATGTTTGCCATTACAGCTGGAGACTTTAAATTATCAGGTTGCTTTTTAACACCAGAATTTTCCAATTACTTGCAGCACTAAAAATAAACTCAACACTAGAAAAGGAAGAAGAAAAACAAGTTTAGTTATTTTAACGTTAATACCCTTTTCTGAGACTATTTTTGTCTCATATTGAAGTCTCTCTTTGTAAGGTTTTGTCACTTCTGTTGGTACACTGCAAATATATGAAACTAAGTCACTGCAATTATAAAATGGATTAAACGTGGATCGTCTGAACCGCAGTAAATGAGAGTTTCTTATTTAAGTTCAAGCGGAATATTAATGGAATGATATTGTGTTTTATTTGCAACATACTAAATTGTATACACTTCTCTGACGTGACTTAATAAACATTGGAATTTTCTATAACCTTGTATTCCTTTAACAGTTTAACACTTAAAGATACAACATTACTATTTTAATAGTTAATACCACCTAAAATAAAGGGAGTTATTAAAAAATATCTTATATAGTTATTAATCAATATATAGAGTTCCCTACAAACATTTTTTCGTACCGTAATAATGTCGAACAGCCTGATTACAATTCGAGTTAGATTTCGAAGCACGTTCTAAGCCATATGTAGAAAATATATCTGAGTACGTTCAGGAAAATAAACTTCGTATTTTAAAGCTTTATGGGGTGGGGTAATGCATTTTGCTTCTGAGACTTTCGCCTCCGTTTTTAATACATAATATCTTGCAATCCTATACTAGGTCGATTCCTAGTCGAGTTGTATAATATGTATTCGAATTTTATACGTTTCGCATCCAAATTGTTTCCGT
Source organism: Panorpa germanica (assembly GCA_963678705.1). Classification (NCBI taxonomy): domain Eukaryota; kingdom Metazoa; phylum Arthropoda; class Insecta; order Mecoptera; family Panorpidae; genus Panorpa; species Panorpa germanica. Next base: position 2,314,490 of record OY783207.1, read on the forward strand.
GTTATAGATGTTAAGTCATGATGCATAAGCTCATTTCGAACATGAAGCAATTTCCTTTATTTTACTTTATATTTTGTTATTTCAAGACAGACTGCTAATGACTTTATAAAGACGATAAACTCTTTCCCAATTACTTATCATAAATATTATACCCAAAGATCATAATCTTCTGTAAATTAGATTCTGGGGAGGAGTATAAACCACAAACACATATATTGTGGCATGTTTGTTATATAACAAACCAGCAGTAGGAGGTGAGCACATTTCATAATAGAGAGCAGGGCGGCGTTAGCCATTGCGAGGTCCCGGGCACTAGATCTTTGCGAGGCACTTGTCCTTTGTATAATTTATGTAAATTGTAAGTAAGTATTTTTGATGATAATTGACGAGAAATAAAATGTTATATTGGAAAATTTATATAAGTAAACAAACACAAAGACGACAAATATTAATGATGATAAACTAAGGTACATGAATGCCTTAAAAGATATACGCAGTGATGCTAGTGGGATTTCTAAAGAGCGAGGCGCAAGATTCAAATACATATATAGTAATGAATTCTTCTACTTGGGTTCTTGCCCTGCTTGCCACCTCCTAAGGCCGCCTCTGCTGGAGAGCAGCAACAGTTTCAAGAGAGTTGCTTCGAACTATGATTACATTTATTTCGAGTCTGAAACGGTAATTTAATTTCACAATAGACTCTCATGAAGATAATATTGCATCTACTATACATTTTAAATGCACCCGCACTGGATTCAAGTGTGCCACCGTGTTTGAGAGCTTCTGCTTTTCGATCTCCTACCATGACGTTTGAATTTACTGTTTAAGTGTACAGCTGTCGTCTGGAGTTGTTATACGAGCATGCGTCCACATTACTTTCAGTGTGCGACTTTTCTATGTACTGACAACTAATAAAGTTCATGAAATGATGCTCTTATATTTCTAAACTATATAAAGAAGAAAATATGCGTTTACTGAAATAAAAGTTCACATCTTGGAATCATAATGCAATAATCGTACCGTATTTTGGAGATAGTGCGTCATAGAAAACATAATTCTTTTTTTTTCAGTTTTTCATTCAATATCTTCATTTTCCATCTTTCAATATCCTTGTATCTTCATGGGCTCTTCTGTTTCTATTTCAGCTTTTTGGGAAATGCACATTCCATTTATCCTAGAGGAAGAACATGCACTACACTACATTAGCATTTTTCTTTATTATTGTGTATTACTTCTCCACATGTCTTCCAGTTATATACTCCTAATTAAGTCCTTCCAGTGCACAACTTCTATTCTTTCAACTATAAATATATATATATATATATATATATATATATATATATATATATATATATATATATATATATATATATATATATATCTCTTTTTATATAGTATTTTCTTTTATTCTTTTTTCGGTTACTTCTGTAACCCCACTTTCTGTTTTCCCATTTCGTATTTTTCTGTTGTGATCATGTTTTCATATTTATGATTATGTTAACCCAGAAAATATATCTTTAACCTGGGGATCGATTCCGGAGACATAGTAGTCATAATCAAGCATCACTGCTCTCCCCCACAAAAGACAAGTAAGCGTGAAGTTCGTTTTATAATAATCGCTTTACTCTGTATAAAATTACTGCAAGTTTGCGTCATGAATAATACCTAAAATGCAATGTATTCAACACTCCGAGTAGAATTTTACTGAATGACCCAACAGCGAGTGCATTTTACCCAAATATTTTAAACCTATTATAGTATATAAACTTACCATATTACATTTAATAGGATTTTAACGTTGTACAACTTTTTTATATATATTTCTTTAATAAAATAAATACTTAAGGAGGTATAGGACGTACCGTCAATGCAAAAAGTTTATCTCTCGGTAATACGAAATGGATAATAAATTTGGCAACGCTGTAAATTTACGTGTGTTGACGCATGCGTGATTTGGTTCTTTGACAAATAAATTGTTATATTTTATAAAATATTTATTCCGATTTTGAATTTCCCGCTCAAATTGGCATTTGCAACGTTGCCGGCTTATAACCTACACTTACTGTTTCTTACTGGTTTTATTTAAATATTTTTGTATATAGGTATCCTTTTGATAATTTTCTTTTTGCAATAGTTACAGAAAAGATTCTTTTATATACACCTACTTTTTGAAAGCCGTGTCACCCTTTTTTCATAGTTAAAAGTTATATTGTGTGGTGAAATTGAGCTAAAAATTATGATTTGTATGGAAAATGACTATTTTTAATCATGTATAAAATGAAAACTATGAACCCTAGGTCTCTAAAATTTTAAGACAGCATGTATTTTTACTATTTGTATCGACCTTCCAAATTTCACAACGTTTTCATCATTTACGTTAACGTCCTGTACCTCCTTAACATAACAAATATTTTTCATCTAATAAATTTGAAGTTATTGAATTTTAATATTTGGGATAAGTTACATTTGTGTATGAGCTACGATTTAAATCGTTAAGGAGTGTTTGTATTTTGATGTATTTAATACCTTCCTATAGTCTGAGACGTCAGAAAGTTTGTGGACTACTGGTATACAATTTTACTGCGTTAGTACGTGAGAAGCTATCCTTCTAATCGATCAGTTTTCCTTAGTGACCATTTCTTCTCCTTCTACTTAGGGAAATTGAAACGATTTTATTGAATAATTTATTGAAAGGTATTGGATTGACATAGGGTCAATGTTTTATTTGCGGTTACGATTCCTTTACCACAAGAACGAATCAAGAAGAAATAGGTCATAAGAAGGGTCAGATAGACATTTCCTTCCTAAACACAATTTTTGCTAAAAGCCATTTTATAAATATTAAGATTGTCGTTCTTTATATGTATACTAGCTTTTACCCCCGTCGCAAGCGACGTTTGTTTTTTGTGTGTGGTTTGAATTTCATGTCAAAATTTAATTCCATTTTTAAACTGAAATAATAAATAAATTCGTCCTATATTAATTTTACATATTATAACAATTAATTTTTCATTCAAACTGACTAAGGAAATATATTTTTTATATCAAAATAAAAAATATTTTCAATTCATGCGTTATTTGACCAACTATTTTTCAAAATTTGGGATTTTTTTTCGATTAGTAAATAAGTTACCACGGTTAGCCTATATACAAAATTTCAACTTTCTAGCACAATTTTTACACTCGGAAATTACTGCCCCCCGTGCCTCCAAATAAAATTTTGAATTTTTCTTTTATTAATAATACACTTAATTATTCTAGAATCTAGAATATGAACTTTCTCCAAAAGTTTTCTACCGGGCCCCCGAATTTGTTCAACCCCCCCTTTTTCAATTTTTCAATTTCTAATTTTTGCGAATTGTCAGCATAAAATACCTTAATACACATGCAAAATTTCAACTTTCCATCTTTTACGAATTAAAAGTAATACAGCAAAAAAGGCTCACTTTTTTCCAGTTTTTCCAAAATTACGGGTTTCCAGGAAATTCAGGGAAAAATCCGGGGACGCCAAAAGTCTTAAAAAAATTTTCTCTACGAAACAGGCAATTTTCAAAAACATTGACGAAGCCGTTTTTGCGCTGCCATACAAAATTTACTACCAAACATATAAGAATATAAGATCCCTAGAGTTTACCCCCGTCGCAATGCGACGTCCTTTTGTCGTGTATGATTTGAATCCAATAGAATAATTCGTAATTACATTTCATATTTAATTCTATTTTTAAATTAAAATAATAAATAAACTCGCCACACATATAAATTGACTAAAAAATATATTTTTTTTATCAAAATAAAAAATATTTTCAATTTATGCGTTATTTGACAAACTTTTTTTCAAAATTTGCGATTTTTTTTTTCGATTCGTAAATAAGTTACTAAGGCTAGCCTACATACAAAATTTCAATTTTCTAGCACAATTTTTACTTTCGGCAAATACTGCCCCCGTGCCCCCCAATAAATTTTTTAAATTTTGATTTTTTTTTTATTGATAATATACTTAGTTATTCTAGAATCCAGAATATGAACTTTCTCCAAAGTTCCCTAACGGGCCCCCGAATTTCTTCAACCCCCCCTTTTTTAATTTTTTAATTTCTAATTTTTGAGAAATGTCAGCATTGAATACCTTAATACACATGCAAAATTTCAACTTTCTATCGTTACGACTTAAAAGTAATACAGCAAAAAAGGGATCAATTTTTTTCCAGTTTTTCCAAAATTACGGGTTTCCAGGAAATTCAGGGAAAAATCCGGGGACGCCAAAAGTCTTAGAATTTTTCTCTCTACGAAATAGGAAATTTTTAAAAAGATCGCCGGAGCCGTTTTCGCGCTGCCATACAAAATTCAGTACCAAACATATAAACATATAAGAATATAAGAATATAAGAATATAAACATATAAGAATAGATTCAAACACCTGGGACATTATAATATATGATAAATGATAAATATACACTTGGGACATTATAATACACTTGAGTTTACCCTCGTCGCAATGCGACGTCTTTTTGGCGTGTATCATTTGAATTCAATAAAATAATTCGTAATTAAATTTCATATTTAACTGTTCTATTTTTAAATTGAAATAATAAATAAACTCGCGCACATATACACACATATAAATTGACTAAAAAAATATTATTTTTTTATCAAAATAAAAAATATTTTCAATTTATGCGTTATTTGACCAACTTTTTTTCAAAATTTGGGATTTTTTTTTTCGATTCGTAAATAAGTTACCAAGGTTAGCCTATATACAAAATTTCAACTTTCTAGCACAATTTTTACTCTCGGAAAATACTGCCCCCGTGCCCCCAAATAAAATTTTGAAATTTTGAATTTTTTTTTTATTAATAATATACTTAATTATTCTACAATCCAGAATATGAACTTTCTCCAAAGTTCCCTACCGGGCTCCCGAATTTCTTCAACCCCCCCTTTTTCTATTTTTAAAATTCTAATTTTTGAGAAATGTCAGCATTAAATAGCTTAATACACATGCAAAATTTCAACTTTCTATCTTTTACGACTTGAAAGTAATACAGCAAAAAAGGAATCACTTTTTTTCCAGTTTTTCCAAAATTACGGGTTTCCAGGAAATTCAGGGGAAAATCCGGGGACGCCAAAAGTCTTAGAATTTTTTTCTCTACGAAATAGGAAGTTTTTAAAAACTTCCATGGAGCCGTTTTCGAGCTACCATACGAATCGCGTAAACATATAAACATATAAGAAAACAAACATACACCTCGGACATTATAATATAGGATATTGGTTTGCAAGAAATACGTCAGCAACTTGAATGGGACGTGTCGCTAACGCCAAGCACCGGATCGTTTAACACGCCCTATAACCTCCCCCCATACACCCTCTTACACAAACCCTTTATTTTAAACTCTCTTCAAACATGAATCCAATATTGAGAAATAATTGAATAGCTCTTACAACCAACCCGAATCTCTTAAACTTAGATTAGAATGTGAAATACAATGAAATCATTTTTAGAGGTTAAATTTTAGCCACCATATTCACCAGCATGTATATGTATATTTTATTTATTATAACTTTACAGGCTTTTTAAAGTCCCTTTTCGATTTTTAATCTACTATATCTGTATCTACATAACATATTCTATATGTATAGTACAAATTACGTCAGTCCGGCAGAGACTCATACTCAAAAGAAGTTATAAAAGCCGTATAAGTCTACGATGCAATGGTGAATTTTATCTTATTTATTTCTACAATTTGTTTTCATCACCGAACTTTCATAATTTGAACTATATACATATATAAGTATAAATTATATTATACAAATTTCTTTCAGTGCCATTGTTCCAAGTCATGTCACACATTGTGAATAAATCTCCCCCTCCCTACATCTCCTGTACTGACTTTGCACATTTAAAAGAAAACAATTAAAAATTAATTCCTATTTTGTTTTTGAAAATCAAATTTTAGATAATATGTGATGGCATGAAGCTTATGATGAACTCCCCCTCATCCCCATGTATATCCTTTACTTTATTTGAACTCTTTAGTTCCAATAAGCTTTTGTATTGTATTTTTCAAGTACAGTTCCAAGATCATAAAGTACAAGTACTTACTTGACAAATACTTTCTGCATGACTTATTTAATCTTTATGGGCAAGCAACAATATATTTTATTTATTGAAGATTTACTTTGTTTTATTTCTCTAACGTATTGAATTCTAAGACTCAAAACAGAACAACTTTTATATCTTGGTGTAACTCAGAACACAGAAATGAAAAAATCTTGTTTCGTACAATTGATTTCTGATGTTTCTTGTTTTTTATTTTTGAAAACTTTGGTATAAAAGCATTTTGTTGCTTTTCAAAAATAGACTAACATGAATATAAGTATTTCTAAATACATGTAGTCACAATAATTTTTGAAATGAGGTTGCTTGTGCAAATGGTATTTGCAGGAAAGAAAAAGATGAAATCATCAGTTTGTACATATTAGCTTTTATTGAAATAAATAAATTATTCTTTCCATTATAATACTTGTAAAAAGGAGAGTAGGTACAACAAGAAAATATAAAAAAATAAATAGTTAACTTTATCTTAATTATTTTTCTTATTTAAGGTAGTCGCTAGTAATAATCGGAAGCAAAAGCAAAGTCGGAGAATTAACTTTTATTAGAATTTTTTTTTCTTTATTGTTTTAGAGCTATTAGAGAGCTATCGTTCTCATTTATAATTTGTTTATAACAGATTGTCCTTAATGTAGGTCTATTTTCAGTTCTCTATATTGGAGAAGGAAACAAATCACGTCGCTCGGAGATGACCAAATTTCTATAAATTTCTATTGGTAAGCTACATTAAAAAAATTCTTACTAGAAACAATAATATAAATACACAGGGTAAACGTATTATTGAATTCATGAAAGAAATTTATGACAAATTATTTTTACATTTCCACTAAATAATAATTCATTTTTAGGTTATAAATTTCTATTTAAACAACAATACAAAACCATTTAAGTTCTCCTTTTATTTCTTACACTTTAATACACAGATGTTGTTTAATTAATTGGCATATTGTGCAAATGTTTACGAAAATATAAATATTATACACATTATGTTTTATCATTGTAGCTTTAGCCAAAAGGAAAGGCCCAATTAACTCAATAAGTCGCGGTACGGGTACTACCCAAGTATAACACCCCCTTTTTACCCCTACTTGTACGAGTCAACCTCCCACAAGTACAAATGCCACCATTTCTAAGGATACTCATTTTTTTTTTACTTTTATACAAATATTTTCTAAGAAAATGAAATTTTAAATTATTTTCCTTAATTACAATTTTAAAAAAATAAAAAAGCACATTACTAACTTAAAATTCACCTTTTGCATCTAGATACATTATTCAATTCATTAACGTTTGCTTTGACAAAATATTTGTTTACTAAAACTTTGATAATATATTTTCTGTAAATTTTATAAGTTCCTTTAAGTAATGTGTACATTTTATGTTTAGAGGATAATGATAATACCGTTAAGTGAATTTGAATAAACTACTCGTACTTTTTTGAAACTTTTCCACTGCAACTACTGACGTTTCCCGCTTGTAAAGCTGGATAACTTTGCGTTAAGATCTCGGCTAGGCATTGTGCTAGATCCTTAGCATTCAACAAGAAGACCAGATTGCTTTTATTCGTATAGAAATTCAGCCAAAAAATAAAAGAAAAACTTTGACGTATATTGTGTGAAATGCACAGTAAAAATTACAACAATGCTTTCTATATTTTACAAATATTAATACTTCTACAAGCAACAACACAAATAATTAATAATTCAATTATTTTGTGTAAATTTTAATTTAAACGATTCAATTGCATATTTATTCATAGAAACTGAATTTTCATTTAAAAAATCAAATACAAAAGGGGAAACAAATAATCTTTTAATGGTTTTATGTTTGCCTAATTGTTTTAACAAATTTCATTTAAAAAACAATTATAAAATTGTCAAATAATCTGGATAAAATAGAATACGTAATGAATTTTGCAATCTATGGTACATTCAACCTGTAAAATTTTAATAAGAAGAAGGTTTTTTTATTTATACATGTGGTTGATTAATAATCAAGTTAATCTATTAGTAATGCTATTTAAGGAGGTACAGGACGTTAACGTAAATGATGAAAACGTTGTGAAATTTGGAGGGTCGATACAAATAGTTAAAATACATGCTGTCTCAAAATTTTAGAGATCTAGGGTTTACAGTTTTCTTTTTATACATGATTAAAAATAGTCATTTTCCATACAAATCATAATTTTAAGCTCAGTTTCACCACATAATATAACTTATAACTAAAAAAAAATGTTGCCACGGCTTTCAAAAACTAGGTGTATATAAAATAATCTTTTCTGTAACTATTGCAAAAAGAAAATTATCAAAAGGATACCTATTTACGAAAATATTTAAATAAAACCTTTAAGAAACAGTAAATGTAAGTTATAAGCCGGCAACGGTGCAAATGCCAATTTGAGCGGGAAGTTCAAAATCGAAATAAATGTTATATAAAATATTACAATTTAATGGTCAAAGAACCAAATCGCGCATGCGTCAACACACGAAATTCAGATTTTTTCATTGTTTTGAAAATTGCAAAAGTAGCGTCATTAAAGTTACTGCAACTCGTAAACTAATGGTCTGAATGTCGTGAAATTTTGTGACATATCGTTACAAACTGGGTACTATCTAAAAATCATAACTATTTGTCAATATTAGCGCCATCTATATACCATATTACGATATACATATGACACAAACTTTTATGTGATTAATAAATCCAGAGTAGTATGAGCTGATAATAAGGTCCATTGTGAATAAACACGTTTCAACTATTCGAGCTAGAGACGAGTGTGTATCGTTGTCAATTCACTGTGGATAAACTTCTGCAGGAGATTAAATGATCAGTGTTACGATGTCTATGACATGTCACCAATAAGTTAAGATTATATAAGTCATGTATCATCAATTATAGAGCTATGAATGACACAGATATATTATATTAATGACCTTCGAAATAATTTGCTATAATATCAAAAATGGGCTTGTGTCCTCATTTCTTAGTGGTCGATTTTTCAATTGTTGATTGAAATTGATGTTAATAAATCTGTATTGGTGTGTCTATTTTATTAAATATCTAAATGTTGACGGAGATATAGCAATTAAAAGTTTGAATTGTAGTTTTAGCGCTAGAAACGGTCGGCCATATTTGTATGACGTGTAATGCATTTTAACGTCAGTTATTTGTTGAGTAGGTCAGTGCTGTGGTAATGTTTTGTAGCTGTTGGTAGTCGAAATAATCAAGTCAAATCAAAGAATAATAAGTTTTTATTTTATTTAACCCTGCTAAGGCAGACATAACATTGAAATTTGATTGTTCCTTAAAATAGTTGTAAATAATATTTGATATGTTGATATATAAATACATATAGCAGAGATTTAGGATCTGTAAGGTTGGTAACCTTACACAAGGATTGTGATGTCACATGCACTTGGAATGTATACAACGTTGAATCCCTTTAATAATTAAAGAGACAAAATGACTTTTTTAATTGTTAATATCTCTTAACATATAAGGAGTTATTAATAAATAATTGAACATTTGAGGTTTTAGTAACCCACTTTATCAATATATAGTACACTTTTATAGAAATTAAAACATAGGACACAAGCCATTACTATAAAAATCAACAACACCTAGATATAAGGCCTAATAACGAATTTATGACGTCATGCATTGTAATTCGGATATACAACCAAAACGTATCCATATAATAAAATATAATTTTAATTTAAACAGTCTAGGGACTCTACAACACGAGTTTTAGTAATGTGAATTCACATATCGCGACAAATTATGGACTTCTTAGAGAAGAATACGAATGAAACACAATCGAAAGTTTATGTATGTTTTTATTTTAAGAAAAACAATAGTTTCAACTTTTAAACTTTTATATTGTTATAGATATTGTTATGTAGTTGAACACTTAGTTATACTAAGAAAAGTGTAGTTGGTTTTTAGGCTTACAAAGTACAATGACCGGTCAAGCAATGAATATTTTGTGTGGTGTTGTTTATAGATGTTGGATTCTCAAATATTGCAACACAGGGGTTTCTTAATAGAGCGAGTAGAGGTTTCTTGTCAATAAACTTACAGAATCTCGCTACAGTGGGTAAGATTCGCAACAGAGTGTTTTTCTGAACGAAATATGTGTACCCTGAGGCTTTGGAAATATTTTATATCAATAAAGAAATCTAATCGAAATGAAAAGGGTCCAACCCTTTATTTTTCCAGCTATTTATTCTTGTTTATGTTTCAAACTTATAAACATAATGGAATGGTACATAATGTAAAACTTCTTTGTATCTTTATAGCTAGAAATAGTTATTTGCTTAAAATATTTGCATTTCGCTGTCTCAATGAATTTAACATTTTATATTACTCGTGATATGAATACTCTTCCTAGTAGCTCCATTAAGAAGATCAAAAATGATATCGTATTGTATTTATTTATTTAATTTATTTACTTAAATTTAATAGAAAATATAATATTCCAAGAGGTCACAGAGGTTCTGCAGATCAGTGAACGTTGACAGGTCCGCATCGGATGGAAAGGAAGGAAAGCGTGGAATATTAATTTGATGTCATCGACACATAGGGCAAGAGTTATTCATCGATACAAGGCAAAAGCTAACACATTTGTATGACTATAATTCTTGTCTAAATACCAGTACCAAGGCACACGTTCCGCAGCGATTTATCGGCCCTGTATAATCTGCAAGTATGTGTACAATACATATAGACATTCTATAAGATATTATTATACCCACCACGAACACTATAATTCTCATCATGAAAATTTAAATGAATGTCTGAAACAGATGCTTAAATCTGAATATACTAGTACAGTAGAATAATACCGCGCTTATCACAGATTGTGAAGGGTGTGAACCACATAACGTCCCTTATTACAGCGATATGGTTATTATTATAGTAGTAAAGCCGTAGCCGTAGTATACCAGTAAAGCTAGAATGAAGGAAATTTAATATTGTTGTTTGTATATTGAAGTATTTGTTGTGTAATAACAACAGTTATTTTAGTACAAGATATGAAACACTTAAACAAAAATAATGTAATTAATCATATATCATTCAAATATGTTTGGCAGTGCGTACCAAACTGATGGCGGTACTTAAGAAAGGGGGGGGGGGGGGGGTAGAAGATTTCAACTTAAAAAAAAAAAATATATATTTATATTAATGTAGAACATATTATGTTTATTGTGTAACAATTTGAAGTCGATTGGAGTAAAACTATTGGAGATATAGAATTTTAATTCTTCACCTCTCTGGTCTGGTTTCGTCTTTCTTTGAAACTTTTAAACGCGTTTTTCTCACACTTTGCTTTTTCAGAGTCAATATCCTCTCTAGCTCAAAATCTACTGCACTGATCCTTTTGAAATTTTGCACACTCTTTCTTTACATAAATGCCGAGGTAGCGCTGTCGAGTTTTTCTTCTTTTTTTAATTTTAAAGCATTTTAAAATAACAAAGTTTATGATTTCTTTCATGAAAAATCGGTATTTTGACTTCTAAGTGCTGTAAAACAATGAAAAATTAATAAAACTTATCAACTAATAATATCATTTTGGTTTTTTGATTTCAGATAATCCAGTGATGAGTTATGAGTGACACCGCAATGTTACTTTTTTTTGTGACGTCTGTGGAGATTCGCTGTCAATGCCTCATTTCTTGATATTTATTTATGAAAATTTCACAAAGTATTCTTTAAATGTGATTTTATCATGTAGTAATTATAGAAATATTTATATACTAAAAATATGCTTATTTCTTCGTTTGCTTACGATTGTCACTAGTAAATTGACCTAAATCAAACTTTCATTAATCACACGTTTCTATTAAAGGGGTAAACGCTGTATTTTTGTACTATAATTTCTATCCTCATTACCAGCGCACAAGATTTATTTCTTGTGGTTAAAGATACTCCCAAAAACCCATTGAACTTTAAAAGGTGTTTTAACTCCAAGTTATTTCACCTCTTAAATAGTTATTTGTTCTCCCCAAGCGATTCGAATGGTCTCGGTATTTCGAAGACGAATGTAGTGGCAAAGCCAGGAATAGAATTAATAGGTCTGCAACTGTTCTACACATAGTACTATTTCAAGTATAAAATCAGTAGCCATCACCTTGCTGTAAACTAATGTTTTTTATTTTATCTATCTTCTATATAAATAAAAATTAAATTTTGAGAACGTTTCATCAAGTTTGACCTTGCAAACACGTTGTAGTTTTAATTATTTTGTTTGATTGATATAGAAACTATATTCATCTCTTTTTTTCAACAGATTATTATTAAGTCGAACGCAATGTTTCATGCTCGTCTTTAATTGTAACACATCCACCTATATAGCCCTAACATTAAATTCAATTGTTTACTTTTTAAATATTTTTAAAATAATTTTGCTATCTCTTTCTTTTGCATATAAAAATCTGAAATAAAACTATGCACTGCTCTAACACATTACAATAATTTTTCTTTAAAATGAAACATTACAAAATAATGAATAGAACTTGATGGTGCACGTTTTCAAACAAAAACAAAACACTGATGCGTTGCCATGGTTACATAAATTATTTACTTTATAAATATTTTTGTTATAACATTGCTCTCTCATTCTTTTACATATAAAAATCTTAAATAAAAATATGCACTGCTCTAACACATTAGAATAATTTTTTTCTAAAATGAAACATTACAAAATAATGAATAGAACTTGATGGTGGACGTGTTAAAAAATAAACAAAACACTGATCCGTTGCCATGGTTACATAAATAAAATTAAAGTAATGTTTAAATAAATGTACAATATTGCATGACCAAAATATTTAAAGACAAATAAATAATTGCAATAAATTTAATCAACAATAGTTTTTATATTACTCATTTAATTTACATACTTCTCAGTTTTATAAACATAAAAGTATACTAATGTATTTAATTTAAGAAACAGACTGTCTATAGAGTTTTTACATAAAAGATATTATTACAACTTCCTAAATAACTTTTCACAAAGTTTTCTGAGTACTAACGCCACCACCCAGCAGATGGCACAACGAGCGAAAAACATTAATTTAAATAAAAACATTTAACAAAAGAAAAATTCTTAGTAAAAGTAGGTTTTTAAGTTATAATTTATGATTTGTTTTCTCTTCTTGAGAAAATGTGTAAAATATTAAAAGTAAAAATAACTTAAAAACGTAAATTTTTGTATTTGTATTCATAAAATGAATTAGCTTTAGGTTTTCTTTCTTAATGAATGCATTACATTTACATTTTTGATTTGCTTCTATCCCACCTTGTTTTAGACTTTGAGGAAGTCGTTAACAAGTTTATTAATGGTGGCCTCCTGTTGGATCTAAATAGAGACCGTACAGGAGTCTGGATGCAGAGGATATATTCAGGAATTTGGATTTTATGAAAATGGAGTCAACGAAAAGTAACATACTTACAATCCTATATTATAATGTTTCAAGTGTATATTTATTATTTATATTTGCTATTCGTGTAATTTCTAAGACTTTTGGCGTTTCCGAATTTTTCCCCGAATTTCCTGGAAACCCGTAATTTTGAAAAAAGTAAAAAAATAATTTTTCCTTTTTGCTCTGTAACTTTTAATTCATAAAAGATAGAAAGTTGAAATTTTGCATATGTATTACGGTTTTCAACGCTAACATTTTTTGAAAATTAGAAATTAAAAAATTGGAAATGGGGGCACGGTAAGAAACTTTGGAGAAAATTCAAATTTTGGAATACATAATAATGAAATATGTTATTAAGAAAAAAAATTCAAAAATTTTATTTGGGAGCACGGGGCCGGTTTTTGCCGAGCGTAAAAATTGTGCAAGAAAGTTAAAATTTTATATATGGGCTAACTTTGGTACCTATTTTACAAATCGAAAAAAAAATCCCAAATTTTTAAAAAAAAGTTGGTCAAATAATGAACAAATTGGAAAAAATATATTTTTTTAGTCAGTTCATATGAAACATTATTTTTTTTTATGTTTGTAAAATAAATATGGAACGAGTTTAATATTTTAATTTGAAAATGGAATTAAAATTTAAAATGAAATTCAATTCACACACAAAAAACTGTCGTCGCTTGCGACTGGGGTAAACTCTAGTAAATAATAAATTTCACTTATTGAATCAATTCATATTAGTCTGGGTTTAGTTTTTTATCAAATAATAAGATTTTGACGTAATTAGATAAAAGTATAAAATTGTATATATTTTTTTTCTATTTATCTAAATCATTTCTTCTATTTATATAATCGTATTTAATACACGGTAAACAAAAATCCAGACAATGGACCTGAATCATTCTGGTTTTTATTTGTTTTGAACTTGGTTGTTTATACAAATTAATAATATTTTCGATATAATACAAGCAAGAAATAATTCTGAATGTTTATCCTTTTGAATATTTTACATTTTTATTAAGTTTATTTATATTTTTTATGAAGTTTAATTAGCAATGGAATAATCATAGACTTCTATGTTGCAACACACATTTCTAAATGGAAAAAGAAAGTTTCGAATAAGGATGCTGAGTGTTCTATTATACCAACTAATAATAAAAATATGGAACAAATTCGCCAAATTCAATGATTTCCAGGATTAGGATTTATCGTATGAAACATAAAAAAGAAGCGAACCAGCAGGGAAGACGTATGCAGCACTATCCTGAATCCTGTCAATATGTTCTCGAATAATCTGTGCTGATTAGTTAAATATAATCAATTTTCTAATGGGCTTGTGTCCTATGTCTTAATTTCTATAAAAGTGTACTATATATTGATAAAGTGGGCTACTAGAACCTCAAATATTCAATTACTTTTTAATAACTCCTTATATGTTAGGAGATATTAACAATTAAAAAAGTCATTTTGTCTCTTTAATTATTAAAGAGATTCAACGTTGTACACATTCCAAATGTATGTGACATCTGCTATATGTATTTATATATCAAAATATCAAATATTATTTACAACTATTTCAAGGAACAATAAAATTCCAATATTATATCAGCCTTAGCCGGGTTAAATATAATAAAAACTTATTATTCTTTGACTTGACTTGCTTAATTGACTACCAACAGCTACAAAACATTACCACAGCACTGACCTACTCAACAAATAACTGACGTTAAAATGCATTTCACGTCATATAAATATGGCCTACCATTTCTAGCTCTAAAACTACAATTCAACCTTTTAATTGCTATATCTCCGTCAACATTTAGATATTTAATAAAATAGACACGCCAATACACATTTAATAACATCAATTTCAATCATCAATTGAAAAATCGACCACTAAAAAATGAGGACACAAGTCCGTTATTGGTTTTATTTAATTTCATTTATTATTAGAAATAACACATTAAACATTTTGAAGTCATGAAAGAGTTCATTTAGAATTCAGTTTCTCTATAAATGAAGTACAATAGTATGAACTATAATTGAAGTACAATAGTGATAGAAACGTCACAAAACAAGACACTTCACCAAATTGTTTACTCGGAAGTAACTGTTTTTGATTTCCGTCTTTTTATAATGCTTTTTTTTGCTTTTAATAAAATCTGAGTGTATCATTTGATTGATTTCTTTATCATTCGATGCTTGCTTAGCATAATCAGCAAATGAACTGATTTAATATTTTAAATTTGATTACCAAATGAACAGTAATAATTGTGCTTCGTCGTCTTTTAAAAGCTAACTCATTCCACGATTTAAGCAATGTGAAATTTAAACAATCACCTGAAATATATTTCTAAGTCAATGATTATAATAAAGTGGTACGTATTAATAATACCTCATCAAGCGTATAATTGATAAGGTCGGTGTCACACTGCAGCCGTTTACTTGAAACACAGACTTTTTGGGTATGGTGTATTTGAGTTTTGTTTTTTATTTATTTATATTAATGTAGAACATATTAAGTTTATTGTGTGAAAATTTGAAGTCAATTGGAGTAAAACTGTCGGAGATATAGAATTTCAAGTCTTCACCTCTCTGGTCTGCTTTCGTGTTACTTTGAAACTTTTAAATGCGTTTTTCTCACACTTAGCTTTTTCAGAGTCGGTTCCCTCTCTAGCTCAAAATCTACTGACCCGATAATATTAAAATTTTGCACATTCTTTCTTTACATAAATGCCGAGGTAACGCTGTCGAGATTTTTAAAAAAAATTAATTTTATCGTATTTTAAAATACCAAAGTATCTGATTTTCTTCATGAAAAATCAGTATTTTGACTTTTAAATGCTGTAAAAAATTGAACAATCAATAAAATTGAAAAAACTCGACAGCGTTACCTGCATAAACTTATTAACTAATGAAATCATTTTGGTTTTTCGATTTCAGAAAATCGAGTGATGAGTTATGAGTGGCACCGCTGTCAATGCCTCATTTCTTGATATTTATTTATGAAAATTTCACAAAGTATTCTTTAAATGTGATTTTATCATGTAGTAATTATAGAAATAATTATATACTATTTGTGTCGTCAAAAAACATTATCGAAAATATGCTATGTTTTTATCGTTTTGACATTAACCATAAAAAAACTCCCCCTCACCCTTTTAAAATAGAATTTTTTCTCATCATAAAATGCGCTTATGTGCAAAACGGTTGAAGTGTATAAGAGTCCTAATATTTTTTCACAAACTTAATTACTCGAGAATTAGATTTCTTGTTTTACAGTCAAATGCTTTGTGTTATAAAATTGATTATTAGGGGTGTAGTGAATCGCTATTTACAATTAACATACTACCCCAGGGTTGTGAGACAGAGAACATAAATTAAAGCAATAAAAAGTTATTTGAACAACCGTAAAACTTAATAATAATAAAGAGGGCGGCAACAGAGAGTGAGTCGAAAGATACCTTTATAGAAATTATAACAGATTTTTAAAATGGAAACTAAGTGGATTATTAAATCTAGAGATAAATCTTAGGCTAAAGCTGAACTGCGAAAGAGAATAGGGCGAAAATAATAATAATAAACATTTAAATAATAATTTTTTGTGTATAACACTAAGAAAACGAGATCTGAATGTAACCGTGATATTTTAGATTGTTTATATCTTGAGAATATTCCTAAAAATACAAACCTTATATAAAGAAAACTATTCATAAAATGGGCTTGTGTCCTCATTTTTTAGTGGTCGATTTCTCAATTGTTGATTGAAATTTATGTTAATAAATGTGTATTGGCGTGTCTATTTTATTAAATAACTAAATATTGACGGAGATATAGCAATTAAAAGTTTGAATTGTAGTTTTAGTGCTAGAAATGGTGGGCCATATTTGTAAGACGTGAAATGCATTTTATACGTCAGTTATTTGTTGAGTAGGTCAGTGCTCTGTTAATGTTCTGTAGCTGTTGGTAGTCAAATAATCAAGTCAAGTCAAAGAATAATAAGTTTTTATTTTATTTAACCCTGTTACGGCAGACATAATATTGGAATTTTATTGTTCCTTGAAATAGCTGTAAATAATATTTGATATTTTGATATATAAATACATATAGCAGCGATTTATGAGCTGTAAGGTTGGCAGCGGTTGTGATGTCACATGCAGTTGGAATGTTGTCCAACGTTGAATCCCTTTAATAATTAAAGAGACAAAATGACTTTTTTAATTGTTAATATCTCCTAGCATATGGAGTTATTAAAAAATAATTGAATATTTGAGGTTTTAGTAACCCACTTTATCCTTATATAGAAATAATGATATTGTTATAATCGTATGCAAATAGTCAGAATGGTAGCTTTAATATTCTCGAGTTTCTGCATGCATATTTGAAATGCAACAAAATTCAATCTTCTCACAAATATGAAATGAATGAGAAAATTAGTGTTGTCTTTTAATTGCGGATGCGACAACACTTGTACTATAGTATTAAATATACAACATAGATGGCAGGATGTGGAAATCTGTTTGTAGGATACTGTAGCATGTTTGTGCATAAACAACCAATAATTTAAATAAATTAGCCGCGTAAATGAAACCCAAACGAACACGAAACACGGTGTACAGTATAAGCCGCGATACATGTGTGATACATACAGTTTGTATGTGTGTTTGTCCTAATTAACATATGGGAACAGTTGTATATGCAATCAACATCACAGTCTTCTCCTTGGCTTTAAATGAAAAATTTAAAAGAAAGAGAGAGAGAATCAGAGAGAGAAAGTCAGATAGAAAACTTTAGAAAATATTGAATATAGAAATATTGATATTTAGAAATATTGATTTGTTAAAAGACGCTATAGAGGGGCTCAAGGCCCGAGCCCCCCCCACAATAATTATTTCCATTACGCTATTTTAAATTTAATTAGAATTGATTTTGAATTTGGCGCCTATATGTCTATACAAGAATCTGGTCCCTTTCCACATTATCAACACCACCACCAAAACCCACAAAGCTAACAAGTTTCAACTTGCAAACGAATCAAATATTTTCTCAAATTCAACTATATATGTACTGGCTAATTATTTTGTTAGATTGATCTTAAAACTATATTCATCTCTTTTTTTCAACAGCTTATTATTAGGTCGAACGAAATGTCTCAAGCTCGTCTTTATCTGTAACAAATCCACCGACATAACCCTAGCATTAAATTCAATTATTTACTTTAAAAATATTTTTAGAATAATTTTGCTGTCTCATTCTTTTATATATAAAAATCTGAAATAAAACTATGCACTGCTCTAACACATTACAATAATTTTTCTCTAAAATGAAACATTCCAAAATAATTATTAGAACTTGATGGTGCACGTGTAAACAAAACATTGATGCGTTGCCATGGTTACATAAATTATTTACTTTATAAATATTTTTGTTGTAATATTGCTGTCTCATTCTTTTACATAGAAATATCTGAAATATAATTATGCACTGCTCTAATACATTACAATAATTTTTCTATAAAAATAAACATTGCAAAAAATTAATAGAACTTGATATGACTTACCGGTCATTGATCTCGGTGCAGGTGTTTAAACATAAACAAAATACTGTTACGTTGTTGCCATGTTTACATAATTAATATTAAAGTGTTGTTTAAATAAATTTACAATGTTGTACGATCAAAATATTTAAAGACAAATAATTGCAATAAATTTAATATGATAATTATTTACAATTCATAGAAGAAAGATTAACAGAGAAAAATTACAGAGTGTACAGAAGTCTAATTTAGGAAATAAATGAAATTGAAGATTCCACAATTCCTAATTCTTTGATTTTTACGAGTAGTCAAAGTTTAGTCAAGAATTAAATTGTGTAGAAACCAATATAAAAATATTCTATTCTATTAAATAAAACGTTTAAGAAATAATAAAATGTCTATAAGAAATTGAAGAGTGTCAAAACCGTAATGGAAAGGAATCGGAAATGATTCTTCGATAAATAATAACTTGGAATGATTGAAAATATATAAAAGCTATAGAAAAAATAATTGTAGGAAGAAAATGGAATCCACTTCAAGAAGATACATAAGTATTTGTAGCTATCTACATCAAAATTGTTTTTCACTTGAAAAATCACAGAAAACCTTTATCAGGTTCTGCTTTGTGTGAGGTCTGTATTTGTTGATTGTAAATAAAGTATAATCCATAAAACGTATAACGTAGACCCTCTATAACACGAGTTACTGCAATGCGAATAGTTATAACGCGTTGGAAATATTGATGGTAATTTTTCAATAATAGTAATTTTTAAAAACACACCCGTATATATAATATGTGTCAAAATTTCATAACATTGCAACAATAAATTTACGCGTTACAGAAGTTTTAGTATAAGCATCGCTTTTTAATTGGAAAGTGATATTTCTTATTAGCAATCATACGAAATGGCATCGGTTTTTTATCATAATTTATTCATGATAACAAATAACCATAAGTTGAAAGCATCTTAACTGTAATTCAACTTAGAGAAGTTATGGTTATGGATAAAGTTTTGTGTTGAAACATATTTTGGTAAACATTTTTTGGTCGGAGCCCTTGCTGGTGTAAACGGTCATCGTCGTAACAGCTTTGACCCTACATAATTCAGAACGTGACCAGAGATTCAATCATTTACACACTTGCGTAGGCATAGTGATAGACGAATATAATACCCTTATACAAATCGATTTGTATAATCTTCGGCAAGCATTTCAGCTTTACGACAAACCCCTTAGATGTTTTAAGAGGTTGTCGGCCACCCCGACAATTTTAATAAATCATTTTTTTTTTTAACGTGAACGTGAAATACTTTAGAAGTCGATCTCAAAGTCTTTAGCTATTAAATTAACGAAGAGATTTGGAAGCTAGGAACTTTAGAGTATTGCAATTATTATTCGGGAGAGGTATTATTCTCAACAAATTATTGTACAACTTATTAAGTTTATTATGTAAAAAATTGAAATCGATTAGAGTAAAACTGTCGGAGATATAGAGTTTTAAGTCTTCACCTTTCTGATCTGGTTTCATCTTACTTTGAAACCTTTAAATGCGGTTTCTCACACACAGCTTTCTCAGAGTCGGTGCCATCTCTAGCTCAAAATCTACTGGACTGATTCTTTTGAAATTCTTTTGCACACTCTTTCTTTACATAAATGCCGAGGTAACGCTCTCGAGTTTATGTTTATTTTTTAATTTTAACGTATTTTAAAACAACAAAGTTTCTGATTTTTTTCATGAAAAATCTTATGGAAAATAATAATTGGAAAATCAATAAAAAAAGAAAAACTCGACAGTGTTTCCTGCAGAAACTTATCAACTGATGAAATCATTTTGGTTTTTCGAGTTCAGAAAATTCAGTGATGAGTTATGAGTGACACCGCAATGTTACTTCTTTTCTGACGTCTAAGGAGATTCGCTGTCAATGCCTCATTTCTTGATATTTATTTCTGAAATATTCACCAAGTATTCAATTTCAAATATCATTTTATCATGTAGTAATTATAGAAATAATTATATACTAACTGTGTCCTCAAAAAACATTATCGAAAATATGCTCTTTATCGTTTTGAACTCAACCGTCTGAGGAAAAAAGTGCTACATCCGAATCCTGAGAGTATAGCTTTATTTAATGGTTATATTCTTAAAGATAGTGTAAAAAGTCACTGTTGATATCATAATTATCGCATACAGTTATTGTACTCCAACCCTAGCTCAATTCCTATTAATATTAAATGTGGTTGCTTTGATAACGGGTAAATAATAGGGGTAGTAACATCCTGTTTCAAAGTAAAATCACTGTACCGTGCGCTAACTCTATTTTAGGTAGTATACCCTTGAGTTTAGTAAATAGTAGTAGTTTGCTGTGAAAGTCATCAAAGAGAAAGGTTTAAACTATAAAAAACAGCTATTCCAAAGAATGAAAAATTTCTACACTTCCCGTTGGTAACGTAAAACTAATTCACAATTGAAAGGGTGGACACTAGAGAGAAAACTGTATTTATATTTTTCATTTCCGATAACGTGAAGAATCTTGTCTAAAAACGGTTCCAAGTTAACATAGCATTTCTTTAGTATAACAGATTCTGAACGACTAGAAGTATTTTAGTACTACAAATAACATATCACTAATAAGTTCGTTAAATGATTTATAGATAGCGTTACTATTGACAAATCTATATGATTTTTAGATAGTACTAACCTTGACATGATATGAGTCAAAATTTCATAACATTCCGGTTATTGGTTGACAAGTTCAGTGGTTTTAGTGACACTACTTGTTTATTTTCTAAACAATGGAATAATCTGAATTTCGTGTGTAGATAAAGCATTGCTTTTTAATGGGAAAAAACACTGATGCTGAATAAAACTTGTCAAGCCATTGCTTTGCATATTATCAGTAATCTTATTGAGAGATGCTCGGTACAGTGATGACAAGAATCTCTTACAACAGTCGTATCAGAAGTGTGCGACCACACTAACTTGTTATTTATTTTATTTAATCGTAGATATTTGAAATATACCTTTTACCCTATGTGTATACGTTTGTGTAGCTGCCTTTTAGTTCAGAAAAAGCTCAAGGGAGGCTCTATTAGTAAAGTAGGTCAGACAGATTTATTTGTTCATCCCTAAACTCACTCTTTATTAATTATAGGGTAGTGGGTGGGGTTAGAGATAGAAATGTTTAAAATAAACAACTCTCTTGAGATTACCGCTCATGTACTACATCTCTTAATATCTGAGACACTTGTAAGTACATATTATTATTAAATCAGCGACGTTAATCGCGAGTGGTGCTCACGAGAACATCGCTAAATGGATGTTACGTATAGGCAAGAGGTCAAAAAAACCAGATAGTAAATTACAACCAAACAAATTAATACTAACATCATTCAGACTCATTAATTTCAGGTAATACCTAAGACACGAAGCTTTCTAGGTCTCGAATGCAGAGCCTTATACGAGATCCAGAGTTGTTTATGTTAAGATAAGACTGAATCAGGTTACATCTCTAATACAAACTATAGCAGAACTAAATAAATACAGATTTGATTGTCAATTTAGAGAAGACATTTGGTTTTTACAATTCGCTGAATACGAAATATTAATTTGAGTAAATTTTTTTATGATTCTAATGCTATTAAACAGAACATCGTATATAGATAAAAGAAAACATATATTTACTTAATTATATAAATGTAAAACATTTTATAAACATCCACTGGTTGAAACATTTATTTTGAAAAATGTTCAAAATAAAATATTAAATATTTTTAATGGAATCTACGTCAGACTTTGTCTAGACCATTGGAGCAATTAACCGTTTCTTGCTTACTTAATTACAGGTGAAACATAATTTAAGTGAATATAGAGCATCCAGCTTTTGATTAATGAAGTCAGCTATGATATGTAAGGGTACTTTAATTACATATAAATATAAACGTAAGAAAAAGTATGTTTTTGGAAAATAATTTTATTTACTAGGATTAAGAAAGCTTGAGTTTAAATTACTGCCCTGCCCTGGTAGAAATATAACCTTGTGGAGAAAAATAACAAAGTGGAGAATTAGGTATCATTCCCACTCACTGCTTTAATTTAATTTTGTATTTAATTTAAATTGTTTAGCATATGGCAATACGCGTAGTCATTCACAGTACCATTTTTAATTTAATTTATTTTTTAAGTTTTCTTAGTTTTTTAGAACCTTGCAAGGTCCAATGTTTTAAATGAAAAATATTAAATTAAGAAAAACTATATTATATTATAACCTCCAAAATGTGAAAATCTGTAAAAATGCAGAAGGATTTATTTTCAAAAGAAGTTTAATGTCAGTTTTTAAAAAATATAGAAGTGAAAACAATTTCTATTACTAATTGTTATTACAAATAGCAATTTCAATTATTTCACATACAATTTTATCGAACTGTCAAAATTTATATTACTTACGATGCATTCGCACTAATTAATTAACTAAACTTTAATTAAAACACAAATGTGAAAAGGAATGCTTAAACGAAAACCTGAAATCTTGATTGCAATATTAAATAAAAACAGTAAATTAAATATCAAAACAGTGAGTGGGAATGAGGCTTTAGCAATTTCTATATGCAAAGTAGAAAATGTACCTTTCGAGTTGTAATTTCTTATCTATAGCAAAATCGTGGTGCAGTCTTTGCTTTGTGACATACCACGGTGCATCTACAATCATGCGTAATGTCTTAGATTGGAATCTTTGCAAGATCTCAATGCTTGTGTTAGCTGATGTACCACAAAGTTATATCCATATAGGTTTACGTTTAGATTTATGTACAGGTGTAAATTTTTAATTTTTATAATGCAGGTTGGTTTGTAATTTGGTTTCTATCGATAACTAGATGTTCTTGTTCATTAGCCTTATTAGTCTATCTTCATCAATTTCTTTATTGATTTAAAACTTAAGGAAAAGAACAGTATATATTTATATATATATAAATTATATATAGCTTTCCAAGTTTTGGTTGTTAGTACATAAAACTACCAAAATGACGTCAGTGTTCGTCGCGACGTTTATTAGAGATAGGTAAACATATTTATATTAACTTTGATAAAGTTCGTGTGTGAGTTAAGTACAAGTATTACAAAACCAACAATACTTCAGTCTGCTCTAATCCAGAAAAGCACTTTTATATAACTTTGATAACTAAAATTATTTCGTGAAGACTATCTGATTTATAGGGAGATAATAATCCAATAATCCGCTTTGCTTCCAATATTAATACGGTAAAATATTTGTTATTAAGTTCGTACACATATAAAGTATATACATAGACGTCCAAAGAAAATTTACAGTGGGGGTTAAGTTAAATTTTATTTTCCTATTTCAAATACAAAATAAAAAATAAATTTCATGTTAGTACTTAAATACCAAATACAAAATACGTATTTTAAAAACATTTTAGAGAAAATACAATACTTTTTATGTTACTAATGTTGAATAATTTTCAGAATTCTCTTTGATAAAGACCGACTTCGTTTTGAAACATTTTTGTTTCATAAAAATACTACCTAAACTTTTTAAAAATAGCAAAAGTAAGGGTTTTATTAGTGTTGCATGTTTATGTCGCACTAGTATGTACGTCGAAAGCACAACACACTTAGTACACTCATGTCTAAATAATGTCAACTTATGAATGAAAATATATAAATGTTGGATGTCGCATGTGGGGGTAGTAGGTAAAATAATATATATTTATGTATATATATTTCAGTAAGGAATGTAGTGGAGTGGTTGTCTTGTAGTAAAACAAATAATGAACGAGAAAATATGATAAACAAATTTAGGTAAACGAAAATCAGATGTCTTATGGTGGGGGTAACAGGAAGGATAATAAAATAATAGGCACATCTATCATTTCAAATTAGAATTATTAAGACAATGCAGATACTTTTAGATCGTAGATGGTGCTAAGGGTTTTAAGTTTATATTCAAAATAGTATTTACTGATTAACACTATGAAGTAACAAAAATGAAAAGAGTATTTTGTATTTTCCAAATAGGAAATAGGTTTGTGAAAGTTTTCAAATAAAATATAAAATTCTATACTCTTAAAAGATTATTAAATGCAAATACAAAATTTCTATTTTGTATTTGCATTTTGAGTATATGTATTTGAAAAATGCACATCTCTGCTAATAAGTGATTCAATTCTCTTCAGTGTAAAGCAATTACGCTACCGTGCTCCTTTTGCGGACGGCATTCGTTAGTAGAAGTAAGAATGCCTCTAGGTTTGTAACAAGTTTGCATAATTATGTTACCGTTTATCTTAAAGTAAACCACAGTAACTATAGTTACTGTATAGTTACTGTATATTATAATATACAAAAGACAAATATTATGTAACATTCGTTACGTATACATTACATTATTATTCTTGCACATAGAGTTTATATTATAATTACTTTGTTTAAATGATATATAAAATGTAGTTCAAATTTTTACTAATTAGATTTTTCCATGTGTAATAATTATCTTCGAAAATTATATTGATTTGGCGTCATAGAAATTATTATTCGGTAAAATGCATAAGTGTCTATTTTATTTATTCTTGTTTACCATCTTTATAATATCAAAACTTTGTGTGTTGCTCCAATCAGCTATTAGTAGCATCTGACGGTTGAGTATGCACCTTTGTACATTTTGGTTGTTGGTATTGATGAAAATTCATAGAACGCGAGAATGTGGATTGGTTCGATTAGATATCGGATTAATACATATAATATTTACGTTCTAATGTATTTGCAACATAAAACATAATACAGTAAATGAAACGTGAAATTGAATAGCGAGTGTAAATAATAAAACATCTAATTCAATTTTATTGTATTACCTTGGACAGTTACATCTCCATGTAATCCGAATAATAAAAGACGAGACTTTTAAATAATTGGAACATAAATGTCTCTATTAATTCTATTTATAGGATATGGATTTTCTATCTTCATGATAGCAAAGAAATCCGGATATAAAATGTAAAATCCGACAGTTGGATATTTTATAATAAAAACTTCCTGGTTATAAAATTGATCCTCTATAAATATAAGTTCATCATACTTTTTATTGTTTTAAAAATATATAGCGCCGTTAAATAAGATATAAATGGGAAAAGACGAAGATGTACTTAAAATTTACTGTGTTTGATGATAAAGAGAAGTAATCAGTCAACTACTTTATGCACACAGTAAACATTTACTCAGTTTCTCACAGTCGTTCACATGAAATGTCTATTTTATCGGCTATAAATGGCGAAATTATCCACCTGTCGGAATACAAATGAAGATAAAGTTGATGCGAACTATAATTGAAGTAGAATAGTGATAGAAACATCACAAAATTGAACACTTGACCAAATTGTTTACTGAGAAGCTACCAGACATTTTTCTTTATCGTTTTAATTTGTTTTTATTTTATATTGTTAATCCTTAATATTATGTTTTATAATTTTGTGTCATTGATACAAACTATAAAAATGATTTATTTTACAACCGGTGTCGGTATTCAGGAGTGAAAAAATGCGTGAGTAAATGGGGTATAAAAGTAACAGAATAAAATTAATATTGCTTGCTGACATGCTCTGCAAATTGAATATGTATTTCCATTAAGGCTCATTTAATATTTTAATTATATTGTATAATTAAATGACAAATGATTAGTACTGATATAACAGGTACATTAAACCACAGGTAAAACGCAAACGTAATTAGTAATTAATCAAACAAGCTTTTACGTCAATTAAATTATGGTGGTAGGTTTTAAATAACATCACCATACATTGTTAAGTACTACGATATTGTCATCTTTGTACTAATTTAAGGGTAGTGACGGGGATACCAGTGTGTGGTAGTCGACGGTGTATTGAGACACTACATCACCAACCAAGTACCCCCATTACTTTACGAGTCACAGCGGGTTTAGTGACGCTACTTTTGTAAATTTCAAAACAATGAAAAAATCGGAATGGGCTTGTGTCCTCATTTTTTAGTGGTCGATTTTTGATTGAAATTGATGTTAATAAATGTGTATTACCGTGTTTATTTTATTAAATATTTAAATGTTCCTTGAAATAGCTGTAAATAATATTTGAGCTGTAAGGCTGGTAACCTTACACAAGGATTGTGATGTCACATGCACTTGGAATGTGTACAACGTTGAATCCCTTTAATAATTAAAAAGACAAAATGCCTTTTTTTCTTGTTAATATCTCTTAACATATAAGGAGTTATTAAAAAATAATTGAACATTTGAGGTTCTAGTAACCCACTTTATCAATATATAGTACACTTTTAAAGAAATTAAGACATAGGACACAAGTCCATTTCGTGTCTTGATAAAGCATTGCTTTTTAATGGAAAAAAATAATGAAAAATACTATAATGGGTCCTTAATGCTGAATTGAATTTTCAAGCTGTAGTTCGTGCTAAATAAAGTTAACGAACTACTCGCAACAACCAGCGAAACATCTCATGGAATGGTTTCTTGTCTCTCAACCGTTTGGTGGTTTTCAGGAAGTCATTTAACCAATCTTCTTCCTGTGTACGTGATAGCTTGCATTCCTGTGCTATCAAAAACGGTATGTATGCATCCAACCGTATGCTTGACATACAAATGTATCTAGTTTCACATACTGTATCTAGTGTACGGGCTCCAGCAGAAAATATATAAGATAAAACTATACCTTTGAACTCTTCATTTCTATGATATCTTTCACAATATAAAAAATACAATTAAAATTAAATTGAAATATAAAATTTGTTTCAACGCATATAACTACTAGATAGAATGTTATGTCAACAAAAACATAATTACTGTACCAACGATATATCGTAGAAAAATACATCAAAATACAAAAAGGTAGACAATTCAAAAACAAAACTTAGTAGATAAAAATAATAAAACCTTCAAAAAAAAATTCATAGTAAAATTGTACAATAATATAAAAAAATATGTTAAAACAGGTATGTCAAAATAGTACAAAAAAGAAATCAAATTTTGAAAATGATATCTCTTCTTGTGAAGATCACACTTTTAAATACGTTAGATATGTTGCTTAAACAAACAATTGACTTATCGAAGTCATTATAACAAGCTCATTAAAGTATATTGTGCGTAATTACGATACTGCACACTTTTTCTTTGATCTTGCGCAACCCGTTCGAAGATCGTACAACGTCACTCATTCTATCAAACCACTGGTTCCGTATTCAATAACTCTAGATGTATCCAGAATACGTATTGCACGCCTTATGTATACGTGAAGAAAACGTATAAGACGTTTTCTTGGTCAAATTTCTTCTCTTTCTTTTGTAATCGTATTGTAGTGCTCCTTTCTAAAGCATCAACAGCAACTTTCCTTCTTCTTATATCTCTTTAGGGTATATATTGTACATTTATGTTTTAATACGTTCCGCTAAGATTTGCATTATTCCCTAACTCATTAAACTAACAACATATATTCCTCAACCAAATATAGGTACAAACGTCTCCAACTTGCTATAAAATTTGCATTGAATTTATAACTTGCATTTTTAACTAGAATTTAAAAATGTGTTTTAGATCTTATCGACTCAAGTACAAAATATTAGAAATATGTCCGTACTTAAGAAAATGAAAAAGCCAGCTACTCAAGTAGTAAAACAGTTACAAAACTCCGGTGTGAACTTGAAGTTCAAGGAGTTAGGAAAATTAGTCGCTAACGATCTAAAAACTTCTCCGAAACCTACCGCACAAAACGCAGCAAAAGATTTCGAAACAATTAAACCACCTCTAGTACATTTGAAAAACATTTTCTTCCCAAAACAAAATCTTAATGATGTCTTCGCAACCACTACGAAAGCGTACGGAAAGACCACTTTAAGAGGGATGAAGACTACTCCCGTCAGCAAAGTGGCTAGGAAAGTATATGTTGAAGAGCTTGACGGAATCACAGAGCGGATTAAGCAAAATCAAACTATTTCAATCAACAATTGTGGTAAATTGCCATCGTCTTACCCAAAGGGTAGGAAAGTGTACACAGCCTCCTCAAAAGCGAGCGACCCATTGCAGGAAGCTAGGGCACCGCTTCTAGTGGTCTTTAAATGCATGCCTGAAATTCAGAAGAGATATGCAGGAAATCAGCGTAATTTTATTTGCAGAAGGAAAACAGACGAACCTGAATGCGCTCCAAGGAAAAGGATTGTTACAGCGAAATGCCCCCCAATAATCCTGCAACAAGGAGAGTCATACTGCATAAAAAACAACGGTTGTCCTAAGGCATGTAGGTATTTAAGGAAATACTGTTGTATAAGGGGCGACCGAGTTATTGACGAGAAATGTCGAATAAAAACGCCGTACCCATCGTTTTTAGAGAGTAAATATCGTCCTCCTCTTATGTTTCATACCTCGAGGAATGATTGCTTCTGCTGGGACCCAGTTAGTCCTTGTGAAGAAGATAAGAGAAAACGACAAATACCTCCACTAACAAAAACTTGTTCAAATTATTTTCCAAATTGTTGCAGATGGTGTCCATGGTGCAAAACTTGCACATATTCTTACCATCCTAATTGTCCCACGTGCTGTAGAGATTGAACAAATATTGTAAAACTTGAACATTGTAAATGTACATAACTCTTAAATAAATTTAGTCTTCTTATTATCCTTTCATTTTCGTGTTCAACTTTTTTCAATTACTTAATAAATACTTTTGTAAAAAGATAATCTTCTTACAAGTATTATGCAGCCATTATTGCCAAAGTATCATGTACATAAATGTCACACGAAGTCACGATATCGAATTACTTATTAAATACTTATGATTAATTAAGATAATAATTAATTGTTATATACTAAATAAATACCTTTAATGTACAATAAACAATTATTCCCAATAAACAATTTGGTGAAAATGTTACATTTTGTGAAGTTTCTTTGCGGAGTGCAAATCTTATATCAATAGCTAAAGAATATTAATTCAGTTTTGCATTTAACAACTTTTTTCAGTTTTTTCGTTTTTTGACGACAAAGTTAATAAACAATTATTTCTATAATTACTACATAATAAAATAACAGAGAATACTTTCTGAAATTTTCATAAATAAATATCAAGAAATGAAGCATTGAAAGCGAATGTCCGCTGATGTCACAAAAAAAGTAATATGGCGGTGCCACACATAATTCATCACTGAATTTTCTGAAATCGAAAAACCAAAATGACTTCATTAGTTGATAAGTTTCTGCAGGTAATTCTGTCGAGATTTTTTTAATTATTGATTTTTCAATTCCATGAAAAAAATCAGAAACTTTGTTATTTTAAAATGCGTATAAGTTAAAGAAAAAGAAAATTCGACAGCGTTACCTCGGCATTGATGTAAAGAAAGAGTGTGTAATAGTTTAAAAGAATCGGTGCAATAGATTTTGAGCTAGAGAGGACACCGACTCTGAAAAAGTTTTCAAAGAAAAACGAAACCAGACCAGAGAGGTGCAGACTTAAAACTATATATCTCCGACAGTTTTACTCCAATCGACTATTCATTTGTTTTTGCTTTTGCCAATTTTTCAATTGGAAAAACATATGAATAAAAAAAATACATAAAGCATTACATACAAAAACTAAACCAAAAAAAAAATATTTAAATAATATACTGAAAAATTGAAGATATGACAGCTCAAGTAAGTGACTTTTATTTAATTTAATTTATCGTTATTTATTAAGAACAGAGTTGCTCTAATTGTTGTCACTGTTTTGATTAATTATTTCACTAATCGTACTTTGTACCGTAGAAATGTTACCTGGTGCATTGTGGTTAAATTAATGGCGTTGTTTCTCCTGATTTAATTCCACCCTGTTTTTGCCACTAATTTTTTCCTTTAAGTTACTATTGATTGATTTAGATGTGCATTTGTTGTGGTCTCCTTAAGACTAAAAAAACGACAAAAACGGTATAAAGCTGTCAAATATAGTGCAACACTGTATGGAATTGAAATTATCTCAAAATATTCGGTTACTTCGGTTACTATATTTTCCTTTTTTGTTCCTCTGATTCGCATTTTGCTATTATAATCTCTTTTTCATTCTTACTTTCTCTTTCAGGTCTCTAAATAGCCATTCCTCTACTTCTTTTCTGAGTTTCACTTTATTCACATGCTCCTTCACTATATTTTCCATCCTTTCCTTAAACTCTCTTTCCGCTTTTTCTTTTTATCGTTCTTCTTCTTTCTTTTTCTCTCTCCTTTTCCACTTGTTTCATCCCTATTATTCTATCATTTTCTACCTCTGCTTTCTTCCGATCCTTTTCCTTTTTTTCTTCTTTTTCTCTTTCCAACCTCGTCATCAACTCTTTTCGCTCCTTCTTTCTCATTTCTTCTTTCATCTCTTTCATTTCCTCTTTTAGCTCTTACCTCCGATTCAATTACTCTCCCGAACCTGTCAATCACTTTCTCCATCACTCCCTTCTCCTTATTTTCCTCTGAATTCTTCCTACTTTTCTGTTAAAATATTCACAAATTCTTTTGTTATTACTTAATATATATTTATCATAATTTCAAAATTAATTTCAGATTTCATTCAATGAATTACACAACTTGCCGCACCTGTTACTAAGGAATGCAAAATATAAAATCAGCTCGCTCTATAAGAAACAACACTCTACAAAGATAAATGAAGATCTCAACAGGAAAGCGTCGGCCAACCACAGAGGAGTATACTCCAGTAGCTTGTTAGCCGTCCGCTCCAGCAATCTTCTTTCGAGTTGTCTCTTCTCCCAACAAATGCAAAAACGATTTTATGGGAAAGTTAAGAAAGCTGCTAAGGCTAGGGATAAGAAAGTGGAACTGACTATTAAAATTCCACGTTGCGCACCGAAGAAGCCTAAATTACGTTTGCCAATATGTCCCCCGATAATTAAGACCACAGGTTCGGGTCCGCCCAGGTTGCAGTTAGAAGGTTGTGACGATGCTTGTGTATTTCCACGTAAATTTTGCTGTGTTAGGCCAGATAGAACTATAGATACTAGTGGGCGAATAAGGACGCCTTATCCATCATTTCTGGAATGTTTAAGGAATGCGATTGATATTCAGAAGCCAATAGAGTGTTCGTGCTGGGATAATGTTCAAAGCCCATGTGAGGCAGACGCTAGGATGCGCTTTGTACGCCCCGCCACTAGATTTTGCAAATAATCTACCACCCTGATTATGCTATATTAAAGGCTAAATATAGTAACTAATATATGTTAACCAAAGCTTCATTAATTTAATAATAAATTATTTCTTCTATGTTGCTATAATATTTTACTTTTAGAATTTAGAATGGAATTTGAATTTTTTTCTTTAAAAACTATGCAATATAATGATATTTTCCAAACGGTATTTGTTATTTTATGAAATATGTGAATCGATTTTAATTGCTTCTTGACAACGTCACACTAAGCGGTAGTGTACTATATATTGATAAAGTGGGTTACTAGAACCTCAAATGTTCAATTATTTATTAATAACTCCTTATATGTTAAGAGATATTAACAATTAAAAAAGTCATTTTGTCTCTTTAATTATTAAAGGGATTCAACGTTGTACAACATTCCAAATGCATGTGACATCACAATCCTTGTGTAAGGTTACCAACCTTACAGCTCATAAATCTCTGCTATATGTATTTATCTATCAAAATATCAAATATTATTTACAGCTATTTCAAGGAATAATAAAATTTCAATATTATGTCTGCCTTAGCGGGGTTAAATAAAATAAAAACTTATTATTCTTTGATTTGACTTGATTATTTGACTACCAACAGCTACGAAACATTACCACAGCACTGACCTACTCGACAAATAACTGACGTTAAAATGCATTTCACGTCATACAAATATGGCCCACCATTTCTAGCGCTAAAACTACAATTCAAACTTTTAATTGCTATATCTCCGTCAATATTTAGATATTTAATAAAATAGATACACCGATACACATTTATTAACACAAATTTCAATCAACAATTGAAAAATCGACCACTGAAAAATGAGGACACAAGCCCATTATTTTTTGCTCTGCATATGAGCAGAACCTATTTTTTTATTTTACGCATGTTATAAATATCGTCAATCTACATATAGGGATCTAGCTACAGGTTGACCACGCCTGCTCTCTAGAAACTTAAATTCGAATTATTTATTATCTTTATTTATTTAAAGAAAATCTTGCAACACAGTATTATTCTACATCTTTCAGAGTTTGGGGCCACAATCCCCCTCTGCAACGATAGCTAGATAATGTATAATTCAAATATACTTTCAAAGTCATTGCAGTTATTCATTTATTTTACAAGTACAATTTTTGACAGTTAATTGAAAACTTGTAAATCAATATGTAAAAAAAAACCTCACTGCAACTTTTTAATTTCTTGTAATTAAAAATATATATACACGAAAAGTAAGTTAAATATATCTTTCTTATAATTATTTTATACAATGGAACACATTTAAATAAAGAGAAAATAATTTATTTTTTAAATCAAATGAAATCGAATAGAGAATATAGAAGAATTATATTTTCAAACCACACTGTAAAAGAATTTAGTTAAAAATATGGTTCAGACGCTTCTTTCTTAGGCTAAAGCTGCACTGCGAAAAAGAATAACACATCGTTACGAATATACTTTCGGGAGAAGCATTTCTAAAAACTTAATGAAACTGAATATCAAATTTTGTAATGGGCTTGTGTCCTATGTCTTAATTTCTATAAAAGTGTATTATATATTGATAAAGTGGGTTACTAGAACCTCAAATGTTCAATTATTTTTTAATAACTCCTTATATGTTAAGAGATATTAACAATTAAAAAAGTCATTTTTTCTCTTTAATTATTAAAGGGATTCAACGTTGTACACATTCCAAGTGCATGTGACCTCATAACCGCTACCAACCTCACAGCTCATAAATCTCTGCTATATGTATTTATATATCAAAATATCAAATATTATTTACAGCTATTTCAAGGAACAATCAAACTTCAATATTATATCTGCCTTAGCAGGGTTAAATAAAATAAAAACTTATTATTCTTTGACTTGACTTGATTATTTCGACTACCAACAGATACAGAACATTACCACAGCACTGACCTACTCAACAAATAACTGACGTTAAAATGCATTTCACGTCATAAAAATATGGCCGACCATTTCTAAGGCTAGAACTACAATTCAAAGTTTTAATTGCTATATCTCCGTCAACATTTAGATATTTAATAAAATAGACATGCCAATACATATTTATTATCATCAATTTCAATCAACAATTGAAAAATCGACCTCTAAAATATGAGGACACAAGCCCATGCCGTAAAATATATAATTAATGCTAATGTTACTTTCTAGGTTCAACATTCACGATAAATGTTATTTTTCGAGTTATCTATTTTTAACTAACATCTGGCTTTCGCTTATTTTGGATTTCGTAACAATTTAAGGACAAAGTGATAAAAATATTTTTTATATAAAAATAAAAATGAAAATGATTAAAAGGGTAAGTTAAAACAAGGCACGGTTCTAGGCTACGGTGTAAGGTGTTTCTATATTTGCCTAGTATTCGTCGTAAATGCGTCTTTCATTTACCAAACTCTTAAATATATGTTTGTATTACAGTTTATTGCTACAACCCTTCATCGAAAGAACCCTTTCGACAAGGATGCTTTAATGAAGGTTGTTAGCAACCCAGCAACTGATTGGAAAATAGGAGATGTTAATTTAAAAAAATCAAATGGAATTTTTTTGAAAACTTTTCCTACAACCAATAACTTTTTATATAAGAATTCTTCAATCCTGGATTTATATAATTCTTCTAACCAAATGGTTAAAAGATCTTATTCCAAGGGGACTCCCTTTATTGACAGAGTTTTTATTAAAAAGATTTGTGCCTTAAGAAAGACTTGCGAACCTGAAAGATCCAAAAAAGCTCGTCTACTTTTAGATGATTCTACTAGCATTCTGGACGTGGCTGATTTAAAAAAGGCCCATAAAGAAATTAGGAAAAAAAGGGCCAAAGAAATTAAGAGTAAAGTGAAAAGACTGCATGTAATGGAATTCAAGAAGCTTAAGAATAATCTAAAAAGCAATGGAAAAAGTGTAAAGTCTGGTGAAAATGACAAAAAGGGAAACGAAGACAACGATGTCAGACCGCCTAGTGCTCCTAAATTTAAGAATCCGTATGTACTATGTCCGCCAATAAAAAAATCGGAAGGTAGCTGCATTAGAGTGAAATATACAAATTGCGATGAATCATGCAAATATTTCCGGAAATATTGCGGTGTCCGCGAAAGACAATTTAATGCTAGTTGTCGGATAAGAGCGCCATATCCTTCTTTTGTGGAATGCATGAAACCATTTATTTACATAAATAAATCAGCTGAATGCTTCTGCGGTAATCACGAAAGTAATCCTTGCGATGCTTGGCGGATAAGAAGAAAGCCACCAAAAATAAAAAGTTGCGGGTAGAGGTTCAAAAATATAAAACAAAAAAAATTGTAAATGTCTTGTAAAGTTAAAAACATGAGGAATATACTACAAGATCAAATCTATTGTATTTTATTATCGATTTACTAAACTACACCCCTTAACAAGCCCCAAAATATACTCTACTTAAAATCACGATGTAATTTTTCCAGAATTTATATCCTCTTATATTTTATAACATCAACTTCGTATTTCCTACAGTATACTTTCGATTGGTCCCAAATAACTTTAGTGATTTTTTCTTTAAAATTTATTTAAAAATATAAAGGAAATAAATTATATTTGTTAACATTTTGAATCTGCCAAATTGAACGGAAAATGATTTAGTATAGGCAGAGGTAATTTATTTTCAAGTTTAATTGCTTTCCACTTAAAGCTAAATATAACTTCTATTATATTTTAAATTGAATATTTTCTTGTGCGATCGCTGCGTAATTAATAATTTAAAATATTACTTAATACAGGTGAGTCGTGAAACATTTCATAATAATGTTTACTGTAGGGTTCTGAAAGCTTTGAAAAACCTACGCTAAATATTGATAAGGTATTTTTAGAGTTCTATTCTACTGAAGTTATTGAAGTCTTAGTGTCAATTTTTAATTAATGGTAATACATCAAAGTACAAAATATTTTATAATTTATTGTAATATTAGAAACGTCACAAAAAGAAGTAACATTGCGGTGGCATAACTCATCACTGGATTATCCGAAATTAAAAAACCAAAATGATTTCATTAGTTGATAAGTTTCTGCAGGTAACGCTGTAGAGTTTATTGATTTTTCAATTTTTTACAACACTTAGAAGTCAAAATATCGATTTTTCATGGAAAAAATCAGAAACTTTGTTATTTTAAAATACGTTAAAATTAAAAAATTAAAAACAACTCTACAGCGTTACCTCGGCTTTTGTGCAAAGAAAGAGTGTGCAAAATTTTAAAAGAATCGGTCCAGTAGATTTCGAGCTAGAGATGGCACCGACTCTGAAAAACCTAAGTGTGAGAAAACACGCTTAAAAGTTTCAAAGTAACACGAAACCAGACCAGAAAGGTGATAATTTAAAACCCTATATCTCCGACTGTTTTACTCCAATCGACTTAAAATTACACAATAAGCTTAATATGTTTTATATTAATTTAACTAAATAAAAAATTTAAAAAAAAACCTTACAAAATCCTCCCCCTCCCCTTAAGAAGAATAAATACAGTTCAGCAATGCAATGGCTTGACACGCGTTATTTGTACTTATTATGATTTGTATCGTATTTGTATCTTAAATATCAAAATAAGTCAATTCCACAACAATTTTTACTCCAAGAAAACAATGAAAATCCACTTTTCTTAAAGTTTCTCAGATTTGAGTAACCCATTAACATGTTGTTGAAAGCAACTCATTAACTAATTCTAAAGTAACTTAGCAATTAATATGGCGCCCCAGTATGTTAAACTTTCACAAAACGAAACAGTTCTTAAATGGTAACCCACAAAGAGGGTGTTTCTCAGAAACTCGGCGAGATGTTCTACTTAAACTTCTATATTACATCGCTGTATTCATTTCTTAAAGGTAACAACACCGTATGATTGTCTTATCTTATTTCATTTATGAAAGCATATTAATGAATTTATAAATTGGTTATTCAATTGTATAAAGCCACATTCCCACTCACTGTTTTGATATTTCATTTATGTTTTCATTTAATATTTTAATCGAGATTTCAGGTTTGCAGAATAGGTATTCCTTTTCACATTCGTGATTTAATTTGAGTTTAGTCAATTTAGTTGAATAATTAAAATTGCTGTATTTAATAACAATTAGTAATTGAAATTGTTTTTACTTCTTTATATTTGACACAATGATATTGAACTTCATTTAAAAGTAAACCTTACTGCATTTTGACAGATTGTTTCATTTTGGATGTTATAATATAATTTAGCTTTTTTAATTTAGTTACATTGCACTTTATAAGGTTCTAAAAAAACAAAGAAAACATAAACTGAATTCTAAATGGTGCAGGGAATGTCTACGCATATTCCCATATGTTATGCAATTTAAATTAAATACAAAATTAAAACAGATACTGGACGAAAACCAACACTAGCACCATCTATGGTCCAAAACACACGTTTTCAAATTTCTCCTTTATCTAAAAGTGTTGATAGCATATTCTCAGTCATTCTTCCCTGCTCTGCGAAGACATCACACCACACCAATCAATTCAATCTAAATGAAATGCTAATTCACAAATCATTACTTTATCTATCCAACTGCCTACAAACATTTCACATTTCTTTCATTCTTTACAAACCTGTTTCTTTCCTGTTATCAACAAACTTCAGTGTTCCAGTTATAACAAGTGAAAATAAAGTCTTCAAATTTAACGCTGTATCAGATTAAGAATACTTAAGAATTTCTATAAAACTGTCCTATAATAACTGTCAAATGTCCAATTATTTTTTAATAACTCCTTATATTTCAGGAGATATTAACAATTAAAAAAGTCATTTTTTCTCTTTAATTATTAAGGCGATTCAACGTTGGACAACATTCCAACTGCATGTGATATCACAGCCACTAGTTGCTATCTCTTTTATACAACAGAGCGTAAAAGAGATAGCATATTCAAGATAGAACTCTGGCAAGTTTACAGGTTACCAACCTTACAGCTCATAAATCTCTGCTATATGTATTTATACATCAAAATATCAAATATTATTTACAGCTATTTCAAGGAACAATGAAATTCCAATATTATGTCTGCCGCAACAGGGTTAAATAAAATAAAAACTGATTATTCTTTGACTTGACTTGATTATTTCGACTATAACAGCTACAAAACATTACCACAGCACTGACCTAATCAACAAATAACTGACGTATAAAATGCATTTCACGTCATACAAATATGGCTGATCATTTCTAGCGCTAAAACTACAATTCAAACTTTTAATTACTATATCTCCGTCAACATTTAGATATTTAATAAAATAGACACGCCAATACACATTTATTAACATCAATTTCAATCAACAATTGAAAAATCGACCACTAAAAAATGAGGACACAAGCCCATTAAAAATATTAAATTACTGCGAGTGTTTGTTATTGGTTCAAACTTTTTTACAATCCGTTAAGTTACATTAAAGCAAGATCACCAACGCGTGAATTTTGATTTCGTTCCAGATATTTTAGAAAAATTAAAACAAAAATATTATGCAGATAATGTTGTCGAATACAGCTTGAATATATACAATTCAAATATCGTTCAGTATTGTATCCACATGACTCGCTCAATAAAGGGTCACAAAATCACTTCATTAGCTTTGTATCTTTGTTACATTAGTAACTATAATAATTTGATAAAGTCAGCATGATATAGTAACATATAAACACACCGTCGCCTAATAATAGTGAATAAAATCAAATAAACGAAGCATCACCCCATGTAGGAATACGAACCATGAGAATATAATATCGTGTTCTACAAAGTCTAAACGATCTAGTCCCAATAAAATTAATTGGCTTGATTCATGTTAAAATTACCTATAGAACCTAAATGGGCACCTTTCTTAGAAGTTTAAAGTATCTTTAGAGCTTTTTCTTATTATAAAACTTTTGACCTTTCTAAGCAAATAAAAAGCTTCAATTGGTCCACGGAGCTTTGATATTTAGCAGTTACAAATATTCTTATACAAAAACCTACTAATTATGTAGGAGTATACGCACTTTCATAGAAACGTGAAATTAACCACATAAAGATCATTCCCACCTACTGAGATTTAGTTTTCACCTTAAATGTAAATTGCAGCTTATGAAATATAAAAAAACTTAAAATAGAGATAATACCCGAATCAAAATTTAACACTAGATTAAGGCAACAATTAAAGTTGGGGCATCCCCGGTATCTTAACTTTCACAAATAGTGTCTTAATAGTACCTTTGACGTTTCAACTCAGTATATATTTGATGAATTTCAGAATTAGTATATCAATAGCGTTTCAAGAGCATCACTTTAATAATATTATTTGTTTTTATGATTATTTTTATTTCCTTATTCAATAAAATTAAACATACAAATTTGTCACAAAATATCATGTGTTTATAAATTCATATAATCAATTTTTTGACACGCTTGATCTTTTGAAACGCTATTGATACCCTAGAATCGTTTCCAAGGAATAACAAAAGAAATGAGAACTTACATGTCGTATAGATTCGCTACATTTCGACTTGGATAATTAATATTAAGTAAAATATATTGTATTCAAAATAAAAACTGAAAGTGTAGGTGAGAATAGTGCTTTAATAATTGGTAATCATTAACATACAATGACGTCATTGAAAACGCTTTCATAATCTTAGAATAATAGTCAAGAGCCAATTTAATTTAAAAGTTTCTAAGCTCTTGTTCGATAACAAGTTGATATCGTTATGGCGGTCATTTCATATTTACGGCATAGCTTTTCAAGTTTTGCATAAATTTGGATACAAGACCCAATTCAAGGCTCCGGTGTACAGTACAGTCGGTATTAGATATTTTTTGTTAATGAGGTTGTGTCCTATGTCTTAATTTCTATAAAAGTGTATTATATATTGATAAAGTGGGTTACTAGAACCTCAAATGTTCAATTATTTTTTAATAACTCCTTATATGTTAAGAGATATTAAAAATTAAAAAAGTCATGTTGTCTCTTTAATTATTAAAGGGATTCAACGTTGTACACATTCCAAGTGCATGTGACATCACAATCTTTGTGTAAGGTTACCAACCTTACAGCTCATAAATCTCTGCTATATGTATTTATATATCAAAATATCAAATATTATTCACAGCTATTTCAAGGAATAATAAAATTTCAATATTATGTCTGCCGTAACAGGATTAAATAAAATAAAAACTTATTATTCTTTGACTTGACTTGATTATTTGAGTACCAACAGCTACAGAACATTACCACAGCACTGACCTACTCAACAAATAACTGACGTTAAAATGCATTTCACGTCATACAAATATGGCCGACCATTTCTA
Organism: Panorpa germanica; assembly: GCA_963678705.1. Lineage (NCBI taxonomy): Eukaryota > Metazoa > Arthropoda > Insecta > Mecoptera > Panorpidae > Panorpa > Panorpa germanica. The sequence continues at coordinate 2,355,104 of OY783207.1, forward strand.
GCGCAAAAACTACAATTCAAACTTTTAATTGCTATATCTCCGTCAAAATTTAGATATTTAATTAAATAGACACGCCAATACACATTTATTAACATCACTTTCAATTAACAACAGAACAATCAACCACTAAAAAATGAGGACACAAGCCCATTTTATTCAACGTTGGTTTATTTCTGAGGTTTCTCTCATAGTGGAACATAGTTCTTTGAAGAAGCTTTCACTTCAATGTTTATTAATACACCACTGTATCAAAGGTAATAAAAGTCTGTCTCATGAGGGCGTTACCGGAAAAACCTGGTAGGGGTCTAGTAAAGAACATGATGGGGTTTTAATTGGGACTCTGATACGGTTCTAGTCGGGTTAATCTTATTTGTTTCCAGTTTGCCAAATAATAAATAAATATTAACTAGTTTCTAAATAAATTACAAAATAATAATTACAATTATTAAAAATGTCTGTGTTTTCTTTTTACGAAAGCTACACAACCCTCCCCCTCCCTTCACCTCTTCGACAAGAAATTGAAAAACACTGTTCTAAAATGTAACTAATAAATCAGACATTATTTAATCCTGTTCCATTTGGTAAAGCCTATAGTCAAACAAAATATACTCGTAACAATAAATCGAAGATTAGAATGTGATTTAGTATTTAGAAAAAAAGAAAATAAAATCAATAAAAAGACGAGTGTGTATAAGCTATATTTATATTTAGTAAATCTAATTATAAACCTGTCTGAGTTTATTTTAGCCGTGTTGTCTTTTTTTATGATAATTTTATTTTTATCAATATTTTTATTATAGTCTTGTCTAATATAAAATCAGAATAACGATTTCAGTATGTGAAAGATTTTAAGTCGCAGCAAAACTTTTTGTAACAAAAACTTAAAGTTTTTTTTAGAATTACGAGCAAATTTAATGGCACCTATGGGACAGTTGAAAATAGTGTCTGGCAATGAAGGTTATGCTCACGTATGAATTTATATGAAATATCTATATTGCGATTTCCTAAAATACTGAAAACTCCTGCAGATAGCAAAAAACATACAGTCCAATGGAAGGTGTTTTATTATTATTATTATTATTTTTATTTAATGTTTTTGCCATTTGGCACTACATTCTTGTACCTTAACTCATTTATATACATGTCATTGTGTTTCAATTTTGATCCTTATTAAATCTAAACATTCTCATCTTTCTAAAATGAAAAAAAATATATATATATATGTATACAATTCCTTATAAAAATAAAAACAAAACTGCTACTGCTACTGCTTCGCTCCTCCTGCTCTGCCATTCCATCTCTTTCCTAGTTTTTTCTCTATCTCCGCCATCCACCTCTTCCCTTCAATTTCGGCATTACATTCTTCTGCCTCAAAAATATTTAAAAAGCTAATTATTTCTGCCATCTATCTGTTCTTTTCGTTGCACCTTCCTCACTCCCTACTTTTTCCTTACAATCAAACTTAATGTGCTCCAGTGTCTCGTCCTCCGTTCCGCACACTCTACATATTCTTTCCTCTCTACTTTCCCAGTATCTGTTTCCTTTTTCCTCATTTCCCAATCTAAACCTTGCTGACCTTCTTATGTTTTTTATGTCTCTTTCTATTAAGTACTGAGGTATATTACTTTCCCAAATCCTTTTATATCTTGTATTGTAATTGCTTTTCTCGATTTTTTCCATTCTTTCCTGTTGTTGTATCTCCTTATCCCTTCTCCTTAGCTCATCTTCCACACGTGCGCCTCTTTCTCCTTCTCTTCTTTGCCTCCTCGATCGCCAATATTTACCCCCGTAGATTTCCAAATAATACAAAAATTAAGAAATTCGCTTCGTTCTAAAAAGAACAAGGCATTATATTTCAAATTCAAATAAATATCAATTATATAAAGATACAAAACACGTAAAAAGGTAGAAGCTAATTGGTCAATTAGTTATTTTTATGATAAAATACTTTCTCATTAATAACTCTGTACGTATTCTTATTAAAAGAGAAAAAATGAAAATGAAAATTTAAATATCGTACTTTCACTTGAAAGAACAGGTATATAACAAAGCATTCTAATTACTATTTAGATCATGAACGAAATCAATTAACAATGACAATAAAAACATGTTCACAAATTACTTCTAATTAATATTAAAACCTTATAAATTTACATGAAGTAAAATATATTAATACTAATTTATATTGTTGAAAAAGGGAACAAGGTTATTCATTATTCTGTTCCAACTCTAACTTTTTAAAGTTTGTGCTTAAAAAGTTAAGATTTATTGTAGTCATATTTTGCGAAGAAATTTTTAATATCATGAAGTCGTTTTACGAAATTAATGACTCTCTTAATTCTGAAAAGGTTTAAATGAAATATTTTTTATTGCTTTGAGTCTACATTATAGTAAGTTTCCTTCATATATATGTAAAGATATTATAATGGGTTTGTGTCCTATGTCTTAATTTCTATAAAAGTGTACTATATATTGATAAAGTGGGTTACTAGAACCTCAAATGTTCAATTATTTTTTAATAACTCCTTATATGTTAAGAGATATTAAAAAAGTAATTTTGTCTCTTTGATTATTAAAAGGATTCAACGTTGTACACATTCCAAATGCATGTGACATCACAATCTCATAAATCTCTGCTATATGTATTTATATATCAAATATTATTTACAGCTATTTCAAGGAACAATTAAATTTCAATATTATGTCTGCCTTAGCAAGGTTAAATAAAATAAAAACTTATTATTCTGTGACTTGACTTGATTATTTCGACTACCGACAGTTACAAACCATTACCACAGCACTGACCTACTCAACAAATAACTGACGTTAAAATGTATTTCACGTCATACAAATATGGCCCACCATTTCTAGCGGTAAAACTACAATTCAAACTTTTAATTGCTATATCTCCGTCAATATTTAGATATTTAATAAAATAGACACGCCAATACACATTTATTAAATCAATTTCAATCAACAATTGAAAAATCGACCACTAAAAAATGAGGACACAAGAATGGTTGACAGGAAAAGGAACCCATTTACAAACTTTACACAAAAATAATGTATCAATGTATACATTCTAGTGTTTAAAATTCACAAAGTGTGTACACGCAACATACTGCGTATGTACTATTACATCTCCAAGATTTACATTTTTACGCCTGTCCAGTCACTTCTTCGTTCGTTTCATTCCAGACAGTTGCGAGTTTGTCTAGACTCTAGATAGAGCTTTTACCTCTGACGATGCCATGGTGCAAACAATGCATGCGGTAAAATATCAACTATCCAGACTATCTGCTATCTACTTGAAAAACTTTAAAGGTCACATACAGATAGTCGATGCCAGTATCTATCCAACGGTCAATCTGAGTGATAACTCCCCCCCTTCCCCCGCCCTAACTAAAAAACTCTAACTACTTGAGAAATTTTAAAGCTCTCGGACTTAAACGCATCGAGTACAAGCTTTAATAGAGAAAAGCCGTTCTGCGTACTAATAGGCAAAATCTTGGCTAGTACATTTCTTAAAACATATGCTGTTGTACAATATTGAATACTAAGTTTATCTCAAGAAGATTAAAGTAGAAAGAACAGTTTTTTATAAGCAATTAATAAAAATGTAAATAAAATTTACGTTAATCACGTGATCTAAACCGATATTTAAATGGTTGTTTGAATCCGACGTCACTTTCCTATCAAAAAGAATTTTTCTACCCCCACCACACACTTGATCCACATGTAATGCACTGCTTCACGAATCGTCCAACAAAGGAAGGTTTTATATTTGAAAGTTTCTTTATTTACTTAAAAGGTTTTGTTAAACAGTGTCAGTGTCAATAATATCAACAAATTAATAAAATAAATCAATCATTGGGATCAAACATTCGTTCCACCGTGTAGTAGGAAACTTGCCATGTCAATCTTTCAATATTTGACTTACACGTTGTTAATAAATGCATGCAATATTCATATTTGTATATCAATATCTTGCTTTTATTTTTAATTAATGTTAGATTTAAGATTTCTTTGTCTTAATTCATTTATATTTTATGCCTAGTTGTTTTATATACACTGCTCTCTGTGGGCAAACGATAATATTTCTTATGTAAACATCCTTTGTTTATACGATTCACTGCTACTAGAGTCCGACACTCTTCAACACTCAAACCTACAGCACGCTTAACCTTTTAGTGCATATACATAAAATAATAATTACACATATTTTTATGTATAACTTAAACCGCGAGTTACATTTACCTAGTGTCGTAACTAGTATTCTTATTAACTAAAGTATTTAATCAATTAATATGTAATCCAATAGTGTAGTTTAAAATAAATGTAATCTAAAAAAGTTCTGATGTTTTGCTGTGTCTTTTGATATAAATAAAAAATTGCTATTAATTAGTTAATAGCTAAAAGGTCCTTCATAACAAAATTGTGCGCCCACTAAGCTATTGAAAGGAACTGAGCGACATTTGCCGTTCGTGAAATTGGATACCGCCGACAGATCGCAGATACGCCTTAGCCAGCCTATAGATCTCTATGAGGTCCAAACTCCACAAGTATTTGAATCAAACGCTCTGAAAGAGATCTGATATCAACGCACATCCGAATATGATGGCAACATAATGTAAAACTAATTGTTTTTATTAAATCAATGCAAATAGCGATTCTATATATTTTCCATCAGCATAAGAATTAATTTCCTTAAGCTTTTCAACAAATAGATCGTAGTTTACTCTTTTTATATACTTGTTGCAAGGACGCTTCTGTTCACTGTATAGACTTATAAATTCGCAAGCATGTTGGCCGAACTGGTAGCCAACATATGTTAAGTATAAATATATATACAAAGTATACTCAGAGCCGTTTTTATATATTTACAAATCTAAAACATAGAAAAACTATTCTACGCTAACGACGAAAGAAATATTTGAGGAGCTGACGAGCATTCTTCTTTATAATTAAGTTTATTTAAATTCAAAACCAATAAAACAAGAAAATATTGAATCTGCGGATACATACGAAAGAACTACACCAACTTTTAAATCCAGTTTCATAATTTCTATGCATACAATTTTTAGTTTATATTTTTCTTTAACTTCTAGCATACATTTTCCATCCAGCTTTATTAGCATTGTTTATATTTATCATGTACTAACAGTTACAACATTTATTATTCTCTCTTTGTTCTAAATCTCGCTTTAATTAATTTTCAGAGATTATAACCGAGGATTATCCAAGCTTACAATATTCTGCATGTAGTCGTACCAGTAAGTATAGGCAAGTGATTATCACAGAGTCCCGGCCTTCTTAAATACATCATACTTATTCATGTCATAAGTACAACTACATTAACTTATGTACGAGTATATGAAAACTTAAAGCCGGAATTTCATTTCCTATATTAATATTAATGATATGTAGTTCAAATCTATTCATTTAATATTACAGCATATTCACACGGTGTAACAAGGGGGAGGGGAGGATTCATACTAGTAAGCTGTGTGACGTCACATTTCATTTAAGTTTTGACTTCCAAATAAATAAGAAAACAAGACGAAAAAACAAAATGACATTGTTAAAATAAATGTGTGACAAAGATGTAATCTGTAATATCACAGTAGACATTTTTAAATTACTTTGCCATCATATTGAAGATGCGTATGATATTTTTGTCATGAAAGAGTTCCGTTTCTCGCAGTCGTTCATATGAAATATCTATTTTATCGGCTACCAATAACGAAACTAATCTACCTGTCGGAATCCAAATGAAGATAAAGTTGATGCGTCCTATGTCTTAATTTCTATAAAAGTGTACTATATATTGATAAAGTTGGTTACTAGAACCTCAAATGTACAAATATTTTTTATTAACTCCTTATATTTCAGGAGATAATAACAATAAAAAAAGTCATTTTGTATCTTTAATTATTTAAGGGATTCAACGTTGGAAAACATTCCAATTGCATGTGACATCACAACTGCTAGTTATTACCTCTTTTATACAACAGAGCGTAAAAGAGATATATTCTTGACAGAACTCTGACAACTTTACAGGCTACCAACCTTACAGCTCATAAATCTCTGCTATATGTATTTATATATCAAAATATCAAATATTATTTACAGCTATTTCAAGAAACAATCAAATTTTAATATTATGTCTGCCGTAACAGGGTTAAATAAAATAAAAACTTATTATTCTTTGACTTGACTTGATTATTTCGACTACCAACAGCTACAAAACATTACCACAGCACTGACCTACTCAACAAATAACTGACGTATAAATACATTCACGTCATACAACTGGTCGACCATTTCTAGCGCTAAAACTACAATTCAAATTTTTAATTGCTATATCTCCGTCAACATTTAGATATTCAATAAAATAGACACGCCAATACACATTTATTAACATCAATTTCAATCAACAATTGAAAAACCGATCACTAAAAAATGAGGACACAAGCCCATTCCGCTTACCTAAATCAAAAACAAAATACAAAACAATGCGATTGTGCTAAATATAGCACAATGACAATGAACTTAAATTTATTTACTATAATTAGATTTCAAATTTGTTGATTCTCTGAAAATGGAATGAAACAAAAGAAATCTTCATTCAATTAAACCTCTGCTCCGTTCTACTGTTACATTGCGAGTACAAGATGTTGCTGATAACTAGAAGAAAATCTACAATCTATTTTTAGTCTTGGAATCAACGTTTAGCAATAATAGCTTAAGGAGCTACATCTTTTAGTTTACCAGCACTGAACTTGCAAAACATTACATCACAAAAATTGGGGTGATAAGGGGGAGGAAGGTGAAGTCAAAAGTTATGTGGCGTCTAATATAAAATTCATCTTAAAAAAAATCAAAACCAAGAAAAAAATAAGACTAAAAAATTTCTGCAAAATATATAAACCCATCCGAGAAAAAGACAACATTAAAATATCAATTACAGAATATCATGGTAGAAATAAATTCTAGATACGTTATGGACCAACGGATCAAGAATGTCAGTGGTAGAAATCCCCATAAAACTTTTAAAAAAGAAAAAATAAATCTTCTATTTCATGTTCTTTTAATGGTGTAACCCCTTAATGAAAAACCCTTGAATTACATCAACGGTCTACGTTACTATTTATAGATAGTCATTTGCATTCGCATGGAGTGTTTGAAGAGTAAGAAATATTTATGTTTCTCAGCTTGCACAAATTATTTCAAATTGTTTTGTAATCCGAAAGTAAACATATTAAAGTGTCTGCTTCAGTGAATTGCTGACGTTTGCTTAATGTTCGTGTTACCAGAATAATTATAATTAAATGACTTTTGTTCCGTCTGTCTGGCATTACGAATAAAACGATGTAACAAAAGAACATCAAGGTAGAAATATATATATTTAACAAACACAGTACTTCAGTATATTTAAATATAGTTCCAAAATATCTAAAGAAATAATAAAAATAGTAAACAGGGTTTTAATTTAATACAATCACTACAACAAAGAGTATTTGAACAACATATCCAATAATAAAAGATCACACTTTTATCAGAAAACGAAATACTTATTTAAACGTATATTTTATCCTTTGCACTTTCATCAATAACAAATTTTTACAAGATATATCGAAATATGTATCTTTAAGATCATTTTAAAATATTTCCGAGGATCTTTCTTAAAACGCCAGTTGAATATAAAATATATGGTGACACATCAACTCCTGCAGATACAGTTGATCTCAGATTTAAAGGTTTCAACATTTCGCTATATTTGTACACTTCCAAAACACATTTACATTTTTATAGAAAGTTAATATGGCTTGAGAGAATCCCGTTAAAAAGATTTCTATCTAACTTGGATTTATCATTCCTCGCTACTGACACAGATAATATATATAAGATATATTATTCTCTATTCATATCTATTTTTCAATAAAATGTTCGTAATTTTCTTTGTCGTAAAAGTAAAATTGAAAAAGTGTACATTTTATGTTATTTCATTTAGAGATAGATATTTTACAACTGCGCTATTATCGCTTACTTGTATGTATCAAGACAAATATAAAAATGTTTAAAGAAAAACAATCAAATTTTAAATGAAGAACGATGTGATTTCGATCGAAGGCAATAACGATTTGGGATGATAACAATAAAATATAACTAACATTATTAATACAATTTCTATAAAGTATTCTAGAAGTATTTCTAACGTATACCACCAATTTAAATAATTATTTATCATCACATTGGTGAGAATATATTAAATTTACAAATTAATCAAGCACATGCAATAAGAAAATTGGTAAGACTCACCAATTTGAATCTGCATCATTGTGGTTAGTCCCTCTACGTGTTCAGAATTCAAAATACACTCACAAAAGTCACCAAATCCTTTCAACAACTAAAGCACTTTACAAAGTTCTAGAACACTACACTACACTCTTTATTAAATAAACGCGAAAAGTGAATATTTGTTTGCAAGGGCAACTTTGTTAATTGGTCCAAAATATTCACTGTCTCAAGTAATTGTGCATTAATTTGTCTATAGTTAACACAAAAACACATTGGTTTATTTTTACACACAACTGTTATTTATATTTTGAAGATTTTATATAGCTAAATTTAATGAAATAATATTTTATGGATGATGCAACAGGTATTTCTTTAAATATATCTATTGGTATATTAAACACGCAAAATTTGCTATCTAATAGAAGAATAATAACTATATCTTATCTACTAAAAGAATATAGGAGCTAAGTGAGCTTATAAAAGTAATATTTAATTTAGAAAAACAGCATTGTTAAAAATAAAGATAAGAAGCACACCTAATTAAATTTAGATTGGAAATTTTACAAGATATAATAAAGTAGGCTATTAAAGAACTGTTGAAGATGATAAAGCGTTTGCAGTTTTATGTTTTCCTGAAGGAAATACTATTCTACTTAGTGCATATCTATTTCTAATCTCTAACACAGAAGGAGACATGCCTAGCATTATTAAAATATTTGAAGAAATTTAGAGTTGTTACAATCTAATAAAAATCTGATCTAATTAAAATAAAGAATTATCTGTGTACATATACATAAAATATTTTTTTCCTGAGCATGCAAGATTAATGTATTATTTAATTTTTAGTGTTCTGGGAAGAGTTTGTCAGTTAGGTTAGTATTGGAAAAACTCTGAGTGAGTTCTGGAGTTGTAAAAGTTAGGTTAGTTGTCTTTAGATAATCAAAATATTGTGGTAATTGGAAAATGGGCATAATTATGAATATAATTAATAAATAATTGTTTAGTTTATTGTAATTTTAAATATTACTGAAACTTTGAACCAAATTCTAGGAATCTTGAAACAGTATGTCAAGTAATTTGAGTCTATGCTTAGCAAAAATAATCGATAGAACTAATCAATATATATTATTTTAAAGTATTAAATATGAACTTACGGATAATTTTATGATAAAACTAGACACTTAAATATATTATTAAATATTATAAAACATATTTTTCACTAGCAAAAACGGAGTATTTGCAAGAACGATGACGTGTAACCCAAGACTGCTACCAACTGCAACGTTGAAATGGTGGAGTAGTCCTCGGGGTAATATTAATATTTAATTAATATTATTAACAATAAAGTAAATAACTTATTAATAATTAAGAATATATTAAACAAGATATTTAAAATATATTTCATTATTAAATAAGTAACTTGTATTAATATTTATATAACTCTACAATATCCGGTTTTTCGTTATTGCAGTTGGTAGTGATCCCTGGAGCTAGCTTACGCCTGAAGTATCTACCAACGTCTCTTCAAGTATACTTTGTGCGACGTGGCGTGTTCAAATTTCGGTTCTAATTAAGTGTTTTATTACTAATTACATAAACTATTATATATTTGTGATCATAAACTAGTGTTCATTAACTTTACTTTGACCAATGTTGAAATAATTTCCATTCAGTTATACTTTTTTATGTAGTATGTACGAACAGACTTGATGTTATAACCTCTCAGGCTACTGCGTATTAAAAACGTTTATAAAATATTAAATTTACAATAATGAAGGTAATTACTATTCATTTAATACTTTAATGAAGCTAAATTATCTAGTAATTAGTTTAAAATACTTCCATCAAAGATATACACCTTTAGTAGTTATCTGTTTTTCACTAAATTATTTGATTGTGATATTGGAGAGTCCAATGTTCTTTCACCCATTGTATTCAAAATATTTCTTTTCAAAACATGGTTCTAACAAATTTTAGAAACAATATTATTTATACTATTAAATATATTTAGTTATGCTCGATCAGAAACTTTTAAATATTATCAATTAGAAAAGCAATGTCACTTGTCAGGTTAGGTTATACCAATAGACGTGGGCTATATAAAATCTTTTTTAATGAATTTATTAAGTAGCCTGATCAATTAGAAAATAGTTCATAAAACTATACATATTATTAGAAAATATTAGACGATAACTTGAGTGTGGGTGTAGTTTTAAAATGTAAAAAACTTTTAAAGTGTAAGACAATGTGATATAAATAAAAGAACCCTGTGTGCTCCAGCAGGTGTGCTGCGATTTTCAAGGTTGAACAGCTGTGGCAGATGTTTGGTAAGTGAGTTAAATTTATTGCGAATGTCTTTGCATGATTGCATGTTACAGGATCTATTTTTACTTAACTTGTCCCAAATAAATTCCTGTGCCTCCTGGCGAGGTACAGCGAGGAATAAGCATTAAGTGTTTGTCGCGGGGGGTGGGTTAAAATATGAATACACTTTATTATTCTTGCTCTATTTGCAAATTTCAGCGATGTTATATTATATTATAGTTTCATTTTATTACTACAATTTTGATCTTAAAAATACTTGGCCTACGTTTGCTATGTTTCTTCAACTGACGGCTAAAAAGGACGATAATTTTATTTCAGAATAGGGGTATTAGAGTGGATGTAGTTTATGTATGTATGTATATGTATTGTGCAGTGCATCAATAACCAATAAATATTTACAATCTTTTATTTTATTAACGTGAGCTGATGTTTAGTGCGAGTGTTTTTTTCTTGTATATGCGCTGGTTAATATTTTTTTAATTTGTAATTATATTATGTGGGGTGAAACGAATATTGCTATAAGATATATAAATGTATATTAGCAGTTACTAGCGACTGTGGTACAAACCTATTAGGCCTGTCGTACACTGCAAGCGTATTTAAACGACGGCGAATTCAGACGTAAATCGGTGGCTTGGTTGAGCGGCTAGAACTCTTAAAGTTAGCCGACTCCTGTGTTCTTTGCACGTGTTGTACGCCAAGTCAAACGTGTGTACTGTAGGATGTATTGGAGTTGTTTTGCACTAACATAATTTATCATGAGAGCCCTTCCAGTGTATTCGTTTGGTCTCTTTCATGTATTAGTTTGGTTAGAATTCATTAATATACACTTTCATTATGAGAGCTACGTAACGCCCGTATTCGAACGGCTTTGTCGGTTGCAGTGTGCGAGGATTCATTACATTTACAGGGTTCGGATAGGTTAAAATTCGTTTAAATACGTTTGCAGTGTGCGACATGCCTTATACAGAAAGCCGATAAAATAATATATATTCTGCCAGTACAATTTACTTTCTTTTGTCTCTTTGTATTTGCGCTTGAAAATATATTCACTGCACTAATTACATCCCATTATCACTCCAATGTAGAAATGTTTAATTCCCGTCGTTTTTTTTAATCTGTTTGGGATAAAATGCTGTTAGAAGGTGGATCGATTGGGGGGTGAGGAGGGGTATGGGGAACAAATCGGTTGGATCGTGTAACTTAATAACGGACATTAGCGAACAATGAGGTTCTGAAACAACTCTGCTGAATTGTTAAAATTAGTTATTTATATTTGTAAACCAACACAGTCTGCAAAATGTTGTTTTTTACAAAACAAAAAAAAAACAACAACATTGTGTAAATATAAAATTTAAATGAATCTATGAAATAATATCATTTTGTTTTTTATATTTAAATTTATTTTATCAGTGATCATTTATATTCAAAATAATGAAGTTTTGTTTTCGTTATCTCGAATCTCGTTATATTATGCTTACAAATGGGTAATTATAAAAGTATGTTTATTAAACCAAAATGTACTTAGAATGATAATTGTAAATGTTAGGCTTGGCACACACTGTTAACATAACTGTTTTTAAAAATTAATAGTTCTTTATATATAAAAATTCAGCTCGCGTATTCATTTTTTAGTGATCGATTTTTCAATTGTTGATTGAAATTGATGTTAACAAATGTGTATTGGCGTGTCTATTTTATTAAATATCTAAATGTTGCCGGAGATATAGCAATTAAAAGTTTGAATTGTAGTTTTAGCGCTAGAGATGGTAGGCCATATTTGTATGAAGTGAAATGCATTTTAAAGTCAGTTATTTGTTGAGTAGGTCAGTGCTGTGGTAATATTTTGTAGCTGTTGGTAGTCAAATAATCAAGTCAAGTCAAAGAATAATAAGTTTTTATTTTATTTAATCCTGTTACGGCAGACATAATATTGAAATTTTATTGTTCCTTAAAGTAGCTGTAAAGAATATTTGATATTTTGATATATAATTACATACAGCAAAGATTTATAGACATTAAGACATAGGACACAAGCCTATTTTGCAGTAGTAGTACTTAACTTATGGTATCTATGTGTTTCTATTTCAAATTTCGTGTTCAAAACAAACAAACATGGCGAATTGTAATTGTTTAAAAAGTTCACTTTTTTTCCGGAAATTAATCGCTACAGACCTACTGGAAATTTAATTAAAGAGGGTTTTGTGCTCTGAAATATAAATAATTTAGTTACTTTATCAGCTGATCTGATTAATACAAACTGGAAACGGGGATTATGTGGGTTGGTTTTTTTATTACTACTTGCAAAATATGTGTAGAATATGGGATGTAAAGAAAAAAACATAGGCGTTGATAGAAAATATGAAATATGTATCGGGGATAAATCAAAATTATTGTAAAATTAATTTATTGGAATTATTTATATTTAAATATTTTGATCGTGCAAAATTGTAAATTTATTTAAACATTACTTTAAAATTATTTATGTAACTATGGCAACAACGCATTCGTGTTTTGTTTATATTTAAACAACACCTGCACCGAGATCAATGACCGGTAAGTCATATCAAGTTCTATTAATATTTTGCAATGTTTGTTTTTAGAGAAAATTTTTTGTAATGTGTTAAAGCAGTGCATAGTTTTATTTAAGATTTTTATATGTGAAAGAAAGAGACAGCAATATTATTTTAAAAATATTTATAAAGTAAATAATTTATGTAACTATGGCAACGCATCAGTGTTTTGTTTATGTTTGAACACGTGCACCATCAAGTTCTAATTATTATTTTGCAATGTTTCATTTTAGAGAAAAATTATTGTAATGTGTTAGAGCAGTGCATAGTTTTATTTAAGATTTTTCTATGTGAAAGAAAGAGACAGCAATATTATTTTAAAAATATTTATAAAGTAAACAATTGCATTTAATGTTTAGGGTTATGTCGGTGGATGTGTTACATTTAAAGACTGGCTTGAGACATTCCGTTCGACTAATGTTTGTCAGTTGAAAAAAAGAGATGAGTATAGTTTTCAGATCAAGCTAAGAAATAACTAGGAAGTTGATTTAAATATTTGATTCGTTTGCAAGTTGAAACTTGATCGTTATAGACTTGTTAGAACTTGTAAATTTGAAAATTGCATATGAACCTACATGTCGGCGCTAGTGGACCGTAACACGTATTTGTATATTTAACATAAAAACCAACTTAAAAATAAATATTATATTAATTTTTTTACTTTTATTTATAACACGTACATTCTCTTATTCTGCACAGTTTAAAAACACCACACACAACCAAACCACTCCCACCACAAAATGTGTAACCATATCAAAAGTAAATAATATTTTAAAGCATACTCTGTCGAGCCTTGTCGTGTTTAAGTAGATATAATATACATCAAACAAAAAGGGCTTTAGATATAAAAACCCCTAATGCTAGGACTAAAAAGGATATGTATAATAAATGCTTTGTCATGTATTATTGTTGGGATATAGAAAACTGTTGGTAAAATTGAAAAGAAAATATTTTTGAACACAATCTTTTTTATAAAGTTATTGAAAGGAATCTTATGTTTATAATAAACAACTTTTACCAAAAATAGGATCTTAGTTTTAACATCATCTTTGAGTGGTAGCAGATTGCTTTATTTTTGGCGAGATCTCAAATATCGATCGTCCAGTTCATGAGTAAGACTACTCCAAGTAGTCTTAGTCGAAGCGATTAGTTCCATTTGATAACTTTTCATAGTAATACAGATATGATCGTGATAAATTCGCAACAGCGCTTATTTCGTAGCAATATGAAAGCGCTGTTGCCACATCGCTACTCGATTCACAATTCGATTCATCTCCCGTGTTAATTGATAAATGCACATTTAAAATAATAATATCTCGATAACAACGTGGTCAATTTTCATATTGTTTATGAGGTTTTTATAAGTTTTATGAACAAAAGAAATTGTATTCTCCATAAGACACCGTGTTAAAATTACAAAATTTAGATTTCGGTTCTTATAAAAACGGCACGGTCTATTTTAAAATAATTGGGTTCTTACGATTTGTATTTAATCAAAGAATAATTAGGCTAAGTTTTATTAAAATCCTGAATAAAATGCATTCAGAATCTCTATCTTAAAATTGATGCCACTCATAAAAGTTTTTTGTTACATTTTCTATTTTCTATTGTTCTTGCAATGTCAATAACTAATTTCAAATACTATTTAACAACTTCTTAAAACTTTATTTCTTGCGGTCACAATTTGTCAGTTGCTGTCATTCAATACTCGTATATTCATAACTTGTTTCAAAATATTTCCAATAATCCAATATGATACTCTTAATCAAATGAACTTTTTCTTTATAATATTTTTTCATATATTCTAAGTGAATATAAAATATTATCCCATAAGAAAAGTTCGTTTTGTTAACTAATTTGTTTGTGATTAACTTTCCCAATTCTTTTTGGATTATTATGTTATATAATGTTTAAGCCATTTCATATCAAAAGTTTTACACAAAGAATTTTTGTTTAAAAGTTCAAAAAACTTTTAACAACAGTCGTGTAATTCTTAAGTTTTTCGCGTTAAATTATAATCTTCACAGTGCGAATGAGACAAAACATCTTGCTTTAGGGTCTCTCACACTTGAACAGACTATTTGCATCCTTTTATACATTTAAAATGACTTTTACAATGTTACCTTATTTGAGCAAATTTGTAACATGCTTAATTGAATCCAACCAGCATAAAAACATTGTTAGAACCTTACCAGAAAATTTCTAATGTGAGAGCACCCTTACATGATAAATTACTAGTGACATTTTAGCGCTGAATAATGGTTTTTATTTGCTTTTAGAAAATGTAGGATCCTACAAAAATGTCTTTATGAATAAAGGTTTCTTTTCTGTAAAGTAAGCATTTGAATCGAATTCATCCTTCCTTGAAAGGCAACTTTCAGCAAAAAAGTTAAACAAAGTTACTTAGAAATCTTGACGGTCGCTGCGTAACGCATCTTAACAGCTTCCAAATGGACTTTATCTTGACAATATCAGCATGATCTTAATTAATTTTGAAAGGGGACATTTTGAAAAGGGTCTAGCTTCTATAAAGGTTTATGTTGAAGGTGTCATTAGGGTAATAGAGTCACTACTCGCAGTGTGAACTAACTTATTGATAATTAAACTATATTGTTAACTAATAACGAAAAGTGTTGCCAGAGGTTAGACGTTTAGGTTTATCTCCTGATTGCCGGATTGGCTCATGGTTACAAAATTACTCGACGTTTGTTAGCATTTGACCATTTTGATCATTTGGAAGTATAAAGGGCATTCCGCTCGGTATCTATTTCAAACGACAACGGTCGAACAACGCGATAAGAGGATGTAGTAACCTCAGTACGCCAATTTCCTAGCTGTTTTAAAAATAAACGATATTATTGCCGATATTAATAGTTAATTTTTTGAACTAATTAAGATAGTTTTTTTTATATAAATGCATGTAAAATAACTAAAATTATTGGTGGCAATTTTAAATATTCATTTGCTTTAAAAAATACAAAGATCCAGAGTTCTATTCAACAAAATATGATGCACGCGTTTTGCACTTTAAATTCGTAAAGTTTTATTTGTGTTCTATTATTGCAAAATGAGTTATCTGTGATTGATCCTGGTTGAAAACAAGGGCAACATAAAATCAACTAGCTGAACTAGATAAAAATTAATTAATTCTGAGTTGTTTTTTCTGATGTTCGTTTTTATATTCATGAAACCAAAAAGTTATAAAAAAAAGTAAGAATATACTTTTGGTGAATTAATACCCAAAGAATACAAATTAATTAAAAAGCCTCAAGTAATACAAGAGTTTTTAATTATCAAATAATTTACAAGTTGTAATGAGAGTAAAAAAGTAATTATCATGCTATTCATAATGAACACCATGGGATCATGACAGTGACAAGCAGAAACGTGAAAGGGGATGCAAGGGGTAAATGAGAAACTGGGTCAAAAAACGAAAAATATAATTTAAAAAGAGTAGGTAGTAAAAATTAATAATTTGAAAGTTATTTCTACATGGTTTATTGAAAATATTCATGGCATGATCAGAGTTTTAGCACTGAGTTGTAGCACAGTAATTCTCTCTCACACTCTTCCTTGATTGAAGGATAAATCCGATGGAGTAATGCCGACTCGTGGACGTTTACCCTGACTCACCTTTATATTTTTTGTCTCCACTAAATTCTACGTCATCTTAAATAAATCCAAGAACTAAAATAATTACTTTTGAACGATGCTTGAACTGCATTTAATTCTAGAACCCCTTACAGAATACTCGACTTAAATGAAATCTTTGAAAGTTCATTCTTAATCAACCCATAAAGTTTGAGTGGTTTTATTTAGTTTAACGTTTGAAACACAGTTTTTTTTATCTTAAAAGTCAAATACCTTATAGAAAAAAACTACTTTTGTAATGGGTAAAATCTATTCAAGATTACATTTACTTTCTTCTAAACGACAAAGACTTAATGCATTCAGTTTTTGATTTAATTGCAACAAGTGAATAAATTGACTTCTTATTTTAACAATCTCATTTTTTATTAATGGGCTTGTGTCCTATGTTTTAATTTCTATAAAAGTGTACTATATATTGATAAAGTGAGTTACTAGAACCTCAAATGTTCAATTATTTTTTAATATTTCCTTATATGTTAAGAGATATTTACAATTCTTTTTAAAAGTCTTTTTAATTATTAAAGGGATTCAACGTTGTAAACATTCCAAGTGCATGTGACATTACAATCCTTGTGTAAGGTTACCAACCTTACACCTTATAAATCTCTGCTATATGTATTTATATATCAAAATATCAAATATTATTTACAGCTATTTTCAATATTATGTCTGCCTTAGCAGGGTTAAATAAAATAAAAACTTATTATTCTTTGACTTGAATATTATGACTACCAACAGCTACAAAACATTACCACAGCACTGACCTAATCAACAAATAACTGACGTTAAAATGCATTTCACGTCATAGAAATATGGCCGACCATTTATAGCGCTAAAACTACAATTCAAATTTTTAATGGGTATATCTCCGTCAATATTTAGATATTTAATAAAATAGACACGCCAATACACATTTATTAATATCAATTTCAATCAACAATTGAAAAATCGACCACTAAAAAATGAGGACACAAGCCCATTTATTTAATTAACAAAATAAATGGAATCAACCAGTGATATATTTCTCAAATATTTATTTTATTTTTAAATTCAAAGCAATAGGTCTAATGGAACACATTCCCAGGCGTCTTCTACTAAGTGGGAGGATTTTGCACCCAGACATATTTATTTCGCTTGTCAATCTGTCTCAATTACAGTACATATTGGCACAGACTCGTTTATTTGTTTATTGAAAGATACGTAAAAAAGCTCTTGGGGTCATGCTCGAAACAGCGTATAGATTCCATTATTGGGAAAGGAATTTTATGACAAAATATATTAAAGATTCTAGTAGAGTATATTCTTGCAAAGATTGCACTAGAAAGTCGAAGGCGAATGTGCCCAATGGGATTGTGTTCTATGTCTTAATTTCTATAAAAGTGTACTATATATTGATAAAGTTGGTTACTAGAACCTCAAATGTTCAATTATTTTTTAATAACTCCTTATATGATACGAGATATTAACAATTAAAAAAGTCATTTTGTCTCTTTAATTATTAAAGGGATTCAACGTTGTATACATTCCAAGTGCATGTGACATCACAATCCTTGTGTAAGGTTACCAACCTTACAGCTCATAAATCTCTACTATATCTATAAATCAAAATATCAAATATTATTTACAGCTATTTCAAGGAACAATGAAATTTCAATATTATGTCTGCCTTAAGAGGGTTAAATAAAATAAAAACTTATTATTCTTTGATTTGACTTGATTATTTGATTACCAACAGCTACAGAACATTACCACAGCACTGACCTACTCAACAAATAACTGACGTTAAAATGCATTTTACGTCATACAAATATGGCCGACCATTTCTAGCGCTAAAACTACAATTCAAACTTTTAATTGCTATATCTCCGTCAACATTTAGATATTTAATAAAATAGACACGCCAATACACATTTATTAACATCAATTTTAATCAACAATTGAAAAATCGACAACAAAAAAATGAGGACACAAGCCCATTAGATGGTAGTTTATTGGAACTGCGCGGGAAATTCAAATAACCACTGAATTATCAAATACTCTCGTATTTAATAAAATTAAAAAGACACGGTCGTATTAATGCCTGTTACATATAAACTAACAAATATTAGTTTTAGAATGAATCTGTTGAAATTTATGTATGAGTATGGTCTAGATTTAATCCTAGATTTAAACTAAAATACATAAAACCATTAGTTATTTGTCAAAACAAAGTTAAACTATATATCATGCGACCTAGATTAACGTTGTCTCCAGTGGTTTAAACAAAGCTAGCTAAATTCCACACCTTCTATTGTTTTTCCAGTAATGCTCATATTTACTACGTTTGAATGGTTTTTCATACAACCGCTGAGGATAGTATTCTATTTAATTATAATAATTCTGTGCTCCAGATTTCATTCAATTTAGTAGCACACAAATGATTCACGACCATTAGGTACAGGCGATTTATATAAATATAAAACTACTCACCCAAGCTATAAAATAAATACCTAAAATAATAATTCATATTTAATTGATTATAAGCTGTTTAAGCCTAAAAGATTAAACTATATCCGACGATTCGGTAGAGTTTTCTATAGTTCAAAGCTTAAAGAAGTTCACTTACCAAAGAAATTTTTAAACAAGAAACGGATGCATTTAGTTCCTACTGAACTCAACACCGTATAAAATAGTTATTTGTTAAAGTAATGCATAACGTAAATGTGATATTAAGGTGTTTAATTTATCACTTAAGCGCTTAATACTTAATTTAGTTGAATTGTAACGTTTTAAGTTCGTCACACACTAAATCGAAGCTCGGTCGTAAATCGGCGGTTTCGTTGAGCGTCTAGAACTGTCAGAATAAGCTTATGTTCTTGCATGTGGGGTGAAACGAATATTGCTCTAAGATACATAAATGTATATATAGTAAATTAAGCCAATCAATTAAGGTGCAAACCGACTTCTGTGTTCTTTGCATATGTTGTGTCACAATACATACATACCACGTACCGATACGACAGTACCCCAAGTCAAACGTGTGTACTGTAAGGTGTATTGGAGTTGTTTTGTACTAACATAATTTATCATAAGAGCAAACTTTTACTTTTATTTTTATCGATACACCACTGTCATGAAAGAGACCATTGTATTTCCTTAAACGGCTGATTGCATTTACAAGGTTCGAATAGGTTTAGCGTTGTAGCATGTATTCGCTTGGTTAAATTTCGCTGATATATGAAAGCTACGTAACACCCGTATTCGGACGGCTTTGTCGCTTGCAGTGTGCGAGTTCATTACATTACGGATAGGTAAAGAGTAGTAGCGCGTATAGCGTGCGATAGGCCTAATGGCGCCCAACAAGTAGAGGCATCTGATATTTAACCACCTAAAAAAAGGAACGCATCCCGCAAAATTTATGTGGATTTTTTCTTTGCGGTCAACTGTTCCAGAACGTGTCCAGGCTGTTAAACGAGGTGTAATGTAATATCACTAACCACCTCTAACGCGAAATAAATTTTAGCACATTTTAAAACAATTTATAATACGAGTATATTACGTCCGTGTAAAATAGTGAAAGATAAGAAATGCAATTTGCACATCTTGTCCGGACTTGTGTCTCTGGAAAACGAATAGTTCGCTTCGTTATATAAATACAGCAGTTTGAAACAACAAAAGCAATCACAACGTTTGTAACATTAAATTCAATGCGCCTTCTGCAGACCCATATACGCAAGTCAGCTATTTATTATGAAAAGGTTGTATTCACCTAACCAGTTCCGAGTGAAATGTTTCACAAAGTTTTAGATCCGGTCAATTCTGAGAGTTTTTGATGCAACATTAATCTGCAGTGAAGAAGTTCTACAAAAGTTGAATAAAATGTAATTAAAATATCATCAGGATTGAAGCGCGGTAGTTCTTTAGCATAAATGTAATTTAATAAGTTCGCTTCTAACTGAATATAAACGAAGAAAATAACGCAGCATTATCAACTGTTAGAAACAAACTGGGAAAAAAGAAAATTATGAAAAACTGCAAGTCAGTTTTAAAATTTAATTACTTATTCATTACTAAAGTGAATGTAATTCTATCAAGTGCAAGGTTTTTAAGATATTTCTTAGCCAATTTTATATAAAACTATGTGGAGGGAATATTCGGAGGCAATGGTCGGACAAAAGAAACAGAGTGATAGACGTAAAAGGCGGGAGAAGTGAAAATGAAGACAGAAGGGAAGAAGTATAGTGAAAATATAATAGAGGGTTTGTCGAGAGGAGACAAAGAAGACAAGAGGTGAGAAAACGGTGAGAATGAAAGAGGACTAGTGAAAATGAAGGGAAAGGGTCAAGAGAAGAAGAAGCAGAAAGTACTTTAGAAATAGAAAGGTCTAGAATAGTTTAAGTTTAATTTCAAGTTGAAGTTCTATGAAATGTATTAAGAATGTAGATTGTAAAGCCGAAATATAATTTATTATTATATAAAGATACAAAAGGATTTGGAAGAGAGAGAGAGAGAGATACATACGTACGAGAAATAGAGACAAAGAACATAAGAAAATTCGCAGGATTTAAATTGGCAAACGAGGCAGCAGATACTGGGAAAATAGAGAGAAAAAGGATTTGCAAGGTGTGCTGGAGAGATATAGAAATGTTATAGCAAATGTTGGGTAAAAATTGAAAAGAAGATTGTGCAGTTATTAAAGGGAGGAGGTGGATGACGAAGATAGAGAGAAGAAGTGAGGAAAGAGAAGCAATGGCAGATAGAATCAAGAGGGAGAGGAGCAACAGGGGTTTAAATTATTTTTTTCTTTATTATTCTTTTTATTTTTTTCTTGGAACAAGTGCGAATGAGTAGATAGAATAAGGATCACTAATAAAATGTATTTAAGCGCAATGATATTGAATTTAATGAATTGAAGTGGAAGAATGTATTGCCTAATGGCAAAAATATTAAAATAAAATATAAAACTGACGGTGGCCTGACAGATGTCCCGTTCAAATTGCAATAAATATTTTCCAATTTAACTAAAAATAAAGAACTAAATCAATTTCTCGTCACTAGTAACTTGATTCACAACTTGACAATCAGCTGCCAAACGACATTTGCACACAAGTTGCAAAAATCTCATAGAAAGACTATACGTCCTTCTCAATTAAAATAGAAAATGCATTAATATGTTATCACTGTTGGAGAAGAGAGACGGCAATAGTGTTAGTGTCTGACGTCGAAAGTATCTTTTATTCTTATAAAATAAAGAATAATTTCACAGAATAAACATAAATGAAGAATAAACGCAATTTAGTTTTTACAACGTTTTGTAAAACTAACGTATTCACCGCATGAAAGAGAGAGAAGATGAAACAGTGAACAAAATAACTTTTAAATGACTATTGACTGTATTAATTACAACAGCTAATAGCTAATGAGTGTTAAAACAGCTTTTGTTATAAATAGGTCAATATTGATTTAATTCAATCTCACTGGCAATACGTCGCGTCGATGTTTGTTCAGCATGTGACATTTTATCGAGATTATAAAGCACGTGATATATACTACAATAACAAAACGTGTTTTATAATAATCTAAACCGGATTTAGTTAATTTAAAATATATGTCAAATGACCAGTTTGTGCTTAAATCCTAATCCTATTAAGTGTTGAATAAATTATGATGGTTAAATATACTTAAAGCTCTTGATTGGGGTTGGTTTAAATAGCCCCGAGTTTAGGCCTAATGTTTAAATGAATTTAACAGAGATATCATCGGCTAAACCCATGCCGGAGACGAAGGGTTTTGATTTTCATTTAAACTTTGTCAGGTTAGTTGAATTATTAATTTAAATCAAATTAAGGAACGGACCTTTCTTGCTCCACTCAATTCTAAGTTCATCTCTGCAATATTCGTATACTTATTTGGTTAGGAATGATTTGGATATGAAGAAAAGGTTAACTATAGCAGCTTTAATAATAATTATTGAAAGTCGATATAATTTATTATGTTTCCATCTACATGTCGGCCATATTTATGACGTAACATGTCTGTACTATTAAGTTCAGATCAGTTATTTTTTCGTGTTGAATATGCTATCTCTTTTACGCTCTGTTGTATAAAAGAGATTGCAACTTAGCGGACGTGATCTTACATGTCTTGGAATGTTCTATAACTGATTCAAAATGATTTTTTTAATTATTAATATCTCCTTAAGCTCATTATTTTACTTAAAACTATTTTTATAGTTTTAAATATTAAAACGTTTAGAACATTTATTTACACGCTTACACAAAATGAAAAAATAGATGAAAAGTTCATGATCCCTATTCAGTAAGTTATAACCTATACACCTAAATAAAGTAAATGATTAATGGTCTCATACATCCTGATTCCTAAAACACCACTAGATGTCAGTGTTTTTGGGTTCAAACAATGTTTCTGAAAATATTGTTATAAAAACTGGTGACACTTATAGTTGCCACCATGGGCGTCCGAAAAATAATTCGATATTTCAAGAATTTCACAAAGTCCTTCTATATTTAACAGCGGAACTAAATCTGTTTCTACCTAGTTGTGTCTAGCGGTGTATTTGTAAGTAATTTAAACAGGAATGAACTATTATATCAGAAAAAACTTGCGAATGTCATTTGACGGAATTACTATTGAAACAATAGATGGGGATGAGGTAGACCATGAAAGAAGAATTGTAAATGTTAAAAAAGCAGTGAATGAGAAACTGATGACTACATTGCAGAACAGATGGGATATAACGGAAAAAGGAAGAACAACTTATCACCATATTAAGAATGTCAAGTTTGTAAAGCAAAATAAGTGGTTTCAACCTGGACTGTATTTATCCATTTTAGTAAGCGACCATCTATTAAAGCAAAGTTAGTCCAGCTTGGAGTTGAGAGTGACGATAGTTGCAGATGTGGTGAATAGGAAACACTGATGCATATATTAAAATAATGCCCAGACTACTATGAAGCGAGAGTAAAATTTCAAGGTAGAATAAAAGTCAGAGAAATTGGAAGTCTGGAATATCTAGTAAATGAAGAGATTAGGTATCGATATTATAATGAGTATGCGAAGGAGATTTTTGAAACTAGAAAAATGCTATTGAAAAATGATGAAGTAAGAAGAAGAAGAGATGCAGAGACAGTAATAGGAAGTGAAAGAGAAGATGGGATAATTTCACGGCGGATGAGATTGAACAGTAAATTAGATAAAATGAGTTATAATAAGATCCTTTTTACATCTTTTATTTGTTTCTATATAATTATATATTAATATAATTGAAATGTAAAAAATTTAGGGGGATAGAATAAGTGGAAAAAGCAGCACATATGGGCGGAAGCCTAGGAGGTGCTATTAAATTCAATAAATGAAAAAAATGTGTAAGGTGTCACAATACTCTACAGTGAGGCCATTTCTGACGGTATTTATTATAATAATTCAATTCTATCTAGTGTTCTGGTATGGTGAAATGAAAATAGACCATTTGCTTATATACTCTAAGCGTGGTTGTTTATAATATGTCAGTGACGTGAAGAAACTAAGTACGTTAGTCTTCAGAGTGGTGAAGTGATACCTACAGAGTGCTAAACTATTTCTAAGGTATTCATTACCTATATATGCTCTATAAACCTTTAGCAATTCATGGATACATAATATTTATATTGATGTATGGGTATTAGTGCTACAGTTCTGGGGGTACCTGATGTCTATAAGGCCAGTGTAATAATGCTTAGTTTAAAAATAGTAGAGTTTTACCCAGATTTGCGGACGCCCATAGTTATCACGTTCGAAATCAATAGTTTATGTTGCTTACAAAGGGTCCAAGTAATATACTATATAACACATGTGACATTTCAACAAGCAGCCCACTTTTACTTGAGATAAACCTACCAATTGTTATCCTGCAAACAATTTATTTGATTTATATCATTCTTTACGACGTATTTTGGACCGTTGGTGTTTGTTATTTTAGTAGAATAGTGTCCAGGCGTTTCAAGTGTTGAAGTGTATAACACTAAGGTTGTAACAGTTTGACCCGGTTGATCCGAGTGACCTAAATGTTCACCTCTAAGATATATCACTATCTTAAAGACGGAACACGTATTGATACTTCCGGGAAGTATCAATGACCTCGACCGTGGGTTTGAAATAGATTTTATTCATTTAGAATGCAGTGGACTTGTGTGCTATGTCTTAATTTCTATAAAACTGTATTATATTGATAAAGTTGACTATCAAAACGACCCTTAAAGAAGAATTCACAAACCTATTGTCTTGCAATGCAGTTTCACAGCTGCTAGCTTGCTTTAAACTAAATATTAGGTTCTTTTTTTTAACTATATTTTTGAACCTGAAATACATATAACTGTGTTTAGCGGGTGATTATGATTTATTACTCGAATTTGTGTTTTTGTGATGACTAAAAACTGACGAGACGACTCGGTAAGAAATATATGAATTATAAATACGTATAATATTTGTAAGATATAAAAGGATAATATAAATGAAAGTAAAAAATGAAAGAAAAAAAAATTCAATGAATAATAATAAGAATAAAATGTCTGGAACATAAGGAATTTGTAATGTCAAATGTAATTAATCTTTTCATGTTTCTCATTATGCCATAACCAGACAAAATAAACTACATACTGTTAGTTTTTTATATGGAACAAATATAATTTCTTTCTTCTGATCATTTATTTTCTTCAAGATTGTATTTTTCAGATAACTTGAAATTTAAAATGAATTGAAGTAAATATTACTCTATATTCTCGCGTATATATGTAATATATATGTATATGTCGCGTATATCAATATGTATACATATTGATGATTATTATATCCATTTTCGATGCAACACTAAAACAACAAATTAAATAACACAAACAACAATTAGTAAACTACTTGTGAAACATTCCACAAACTTGTTAAAGTGAGCTTGAAACATTTGCAAGCGTTTTAACAGCCGCCTCCTTAGTTTCTACTTAACGTTTAACTTTATCAAGAAACTCGAAACTGAGCTTCACATTAAAATCTATGTTGTGTTACAATCGAATTGAACGAACTTACTGCATACAATACGGATTTAATTATGAATTCTATTATTAAATTTGTTGATAGAATTTAACAGCAACAGTGAAGTCAGTTAACTAAGTACGTAAGAAGCAGCATTCAAAGTACGTTAAAAGCAATTAAATATAAGCTGTTCAAACGTTGGTTAAATAAAGCTTTCAGTTTGTTAAAGGCCCAATACACACTCGAATATTTTGGCAGTAAAGTGTTTCAACTTTTTTTCTTTTTAACTTTTTTAAATTTATTTACATTATTGTACAACATATTAAGTTTATTGTGTGAAAATTAGAAGTCGATTGGAGTAAAACTATCGGAGATATAGAGTTTTAAGTCTTCACCTCTCTGGTCTGCTTTCGTGTTACTTTTTAAATTTTTAAATGCGGTTTCTCACACATTGCGTTTTCTGAGTCAGTGCCCTCTCTAGTTCAAAATCTACTGAACCGATTCTTTTGAAATTTTGCACATTCTTTTTTTTACATAAATGCCGAGATAACGCTGTCGAGTATTTAAAAAAAATATATTTTAACGTATTTTAAAATAACAAAGTTTCTGATTTTTTTCATTGAAAATCGGTATTTTTAATTTTAAGTGCTGTAAAAAATTGAAAAATGAATAAAAACTCAACTCGTTACCTACAGAAACTTATCAACTAATGAAATCATTTCGGTTTTTCGATTTCAGAAAATCTAGTGATGAGTTATGAGTGGCAACGCAATGTTACTTTTTTTTGTGACGTCTGCAGAGATTCGCTGTTAATGCCTCATTTCTTGATATTTATTTATGAAAATTTCACAAAATATTCTTCAAGTATCATTTTATCATGTAGTAATTATAGAAATAATTATATTTTAACTGGGTCGTCAAAAAACATTATCGAAAATATGCTTCCTTTTCATTGTTATGACCTTATCGCCCCTTAAGCACGTTGGCCGAGCTGGTTATCAGCGCAACATATTCAAATGTATATAGGGCCTTTAGGGAACTACGTCGAAAAACGAATTCAGATATATTCCGTAGAGACGTGTAAAAAGAATCCGTAAAATCAGTAAACAACAAGCATTGACCGTAGGCAAGTAGTCGTTTTTTGTTCTGTGGAGTAGTCTAGTGATAAAGACCTACGTTCCAGGCTAGACAAAGTCTTAAACTAAAATTCAGACGATTGACACCCCGGAGAACTAGAGTACAATGCCCTCTACAAAACTACGTTGTTAAATGCAGTGATAGTCTGTGGTGGTAGTTGTATTTGTAGTAGCTTTATTTAATGTCTTACAACCCCTAGAGATTTATTCATTGTGTTTAAACCCTTGAAGGATGCAAATGAATTAATTTTATATACTTTTGATGGTGTGGTATATTTTGAAATGCGTTGTAACATTTCAATTTACTAAGTATAAATTGTATTTCTTGCTTGGAGGAAATATTCTTTAATATAATTTCGTTTTATCTCTGAAAATTTTAGGAAAATTATTATTTTTGAATATATAAAAGGTTAAAGACCTTTTTTACGTAAATATATTTTTTATCGTTTAAGTTGTTGAAATCAAAGATATTTATTTTAGTAATTTACATACACATTATAATAATTACACTGTTTAACTTAAATCATACTATCTTACCTGAAATCAAAGAACGACATTTAAAGTTTATTATTTAAATTATCAATTCCTTTTTATTTAATTTTATAATAACTTAACAATAAGCACAGTGAGTTTTATCCACTCTAAGTATTAACTGTGTTTGTTTTTATTCTTAACAACGTAATCTATGGAGTCCATGAGTATATAGTCACTGTTCCACAAACAGACGAGCTTTGTACCAACTAAAGAAATGTAATTTGTTTACATATATATATATATACTAGCTTTTACCCCCGTCGCAAGCGACGTTTGTTTTTTGTGAGTGGCTTGAATTTCAAGTCAAAATTTAATTACATTTTTAAATTGAAATAATAAATAAACTCGTCCTATATTGATTTAACATTTAATAACAATTAATTTTTCATACAAACTGACTAAGAAAATACATTTTTTATATCAAAATAAAAAATATTTTGAATTTATGCGATATTTGACCAATTTTTTTCCAAAATTTGGGATTTTTTTTTCGATTCGTAAATAAGTTGCCAAGGTTAGCCTATATACAAAATTTCAACTTTCTAGCACAATTTTTACTCTCGGCAAATACTGCCCCCGTGCCCCCAATAAAATTTTAAAATTTTGAATTTTTTTTTTATTAGTAATATACTTAATTATTCTAGAATCCAGAAAATGAATTTTCTCCAAAGTTCCTTGCCGGGCCCCCGAATTTCTTTAACCCCCCCCTTTTTCAATTTTTGAATTTCTAATTTTTGAGAAATGTCAGCATTGAATACCTTAAAACACATGCAAAATTTCAACTTTCTATCTTATACGAATTAAAAGTAATACAGCAAAAAAGGGATCACTTTTTTTCCAGTTTTTCCAAAATTACGGGATTCCAGGAAATTCAGGGAAAAATCCGGGGACGCCAAAAGTCTTAGAAGTCTCTCTACGAAATAGGAAATTTTTAAAAACTTCCCTGGAGCCGTTTTCGAGATGCCATACAAAATTCGAACCAAACATATAAAGACATAAACATATAAGAATATAAATATACAGCTGGGACATTATAATAGACTTGAGTTTACCCCCGTCGCAATGCGACGTCTTTTTGGCGTGTATCATTTGAATCCAATAAAATAATTCGTAATTAAATTTCATATTTCACTGTTCTATTTTTAAATTGAAATAATAAATAAACTCGCACACATATACACACATATAAATTGACTAAAAAAAAATTATTTTTTTATCAAAATAAAAAATATTTTCAATTTTTGCGTTATTTGACCAACTTTTTTTCAAAATTTGGGATTTTTTTTTGATTCGTAAATAAGTTACCAAGGTTAGCCTATATACAAAATTTCAACTTTCTAGCACAATTTTTACTCTCGGAAAATACTGCCCTTGTGCCCCCAAATAAAATTTTGAAATTTTGAATTTTTTTTCATTAATAATATACCTAATTATTCTAGAATTCAGAATATGAACTTTCTCCAAAGTTTCCTACCGGGCCCCCGAATTTCTTTAACCCCCCCTTTTTCAATTTTTGAATTTCAAATTTTTGAAAAATATCAGCCTTAAATAGCTTAATACACATGCAAAATTTCAACTTTCTATCTTTTACGACTTAAAAGTAATACAGCAAAAAAGGGCTCACTTTTTTTCCAGTTTTTTTCAAAATAACGGGTTTCCAGGAAATTCAGGGAAAAATCCGGGGACGCCAAAAGTCTTAGAATTTTTTTCTCTACGAAATAGGCAATTTTCAAAAACTTCCCTGAAGCCGTTTTCGAGATGCCATACAAAATTTGAACCAAACATATAAACATATAAGAAAATAAGAATATAAGAATATAAATATACACCTGGGACATTATAATATACTAGCTTTTACCCCCGTCGCAAGCGACGTTTGTTTTTTATGAGTGGCTTGAATTTCATGTCAAACTTTAATTCCATTTTCAAATTGAAATAACAAATAAACTCGTCCTATAATTAATTTTTCATACAAACTGACTAAGAAAATATATTTTTTATATTAAAACAAAAAATATTTTCAATTTATGCGTCATTTGACCAACTTTTTTTCAAAATTTGTGATTTCTATTTCGATTCATAAATAAGTTACCAAGTTAGCCTATATACAAAATTTAAACTTTCTAGCACAATTTTTACTCTCGGCAAATACTGCCCCCGTGCCCCCCAATAAAGTTTTGAAATTTTGAATTTTTTTTTTATTAATAATATACTTAATTATTCTAGAATCCAGAAAATGAATTTTCTCCAAAGTTCCCTATCGGGCCCCCGAATTTCTTTAACCCCCCCCTTTTTCAATTTTTGAATTTCTAATTTTTGAGAAATGTCAGCATTGAATACCCTAATACACATGCAAAATTTCAACTTTCTATCTTTTATGAATTAAAAGTAATACAGCAAAAAAGGGATCACTTTTTTTCCAGTTTTTCCAAAATTACGGGTTTCCAGGAAATTCAGGGAAAAATCCGGAGACGCCAAAAGTCTTAGAATTTTTTTCTCTACGAAATAGGAAATTTTTAAAAACTTCCCTGGAGCCGTTTTCGAGATGCCATACAAAATTCGAACCAAACATATAAACACATAAACATATAAGAATATAAATATACACCTGGGACATTATAATATACTTGAGTTTACCCCCGTCGCAATGCAACGTCTTTTTGGCGTGTATCATTTGAATCCAATAAAATAATTCGTAATTAAATTTCATATTTAACTGTTCTATTTTTAAATTGAAATAATAAATAAACTCGCACATATACATTCCCACATATAAATTGACTAAAAAAATATATTTTTTTTATCAAAATAAAAAATATTTTCAATTTATTCGTTATTTGACCAACTTTTTTTCAAAATTTGGGATTTTTTTTTTCGATTCGTAAATAAGTTACCAAGGTTAGCCTATATACAAAATTTCAACTTTCTAGCACAATTTTTACTCTCGGCAAATACTGCCCCCGTGCCCCCTAACAAAATTTTGAAATTTTGAATTTTTTTTTATTAATAATTTACTTAATTATTCTAGAATCCAGAATATGAACTTTTTCCAAAGTTCCTTACCGGGCCCCCGAATTTCTTCAACCCCCCTTTTTCAATTTTTGAGTTTCTAAGTTTTGAGAAAGGTCAGCATTAAATAGCTTAATACACATGCAAAATTTCAATTTTCTATCTTTTACGACTTAAAAGTAATACAGCAAAAAAGGGCTCACTTTTTTTCCAGTTTTTCCAAAATAACGGGTTTCCAGGAAATTCAGGGAAAAATCCGGGGACGCCAAAAGTCTTAGAATTTTTTTCTCTACTAAATAGGAAATTTTCAAAAACTTCCCTGGAGCCGTTTTCGAGATGCCATACAAAATTTGAACCAAACATATAAACATATAAGAATATAAGAATATAAGATCATAAGAATATAAATATACACCTGGGACATTATAATATACTAGCTTTTACCCCCGTCGCAAGCGACGTTTGTTTTTTGTGAGTGGCTTGAATTTTAAGTCAAAATTTAATTTTTAAATTGAAATAATAAATAAACTCGTCCTATATTGATTTAACATTTAATAACAATTAATTTTTCATACAAACTGACTAAGAAAATACATTTTTTATATCAAAATAAAAAATATTTTGAATTTATGCGATATTTGAACAACTTTTTTTCAAAATTTGTGATTTCTATTTCGATTCGTAAATAAGTTGCCAAGGTTAGCCTATATACAAAATTTCAACTTTCTAGCACAATTTTTACTCTCGGCAAATACTGCCCCCGTGCCCCCCAATAAAATTTTAAAATTTTGAATTTTTTTTTTATAAATAATATACTTAATTATTCTAGAATCGAGAAAATGAATTTTCTCCAAAGTTTCCTACCGGGCCCCCGAATTTCTTCAACCCCCCCTTTTTCAATTTTTGAATTTCTAATTTTTGAGAAATGTCAGCATTGAATACCTTAATACACATGCAAAATTTCAACTTTCTATCTTATACGAATTAAAAGTAATACAGCAAAAAAGGGCTCACTTTTTTTCCAGTTTTTCCAAAATTACGGGTTTCCAGGAAATTCAGGGAAAAATCCGGGGAAGCCAAAGGTCTTAGAATTTTTTTCTCTACGAAATAGGCAATTTTCAAAAACTTCCCTGGAGCCGTTTTCGAGATGCCATACAAAATTCGAACCAAACATATAAAGACAAACATATAAGAATATAAATATACAGCTGGGACATTATAATAGACTTGAGTTTACCCTCGTCGCAATGCGACGTCTTTTTGGCGTGTATCATTTGAATCCAATAAAATAATTCGTAATTAAATTTCATATTTCACTGTTCTATTTTTAAATTGAAATAATAAATAAACTCGCACAAATACATTGACACATATAAATTGACTAAAAAATATATTTTTTTTATCAAAATAAAAAATATTTTTAATTTATTCGTTATTGGACTAACTTTTTTTTAAAATTTGGGATTTGTTTTTTCGATTCGTAAATAAGTTACCGAGGTTAGTCTACATACAAAATTTCAACTTTCTAGCACAATTTTTACTCTCGGCAAATACTGCTCCCGTGCCCCCAAATAAAATTTTGAAATTTTGAATTTTCTTTTATTAATAATATACTTAATTATTCTAGAATCCAGAATATGAACTTTCTCTAAAGTGCCCTACCGGACTCCCGAATTTCTTCGACCCCCCCCCCCCTTTTTCAATTATTGAATTTCTATTTTTTGAGAAATGTCAGCATTGAATACCTTAATACACATGCAAAATTTCAACTTTCTACCTATTACGAAATACCCCTGTCGCAAAGCGACGTGTTTTTGGCGTGAATGATTTGAATATAATAAAATAATTCGTAATTACATTTCAGATTAAATTCTATTTTTAAATTGAAATAATAAATAAACTCGCGCACATATACATTAACATATATAAATTGACTAAAAAAATATATTTTTTTTATCAAAATAAAAAATATTTTCAATTTATGCGTTATTTAACCAACTTTTTTTCAAAATTTGGGATTTTTTTTTCGATTCGTAAATAAGTTACCAAGGTTAGCCTATATACAAAATTTCAACTTTCTAGAACAATTTTTAGTCTCGGCAAATACTGCCCCCCGTGCCCCTAAATAAAATTTTGAAATTTTGAATTTTTTTTTATTAATAATATACTTAATTATTCTACAATCCAGAATATGAACTTTCTCCAAAGTTCCCTACCGGGCCCCCGAATTTCTTCAACCCCCCCTTTTTCTATTTTTGAAATTCTAATTTTTGAGAAATGTCAGCATTAAATAGCTTAATACACATGCAAAATTTCAACTTTCTATCTTTTACTACTTGAAAGTAATACAGCAAAAAAGGGATCACTTTTTTTCCAGTTTTTCCAAAATTACGGGTTTCCAGGAAATTCAGGGAAAAATCCGGGGACGCCAAAGGTCTTAGAATTTTTTCTCTACGAAATAGGCAATTTTCAAAAACTTCCCTGGAGCCGTTTTCGAGATGCCATACAAAATTTGAACCAAACATATAAACATATAAGAAAATAAGAATATAAATATACACCTGGGACATTATAATATACCCTAGCTTTTACCCCCGTCGCAAGCGACGTCTGTCTTTTGTGTGTAGCTTTAACTTAATGTAAAAATTTAAATTCCAGTAACGTTTACCCCCGTCGCAAAGCGATGACTTTTTGGCGTGTATGATTTGAATTCAATAAAATAATTCGTAATTACATTTCATATTTAACTCTATTTTTAAATTGAAATAAATAATAAACTCGCTCAATAATAAATAAATTGACTAAAAAAAATATTTTTTTTTTTATCAAAATAAAGAATATTTTCAATTTATGCGTTATTTGACCAACTTTTTTTCAAAATTTGGAATTTTTTTTTTCGATTCGTAAATAAGTTACCAAGGTTAGCCTATATACAAAATTTCAACTTTCTAGCACAATTTTAACTCTCGGAAAATACTGCCCCCGTGCCCCCAAATAAAATTTTGAAATTTTGAATTTTTTTTCATTAATAATATACTTAATTACTCTGAGAAATACTGAGAGAAATATCAGCCTTAAATTTCAACTTTCTATCTTTTACGAATTAAAAGTAATACAGCAAAAAAGGCTCACTTTTTTTCCAGTTTTTTCAAAATCACGGGTTTCCAGGAAATTCAGGGATAAATCCGGGGACGCCAAAAGTCTTAGAATTTTTTTCTTTACGAAATAGACAATTTTCAAAAACATTGACGGAGCCGTCTTCGCGCTGCCATACAAAGTTTACTACCAAACATATAAAATCATAAGATCATAAATATACATTTGGAACATTATAAATAAAACTGAGTTTACCCCCGTCGCAACACGACGTCTTTTAGGCGTGTATCGTTTGAATCCAATAAAATAATTCGTAATTACATTTCATATTTAACTGTTCTATTTTTAAATTGAAATAATAAATAAACTCGCGCACATATACACACATATAAATTGATTAAAAAAATATTTTTTTTTTATCAAAATAAAAAATATTTTCAAATTATGCGTTAATTGACCAACTTTTTTTCAAAATTTGGGATTTTTTTTTTCGATTCGTAAATAAGTTACCAAGGTTAGCCTATATACAAAATTTTAACTTTCTAGCACAATTTTTACTCTCGAAAAATACTGCCCCCGTGCCCCCCAATAAAATTTTGAAATTTTGAATTTTTTTTTATTATTAATATACTTAATTATTCTAGAATCCAGAATATGAACTTTCTCCAAAGTTCACTAACGGGCCCCCAAATTTCTTTAACCCCCCCTTTTTCAATTTTTGAATTTCTAATTTTTGAGAAATGTTAGCATTGAATACCTTAATACACACACCAAATTTCAGTTTTCTATCTTTTCTAGTTCGTCAGATATTTGCAAAAGTGTTTTTTCGAATTTTCCAGTTTTTCCAGAATAATTTGTTCCAGGGAAATTCAGGGAAAAATTCAGGGACGTAGAAAGTCTTAGAAATTCGTTCTTTACATAATATCAAAATTTAAAAAACTTTGTAGGCGCCGTTTAGAAGATACCATACAGATTTTGTTACCGGAAATATATATATATATATAAATATCTATGAGTTCTTATGAGTTTTCCATGTTAAATTGGAACATTACGAACATTATAATAGTAGATGATATAAATATACACCTGGGACATTATAATATACTTGAGTTTACCCCCGTCGCAATGCGACGTCTTTTTGGCGTGTATCATTTGAATTTAATAAAATAATTCGTAAATTAATTTCATATTTAACTGTTCTATTTTTAAATTGAAATAATAAATAAACTCGCGCACATATACACACATATAAATTGACTAAAAAAATATTATTTTTTTATCAAAATAAAAAATATTTTCAATTTATGCGTTATTTGACCAACTTTTTTTCAAAATTTGGGATTTTTTTTTTCGATTCGTAAATAAGTTACCAAGGTTAGCCTATATACAAAATTTCAACTTTCTAGCACAATTTTTACTATCGGAAAATACTGCCCCCGTGCCCCCAAATAAAATTTTGAAATTTTGAATTTTTTTTTATTAATAATATACTTAATTATTCTACAATCCAGAATATGAACTTTCTCCAAAGTTCCCTACCGGTCCCCCGAATTTCTTTAACCCCCCCTTTTTCAATTATTGAATTTCTATTTGTTGAGAAATGTCAGCATTGAATACCTTAATACACATGCAAAATTTCAACTTTCTACCTATTACGAAATACCCCTGTCGCAAAGCGACGTGTTTTTGGCGTGAATGATTTGAATATAATAAAATAATTCGTAATTACATTTCAGATTAAATTCTATTTTTAAATTGAAATAATAAATAAACTCGCGCACATATACATTAACATATATAAATTGACTAAAAAAATATATTTTTTTTATCAAAATAAAAAATATTTTCAATTTATGCGTTATTTAACCAACTTTTTTTCAAAATTTGGGATTTTTTTTTCGATTCGTAAATAAGTTACCAAGGTTAGCCTATATACAAAATTTCAACTTTCTAGAACAATTTTTAGTCTCGGCAAATACTGCCCCCCGTGCCCCTAAATAAAATTTTGAAATTTTGAATTTTTTTTTATTAATAATATACTTAATTATTCTACAATCCAGAATATGAACTTTCTCCAAAGTTCCCTACCGGGCCCCCGAATTTCTTCAACCCCCCCTTTTTCTATTTTTGAAATTCTAATTTTTGAGAAATGTCAGCATTAAATAGCTTAATACACATGCAAAATTTCAACTTTCTATCTTTTACTACTTGAAAGTAATACAGCAAAAAAGGGATCACTTTTTTTCCAGTTTTTCCAAAATTACGGGTTTCCAGGAAATTCAGGGAAAAATCCGGGGACGCCAAAGGTCTTAGAATTTTTTCTCTACGAAATAGGCAATTTTCAAAAACTTCCCTGGAGCCGTTTTCGAGATGCCATACAAAATTTGAACCAAACATATAAACATATAAGAAAATAAGAATATAAATATACACCTGGGACATTATAATATACCCTAGCTTTTACCCCCGTCGCAAGCGACGTCTGTCTTTTGTGTGTAGCTTTAACTTAATGTAAAAATTTAAATTCCAGTAACGTTTACCCCCGTCGCAAAGCGATGACTTTTTGGCGTGTATGATTTGAATTCAATAAAATAATTCGTAATTACATTTCATATTTAACTCTATTTTTAAATTGAAATAAATAATAAACTCGCTCAATAATAAATAAATTGACTAAAAAAAATATTTTTTTTTTTATCAAAATAAAGAATATTTTCAATTTATGCGTTATTTGACCAACTTTTTTTCAAAATTTGGAATTTTTTTTTTCGATTCGTAAATAAGTTACCAAGGTTAGCCTATATACAAAATTTCAACTTTCTAGCACAATTTTAACTCTCGGAAAATACTGCCCCCGTGCCCCCAAATAAAATTTTGAAATTTTGAATTTTTTTTCATTAATAATATACTTAATTACTCTGAGAAATACTGAGAGAAATATCAGCCTTAAATTTCAACTTTCTATCTTTTACGAATTAAAAGTAATACAGCAAAAAAGGCTCACTTTTTTTCCAGTTTTTTCAAAATCACGGGTTTCCAGGAAATTCAGGGATAAATCCGGGGACGCCAAAAGTCTTAGAATTTTTTTCTTTACGAAATAGACAATTTTCAAAAACATTGACGGAGCCGTCTTCGCGCTGCCATACAAAGTTTACTACCAAACATATAAAATCATAAGATCATAAATATACATTTGGAACATTATAAATAAAACTGAGTTTACCCCCGTCGCAACACGACGTCTTTTAGGCGTGTATCGTTTGAATCCAATAAAATAATTCGTAATTACATTTCATATTTAACTGTTCTATTTTTAAATTGAAATAATAAATAAACTCGCGCACATATACACACATATAAATTGATTAAAAAAATATTTTTTTTTTATCAAAATAAAAAATATTTTCAAATTATGCGTTAATTGACCAACTTTTTTTCAAAATTTGGGATTTTTTTTTTCGATTCGTAAATAAGTTACCAAGGTTAGCCTATATACAAAATTTTAACTTTCTAGCACAATTTTTACTCTCGAAAAATACTGCCCCCGTGCCCCCCAATAAAATTTTGAAATTTTGAATTTTTTTTTATTATTAATATACTTAATTATTCTAGAATCCAGAATATGAACTTTCTCCAAAGTTCACTAACGGGCCCCCAAATTTCTTTAACCCCCCCTTTTTCAATTTTTGAATTTCTAATTTTTGAGAAATGTTAGCATTGAATACCTTAATACACACACCAAATTTCAGTTTTCTATCTTTTCTAGTTCGTCAGATATTTGCAAAAGTGTTTTTTCGAATTTTCCAGTTTTTCCAGAATAATTTGTTCCAGGGAAATTCAGGGAAAAATTCAGGGACGTAGAAAGTCTTAGAAATTCGTTCTTTACATAATATCAAAATTTAAAAAACTTTGTAGGCGCCGTTTAGAAGATACCATACAGATTTTGTTACCGGAAATATATATATATATATAAATATCTATGAGTTCTTATGAGTTTTCCATGTTAAATTGGAACATTACGAACATTATAATAGTAGATGAATGATATAAATATACACCTGGGACATTATAATATACTTGAGTTTACCCCCGTCGCAATGCGACGTCTTTTTGGCGTGTATCATTTGAATTTAATAAAATAATTCGTAAATTAATTTCATATTTAACTGTTCTATTTTTAAATTGAAATAATAAATAAACTCGCGCACATATACACACATATAAATTGACTAAAAAAATATTATTTTTTTATCAAAATAAAAAATATTTTCAATTTATGCGTTATTTGACCAACTTTTTTTCAAAATTTGGGATTTTTTTTTTCGATTCGTAAATAAGTTACCAAGGTTAGCCTATATACAAAATTTCAACTTTCTAGCACAATTTTTACTATCGGAAAATACTGCCCCCGTGCCCCCAAATAAAATTTTGAAATTTTGAATTTTTTTTTATTAATAATATACTTAATTATTCTACAATCCAGAATATGAACTTTCTCCAAAGTTCCCTACCGGTCCCCCGAATTTCTTTAACCCCCCCTTTTTCTATTTTTGAAATTCTAATTTTTGAGAAATGTCAGCATTGAATACCTTAATACACATGCAAAATTTCAACTTTCTATCGTTTCCAAATTAAAAGTAATACAGCAAAAAAGGGATCACTTTTTTTCCAGTTTTTCCAAAAT
This sequence comes from Panorpa germanica, assembly GCA_963678705.1. NCBI lineage: Eukaryota > Metazoa > Arthropoda > Insecta > Mecoptera > Panorpidae > Panorpa > Panorpa germanica. The sequence goes on from OY783207.1 coordinate 2,393,413, forward strand.
TACGGGTTTCCAGGAAATTCAGGGAAAAATCCGGGGACGCCAAAAGTCTTAGAATTTTTTTCTCTACGAAATAGGAAATTTTTAAAAACTTCCATGGATCCGTTTTCGCGCTGCCATACAAAATTCACTACCAAACATATAAGAATATAAGATCATAAGAATATAAATATACACCTGGGACATTATTATCTACTTATTATAATGTTCGTAATGTTCCAATTTAACATGGAAAACCCATAAGAACTCATAGATATTTATATATATATATATATATAGATATTTATATATCCGGTAACAAAATCGTATATGGTATCTTCTAAACGGCGCCTACAAAGTTCTTCAAATTTTGGTACGATGTAAAGGACGAATTTCTAAGACTTTCTACGTCCCTGAATTTCCCCCTGAATTTCCGTGGAAAAACTTATACTTGAAAAACTGGAAAATTCGAAAAAATACTTTTGCTAATATCTGACGAACTAGAAAAGATAGAAAACTGAAATTTGGTATGTGTATTGAGATCATAATTGTGCACATTTTCCGATAGTTGGAAATTTGAAATTTGAGTTCAGTAGCGGCGCGAATTTCTGGGGGCAATGTTAGAATAGAGTTAGGACGTTCAAATTTAATATGTAGGCTCGCTGTAGACAGTAATTAATGAAAAAAAATAAACAGCCCCAAATTTCCAGTGGCGGCGGGAGTTGAGACAATAAAAGCCAGAAATATTGAAAAAGAAGTATTAAAACTTTGGATATGTATTAAGACACTAATTGTGCATCTTTGCCAATAATTGGATTACCAAAATTTTAATTCAGTAGCGGCGTGATTTTTTGGGGGCAATGTCGCAACAGAGCTAGAACGTTAAAATTTGGAACGGGGGCCATATATAGAGTGTTATTAAAGACACACTATAGAAATTTGCAACTTTCCAGAGGCGGCGGGCGCTGGGGGCCAAAAACCAGAAATATGAAATATATAGAGATAAAAGGCTATTGTTTAGAATATATGTTCTTAGATACAAATAAAATAGATCCCCGTGCTAAACTTTAACAAACTTGTTCAGTAGCGGAGGTTTGTGGGGGGTTCTAATGCTAAAATATAAATACAAAGCTGAAATTTAGTATGCAGATATAGATTGACATATTTATTACGAAAATATAAAAAGAACTACATTTTCTTAAGTGCAACATTAAAATGGGGGGGGGGGGTTTATAAACCGAGTATAAGAACAATATAGAGGTACAACGATGATATTTTGCATGTAGAATATTAAATAGAAGCTAAATAGTTCTCTATAAGTCAGATATTCAAATTACATTCAGTAGTAGAATTGGATTGATTTTTGGTGCGTTTGTTGTGCTGTGAAATCGAACAGGAGTGAGGGGTATAGGGGGGAAATAGTTAACAGCCCCAAATATAAAAAAATAGAAAAAGTGAAAAAATAGAAACTATGCATGTGCATATTTGCGAAAATAAATTTAACCTTAGTAGCGGCGTGAAATTGAGGAAGTGGGGGCGGGAAAAAGCTTTGCCAAAGAACTCAATTTTGAAATTTCGATCATTTATAAAAGTAGGGGTAAATAAAGGTAGAAAGAGTTGCTACGAGCAAAATAGATTGCTATGCCTAAAATTTGACAATTTTATTTCACGAGCGGGGATTAATGGGGAGACTAATATTATAACGTAAATATAAATACGAAATGTAGAATGTAAGATTACAGTACAGTTTTAATCATGTAAATGAATTGCTATAATATCGAAATAATAGTGCCTGATTGGAGAAGAGTGTGGCGCTGGGATTCAGTACTAAGTAACGGTGGTGTTAGAAGTAGTGGCGATAGATTATAATGGCCCTGAGAAGTAACCGTGTTGCAGAATATGTGCTTTGGTGCTGTAAGTGTGGGTGGCGGGGTATGGGGATTAAATCGAAAGTGCAATAACGGGAAGGAAAAGGCCTAGAGATGAGATTATTAGGAGCGAACTGCTAGGCTTTCTTAAGAACATAAATGAATTGATGTAATTAGTAGGTTTACATTGAAATGAGTGAAAATTAATTTTATCAAGCATTTATCTTATCGAATAATTATTAAAAATTAATGTACTTCTAAGGGTGAAATTTAATATGTAGGTTGCCAGTAAAGTATTAATTTTAAAAACTAATTGCTAAGAGATTAGTACGCAGGGGGTGAAAGCGCAAGATTATTTAATGATTGCGGTAAAACGGGGCGATAGGAAAGTGCCGTAATGAGCGATGATGCTCAGGTGGGCTGTGGTGTTGCAAGTGGGCGCATTGTGGCAGAGGTGCAGAGGAATACAATTGAAAGTGCGAGAACGATACAGAGCATGGAGCCAAGAGATGATGATTGGTATTTAGGGGCAGGGCAGTGGACATTGTTCAATACTGTGCTTTATTAGCATAAATGATAATTTTACACAGAGAGGAGGAAATGAAGAATTATTTAGTTATAGTGCCAAAGCGGGGGCGCTGTAAAAGTACTCTAAGTACCGACGATGCTTAGGAAAGAAGCGATACAGAGTGCTGAAGAAAGAAGGCGCTCCATGGCAGAAGTTTAGAGGAATCAAATTAAAAGTTCGGAAACGTAAGAGAGCATGCAGTTAAGAGGTCATGATTGGGGCTTATGGGCGGGGGCACTGGAGCTTTATTACTGTAAATGAAAGAATTATAACAAAGTAAGGAAACATAAATTTAAAAAAGGATATATTTTAACGAAAATTACTTAAAAATAATATTTTGCATTATTTTCAATTTAGCAAATAAATTTATTTATTCACAAATATTATATACACGTCGCTTTGCGACGGGGCGAAGCGCTAGTCTACTTATTATAATGTTCGTAATGTTCCAATTTAACATGGAAAACCCATAAGAACTCATAGATATTTATATATATATATATATATAGATATTTATATATCCGGTAACAAAATCGTATATGGTATCTTCTAAACGGCGCCTACAAAGTTCTTCAAATTTTGGTACGATGTAAAGGACGAATTTCTAAGACTTTCTACGTCCCTGAATTTCCCCCTGAATTTCCGTGGAAAAACTTATACTTGAAAAACTGGAAAATTCGAAAAAAAACTTTTGCTAATATCTGACGAACTAGAAAAGATAGAAAACTGAAATTTGGTATGTGTATTGAGATCACAATTGTGCACATTTTCCGATAGTTGGAAATTTGAAATTTGAGTTCAGTAGCGGCGCGAATTTCTGGGGGCAATGTTAGAATAGAGTTAGGACGTTCAAATTTAATATGTAGGCTCGCTGTAGACAGTAATTAATGAAAAAAAATAAACAGCCCCAAATTTCCAGTGGCGGCGGGAGTTGAGACAATAAAAGCCAGAAATATTGAAAAAGAAGTATTAAAACTTTGGATATGTATTAAGACACTAATTGTGCATCTTTGCCAATAATTGGATTACCAAAATTTTAATTCAGTAGCGGCGTGATTTTTTGGGGGCAATGTCGCAACAGAGCTAGAACGTTAAAATTTGGAACGGGGGCCATATATAGAGTGTTATTAAAGACACACTATAGAAATTTGCAACTTTCCAGAGGCGGCGGGCGCTGGGGGCCAAAAACCAGAAATATGAAATATATAGAGATAAAAGGCTATTGTTTAGAATATATGTTCTTAGATACAAATAAAATAGATCCCCGTGCTAAACTTTAACAAACTTGTTCAGTAGCGGAGGTTTGTGGGGGGTTCTAATGCTAAAATATAAATACAAAGCTGAAATTTAGTATGCAGATATAGATTGACATATTTATTACGAAAATATAAAAAGAACTACATTTTCTTAAGTGCAACATTAAAATGGGGGGGGGGGGGTTTATAAACCGAGTATAAGAACAATATAGAGGTACAACGATGATATTTTGCATGTAGAATATTAAATAGAAGCTAAATAGTTCTCTATAAGTCAGATATTCAAATTACATTCAGTAGTAGAATTGGATTGATTTTTGGTGCGTTTGTTGTGCTGTGAAATCGAACAGGAGTGAGGGGTATAGGGGGGAAATAGTTAACAGCCCCAAATATAAAAAAATAGAAAAAGTGAAAAAATAGAAACTATGCATGTGCATATTTGCGAAAATAAATTTAACCTTAGTAGCGGCGTGAAATTGAGGAAGTGGGGGCGGGAAAAAGCTTTGCCAAAGAACTCAATTTTGAAATTTCGATCATTTATAAAAGTAGGGGTAAATAAAGGTAGAAAGAGTTGCTACGAGCAAAATAGATTGCTATGCCTAAAATTTGACAATTTTATTTCACGAGCGGGGATTAATGGGGAGACTAATATTATAACGTAAATATAAATACGAAATGTAGAATGTAAGATTACAGTACAGTTTTAATCATGTAAATGAATTGCTATAATATCGAAATAATAGTGCCTGATTGGAGAAGAGTGTGGCGCTGGGATTCAGTACTAAGTAACGGTGGTGTTAGAAGTAGTGGCGATAGATTATAATGGCCCTGAGAAGTAACCGTGTTGCAGAATATGTGCTTTGGTGCTGTAAGTGTGGGTGGCGGGGTATGGGGATTAAATCGAAAGTGCAATAACGGGAAGGAAAAGGCCTAGAGATGAGATTATTAGGAGCGAACTGCTAGGCTTTCTTAAGAACATAAATGAATTGATGTAATTAGTAGGTTTACATTGAAATGAGTGAAAATTAATTTTATCAAGCATTTATCTTATCGAATAATTATTAAAAATTAATGTACTTCTAAGGGTGAAATTTAATATGTAGGTTGCCAGTAAAGTATTAATTTTAAAAACTAATTGCTAAGAGATTAGTACGCAGGGGGTGAAAGCGCAAGATTATTTAATGATTGCGGTAAAACGGGGCGATAGGAAAGTGCCGTAATGAGCGATGATGCTCAGGTGGGCTGTGGTGTTGCAAGTGGGCGCATTGTGGCAGAGGTGCAGTTAATTTCTTATGTATAACACCAACATATATATCATATATGTCATAAATACCCAGACGAGTCTAATATTACTCGCATAATTTAATCACCTTAAGATAAGACTAATATTACTCGAATGTTCATCACCTTAAGATAAGACTAATATTACTCATATTACCTATTGACAACAGCAAGTCGTACCCATCGTACCATTGTCATCTGCATAGTAACCATTTGCTTATAGGTCATCAAATGACAAATAATACTATATAAACACATGGTCACATTGCCCAGGAGCTCAGTCTCAATATAATAATCAACGTAGTAGTTGTGTTGTTCAACTATACCGAACACACATCTAATTAGTTTAACTTCAAAAGCTTACGTGTATTATTACAAGTGCAAATAAAAGTTCAATGTTTAAATTACTACTTGTCTTTTTTTGTATTAATCTTCTCCCAAAAGATTAATTGGCGCAGTCGGTAGGATTGTGCAACGTCTACGGAAGGAAGGAAAACCCTACACCACCAAGACGGAAGAAAACGAACTTCGCAACACACAATCCACAACTCAACGGATCGAACTGGAAACTCTTCTACAATAGATTGACGCTCCTCATAGATCACCAGACGCAGTACGCAGCCCACTATAGAGGCGCAGAATCAACACAAGCCGTATCCCGCTATAGAGGAACACCACAACCTTCACAACAATGAAAATTATCATCGCCGCAGTACTACTACTCACAGTCACGCAGTAAGTCATTTTTCATTTATATTTTGCCCAAATATTGTCCCATTGAATACTCAGTGCATATAATAAAAGTGTAAAATAAAAAGTGAAAAGAAAAATCAATCAAGATGTCACAAGATGCATTAATCGACGAAATCCAACGCCTTCATAAACGATGTGAAGACAACGAAGCAAGACTTCAGATTCAACAAGACCAGCTAAATCGTCAAAGAGAAAAATACAGACCCCTCAGAACAGAAACGCCAAAAATAGATAACGTCTATCTACAAATCATACAGAGATACGACGGAACCCCAGCGAAATTGCCTGACTTTATTAGACAAGTCGAAAAAGTACAAGCTCTGTACGGAGAGAGTGACCCAATCATACAAGAATGCATAACGGAAATTGTTTTAACACGACTCACCCATCAAGCAGAAGCCGTAGTCACGGGAAAAGGTATCACAACCTGGAATGAATTAAAACAAGTTCTGATAAACAACTTTGGAGACCAACGAGATGATGTTACTCTCCTCATAGAAGTTTCTGATCTCTATCAACATGACAATGAAACACCCATAAATTATTATAATCGCTGTTTAGAACATCAAGCCGCTTTATTAGCATATATACAACAGAATGAGCTACAACCCATTGCATTACATACTAAACAAACACTCTTTATTAAAGTAATTTTGAAACGCTTTGTAATCGGATTAAGAGGAAGCATTGGCAACCAGGTACGAGCACGAGACCCTCAAACTATGGAAGATGCATGGAAAATTGTATTAACTGAAGAAAACGTATCATACAATAGACAACGAAATGTTAATCCAAAGAATACAACAGTTAAATACAATAACCCTCAAAAACCAGTTAACAAACATGAAAACAATTGGAGATCAAAACCATTTGTCAATCAACAACGTCCACAACAGACGATGCATCAGCAGCCAAGACCTCAAGTTACTAATCAACCTCCATACAAACCATCGCAAATACAACAAACACAACAACCACCGAATCGTAACGCATGGCATCCAAGGTCATACCCACCAATACAACAACGACCTGTACAACAGCAGTACAACCGTACTACACAACAGACCCCATGGCAACAGAGAAACGTGGACAACAGACCACACGAACCCATGGAAACGTCACAAATGACGCGCTTACATCACTTGCCGTTACCAGAACCCCAATATGAGCCAGACGAATACTCATACGAACCCAATGAACCAACATTACATGAAAATCAATGTGTTAATTACTATCAAGAAGAAGATGTTATTGAAAAAGAAGATAATGAGGATTTTCCACTGGATCCACCAATAGACCCAAACTTATAATGATTAATACAAATAAAAACGATGAATTGCCATACATATACATCAAATCATTACAAGCGAAACTACTCATCGACACCGGATCTTCTAGAACAATACTAAACCCCAAATTCGCATATAAACACTACAAGGAATATATAACAAATGAAAATTTCGTTATACAAACACCACATCAAACTACCACGCATACGCAGGTAGCTGAGATTCCGATATTCCCGATATTCAAAACACAAGGTTTCACCAAGATTTATCTATTCAAGTTCTCAAATGAATTTGATGGTTTAATCGGAAACGATTTGATATCACAAATAAAAGCAATAATAAATATTCCTAAAAACATATTAGAAACACCCAAAACCATCATACCAATACATCACAATGTTGAAAAAAACCCACATTTAAATAGCATCACAGTTCAAGACGAACATATGAATACTGAAGAAAAAGAACAACTTTATAAATTACTCAATAAATACGAAGATCTATTTCCACGTGAGAAGGAAATACTCACATTTACCCATGACATCAAGTGTTCCATACGCACAACATCTCACGAGCCTATATTTTCTAGAAATTATAGATTACCTGAAACCACTCAACAAGAAGTGAATAGACAAGTACAGACACTATTAGAAAAGGGAGTAATTAGAAAATCACGTTCTCCATACAATCATCCTGTACTCATTGTATCAAAGAAAGATGACCAATCGGGACAGAAAAAGTTTCGAATGGCCATTGATTATAAAAAATTAAATGACATCACAATTGAAGATAAATTTCCAATCCCTAACATGCAAGATATCTTAGACAGTCTTGGAAGAGCAAACTACTTTACTTTGCTGGACCTCCATTCAGGCTTCCATCAAATTGAAGTCGAACCAGAAAGCATCGAAAAAACTGCATTCTCAACTTCATATGGTCATTATGAGTTTTTGCGCATGCCTTTCGGCCTTAAAAATGCCCCAGCCATCTTCCAGAGATTAATGAATCATGTCCTTGACGGACTCATTGGAAAAATATGTCTCGTTTATTTAGACGATATCGTTATTTTTGGAACTAGTTTACAACAACATCTCCAACATCTAAACTTAGTACTCCAACGTCTCAGAGAAAGCAATCTCAAGCTTCAACAGGACAAGTGTGAATTTCTGAAACATGAAACAAAGTTTCTAGGTCACGTTATTACAGAACACGGAGCTAAACCCAATCCTGAGAAAATTGAAGCAATAAGAAAATTCCCTATTCCAAAAACCACTACAGAGATTAAGAGTTTTTTAGGACTAACCGGATTCTATAGAAAATTCATACCTAGCTATGCAAAAATTGCAAAACCACTCACAGCATGTTTGAAGAAAGGAGTCAAAAATCAACAAACTCCAGAATATATAGAAGCCTATGAAAAACTAAAACAACTTCTCATAAATGAACCAGTACTTAAAAGACCCGATTTAACAAAGAAATTCTCATTAACTACAGACGCATCAAATTACGCCTTAGGAGCCGTATTATCACAAGACGACCATCCTATAGCTTATGCTTCGCGCACGCTAAACCCAGCCGAGTGTAATTATGCCACAATCGAAAAAGAATTACTCGCAATAGTGTGGGCAGTGAAACATTTTCATCACTACCTATACGGACGAAAATTTGACCTATTTACTGACCATCAACCCTTAGCATGGTTGAAAACTCACAAAGATAGCTCAAGCAAGTTAGCCCGCTATCAAGTAAAACTATTTGACTACGATTTTGATATCCATTATAAACCTGAAAAGGACAACGTAGTAGCAGACGCACTTTCTCGCGTTAAAATAAATGCATTATCTCATAAAAACTTAGATCAACAATCCCTGATAGTTAACACCGATGAAACCAGTGATGAAGAAGATAATATTCCTCTCAGTGAATTAAAAGTGACCTCACAAAAAGCAGACCAACTTATCGAAATAGAAATTGATGAAGACGCCACACAACATTCACAAGAAGACAGTGACATCGGAATACCTATATGTGAAACTCCGCTAGAATTACACAACCATCAAGTAATTATTACAACAGGATTTCAACAAAAACACCACACTACGTTTAAACGAGAGAACCAATACATTACACATATTATGTTAGATACTAAATCAGCACCAATGGATCAATTAACTACTATATTGATAAAACACCTTAATCCACAAAATAAATATTATATATTCTGTACAGACAACACCTATAGAATGTTAGTAAAAATACATGCACGAACATTATCAGGATACAAATTATTCAGATGTATCACTCAAGTTAGTTACATAGAAAAAGTAGATACAAGAAACAGTTTATTACATGAATATCACACTAATGTAACCAACCATAGGAACGCTAATGAATTAATAAAGCAATTGACAAAACTTTATTACTGGCCCTCATTAAAATATGATGCCAAACAATTCATTAATAATTGTGTAGAATGTCAAACATCCAAGTATACGAGAAAACCCACTCAAGCACTCCTGGAAATAACAGCAACACCACGAAAAGCTTTCGAGAAAGTACATATAGACTTATTTTACATAGCAAATCAAATCTTTTTAACCACCATTGACGCACTAACAAGATTCGCCACTGCATCACACCTCAAAAGTAAAAATGCATACGACATAACTAATGTACTAATAAAGTTATTTTCCCTATACGGAATACCCAATACCATTGTATCAGATAGTGGAACAGAATTTACAAGTGATACAATAAAAGAATTATTATCCTTGCATAAAGTAAAAATTCATTTCACGACCCCAGATCATCATACCGGAAATTCTTTAGTAGAAAGACTACACAGCACACTAATAGAACATTTCCGCATTCTACAAACAACAAATATGTCACCTGAAGACATCATGACTAAATGTTTACTCGCATACAATTCGTCAACACATTCCACCATTAATATGACACCTTTCGAAGCACTTTTTGGTAAAAGAAGAGCTAATATAAATATAACCGACTTTGAAGAACAAAGAATTTTAGCTACAGAAAATATTAACGAACATCAAAACGCATTAAAAATATTGCAAACATCAATAGCCGAAAGAACACAGATAGAAAAAGAGAAATATATAGAAAGAATAAATAAAAAATTAGCACCTACAAAGTTTAAAATAGATGATACCGTTTATATACGAGGACCATCTAGAAAAGGAAAAACATCTATGAACTTAGGTCCATACAAAATAACAGAATTAAATATGTATGGAAAAGCCACTATTAAAAACATACAAACTGGCAAACACCTATTTAGACACATCAAGGAATTGATAAATAAAAACATTCCTGTTGCAGATGCAGAAGTGGAAGCATCCTCTCCGTCATAAATAACGAACACGGCATTTTACCCATCGACATCGGAACCGCATACAAAATCACGGAATATTGGAAGTTAATCAAGATCATCGATTACCGACCATTACTAACGAATCGATTAAAACTCACCGAATGCATAAATAAACTATCCAAAATAAATGAAGGAAGTAGAATCATGCCCGAATTAAAATTCCAAAGTTACATCGCAATGATTCAAAGAAAACAACAACTAATACAACAAAAGATAATAGAAATATTTGGTCCAGAAAATACTCAAAGAAGAAAAAGAGGACTATTCAACCCCCTAGGAAGTTTCATAAACCTGATAACAGGCAATATGGATGACAACGATAGAAAACATATTGAAGGAAGCATTCAACAATTAACTGATTCTTCAAACCAACAAGCAAAACGCTTAAATTTATTAACAAGTGTATTATCCACTCAAGAATATAAATTCAATGAAGCAATCCAACACCTACAAGAAAACCAAAATAAACTGACAAACGGAATAAATCACTTTATTTCCCAAGCTGTAGGAATTAGGAACGTTCTAGTTAAATCTCACCATGAACAAGAGTTAGAACTCACCTTTCACCAGATTTTATCAACACAACAATTGGTATTAGACGAATTACTCAATTTAGATTTAACATTAACATTTCTTCAAATGAATAAACATCATTCAACAATCTTTACATTACCTGAAATAAATAAAGATTTAATTCAAATATCAAATATCAAGTGAAAAACCAATACGTCATACCCTACTTAGAAGACAAATATGAGTTAACAAAAAGTATTGTTACACAAGCATATCAAGATAAACACAAAATAATAATAATAATAAACATCCCATTAGCCCATGAAATGTTATTTACTCTGTATGCATTACAACCTCTTCCCATACTCAAAAATCATACTTACCAAATCATTTTTCCTGAGGCAAAATATATTTTGATTAATGATATTACTTATTATTTTGAAAATGACCCATGTATTAAAACTAGAACTAGACAGTTCACATGTAGTAAGTTCACAGAACAAGGTATCACGCAGACATCAACATGCATAGTCCCACTCATACGAGCGACAGCCACACCAAGATGCGATATCACCAGGATACCAGACTTCAAGGAAAACCTCCAACAGATAGACGACACTCACTGGATCTATTCCACGAGCCGTGAAACCCTCATCACCATCATTTGCGGAGATAAAACCAGACAAGAGCAGATCCTAGGAAACTACATGATCGAGTTACAAGAACACTGTATCATAAAAAGTGATTCATTTTACCTAGGTGGAAAAATAGTGAAACACAGTGAAATCAATTGGAAATCAATACCATTTCCAAACACAATTAAAATAAATAATACAACCAATGTAAACATAACTATTGACAATTTTAAACAACTAACATATGATAACCAACTTATTAACCAATTGAAACAATTGACCCCTTTGAATGAGATTCAACTCAAACATACAAATGTTCATTCACAAATAAATACAATCATTTATGTACTCACCCTAATAATAATTGTAACTATCATTAGTTATCTATTGTACAAAAGAAAACAAAAGATAATTAAAACTGAAAAGAAATTGGAATCGTTAAAAACTGGTACTAGTGAAAAAGAAAATTCACAATTATAAGTTTTCAAGTAAGGGTGGAGGAGTTAATTTCTTATGTATAACACCAACATATATATCATATATGTCATAAATACCCAGACGAGTCTAATATTACTCGCATAATTTAATCACCTTAAGATAAGACTAATATTACTCGAATGTTCATCACCTTAAGATAAGACTAATATTACTCATATTACCTATTGACAACAGCAAGTCGTACCCATCGTACCATTGTCATCTGCATAGTAACCATTTGCTTATAGGTCATCAAATGACAAATAATACTATATAAACACATGGTCACATTGCCCAGGAGCTCAGTCTCAATATAATAATCAACGTAGTAGTTGTGTTGTTCAACTATACCGAACACACATCTAATTAGTTTAACTTCAAAAGCTTACGTGTATTATTACAAGTGCAAATAAAAGTTCAATGTTTAAATTACTACTTGTCTTTTTTTGTATTAATCTTCTCCCAAAAGATTAATTGTGCAGAGGAATACAATTGAAAGTGCGAGAACGATACAGAGCATGGAGCCAAGAGATGATGATTGGTATTTAGGGGCAGGGCAGTGGACATTGTTCAATACTGTGCTTTATTAGCATAAATGATAATTTTACACAGAGAGGAGGAAATGAAGAATTATTTAGTTATAGTGCCAAAGCGGGGGCGCTGTAAAAGTACTCTAAGTACCGACGATGCTTAGGAAAGAAGCGATACAGAGTGCTGAAGAAAGAAGGCGCTCCATGGCAGAAGTTTAGAGGAATCAAATTAAAAGTTCGGAAACGTAAGAGAGCATGCAGTTAAGAGGTCATGATTGGGGCTTATGGGCGGGGGCACTGGAGCTTTATTACTGTAAATGAAAGAATTATAACAAAGTAAGGAAACATAAATTTAAAAAAGGATATATTTTAACGAAAATTACTTAAAAATAATATTTTGCATTATTTTCAATTTAGCAAATAAATTTATTTATTCACAAATATTATATACACGTCGCTTTGCGACGGGGCGAAGCGCTAGTCTTATATTATAATGTCCGAGGTGTATGTTTATTTTCTTATATTCTTATATTCTTATATTCTTATATGTTTATATTCTTATATGTTTACGCGATTCGTATGGTAGCTCCTAAAACGGCTCCGTCAATGTTTATGAAAATTTCCTATTTCGTAGAGAATCAGATTCTAAGACTTTTGGCGTCCCCGAATTTTTCCCTGAATTTCCTGGAAACCCGTAATTTTGGAAAAACTGGAAAAAAACTGAACCATTTTTTGCTGTATTACTTTTAATTCGTAAAAGATAGAAAGTTGAAGTTTTGCATGTGTATTAAGGTACTTAATGCTGACATTTCTCAAAAATTAGAAAATCAAAAATTAAAAAAGGGGGGGGGTGAAGAAATTCGGGGGCCCGGTATGGAACTTTGGAGAAAGGTTATATTCTGGATTCTGGAATAATTAAGTATATTATTAATAAAAAAAAATTCAAAATTTTATTGGGGGGCACGGGGGCAGTATTTGCCTAGAGTAAAAATTGTGCTAGAAAGTTGAAATTTTTTATATAGGCTAAGCTTGGTAACTTATTTACGAATCGAAAAAAAAAATCCCAAATTTTGAAAAAAAGTTGGTCAAATAACGCATAAATTGAAAATATTTTTTATTTTGATAAAAAAAAAATATTTTTTTAGTCAATTTATATGTGTGAATGTATATGTGCGAGTTTATTTATTATTTCAATTTAAAAATAGAACAGTTAAATATGAAATATAATTACGAATTATTTTATTGGATTTAAATGATACACGCCAAAAAGACGTCGTATTGCGACGGGGGTAAACTCAAGTATATTATAATGTCCCAGGTGTATATTTATATTCTTATATGTTTATGTGTTTATATGTTTGGTTCGAATTTTGTATGGCATCTCGAAAACGGCTCCAGGGAAGTTTTTAAAAACTTCCTATTTAGTAGAGAAAAAATTTTTTAGACTTTTGGCGTCCTCGGATTTTTCCCTGAATTTCCTGGAAACCCGTAATTTTGGAAAAACTGGAAGAAAAGTGATTTCTTTTTTGCTGTATTACTTTTAATTCGTAAAAGATAGAAAGTTGAAATTTTGCATGTGTATTAAGGTATTCAATGCTGACATTTCTCAAAAATTAGAAATTCAGAAATTGAAAAGGGAGCGGGTTAAACAAATTCGGGGGCCCGGTAGGGAACTTTGGAGAAAATTCATTTTCTGGATTCTAGAATAATTAAGTATATTATTAATAAAACAAAAATTCAAAATTTCAAAATTTTATTGAGGGGCACGGAGGCAGTATTTGCCGAGAGTAAAAATTGTGCTAGAAAGTTTAAATTTTGTATATAGGCTAACCTTGGTAACTTATTTACGAATCAAAAAAAAAATCCCAAATTTTGAAAAAAACTTGTTCAAATATCGCATAAATTCAAAATATTTTTTATTTTGATATAAAAAATTCTTAGTCAGTTTGTATGAAAAATCAATTGTTATTAAATGTAAAATCAATATAGGACGAGTTTATTTATTATTTCAATTTAAAAATGGAATTAAATTTTGACACGAAATTCAAGCCACTCATAAAAAACAAACGTCGCTTGCGACGGGGGTAATAGCTAGTAATATATAATGATGATATATATATATATATATATATATATATATATATATATATATATATATATATATATTGATAGTATATTAATATTATTTTGTGGTAATTCCGACGTTTCGAAATACGTCTTGGCAATCATTAATCTAGCCAATGCAGTGTAACAGATTTGCTTGGATTTATTTTCTATGTTGGTTGTAAATAAATTACGCTGCCCTTACAGTTCTTACAGCATCTTTGTAAATGTACAGTTTTATAAATCTTCACTGTATCTGCAATAATTCAAGTACCTCTAGTAGTTGGGGTTCGAACTAGAGTTAAAATATTACTATCGTTAAAGAATTGCAAACCTAAACAACAAGATAAACTTCTTGGTAAATTAAGCATCTTAATATAAAATTATTTCTCGCGTTAGTTCACGTTGGTAAGGCTTAAACTGACTAGGTTGGTTAAGGTTTAAACTTATCCTCTCATTAATTATATTAATGCACAACATATTAAGTTTATTGTGTAAAAATTAGAAGTCGATTGGAGTAAAACTGTCGGAGATATAAAGTATTTAGTCTTCACCTCCCTGGTCTAATTTCATCTTTTTTTGAAACTTTTAAACGCCTTTTTCTCACACAGCTTGTTCAGAGTCGATGCCCTCTCTAGCTCAAAATCTACTGGACCGATTCTTTTGAAATTTTGCACACTTTCTGAAAATATTTTAGAAAATCCAATGATGAGTTATGAGAGGCACCGCAATGTTACTTTTTTTTGTGACGTCTGCGGAGATTCGCTGTCAATGCCTCATTTCTTGATATTTATTTATGAAAATTTCACAAAGTATTCTTCAAATGTTATTTTATCATGTAGTAATTATAGAAATAATTATATATTAACTGTGTTGTTAAAATACATAATCGAAAATATGCTTTTTTTTATCGTTTTGACTTAAGCTCTACTAGTTCTATTTGCACAAACATGTTATTTATTTTCATTACATTACAAAACATTTTAATTACATAATGTGTATTTAATATATTATGTCTACCAAGAATTGAATTTTTCTCAATAAAATTGATAAGAAAGTTATTTATTTTACATGCTTAATATTTGAAATTATCTTTACTAATTGGAATACATGTTTCTTCGCCACACAATAGCAACAACCGTGCCTTTAATCTGCAGTGTTTTATCTCCTATAATAATTTAAGCTTATCTCTGGAATGTAGAACACCCCACATGCTTGTACGACTACATACGCTGAGCTAGTTCATAAGCTGCATTGTTTTCATATTAGCTTCGTAGAACGGAACAGCTAGCTAGCTGCCTGCATTCAATTGCAGACAATGAGCGAGGATTTGTGCACTCCCACGTTATCCCGGCTGCAATGTAAACATAAAGCTAAAGCATAATGTATACCGGAACGCCAGCATGAAAAAGCGCTTCGTAGAATAGCTTTTGTATTTATAATGAGTTCTTAAAAATGACGATCTAAAACAACATGGAGTATAAGACAACTCAAGAATAGGAAGAACTTACTATCTTGCACCGGAACCTTAAAATAACAATAGCTGATAACTGAGAAAACTATTTTCTATTATACTTAAAAAAAAACCTCTCGACAGAAATGTTTTTAATCAAATTCGGAATGTAATAAGTTAAAATATATATTTTATTAAAAGAATGGAAAAAATTGAGAAGAGCAATTACAACACAAGATATAAAAGGATTTGGGAGAGAGAGATACCACATTACTTAAGAGAAAAAGACACAAAAAACATGAGAAGGATTGCCAGATTTAGATTGGGAAGCGAGGAGAAAGGAAACAGATACTGTGCAAATAGGGAGAAAAGGATGTGTAGAGTGTACGTGACATGACAGAAAAAAGTTATAAGCGAGAAGAATATTGTGCAGTTATTAAAGGGAAGCAGTGAAGATAAGAATAGGATGGCGGAGATAGAGAAAAGGAGCGAGGAAAGAGAAGGAACGCCAAAGCAGAAGAGATGTCTAATAAAATCATGTGAACACCTAGTTGCCATTCCAAACCACAATGTGAATGTGGAGGGAATATTTTTCACAGTATCAACTCAATGGTCAGACAAAAGAAACAGAATGATAGACGTAAAAGACGGGAGAAGTGAAAATGAAGACGGATGGGAAAAAGTATAGTGAAAATATAAGAGAGGGTTTGTCGAGAGGAGATAAAAAAGACAAGGGAAAATGAAGAGAGAGGGCGAAAGCGTAAAATTAACTCGATTTTCTTCGACCTTAATTATATGAAATTTTGTACTAAAATTAAAATAATTAACCGGCTATATAAGTGCTATAAATTGGAATATTTTGATCTCCAATACTATCAGTAATGTCTTAGAAAAGAATAATAAAGAAATAATTTTTTGTTTCTTTATTAGTCATCGCTCTATGGAAAGAATTCACTTTCCGCATAAAATGACATGGCTGGATCCGGCTAGCGGGCCGTAGTTTAAACACCACTGCTATAAACTATACCGCACCCACCCAGTATTTAACAAAATACTGCTTCATAAAAAATCGTGTAATGTTCATGCTCGACAAGAATAAACTTGTATGTTTATCTCACAATGTTTGAATAAAACTTTTCTACATTAGATGCAGACTTAAAATTCATTGACAATGTGTTACATATTCTACATATAAACTTGAATTCTTGGGCATATTGCTAAAAGCCTGGCAACAGAACGAAATATTGTCGTTATTGTTGTTACAGTACAATGTATTATACATAAGTAGCTTAATTAAATATTTCAGCTTTAAATTAAATTTCTATATCTTGTTTGTTCATGTAAACAACAAATGAACTCCCAAACTTATCTGAAGCACTTAGCATTGTTTTGTGCGTCAACATAGTCGTCCAATTAAGAGTGTGATGTGATATTTTGAAAACTGAGAACGACAGAGAGAACTGCGAACGAGATATGTTTACCGTGACGAGATATTTTCATTGTGATGAGATTTTTTTTACCGTGACGATGCTTTTTTACCGCTTTTACCACTTGGCGGGATTTTCTATTGCACCATTACTTTTGTGAGGTTGTTATGAGCAACCGTGCGGCAATGCAATGCTCCCACCAGCACAGATACGAGTTTACAGAGTCATAGATGCTGCTACTAAACAACGCCGCTTACTTTTTGAACAGCTCTCGTATAATCTACTATAAAGCAAAATATAAATGTACGCTCGTATATAAAGAAACAAAATAACTTTATATAATGATGATAATAATGTATAACGAAGATATCGGACAGTTCCTGTAGCTGCAGAGCACTTAAATTGTCTTAATTTTCCACTTTACAATTTCCGTAGCATTTTATATATATATTTGCTGATACAATAAGAACGCTGTAAAAACTGTTGCAATGTTCGCTAATCCAAAGGAAGCGGAATTTAAGAAAAAAGAAAAATACAAACTAAATATTCTTAAAACTATTAAGCCGGAGATTATATGCACATAATAGAGATAATGATAATTAATAGCTTGCTTTGTTTTTTAGTAATGAAACAGACTCGGCTTAAATCTTCTTTGCTGTAAGCTTGTTATACACATAGCAAATTCAATTCATAGGCGTCCCCATGTGAATACATTTACATTCTAGCAACCCATTAATGTTTTTTGCGAGCACCCGTGCAGATTTATATATTACTCAATTTATTATTTGATTACAATTTTAATTTAACGCCTACAGATCTCTTAAAATGTAATCTGGCACACTAATAACATCCTAGCACCTAGTAACATTAAAAAACGTTTCATATGTTTCACATGTTTCACAATTCTATTTACTTTCTTGCAAGTTCTCTCGCTAAGTTAAAATTATAGTATAGTAGTAGAGTATTACACGTTAAAATAGTTTTAAGAAGAAAATATTTAAGTTCAATATGCTGAAACGAAAAAACCATTAATAGCCCAGTCATATTAGGTAAAAAAAGGGGTCAACCTCGGAATGAAAGATAATAAGCTGCAAATTGGTATGAACCTTTGTTTTATCATTCTAAATGTTGTCTCGAAAGTCACAATCGTTATCGTGTCCGCGTCTCAAGATATTCAAGGTCAAAGGTCACAAAAATCGGTTTTTCGCGAATATCTGGCTTCCTATCGGTTAAATGAGATTTGCATTTATTATAAAAGTTGTAGGCTATAAAATTCCCTACAACTTTTGTTTAAACTTTTTTTTTCATACAACCAACCGTTTTGAAGGTAGAGCGCGAAGAGTGCACATCGTACAGTCATATACGGCCTAATGCAAGGTCAAGCGTGAGTTATAGTTATGAGTACGTTATAAAGTCAATTATTTACTTGGAAATTATAATTATTAAACAATGCCTATTATTTATGTACTAACTATTAATTATTTATATTTAATTAAAGTAAGTAACTTGATTATTTATATATAATTATTCATATTTAACTATTTAAGTATAAAATATTATTAATTCTGGATTATATATTTTAGTTTTATTTTAAGTTAAAATGATAGTAAGAGTATATATTTTACACATATTTTTATTTATTATTAAATACGGCATAATATACATTTGTCAAAATGTGAGTTCAAATATCAAAAGTATCTTTGTTGATTTTAATTGTAATGAAATTGGAAATGGAAGCTAATTATCTTCTTCTTCTTCGTCGTCTTCTTCTTCTTGTCGCTCAAAAATGTTCGATTCATTGTCATCATCCTCATTATCTGTCATGTTCATCTCCAAACCTTCCAGAATATCGGGATCATATGTATTTTCTTCATCGGGATTACTTGGATACAGTGAAGCGTTGAGGCAAGCTTGTCCGTTGCACTGGCCGCAAGCTAAAGAACATTGTAGCCCTGATTTTCTGCATCCACAGCGGGAACCACAACCATTTTTGCAATTGCAAAATATTACGTTTAGTAGTTCGGCTGGTGCTGGAGGTAATAACGTTCGTATGGGCTCCAGCATTTCATTTTCAAGCATCCAGCCCCATTCTTGAGGTTCTAAGTCCTTCCCTAACCACGTTTGAATCTGGTAGTAGACACGTTTTATGTGTTGATGAGCTGCTACACTTGTTGGTGGAAGTGTTGACAGTTGTACAGGTTTATTTAGTTTTGTAAATTTGATGAATTGCGTGTAGCGGAAATGATCAATGTTGTCCTCAGATTTTGGAGCATTATATAATGCCAACAAGATGCGCACTCCATTTTCTAATAATGTTTGTTTTGGGCAGTTTTCTTGTTGAAATACTTCCACCAGTTTATCTAAATCAGGAATTTTTTCCAATGCTCTAGTAACAGTTTTTTTTCCTTTTTTAAATAGCGCAGAAGTCGTGTCACAGCCACTGAATGCGTGTAAAAATAAAATGTGCTTTTTAGTACGAGGATATTGGTCAAAACTTTTAGTAGAATATATTTGTGTTTTGACATTGCCTTTGCCAACTTTTTTCAAAAAAATTTCCTGATGATGTGACTGAGTACGTCCAATTAAAATAACGAGCAAATCGATATCTTCTCCTATGATGACAGCAGTCTTTTGATGTTCTGATAAGGCAATAGCTGTGTCAATGATGAGAACATCAGCATCATCTCTGGCTTGTTTTGTTGTGATATTAACAGTTTTAAATTTTTCAACAAGCATGTCGATAAATTTTTTTTTATTAGACCGATTTGATAAAAATTTTTCTTGACTGATTGGCACAACCATTGTTTCGTCAAAACAAACTTCATATGATTTTGAAAGTGCAGCAGTTCTTCTTTGTTGTTCCAGTGCTTTAATATTTTTACTATAGTCCGAATATCCGTCAAATACAACAACAATTGCTGAGCCATAATGTGTTTGTAAATATTTAATGTACTTATTTAAAATAATAGAGAAAGTATCGTCTTTGCTCCATACGACGCGATGCAGAAGAAATCCACCATCGATGATGTATGTTACATTATTTTCATCAAGATCGATAACGACAGGCATCATATTGTCATATAATGTTGCTTTCGTGGTTTTTCTCATGCCATTACTATCAAATAAAGATGTCGGATACGGGCTTAGTTCATACTGAAGATATTCTTGTAAATTACTTTCAAATTTTTTGCTTACAGTTATTCTCTGGAAAAGTAACATTGGATCTATAGAAACTTTACAATCATTAATTTTGACAGATTTGTTAATGGCTGAAAGCGGTAAAACCTTAAATTAATATAAATATAAATAATTAATAGTTAGTACATAAATAATAGGCATTGTTTAATAATTATAATTTCCAAGTAAATAATTGACTTTATAACGTACTCATAACTATAACTCACGCTTGACCTTGCATTAGGCCGTATATGACTGTACGATGTGCACTCTTCGCGCTCTACCTTCAAAACGGTTGGTTGTATGAAAAAAAAGTTTAAACAAAAGTTGTAGGGAATTTTATAGCCTACAACTTTTATAATAAATGCAAATCTCATTTAACCGATAGGAAGCCAGATATTCGCGAAAAACCGATTTTTGTGACCTTTGACCTTGAATATCTTGAGACGCGGACACGATAACGATTGTGACTTTTGAGACAACATTTAGAATGACAAAACAAAGGTTCATACCAATTTGCAGCTTATTATCTTTCATTCCGAGGTGAAAGCCCTAATATGATTGGGCTATAATTGTCTAAAAAAAGGAAAACTAAAAATGTAAATTCTCCAAAGAGCATTATTTTTCGTTGTCTGAATAAATTGCAGATAAGTCGGTATATTTTATTCTAGAATTCAAAGCCATAAAATAAATTCAACTGCTATATAACTGCTATGCTTCTAAATTGCGGTAGCTTACTGGGAAAGTAAAACTATATTCTAATTTAAGCATGAGTATATTTTTGAATATAGATATTATCTATAACCAAATTAATTTAATAATGATAACTTTGTAAATAAAGAAGTTATTGGTTAAACAAAATAACAGTTAAACTTAACTATCAAAAATTATTTTTTTTTTAACCTATTTATACTTTACCTGTGAACTACTTTTTAATGCAAAATTTATAATATTTGTGCGCGTATTTCAGGCACTGGTTTATAAAGTTCAAAATAGAGTTAATAATTTTTAATAAATTAGCCAAATCAATTACCTAGAAACAGTTAAAAAATTGTAGAGACCTAAAGCCTCATTCCACTCACGGTTTTGATATTTAATTTACTGTTTTTATTTAATATTGTACTCTAGATTTCAGGTTTTCGTATTCCTTTTCACATTTGTGTTTTAATTTAAGTTTAGTTAATTTAGTTGATGCATATGCATCGTTAGTAATATAAATTGTGACAGGGAATGTGAAATAATTAAAATTGCTGTTTTTAATACCAATTAGTAATAGAAATTGTTTTCTCTTCTACATTTTTCAAAAACTGACATTAAACTTCTTTCAAAAGTAAATTCTACTGTATTTTGACAGATTATTACATTTTGGAGGTTATAATATAATATAGTTTTTCCTAATTTAAAACATTAGACCTTGTAAGTTTCTAAAAAAACTAAGAAAACTTAAAAAATAAATTAAATTAAAAATGGTACTGTGAATGATTACGCGTATTGCCATATGCTAAACAATTTAAATTAAATACAAAATACAAAATTAAATTAAAGTAGTGTGTGGGAATGATACTCTAAAAATATCAGTTGATTAGTGTTATCAGTATTAAACAACTTCAGCGAATTTTGAAATAGCAAAATGTTATAAAGTAAAATATGAATATATTATATAAAAAAGTCTAATTAAATTTATCAGCTTTAATAATTGACAGTTGATGGGTGTTTCTTAATTATTCTGAATATTTAAACTGACTAATTAATTTCTTCTTGAATATTAACACATAAAATAATATAATTAAGTAGTTGATTTAATTAAATTAAAAATTCATTCGCTCTTCACAACTTTTATCTCTGAGGGTGCCAAGAAAGAGCTCTTCTAAAAGTTGTTTAAGTTGACTTTAAAAGATAAAATTGATTTAAAATTCAAATGGATTAGCTAAAAGATTAGAACACGAATCAGCTTTCATTATTATAATTTTATTTGTAAAGAAATTATCATATTTACAAAAGAGTATGAAACATAAAATTGTGTTGATAACTTAGAAAAATTAATATCCACAGTAGAGAATTTAAAAAAATGATTTTAAAACAATTTGTACCATTTACCGTTAGCTAAAGGGTAATCGAACGTAACAGACGTATAAAGTGATTCGCTGTAATCGTAAATGTACGACGCATTCCGACGGTCGAGCGTCGTGGCGCACTCGGTGTGAATGTAATAATGCCCAGAGAAAAGCGTCGACCAGGCAATCAGCAGCTCAGTGGGGCAGAAAACACATAATTAAATAACCCAGCAGATGTAACAAAATACACTATTCAACAAATGTTTGTACTTTTCTTACAATTACTCGTACTTTTATGAGTATCTTTTAAATTGTTACTTTATTTTACGTAAAATTTTAGTTATTTGATTGGTGTAGTACTCTTGGTCAATACCACAAGTAAAAAGTAAAAGTTACTACAGATATAATCAGTATTGTAATATGTATTCGAGTTATTTCGCATTAGTACACTTCATTATTAAAACACCAGTACGAATATAACATTGTTAGCGTTATCTCTGTTTGTTTCATGTGTTCATATGATGTTGTCTCTTTCTTTCTACGACAAATATGGAAAATAGGATGCCAGGCGTACCAAAATGCGCAGGTCAGTCTTACAAAAGAGCGATTAGTCCCACATGCATCATTAACATTTAAATACCGCATTTACCAATGAACAAGTAAGATATATGTCTCGTGGATTCCTAATTTGGAAGGGCCATCTACTTTTAGAACTAGAAACAATGAATTTCGCGTAGGACCTATAAGCAGTTCGTGATATTGCCAAAAAATGTAACGGTTTTACTAAATACAATTGTTTTCGGAGGAGACGTAAAGTTTGTGTCAAAAGGAAAATACTGAAAGCAGATACTGCGAAAATAGAGAAGAAAGGATGTGTAAGATGTTCGGGAAAGAGATAGAAACGCTGGAGCACATTGAGTACAAGAAGATTGTGCAGTTATTAAAGAGAAGAGATGGATGGCGGAGATAGAAAGAAGGAGGGGCTAAGCAAGAACAGGATGGAGAGGAGCAGGAAGAAAAAAGCAGTAAAGTTTTAAGTTTATTTTTTTAAATTTTTTTTTTTGGAAGGAGAGAGAATGAGAAGACAGAATGTGGAACACAAATGAAATGTAATTAATCGCAATGATATGTAATTTTATGATTAAATGCGGAAGAATTTAGTGCCTAACGACAATAACATTAAAACAAAATAATATTGTGAAATCTGGCAACTCTTTTGGCAGCAATGACTCAGCTGTACAATTTTTTCCAACACTTAATTGACAATCATAAAAAGTGGTTTTAAAAACACGATTAATATTAATTAAGCATATTTTCATTTGTCTAACACCATTTTAATAGAATTATTTTCTATACAAAAAACATACAACAAATAAACTATTTGCATAAAATATGTCCTTCTTTCTAGACAACACCCTTATTGCGCTAGCCCATGTTTCAAAGAGCCCACGTTCTTCCATCTGGGTAAGACCAGAACCCCACCACAAGAAGTTTGCTTTGACGTATAAATTGTACTACGTGTGGCAGATTGTACATAGCTTATTCATGCAAGAGTAATTTCTAGAAAATGGAGCAATACCACAAATGCTCTGGAAAAACTAGAACACAGTTTGGCCAAAGCTTTAGCATACGATAAATAATTTTAACTTCTTTGATTAACCGGAGGTTGTTTGTCATATACAACTGTAGTGCCAAATTCAATTATCCATATTCAAATCTTTGTCGTTCAAGTTTCAAATTGCAAACGTTCACACATTTTTGCTAATTATTCTATTAAATTAATCTAGAAACTATATTTGTCTCTTTTCTTCAACAGGCAATCATTAATCAGTCGAACATAATGTCTCAAACACGTCTTTAAATGTAACTCATTCATCAACATAACTCTACATTAAATTCAATTACTTACTTCATAAATATTTTTCTAATAATATAGCTGTCTCATTCTTTTACATATAAATATCTTAAATAAAACTATGCACTGCTCTTACACATTACAATAATTTTACTCTAAAATGAAACATTACAAAATAATTAATACTTGATGGTGCACGTGTTCAAATATAAACAAAGCACTGATGCGTTACCATAGTTACATAAATTATTTACTTTATAAATATTTTTGTTATAACATTGCTGTCTCTTTTTTTTACATATAAAAATCTTAAATAAAACTATGCACTGCTCTAACACATTACAATAATTTTCTCTAAAAATAAACATTGCAAAATAATTAATAGAACTTGATATGACTTACCGGTCATTGATCTCGGTGCAGGTGTTTAAACATAAATAAAATATTGTTGCGTTGTTGCCATAGTTACATATTTAAAATTAAAGTAATGTTTAAATAAATTTACAATGTTGCACGATCAAAATATTTAAAGATAAATTATTGCAATAAATTTGTGTAAATATCTTTCTTAACAAGATAACATCTAAGACGTTCTAAATTTAGAAAAACTAATGTCGTTATTTTCGTAAAAAGTAAAAAAAATAATTTTATATCCCACTTCTGAATTACTATTTACACTAAATTGTTACATTTATTTTCTTTTGTAAACCACACGATATTATTTTCTTGTGAGGCCAGTGTAGAGTCTAGACACCATTGTAAATTACATTACAGGGACCTGCAAAAGACGTGTGGACATAAAACCAAGGGAATATGTGAGCAATGAGCACTTAAATGTCCTACAAAACCTCACCAGGCTCACTAATATGCTGTGTGCGAGAAGTATTATTAAATTTAAGGGCATTGCTTTAGGCTTGGCTGTAATCACCATAGCTACTTCTCACAGTGACAGAATATTGTTGAAATGGAATAACTATTTTGTTCTTGCTTTTGAATAGTTTAGTTCACTTGAATTTAGCTCTCTTTTCATGCAGCCTAACGTAGCTTTTACCTTGACAACTCTCTCCCCCCTTCTTTGATGGAACGTATTCTTTTTCTATTCAGTCCAGAATATAATTTGTGCATTTTGTGAACACGAAAGTAATGCTATCTTAACTTACATATGATAGTTTAAAAGAAATTTGTCTAAGAAATAATTAAGACGCCTCTTTCTTTGACTAAGCACTGCACTGTGAAAAAGAATACCGCGGAAATAAATCCGTATTGCTGTTGTAATCATATAAATGTACAGGTGAAAAAAACACCAGTTTCTTACAAATTTGCTGTGAGGATTTTTTCCATGCGATTTTCTTTTGCAGTATTGTTCTAGTCTAAGAAGGAGGCGTCTAAAACATTTAGTCTACCTAAAATATAAAAGAAATCAAAGCATGGATAAATATTGATATGTTGTCACTTATTCTGTAAACTGTTTTTATTGTGTCAAAAAACAAAATTAGGGTTCACAATGGCTTTAAGTAGCTTTGCATAGATTTCTACCAAATCTCACGTGGTTAAAGTTATTAACACTTAAAACAATATACACATTTATAAACATTTACAATACATAATTTATAATCTATAAATACGAGTATCGGTACTTAAAAGTAAAGAGATTAAATGTGTCTTGAGCATCGGAGAATAATATGCATTACCGTTAGTGGGCTGTTACATTATTCACATATTGCTTGAGGTTCTTTTTTGAAAAAGTACATATGAGAAAGATTAGTATGACCTATATATGAGTATCTACATATATGACATATCTTAATGTAATATATTACAATTGTTATCAACCCTAAATTGACCCCATTCTTTGCACAGCAGCTCTCCCGTTCTTTTCTACCTCTCAGTACTCCTGCGTATTTCTTTCCTCTCCTTTAATTTCCCTATTTATAGGTTATTTATTTTTAAAATTAACTTTCTCTTTTAATCAAAGAGCAAATATTTGCCCAGAGTAAGAGAGAAAGAATATATTGAATTGAATAGCTTATTCTCATACATATGCAAAGTACTATTCCCTACTCCCTACTCCCTAATTTACTAAGATATCATAGAGGAATTTCCGCTTCATTTGTTACGCATTTAAAATTACAAAGTTTGATGAAGTATTGTTAAAACTAATACAATTAACCTTTGAAAAGGAAGCAAAAATTCTGGATATTGTGAAATATATTATACAGAAATATATGAGTATGCGTAGGCTACTAAAGCCCTCCGGAAATACTGTAAGTGGGTGGATGGAAATGATGACGTATTATTCTTTAAATTTCACAGACAACGTTGAGAAATATTTCTATATAACATACAGGATCAGCAAAGAAAGGATATACCGTTCAAGCAAAGCAATGCTTCTTTATCAATACACGAAACTCAAATATTTCCATTGTTTTGAAAATTACGACAGTAGCGTCGCTAAAATCACTGTAATTAATAAACTAATAGTCGGAATGTAATGAAATATTGTCACATATCGTTTGAAGGTTGGTACTATCTAAAAATGATATGGATTTGTCAATAGTGGCGCCATCTATATGTCAAACTGCGAAGTTATTGAGTGATATGTTGCATTTGTACCAAACAATTACTTTTATATTGCAATACAGAATCATTTAATTGTCATTTTGCGAATGCGTTGTTTCATATAACAAGTATTAAACAATATTTCACGTATGGTATAAGACCATTTGTTTGTAACAAACTTTTAATGAAATATCTAATATAACTTTATTGCAATTTAAACTTTGATGTCGTCAATGTTTTGATGCAGTCGAACAGCTGTTGTTTTGTTGTGTTCTGTTTTGTTTTGTTCTGCCGTGTCTCGTTTCTCTACAGAATTCTAATAACTTTATATTATTCATAGCTTGATATCACAAAACTTTTACAAATGCACAAAAAAAAAACTAACTTTTTCATATTGTTACTTTTAGTTAAGTGGGTTGAATACCGTAGTCCACCAGGCACAAATTTTCGAGCGTAGGCCTCGAAAAAATAGTCCTAACAATACTACAGCAATAATATTAAATACCATCATAGATTTCTATATTAAAGAAGTTTGTCTTAAATGTTTTTATAGCACCTACGTCCCATATCAGTTTCTGACACCGATTTAAAACAAAGTGATTGATTACTCGATCGATCACTTACTAATAACATGTCAAAATAAATGTATAACACTTTTCATAAACCTGACACACCCTAATACAGATTTTCGAGTTTACAACCCTTAACTTTTCATATCATCTGACGTAAAACTTTCCAAAACAAATTTAATTCTTCCCCGTTATACATTTATTTACATAGATTGTTTTAGTTACGTGTGTGTGTGAAAGGATAGCTCTGGCTTTAGGCCTATCTTAAAGATGTTTCCAAGGAACATTCGTGCTCGACCACCAGAAAGATGCCCCTATTTAAAGTAACATTTTCAATAATCAACTAATGTTTAATATCTAGCAACCTACAAGCTGATTTATTGATAATAACTTGGAAATTATTTTTTCTGAGTCGATTTTTTATTTGTTGATTGAAATAGATGTTAATAAATGTATATTGACGTTTTTATTTTATTAAATATCTAAATATTGATGGAGATATAGCAATTAAAAATTTGAATTGTAGTTTTAGCGCTAGAAATGGTCGGCCATATTAATGACGTAACATGTCGCACTATTAAGGGATAGATTTAATAATTAAAAGAGAAAAAAATACTATTTTATTTGTTAATATCTCCTAAAATGTAAGGAGGTATTAAAATATAATTGGACATATGAGGTCATAGTAACCAATTTTATCAAAACATTGTTAATTTTTATAGAAATTAAGACATAAGACACAAGCCCATTAATATATTTTTCTTGTCAATATATATGTTTACTAAGCCTATCCACAATGTATTAGAGTTATTACAGCAAATTGCGATGACGCTTATCAAAAGCACTTTTCTGTACCAAATATTCCAGACAATTTAGTCACGTAAAGTTATTTTCGTCTGCGCGTTAATGTGGCATTTAATTAACACATCCACCATATGAGTAATTAATGTGCTTTGTTGAACACTAGTCATATAAATCAAATCGTGTTTGATTAGACGTTATGCAAAGGCTTATATTCATGTCAATTTGTTATTCACATTTCGTATTCACTGAATCTGTCTCAGCGTGTGTGTGTGTATTTTGTAAACCCATTATAATTATAAACGATTATAAATAAGTACACTGTAAATTAATTATTAAACATATTTAACACTACTTATCTGAATGTGTATCACAATGTTCCAAGTGTTTGTTTATATTCTTATATGTTTGGTAGTGAATTTTGTATGGTAGCTCGAAAACGGCTCCTGTTTTTGAAAATTTCCTATTTCATAGAGAAAAAAATTCTAAGACTTTTAGCGTCCCCGGATTTTTCCCTGAATTTCCTGGAAACCCGTAATTTTTGAAAAAGTGGAAAAAAAGTAAGCCCTTTTTTGCTGTATAACTTTGTATTCGTAAATGATAGAAAGGTGAAATTTTGCATGTGCATTACACTATTGAATGCAAACATATTTTAAAAATTAAAAATGCAAAATTTTATAAAATGGGCGCCGAGAAATTTAGTGGGCCCAGTAGGAAACTTTATAGAAAGCTCAAATTTTGGATTGTGTAATAATTGAATATCATATTAAAAAAAAAAATCAAAATTTTAAAATTTTATTTGGGGGCACGGGGGCGGTTCATGACGAGGCTAAAAATTGTGCTAGAAAGTTGAAATTTTGCATATGGACTAACTTTGGAACCTAATTTACAAATCAAAAAATTCCAACCTTTTTCGAAAAAAAGTTTGCCAAATAACGAATAAATTGAAAATATTTTTTATTTTGTTGAAAAAAATATATTTTTTTAGTCAATTTGTATGAAAAAGTATTTGTTATTATATGTAAAATTATTATAGAACGAGTTAAATATTTCAATTTAAAAATGGAATAAAAATTTGAAATGAAATACAATTCACACACGAAAGACAGTCGTCGCTTGCGACAGGGGTAAACTCTAGTATTTTATAAAAAAAACAGTATCTACAAAACTGTAAATTTTTTTACTGGACAAAATTTGACATATTGTTAATTAATAACACATAAAATAGTTTTTCAAAATTATTATTATATCAGTAAAATTCCATTGTCATAGCTTGGTGAGGCTATATAAAAAAGCAAATCTTACCAGTCGTAAAATTTAAAAATGTAAAGAGATTTTCTTGAGAACGTCCTAAGAAATAGCTTACTGACATTAACTACTTACAAAGAAATTTCCAGTGTAATATTCGAGTCAATAAAAGTTAAATTATCATCTAATACGATTCCTATAAAGTCCATTATGGTTCAAATTTGCTCGAATTCGCTTGTGGTTTTATATATACATATATATATATATATCTACATGTAACATTACATGATATTGTAACCGGAAAACAATTTCAACACCGAATCCTTTGAGAATCGTATCGGAAATACAAAGTTTTATTCGGAGAAATTTTCCGGAGATAGTATTAGCTACCATTGTGGTTTTAGCACACAGGTGCAGCAACATCCAAATTACTACAAATTACGTACACACACACATACACATATATTCTCATATATGTGTAGTCTCAGTTAAATAGAAACTATATAGAACAAATAGTGGTTTAGCTGAAATGGCTTAGTTTACTTTAAAGTAAAATAAATATCAAGTAGAGAATACACTTAAACTTAATTTGATTTCGTTCGGTGATTCAATTTACTGTGATATTTAGTTTTATTTAATATTCGAAATGATATTCTTGTATTTAGAATTCTGGTGAAAATTTGTTTTGAAATGCATGAAGCTAATTCTGAGCTTCATGTTCTACTACATATATAGAAACTGTGCTGCAATGCAAGTTTAACACTTTCTAGTTTGCTACAAGCTAATTCCATGTTTCCCTTTCTACCTGTGAATAAATCAGGAGCGTATACTGCTGAGAAATTAACTACTTGCAAAGATATGATTAATAATTAAATTATTACAATAACGGATTCTTTGAGAGTTTAAAAAATTAATTAAATACCAAGTACTTAACCAAGGTTCACACTTGATAGCTTGTCACAACGTTGTTCCAAGGTTCATTTCTTTTTTTTCATATATAAATTGTCTTCAGTGCAAGTTCATACTTCCTAACTTGCTATAAGCTAATTTCAAGGTTCATTTTCTATCTGGGATTAATATAAATCGAATTTTTAAAATGTAAAATAAATACGCTTTGTTCAGCGAGAGTGTTCTGGTAATAGTGATTATATAAAAACCAGCTATCATACTTTAATGCAGGTGAGTGAGATTTTTACGTAAATTTTGCACCTGCTAGCTGTAAAAGGACCCCGATTTTAAGCTAGCTTCTTCATTACATAATACATTATTTATTCTCAAAATTTTAGCATTGCTTTTGGATCTTACTCTATTAATATTTGCTAACAGTAGTGGGAACCACTTGATTCTATTTCCTTGTTACAGTGATAAATTATTTTATTATTATTTTATTATTCATCAGTGATTATTATTTTAATGACCCCCTGATTATGTGCCCTGTAAAAATACAAAAAGTTTGCTTAATTAAAGAGGTACAGGACGTACCGTCAATGCAAAAAGTTTATCTCTCGGTAATACGAAATGCAAAATACGAAGTACGTGAGGGACGAGCAAATATTGGAACTGTACCTTTGAAAATGAATTTTTCAATTCCCTATTAAACTGCTATTTGCTGGTTGAAATTATTTTTTTATGCATATAATAGTTTAATAAATGAAAAATTACCTATAATTAATATCAAATTTATATTAATTCAATTTAAATACAAATTAAATATTTTGAAAAAGGAATAATAAATTTGGCAACGCTGTAAATTTACGTGTGTTGACGCATGCGTGATTTGGTTCTTTGACCAATAAATTGTTATATTTTATAAAATATTTATTCCGATTTTGAATTTCCCGCTCAAATTGGGATTTGCTACGTTGCCGGCTTATAACCTATACACTTACTGTTTCTTACTGGTTTTATTTAAATATTTTCGTAAATAGGTATCCTTTTGATAATTTTCTTTTTGCAATAGTTACAGAAAAGATTATTTTATATACACCTAGTTTTTGGAAGCTGTGGCAACATTTTTTCATAGTTAAAAGTTATATTATGTGATGAAATTGAGCTAAAAATTATGATTTGTATGTAAAATGACTATTTTTAATCATGTATAAAAAGAAAACTAGGAACCCTAGATCTCTAAAATTTTAAGAGAGCATGTATTTTTACTATTTGTATTGACCCTCCAAATATCACAACGTTTTCATCATTTACGTTAACGTCCTGTACCTCCTTAAGTAATATTTGAAATAGAACTTGCATCCGGAACCTATTTACAAGCTGTTTACAAAACACAAATCATTTTCATTTCTTTCATTTCTATCCTGTAAAAATATATATCACTATTTTATGTACACATGGTGGCCCTCAGAACATTTAACAAGCAGGAACAAAAGTTTTTATCCTATCTAGTGTAAATTATATTTACTATCAAAAGCAAAAGTTAACGCAAAAGGAAACGATAATGCTGGTAGTCCCTTGGTTTGTTATTTGAACCAGTCTGCACAAACGAGGTAATTTTCTATTTTTATAATTACATTTTACCCTTAGGGCATCGAGTTAAGTTTAAAGTGGATCATGAACCCTCATCAGAATGAGTGCCACCTGTTAAGGCCTGACATGTGTGTGGCGTTCACTTGACTGTTACACCATCTATGATCGTGTAATATTCCTAACATCACACAGAGATGCAAATAAACTTTGTTGCATATTTAAAAGGTTTCCAGGAAATGTTCTAACACAAACAGAAATAGAAAATGTTGTTTGAATTATTAAGGTTGTTGAGTTCAGAGATGTGCACAAATGCTTTTCAAAAGTATTTAAATACAAAATGCAAATAACTCGTTATTTTCCTATTTCAAATACAAAATATTAGAATAAATTTCGTGTTAGTATTTAAATACAAAATACGTATTTTGAGAAAAAAGAATACTCTTTATGTTACTAATATAAATGTTTTATTTTTAATAATTATGAGAATTCTTTTTGATAAAGATCGACTTCGTTTTGAAACATTTTTGTTTCATAAAAATACTACCTAAAATTTTTAAAAATAGCAAAAGTAAGGGTTTTTTTAGTGTCGCATGTTTATGTCGCACTGGTCTGTACGTTAAAAGTACAACACGTTTAATACACTCATATCTAAATAATGTCAACTTATGAATGAAAATATATAAATGTTGGACGTAGCATGTGGGGGTAGTAAGGCGTATTAAGACAATTGTGCAGATACTTTTAGATCATAGATGGTGCTAATATTGGTTAAAATTTTAAGTTTATATTCCAAAAATAATGTTTACTGATTAACACTATAAAGTAACAAAAATGAAAAAAGTATTTTGTAATCCAAATAGGAAATAGGTTTGTAAAAGTTTTCAAATAAAATATAAAATTCTATGCTCTTAAAAGATATTTAAATACAAAATAGAAAATAGGTATTTACACAATGTTAAGGAGGTATAGAACGTACCGTCAATGCAAAAAGTTTATCTCTCGGTAATACGAAATGCAAAATACGAAGTACATGAGGGACGAGCAAATATTGGGACTATTAAACTGCTTTTTGCTTGTTAAAATGATTTTTTTATGCATATAATAGTTTAATAAATGAAAAAGTACCTATAATTAATATCAAATTTATATTAATTCAATTTAAATTCAAATTAAATATTTTGAAAAAGGAATAATAAATTTGTCAATTTGGCTTTTGATAAATTTCTTTTTGCAATAGTTACAGAAAAGATTCTTTTATACGAGTTTTTGAAAGCCGTGACACCATTTTTTTATAGTTAAAAGTTATATTATGTGGTGAAATTGAGCTAAAAATTATGATTTGTATGGAAAATGACTATTTTTAATCATGTATAAAAAGAAAACTATGAACCCCAGGTCTCTAAAATTTTAAGACAGCATGTATTTTAACTATTTGTATCGACCCTCCAAATTTCACGACGTTTTCATCATTTACGTTTACGTCCTGTACCTCCTTAAATGCACCACTTGCTCGAAATGATTCGAACTTGGTTTAACTTTATCTAAAGTTCTAAACGGTCAATCGACTTTCATTGATTTTTAGGATAATTAGATAATATTATCCTTCATAATTATACACCTACCTTAAACTCTAAACACTAACGCGTTTTATATTCCAGACACAAATGATTTATTTAATTAGTTTCTAAACCTTTCTGTTCCAAGTTACTTTGACAATATTATATGAACAATTAACAGGCAAATATGTACTTTACAATAGACTTAAAAGAAAAATGTAATAAATATTGTGTACTGGCTTATATTTTCAAATATTTCTAAAATTCTCTACCATGTATTGTAGTACAGATTTATGAATGCAGACGATGAATTCATTTTGATGTCATAAAGAGACTGGTTTAATAAACGGTTGTACTTTGAATTCATAGCAGCATATGGAATTTATCGGGATTTTTTTGTGCATAAAACACAACTTGATTAAAAATCTGAGCGATAAAAAATTAAACCATAAGGGAATATTCCATACAGCCAAATGTCAGCTTTGTCTAGACATTTTTGTGATCGTAAATATTTCTAAATACTTATTAAAAAAATTACTTATAACCTACTTTTGCTATTTGCAACGTATGCTAGTATACGTATTACCTATATTATGTTTTAAATTTTTTAAAAGTTCACGAAAATTAAATTTCTTAGAGTGATTGCATCAACGCATTGGCTTTATTTAATAAAACATGGAAGGGAAAAGGCATATGTGGCGATAGTTCATTTAAATACTCATATATTTTTACCCAGAGGCGGCCTTAGGGGGTGGCAAGCAAAGCAACCGCCATGGCCTCGAATTCTCGCACAACAACCCAAGTAGAAAAATTCATTACTATATATGTATTTGAATCTCGCGCCTCGCTCTTTAGAAATCCCACTAGAGTCACTGCGTTTATCTTTTAAGGCATTAATGTGTCTTAGTTTATCATAATTAATATTTGTCGTCTTTGTGCTTGTTAACTTTTATAAATCTTCCAATATAAAATTTTAGTTCTCGTTAATTATCATTAAAAATACTTACTTTACATAATTTACATAAATTATACAAAAAACTAGTGCCTCGCAAAGATCTGCCAAGCCGGGGCGTCGCAAAGATCTGCTGGCCGGGGCCTCGCAATGGCTAAGGCCGCCCCTGTTTTTACCAACATATAGATTTTGGGTAAGAAATAATGAATAAACAATGTCAGTGTTCATTTACACCGAGTGAAGTAACTGCCAAACATTTACATAAATATTAAAACGTGATGTTAAATGTATGGTACAACTGTCCCCATAAATCCCGTTGGACTATTTTAACTAAAACAAGGTTAACGCAAAAGTTTCACAGGATATAACTTTCAACAGAGATGTCAAGCTCTAAACATTGAACTAGCCCTTGGCAAGAAATAGACTATGTCATGGTGTTATAGTTTACATCAGGGATGGTGTACCTAGCGCACGCGTGACTGACAAAACTATTTATAAAAAACTTGCTCTCATTTTAGCAATTTTTGATCTAGTGGTAAAAAGAATACAACAACATTCGAGTTGTGTGCATTCCACCGAAATTCGATTTCGTTTTTCTAAGTTATAATTTTGCCTGATTGTTATGTGAGTTATTGATTCAGGTATAAGGAAGTATAACTATACTCAAATTTCGATTTTTCGGAGATGACTTACAGATGAAGTGGACGGTCGATATATTAGTTTGAAAATTGACTTGTAAATAAGGGGTTGTTTATAAACTACGTCACTTGGTTAGGGGTTAGAGTGGTTTGTTAGAAATTTACGCAAAATTACGTCTAGGGGGTGAGGCGGTAGTTAGAGTGAAGCTACATATTTTTTATCGTTTACTTTATTTGGTACAATCAGAATTCTTCTTTTCTTTTAAAGAAAATATTCTCTTCTCCTTTTTTGGGAACACCATAATCTCTAGAAATTATGATAAAAGCTACGGTATGCTGTAAGGTGGAGTGGGCAAAATGGAGCTAAGACGACACAATAGTCGAGAGCATTGATGCTTGAATGTGACTACAATGTCTCCGTGTTCGATCCCCAGGCCAGAGTTATATTATCTGGTTTTGGTAACAATCAGATTTAATTGGGTATGTGTAACCATAATCACAAACATGAAAAAAGAAAACACGATAACAAAAACAAAAAAGAAAGATAAAGAAAATAGACAAAGGAAAAAGAAGAAAAACGGATTATACTTGAAAAAATAAAAGAGTAGTAGTATACAATTAGTAGACAAAGAAAAATGCTAATAGAAGAAAGAATCAGAGAATGCAATGCGTGTCATCATAGTGGAGGCGATGTATTAGATCGTGATGCAGTTATAGTTGAAATAGAAAAGGATGGATAATGAAAAGAAGCAAAGTTTGAAGAATTTTAAATAGAATGGTGAAATAAGCTGAAAGAATAGAAAATATTAAATTGTTTAGATTATGTCTTATAACATGTTGAAAAAACTGTAATATATATTAGTTTAAGTGCTAATAACAACAGTCATTTGTTTTTTCGTGGAATAAACATCCTTTCCGCGCATTTAAAAATAAATGTATTTAAAAAATTATTTAAATAATTTATATTATTTAAATAAATTATCATAAATTAATAAATAGGTGAAAGAATTTGATTTGATTAAAAAAAAATGGAAAATAATAATAGGAAAAACACCTTAAGTGTAGACTTCGTCGAAGTGATTTATAGAATGACGTTTACCGAATTACACTTATTTTTAAAAAACGATTTAAAATTATCAGTGGAAGATGTGATGGCAATTCAAGTGAATGGAAACAAGATGATTGTGAAAATTGCAGAACATTTATTAATTGATAACATTATTGAAATGACAAATGGGAAAATAATTTACAAAGGTACGGATGACAATAATTATAATGTGTATATAGAAAGAGCCGATAAATTCACAATTGTAAGAATGCACAATATAGAATATGAAATTCAAGATATAACGATACAACACGCACTACAAGGATATGGTACAGTTATTAGCATCAAAAAAGAAACATGGGGTAGAGATATGCCTTTCCCAGTTTATAACGGAACAAGATCAATAAAGATGATTTTAAAGAAAGAAATCCCATCGTACATACCAATGATTGGCAGAAAGGTTTGGGTCAGCTATGCTACCCAAAAGAAAACTTGTAGGTTTTGTGATAGAGAAGACCATTTAGGACAAGATTGCCCTACTAAAATTAGCAACAGAATAAATTCAAATGGTTTCGCACGCAGCTATGCAGCCATTGCGGGGAATACAATGAATGACAAAGCGGTAACTGATTGTGTTGTTCCAACTGAATCAAAAAATGAAGAATTAAGTTTTGTCAATAATTCAATTTTTCCACCCTTAATGCCAAAGAATACGCAAAATGAAACAAAAATCAATTCAACAGCTATTAATGATGATACTATTGCGATTGTAAATAATAATGATAATTTGTCCAAAATTCCTACAGCACACAAAGAAATTAAGAGAAAAATTGTAGAATCATCGTCAAATGAAGATACTTTGGCAAATTCTGAAATTGAAGATTGCTCAGATAATTCCGCTGCATCCAAAATGGATATAGGATTGGAAAAAAAAGATAAGAAAAATAACAAAAGACCAAAGAAACAAAAAAAAGTGACAGGAAAAGCAATGGATATAAAAGATAAAACAATTGAATAACCTTAATTTATTCAATATCTTATTAATATGGTACTAAGAACATTTGCAACATTTAATATCAATGGATTATCCTCTGTAACATCTAAAATTATGCTGAAACAATTTATTATAGACCACGATTTGGACATAATTTTATTACAAGAAGTTAATATAGAAAATTTAAGTTTCTTTAAACCTTATTCCTATATCTCGAACATTGGCATAAATAATAGAGGAACTGCAATTTTGTTAAGGCCTGGAATAGAAGCTACAGATTGCATATGTGAAGAAGATGGACGTATC
Organism: Panorpa germanica; assembly: GCA_963678705.1. NCBI lineage: Eukaryota > Metazoa > Arthropoda > Insecta > Mecoptera > Panorpidae > Panorpa > Panorpa germanica. Next base: position 2,431,177 of record OY783207.1, read on the forward strand.
CTATCGATAACTGTTGAAGGTCATAGATTAGTAAATATATATAATTTTTCAGGATCCAAATATAGACAACAACGCATAAAGCTTGCTAATGAAACTATTGTCAAACATATTAACTTTAGACTACCTCTAATCATTGCTGGCGATTTTAACTGTGTGCTGAACCAGAGAGACCAACTTGGGAATCTAAACTTCTGTTCTGGATTAAATAGGTTAATAACTGAACGAATTCTATCTGATATTTGGATCCTCAAGAATAAAACTCAACAGGGCTTCACTTACTTTAGGGGAATGAACATAGCATCAAGAATTGATAGAGTTTATGTTTCTGAAGATCTCAAACCATCTATTCACAAATGCTTAGTTATATCCAATGCAATATCTGACCATCTAGCATTGGTATGGCAAATGAAAACTGATAAAAGATTACCTATATTTGGCCGCGGTTATTGGAAATTGAATGCGAAACTAATTATAAGTGAACCCAAAGATCCTATTAACGTTATAATACAAACTTTAAAAAAACGAGCCTCCTTTCAAGACCGCACCAAATGGTGGATAAATATATTCAAACCCAAAATCCTACAATATTACAAACATTGTACGATACAGAAGGCTAAGGAACGAAATACTACTTTAAATTTCTATGAAACGGTACTAAAGGAAGTGTACGAAAATCCAGCGATGTACAATGACTTTGACATACAAGCAAGAGAATGTAAAAACAAAATAAGGCAAATACATGAAGAGAGAATAAACGACCGCCTCAAATCATCCTTTGGTTCCGTTATGGAGGAAGAAAGAAAATCCATATATCAAGTAGGTAAAGAATATAAAGAGGAGAAAGCTAGACATATAATAAAAATAAAAAATGATAATGATAATTGGATTCTCAACTCCATAGAAATTAGACATGAATTTTTATGTAAATATCAAGAGATATTTCATGATGAAGCAATTTCCGAATCCGACCTTCATAAGATGTTGAGTAATAATACCACCTATATATCAACAGCACAAGCAGATATATTAAATGAGAAAATCAGCAAAAATGAAATAAAAACTGCAATTGATCGAATACAAAAAGGAAAATCTCCGGGACCTGATGGTTTACCATATGAGTTTTACCAAATCTTCTGGGATGAAATAGGGGACGTCTTAGAGTCTATCTTTAATGATCTGTATGTCGGTAAAATGGATAAAGAACACATAAGATCCCTAACCACTGGTGTTATAACTTTCATTCCAAAAACCTCTAAGCCTATAAAAGTGAATGACTTCCGCCCTATAACTTTATTAAATACTGATTTTAAGTTATTTATGAAAGTCATATCAAATAGGATCAGACCACTTTTAGGAGATATAATAGACTTTGGACAAACATGTGCAGTAGAAGGAAAATCTATTATAGAAAACTTATCTATGATTAGAAATATTATTTTAGAAAGTAGTTGTCGATCAAGTAAAACCGGTGCAATTGCATCAATTGATATGAATAAGGCTTTTGATAGCATATCTCACCCTTATCTATGGACTGTAATGAAATCATTTAAATTTCCTGATCAGTTATTGTCATGCCTCAAAAATATTTACCAAAATTCCGCTTCGAAATTAATTATAAACGGTCATTTAACTAATGAGATTCAAATGAAAAAATCAGTTCGCCAAGGATGCCCTTTGTCTATGTTACTATTTGTCATTGGAATAGAACCTCTCATTAGATTAATTGCAGGTAAAATGAAAGGAATTCAAATTACTGGTGGAAGATTTAAATGTATGGCCTATGCAGATGACATCACTGTCGGCATATCTGATAGAAACGATCTTCAAGCATTAAAAGAAATACTTGATTACTTTACAAAGGTTTCTAATATAAAAATCAACCTCGAAAAATCAATTATGATGTCTCTTGAAACAACAAAAGCTAATAATTCAATATTAAAAAATGAAGATTCCGTTAAAATTTTAGGTGTTATTTTTGAAAAATCACTAAATGATACCATTACTAGCAACTGGACAAAAATATGTAATAATATTAAACACTTAATGGAACGATTCAAATCTAGAAACCTTGATTTAATACAGAAAGTATGGATTATTAACACCTTTATTTTAGCAAAAGTGTGGTATTTAAGTCAAATTCTCCCAATGCCACTTAAATTTAGTCAACAATTGGAAGTCCACATTGGTAAATTTTTATGGTATGGACACATCTATAGAGTTAAGAGGGACCAACTATACTTACCAAAAGATGACGGAGGCTTAGGCTTGATTTCTACTAAATTAAAAGCTAAAGCATTATTGAAGAAAAATCTATTAAAAAGCATTTCAGGGCGATTTAACAAAATTGAACAGCAATTTGTTTTGAACCTCATAAATCATATGAACGACTTCAAAATTTCAAAGGAATTAAGAAATACTATACAAGGAATTAACTTAAATGACAGGACAGATGATAACTTTATTAAGAAATCATCTGCTATTTACAAAGATGAACTATCAGCTTTGCAAATAAGCTCTTATATTGTTGAAAAATATCCTGCTAGAAAACACTCTCAAATATGGAAAAATATACATCATAAATTTTTGAATTCTAAATGGAGATCTTGTTTATATCGCTTCACCAACGAAGTTTATGCCACAGGAGATAAAAGATCAAGACATAATATAGCGGATAATAACTTATGTGAGAAATGCTCAAATGTGGATACGCTCGACCATCGTATTTATTCGTGTGTGAAGTCAAGATTAATTTGGGAAAAGACACTTAATAATTTGCGCCTGAAATTACAACTACCGAGGAGTATCACCACCGCTATAAATATCCTTGAAATGGTACCGACAAGCAAATGTGACCCCGTGCACTTTGCTAAAATATGGCTGACAGCTGCAGCCATATATGAAGCACTTCACGGGGAAGACAAATTTGAATCCTTTTTAATGTCAGAAAGACATAAAATGTTTACTACATCAAATATAACATATGAATTTAAAAAATTAATTAGATTTTAAAAGATTAAAACAATTAGAAAAACAGGTAAACAAATAAAACAAAATATTAAATTTCATGAAAAAAATATTTTTGGAGAAATATATATTGTCCTCACTGTAGAATACTCCTACTATAAAATGTTTTACTAAGATCCTTGTTTTGTAGTTGTAATATTAAGAAATAAATGAATATCAATAAAAAAAAAAAAAAAAAATAACTATCAATAGTTAATGCACTATAAATAAATAATAAGAAAAAGTAGTTAAGTAGTTACCTCCGCATCCGGTTCCAATTATCCTCTACTGTACTGCAACTGCACCATATGGGAAGTTAACCCTAAGTGAACCTTCTCAATTACCAGTTCTATAAATATTATTTGTAAATGTTTCCAACCTCTGCACTGTACTGCTTTTAACGCACATAGCACAGTTACACTGTTGCCGATGGCACAATTTCAAATATTTCTCATATTCAGTTTGCAAATGTACAAATGTGTGACTTTTCTGTAATTACTTTTTAACTGAGATAAAATAATTATTACATTAATTTAAATTCTGTTTATGTTTGGGTTTATAACTTTATTAGCTCTTTTAGAAAACCACCCAATTTTAATTTCAGAAAATTAAGATCGACCAAGCTATATATAGTAATTATCGTCTTGTGAAAAATGAAGAATTAAAAATTCATTAAATAAAAATTACTAAATACGAGCATTCAAATTAAAAATCTTAAAATAGTTTACAAAGATCAAAATTCAATAGTGAAATATTAGATGTGATTAAAACTTTTCCTGTTGATACTAAATTTTTGTTAAATGATTCAAAATTAATTAGTGAATTATTTAAATATTATAAATTTGTAAAATAGAATTATGAAATGTTAAATATGTATAACAAATGTTTGAGGGTGGCTATGGCGAATAAATGTCAAGATCAATAAATGAATAAATAAAAAAAACTTTAAAACTATTACACTGCAAGAAAAGTAGAACTAACAATTGGAACAATAGGTGGGAATGATACTTACTATTTGACTAAGTTTTATAAAAACAAAAACCAACAAAGTTATTAAAATGTAACAACATTTCCAGAATAAATTAGTTTATGGCGCTCAAGAAATTAATTTCTTCATTACGAAACGTAATTGAAAATTTAAATGAAATTTCTTACTTTATTCGTATTTCAATTACACTGTAACTTTCAGTAAAACCACAACAAGATATATATATATATATATATCCACTGGCGACGTTTAAACATGCTACGGATTTTTTGATAAACATAATGTATATACTTCGAGCGGTGAATTCTACAGTAGTTGACAACGCGATGTTAACTGTTGCCGGTGCGGCATATAAATTTTGACTTCTAAGTAAATTAAAATAATTTTTATATACAATAGTGTAAAAGCTTAACGATATGTGGAAATAAAATAGAATAATTAATAATTTAATATTTATATATTTATTTATTTTGGCATGTTATAAAATATACACAGATAATTTTTTAATTTTAATTACATTATTTAAATTATTAGTTTTGCAATATATTATTTACATGTAACTGCTGTATTTGAAGCTAAATTTTTTCTTGATTTTCCTGATGATTCTATTATTTATCACAATAGCTTTAAAAATATATGAGATTTATTCTAAAATATAAGATAGCATTAATTTAGCTATTAAAAAGTTTGAAGATAAAACTGTACAAGATGGTTTAAATTCAAATAATTTTTCTTAATTAGATTAAAATGTATTTCACAGTTTATTAGATAGATTAATTAATTTTAAATCTATGACTAGAAGTTTTAAATGACTAGTTATATTTGTACTTCTTATATTTCAACAATTTTACACATTTCACACATAATATTACGTTATTTGGATTAACATTTTACATTGATTGATTGATTATTATTGACCATGCACAGAAGTCATTATAAGATATTTTAAAATTTTTTTCCTTCTTCTATTTTTTTTAATTTCATTCTTATTGCATGCATTATATTACTTTTAGAAAAGTTTGAACAGTAAATAATTATTTAAATATTTGTGCTTTTAAAGTTTTTAACCCTGCATTTTTCATCATTTTTCGATTTCTATAAATAAAGAGTGGAGTCTATTATGTTTTTAATTTGTTTAATGTTAACAATAAAAATAAGGTCAATAAATAAAACAAATATTTTGAGCAAATTGGGTCTGTAGCTTTAATGATCGTGAATTAAAACAGCATTAGCATTTATGCCGTGTATGTAATAGCGTGCTAACAAAAACATCCATTATTTATTTGACTTTTTTATTTAAATGTTTGATTATATGAACTTTTAATTTAAAAAAACATTCGTGTCATAATTTAACATTACTTAGTTTCATTGAAACAGAAATTAAATGATTTAGATGAGTTCTTAGTTTTAAATTGAATAAAACTTAACTTGATATGGCGAAAGTTGGGTATCAGGATGTCCCATTTCTATTTTATAAGTCATAACAATGATATAAGATATTCTTCCAACTAAAAGTGCATTAAAATTAAAGTGACAAATACTACTTTATTTTAAAAGCTTTCTGACGTCATAACCGTCCACCTTCCCCCTCTCTTCTACAACAGTACACATATTTGCATGAAAAATTGGTTATTTTGTTCTGCGAATGACATGCTTTAATATAATGGACTACGGGTACCAACATGACGTCACACAATAGGGGTTTACCCTTTTAACAAAGTTTCGAAACATCTTTTAATTAAAAATGAGACACAATGCAATATAGAGTGTTCCAAATGAAAGGAATTCAGTCGCTATAGAACAATTGCTAACGATGTCAGTCAGAGATAATTCCATTCGGTTTCGGCAATGTCATATAAAGAAATAATAGGCCCATACTTTTTTGATGATGAGATAAGACATTCGAATTTGGATTCTAATTTAAACGAGGGTCGAGAAAAAAAATTCAAATTTGAAGGACACAGTTTTTTAAATATAATTTTTCCAATGTCTGTATCTTAGTAATAAATTAATATTTTTTTAAATAGTTTGATTTCTAAAATGTTCTTTTTTTGAATCACCTTATTTAAGTAAGTAAAGTAAAGATATGCCCAGTTATTACATTTATTTACAACTGCTTATATATGTAATTTAGAACTATTTATAATAAAAAACCAGAGACGGACTATCGTAAAGTGAGCTGTTTGGCTTCTAATACTTTTGGGGACCTATGATTTACAAAACAAATGATCAAGGGATCGAATGGTATATTAACAGTTATACTTAGGGCTCATTATAGGCGTAGTCCGCCTCTGTATAAGAGATAACAAACATTAATAATTTATAAACAGATATGTGAAACAAATTTTCATAAATTTGTCCATCTTTGCAGTAGAGCACAATTGTAATTTTCACATTAGTTATATTATAAAATCTACAACTTCTGAAAAACATTAAATTATGCACAACATTACGAATAATGAATATTTCGTATAAAAATAAATATTTATAGATTCAACAAGCGGTAAGGGCAAATCTGTTTACATTAACGAAACAAATTTCGTCTGGGAAACTGTTTGGTAACTCACAGCTGGCTGACTAACTGATGAGATGCGATGGTATACTGGGATAGCAGACCACAGACAATTTATAGTGCAACCAATGATTCTCTGAGTGACTTTATTATCCAAAAGTATAGATGTGCTGATAATTATGAAAGAGATCTAAGTCAGAAATGTAAACAACATTTGTAAAGAGTCTTTCAAGAAGAGTTGGCATTTAAATCAACAGGAAACGCTATATTTATCAACAGAAAAACGATATATTTATTTTAATGTAAATATAAACTCTGAGGTTAGTAATGGAACACAATATCTGCCAAATCGCCAACACAATGACAAATTCCATAATTATGCGAGATTTAAAATGGCTTTTATTGTTGAAAGACCCTTAAATATATGCCCTTGACATTTGAATTGTTAGATTAGTATACGCATATATTTAGGAAGGATCTGAAATAAACAACTCTCGTATGATAAATTGTCCTAACAGGACTACCTCCAGAAAATATCGCAAGCCTTAAGTAAACGGGTTCAATGTTGGAGAACTGTTGAACAATTTATCACAAATTTATGACTTAAATCAGTTTGATAATCAACACCACCTTTATTACCTTCACAATAGACACCGGCGGATTCCCAAGACGATGAAGATAAATTGATTTCGAATTCTTGACGAATCTAAATCAAGGTTTCGTAATATGGTAATGCTTGAATACATTAATAGTAAACAGACCTGGCATCCTTACACATAACAATCCTGGCAATACGGTTCTCAGCTCTTCAATCCATCCCCCATGGTCAGAGTAGTGCTGCAGTTAATGGCCTTGGTCGTATTAGACCTGGTGGAACTCACTCTCAAAATAGAAGACTGTGGTTGCTGCAGGGCATGTGGATTTAACAAACTTTGTTTCGATTTCTTCTTTTTTGAGCCTCGAAAGGAACAAAGAAGTAATTCACGCATGCCTTTACGGAAATTACGACTTAAGAATGCATAAAGTAAAGGATTTACACCACTATTGAAATATGTTATAAGGAATGTTAGTGGTGTAAATAAAGTACTGAAATTTGAATCACCCTGATAGTCTGTTGACCAATATTGCCACATTTTTCTTGCGTGGAATGGTAGGTTACAAATGGCGAATGTTAAGACTACGATTATTAGCATTCTTATGACGCCGCGGCGGGCTCGAAGGACATTTTGGGAGGAGTGGGACATGTGGTAGCTTTGGCGAGCGTGTCCTTGATTGTAGCTGTTGACTCTAGGACGAGGTCTGCAAGAAGACGTGCCTTCTGCAGGAGTGGTTCCTGTTGGAGACGTCTTCTCTGTTTTGGTAACCTGCATAAAACACTGGTTATTAGCAAATTTGTCCCTAAGAAATGAGCTACACTGTAACTCAAATTTCTTTTCCTTCTCTCTGAATATTAAAATAATGTATTTCTCATCCAAACGCCTCTATGCAGAGCTCACAAAATCAACCACCAAACCGATGACACTATAAAATTAAAGTTGAAGTTGAGATAATTTTTAAAGCATGGGGTAAAGATGTTGAGGGTGTCAGTTAGATTGTAAGGGAATTAATTGATCCGATGTGTTAAAATATCCATTTTTTGATGATCTTTTACTTTCCTTTTACGTTTGTTTCCATTCTTTTAACGCACTTCTCTTTCTTCCACCATTGCATCACTACCAAAATCATTTCTACTTCAATTTTAAGCTAAAACACGCATTGTTCTTCTACTAACACATGTTCCCAGGGTTATTTCTTGACCCCTGCACAGTAGCAATTGGATGGCTCACATATTATTAAAATTTTCAGAGAAGAAACAAATTTTGAATTAGATATTTGGTGTGAATTTATTGATAAACAAATTATAACCTATCGCAGTAAATATATTGGAGTCACTTTGCCATGTATGATTTTTTTGTCATGAAAGAATTCAGTTTCTAACAGTCGTTCATATGAAATGTGTATTTTATCGGCTACAAACGGCGAAACTACTCCACCTGTGAAATACAAATGAAGATAAAGTTGAAGTGCAATAGTGATAGAAACGTCACAAAATAGGACACTTCACCAAATTGTTTACTGGGATAGTACTTCACAAATGTACGTATAAGAAACAGAACTGGATCTTATAAAATAGTAAATATTTTCAAGAATTAGTCAATCACAAAGCAGGACCCTGTACAATTCTAATCCGGCACTGTCTATACATTATAATAAACAAAAATATCACATACCCGGGTTTCTACTGCCACTGTAACATTTCGTTTCTCGTGACGACTTGATGCGCGTCGACAAATCGTTCCGTTATTGCAATTACCATTATTCACGGCCGTCAGAGCCATGTGCCGCTCCAATCCGCGTGAACTTCGCCAGAGTCCAACTGCAATGCGGGTGTAGAGAATCTGGAAAAATAATTAAATCTCCTACAACAGCATCCGGCATCCCATCACACTCAGATCCACGAGCACGTTATATGTTTTATAATTAAAAACTACATCGAACACCGTTTTACTACGAATGATGTGGAATAAAATAGCTTTGACCTGAATCTGTCTTCAGTCCATTGTATATGTAAAAACTGTTGTTTCATACATTAAGCAAAAATAAATTAGTAAAATAAAATATCAAATATATATGTAGAAAAATATATAAAAAGTGAAAACTTTTTTGTAGAATAATGGTTTACAAAATCAAAGTATTTAGCAGGAAAAAGCACAAACTTGTGGATTTTGTACTGCTATAAAAACTTTCTTTGCATTATTGGTCTCTGGTGTAATTTTCATATGTTAGATTGTATTATTATCTATGTACTATCAGTTTAACATATACTAGAGCCATCTATGCTTGGTAGCATAAATTAGAACTTATGTTTGAAAAACGTGCGATAGCATTGATGCCGGGTTCGATCCCCGAGCCAGAGTTATATTTTCCGGGTTTGGTAAAATCAGATTTAATTGGTTGAATAGAACCGTATACCTATGGTTGAATACAACCCCATCATACACTCAAAAATAAATATTTAAAAAAAGACTATAGTTTTATATATTTTGATATTAAAATATACTTGGTTACGATGTAATGGATGAGGTGAAAAAGGACAAATTAAGAATAGAAGCAGGAAGGAAAGCAATTAAATTCTATGAGAAAATAAGATATGCTGAAGAAGAGATACTAAGGAAAATAAGTGAGGCGAGTAGAAAGGAAGGTGGAAGAGCAGATACGAAAAGGAAAGAGGAGTACTTTTAAAGGAACGGAATGGCGACAGAAGAGGCAGAGAGAAGAAGAGAAGCAAGCACAAGTGTGGAAGTGCAGATACAGAGAGATACAGCAGCAGGAACGAATAATGATAGAAAGATACAAGAGGATTTGGGAGAGATACTGGAATACATACGAGAAAGAGAAACAATGAATGAGAATAAATGAAGTGTAAAGACAATTACGGTACTCAGTTTATAAAAATACAATAAGAATATGAACAAAAATGTATATCATTAGAAAAATATTCATGTTTTTGTCTATAACTTGGGAATAAACACTAGGGACTTGAACACGAACGTGATATGCGAATTCTATTCGTAACAACATTGTTAAAAAAGGTTAGAATCCGTTGATATAATATCATAATGTCTATAATGCTTACCGTCATTACAAGGAGCGGTGTCACATACAAAAGAGCAAAGTTTATCATATCAAACAGCTCTGAGTTGTATTTCTTTCTGTGTGGAATGCAAATAGTTTCTTTTCGACCGTCCGGTAATGGATTTGTGATGATCTGCACCCAAATTAGTTTCGGCGCGCTGTATAGAGCACTGGTTATCCAAACAGCTGCAATCACCAACTAGAAAAGAAATCTCCATGACACAAATCTTCTTCCAGCTTCATCGATAATTCTATTATGTGTAGCTATCAAATTATTCAGTAATACCGCCGGCAACAATGTATGTTTATAGAGTGCTAATATATTCACATTATTAACATACAATAGCCTAGGGTATGCATTTAACCTTTTATAAAATCCTTCTCTATTTATGATCAGAATATTTCGCAAAGCACCGTTTATATTTAAATATAGATAAAGTAACATTTAAAATATTTGCAGTTGTTAGAAATGTTTCCCTTTAAAAAAGATTGTCCTTTAAATACTTACTCGCAATCTCGTTGGAGTCAGAATTTGTTTGCATGTAATTGGATGGATAATAGCGAAGTATCGCTCCGTACAGATCACGACGAGAATGAAAATCGAAGCCGTGTAGCTCATAGAATGCACGAACTGTGACATTTTGCAGAGAAAATCCCCAAGCACCCAACTGAAAAGAGAAAAAAAATTCCTCAGTAAATAAAACCTTACACACTGTTGTTGTTAAACACATTTTTTATATACAAAAATCAATCAGTAAAGTTCTGGAATATACGCTTTAGTGTTTTGAATATCAGAACCGGAAATACTATCAATTAGGTCGTGAACTGATTTATTAAGAGTAAAGATTTTACTTCTTTATTGAAATATTGATAATTATGGTATATTGTCGTTTTTATTTTATTAAATATCCAAAAATTGACGAATATATATCTATTTAAAGTTTGAATTTGTGTTACTGCTTAATATTCTAGCTATTCTAGTAGTTGATACCGATAAGAAATTATCAACTGCTACTGCTGAGTCGTTTAATTCTGCATTTCTTTTAAACTTCTCTTATTTATTACACTGATAGCAAAATGGTAAACATAAAGAAGAAGATAAGGAAAGAATAATACCAAGAACATTTTTCGTAAATTTTGAATCGTTGAATGACTATTTCAATCGTTAATAACTTCTATAATATTGCCAATTCTATAAAAATAATTAGATATTTGAGGTTGAACATGTCTTTCAATTAATAGTTATACAAATATAAACTCACCTATGAATCAAGTAAATTGATAAGTTTTGAAACACACAAAAAATCCCCACGCAGAAATCAGCCACAGCAAGATTAGCAAGGAAGAAATTGGTGATAGATCTTAAACGGCGTGACAGGGTTACGACAAGTATCACTAGAAGATTTCCTGAAAAGAAATTAATTATTTGATTACTTCTGGTCAACACGGATGCCAAAACCGATACAAAAACAAGTAAAACACACATTGAATTGATTCTGTCATTATATTGAAACTGAATTGAGTTTGTAAACAACATCTTATAAAGCAGAGCGGTAAATTACTGCGATTGTACAAACAAGGTTATTATTTCTAGGTTAGTTCGAAACGTTATCTCGGGCTTCATTTGGCTGAGTAAACAATAATAACGTTGGGTGATTACATAATGCAAATTATTAGTAAATATGTACGAGTATTCTTAAGCCGGCTTTAAACCGCATCGTTTAAAGCTTTGATTCAAATGCTTGCCTCCAACGTGTGAGTCAAATATAGGAAGATTGACATGGCAAGTTTCCTGCTACACGGTGGAACGAATGATTTATTTATTTTATTAATTTGTTGATATTATTGACACTGACACTGTTTAACGAAAACTTTCAAGTATAAAACCTTCCTTTGTTGGACGATTCGTGCATCCGTGCATGACATGTGGATCAAGTATGTGGTGGGTAAGTACACGATGCGTCCAACGATGATGATAGTATGATGATGAATATTCGATTACTAAACAGTTGTGCAATATCCTGTTTTATTCATTTTAAAATATTAAGCATCGAAAACTGCAGAAAAGTGGTTTTACTGATGAACTACCTTATTTAAATCATGTTGTTAAAATATAAAGTTGAAGATACTAACGTACCACAATAGTCAAGAACGACTAAGAATGAATAAGTAATAAATTTGAATAACTACTTTTTGTTAAGAATTTGCATATTTCTTTTAAAGATAAAACTGAATAGAAAACCTTCATGTCGCGTCGTTGCACGGAAGCTAAAGTTTATAACCTTTTGTAATATATCAACATCTCAACATCTGCAAATTGCCTTTCAACCCTTTGCTGACATGACGTTGGTCCTTTAAGGATTAAGATCATGAACAGATTTTCTTTTTGATCGATGATGATGCATAACCCGTGCAAATAACGGAACGACGTATAGTAGTTCCAAATGCACCCTGTTCTGGTATTAATTCATGTAAAAACACAACGTTATTGTATTTTTGATTGATTGTATTGAAACTTACGGGTATTGCATAAGGTTCTATGTCTAGCGCACACTACTGCTCTGTTATTAAACTTTGTAAATAATGTATGTAACAAAAATGAATGACTTTGTGCGAAAATACAACCACAATTGTTTTAATGTGTTTCAAACTTTTTTTGTTTTTCATTTTAATTTATTTATTTATATTAATGTACAACGTATTAAGTTTATTGTGTAAAAATTTGAAGTCGATTGGAGTAAAACTGTGAGAGTTTTAAATCTTCACCTGTCTGATCTGCCTTTGTGTTACTTTGAAACTTTTAAACGCGTTTGTCTCACACTTAGCTTTTTCAGAGTCGGTGCCATCTCTAGCTCAAAATCTAGTGAACACTCTTTCTTTACATAAATGCCGAGGTTGAAAAATCAATAACATAAAAAAAAACTCGACAGCGTTACCTGTATAAACTTATCAACTAATGAAATCATTTTGGTTTTTTGATTTCAAATAATCCAGTGATGAGTTACGAGGGACACCCCAATACCTCCTTTTCTTGTAACGTCTGCGGAGATTTGCTGTCAATGCCTCATTTCTTTTTATAAAAATTTCGCAAAGTATTTCTTAAATATTATTTTATCGTGTAGTTATTATAGAAATAATTATATATTAACTGTGTCGTCAAAAAACATTATCGAAAATATGCTTTATTTATCGTTTTGACCTTACCCCCCCCCCCCCTTCCTTGTCTTGTCCAAAATTCTATTACATCTAGTCACAATTTTTATTATCTTTGTCGCAATTTTCTCTTCTCTTGCCGAGGATCGAGTAGCACTCTTTCCATCGCCGTCTGCACAAAGCACTCTGGTAATATTTTCAATTAATTACATACAAAATGTAATTACCAAATATTTGAACATAATAAAGAGCTGAGCTTTGGCTTTGTGTTTAATCTCCTTATCGGTTGACGCAGTTAAATTCGTGATATGTGGTATGCAGTCAAACCAGGCGTAACAATATAATCTATGACGGTGATGGTATATGTATCTATAACGTTTGCAAAATTAAAAGCTCTTGTTAAATCAATAGTCTAGTGGTCTAGTATACTTGATTAATTGTTATTTTGCGTGAGTCAAATTTCAATTGTTAATGAAATACCTCATAAGCCCGAATTATCGGATTTGGTAATATACTAGCACACATTAATTGAATTTGATAATTCAAGGCGATTTGTAAATGATGTCATTTTGATGTAGTTTTATATATTCTACTCTATGTAGGCTAAACTAAAAATAAAATAAACTAAATGTAAAAAATAAAAATCTAAAAATACAAATTATTTTAATTGGACTCCTATAGTGCAAGTATACAAGTTAATTAAGAAGAATAAATATAGTTTTATTACTGAATATATATATATATATATATATACACATAAATATATATAGAAAGTGGATCAATAATGGTTTCCGTATTTGAGGACAAATAACCTTACTAAGGAAATTGTCTATTACCATCTTTCAAGCGACACCATACAAAATTTCACATTGATTCATCGGTTACTTAGATTTTTATATATATATATATATATATATATATATATATATATATATATATATATATATATATATATATATATATATATATGTATATATATCCATTCTTTGATGCAGCTTCACTGTACCAAGAGTCATTTCGTGACTTGCTATATAATTCTGACTTGCAGTAGAGAGTGTAATTTTATAATTTATTTTACCTGAAGATTACTTCGTATGAGGGGTCAAAAGCTGCTAGTATCTTTTTATAATAAAGTTAAGTTTTCTATGATAAACTAGTAATTGGATGGCGACTATAAATTCTTGCCTAGAATTATATATATATAAAGCAAATTAGCAAAGTTCTCTTATAATAAAACATATTATATATGCGATAGTATTGAATTATCAAATAATGAAATTACAATATCAAATTCTTCTTTTCAGTAAAATCTGTATTTTGCTCGTATCACATTCATTCGCGCGTGTTTTAGATAAAATAATTCGATGAACCCAATTTATTGCTGTATCATATTAAGTCTGGTTTGCGATGATACAGCAAAAACCCTAAAATGTATGACAGGTCATCAATTTTAAGAGATAATATTAATATACGTATGCAATAATTCCTTTAACGATAGTTATCATTAAATAATATTGCCATAAAAAGTTTCCACTGCTTTTTCCAAGATTTTTGCAAATAACAAGTTTATAAACATAGTAAACATAGACCTTTAAAAAGCTATAGAAGTTTCAGAAGACGATAAAACAATTATTTATTACACAAGAGCTATTTTAGAAGAGATAAAGATCAAGAGGTGTAACAAACAAACATGTAAGGGACGAACAAAAGAAAATAAATCATGTTATAAGAAAGAAAGCTTCAGAATCTTGCGTTAACAGAAAACGATGATTGTAATGTCATCCGCTGTTTTGAATCGTTACTAATTTTCAGTGAAGTGTTCAACTTTAGAGCGGTGTAGCTCAATAACCATCACGCATAGAACAAAATGTTGTTTGCATAAATTGTATGAAATTGAGTCCTCTATCAGATTGATAATATATTTAGCTTAAAATATCTTTAGCTTAAGACGCATTGGTAAAGAGATATTGTTAAAAGAAACTGCCCCTATTTTGAATAAATAGTGTGATATATATATATATATATATATATATATATATATATATATATATATATATATATATATATATATATATATATATATCTATATGATGGGTTTTTATATACGCTAAACTTCCACCAGACACTTTAAAGCTCTTAAAAAATTTAGGTAAACTACGTCATAATAGTTTACCTAAATAAAAATAAATATACAACATTCGCAAGATACTGTAACTTGTGTTAAAGTTTATTAAACTACCTTGCATGCACCTATTTTGAAGGAGGTATAGAGGACTGAAGCGAAACCTAAAAATAACAATATCTTTAGAAAATTTCGGACAGATCTCCCTATTCGTCACTTTCAATCCTAACTCTGAATTTCCAGACTAATCTTGACAATCCTACAACATTTTTTATATTTTATTTACACAAAATTTGAATGACGTATAAAGATATTGTCGTGAATTCACATTGCTATCTGACGTATACAAACGGCCCCCTGGCGCCTCGCCCCATTCCTAAGTCTGACGCACGTTATTATTGATAGCTCCGTGAAAATAACATCGTTGACATTGAATAAGGTGAAAGCGAAAACAATGCCACACAATTGCTATTGTTTGGTACAACACTGCCACTCAGTTGTCCCAGATAAGTGTACTTTTTTATTTATTTCACAAAAGAATCTTGCCAAAATATTAGCATTATGCTACATTTATTTTCTATGGAAGATATTAAATAAGTAAGAGAATATTATGTTCAAAGAAAAGTGATTTTATTTTATTAAAAGGGTACAGAGATATCAAGTGTCGTATGATGAAAAGCACACTTATAGTGCTCGGAGCTATAACCGACTGAAAATATCTTAAAAAGAGCAGCGTTTGTGAGCAGGAGATTGTCAACATACGTACAGAGTAAAGAAAGCAATAGAATTTGAAGTAGGTATTAAGACTAAGATAGCCTGACAGTTTAGAATAGTTATTTGCTGTAAGAAATAGACAAATGTCAAACTATTATAACATTTATTTTATTTCGGAATATTTTAAGCTTTCAATTTTTTTTATTTATTTATATTAATGTAGAAGATATTAAGTTTATTATGTGAAAATTTGAAGTCGATTGGAGTAAAACTGTCGGAGATACAGAGTTTTAAGTATTCACCTCCTTGGTCTGGTTCTAGCTCAAAATCTACTGCATTGATCCTTTTGAAATTTTTCACACTCTTTCTTTACATAAATGCCGAGGTAGCGCTGGCGAGTTCTTTTTAATTTTAACGTATTTTAATAAATAAAGTCTCTGATTTTTTTCATGAGAAATTGATTTTATGATTTCTAAGTCTTGTAAAAAATTGAAAAATCAATAAAATAAAAAATAATTAACAGAGTTATCTGCATAATCTTATCAACTAATGAAATCATTTTGGTTTTTCATTTTCAGAAAATTCAATGATGAGTTATGACTGAAAATTAGACAAAGTTCTATAAATGTAATTTTATCATATGGTAATTATAGAAATATATTAACTGTGTCGTCAAAAAACATTATCGAAAATATGTTTTTTTTATATCGATTTGACCTTACACAGGACTATGCATCTAGTATAACTATAAATATCTAGATACTTTCTATGTATCTGAAAATGTAACTAATCTGCAATATCTGTATCTAACTGGATATCTAGATAGAGTATATTACAATATTGGATGCATTTTAATGATTTATTTCAAAAGAAAGAGATAGTTTATATCAAGAACTCAGCAGCTTAAAATATGACATGAAACCATCGCTAGCTAACGTTAAAATTAACAACCAGCGTGTATAATCCCTTCATTGTTTCGCCTAATATAAATCATATAGATTACAATATATTCTAATAAAGAGAGAGAGAGAGAGCTGACGTTATTTAATATTTCTCACATAATGTCACGAAGTAAATTTAAAAATGCCACTAGTAGCCGGCATTTCCTATCCTGTCAACATGCTAAACTGATATTGAAATACGTTTATTGCTCGTAAACAATAAAGATAAAACGATAAGCAAACAGCCAAATAATGCCCCAGCCCCAAAACCTATTAATCAATCAAAAATAAAAGCAATATAACACGCCAACACAATCTTGTTACGTTCGAGTATAAAATTGATACGGTTTTATTAAAATGGCGGATATCGTTTTTATACGGGTATTAATTAAGGATAGTGATAGCTAAGTGATATAAGAACCCTGTAGAGTTAAAAATTAGAACATATTTTCTCAAAATTCTACAGAATAATTATTATTTAATTTAATTTTAGGCGCCTGCACTATAAGCAGATATTTGAAAGCAGAGAAAGTCTAAAAAAGAACTTATTGACTTTATCAATGAACCAGAGTTTACCCCCGTCGCAAAGCGACGTCTTTTTGGCGTGTATGATTTGAATCCAATAAAATAATTCGTAATTACATTTCATATTTAATTTTATTTTTAAATTGAAATAAAAATATTTCGCAAAATATGTATTTCGTAATATTGTATGATATAAATTAAATATTGTCTAACCCCACGCCAACAGGTCATAACCTGTCTGCTCCACGCAGCATCATTCGACTTTTAATAAACAAAGTACAATTAATTTACTTTTAACAATATTGTTTAAATACAGCTCAGTTGGCATATTTACTCAATTAGAAACTTTAAATGAAATTAAGATCATTAACTTAGACCTTCAATTTATTTTATATTAATAATAAAATTATTAAGATGTTTACTAAGATCCAGACTACGAGTGGGAGTTGAAGATAGTGGAAAAATATTTATTAATTATACTATCATTATAAATGATGATTCTAATTGCAGACTTTTAAAATTCTTGGCACTTTTAAATTAGCCCAGACGTCGTTAATTACAACCTATCCAAATAATAATAAATCTAGAAGAGATAAGATTTATACAATCTTAAAAAGTTCGTGAAGAAGCAGTCGTGCGCAACCTATTGTACAATAACAAAAACAGATGGTGCTCCCATCTTCTAGCCACGTAAAGAAAATCAAACGCATTTGAAAGTACCTCACTGCGAATACCGTTTGCTGTAATTTTCTTTACAGAACAATAACAAAGTCTCCGATTTCTTTCATGAGAAATTAATTTTTTGATTTCTAAGTCCTGTAAAAAATTGAAAAATCAATAAAATAAAAAATACTCGACAGAGTTATCTGCATAATCTTATCAACTAATGAAATCATTTTGGTTTTTCATTTTCAGAAAATTCAATGATGAGTTATGACTAAAAATTTCACAAAGTCATATTAATTTGTCATATTCTAAATAAGTTTTTAAAAAAAAATTGTAAGAAAAGTACCATTGTTATATCACAAAACATCTGATAAACTGAAATGAATCTGAAATATATATGATCGTCTAAAAAGGTCTTAAAATTAACTATTCATCAGTTCGACGAAATGTTTAAAACATAAAATAGCATTCAAGTTTCTCCGAACTAATTCTAATGACTTTCAAGAAAATTCAAATTAACTCCAATATTCTTGTGTAGGCTTTGAAAATGTTCTTCCGATTTCTGAATATAATTTAGTTTCTCATACTTTGTATTCAAGTATATAGTTTCATTCGTGTTGTACAAAGGACGTCGTTAATAGAGCCAGCTATGCTCTGAGATTCTTATAACTTTGTTCATAAATTATATAATGTGAGTGTTTCGAAAGTTTAGGAGAATGGAGCGATCAAATAAACCCGTTAGTGCCGCGCCGCGCAGCGCCGTTTTATATGTCACATCAACTAACTTTCCCTTGCAACTTACAAATTCATTTAAAACTTGTAACTTCAACGTATTTCACTCATTACAGTTACAAAATGATTTCCTCTAAAGATCACAATTATGAAACTTATTTAGTATTCCATATTGCTCACTTCACATCTTGAAAAGAATCCTGAATTATATCAATAGCCTATCTAAATAGACTATTAAATTAATTTAATAATCATAATGATATGTAATAATATTTGAAGTGACTTTTTTGGTGTTGTCTTGAGGTAAGCGTCGACAGACCAACATGGAAGTCATGGTACCAGTGTGTACCAAACCTACACATAATATAACATGCGTTCCATACACCAACAGGTCTGACAATCCAACGAACACCTGCTAAGATCACTTTGTTTACATCTAACCATAAAACTGTGATTTATCAATTGAAACTATAAATAACTTGCTCTACTTCCTATATTTATAGATTTAAAAACCAGTCCCGTTATTTTTAACATACCAGAGTATATATCAGGGTTGCATTAGAGTCAGTTGGTTATGTTTTATGCAACATTCTTACTGCGAAAATGATAAACCCAAATACACCCTTCGCTTTTCTGTCGTTCGTCCTTCAAGGTCGTTGCGTTTCCGCTGCACGACTTGTTATTTATGTGTTCACGACGTGTGTAAACAGAAAGTATTGGGATTATTAAATGCGATACTTACTGACACAATTTTTATGAATGAATTTGAATATGTTCATTTTAATTTTAAATAGAATTGCACGGGGTTGCGAAATACGTCCCAATCAATTTTAGTTTTTATTTATATATATATTACGTTATGTGAAAAATTATAGGCGTTATACCTGTAAAAAGGTACCGTTAAGAATTTGAAAAAAATATATTTTGATTCGTTTTTTTATATTATTGGGTATCGTTCAGAGGCGTAAGTAGGTTGGGCAACCGTCTCATGTACCTTAATAAAAAACCACCACTTTCCTTGGTTTTCTTGTATCATCCTATTCTTGCTATCCTTACGGTTTACTCTTTCTCTCTAAGTGATTCTTTCACATACACTATTTACTCCATCTTTCCTTCTCTCCCTTTCCTCTTTCACTTTGCTTCTCCTCCTTTATCCTCCATCGTCTCATTTTCTCTATTACACATTCTGCAGAACTTCTCCTCCATTTCTTCTATATTGTATTACACAGTAGCTATAGTTTTCAACAAAATAACAACCGTTCTTTAGCAAAGTGATGCGACACCCATTTCTCATTAAACTTTGTTTTTAATTTTTCTTAAGAACCTCCCCCACTCTCTTTTCTTAAGACGTATACAACGCTTTGTTATTGCTATGTCATTGTTAATAAGCATTTTAGTAATGTAACTTATGTATTTAAAGTTTGCTAAAGTTACCTAAGCTATTAACACTTTCTGAGAGTTTGAGATGAAATGTTTAGACAAAGGTAATATGAAATAATGACGACACTGGCATTGTTCTGTTCTCACAGTTTGAATTATTCACGCAATTCTGACACAGTGACACATATTACTGAATAAGTTCTACTAATTACGAGAATTGTGTATACGATTACCTTGATAGTTATAATTAAATCAAGAGGGACATTAAAAAGTGTTAATTAACCTTCAAGTTTTGACGCACATTGCAGACACGACTCAAAAAATATAGTCCCAATGTTTTTTCTCCTAAAAATTTATCAAAACTGTACAATTGAAAATGAATTTTTCAATTCCAAAAAATTATGTGCCTTTTTGCTTATTAAAATTATTCTTTTGATGTTTAGTTTAATAATTCAAAATTTACCAACATCTAAAATTAATATCAAATTAAATTTCATTACATTGATAATTAACTTTATTTATTTGTTGGAGTAAGATCTCCTCTTATTTTGAAATTCCCGCTCAAACTGCCATTGGCAACGTTGTCGTTACATTACTTTTATACATACTTTTATTAGAAAACGTACCACCATATTTTAATTGGGAAATTGCCTATTTTTCATCATTTAAAGAAAAATTAATAACCCTAGACCACTACAACTTTAAGACAGCATTTTAACTATTTTTATTGATCATCTAAATTTCATGATATTTTCATTATTTACGTAAAGATCTTTTCGCTACTTACTACCCTTATACAGTGTTGTAAATTACATACAACGTAGCTATAGGAGTTAATTTGTAATCGAACTACTATAGCTTCTATTGTTAATTTCTTTTGTAAAACAATATCTATTTTTAGTACTTAAAAAGAAACTTTTACAAATCTTTCTTTTAAGAGTAAGTCTTTAGAACGATAGAACATGATTAGAACACGAGCTATGTGACAATACCACTGCTGTCACCACATGTAATATAGATCTTACGAATTTTACCACACACTTCTAATAGTAATTCACTTTGAATGGCATTGGTCTAGAAAGAACAAACATTAATCTTGTTATCCTAAAAAAATATCACCAGGTTTGTCTAACCAACAGGAATAAGGAATATATCGACATGTATATGTAAAGTAATTAAATTAAAGCAGTTCTGTCGGTAAAACAATGACCGTTCAGTGAAAACATATACTCATGAACGCAATAGAATCCGCTGTAAAAGAACTTACGTTTTTAGTTACTTAAGTGCATATTGTGAGGTTATATTAAAATTAGATAAAAAGGAATTGACAATTTATGGTAAATAGTAAACTTTAAATATCGTTTCTTTAAATTTTAGGTATGAATTAAGATAAACAATGTAATTATTAAAATATGTATGTAAATTACCAAAATAAATTTTAAATTTCAGAAGCGTTTGTTTAAAATTAACAATTCCTAATAAAACTGGAGATATTGTCTAATATATACATACATATATATTCGTAAATAGATTTTTACTACATCAGTAATTTTATGAGCGTGTACGTGGACATAAAGGATTTAATTCCAGGCATAAATCGCTGGCATACCTTAAACATAATTGAATTCATTTCATATCAGATTCAACAACGATCTAATTGCGGAAACGGATATCTCGGTGTTGTAGCACAATTAAAAGTCAAGTGTTTTGTCAAGTAGGATCGGATTAAACAATTTAATTCGTAGAATCGACCGATTTAATTAAATTGGCATGTTTATGAGGGTAGTTAATGACTATATTGATAATAAAATGTGATCTCCGGAAACGCTCTCTCTCACTCTCTTTGTGTGTTGTGTGTGTGTAAGTAAACATGACTTCATTAATTCTATTTTATTATCTTATCAAACGCTTGAGTTGTATGATTTTATGACATATTGCATTTTTATTATCATTTTGTTTATTAACTTATTCTACTATAAAATATTTATGACTGCGTTATTCAAGTTGTAAGTACAACTATTTTAATTTAAATGTTAGCGCCTTAAATAGCCTCACTTATGACGTCACTAACAACGTCATTAGTATCGCTCACGCCAAGCTCACAACGACCCATCTGAAGAGTTGGGTCGAAGTGGTCGTTGTTGACCATTTCGGCGACCAATTGAAAAATCAACCAACTACACAAGCCCATTCAAATATATTTTTATAAATATAATATTGTTATGTTTTACTTTATTCTGAATTTTGAATTAAACATAAGAATATTTAGCTCATCTATCCATCTTTCTTTCTTTAATTAAACTAATTATAAGTATTTTTCTTCTTTTTATAATTAAATAGTGCTTAGTGTCTTGCATACCTACTAGGTGAAAGTTGTAATCCCCTTCAACTCTCAATAGAATTCCCTTTAAGGGAACTTTGTTCTAATTTATGTATCTATTTTTGGGTAATTTGTGATTTAAACCAATACCATTTCCCCTTCGGATTCGCCCCTGGCACAAGATATATTGTTATCCACCATGACACCAAATGAATGGTCTGACATCTAACTTAATAAAACAAAGCATGAAATAGCTGAAATATCGTCACGTCAACTTTAGAAGTAGTGGTATCGGAAATACACAAACGGGAAAAAATATTCTGCATAGCGTTTGAAACTTACCAAAGAAACAGCAGCAAAACACAAGCGTGTGAAGTGTGATGAATATAACCCGGACATCCGTTCTATCGAATATATAGGTCTCCTCTGACGTCATGTTCAGATCTCGGTCATCAAAGAGCGAGTTGTTGGAAATGGAGTCTTCAATTGACAGCGATCCCGTGTCAGAGTTTTGATTCTCAATAGATCCATTAAGCGCTATTGAGGCGTTGGAAAAATGATGCTGGCCGGAGATCGGCATTGAGTATGGATCCATATACATGGCGGCGTGTTCTTAATTAACGTGCTGGTGAACTAGAACAAGCCATTTCTATATCTAATATTTCGTCTGATTTTTATCTTATTACTTTTCCATGATTCATAGAGTTACAGCATCCATGGCGTGGTGTTCAACTGAAAAAGAAAAAAGTCAGTTATATTTTATTAACCTCGTTAAAAATAAATTATTTTTACTTAGATATAGTTCAAATTACGTGAGTATTTTTACAATTTTCAGAATATCATAGAGAAAGAAACAAGATATATCTGTCTCTGTTACACTTGAATGGTTTATTTGCAACTCGGTGAAGTGATTTTGCAATTTGTAGTTCATATCACTGACATTTCCCTTAAGGGAAGAGTAAGATTTAAATTAGAGTAAGTTTATTGTGTGAAAATTTGAAGTCGATTGGAGTAAAACTGTCGGAGATATAGTAACTTTTTCAGAGTCAGTGTTCTCTCTACCCAGAAATCTACTGCAGTAATCTTTTTGAAATTTTGTACACTCTTTCTTTACATAAATGCCGACGTAACATTGTCGAGTTTTATTTATTTTAATTTAAAGTTTCATGAAGAATCGGTATTTTGACTTCTAAGTGCTGTAAAAAATTCATTGTAATAAAAAAAAAACTAGATAGCGTTACCTGCAGAAACTTATCAACTAATGAAATCATTCAGGTTTTTTGATTTCATATAATCCAGTGATAAGTTATGAGTGGCACAGCAATGTTACTTTTTTTGTGACGTCTGCGCAGATTCGCTGTCAATGGCTCATTTCTTGATATTTATTTATGAAAATTTCACAAAGTTTTCTTCAAATGTCATTTTATCATGTAGTAACTATAGAAATAATTATATATTAACTGTGTCGTCAAAAAACATTATCGAAAATATGATTTTTTTGTATCGTTTTGACTTATTCATACGCATCTTCAATATAATGTCAAAGTGTATATATTTATATAAGTCACCGAAACTAAATCACTGCAAGAAACGCATACTCTGTTACGTGACTATAAAACGTAAACTTAAAACTTAAGATACATTTTATACATTTTGTATCTTTCAAATGTTAATTTCTTTAATAGCAACTTGTCGCATTTCAACAGCTGCTTTAACGTTGCGATAACACTCAAAAGAATGCAGAAAAACAAACTTATCATTAAGTATTTCTTGTATTCAACATTTTATATACAATATTTTATCCACGCAATAATCACACCACGGTATTCTATTTATACAATTCTTATATAAAACAGTCCCCGTTAATAAACATCCTGTTAACAATGTAATTAATTTTTATATGTCGCATAAATTGTTTCAGGTATTTAAAGAAACATAAGTCACTTTTAGACAAGATTAATTTCGCAAACAAATTTTTTTCAAGCACACACTGCGGACAAATTCATCTGAGTTTCTATGCAGTACTACACTCGGCCAAGAACTGTTTTTAAACTGTTGTATTTATATATACTGCTTTCAAAGAGATACGCCGTCAACAGCATATGAGTTTTGCAGAATTATTGCCGTAGTGCGTGTGTCCACATTCATCTAAAAAAAAAAGAAAAAACCTTTTTATGATGCTGTGTTTTTTATAAAAATCAAGAGATATTTTTTCCGCGTAGAATTAATGGTCTAGATGTTTTATGAGAGATTATATACGCAGTGAGAAATATACAGTAAAATAACTATGTGACATAATGTAATAAAAACATTGATCCAATTTCCACATAAAATCAAATACTCGCTATAGCTATAAATTAAAGCGCTGTATTTAAAATGCAAATAAAGTGAATGACTATCGAAAATTTATCGCATCGCCAAAACTAAAACATATGATCAGTGACGTCATCCACTTGACATTATCTATTGATGGATTACGTTGGAATATTTTTGTCTGCGTCCCTCGGCATGTGCCAACAAAATATAGAGCTCTGTTAACACATCCCTTGACGGTGAACGTTTCAATAATATCTAGTATATGTTATAGTTATTAGTTACAAAAAGTTTTGAGTCCAAGGTAGTAATCATGATATTATTTAATCGTAGACGTCTGAAGACATTTTTATAAGAAAGGCAATTCGATTTTATTCAACTTGAAACGCAAACGCTTTTATTAGAAGACGACGAATCAAACGTAGATGTATTGGCTTCATCCATACATCGAAAAGAACATTAACCGCAGATTGTTTGTTGCTGCAAGAGAGTTAACCGAGGATTTTAAATTGACTGCAGAGCCTGTCGTTTTGAAAAGAATATTACGTCTACGAGTATGTGTCGTGCAGTATCTAATCGTGTAAAACCCCTTTAAATCTGACCATGATAGCGGTCAAAATTCAAACGAACAAGGAAATGATATTTTAATAAAAAGCAACGTTTCTAGTTAGGTTCATAAATCATTTGTTACCAAAAGAAAATGAAAAAGTATAAATTTGACAGAAGGATGACAGTCATTTCGGAAACAAAAAGTTTTTTCTGAAGGATGGAATTATTTTAAATATATTAACAAGAGACCTTCATAAAACGTTACGTCTAAAAACAAGCGTGTTATATTAGTCTCTATATAATTCCGAGTCATATTCCTTGATGACGCTAGTGGTATAAGCCCTGGTATTTGTACAATACCACCATTAAGGGGTTACCCCCACCCTGGCGCTCGTAAAAGCTAGCATTTTCTTTTAACGTAATTCTCAAAAACATTTTTTTGGTATTATCACTAAGTATAGCATACAATAATGAAGAAGGCTATCAGGTTCCTTTGATACACTGTAACAGGAGTCATTTTGTGTTCATTTTGACTAGCAATATTGATAAGGGAATAGTGTGCCAGTAGAGAGTGTGATTTTATAATTTGTTTTGCCTGAAGATGACTTTGCCTGGGGTGTCGAAAGATGCTAGTATCTTATAGTATAATAAAGTTAGGTTTTCTAATATAAAAGGGTTGTTTTATTGAACATATACCTAGTAATTGGATGTCGACTTTAAATCCTTACCTAAAATTAGAAGTTTTAGATAGTACCAACCTGTAAA
The DNA here is from genome assembly GCA_963678705.1 of Panorpa germanica. NCBI lineage: Eukaryota > Metazoa > Arthropoda > Insecta > Mecoptera > Panorpidae > Panorpa > Panorpa germanica. The sequence goes on from OY783207.1 coordinate 2,457,535, forward strand.
CGATATGTGTCTAAGTTTCATAACGTTCAAACCATTAGCTTAAGAGTTAGAGTAATGTTAAGGAGGTACAGGACGTATCTCTCGGTAATACGAAATTCAAAATACGAAGTACATGAGGGACGAGCGAATATTGGGACTGTACCTTTGAAAATGAATTTTTCAATTCCCTATTAAACTGCTATTTGCTAGTTAAAATGATTTTCTTATGCATATAATAGTTAAATAAATGAAAAATTACCTATAATTAATATCAAATTTATATTACTTCAATTTAAATTCAAATTAAATATTTTGAAAAAGGAATAATAAATTTGGCAACGCTGTAAATGTACGTGTGTTGACGCATGCGTGATTTGGTTCTTTGACAAATAAATTGTTATATTTTATAAAATATTTATTCCGATTTTGAATTTACCGCTCAAATTGAGATTTGCAACATTGCCGGCTTATAACCTACACTTACTGTTTCTTACTGGTTTTATTTAAATATTTTCGTATATAGGTATCCATTTGATAATTTTCTTTTTGCAATAGTTACAGAAAAGATTCTTTTATATACACCTAGTTTTTAAAAGCCGTATCACCATTTTTTCATAGTTAAAAGTTATATTATGTGGTGAAATTGAGCTAAAAATTATGATTTGTATGGAAAATGACTATTTTTAATCATGTATAAAAAGAAAACTAGGAACCCTAGATCTCTAAAATTTTAAGACAGCATGTATTTTAACTATTTGTATCGACCCTCCAAATTTCACAACGTTTTTATCATTTACGTTAACGTCCTATACCTCCTTAATGTCGCTCTTTTTGTAATTTTTAAAACACTATAAAAATCTATTCAAACATTCCTAAAAATTTAAGATCATAGAGTGAATAATCTACTTGTAATAGAACCAATCTCTGATCTCAAACCCGCACTATATCTACTACTGTTATAATCAATTTTCTTTTTCAATCTTGCGGAATGTACAATTCCTTTAAAGTGGGTTGCAATAATAAAATATAAGAAAAAGAAGTTACATAATGATAAAAAGAAAAAGTAAAAGGCATTCAACCGAAAATAAATTAATATCTTAGTCTTTTTTCTTCTTCTTGAAAAATTGAAATAAAAAACCAATGTAGATAGTTTTGTATTAGAGAAAAAAACAGTAGACATTTTAAATTCGTCTTCTAGTTATTTCTGATAAAAGCTGAAGTTTTAGTCATCAAAGGATTATGGTCTACTTGTTCTAAAGTTTCTGTGAAATGTCTAATGTAGTCTTGTCTCCAATGTACAAACAAACAGCATTATTTTAGTTCGATCTAATATATTATACCTGATGATGATCAAGTTAGTATGTTCGAAAGCTAAAAATTAGTATAAGTACGATATATATATTTGTTTAGTCTCATATATGTATAGTACACCTCTGCCTAATAAGTTTCTGGCTATGTATGTACATAATCAATTTAACTTTGTTTATCAAATGTTTTAAAATACATTTACATGTGAAACATAATCATTAGATCTTATTCTAACGTTGTTAGAGAATATATTTCAATGATACAGGTTGCTATATTAGAGGTCATTTTCTAGAGCTCGCCAAATTACTCCCTGTTCTTCACTTCGTTGGTTTTCTTACATCAGCGTTGTCTACAAAGCTATACTCAAACAAAATGTAAGTTTATCCAACTGTAAACATCATTGGACTAAGAATTTTTTTGTTATTAATATAAAATGAAACAAATGAAATGGCAAAAAAGCTTTTACAAAAAATTCTATGCAGAAGGTAGAATTCAGTTAAATGAAAATATTTTATGATTATAATGTTCCAAGTGTTTATTTATATTCTTATCATCCTATATTATAATGTTCCAAGTGTTTATTTATATTCTTATATGTTTATATGTTTCTATGTTTATATGTTTGGTTCGAATTTTGTATGGCATCTCGAAAACGGCTCCAGGGAAGTTTTTGAAAATTTCCTATTTCGTAGAGAAAAAAATTCTAAGACTTTTGGCGTCCCTGGATTTTGCCCTGAATTTCCTGGAAACCCGTAATTTTGGAAAAACTGGAAAAAAAGTGATCTCTTTTTTGCTGTATTACTTTTAAGTCGTAAAAGATAGAAAGTTGAAATTTTGCATGTGTATTAAGGTATTCAATGCTGACATTTCTCAAAAATTAGAAATTCAAAAATTGAAAAAGGGGGGGTTGAAGAAATTCGGGGGCCCGGTAGGAAACTTTGAAGAAAGTTCATATTCTGAATTCTAGAATAATTAAGTATATTATTAATGAAAAAAAATTCAAAATTTCAAAATTTTATTTGGGGCACGGGGGCAGTATTTTCCGAGAGGAAAAAATGTGCTAGAAAGTTGAAATTTTGTATATAGGCTAACCTTGGTAACTTATTTACGAATCGAAAAAAAAAATCCCAAATTTTGAAAAAAAGTTGGTCAAATAACGCATAAATTGAAAATATTTTTTATTTTGATAAAAAAATAATATTTTTTTAGTCAATTTATATGTGTGTATATGTGCGCGAGTTTATTTATTATTTCAATTTAAAAATAGAACAGTTAAATATGAAATTTAATTACGAATTATTTTATTGGATTCAAATCATACACGCCAAAAAGACGTCACTTTGCGACGGGGGTAAACTCTAAACTGTAAAAGAGACTTTAAAGAGAAAAAAAATTTAAGACTTCTAGCGTCCCCAGATTTTCCACTGAATTTCCTGGAAACCCGTAAATTTGGAAAAACTAAAAAAAAAGTGAGCCTTTTTTGCTGTATTACTTTTAATTCGTAAAAGATAGAAAGTTGAAATTTTGCATGTGTTTTAAGGTATTCAATGCTGACATTTCTCAAAAATTAGAAATTCAAAAATTGAAAAAGGGGGGGTTGAAGAAATTTGGGGGCCCGGTAGGGAACTTTGGAGAAAGTTCATATTCTGGATTCAAGAATAAATAAGTATATTATTAATAAAAAAAAATTCAAAATTTTATTTGGCGGCACGGGGGACAATTTTTCTCGAGTGTAAAAATTGTGCTATAAAGTTGAAATTTTGTATATAGGCTAACCTTGATAACTTATTTACTAATCGAAAGAAAAAATTCAAAATTTAAAAAAAATCTGGTCAAATAACGCATAAATTGAAAATATTTTTTATTTTGATATAAAAAATATATTTTCTTAGTCAGTTTGTATGAAAAATTAATTGTTATTATATGTACAATTAATATAGAACGAGTTTATTTATTATTTCAATTTAAAAATAGAATTAAATTTTGACATGAAATTCAAGCCACACACAAAAACAGACGTCGCTTGCGACGGGGGTAAAAGCTAGTATATTATAATGTCCCAGGTGTATATTTATGATCTTATGATCTTATATTCTTATATGTTTGGTTCGAATTTTGTATGGCATCTCGAAAACGGCTCCAGGGAAGTTTTTAAAAATTTCCTATTTCGTAGAGAAAAAAATTCTAAGACTTTTGGCGTCCCTGGATTTTTCCCTGAATTTCCTGGAAACCCGTAATTTTGGAAAAACTGGAAAAAAAGTGATCCCTTTTTTGCTGCATTACTTTTAAGTCGTAAAAGATAGAAAGTTGAAATTTTGCATGTGTATTAAGGTACTTAATTCTGACATTTCTCAAAAAGTAGAAATTCAAAAATTGAAAAAGGGGGGGTTGAAGAAATTCGGGGGCTCGGTAGGGAACTTTGGAGAAAGTTCATATTCTGGATTCTAGAATAATTAAGTATATTATTATTAAAAAAAAATACAAAATTTCAAAATTTTATTGGGGGGCACGGGGGCAGTATTTCCCGAGAGTAAAAATTGTGCTAGAAAATTGAAATTTTGTATGTAGGCTAACCTTGGTAACTTATTTACGAATCGAAAAAAAAAATCCCAAATTTTGAAAAAAAGTTGGTCAAATAACGCATAAATTGAAAATATTTTTTATTTTGAAAAAAAAATAATATTTTTTTAGTCAATTTATATGTGTGTATATGTGCGCGAGTTTATTTATTATTTCAATTTAAAAATAGAACAGTTAAATATGAAATTTAATTACGAGTTATTTTATTGGATTCAAATGATACACACCAAAAAGACGTCGCATTGCGACGGGGGTAAACTCAAGTATATTATAATGTCCCAGGTGTATATTTATATTCTTATATGTTTATGTGTTTATATGTTTGGTTCGAATTTTGTATGGCATCTCGAAAACGGCTCCAGGGAAGTTTTTAAAAATTTCCTATTTCGTAGAGGAAAAAATTCTAAGACTTTTGGCGTCCCGGGTTTTTTCCCTGAATTTCCTGAAAACCCGTAATTTTGGAAAAACTGGAAAAAAGTGATCCCTTTTTTGCTGTATTACTTTTAATTCGTATAAGATAGAAAGTTGAAATTTTGCATGTGCATTAAGGTATTCAATGCTGGCATTTCTCAAAAATTAGAAATTCAAAAATTGAAAAAGGGGGGGTTAAAGAAATTCGGGGGCCCGGTAGAGAACTTTGGAGAAAAATCATTTTCTGGATTCTAGAATAATTAAGTATATTATTATTAAAAAAAAAATTCAAAATTTTATTGGGGGGCACGGGGGTAGTATTTGCCGAGAGTAAGAATTGTGCTAAAAAGTTTAAATTTTGTATATAGGCTAACCTTGGTAACTTATTTACGAATCGAAAAAAAAATCAGAAATTTTGAAAAAAAGGTGTCCAAATATCGCATAAATTCAAAATATTTTTTATTTTGATATAAATAATGTATTTTCTTAGTCAGTTTGTATGAAAAATTATTTGTTATTAAATTTAAAATCAATATAGGACGAGTTTATTTATTATTTCAATTTAAAAATGGAATTAAATTTTGACATGAAATTCAAGCTACTCATAAAAAACAAACGTCGCTTGCGACGGGGGTAAAAGCTAGTGGAATTAAATTTTGACATGAAATTCAAGGCACTCACAAAAAACAGACGTCGCTTGCGACGGGGGTAAAAGCTAGTATGTTTATATGTTTCTATGTTTATGTGTTTATATGTTTGGTTCAAATTTTGTATGGCAACTCGAAAACGGCTCCAGGGAAGTTTTTGAAAATTGCCTATTTCGTAGAGAAAAAAATTCTAAGACTTTTGGCGTCCCCGGATTTTTTGCTGAATTTCCTGGAAACCCGTAATTTTGGAAAAACTGGAAAAAAAGTGATCCCTTTTTTGCTGTATTACTTTTAATTCGTAAAAGATAGAAAGTTGAAATTTTGCATGTGTATTAAGCTATTTAATGCTGACATTTCTCAAAAATTAAAAATTCAAAAATTGCAAAAGGGGGGGTTCAAGAAATTCGGGGGCCCGGTAAGGAACTTTTGAGAAAGTTCATATTCTGGATTCTAGAATAATTAAGTATATTAATAATAAAAAAAAATTCAAAATTTCAAAATTTTGTTTGGGGGCACGGGGGGCAGTATTTGCCGAGAGTAAAAATTGTGCTAGAAAGTTGAAATTTTGTATATAGGCTAACCTTGGTAACTTATTTACGAATCGAAAAAAAAAATTTTGAAAAAAAGTTAGTAAAATAACGCATAAATTGAAAATATTTTTTATTTTGATAAAAAAAAAATATTTTTTTAGTGAATTTATATGTGTCAATGTGTTGTGCGCGAGTTTATTTATTATTTCAATTTAAAAATAGAATTAAATATGAAATGTAATTACGAATTATTTTATTGGATTCAAATCATACACGCAAAAAAGATGGCGCATTGCGACATGGGTAAACTCTATTGAATTTAAATTTGACATGAAATTAAAGCCACACACAAAAGACAGACGTCGCTTGCGACGGGGGTAAAAGCTAGTTTTATGATATAGTTTTCTAGCTTGATACACGATATATTTAAGCAATGTTATACTTATATTTTTATTTTTAAACATCAACGAAGCTTTAAAGGAAGCATCGTATCTATTTCCTGCAGTTTTGTTATTTCACTAGAATTCTGAAAATTCCATATAAATATTCTTAGCATACGTTATTAAATATATAAAGGCCCTATACACACTTTAAAGTGTTGGGCTCTGAACCGATTTGCTCCCCAGTAAACAATTTGGTGAAGTGTCCTGTTTTGTGACGTTTCGAACATCAATAACTTTATCTTCATTTGTATTCCGACAGGTGGAGTCGCTTCGCTATTTGTAGCCGATAAAATAGACATTTCATATGAACGACTATAAGAAACTAAACTGTAAATGAACAGGTGACGGAATGATTCTTCCGATCCATAATTCAGCATAGAAAATAAACAAATAACGCGAATTAAAAATAATAAAACTCATTTTTATAGTTGTGTATAAATCTAATATTATCTTTTTCTATTTTAGCTAGTATTTTTCATCTTTTCAACAAGAACATCTTAATTCTCTCTCTCTCTCTCTATTTATATACTTGTTGCTGTAATGTTCACTTTTTATGTCTCAAAGTGCTCTTTGTTTCTAATAGATACTTGCTGCAAAACTTCTTTGTGTCACCTTAACCATCGCGGTATTCATTTCTTGTCTGTGTTCCCTGGCAGAGATACTTCGACGATCGCATACTTCTTAAACAATTTTTGTTTACAATTTTAAGTTAATTTTATTACGTTATTTAGATTACGCTGACGGATTAATTTTAAGACCTTTAAATTACATTCTAGGATAAATAATTAAAAAGTTTATAATTAATGGGAATATTTCTTATTTAAGAGTCGAGAAAGACCTTCATTTCCATCTTAGTCTTAGTACATCTTCCTGAACAAACTCTTGTTTCAAATATTTTTATTTAACATTACTTAATTTAGAAATAATTATTTGCAGAGCAAATTTGCATAATTATTGCAATTAAAATTAATAGTAATGGTATTCGATCGTTATATTCCTATATTCATTTCTCTAAGAAACATATGCTAATAGAGATAGTAGACGACAATAATTAGAAATCAATTAAGACGTTGAATAATCAAGGATGCGACAGACACACTCACTATCACGGGATATCATAATTCAAAGTCAAAATGAAGTTAACAGTCTGAAAACAAAGTGTTACCACGTCTTGGTCCATCCTTAAGACACTACCAAAGAGAACTATTACTCTATAGAACTTTGTGAAATCAATTAACTACAAACTTAATTACTCCATGCTCAGATCAACCCTTATCATAAACGCGCCGCGTCGCGGGAGTGGTAAGGGGAATTCTTGGTGAGTGTAAGAATCAAGTTATTATCGTCAGACATTTCCCAGTAGATATTTATTACGCTAGAACACTAAATTGGAAACACGAAGATTATTATTTAAGATGTAAGAAGTATTTATTAAGTATGGTATCATGATAAAAGCAAACGCGTTTCCGTTTGTTGTAATTGAAACGTTCATTTATTAGCAAGTTTGTAAGTTATTACCTTCACATTATATTTGAAGTTGGCGCCATTATTAATATGAAGAACAGCGCATTTCACACTGTATGTAGGCTTATAGGTTATGTTGAAGTATCTGTACTAAAAGAATTTGTACTACGTTCACTATTTGCAGAGATGCGCGTTTTTCAAATACATATACTCAAAATGCAAATACAAAATAGTAAATACATATTTTCTATTTTGTATTTAAATATCTTTTAAGAGTATAGAATTTTATATTTTATTTGAAAACTTTTACAAACCTATTTCCTATTTGGAAAATACAAAATACTTTTTCATTTTCGTTACTTCATAGTGTTAATCAGTAAATATTATTTTTTTAATATAAACTTAAAACCCCGCCAACTTGTCATAATGCATAATTGTGCATAATTGTCCTAATAATTCTAATTTAAAATGATAGATGCCTATTACTTTATTATCGTTCCTGTTACCCCCACCATAAGACATCTGATTTTCGTTTACCTAAATTTGTTTATCATATTTACTACAAGGCAATCACTCCACTACATTCCTTACTGAAATATATATACATAAATATATATTATTTTACCTACTACCCCCACATGCGACATCCAACATTTACTAATAAAAATTTTAGGTAGTATTTTTGTCAAACAAAATGTTTCAAAAGTAAGTCGGTCTGTATCAAAGAGAATTCTCATAATTATTAAAAAAATAACATTTATATTAGTAACATAAAGAGTATTCCATTTTCTCAATATTTATATTTTTAAAATACTAACATGAAATTTATTTTTTATTTTGTATTTGAAATAGGAAAATAACGAGCTTCAAAATATCACAATGCTTTTCTTTTCAAAGATCTAAACATTTCCACACCTTATATACTTAAAATATTATAATATTTGATAATAAATTTGACAGTTCGTTCTATTACAATAAATAAATTTGACAAATTTAAATTTGTTTACAAAATAAACACAGACATACGTTTATACATCAGTCTATACTTAACATAGCAGACAACTGGTGTTTTTTTATCCTTTTCACTTTCATTTATATTATAGTAATAAGAGTGAGACAATGCTTTTTTAATGTGTCGTAGCTTTATGCAGCTGAACTTTTAAAAGTATGACTCATCGCCGATCTATAGTAACTTTGACTATAATTGCATTTTGTATTTAAATGCTTTTGAAAAATATTTATACACATCTCTGACTATTTGTATATTTAAAATAGCGAACCATAAGTTTAAGAATAGTGAACTGAACATTAAACTACTAAAATATAAGGAATTGAAATCACATTGGCGTTCACAGAAAATTTTACAGTGGGGAGGAAATTAAAGTGTACATTACATACACTTCCCTGTCACTGGATTTTATAATCCAGCAACTATATTCTAAATATTTTATATTCTATGTAGCTCGAAGGAACAGAAAGTTCTATGAATTAGCAATGTGGTATTCTGACATAACCATGGTAATGCTGGTGCATCAACATGTCTCATAAATTTCATAGTGGAGTATAAAACGTTATTATGATCACGAGACGTTGAGATAATGTTTTATTGTCAATCAAAACAAGCATCAATCTTAATGCAATATGTAATTTACCGGTAAACATAAATATACAACAAATTTCTTTAATAATCGGGATTATTAAATGTATATTACCAGTTAAAAGTGTATTTACAATGCATAATATTCAGCAGCTATTAAAATACGTCTTTATTCTGTGATTCGATTTAAAGATAGCTACGTTTTATACTCTATTGCATTTAAACTTCTTGCATTTAAAATCAACAACCATTCTAGGTTATGTATAAAACATTATCCTAAAGAAATAAAACTATCCAATCTCTTAAAAATTTCTTATTAATTTGTTTATAGTGTATATAGGAATCAATAAGATGAAAATCACCATGGTTTCGTAGAATTATATAGTCCAAATCACGAGAGTTCGGCGGCGACTTCTACTTAAAAGAGGTTATAACAGCGGAATAAATCTATAATACGATAATGAATTTTATCTTTTTGTTCCTGTATACATTACAGAAAAATAAGTGAGTCAGTGCTTTTTAGTTATATCGGTAGTTTATACCACACAACTTGTTTTAAGTATGAGTCACCGCCGAACTCTCGTAATTTGAACTATAGCTCTAATAATCTCTTTTAAGCATGATCACTGGCGAACTCTCGTAATTTGAACTATGTATAAGAAATCGCGCTGAAATAAGTTACGGATTTATTTTCATGCGTCTTTCAACTCTATCGTAAGAGGAGTCTTAAGTTTTTCTTCAACCAAATCTTATCTAGATCAATATTATGTTATACCAGATACTTATTGCTTATAAAATTGTACAGATTGTGACAAGTGACAATTTCCAGACACAATTGTCGAGGCCCGAAGCATTAATCCGACACTGGTCTTAATTATGTCATTAAATACTCGTAGTTTTTGCTAAGAACATATAATTCATAATTTAGGGCACCGACAGATGTGCTTTCGACCTAATTACAATAATTGGCAAATGGCCAAACTAGGGACATATGTCACGTCTGTTACAGATCCTCACCGCATATACTACCACATGCATAAAGCCAATAAAAATCTTAATATCGCTACGTGATATGGTTTCATAATTTTATTTGTTACATAAATATAAATTTACTGGCACATCGATAGCTAACAAACTGAAATCATATAAAATACAATTCCAAGTATCGAAGTGTTACTTTCAAACTTACTTACTTAATGCTTTCAAATTCAAAGATGCCATTAGCTCTTCAGGTTTGTGTAAAGAAATGCGCCTCCAACATGCGACATCTAATATGATTGAACTCAATTTGTTGAGCTTTTATCATCTAATCCAGTGCAACATTCATATAAACTTTATTATATCTCTTTTACCGGCTTTTGGACAGTAAAAGGCACAATCCTTTGACTTGAGACAGAAGCTTGATAAAAATAAATAAATAAAATATTCTGTATGCGTCATATTTTAGATTTAGTTTTACAATATTTGGAATTGTCAATCTTCTAACCTAAAACATAAAATTACCTAAAATAAAACTTATGCAAGAAACTTTTACTTATAACTCTTGCAACTGAAACAATATTTTTTATTCTTATTTCTTTCCATCACTGGCCGCCAATTAATTTTTCACTTTTTCTCGTTTTTCTGTGTGTTTGTAAAACATTTCTGATTCTCTCATACATTAATTAAGTATCTCTAAAAGCCATCTGGTAAATTCAACAAGTAGAAACATTTGAGCAACATGAACATCAAAGAAATTTAAGTTAATTAATTGTCATCTCTATGAAAGCGTAACATTTACTCTTGATTACCAATTAAAAATAATTTTAAGGAATTATTAATTAATTGTGTGTGTGTATATAGAAAGTTGTCATGTCGCACTAGATCACATGGATGGAGTGAACTACCACAAATGGTTGCTGGACGCAGTCGCTTTCGTCTTTATGTGTATTCATTTTGGGTTTGGTGTTTTGGTCATTTTTAATTGGATTCATTAACTCAGGGATTAATTATCGTTCACAGAATCAGCTTATTCGCTACCCTCATTTATTACCCTCAGAATGTAAAAAAAAGTCTTCTACGATTTTGTTTTGCTATATCGAAAAAATTCTCTTCTTATGACATTTTCTTTTCATGGTTTAATTCCACATTGATTTTTTTTACATCGTACATTGTTGTATTTTTCTGTTTTACACCAGCTTTACACTGTAAACTGTAATTAATGAATTCTTACTTAAGTAATAGCGCTGTAGCGAGTAGTATGAGTAGAATCCACGTTGCTGTCACCTATTGATTGTTAGTTTAAGGTTTAATGATACTTGGCCATTTTTTCTGGTTAAATATTATCAAAAAAAACATATTTCTTATGTTAAAATCGTTTTATGTAAGTAACTATAAATGCGAATCAAAATCTAAAGCTGCAATTAGTTAGATGAATAACGTATGTACATTTAAGCTTTCTTCCACTTACTTTTAATGAGTTGGAACCGCAAAAATAAGTTTTGAAAATGAATATTGATATATTTTCTAGTTAAATTCCAATTTTTATATGACTGTATGTGACTGTATGATTTCTAAGGGTTTGTCATAAATTTTATAACCTTTATTTACCTTATATCTTAAAGAGATGCTGTTAGAAACATGAAATATTAGCACTGTCTTCACTGTCATAGTTTGAAGACGTGTTACACCATATATTTTTATTCTATTTAAAAAAGATTTTGATATTTAAGAAATATAAAAGACATCTATTAACTTTATTTACAATGTTACAACAAATCTACATAAATGAACAATTTTTATAGCACGTCACTTAATAACTTCGTACATTGACATATAGATGGCGACACTATTGACAAATCTGTAGTTATCTTAGACTACTATATTTATTAAAACTAATCAAGTGTGTTCTTAACAGAATGTAAAGTTAATTATTATTATTTTAACAAGTGAATGATTACAAAAACCCTATGGTTGTCTGTTTTTAAAACGTGTCGTTGTAATATCTAGAGGTCCGTGCTGGTTGCTAGATGCTGTAGGAATGAACGATTATACAGTTCTTAGTTATGTCGTCTATTCGTCTGTAGAGGCGTGACGGATGGCGCTTGGCCGCCACAAATCTATATGATTACTAGGTAGTACCAATCTTCAAGCGATATGTGTCAAAATTTCATGACATTCAGACAATTCGTTTACGAATTACAGTGGTGTGTTTATAAAGCATTGCTTTTTAATGATAAAAATGACCAAGTCCGAATAGGAATTACAATTAATGCGAGATATAACCTAGCTGTTGAAATCACAGTATAACATAATAAAAAACAAAAGAAAGAAAAACAACGTGTTGAATTTTTGATATAAACACATTTTTATAAAATTGTTAAATATAAATGCTATTTTTTTGTTAGGTTCTGAATAAAAATATATTTTATTTATACTCGTATCACTTTATAACTGATTCAGAAAAAAGGGTTTATTTATAATTTATAGGTCGTTAGCCCTTCATGAAATATGAAATATACGTACGTGTAACATTTTACAACAAAAACAGAATTTATATTCAAATTGTTTTTATTTCTACAATAAGGGTTGTGAAAGTAAACTTTTCGCCGCGGGGGGATACATACAGCGCCGGATTAAATATTATATTACTATTCTAAAAGCTAAGGCCCCTCCATTTTTATATATCACAACTGTCAGTAAAATAACCCCTGAGAAGCTGAATCCGGTCCTGATTACTTAAAACCATTTGTGTGGCTTATAACTCAGGCAATTTTGACTCTTTTTTATTTATATTAATTAGCGCCATTTTTCATTTTATGTTTTTAACGAGATTTTAGGTTATAATTCAAGATAATGTAGTTTGGCTCTTTGAAAATGTGAAATAAAGTAACTTTCAAAAATACGTTGTAAAATAATATTTATCTGTGTAAAATAAAAAGTTATAATTTGTTGAATTCATCATCTAAATCTAAAACTAATTAAAATTTAAATTTGAAAAGTTTTAGTATATTACATCACGAAAAACACAGTTATGTTTATTTTACATAGAAATATTATCTTAGTGTCAGGAGAGAATCGTTATGTTTAGTTCAAAACATGATCTGGTAAAAACGGATCGATTCCATAACGGCACTAATTCACTTGCCGGCGCTGTAAACAAAGTCCTAAAACTATTTGTCAAAAATATAAAATAGAAACTAAAATTTTAATAAAAGTCCTTGACGTTTTTAATATTGTTCTATGTATGAAAATATTAAAAATATTTACTATAGTCCAAATCACGATAGTTCGGCGGTGACTTATACTTAAAAGAGGTTATAAGAGCGGTATAAATCTATAATACGATAACGAATTTTATCTTATTCGTTTCTATATTCATTATTGAAAAATAAGTGAGTCAGTGCTTTTTAGTTATATCGGCAGTTTATACCCCACAACTTGTTTTAAGTACGAGTCGCTGCCGAACTGTCTTAATTTGAACATCATCAATAGTAAGATGACGTTTGTTGACAATAACACTTTTATTAAAACTTAGGTTAGAAATTGCAACCTGCTGACTAAAAAAGAAACATGCGATTAAACTCGTCTTAAGAGAGTCATCCTGAAATGTCACATTGCCCAGTGCACAAGACCATGGTTAAAACAAATTAACGGCTGGTATTACAGCATATGCTCTAATTAATCCAATTACTAGACTTATTTTAACAACAAAAATATACATGAAAAACAATATAATCGTAAAGGCTTAATTAAGTACTAATAGCAAAGGGGAAGTGAAATCGTGTTTTGTATTTTTGTTCAACAATGACAATGCTATTTCAAATTTAAGTCAGTAAGAACATAATTGACACTAACATTAAGTTAACAATATATTTTTAAGTAACCGCTACATCTCGCAACAATTTTGATGAATGCATTACACATAGAAGGCGCCACTATTAACAAACCCTTATGATTACTAGGTAGTACCAACCTTTAAGCGATATGTGTAAAAATGTCATGATATTCCGACCACTACTTTACAAAATACAGTGGTTTAAGTGACGGTAATTTCGTGTGTTGTTAAAGCGTTGATTTTTACTGAGAAACTACCGAGTTTGAATAAAACTTGTCTTGAGTGATGTTTTAAGTATAGATATAGCATTTCCTTTTCAAAAAGAGTTTCCCGTTGATTAATTTTCACTCTATAATATATATAGTTTATTTTATGTTCGTATGTTGGTACAACGATATTTATTATTCATTGATATTGTGTGCAATATTTCTTGGTATAATACTTTACATCATATCTGCTTAGCATATTACTACACAAAATTTAATATGTAAGATTTTGTTAGTTTATGACTTAGACGATGACATTTTCTTTATGTACTTCTTTTTATGTTTTCATTTTCTTATACTGGATAAGAAAATTCATAAGATTCATCGTTACTTTAAGTATAGGTAAGGTCAAAACGATAAAAAATAAGCATATTTTTGATAATGTTTTTTGACGACACAGTTGGTATATAATTAATCCTATAATTACTACATGACAAAATGACATTTAAAGAATACTTTGTGAAATTTTCATAAATAAATATCAAGAAATGAGGCATTGACAGCGAATCTCCACTGACGTCACAAAGAAAAGTAACATTGCGGTGTCACTCATAACTCATCACTAGATTTTCTGAAATCGAAAAACCAAAATGATTTCATTAGCTGATAAGTTTATGCAGGTAACGCTGTCGAGTTTTTCTTTTTTATATTTATTTTTCAATTTTTTACAGCACTTAAAAGTCAAAATACCGATTTTTCATGAAAAAAAGCTTTGTTATTTTAAAATACGTTAAAATACCTCGGCATTTATGTAAAAAAGAAGTGTGCAAAATTTCTAAAGAATCGGTTCAGTACATTTTGAGCTAGAGATAGATCCGACTCTGAAAAAGATATGTGTGAGAAACCGCATTTAAAAGTTTCAAAGTAAAACGAAACCAGACCAGAGAGGTGAAGACATAAAACTTTATATATCCGACAGTTTTACTCCAATCGACTTCAAATTTTTACACAATAAACTTAACTTGGTAACTCTTAACTTAAACTTGTTGTACAATAATATAAATAAATAAAGAACCTTACCCCCTTCCCCTAAGTAGAATTAAATCACATGGTAAAAAGTAAGAATTCACTTTTTTGATACAGCAAATTCACATATATATTTTTATTTAGAATAGTGCTGAAAAAGGGTGAGGCGGTTGTTCTCATGGAAGCCAAAATAAAAGCACGTTATTTATGGGCACTTTGAATCATATAATAGCCACTATTATAAAAAGACACAACCGCAATTATATAAAGCGCTATGTTGCACCAACGACATTTACTAGAAATTGGCTGCACTTTAAAAATAAATCACTTGGAACCATTTTTATACATTGTAAAATAAATGTAACCTCCATTTATCACAATAACTAAGTAATGCATATGACGTAACCAGGAAGACCACAAAACATAGTGTAGTCACAAAACAACCTTTAAACATAAAATAATTTATCTTCCGTCAAACTACATTTAAAGTGTAAAGAAAATAAAACCGCAGAAAACTTTGAAAATGATTTATAGTGTACCGCACAAATTGTGTTAGAGATTCTTCTAAGAATAAGAAGAGAAATGATTTTAAAATAACAAGATCTACAAAATTCAATAAAAAAAAAATATCTATAATATAAAATTAATACGAAAAATCTAGGTTAAAATAATAGTGTGGTGGTAGGAGTTATTAAGTTCGTGGAATTACGTGGGGTGATTCAGGAAGGATGGAGGAGGGGTAGCGTCTGTAATCATGTTGCGACAGAGATAAAACCGTGCCTCGGAGACAGCTGTCGTCCAGTCTGAAAAGTACGTCCCTGGACAATCAGCTTAGGGAAACACAATTTTTCTTGCATTAGGATTACGGCTCAGCGCACACGGGGGTAGGGTTTACCCCGGATATCGATTTTCAGGGATTTTTATATCAAAAACCATATTTATAACAATAAATAATCTTAGAAGAATATAAAATTAAATTACATTTTAAGAAACAAAGAAAAATCTATAAAATTAACCAAAAATATTCTAAAACTATTATCTATTTATATAAATAAAAATTAAATGCTATGACTAACTTTTTTATTTGTTTGTAATAATCTAAATAAGGTTTTGGTGAAAGAATAATTGGAGAATTTGCCCGGATAATTGAAAAATTCTAGAAAAGTGACTTTTGTTACTAAGTGCGCAAATATTATTTAACAGCTGTTTGTCAAATTGTATAAATTATACTAATAGTGACAAAAAATTGATTCAGTTGTATATTTTCAGTTAAATTGTCTGCAAATATGTAAATAAAGTTAGCTATCAAATGTAAAATAATTTTATTTAAGATATTAACTATTAAAACTCTTTAATTATCAAAGTTCAATCGTTAATAACTTCTATTATATAGCGAATTTAATAAAAATATTTGTATATTTGAGGTTTTGATAGCCATCTTTATCAATATACCAGAGTTTACCCACGTCGCAAGCGACGACTGTCTTTTGTGAGTGAATTGAATTTCATTTTAAATTTTAATTCCATTTTGAATTGAAATATTTAACTCGTTTAAAAAATTTTACATATAAAAACAAATAATTTTTCATATAAACACAGTTTACATCGAGTCTTCTTGGTGAGCGCACGTATTTACAATAAACAAAACAATAAAATAAATAGTGATCTTTTTTTTTTGCAAATTATAATATTTTTTTTCGTGATTTATTTTTATTTAAATTATAATTTATATTATTATTAAGTGTTATTAATAAGAAGTGAAGTAACTTCTATTTAATTATCACTGGTTAATTAACAATATGGATATGGAGGTTGAGCCTCCCGATAAAAATCCGAACATTAAAAACAACTCTGTGACTAACAAATCATTTCCTACAGATAAAACATCCAGTGATATAACAGAAAACTTAAATAACAATAGTGACAATGTTAAAAAAATATTTAATAATTTATACAACACAGAAACAAAATATGACTCGTATAAAGTAATGATAGTTAAAAATAATAGTGATGGAAATACATTTTTTAGTTCTCTTAAATTAGCAGAAATAATTTGTAAAATTAGCAATAAATCTAATATAATAGAAATTAAAAAAGTGGGAAGAAATAGAGTAATCGTTCAATGTGCTAATGCAGTACTAGCTAACGAAATTACCAAATCAACATTGCTGAAAAACAATGGGTATGAAGCGTTTATCCCATTTTACTGGTGCACAAAAGTTGCTATTATAAAAGGTGTTGATATTGAATATTCGGAAGATACAATTTTAAATAATATAGAGTGTCCACCTTTTAAAGTAACGAGAGTGCAAAGGTTAAATCGAAAACTAAGAGTTGACGGAGCTATTAAATATGAACCCAGTACAACAGTGAAATTATTCTTTGAAGGACTTGCTATTCCTGCTTATGTTTACATGTGGAGAGTGAGACGAGCATGTGAACCATTTGTACAACAGACGATACAATGTTATAATTGTTTTAAATTTGGACATGCAGCCACAAAATGTAGAGCAAAAGTAGCAAAATGTAAATTCTGCGGAAGTGAAGATCATTTACGTACTGCATGCACATCTCCTAATCCGACATGCATAAATTGTAAACTTAACCACGAGGCTACAGACAATGAATGTCCTGAAAAAAAAAGACAAATCAAGATAAAAGATCTCATGGCCCAACACAATCTCAGTTTTTATGAAGCAAAATTAGAATTAACAGAAAAAAATACAGACTATTTATACTCAGTAAGAACTCAAAACTCTTTTGAAGCTCTAAACTACAATGAGACTTTTCCAAATATCACTAATAAATACAATAGTATCAACATAATTCCAACATACAAACCAAACCCTTTAACCAGAAGAACCAATACCAGAGTGAATAAATCAAATACAAGTAACTCATTACAAAGATCTTACAGTCAACCACAACCTACGACATCCACTAAAGAACCACTTCCAAAAAGAAGAAGAGAAGAAAAGAAACCTAACAATGAAGAAAGTGACACATTCCTTAAGAAAACTAATCAAGAAAAAAACAGAAAGCAAATCAACCAAGAGAAACCTGATATTACAATGGAAAATTATGATAATGATACCTGCTATAAATCAATATATAATAAAAATAATGATGACAAAATTAAAGATACAAACAAAGACCCTAATATTACATCCCAATCTCTTAGAAGCTACAAGAAACAAATATCTAGTGTACAATGGCCAAACTCGTAAGAAAACATCAATATATAAATTAAGTTTATTTTTTAATAAAAACTCTATTCACATCACTAAACCAAATCGGTTAATAAATTTACTAAAATATTAAATCAACAACAATTATATAAACATAAAGAAAAAATAAAATATATAAATAAATCGAAAAACAAGACATCAGATATAAAAATTAATCATTAATTAAAACAGTTAAAATGATAAATTTTATTCAATGGAATTGCAGAGGAGTCAGATATATTAAAGAGGAACTACAACATATGTTACAGAAGCATAACATACATATATGCATACTATCAGAAACGTTTTTAACAAAAAATCTCAATTTCAACATCAAAGGTTATTTTATTGAAAGAGAAGATAGGATACAGAATACAAACTATAATCCCCACGGGGGTGTTGCTATCTTGATTCATAAATCTATAAAATATAAACGAGTAATGCTAAATAACCCATTTAATTCGGTCGAAATAGCTGGAATAATTTTAACACATAACGAAACTGATGTAATATGTATTTTATCAATCTATGCTAAACCGAATCATAAACTATCTAATTCTAATTGGTCACAGATAAAACAACAAATAGATGTTCCTGTTATACTTGCTGGAGATTTTAACGCGACTAATCTTGCTTGGGATATAAATTGTCCAGGTAGTCAGTATGAAGGTAACGAATTGTTAGATTTCATAGAAAACGAAAATCTAAATATTATCAACGAGGATAAACCAACTAGAGTAAGCAATCTCAGTACAAGGGACAGTATATTGGATCTCACATTGGTATCAATGACGTTAACACAACAAATTACTTCGTGGCAAGTTCTTGCAGATAGCTTAGGTAGTGATCACTACCCAATTTTTTTCTGTTTGAATGACTATAATAAAGACCGTTACCGTACATCTGAATATTTAACGAGGAGAAATTTCCGAAAAGCAGATTGGGAGAAATATAGCCTTGAAATAGAAAGCAGAATTTCAAACCTTAGCACAAATGGAATCACAAGTAATCCCCAAGATGTTGAAAACAAATACAACCAATTTAGAGATGTTATTAATAATTCGGCAGACATACATATCCCATCTACCAGATTGTATAATATAACTCCTAATAAAATAAAACCTTCTTGGTGGGACACAGAGTGCAATAAAATGATAGCTCAAAGAAAATTAGCACTAACTATTTTTAATAAAAACATGACAATGGCGAATTATTTAAATTATAAAAAACATCAAGCTAAAACCAGACGATATTTTAGAGCCAGAAAAAAAATAGAATGGCAAAATTTCTGCGAGAATTTAAACCCAAACACAACAACCAACATTGTCTGGAATAATATAAGAAAAATTAACAATAAAAGCTATAGTACTAAAAGGATAAGTGATAATGAAAATTTAATAGAAGAATTCATTAAAAAAAAATTTCCACAGAACAACAATTTAAATATTACTACCACCACCATCGTAAAAGATAATTTTCTAGATAATAACATAAATAAAAATGAAGTAAAATTCGCGTTAAATCATAATAAAAACAGTAGCACAGGATTTGATAGAATAAATTACAAAATGATACAAAACTTACCTGACAATGCAATAAATCATCTTACACAAATATATAATCTGTCATTAAACACTGCTGATATACCATTAGACTGGAAAAAACATATCGTTGTTCCTATATTAAAAACAGGAAAAGATCCAAACAAAGAAGAATCATTCAGACCAATTACTTTACTATCATGTATGGGCAAAACTATGGAATCCATCATCAAAAACAGACTGGAGTGGTATCTCGAACATCATAAAAGATTACCTGAGCTACAATTTGCGTTTAGAAAAACAAGAAGTACGCAGCATAACTTAAACATATTGAATATCGATATTCAAAGAACATACAGTAAAAATCATTATATGATAGCTGCTTTCATTGACATTGAAGCTGCTTATGACAATGTTAATCTAAAAATATTAAAAGAAAAAGTAGAAAACATAGGTATATCTTCCAAAATATCCAACTGGATTATAAACTACTTCCAAAATAGAGAAATAACAGTTAGATACAATAATAAGTTAACTGGTCCTATACTATGTAATCACGGAATTCCACAAGGCTCAATATTATCTCCCTTATTATTCAACATATACACAGAAAAGTTAACAACATTATCAGATAACAACACAACAGTACTGATGTATGCAGATGACATGGTTATTTATAGTATGGGCCATACACAAGATATAGCTCAAAACAGATTACAATCGAAATTAAGAAAACTAGATATTTTACTAAAGGAAATCAAATTAAATATATCGTCAGAAAAAAGTAAAATAGTTATATTTACAAGGCATAGAATAAACTGCAGTCCAAAAATAACCATCAGAAATAAAAATATAACTGTTAGTTCAAATACCAAATTTCTGGGTATATTCTTTGATACGAAAAGCACTTGGGCGAAAGAAATTGCACATATTATTAACAAATGTCAAAAAGGCTTAAATTTGATGCGATGTATAGCAGGATACAAATGGGGCGCACACCCAACAACCTTAATAAAAATATATAAAGCTATTGTTAGACCGCATATTGACTATTCTAGTACTATGATCTGCACCGCAAATAACTCAAGATTAAAAAAAATTGAAATTATACAAAACAAATGTTTAAGAATAATATTAGGTGCAATGGTTTCAACACCAATCCAAATCCTCAACTATCAAACTAATATTCCTCCGGTAAATATCAGAATACAACAAATATCAGACAGTTTCTTTTGTAAAAACAGACATAACTCATGTGGCCCCTTAAATACAAGATTATCTAAACTATATGTTCTTTATAATAAACCATATTGGACAACTCATAAAAAACCGGCACTTTTAACTAGTTTTGATAGATATAATAACTTGAACTTAGAGGTACACAACATTATACCTTTTTTCAAATTTCCATTAGAAATAAGCATGACAACAATACATACAGAAATAAATTTGTTCAAGAAGAATGACAGTAAGGAAATAATTTATCAAAAATATATGGAATATATAACAAAAGATGATATAAACTGGAGTATATGGTTTACCGATGGTTCATTCGAAAAAAACTCTAAAACTGGAGGAATTGGCATTTTCAATTATAATACAGATCAACAGTATAAATACAAACTTAACAACATCACAAATTCTTATAATACAGAAATAACAGCAATTATGAAATTACTAGAAATAATACAAAAAACTGACAATAAAAATATATTAATCTTCACAGATTCTCGTAGTGTTTGTGTATCTTTAAATAACAATAAATTCAAAAACAATAATAATAACAAAATATGTTCAATTAAAGAATATCTTTTAAAAATGGAAAAAAATGATATCAATGTTAAACTTATTTGGATTCCTGGACATGTAGGCATAAAAGGAAACGAAATGGCTGACAAACTGGCCAAAGAAGCTTGTGTAGATGGGGAAATAATCGAAATAAATTGGTCAATAAATGATTCCAAAAAAATAATTAAAGAAAATTGTATGGCAGAATGGCAGAATATATATAATGAGAAAAGTCAAAGTACTGGAAAATTTTTTTTTGCAGCGAATCAAAAAATTCCAAAAACCACATGGTTTAATAAAAACCATTCACGAAGATATATTTCAACAAATTGTCGAATGAAATCTGGGCATTCTAGATGTCCAGCTCATCTATACAAAATAAATATAAAAGACACACCAAATTGTAGATGTGGAGAAGAAGGTTCTTTGGACCATATAATTCTAGGGTGTCATCTTTTAGCATCAAAAATTGATAGACTTTTAAATGATTTATGTAATGTAGCACAGTTCCCAGTTAATATGTCCTGTTTAATGACAAGTGAAGCAACGGCGGAAATAGTAACAAACTTTGTGATAGAAAATAATATAGAAGTGTAATTTAAGTTAGAATATTTTATTTAGTATGTATTTAATTTTAAGTTTAATTTTTTAAAAGAATCAATTTGTTTGTATTTATTAGAATAATTATAATTTATATGTGAATTTTTATATAATTTTACAAATAAAACCAATGGCAAGAAGGCTGAATAAGCCAAAGCCTAAATTAAATAAAAAAAAAAAAAAATTCATATAAACAATATACAAAATTTCAACTTTCTAGCACAATTTTTACTCTCGAAAAAACTTCCCCCTTTTCTTTCTGAATTTTCTTTTATTATTAATATACTTAATTATTCTAAAATCCAGAATATAAGCATTCTTCAAAGGTCTCTACCGGGTCCAAGTTCTCTACGAAATAGAAAATTTTCAGAAACATTGACGGAGCCGTTTTCGAACCACCATACGAATCGCGTAAACATATAAGAATATAAGAAAACAAACATATAAGAATATTAACTTACACCTGGGACATTATAAACAAGACAAATGCAGTTGTATATAAATTCAGTTGTGCTTCACAAACTCGATGCATAAAAATATTATTTTAACACGAAAACAAAGTTATATAGTACCCTATAAATATCTATCAGTACATAAATACATGTTTCTATGTATGTCGTGATACATATTGCATGAGAAATATTGAAAATATTCAAAACCTGAGTTACAAAACATATACATGTATCTCATATAGATTTTTAAGAAACGAAGATATAAACAAATGTAAATATAAGCTACTTTACGGTCTGTTTGGAAAACTAAGAAGATTTATTCCAGCTTCAGTTCCAAAGCGGATATGTGACAGAGTGAAGTGCAAAGTATGCTTAAACATACTTCCTTGTCAAAACTGTTTCTAGAAATATAAGGAAAAGAATAAAATCTATTTATAAAGTGAAATATATGACATAGTTGTCGGGATTGTTTTGATGAATTCACGTTTAACTAACTTTTGCCGTATGTATAGCACAATGTTTGTTTTTAATATCACACCACATAAGTCCGCCGAAAACAAATCACAATTTTACGTACATCGTAAATCAATCGCATTTACATAAAACCTATTACGTTCAATCTTCAGTTTACTCGAATTTTATAGACATTATTTCCAACAGTTTATTTTTTCCATTAAAATTCAAATTTTTTGTAAGTGCGTATAAGAAAAGTTTTATCCAGGAAATGAGTTCAATATGATCGCATCGATTTTAAACGGGCGTTTAATAAATCTCACGTGTCGTAGACTTTTCTCAGGAAATGTAATCACTCTCTTCAACAAAATGTAGCTAAGACGTGCCGTCAGATTTCCAGCTGCACTTACCGGCGTATCATATCTGGAAAACTTATTTTTTGATCCCTACACAATTGAGATGGAAGAGGGTTTAATAGTAATCCAGAGTAAGGGGGAAGTCAACTCTTGAATAACACATTTACCGTCTTGCTCGCAGATAGCATCATCTATTCATCGCGGCAACCTATTACACTTTATGCTAAAGGCTTGTTTCCAATAGCTTCACTTTTCCATACAACAAGTTTTTCTTATTGTTAAAAACTAATATTTGCTCGCGTGAGCCTTAACTTCCGCCAGACGCTTTAAAGCTCTCTAGCGCTTTAAAGAAAAGACTTCACATGCTACAGAGAAACTTTGAACAGCGTCTTCATCGGCACCTAACTTAAATTCACAATCTATTGAACCACAACCGTCTTTGTTACCTAATGTTTTAAAAAACTAATATTATAAATGAGATATTTGCTAGTAACCCTTGATTTTTGAGACCTTTGAGTTAAGGTGGCCTTCTTAAATGATAATATTTTATTAATTATTAAGAAAATTATTTATTTATTTATATAAATATATCATAATAAAAAAAATTGCACTAAAGCAATATATTTTTCCTTTGGACCTCAATTTTCTTACGTGAAATATTAAAGACGCCTCCACAAATCCTGCGGAGAACAGTTCTGATTGCTAGTCAGTGTATAAATTGACGCCTCGAGGGCAGAATAACTGTGTATAATAAATCCAATAAAGAATGTCACAGATATGAAAGGTGGTTTGGTTCACACGACGATAAGTCACTCAAAATATGTCACAAAATCATTGCACCATAAGGTAGATAGAAAAAATGTTTAAAGAAATAGACGAAATTCTTATTTTAGGCTTATAGAAGGAAATATATTGTTAATGTAACGGGAAGTAAATTTTATTTTGAAAATGCTACGACAATAAACATTTCGGAATCACTTTGACATCATATTGAAGATGCGTATGATTTTTTTGTCATGAAACAATTCAATTTGATTTCATTCGTTCAAGGAAATGTCAGTGATATGAACTACTAATCACCTGGCCTCACTACCGTACCAGTATTGAATGAAGCTGCAAATAAACCATTCAAGTGTAACAGAGACAGATATATCTTGTTTCTTTTTCTTCGATATATT
Source organism: Panorpa germanica (assembly GCA_963678705.1). Taxonomy (NCBI): domain Eukaryota; kingdom Metazoa; phylum Arthropoda; class Insecta; order Mecoptera; family Panorpidae; genus Panorpa; species Panorpa germanica. Next base: position 2,482,137 of record OY783207.1, read on the forward strand.
TCCACTAAAATAAATATTTAATATATGATGTTAGAAAGAGAGAGAATATTCTTGGTGACATCTATCTAAAATCTAAGTGAAACAATTCAATTTATTTCACTTGTTCAAAGGAAATGTCAGTGATATGTATAACTACTAATCATCTGGCCTCACTACCGCACATAAAGCTGCAAATAAACCATTCAAGTGTAACATAGACAGATATATCTTGTTTCTTATTCTGTGATGTTCTGGTGAAATGAATATGGAATTCCATCTCTACTAAAATAAATATTTTCAAATGTAATAGATAATTTGTTTTTCATAGGTGACATCTATCTGAAATTTCAGTGAAATAGAATTGATTTTTTGACTGTAAGTTCACCATATCACCAAAATGTTTACTGAGTCGGTTTATCGGGGGGTTTTCATCCCCTATATTGCTGACAGGCATCAGACCATGGCATTACACAAAGGGAAACCTTAATAAAACATTTTTATTCCATTCTCTAACATAAATATGTTGCAGATTCAATAACTCGGCTACAACTAACCCAGACGCTGAACGCTTATCAAATAAAATGGATCATGAAATAAACAATAAATGTCTGGAGCAAACAAAATGAGTTATGAATGACTTTTCTTTTAGGCACGTCGCTGTTTTTGCGTGCAATTATTATTGATATAGTCCATAAATAACCTGATATTCAAAACAGTAGCGATAATCTTTTGATAGACGGTCATAAATCATTAAATGTAATACACGTTTGTGTTTCAGTGATATTACAACATGCTTTTTATATAAACACAACAGCAGCAGTATATTTATGATTGCCAACCATAAAGATAAAAATATTGATTGCTCTAAATATCCATTAAAGTGTTAGAAGTATTTATAACCACTCGCAGTTTTTATTAATTTCGTGAAAATATACTAATAACCTTTTATTTTTAATTACAATTTTAACCTAAATTCTTTGACTTAATACAAAACCCCAACTAAAGTATCAATCCCACTCACTCTTTTAATTTTGTACCTTATATAAATTGTATAGCATATGGAAATATGCGTAGTCATTCCTACACAATTTTTAATTAACGTTTTCTTAGGATTTATTACACCGTTATAAAGTTCAAAGTTTCTGAATTAAGAAAAACTATATTATATTATAACCTCCAAAATAATGAAAAATAGGCAAGACAAGTGGAATAATTCTGATAAAGGTAGAGAATTTTATAAAATACAACTAATACTGAAACGTAAGCCATGGTTTGCCAAACTAAAATGGCCAAGAAGATTAATGACAATGACCTCAAGACTAAGAATGAATCATACTGGAGCTCCAAAACATCTAGCAAGAAACAAAATCATTCCAAACCCTAAGTGCGAATGTGGTGAAGAGGAGGCAGATTCTAACCACATTCTGTGGCAATGTAAAAATACAGCAATGGAAAGAAATGGACTCCAAAGGGCGGTGCAACAGACTTCGCAGACGCTTCCTGTTAACACCCCCTTTTTGATTGAGAAACCGAAATTTTTTAACTGCAGTAGCCATGAATAGATCATTCTTGTTGTCTGGATATAACGTATAAGAAGAAGCAGAACAATATTAAGGGCGATAAAAGGCTACGTGCCTAGGAAGCCGGAGAAACTATATATAAAGAAAACCTCCAAAATGTGACAATCTGTAAAATGCAGTAGAGTTTATTTTTAAAAGAAGTTTAATGTCAGTTTGTCAAAAATAAAGAAATAAAAACAATTTCTGTTACCTAAACCTCTATTACTTAGTGTTAATTTAAGGTTTTAACCTAAAATGTAAGTTTGTGCAATATAAATAAATAAAATTAATGATATTTAATACAATAATTTATATTAAATAAAGATAGTAATTATCACAAAATTTGTATATTACAGTCGCATTACGCATGATTTCACTGTTACATTTAGGGTTAAAAAAATAAATTAAAACTAACAGTAAGTGGGAATGGGTTTTAGTTGTTATTAAAAACAGCAATTTTAATTATTTCACATTCAATTTTGTGCATCTGTGGAGCAGTCAAAATTTATATTCTTTACAACGCATGCGCACCAACTAAATTAGACAACGAATGTGACAATGAATGCCAATTAATAATTGAAAAAAATAATTATGTCAATGAAAACAGAGAAATCAGTAATTTTGTAAAAGTAAACAAAAAATAATATACCTACATATTCAATCAAATAAAGTCAATACAGGATTCGTTTCGAAATTAATCGCTGACTCCCAAGTGATTTCAATACAATCACTGGTGGAAATGATAAATTTCTACTCTGGTGATTTCAAATCGTCATTTATGAATATTTTTTTATTACAACATGTATTGGAATAGGCGAGTGAGCCAAAGTCAGCATATTCGAGCTCGAAGTATTACTATATTATTTTAAAAAAGTTAAAAATAATTTTACCCTTTAAATGTAATATAATTAAAAATAACTCTCGCGTATTTGTGCGCTGTTTAACATAAGATGTTATCAAGGTAAGGTAATATTGCATGTACAAGTACATTACATGTACCTCAACATTTCCGTCGGCAACAATGCGCTCTGAAATACAATTTCCGTTCATTTATCGTCGAGCGCAAACGAAACGAAGCTTTTCAGATTCCTTTTACCGTTAATAGTTGTAGACACGCAGTAAAAATATATATTTTGCATCAATTTTATATTTATTCTTGCGAATTTATCTGCAACAATCAAACTCAGTTTTACTAACTTGTTGTGTAAGATAAGTTCTCCATTAAGTTGGTCCACGATCTGTAACTAGAAGTAAAACTATTGAACGGAACTAGCAGCGAAGTCAGATCTCTTTAACCATTGAGCTATCCTGGTTAATTTCTTGGTTATAGTTAAAGACTAAGATTGTATCTTTTTTTTATTTATTTATATTAATGTACAACATATTAAGTTTATTGTGTGAAAATTTGATATCGAATAGAGTAAAACTGTCAGAGATATAGAGTTTTAAGTCTTCACCTCTCTCGTCTGGTTTCGTCTTTCATTTAGCTTTTTTAGAGTCGGTCTCCTCTCTAGCTAAAAATCTACTACACCGATCCTTTTGAAATTTTGTACAATCTTTCTTTACATAAATGCCGAAATAGCGCTATCAATTTTTTAATTTTTTTAATTTGAACTTATTTTAAAATAACAAAGTTTCTGATTTTTTTCATGAAGAAACGGTATTTAGACTTCTGGATGCTGCAAAAAATTTAAAAATCAAAAAAACTTGTCAGGGTTACCTGCAGAAACTTATCAACTAATGAAATCATTTTGGTTTTTCGATTTCAGAAAATCCAGTGATGAGTTATGAGTGGCACCGCAATGTTACTTTTTTTTTGTGACGTCTGCGGAGATTCGCTGTCTATGCCTCATTTCTTGATATATATTTATGAAAATTCCACAAAGTATTCTTTAAATGTCATATTATGATGTAGTAATTATAGAAATATTTACATATTAACTGTTTCATCAAAAAGCATTATCGAAAATATGCTTTTTTTAAATTAGAAAGCAGAGAGAGAGAAATATATGAATATCTATTTATTGAAAATGTGTTAGTTCCGGTAAATATTATCTCACCTATAACTTCTTCCAGTGTCAATTTGTATTCCATTTATTTAGTCTGCTATAAATCTAACTTCTAATCTAACATCTGCCTTTGTCAAGTAAGAACATTTGTTTCGACTTTCTTAATTACATTACAAAATTTGTTTTAATTAAAAGTTTTTTTTAAATGTAGGACGAAGGGTAGTAGAGGCTTTGTTACTAAGCTCATTAGTATCGAATCATCCCCCCAGGCTGTCATCCCTAAAATACAGCTTCTCTAGAGCCTTTATAAATAATAAGGATTATTGTCCTTCTTCTTATTCTTTAGTTAAATCGACAATAAATGAGATTACCAACAAAATATATTTAACAATTTAATTCCTGAATGGAGCGCAACAATTCGTCGCGGATTCTTATAATGACAAAGTAATATTTATGTATATTTAATGAACTTGAAAATTCAATTATTGTCAATTATAAAGACTAAGTGCTTCAAATTTATGAGGAAAAGTCAGGAACAAAGTTTAGATAAGTTTAATGAGGAAACTTCCCGTTTTTACTTCTTAATCACATTATCATTTACCTTGGAACAGTAGCGTCCTTATAAAAGGTTCTTTTGTCTTTCGAGAAATTTTGCATTTAATTTTATTTGTAATTAAATGCATCTATAATAAACAATATTATTAATTTTTCTTCGTTAAACGGGCTCCAAAAATGTTTTTGATTTCCATAATTACTACATGATAAAATAACATTTGAAGAATACTTTGTGAAATTTTCATAAATAAATATCAAGAAATGTGGCATTGACAGCGAATCTCCACAGACGTCACAAAAAAAAGTAACATTGCGTGACACTCATAACTCATCACTGAATTTTCTGAAATCAAAAAACCAAAATGATTTCATTACTTGATAAGTTTCTGCAGGTAACCCTGTCGAGTTTTTTTTATATTCATTTTAAAATTTTTTGCAGCATCCAGAAGTCAAAATACCGATTTTTCATGAAATAAATCAGAAACTTTGTTATTTTAAAATATGTTAAAATTAAAAAGAAATCGACAGCGTTACCTTGGCTTTTATGTAAAGAAAGAGTGTGCAAAATTGGAAAGATTTTGAGCTAGAGAGGACACCGACTCTGAAAAAGCTATGTGTCAGAAAAACGCGTTTCAAAGAAAGACGAAACCAGACCAGAGAGGTGAAGACCTAAAATTCTATATTTCCGACAGTTTTACTCCAATCGACTTAAAATTTTTACACAATAAACTTAATATATTGTACTTTAATATAAACAAATTTAAAAAATGTAACCTATAATATGATAAGCCGTCGCAAAACGTATTAAATATCTGTTACGCCATTGTTGGTACACCACTGACTCCAAGAGGAAACAAATATTATTTCTAATAACAAAAACAGCATTTGTAACTTACCTTTAATTTAAATATTCTCAGTTAATAACTGTTCAATTTTAAAACAACTTCCAACTTTAATTATTAATAAAAGTTGAGCTTAAACAAATTTTAATTAAATTAGCACTACATTACATTTAGCACATGAGTATTTATTTATTTTCTAACACGAAGACGAAGAGATTTATTTTCACACCTAATCCAATTAGTACTTTATTTTATTTTCACAATATTGCAATTAAATATTTACCACTAATAAACTTTTACAAAAAAAAAACCTACTTGTCCAATAATAGTGTCAAAATTTCTTTAAATTCTGCACAAGAAATTTTGCATTTTAACTATATTATTAACAATTATTGTCATATTTTTACGGTTATAATTTTAAGAGCTAAATAATTATTTATACTACTAAAACACTAATTGTTTTATTTATAATTGAGATAACTTCGATGTATTGTCACAAAAGATCGTCTGATGATTTCTATTTTCTTTCGAAAACTATTTTTGCGTAATATTGGCCGATCCGTTGCAGAACATTTAACATCCCACCTTTATAGTCAGAGATCAGTGTAACACTGTGGCCGTCAGGAATATCTGTTCATTCAAAGGCGCTCCATGCTTCGCTTCTGGAAAACACAATGTCTGCACATGCCTGGAAAATATTGTTTGTTAAATGGGCGGAGCTTGTGTACAAAACCGTAACAAATTATTTTCATTGAGGTTTTTCAATTTAAAAACGTAAATAATTATTACCCACTCACGAAGACAGGTGTCGTCTTCTCGTATCGAATTAGACCTCATTCCCACTCACTGAGTTTTAGTGTTAATTAAGGAGGTATAGGACGTTAACGTAAATGATGAAAACGTTGTGAAATTTGGAGGGTGGATACAAATAGTTAAAATACATGCTGTCTCAAAATTTTAGAGACCTAGGGTTCATAGTTTTCTTTTTATACATGATTAAAAATAGTCATTTTCCTTACAAATCTTAATTTTTAGCTCAATTTCACCACATAATATGACTTTTAACTATTAAAAAATGGTGACACGGCTTTCAATAACTAAGTGTATATAAAAGAATCTTTTCTGTAACTATTGCAAAAAGAAAATTATCAAAAGGATACCTATTTACGAAAATATTTAAATAAAACCAGTAAGAAACAGTAAATGTAGGTTATAAGCTGGCAATGTTGCAAATGCCAATTTGAGCGGGCAATTCAAAACCGGAATAAATATTATATAAAATATAACAACTTATTTATCAAAAAACCAAATCACGCATGCGTCAACCCACGTAAATTTACAGTGTTGCCAAATTTATTATTCCTTTTTCAAAATATTTAATTTGAATTTAAATTGAATTAATATAAATTTGATATTAATTATAGGTAATTTTTAATTTATTAAACTATTATATGCATAAAAAATCATTTCAAAGGTACAGTCCCAATATTTGCTCGTCCCTCATGTACTTCGTATTTTGCATTTCGTATTACCGAGAGATAAACTTTTTGCATTGACGGTACGTCTTGTACGTCCTTAAGGTTTTAACCTAAAATGTAAAATTTAGCTTGGGCTCCAAGTACTGTACTTACTTCTTCTTATTCTGCATATTGTATATTTCTTAAATTTAATTTTCTACTTTAAACAAATGAGCCCGCAACCCGTATGAAGCGACCCTGTAGGCCTTAATTTGTGGACCCCTGATTTATACCTTCCATACATCCAAAACATCGAAATCAGCACTTCATTTATAATTCAAGATGCTAGTGAATCAACGGATGAGCAGAGTTTTCGTTAACTTTATCTGATTAGATCATTGAGAAAGTTAACTAAGGTGTTCTGACGCTGTGGCAATCACACCAAGAACTTGACGAAGAAACTAACACAAATTGATGTTATTCTCTTACTTTACTTTTAGTTCCAGTTACGAATTAGGTTTTTATTTAAAGTTTTACTTTAAATACCATATTACCATACCATATTTACCATATTTTTGTTTCTCTGAAAAAATAACACACAAATGGAAAAACTTAAAAAACGAACTATTTTGTTTATACCTACATTTGGACTTAATGAGTTTTCTTTGTGAACTAAGATGAACACCATAGCTCCAATTAACTTTAAATGGAAAAAGTGCATTCGATGGTAATTATACTATAAGCCATTTACATTGATTATGTTACTAACTATTTTTTTAAACTCGTATGTTTTCAGTCGAGTTAGTAGAAATTAGACTTTAGTCTTTTTAATTTTTATTTTGAGATAGCAATAGAAACAATATTCAAATTCTAAGTATTCTTATCTTTCATTAGTTATATGAGTATTGAATCCGACGAAGGATACAATTTTACATATGTTCGCTAATATTCAAAAGATGACGAAGATATTGCTATTTATAATTTGAATTTCTGTTTTGGCGCTTAATTCTTCGCCATACTTTGACGTCACTCGATTAGTATGGTATTTTATTTTACTCGTGAAGTACCTTAAGGTACAGTAAAGGCCTCTCCTTGATCAGTAAAGTAGCGTGCCTTAGACGGGCCCTGTATTAATAATTATTAAAATTAAATATTAAAATAATTATATATTGATTATACGTTATTACTTACAATTAATACTCCTAAGAACTAAGCTAAGGAACAGCAGTAGACATGAATAGATCATTCTTGTTGTCTGGATATAAAGTATAAGCAGAAGCAGAACAATATTAGGGGCGATAAAAGGCTACGTGCCTAGGAAGCTCGAGAAACTATGTATAAAAAAAAACTAAGCTAAGTGCGGCCTAAAAGCTTAGAAGATTGTGGATAACATTTTTCGAATTTTTTCTTACACACTTTTGGGGCCCTTGTAGCCCGGGGCCCCATTTCATTGATACGGCAGATACGGAGGTAGCTTCGCCACTGCCTTTGATACAATTGATTAGTACAATTGAAGAGTTAATTTAAAAAACCCGCACAAGATTTGGCATGTCATTTTTAACATATTTTTTCTATTCTTTTAGCACCTTGCTCCTGGACTTAACAAGGCTGGGTGAATGCGGCTCTGAACAAGTAACAACAACAACAATAATAAGGTAATATACAGGGTGTCCAGAAAGTGTATCGGGTATTTGTTTTCGCGCCATATTCGAAACGGGGCCTCTAAAGGGTGCGGGGAGGGGTTCGTGGCGTCCGCCATTCTGTGGAGTTTTAGTCACGATGGAACAGTACTCGGGGATGCATCGCGCATTTTGCGTACGAGCGTATTATCGTAATGGTGATTCAAAGTTAACAACGTTAACTGTAAGGTACAATAAAGACCTAGGAGGCTCAAATTCTAATATGAGATAGTCTAGACACTCCTTTATAAAATTTATATAACGTTTTTATTAGGAGCCTTAAGGGGGCCACACTAGAGCCATGCATTCAATGGGTTGCAGAAGATAAGTTACATTCAACAATGACATAGCATGCTTACAACGTTAACTGTAAGGTACAATAAAGACCTAGGAGGCTCAAATTTTAATATGAGATAGTCTAGACACTCCTTTATAAAATTTATATAATGTTTTTATTAAGGGGGCCCAGTGGGGCCATACTAGAGCCGTGCATTAGATGGATTGCAAAAGCGTTACATTTATTATGACATACCATGCTTGGAACGTTAATTACACAGCACACGTAAGACCTAGAAGTCTGAAATTTTTATATGAGGTAGTCTAGACTCTCCTTTATAAAATTTATATAATGTTTTTATTAAGGGGGCTCAAACATCAGGTCAGAAATGGCAGCAATATCGATAGCTATGTGTCAACGTGTTATCCCCAATCTTCGTTTCCGTTTAGAAGAGTGCCAGCAACGTAACGGTCATCATTTGGATAACGTCATCTTTTCCAAATAATTCTCCAATTCATATGCTAATAATAAACAATAAACTTTTTTATTGCATACAAATAATTTTTGTTTCATTGAACTAACAAATACCCGATACCCTTTCTGGACACCGTGTATATATTTTTTATAAATTATTAAACCAAGAGGGTCCTCCACGTCTTAGTAGATCATAGACCCCAATATTTTAATGCGGCACTGATGACAAATCAAACAGTTTTATAAAAATACATCAGATTTAAAAAAAATTGTAAATACTCGTAAAAGAAATGTAAAAATATATTTGCCTTAAAATACCATCTAAAAGTTGATCCACAATAAATAAATAAAATATTTTTAGCATTGTTTTGTAAGAAATGTAACGGTCATTACTTTATGGTTAACCTGAGAACAAAACTATGCAACCATAATTGATAATACAGTTACGATTTTTATCTACAAATTATTTATTTCTTGTAAACAATCATAAAATTACATAATTTACGCACAAGCGATTCCTAAATCACAAATTTGTGATTTAAAACAGATATTCGTAGTTGATGATTCAGATCATAGATGGTGCGCACATTGCTTACGTGCACGGGATGACAGTTACACCACATAAAATTTGTAGAAAAACATTTTCCTTATTTTTGATAAAATAAATATTTATAAAGCTGCATACGTCTGTAATATACCATAGGTCCAGTTTCTAAAGACTGTTATCCGGCAAAAGACGCCAGGAAACATAAAGACGCGACGTCATAAAGTATAAAGCAGCTATAATTAAAATACGGGTTGAGTAAAAGCAGTCTACATCTTTTAATTTAAATTGCCAGAGTTAGAAATAATTTGACTTTAAATAAACCAGCTACAAAAATTATCATTTATGAGAATGTTGGGCAATAGTATTAAAAGAAACTATTTATTAATTATGGTTTTTTATAAAGCTAACAACCTACTTATTAAGCAACAACATATGAATCGTTTAGGCCAGGTGTTAGCAACAATTTTACGGTATTTTGTAGGTTGACTTCATAAGTGTTAATAAAATCGCACTCACCTGATGTAACCTAGTAAATATTTTGGAGTCACTTTGCATCATATTGAAGATGCGTATGATTTCTTTGTCATGAAAGAATTTAGTTTCTCACAGTCGTTCATATGAAATATCAGCTACAAATGGCGAAACAACTCCACCTGTCGGAATACAAATGAATATAAAGTTGATGCGAACTATAATTGAAGTGCGAAACGTCACAAAACAGGACACTTCATCAAATTTTTTTGGCCTGGTATTTTAAAATATGTGTATATCATTCAGCTACATATCTTGTAGAGCTTTCTTCTGCTTTAAGGCATCTCCATTCTTTCTTGTTGACCGCCTTTCACTTCCAAATAACCAAATTTTCAAAATTTGGTAAACTGTTACCTTCTTTATGGAAAATTGTTTATTACAGAAAGATAAACGCTAAAGGAATTAGTCTAAAATTATAAAAGATTTGAAGTAACATGAAAAAACATCCGTGACTTGTTTATGGTAAGTTTTATTTATGTCAGTAAAACGATAATACGTACTAAGTTATGATTTTTTATTATACTTTTATTTCCACTAAGCAATTATTAGTTTTGAAAGCAGCGCGTCTGTTGTCTTGAGCTAACCTTCCGGCTGAATGTTAGACTATCTTTATTAAAACTATTTCTTAAATGTATGTATAGTGTTTCGGAAGTAAACGTAAAGTTATGAAAGCAAAACATAAAGATAATTAAAACTTTTCCTCTGGATAGTAAGAATAGAAACTTATAATCGTGGTGTTAAAATATTTGTTACAAAAACACTGCTTAATTTTAGTACTCCCGCACAAAACTTGTTTTGTTATGAATGCTGCCCTTTAAATTTAATGGTTTCACTGCAAAAAAGTGACCTTGAGTTTCCGGCTGTAAAATAACATAGTGCACTCTAGTGATGACCACCCTACCTAATAGAAATACAAAAAGGAACAATGCCACGTTGTAAAGTCGTTCAAATAGCTTGGACACACCTGATAGAAACCGGTTCTACAGCAAAGAATTTACTACGATACAACTACAGTAGTGGAATGTTAGCGTATTGTAATTGGAGCCTCTTTAAAAACTGGTTTAGTTATGAATGGAAAATTGTATTCAATGGTTTAAAGACAAACATAAACGACCTTGAGTTTCACGCAGTGGTTATTTTTCCTTTTAAAATAATTATTAGAAACAGATCGGGGGTTTTATTTAATTAAAATTCTGTCCCGCTAAAAGCCAATTGTATTTAGTGACAATGAGAGTAAAAATTTATTCTTTGACTTGACTTGATTATTTCGACTACCAACAACTACAAAACATTACCACAGCACTGACGTAATCAACAAATGCTGACAATGCATTTCACGTCATAGAAATATGGCCGACCATTTCTTGCGCTAAAACTACAATTCAAACTTTTAATTGCTATATCTCTGTCAACATTTAGATATTTAATAAAATAGACACGCCAATACACATTTATTAACATCAATTTCAATCAACATTTGAAAAATCGACCACTAAAAAATAAGGACACAAGCCCATTCATTCACCTTTAATCGAAGACATGAACTCGTTGCCTAGGTCGTTTGAACAAAGGAAGTGTTTTTTTTTGCTCGGCAGTTACATTTTTTTACCTGGTGAAAGAAAATCTCTGTCCACCAAAATAGATAGTTCGATGACGGGTTTCCAGGATATAATACTTTACAAAAATGAACTATCAAAAGCATCGTTGTTTATTTAGACAAGTTGCACATAAATTCCATTTATTTATCTAAGATACACGTAAATCAAAATACGGCAGGAATAAATAGATATAATCTATTAGATCTAATAACTTTGTACGTAATATGACTTTGACCGTGATCATGCTTGCATAAGATCCTATAGTCACATGTGTTGTCTTTTGAACAGAGGAAGGAAGCTATACATATATCAAGATGGAATCTGCTGTAAATATCTTTGGCACATAAAAAATGTAACATTAATTTTTAATCTAGGCATAGTGTATAATAAATCACTGAAAATGACCGCTTTAGTAATATTTACATTGGTTATAGAGTAAATAAGCATATGCGCACGCAAAAAATAACTTACTTATGGATTATTTCATTAACGGAGCTAATTATGACAGGTAATTACTGTAAGCCTTATATGTATACACACTAAACGTTTCTAACGGTTTAAAGTTTTAACTCTTTTTCCACTGTCAACAAATGGCAGAAAATGTGGTGAAAAGAAAATTTATTCACTGTGGTGTAGTCCAGTGAGTTCCATTATTCCTAATTGAGGGGCGATAAGGTTTAAATTTTTTTTTTTATTTATATTAATGTACAACATATTAAGTTTATTGTGTGAAAATTTGAAGTCTATTGGATCAAAACTGTCGGAGATATAGAGTCTTAAGTCTTCACATCTTTGGTCTGGTTTCGTGTTTCTTTGAAAGTTTTAAACGCGTTTTTCTCACACTCAGATTTTTCAGAGTCAATGTCCTCTCTAGCTCAAAATCTACTGCACTGATTCTTTTGAAATTTTGTACACTCTTTCTTTACATAAAGGCCGAGGTAACGATGTCGGGGTTTTTTTTTAATTTAAACGTATTTTAAAATAACAAAGTTTCTGATATTTTTATGTAAAATCTGTATTTTGACTTCTAAGTGCTGTAAAAAATTCGACAGGGTTATGAATACACCGCTAAATTATTTTCTAGAAATATTAAATAGAAGAATATTAAGCTATATAAAATCTAATCTATTTATTTGACCATGAAATAAGAGTTATGACTTAATAACAAAAAAGTATTGAACCAAATGGAAAATTTGTTTTAAGTCAGCGAAATATTTTTGTTTTAGTAACCCTTTAAACTTTATGACGTATATTTTTAATTTATGTGTTATTTTTGTTTATTCTTAGAAATATAAATTATTTATTTTATATCCTAAAATCCAGATGTTGATATTATATTTGAATATTATTTTGTAACCGTAAACAATTTAGTAGAGAGATATTAACTTTGTAAGATAAACACTGCATTACATATACGTAAATATGTTATTCTCGTGAAAATTGTTTTACTTTAGTAAATATTTAGATTTAGTTGCATTTCGTTAAATGTAGTTATAATATCTAGGAATGTAATACATTTGTGGCTCTAAATTAATTATATCTATTGTTTTTTTCAAATACATTTCATTAAAGATTTAATATCCGCGCCTAATAAGATACCACCACTCTTACTTTACATTTTAGTTTATAGATACCGTAACAGATGGCAGTCTTAAATCATAAATACACTCTTTAATTGTTTTATTTATATTTAATCATAATTGTTTACGTTAATTGAATTACATTTTATTAATTACTATTATAATAGTTAATTCAATTACAGTATTTTGTAAATGTTACATTAATCAAAATGGTTTTATCCAGTATCAGAACCATTTATAGATTTTATAGAAATCCTGTGTGAATCGTAGGCAATAACATTTTAGAAAATGTTTTTCAATGTTATCATAAATTATGTTGAAAATTATCTTAAATTATTTAAAAGGATTATGGACCTCTCACACTGACTGCGCCAGCTACAGTTATATAATCTAAATATAGGTTACCTAATTCTACAATAGATGTCTCTGTAATCTGTAATACATTCCAGTGATACAAACCTTGAACTGCAGTGTGTTAGGTAAAAGTTATTACATTGAATATATTTCAAATTAAATAACACACTTATTAGGCAGCGATGTAGTTCACGTAGAGGCAAGTATCGGAAATAGACAGATGTCAAGAAAAATAAAAGAATTTAAAAATTATGACGAAATTTGTGAAAATTTTTTTAACACGAAATGGGCAAATATGACAATATCGTAAGCGGAACTAGGAAACCATTTTAGTCATGATTAAAAAAAAATAACTAACTGAAAGTTTGAAACTAAAAAAAGTGCAAAACTAGGGCAACAATTTTTTTTGAGTTATTTAAACCAAGGTAGTTTTGTAACTTAACCCTATAAATATATTCCCTTTCCTGTTTTAGAATCTGGTCACCTTACATATGAGAAATTCAATATCTCATCTCTGATCAAGGGTAAAATTTTAGTCACATGAGCAATAAAGTTTTTGTGTTAAACGTGATATTTAAAAAGTGAATGACAAGTCGATGATAGTGCTGCTACATGCAGCACGTGAACCAAGTTCTAAGGTTTCCAATTAGCGAATTATTTACGGAGGTATTCGAAAACGTAACAACAGACAGTACTAGTTTTATTTAAGTGTATAATACTGTTTAGAATTCAGAATTTCCTTAGCACTGAAAAAGAACCTCGACTTCTTTCTTTTTGCTAGAACGTTTTTCTTTTATAACTTGTTCGGTTACCTTCTCAAAAATACAGACTTATTTAATTTTGCGTTTATCTTTAAAACTATAACGTTTACAAAAATTTTGATAAGAGCTTTTTTGTAGATAACAATATTATCTACAATTTGTATTAATAACTTTTTGTTGTAACTTCTATAACAAAAAAGATATAAACAAAGTATTATTCCCTTTTAGAACAAATTATATTGGTGCCTACCCAAATGTACGGTTACGTATGAAATTTGATCGATTTTTGTTATTAAATCGAAAAATTGACGATGGGTGATGCAATCCATTATATTGTTGCATCATTTAACTTGATTTTTAATGCGTCTGCTTGATAACGTTAATTTTGATGTGATTGACCCACGAATTTCAACCAAAAGTTAATTACATATAAACGATATAATTAAAATTAAACTAATGATAATTATAGTCGATTAAGGACAAAAAAATAAGTACATAATTACACAAGTTTCATGTAAATAACGTAAAAACAAGACTACAAACATTATCAATTAATATTTATCGATTTATTACATTCTATCGATTATTTATATAGTTGTAAGTCACCCAATAATGAAACGAAAGGTCTAACTTTCGGTCTATGTCTTAATTTCTATAAAGTTGAACAATCAGAACATTTTTAAAAACCACAACATTATAGAAGATATTAACAATTAAAATAGTTATTTTCAACACTTTCCAAGGAATAAAATTCTTCCTCCCTCATCTTCTTCCCCACTACAATTTGGCCACATTTGCATCGCTGTAAAACAAGAGAAGTGTAAAAGAGATGCTGAATTAAACGTCACAGCAATAGCAGCTATTGTGATCCAAAAATATACAAACAATTTGGATCCAAAGCGTATAAAATTCGAATACGACATTCTAGAACTCGATCTAGCATAGAAATGGGCAATAACAAAAAAACGGTGTTTGTTTCGAATGCATTTTGGATCAAAAAAGGAGGCAAAAGTTTCAGAAGCAAGAATGCATTACTCCACCTTATAAACTTAAGCTTTAAAATACAAAATTTCTTATAGTAAAGGAAGAGAGTCAAGAAGAAATAGTAAAGTAAGAGAGTCAAGAGGAAATAGTAAAGATAGAGCGTTTATGCCTGTAATAGACATAAATGGAGAAGTGAAAACGAAGAGAGAAGGCAGGAAGGATAGTGAAAAAATAATAGAGGGTTTGTCGAGAGGAGACAAGGAAGGCAATGAGGAGGTGATAGACGAAGATACAGGCAATAAGGAAGGAGAAGCAGAAAACGGTGTGAATAAAGGAGGAGTAGGGAACATGAAAAGAGAGGATCAAGAAAAGAAGAAACAGAAAGTACTATTCGAAGTAGTAATAGTCTAGAATAGTTTAAGTTTAGTTTTTAACTTTGAATTTATATGAAATGCATTAAGAAATATAATAATGTAGATTGTAAAGCTGAAAGGCACACAATTAATATAAGAAATAATAATACAAAATTTCTTTTCCTGAAAGGACTCAAATATATTTTTTACCTGTGGCTTAGAACGTGCTTCGAAAAATCTTACTCAAATTGTAATCAGGCTATTCGACATTACTACGACACGAAAAAATGTTTTCATATAATATCGTGATATAAAACGAGAAATATATAAAAGAACTTCTCGAGTTTTTGACGTCATCAACTACTAAGAGGGGGAAGAAAAGAAGAGAAAGATAATGGAAAAAAAAAGTACACTGAGGGGCACGGATGTGTACATAGAGGACGACTTGACGTACAAGGAGAGAGAGGTGCAGTGGCAATTGAGACAATGGGCAAAAAAGAAAAGAGAGGAGGGGAAAAAGGATGTGAAGGTCGGGTACAAAAAAGTATGGTGTGAAGGAACGCAGTATATATGGAATGAAAAAAACAAAGAACTGGAAAAGGGGGAATTTCGAAAACATGGTGAAGGAGTTGGGGGAAAGTAAAGAGAGGGGTAAAAGTGGGAGAGAGGAAAGAAGAGAAATAAAAAAGAGGATAAAGATAGGTTTCTGGAACGTGGCGGGTATAAAAAGAAAAGATAAGGATTTCTGGAGATACATCAAAGGTTGGGATGTGATTGGGATGGTGGAAACATGGCTGGAAAGCAAAGATTGGGAAGAATGGGAAGACAAACTACCGAAAAACTACAGATGGGTGTGCCAAGGTGCTGTTAGGGAGCATAAGAAAGGGAGAGCGAGAGGTGGAATTATAATGGGGGTACGTAGGGAGCTAGAAGAGGAGAAGGTACCAGACAGAAGAGAAACAGCAGTAAGGAGGACGATAAAACTGGAAGAAGAGACATGGGAAATTGTAACAATATACAGTAAAGGCAATATAAAAGAAACAATGAAAGAAATAAAAGAAATAATTAAGGATGAGAAACAGGAAAACCTATTAATTGGAGGGGATTTCAACGCGAGAATTGGGGAGTTGGGAGAGGTGGACGAAATATGGGGGAATAGAAAAAAGAAAAGAACAACGAAAGACAAAACAATAAACGCCGAGGGAAAAGAACTAATGGAAATGCTAGAAGAACAAGGATGGATAGTACTAAATGGGAACAAAGAAGGAGATGAAGAAGGAGAATATACCTATGTGGGAAGCAGAGGGGAGACAGTAATCGACTACGTGGTGACAACGCTGGGAGGAGGACAGAAGGTAGAAAGAATGAAAGTGGAAGAGAGGGTGGACTCGGATCACCTACCGCTAGTGGTGGAGTTGGAAGCGAGGAGAGGTGAAAGAAAAGGAAACGAATGGAAAGAGGGCAGCGATTGGACAGAGGAAGGAAGGAAGAAGTTTATGGAGGAATTGGAACGGAGATACGAGGAAGAAGGAGAAACGGAGGAGATGGAGGAAATTGAAGAGAGGATGAAGGAAGCCACCCAAAGTAAAAGGTGGAGAATATCTGATAGAACGGGAGAAAACAAATGGTGGGATAAAGAATGTAAAGAATGGAAAAAAGAGGTAAAAAGGGAACTAAAGAGATGGAAGAAAGGAGAATCAAGTAAAGAAGACTTCAAGAGGAAGCAAAGGGAGTATAACGAAAGGATAAAAGATAAAAAGAATGAGTTCAAAATAGGAATAGAAAAAGAAATTAGAGATATAACAACGGAGAGGCAGGCATGGGATTACATAAATAGGGAGAAAAAGCGAAGGAAAGAGCCAAGCAAGGAAATAAAAATGGAAGAGTGGACGAAACACTTTATGGGAGTACTAGGAGGAAAGAAAAGAAACGAGAAAACAAAGAAGGGGATAAAAGAGAAGGAGAAAGTAAACGATATAAAAGTAGGTGAAATAAAAACACAGATTCAAAAACTCAAGGAAAAGAAAGCACCAGGTAGAGATGGACTAAAGAACGAGGCGTGGAAAGCTGGGCAAGAAAGGATAGAGAAAGGATTACTGACAGCGATGAACAAGATATGGAAAGGAGGAAACCTGCCGGACAGCTGGAGAGAAGGGGTAATAACGCCGATATATAAAAAGGGAAATAGACATGAAGCCAAAAATTACAGGGGTATCACACTACTGAACACAGGGTACAGGATTTATGCAGGGATTGTTAGAGAAAGACTGGAAGAAGAGGTAAAAGTAAAAGAGATACTTCCCGAGACACAAGCAGGCTTTAGAA